>JAQQTP010000074.1:1495833-2991666 GCA_029884605.1 Ormosia emarginata
AAGGCCATAGCAAAGTTTCAAGACCATTATTGCTATCCTTGATCATCTTTGTCTCCTCCAAAAAGCCAAAGCTTCATCAAAATTTTCTCTCTATTTCTTTTCTCCTCTAGTTTCGGCCAAGACCACTAAATCTACCTTCCATCAGTCTTTAATTTCAAATAACCTTACTTCTTGAATCTATACCTCATTTTAAGACACTTTGTAGTTTGGAGCAAGTTCTAAATCTTTCATCTTCAAGGACTTTTTCCAAGAGCAAGTTCTAGGGTTTTTGAGGTGAAGTGTAAGGAAACTTCACATCTTATCTCTTTTTCATGTTCTAAGCCATGTTTGATCCATGATTTTCCTTATTCAAGCTTAATATACTAATAAACTTGTGTTTGTTTTATGTTCAAGAAACTTTTGTTGGTGGAGAACTTGTGCAAAGTGCAAAGCAAGGAGCTTTTTGAGGTTCTTCAAGAGGTAAGAGGGAGATCCATCTCACCAACCAAGTATGGTGGTGAGAGATGGTTTTGTATTTGATGGATGGTGAATCCATGTGAGGATTCATATCCATGGTTATGTAATTATTTGTGGGTGTTTATGTGTTTATGTGGTTTATGTGCTTAGCATGATTTATTTGTGCTTGCATGCTTAGTATGATTTTTATTTGCTTTTATGGTATTCTTGAAATATAATATGTTGATTATATGTGATGTATGCCATAAAAATTGTTGGAAAGGAAAACAATTTTTGGTTCCAATGACCATGAGGATTTCGGCCTCAACACCTCAAAATAGGTGTTCACAAATTAATATTTTCATGAATGGTAAAATTGGATGTTTAGAAAAGCAAGGAAAATAAACAAAAGGTTTGTTTTCAAGGAATAAGTGTTCACGATTTTGTTGAGGAATTTAATGATTTTGTTTGTGTAAAAAGAAGAATGGTACTTAATTGATTTAGAAGAAAAAAATATATATGATGGTTTCAATGGTCATGTCCACGGTTTTGAAGGCTTGTAATGCCTTGGTTTTATGAAAACAAAGTGATTTTCAAAGTGGAAATATAATTGATTTAGTACAAGGATTTTAGAAATGGAAACAAAGTGTTTTATCACTTGAGAAATAGAAATTTCAGTTATGAAAGGAAAATAGAGGTTGTAAGGGTTTGAACCTCAAATTATTTTGGAAGAGAATTGAATTTGAGAATTTATTTTGAATTATCAAGAAAACATTGACAATTTAAAATTTACTAACGTAAAACTCATCCTTTGGGTTTTGGAGCGCGTTAAGAAATTTTAAGTGAGAAACATTGATTTAATTCAATGAAATTGTGAATTTGTGGAATATATTGCGAAAGGGATTTTCTTGAGTAAGAAAATATGGAAAATAATGTGAGAAGTCATATTATTTTGAGAAAGGTTGAATTGAGATTTTGAAGTTTGAGAAATATTTTACGACATTGAAAAATGGAGAAAAATGATTTATGTAACTTAAAAACGTGATTTTTAAGTTACGCGATTTGAAAAAGGTTAAAATATTTCTACGCGATTTGGAAAGCGTTTAAATATTTTTACGTGATTGAGATATTGTTGAAAAATCACTATGTGATTGAAAAATGATGAAATATTTTTACATGATTGAGAAAACGATGGAAAATCACTACGCGATTTGAAAACATAACAAAAATGTTGTGAAATTGTGAAAACGTAACAGAAGTGTTGCACGACAATAAAAACGCGATAATATGATTTCACAACTGAATAAACAATAGGATTACTATTGGAATAATGTATGGACCCTGTATGAGAAAATGATAAATTTTGCCTGTGATTGGCATTGGTGCATTGAACATGCTTTGGAAAAGTCCGATGGACTGGATAAGGCTATTTGCCTAGGAGAGACGTACACCTCTTGAGTGGGTGCGATATGCATAGTGTAAGTCGCTTGTTGACTTTGGGGGCATCGGGGTGCAGGCTGCCTACAGTGGGCAGTTGGTAGCTCTTTTGTACCGTGGGTTAGACTGATGCAATACACCGATGATCCTGACCGAGACACTATTCTTAATCAAAATCTAGTAAAGACTGTCGTGTATATGCTAAATGTGCAAACACATATGAGAATTGTGGCACGTGGTCTGAGGCATGTTGGTACAGACAGATCTTTCGGATCAATTTCTCTGAACTGAGTATTTGCTCCATAGAGTAGGAAATTGAGTCTATGTGCACATACATAATTATTGAGTATTGGTTATGATAATTGAACTGTTGAATACTTGGATAATGTTGAGGGCATTATCGTAAATATTGAATATTTATATTTGTGTGATATAATAATTGAGGAATATTAGATGATGATGATGATAAATAATGTTGATGACATTATTGTAATTATCATGTGATTTGAATAATGTTAATGGCATGATGGTAATTATTATTTATTATATTTGTTGTGATAAATAATGATTGATGGCATAATTATAATTATTGTATCTATTATGATAAATAATGTTTGAGAGCATTATTATAATTATAGTATGATATATCTATATGGTATGCTACTTGTGTTATCTCTGTGACTTGGGGGTAATTTGGTAATTAAGTAACATAAATGTGGCACCCTACAATGGGTGTTACAATATCCATCCCTAAAACCTTTATTTCTCAGACAAAACCAAAAAAAAAAAAATCTTCAAGAGTTCAACCTTTAAGATCCTTAACACTTGCCATTCAACATCAAAACCAGAAAATTCTTTAAGAAATCATCCTTTGATATACCAAAAGTTTATTCCATCCTTAGAAATTACTTGACTTGACCATATTTCCATCACCTCTAAACACCTTAAATATAGCTGAAAAACTGATTATACTTCTTTGAAGGAGCTTGAATCCAATTTCTCCAATAGGAACTTGAGATTGGATGGTTGAGGGACTTGAGCATGGGTCAAGTACCTGCAAAACAAACTTGGGAGAAACTCTGACACTCAAGTCAGTATTGGATTCAAAAATAATTTAAAGCAAGAATATTATGTAATATATCATATTATGCAGCAAATATATAGATTATGCAGCAAAGGGACAAATTATGTAGCAGAGTTATTTTTCAGATATGAATGCAAGATTGATCCAATATACCAAGTTTACTTCTTATATAAAAGAATGGTTTTTTGTTTAAGGGTTTAGTGAATATATCATCTAGTTGTTTAGTTGTTTCTACAAACTCAAGCATGCAATCACCTTCTTGAACATGGTCTTTAATAAAGTGATGCCTAATTTCAATGTGTTTTGTTCTTAAGTGCAAAACATGATTTTTAGATAAATTGATTGCACTAATGTTGTCACACCTTATGGAGATGTGATTAAGCTCAAGACCATAGTCCTGAAGTTGTTGTTTCATCCAAAGGATTTGAGCACAACAACTCCCAGTTGCTACATATTCAGCTTTAGTTGTTGACAATGCCACACTATTTTGTTTCTTATTATGCCAAGAAACTAGTGAGCTTCCAAGCAAGCAGCATATCTCACTAGTGCTCTTCTTATCCATTTTACATCCAGCAAAATCAGAATTGGAATAACCAATTAGGCTACAAGAGGCACCTTTAGGGTACCATAATCCCATTTGCAAAGTGCCTATTAGATATTTCATGATTCTTTTGATAGCACTTAGATGTGATTCTTTAGGATTAGCTTGATATCTAGCACACATGCATACACTAAATATAATATTAGGTCTACTAGCAGTAAGGTAAAGGAGTGAGCTAATCATACATCTATATTTCGTAATTTCTACCGATTTACCTCATTCACCCTTGTGCAGGTAACAAGAAGTGCCTATTGGTGTAGCCATTTGCTTGGCACCTTCCATTCCAAACTTCTTGAGCAACTCCTTGCAATATTTGGATTGACTTATGAAAGTCACATCCCTTGTTTGCTTGATGTTAAGACCAAGGAAGAAGTTGAGCTCACCCATCATGGACATCTCAAACTCACTTTGCATAATATTTACAAATTCCTTACAAAGAGAGTCATTAGTAGCACCAAAAATAATATCATCAACATATATTTGAACAAGAAGAATGTTATGCTTTTTATGCTTAATGAAGAGAGTAGTGACAACCTTTCATCTAGAAAAGCTATTTTCTAAAAAGAACTTGCTCAACCTTTCATACTAAGCTCTAGGAGCTTGTTTTAAGTCATACAAGGCCTTTTTCAATTTAAAAACATGGTTGGGCAGTTCAAATTTTTCAAAACTAGGAGGTTGTTCCACATACACCTCTTCTTGTATAAAACCATTTAAAAAGGCACTTTTGACATCCATTTGAAAAAGCTTAAAATTCATGATGCATGCATATGCAAGTAACATTCTAATGGCTTCTAATCTAGCTACGGGAGCATATGTTTGTTCATAATCTATGCCTTCTTTGTGATTATAACCCTTAGCTACAAGCCTAGCTTTGTTTTTTATTATTAAGCCTGTTTCATCAAGTTTGTTCCTAAAGACCCATTTGGTGCCAATTATGGGATGATCATTGGGCCTTGGGACTAACTCCCAAACTTGATTCCTCTCAAATTGGTTTAGTTCATCTTGCATGGTCAAGATCTAATGTTCATCATTAATGACTTCATTTATGTCTTTAGGTTCAACTTGAGAGACAAAAGTCATATGGTTACATGCATCTCTAAGAGAGTTATGAGTGATTACCATATGGTGATATCTTGAAGTCCTCCATTCCTTGGGAAGGTCCATGATTTGAGAATCATCTTGCCCTAGGGGATCATATGAGATTTCTTCTTGCCTTTTGACATCCTTTTCCTTGCTCACTAGGTGAGTCCTTGATAAGATTTCTGCAACATCATCAACCAAATCATTTCTCATACTATTTGGGTTAGTTTCATCAAATGCAACATGTATAGACTCTTCTATGGTCATAGTTCATTTATTATAAACTCTAAAGACCTTACTATGTATAGAATAGCCAAGAAATATTCCCTCATCAGATTTTGCATCAAACTTTCCTAAGTTTTCCTTTCCATTATTCAAAACAAAGCATTTACATCCAAAGACATGAAAATGTGAAACATTTGGCTTCCTTCCTTTATATAATTCATAGGGGATTTTCTTTAAAATTGACCTTATTAGAGCCATATTCATAACATAATAAGTGGTGTTAACCGTATCTGCCTAAAAATACTTATGAATGTTGGCCTTATTGAGCATAGTTCTTGTCATTTCTTTTAAAGATTGATTTTTCCTTTATACAACACCATTTTGTTATGGTGTTCTAGGGGCAAAAAGATTATGTTCAATGCCATGCTCATTACAAAAGGTTTCAAATTCATGATTTTCAAATTCACCACCATAGTCACTTCTTATAGATGCAATACAAAAAAAAAATTCGTTTTGGATAACTTTAGCAAGCTTTTTGAATGATTGAAAAACATCATTTTTGTGAGACAAAAACAATGTCCATGTAAACCTAGAAAAATCATCCACAATCACTAATGCATAGTAATTCCCACCAAAAATTATAGTTCTAGAGGGACCAAAAAGATCCATGTGCAAAAGTTGTAAAGGTCTAGATGTTGAAACCACATTTTTAGCTTTAAAAGAGACATTTACTTGTTTTCCATTTTGACATGCTTCACAAAGTTTATCTTTTTCAAATTTGAGCTTTGGAAGTCCAATTACTAGTTCTTTAGAAACCAACTTATTCAAGTGATCCATGTGAATGTGAGCAATTCTCCTATGCCATAACCATGAATTATTTTCTTTACTGATAAAGCATTTAGCATCATTTGAGGAAATATCATCAAGGCTAATCATATATATATTATTTACCCTATGACCAACAAACTTAACATGCTTATCATCTTTGCCTTTAATTATGCAATAATTAGAATTAAATATCACTCTATTGCCCTTATCACACAATTAACTAATGTTAAGCAAGTTATGTTTGAGTCATTCAACAAGCAAAACATTATCAATGGATGAGGAAGGGATCTTACCAACTTTTCCAACTCTAAGGATCTTTCCTTTGTTGTTGTCACCATATGTCACATGACCACTCTTCTTGGGGACAAGGAAGGAAAACTTGGAGTCATCTCCGGTCATGTCCTTGGAGTAACCACTATCAAGATATCAACTTGAACTCTTGGTCTTCAAGCACACCTACAACACACACTCATATTTTAACCTTTGGTACCCAAATTTTCTTGGGTCCTTGTGTGTTAGTGTTAGACAAGGTGCCCTTAAGGACCTAAACTATTTTAGTTTCAACCTTTGTGTTGATTTTCTTCCTCACATTACATGTTGATGCACTATGCCCTTTCTTTCCACAATGAAAGCATTTAATAAAAGGACTACTTGAGGTACTTGAGGAAACAAAAAGATTCTTGAGAAACTTTTGTTGATTGTTGGGATTATACCCTAAATCAGATTTTTGGAAAACACATCTTTGTTTCCCTAGTAATATATTCAAGTTGTCTCTTCCATGTGTTTTTCAAATCCTTAATTTCATTTTCAAAGGTTTTACATGATGAACAAGATGAGGGTGTGGGTGCATTATCATGTGAAGAACAAATCATGCATGATGAGTTAGCATCAATAAGTCCAAGTGTCTCATTTTCAACTTTGAGTTCTTCAATCTCCTTGATTAAAATAGAAACTTTGTCTAACAATAACGAGATTGTTTTGTTAGAAGTTAAAACCATTTTAGTAAGCCTCATGGACTTATTATGTAATTCTTGAAATGCATCATGCAATTCACTATATGAAGGAGAAAGTTCAAGATTAGATAAGGTTACCTCTGTTTCACTTTCTTCTTCTTCTTCTCCATTTGCCATAAGACAAAGATAAGCTTCCTCATCCTCCGAATCATCAGTGGAATCTATATCGATATCTTCCCAAGCAATGTATGCTCTCCTTACTTTTCTTTCCTTGGAGGGCTTCTTTTCAAATTTCTTCATCTTCTTTTGATAAATCGAACATTCCATCTTCATGTGTCTCGGTTTTCCATATTCATAACAAGTTGGAGTAGATGAAGTTCCTTCTCCCTTTTGATATGACTTCTTAGAAGGAAAAGAAGGTCTTCTTTGACTTCCTTTCTTCTTGAGAAATCTTCCAATCCTTTTCACAAGGAGGCTAAAATTCTCTTCATTCATCTTAATATTGTCAAGATCATTTTCATCATCTTCATCTTCATATTCAATTGAGGAAGAAGTGGCTTTGAGAGCAATTCCTTTTTTCTTCTTATCTTGCTCCTCATTTTGACTTAATCTATTTTGGTCCAACTCATGCTCTTGAAGTTTTACAAATAGGGAGGCCAAAGTCATTGCGGCTAGATTCCTTGACTTTGATATGGCCGTCACTTTGTGTTGTCAATTCCTGCTTAAGCATCTCAAAACTTTGTTAATAAGATCTTCATTGGCAAAAGTTTTGGCAAAAGTTTTTCCCAATGAAGCAAGATGATTAATTATATGAGTAAATCATTTTTGCATTTCTTGAATGTTTTCTCATTGGTTAATTCTAAACAATTCATATTCATGAGTGAATGTATTTATTCTTGATCTTTTCACCTCACTTGTGCCCTCATGGGTTACTTGCAATATATCCCATATTTCTTGGGCGGTCTTATAATTTGACACCCTAAAGAATTCATCATACCCCAAAAAAGTGGTGATGATGTTCTTGGCTCTCAAATTGCATTGGACCTTTTCTTGTCTTCATTGGTTCATTCATATCTGGGTGTATTGGTTCTTACACCGTTAACTAAACGTGTGGGGACAAAAGGACCATTTTCAACAACATCTCATACATCAATATTAATAGCTTCAATAAAAATCTTCATCCTCTCTTTCCAATAGGCATAATCATCCCCATTGAAAAAAGGAGGTCTGTTTATCGAAGAACCTTTGTTAGAAAAATTATTTGAAGTCATCTTTTCTCTTGAAGCTGCTAAGCTCTTTATACAAGAGTCTAGCTCTAATATCACTTATTACCAAGTGGCCTCAAAACTCAAGAAGGGGTGAATTGAGTTTATAAAAACTGTTCACAAATCTTTCATAAAACTTTTGATTACCAATTTTCGTTGAAGCTATTAATCGATAGAAATGAATGAATGAATGAGATAGAAAGATATTGCACTCAAATGAACTAGACAAGGGAAATAGCATTCAAGTAAATCAATAAAACAATGTACAATATAAAGAAGTTGAGTTAGGAAAACAAACACCAAGCTTTATCCTAGTTCAGCCACCAATCCACTTGTGTCTTACGTCTAGTCCTCAAGCAACCACTTGAGATTTTCACTATATCTTCATGCTTGACACATTTTATGATATTGAACCTTATTGGATCATTAAACAAATTATTGCATAAATTAACCTTAATTATCTCTTTGGCAGTGTTTAGTAAACTGCTATAACTTGAGTTGCAAATATCTGATTGATGTGATTTTTGTCTTGTAGAAAAGCTTAGACAATTCCCTACAACTTTCATGAAGAACACAAAACTCAGTTCGGACTCCTTAGAGGTGATATTGGGCTTGCAAGTCAAAATAGAAGAACTGAAATCGGGTCTAAAACACTCTGCAGTAATTCGACCATATCTTGAGTTCTAGGAATGATTTTGGACTCAAACCAAAGCCGTTTTAAAGCAAATATCCAGGCCTACAACTTTCATGAAGACCACTTTTCTCAAAAATGAAAAAAAAGGAGACACGGCTGTACACATTTGCTTAATTATTATTAAAATAAATAAATAAATATGTCATTGATGACGTAACATCCTTAATCGTTAAGTTTCCTCCTGTAGATGCAAATTGCCATTTCACTGTAGATGCAATTTGCATTCCACTGTAGCTCCACTTCAAATTACCTATAAATAGGCAATCAAATGTCAGAAACGTACTGAATTTGGAGGAGATAATTCGGAGAAGACATTCGGGGAGAGAGAGGGTGAGGTTCTGGGCAGTGCCCAGCCTCCTCTCCTTAGTCTCCTTTCAATTTTCAGTTTCTTGTCTTTTTCTCTTTTTCTTCTTTCTACTCTATGTGTAAATAAATTCCAGTCTACTTGGGTCAAAGTGTGAATGTAACGCACCTAAATATACCAACTGCAGCGTAATCGTCATTGCACCACAGTTACTAAATCCAGGTGTGTCATAGTCATAATAACAATAGTTTCCAAATTTACGAGTTTATTTTTCGCATTTATGCATAAGTAGAAAATACGAGCCATGAATGAAATATAAATGTATTCAACCCTTAATACAACCATTGGAATGGAATCACGTTCCTTATATATATAGTTTATAGCCAATTTACACGAATCACTGATAACATAGAATATAATAATTACATAGTCAAATAAAATACAGTGGGAATAAAAACATAAAAGAGGAGAAGTAGTAACCCAGGGATGGGTACTACCAGCAGACAAGGCCGCAACCCCATATGCATATGACACTCGTCCCGTTGACACAACAGGCATCAATGCCTCCACGCAGCTGCACTCCTACGAAATCGAAGAAATCTTGCCCAGGTTCCCAACCCCATCGGCAAGGTGTGGTTCCTCATCATCTTCTTCCCGGCCTTTTATCAAATATGAATATAAAACAACAATACAGAAATATAGGAAAGAGGTGAGACACTCGTCTTTCATTACCACTATTGGCAGTAAGAAAACAGCATGGCGCAAAGCGCCCACCAAGCAATACAATTCATATATTCATCAATAGCAACAACAGAATTTATAATAAAAGCAATTCAATTCTAAGCAATAATCAGAGTCAACAATAACAGTGATATTTATAGTAAAGGTATAACAATAGTAAGCACTATCAGGCAGATCACAATAGTATTTCTAGGAATCAGCACAACAATCAGATAATCATTTATAGAGGTACAACAGTTACCTACACATTCACGGATGTTCATGCTCGACAGTTTATGAGACCAATAATGTACGATGCACAATGCATTATGGTATCAAATCCTACTCCATGGAACTAGACTCAAACAGTCGGAGAGAAAGGTCAGGAGACGTGTTTGTAACTCGGTTGCCGAGGCCAAGGTACTAAAACTCAACAGTTTTCTACGTGCACATACAGGCATTGTACAAACAGTCCACGCTCGATCACGACATAGGACAGTGTTTCAGTTCGGACCGTCGATGTGTTTGCATCGGTTTACCCCATGGCACAGAGGTGCTCTAAACTGTCTATGTGAGGGACCCGCACCCCGACGCCCCCAAGGTCATAACATGACCTACACTAGTCTATTCGCACCTGCACCAAGGTGTGTTCAATCTCCTAGGCAATTTGGCCTTACAACAATCCACAGGACATTCACAATGCATAAGACTCTATGCATGAATATGTATGATTAACATCACATACTATTCCATAATATGCCACAATTAGCTCAAATAAGCATCAATACAACACTGGTCACTCATATGGACCCACAATATCATAATATTGAAATCAAATAAGGTAATATATTTTTAGGGTCCATTATGCATTCTTATTCAAGATTTGCCATTCTTACAAGAATCCATCACTAAGTAAGTTTCCATCTCACGTTATGCTCAAGTCTCTTGATACCAATCACTTAGTTTTTATTCTACATGGGATCAATCTAATTCCTAAAATCCATGATCAAAATCGTGGCTTCCCAAAGTCCACTACTAACATCAATTTCTCCCATTTTATGCATTGATTTCTTGATATCTCCTACTTAAGTTTTTGTTCACTAAGTTCATTCCAATTCCTTATAGTTTCAATCTAAAACCGTGGCTTCAAATTGAGTTAAATAACCCTTAAAACTCTCCATCTCAAATTTCAACATTAACATTCACATCTCCAATTACATAGCTTCATCTCATAGTTACCTAGCTAGTTCTGTTCTGGGTGCCTAGGTGCCATATCTGGAGCGCCTGAGCGCTGATGGAGTGCCTGGGCGCTGACCACGAAGTGCCTGAGCGCTCACCAGGCCGCGTTACAGGGAAAACTTTCTGGGCATAGAGCGCCTAGGCGCTCTATGCATAGCGCCTGAGCGCTAGTGCATTAACAAGGGTTCTGCAGAATTCGTTTCTGCAGATCCCTGGCCCATCCTTCATCAAAGTTTCTCATTTATTTTCCAACAATCCAAAATATGATACATGACATCTAAATACAAAATAGCAATATATAGGTTCATAATCATCAAGGCACATAATGCAAATCCATATATTCATACAAATCAAACAACCACAAAATCATGGAAATAACATAGTATAACAAAGAGGGAAATCCAACATGGATTCCCTCATCAACACAATACACAAGACATTTCCTTACTACCAAGATTAGTTGAAGAGGATCATCTCCCTCTTACCTAAATGAAGACAATTACAAGGATGCTTCTCCTCTTTGCTCTTGATTTTTGTTTTCCCCCTTCAAGAAAACCCTAGGGTGAGAAATTCCCAAAGTGTTCACTCCAATCATGGAAAAATGACTCCTTGGCCACATAGGTGACCAATAAAACGAAAATGAGAAGAAAATAAAAGAAAGTTGAAGGCTTTACCTCAAAAGCTCCAAGCTTTAGTTTCAAGGGTGGAAAATGGAAGAAGAAGAAGAAGAAGAAGAAGAAGAAGAAGAAGAACCAAGAATGGCCACAAGGAAAATGGTCTTGGAAGGATGAAAGAAAGGTAGATATGGAAGTGGTGAAGCAAGAAATGAAGATGGTGAATGGTGAGGGTGTACGGTTGGGGAGGAAGAAGAAGAAGAAGAAGAAGAAGAAGAAAGGAAGAAGAAGAAGAAGAAGAGAATATGATTATTAGCTCCCAAAAAGGAGCCTCTGCCGTGTAGAAGAGGGGAGAGGTAAGAGAGAGAAATGGGAAATGGGAGGAAATTTTCTGGAAGTTTCCCAAAAGAGTTTTTGGAATTAATTTAACTTTTATTTTGAAAATAAAGTTAAATAATCTTGACACAAGGTAAATTTTGAATAATGTGATAAGATTTTTTTTACCTGTTATTATTTATTGGACAATAGTTATAGTTGGCAGAAGTCAGCATTAACGAATCTGACAGATTAATTCTTCGCAGTGTTTTATTATTCCATCTGTTAAAATTTCTCAAAAGACGTGAAACCTTGTAAATTGTGTCCAGCCTCGGGTTTAGTAAGATCCCCCGTCGACATTTCCATAGTTCAAGGTTCTCGGGAAAATATTTCATTTTCCCAGTTCGGCTCAGTGTACATGCAAAACGATGAATATATTAAAATATTCGTCGTTTCTGAAAAATTCTGAAAGAATTCACATAATTCACGAATATTAGAAAATGACTATTCGTAATAAAATTTTCCAACTTTGGGAGCGTTACACTCGTTTTGCCAACTCTGCCCTATGTGCACGTAAAATGAGAAATAATATTAAAATATTCTGTGTTCCCAGAAAAATCTAGAAAAATTCCTAAAAAATCCCAAATATTGTAAAATGATCATTTATCCTGAAATTATTAATTTTCGGGATGTTACAACACTCCCCTTCAAATAAAAATTTCGTCCTCGAAATTTTCATTTCTTAAGATAAACATGGATATAATTTTGTCACCTTGCTTTCCAACTTTCATATCGTGCTTCTAGTCGCGTCAATTCAGATCACCCTTACTAATGGGATCTCCCTGCCTCCATGTGGTTTTGCTCTCCTACTCTCGATCTTACAGGAAGCATTCCATGGGTCAGACTCTCTTTCAACCATACTGTGTCCTGTTCGATGATATGGCTGGGTCCAGGGATATACTTTC
Source organism: Ormosia emarginata (assembly GCA_029884605.1). Classification (NCBI taxonomy): domain Eukaryota; kingdom Viridiplantae; phylum Streptophyta; class Magnoliopsida; order Fabales; family Fabaceae; genus Ormosia; species Ormosia emarginata. Next base: position 1,508,593 of record JAQQTP010000074.1, read on the forward strand.
GTGATCATGACATACGGAAGACATCATGAAGATTTAAAAAGAAAGGATAGCAAAGATTAGTTATGGATACTGAACCAGTCCGAAAAAGAATTTAGGATAGTCCGTAGAATTTAAGAGTGAGTTCGCTGGTAACTTAGACAAGATGACACACATTTAGCAACGTCTTTCTTCATCCCTTGTTACCATCACTTCTGTTTTAGATTTTGATATACCTTGATCATTCTGGTGTGTAAACTTGGTTTACTCTCGTGAGTTTCATTGGGAATAAACTCCTTAAGTTCTGAATCATCTGGTATTGCAACCTTCACTTGTGAACATTAAGATTCCATCGAGTTCCTTCCTCACATTCTGACACCATGCTTTGTCTTAATAGCTTCTTCTTGTCTTGTAGAAATTAGTCACTATTCTACTTCTCTTGAATCCTTCCCAACAGATCATTCAAAATAGCGACTATATCTAGACATACCTCATCTAGTGTCATTTTTAATGATAGTCACCTGTCCTCAAATTACTCTACTAATTCCTTCTTCTCGACCATCATCATGAAGGTATTAGGCAGTTTCCGGTTCAAAACGTCCGCCATGGCATTTTCTTTTCCAAGATGACTCTAAAGTTAGAGATCATGTTCCTTCAAAATCTTTAGTCACTTCCTCTGCCTCATATTTGGTTCCTTCTCATCGAATAAATACTTCGGGTTCTTGTGACAGTGAAGGGCATTGAATATTGCCCCATATAGAAAGTGTCTCTATATTCTCATAGCTGATACAATAGTGGTCAATTACAAGTCACGGATCGGGTAACTCTCCTCATGCACCGTCAACTACTGTAAGGCGCAAGCCACAACTCCCCAGCTTTGTATGAGCGCGTATCCCAAACCTTGATGTGAAGCATCACAAAACACTTCGAATGTTTCATTGGGATCGGGCAGTATCAAAATCAGAATATTTCCTCAATCTTTGAAAACTTTCTCCGCCTATGATGGTCCGTAAAAGTTTTGATTCTCCTTTTTGTAATCTGAGCAAGTTGTCCTACTATCTTCGAGAATCTATCGATACTCCTTTGATAAAAACTAACTGATCCCACTAGCTATGAACCTCCCTCACGGTTTCCGATCTTTCCTTTTGAAGAACTGCTTCAACCTTTTTGTGAATCCACAACAATTCCTCCCTTTGGAATTCCATGTTCCAAAACGGAACCTCCTTAAATGAGAATTCACAATCTGATACTTTGGCATTTGTTTTCTCTTCTTTAAAGTCAGGAAAATTATACCGAGATGTCCAACGTATCTCCCCATATCTTTGAGAATAGATCAGAATGTCATCATTAATGACAACAATAATTCTGTTCTAAGTAAGGATAGAAAATACAGTTCATGTTGTCCATGAATACAATAGGAGCGTTTGTCACCCTGATTGACATCACGGAATACCCATAATGTCGAAAGCACGCTCGAAAGAAAAACCATTTCGAGAACATTCTCAATTTCCACGAATTCATCGATGACTAGGACATACATCTATATTGGAAAGAGCAACGACTCTTTTCTCACCAGCCCATTAAATCACTCATCTTTCTCTGAGGACACTCATCTTTAATCGAAGCCTTGTTTATTTTGTGACAGTCCTTGTCTCACCGAGAAATTTCATTCTTCTTCTTAACTAACAGCATCGTAACTTGACATGGGACACCCTTCGACTATAAGAGTGGCCTCTATATTCCCTTTACTTTTGGTCCTCTACAGAAAACATTACATATACCCTCAGGCTCCTTTCTTTTATGAGGTGTAGACCTTGTTGGCCGTTACGAGTTTAAAAGTCTTAGTTTTAAAAATCACTAAGGTTTTTATCGGAACGACCTAGCCGACAATAATCAGAAAACTACCGATCAATTTCTAAAATCATGAACTCTAACAGATATGATTTGAGGTAAGCAAGATAGGTCAACAAAAGACTTGATCTTTAGTAGAAATGGGATAGATTACATAACTTAGGTGTCAATGATAAGTCTTAGTAATAGAAATGGAAGTAACTTAAGTTGAAGATAAGAAAGATACAGATGAATCCAAATGATCCATGCGGTTACAACTGGTAAAAGGAGGGGTTACCCCCAGAATTATACAGTACGATTACAGGGTCGTTGTTTGAGGCGTAACTTCCTTTATTTAGATCTCCAAATTTAGAGGTCTCAGCACCACCCAAGGTATAAGTTCTGACTTCTGCTTGTGATTTCACAGCCCTCGCAACATTGACTGAAGAATTTGCCTTTGCTTGGCTGCAGTTGCGAGAGACATGTCCAGGCTTTCCACATTTAAAACAGATTATCCCTTTGATCTTACATTCCCTCGTGAAGTGTTCCTTTCTGCATTTTATACATCTTGGCGAAGATGTCGGGGTCTGACTGGATACACCACCACTAGTACTTTGTCCAGGAGTTAGTTGTTGTTGTTTCCCTGATACCCGTGCTTATGGTTCCCGCTTAAACTGGTTAACTTTTCTATTATTCCTCTTTTGGAATCTAGGTAGTCCAAGTTTGCCTCAAAGCCGACTTTCTTCCAACAAATTCTGAACCTCAACTTCCAATTCTCGTTGTTGCGTGGCCCTCTGATCCTGGTAAGTTGTCACCTCAGCTATCATTTGCTTTTCTTCTGCAGTCGCAACCATACTCCTATTGTCTTGTCCCGCGCTCACATGCGTGCGTCTACCACTAGCCATTGACTTTCTTCGAAGATGGACAAAACATAACACAACAAAACAAACATAATTACTTCAAAACAACATTATCTCCCTATGAAAACCAAATACAGAGAGTCAAACAATTCACACAATTCAAGCAAGACAAGTTCGATTCTATACATCCTAACAATCTCTAGCTGAAGCTTCTTCATTCTACTTCCACAGCATAATCCCTCGTAAGCCGTCAACTTCCAAACTGCTTCTCGAATCTAGTTTACACCAACTATTTCTTTCTCCAGAAGATCGGTTTTTCCAAAACCTTTTGATCTCCTCACAAAAGAAATCTTATTTTCCTAACACAGTACGCCTAGGTGAAGTCATAGTTTCCTGTACACATAGAACATTACATATTGAGTAGGCCAGTCCTCAATATCATGCAACTGTATAACAGTAGCCATCATCATTCAACCTATGGCAAGCCATGCATTCCTTTCCCATCATCTCTACCAAGAGACAAGGAAGTGCACAACAGACTAAATTCTAATATGCCTAAACATAGCAAGTCTATACCCCGGCTCAACAGGATGAACTGCTCTAATACCACCTAATGTAACACACCTAAATATACCAGCTGCAGCGCAATCGTCATTACACCACAGTTACTAAATCGAGGTGTGTCACAGTCATGATAACAGTAGTTTCCAAATTTACGAGTTTATTTTTCGCATTTATGCATAAGTAGAAAATACGAGCCATGAATGAAATATAAATGTATTCAACCCTTAATACAACCATTGGAATGGAATCACGTTCCTTATATATATAGTTTATAGCCAATTTACATGAATCACTGATAACATAGAATATAATAATTACAGAGTCAAATAAAATACAGCGGGAATAAAAACATAAAAGGGGAGAAGTAGTAACCCAGGGATAGGTACTACCAGCAGACAAGGCCGCAACCCCATATGCATATGACACTCAGTGTCCCAGTTGACACAACAGGCATCAATGCCTCCACACAGTTGCACTCCTACGAAATCGAAGAAATCTTGCCCAGGTTCCCAACCCCATCGGCAAGGTGTGGTTCCTCATCATCTTCTTCCCGGCCTTTTATCAAATATGAATATAAAACAACAATACAGAAATATAGGAAAGAGGTGAGACACCCGTCTTTCATTACCACTATTGGCAGTAAGAAAACAGCACGGGGCAAAGCGCCCACCAAGCAATACAGTTCATATATTCATCAATAGCAACAACGGAATTCATAATAAAAGCAATTCAATTCTAAGCAATAATCAGAGTCAACAATAACAGTGATATTTATAGTAAAGGTAGAACAATAGTAAGCACTATCAGGCAGATCACAATAGTATTTCCAGGAATCAGCACAACAATCAGATAATCTTTTATAGAGGTACAATAGTTATCTACACATTCACAGATGTTCATGCTCGACAGTTTATGAGACCGATAATGTACGATGCACAATGCATTATGGTACCAAATCCTACTCCATGGAGCTAGACTCAAACAGTTGGAGAGAAAGATCAGGAGACGTGTCTGTAACTCAGCTGCCAAGGCCAAGGTGCTAAAACTCAACAGTTTTCTACGTGCACATACAGGCATTGTACAGACAGTCCACGCTCTATCACGACATAGAACAGTGTCTCAGTCTGGATCGTCGGTGTGTTTGCATCGGTTTGCCCCACGGCACAGAAGAGCTCTAAACTGTCCATGTGAGGGACATGCACCCCGACGCCCCCATGGTCATAACATGACCTACACTAGTCTATTCACACCCACACCAAGGTGTGTTCAATCTCCTAGGCAATTTGGCCTTACAACAGTCCACAGGACATTCACAATGTATAAGACTCTATGCATGAATATGTATGATCAACATCACATACTATTCCATAATATGCCACAATTGGCTCAAATAAGCATCAATACAACATTGGTCACTCATATAGACCCATAATATCATAATATTGAAATCAAATAAGGTAATATATTTTTAGGGTCCATTATGCATTCTTATTCAAGATTTGCCATTCTTACAAGAATCCATCACTAAGTAAGTTTCCATCTCGCGTTATGCTCAAGTCTCTTGATACCAATCACTTAGTTTTTATTCTATATGGGATCAATCCAATTCCTAAAATCCATGATCAAAATCGTGGCTTCCCAAAGTCCACTACTAACATCAATTTCTCCCATTTTATGCATTGATTTCTTGATATCTCCTACTTAAGTTTTTGTTCACTAAGTTCATTCTAATTCCTTTTAGTTTCAATATAAAACTGTGGCTTCAAATTGAGTTAAATAACCCTTAAAACTCTCCATCTCAAATTCGAACATTAACATTCACATTGCCATATCTGGAGCGCCTGAGCGCTGATGGAGCGCTTGGGCGCTGACCACGAAGCGCCTGAGCGCTCACCAGGCTGCGTTACAGGGAAAACTTTCTGGGCATAGAGTGCCTAGGCGCTCTATGCACAGTGCCTGAGCGCTAGTGCATTAACAAGGGTTCTGCAGTCGTTTATGCAAATCCTCGGCCCATCCTTCATCAAAGTTTCTCATTTATTTTCCAACAATCCAAAATATGATACATGACATCTAAATACAAAATAGCAATATATAGGTTCATAATCATCAAGGCACATAATGCAAATCCATATATTCATACAAATCAAACAACCACAAAATCATGGAAATAACATAGTATAACAAAGAGGGAAATCCAACATGGATTCCCTTATCAACACAATACACAAGACATTTCCTTACTACCAAGATTGGTTGAAGAGGATCATCTCCCTCTTACCTAAATGAAGACAATTACAAGGATGCTTCTCCTTTTTGCTCTTGATTTTCGTTTTTCCCCCTTCAAGAAAACCCTAGGGTGAGAAATTCCCAAAGTGTTCACTCCAATCATGGAAAAATGACTCCTTGGCCACATAGGTGACCAATAAAACGAAAATGAGAAGAAAATAAAAGAAAGTTGAAGGCTTTACCTCAAAAGCTCCAAGCTTTAGTTTCAAGGGTGGAAAATGGAAGAAGAAGATGAAGAAGAAGAAGAACTAAGAATGGCCACAAGGAAAATGGTCTTGGAAAGATGAAAGAAAGGTAGATATGGAAGTGGTGAAGCAAGAAATGACGATGGTGAATGGTGAGGATGTACGGTTGGGGAGGAAGAAGAAGAAGAAGAAGAAGAAGAAAGGTAGAAGAAGAAGAAGAGAATATGATTATTAGCTCCCAAAAAGGGGCCTCTGCTGTGTAGAAGAGGGGAGAGGGAAGAGAGAGAAATGGAAAATGGGTGGAAATTTCCTAGAAGTTTCCCAAAAGAGTTTTTGGAATTAATTTAACTTTTATTTTGAAAATAAAGTTAAATGAGCTTGACACAAGGTAAATTTTGAATAACGTGATAAGATTTTTATTACCTGTTATTATTTATTGGATAATAGTTATAGTTGGCAGAAGTCAACATTAACGAATCTGACAGATTAATTCTTCGCAGTGTTTTATTATTCCATCTGTTAAAATTTCTCAAAAGACGTGAAACCTTGTAAACTGTGTCCGACCTCGGGTTTAGTAAGATCCCCCGTCGATGTTTCCATAGTTCAAGGTTCTCGGAAAAATATTTCATTTTCCCAGTTCGGCTCAGTGTGCATGCAAAACGAGGAATATATTAAAATATTCGTCGTTTCCAAAAAATTCTGAAAGAATTCACATAATTCATGAATATTAGAAAATGACTATTCGTAATAAAATTTTCTAACTTTGGGCGTTACAGTCGTTTTGCCAACTCTGCCCTATGTGCACGCAAAATGAAGAATAATATTAAAATATTTCGCGTTCCCAGAAAAATCCAGAAAATTCCTAAAAAATCCCAAATATTGTAACATGATCATTTATCTTGAAATTATTAATTTTTGGGATGTTACAGTGAAGCTCTTAGTAATAAAATAAGGTTAGATTTATTCCTCTCTTGTGCTTTAATGATTTATTTTTTAGTAATTATTATACGTGTTATATTTTGTTTCTGATAATTTAGAAATTACCCTTGTAAAGATGAGTTGTTGATTTGTTGTTGACAATAGAATTGGCACAGTAAATGCTTAACCTATTTACAAGTGGTGGTAATAATTAATGAAAACATAATATAATTACGTAATAGACTTTTAATGTTATATTTTCTGATTGGAATCTCCATTATGTGAGAATTCTAATTGAGTTATAAAAGGAATTAATCTTACCTTTATTTTATTTACCAAGAGTAAATCTTTTCACCCAAGTAAATAATTTTTACCGTAGTAACAAAATATTTACCTTACCTTAATTTTTCTTCATCAATTCCCTATGGATCGACCTTGGACTCCCGAAAAATTTATTACTTGAGACAACTTGCACTTAGGTTCGTAATGCAACAATTAATCCCGCATCAAGTTTTTAGACTTGGTTAAGGAAAATTGTGCATCAAGTTTTTTGCGCTGTTGCCGGGGAACTTGATTTGAAGAATAAATTTCTAATGTAAATATTTTTGTACATACTAATGCACTAACTAGTAAAAAAATTATAGTGTGAATAGTAATATAAATAGTACGTGAATAGTAATATAAATAGTACATGAATAGTAATGAATAGTAATATGAATAGTATGTAAATAGTAATATGAATAGTAATATAAATAGTAAAAAATAAAAAATAATGAAAATAATAATAATAATAAAATAAATAAAATAAAAAAAATGAAAAAAAAAAACTAGCTTGAATTTCTGTATAGTGGGGTAATTCTCCCTTTTATTTTCTTTGTACATACTTACAGTGGGGTAAACTCTCCCTTTTATTTTCTTGCACATACTAACAGTGGGAGAAACTCTCCCTTTTACTTTTTGTACATACTAACAGTGGGGGTAATTCTCCCTTTTATTTTCTTGTACAGTAGGGGTAATTCTCCCTTTTATTTTCTTATACAGTGGGGGAAACTCTCCTTTTTAATTTTTGTATATACTAACTCAGTGGGGGTAACTCTCTCTTTTATTTTACGCACTAACTTAGTGGGAAAAACTCTCCTTTTTACTTTTCTCGTAATTTACTTTTTGCATTTTTTTTTTGGTGGTTGGTTTATTACCCTACCTTTGTTTATATATATATATATATATATATATATATATATATATATATATATATATATTTGGTGGTTGGTTTCTACCACACCATTTTTAATTTTTTTTGGTGGTTGGTTTATTCCACACCCTTGTAAATATTTATTTACTATGTATTAATATATATTTGGTGGTTGGTTTATACCACATCTTTGTTAATATTTAATGGTAGGTTTATACTACCTACTTGTTAATATTATTATTTGTAGTTACCATGGTAGGTTTATACCGCCTACTTTTAAATATTATTTTTTTTAATCATGGCAGGTTTATTGCCTATTTGTAAATATTTTTTTTAAAAAAAAAGGTTGAGCTATGTATATATTTTTTCTTCTTATTTCTTTTTCTCTTTTGTCATGTGTAATTAAATTTGTGTGTTTTTAGGGTGAAAACGTAACTTGATTCAATTGACATGTATTAAGATTGGAATTCTAATTAACTCTTTTCTATTCAATTTGAGTGCTTATTATGGTTCATAATGCTTTTATGAATTGACCACTCATAAATTGATCTAGTGGGTGTATGTAGAATCGGAAGGTTTGCATATGACCTAGACCATAAATAATAAAGTACCATAATTTATAATTGTCTAGGAATGGAGGTTATAGGTTGTGTGGGAGAATTGTGGTATTTTCCATGGGAATCCAAAGAGTAAAAGTCATGCCTTTAAGAGTTAAGGTTTCGACTAAGGAATTAAGTTTTAATTAATTACTGATTCTCCCCATCAATTGAATAATTAGAAATTGATTAGAAGGAAGGTCCCAAAGCTACTCTATTGTCTATGATAGATTATTGAATCAAGTGACGTTAGATCCCTAGTTTTTTTGTGTGTCTTCGTGTTTGTTTTTCTTTTTCCTCTTAAGTGTCAACTTAATTTTGACCTTTTGGTCACTTGTCGACTTTCTCAACAAGTTTTTATAAACCTAGATTAATACAGTGGATTTTATTGTTTCAAGAATTCAAAATGAGCCGAAAATGTTTTGTCCATACTTCTAATAGGCTCACTTTTTTGAAATCACACCTATCAATATTGTCAAATTTTTTTAAAAAACAAACGATGTTGTTCTTTGGGGATGGTTTTCTCAGAGATAATAAAATATTCTTCATTATGAATGGACTGAGTAAGGAGTCATTTTCAACTCTTGAGACACATTCTTGTGGAGTTGCACATCTTGAACTTCTTAATTTGTGGAATCTCTTCAAAGGCAAGTAAGCACGTTACAGTCTTAGGAATCTGACTCAAAAAGATCCTGTTTGCCAATTTTTAAGAAAATTAGATGGAAAGCTTATCCTCGACTCATAGAAGGCGTTTAAGCCATTACTGGACGTAAAACCAGAGGAAGATGTGAGCCACAATTACAACTACATGTATATATTTTCTTGTATAGATTTTTTTTTTAAAAAAAAGAGAGCAAGAAGTGGTTCGAAGGAAATGTTGCGAAAAGCAGTAAGAAAAGGAAGCCAGTCAAGACACTCCATCTATTTAAATAATTTCAATCTTTGGTCGTACTTTGTTTTTGTTTATATTTGTGTGAGGTTTCTCTTTTCAGTAATTGCAGTAACAGGTACTATCTTCTTTTCTTTACCTATCTATTTTATTTTAATATTGAGGATAATGTTGTGATCTAGATGAGGGGAAGGATAGTGTGAATAATTGTTGTGTGAATAATTGTGTAAAAAAAATTGTTTGAAAAAAAATTAGGAAGTGTGTTTATTAATGTGTTTATATGTTTGTCAGTAATTTTCTAACCTAAACCAATTAAGGATGGCAGAGTAAGGAGTAAATTTTGCTGTGGCGGTAATTTTACTCTTGAGATGCATCTAGATTGGGGTAGATACCTAGTTTGTGTAGAAGTAGCAATTCAGATTCAGGGAAATTTGCATGATTGAGTAAATTGTCTTCTTTCTTAAACATCACATGCTTGGTTATGGATGTTGAATTTTTTTGGACTGAGAATGATAGAATTATGCCTTGTGAGATTTTGAGCCTATCGATGAATGGATTGAACATCTGTACCATTCTCTTCTTTCTTGTGTGATTTTTTCTCATGGAATTGTTACTCTAGAACTTGCTTTGATTCTTTTTGAAGCTACATTTTCACATGCATACATAAACATGATTGAGGCAATTTTCTTGAATTAACTACTTTGACCAAATAGCCAACCTTGCATTTTTTTCCTTTGCTTAACCCCTTTGAGCTTATTTGACCATTCTTTGTTTTGAACTCATTATGTGCCTTAAATGAAAAACCATGTTCTTACCTGACCGTAAGGAATAAGAGAGTATTGACTTTATTATTTGATGAGTTCTTGAACAAGTGTGGGGGTGCATGTGTAGATCGGTAAAAAAAAAAAGAGCTGGCCAGTAAATTCTTGGAAATAACAGGAATAGAAGGAGAATGTTCAAGCCTAACAATGAATTCAACCTACCAATTGATCTTTAACGAAATATTAGTCAAATATTGGTCAATGCCCTTTATGAGAAAAAAAAAACAAATAGAGAAGGAATTAAGAAAATCTTGGGAAAGTTAGACTGAATGTTCTCAAACATCTTCTCCACTTTAACTATAACATAATGCTCTTTTATTCTTTTTGGTATTTAACTTGTCTTATCTATATTACTTCCTCCTTTACCTTGACCCCATTATAACCTTGAATAAAGTCCTCATGATTTGTGTATATATGTTGTTTTTGAGTAGCGGAGAAGTAGAAGATAAACAAGCTGATGGTAGTGCAATTATTCATGAGTTGAATAGAGAGAAATACTAACCTTTTTAAACACTTGAGAGATTGAAAGTGAATTCTATGAGGATCTATCATTCTTGATTCATTCTTTTCAACTGAAGTTTCCTTGCTTGTTGGTTTGAGATGCGAAGAAATGTTACCTTATGACTGTTTTGATCCCTTGAATGTTTGGTTGCTCTTCTTGAGTCATTAAATCCTTTAGAGATTTTAGCTTTTGAGTCTGTGTCGTTTTTTTTAGTTTATTTTTTATGTTTTGCCTAGGAGTGCAAAAGTTAAGTGTGGGGGAATTTGATAACACTGTATTTTATACATTTTATAATCCTCTCACTAGGCTTCTTAAGGTTCAATTAAGCTTAATTAAGTTGATTTTGACACATTTTATGATATTGAACCTTATTGGATCATTAAACAAATTATTGCATAAATTAACCTTAATTATCTCTTTGGCAGTGTTTAGTAAACTGGCTATAACTTGAGTTACAAATATCTGATTGATGTGATTTTGGTCTTGTAGGAAAGCTTAGACAATTCCCTACAACTTTCATGAAGAACACAAAACTCAGTTCGGACTCCTTGGAGGTGATATTGGGCTTGCAAGTCAAAATAGAGGAGCTGAAATCGGGTCTAAAACACTCTGCAGTAATTGGACCATATCTTGAGTTCTAGGAATGATTTTGGACTCAAACTAAAGCCGTTTGAAAGCAAATATCCAGGCCTACAACTTTCATGAAGACCACTTTTCTCAAAAATGAAAAAAAAAACAGGAGACACGGTTGTACAGATTTGCTCAATTATTATTAAAAAAATAAATAAATATGTCATTGATGACGTAACATCCTTAATCGTTAAGATTCCTCCTGTAGATGCAAATTGTCATTTCACTGTAGATGTAATTTGCATTCCACTGTAGCTCCACTTCAAATTGCCTATAAATAAGCAATCAAATGTCAGAAATGTACTGAATTTGGAGGAGACAGTTCAGAGGAGACATTCGGGGAGAGAGAGGGGTGAGGTTATGGGCAATGCCCAGCCTCCTCTCCTCAGTCTCCCTTCAATTTTCAGTTTCTTTTCTTTTTCTCTTTTTCTTCTTTCCACTCTATGTGTAAATAAATTCCAGTCTACTTGGGTCAAATTGTGAAGCTCTTGGTAATAAAATAAGGTTAGATTTATTCCTCTCTTGTGCTTTAATGATTTATTTTCTAGTAATTATTATACGTGTTATATTTTATTTCTGATAATTTAGAAACTACCCTTGTAAAGAAGAGTTCTTGATTTGTTGTAGACAATAGGATTGGCACAGTGAATGCTTTAACCCATTTACAAGTGGTGGTAATAATTAAAGAAAACATAATATAATTACATAATGGACTTTTAATGTTATATTTTCCGATTGGAATCTCCATTATGTGAGAATTCTAATTGAGTTATAAAAGGAATTAATCTTACATTTATTTTATTTACCAAGAGTGAATCTTTTCACCCAAGTAAATAATTTTTATCGTAGTAACAAAATATTTACCTTACCTTAATTTTTCTTCATCAATTCTGTAACACCCTCCTTAGGGCATCACATTTCCGACTCCCGACTCATAATCTGTAAATCAATTCGTAAAAGGTTTGAGTTATGAAAATATGGGTTTCAAAATCTCTTCTTTACTGAAATATAAATTTACTGAAAATATTAGGTAATATTAAAATTCATATTTCAAATATTCATTATGCAATATTGACACTAATTAATATTTCATAATTTAAAGAGAAATATAAAACTAACAGACTCTTTTTTTTTTAACAGTAGCAAACCCCATGACGGGTCCTACTTAATAGTACGGTACAACACTAACTTAAAACTTAACATACTTATTCTGTTGTGTATCCATCTTGTTGCATCAGACATCTGTTCTATATCTGTTCTTTGTCAACACTGTACACCTTCGAGTCCTGAATGTCCACTCCTTATTGTTGTCACCCATCTCAGAGTATTCATTACCCGTTATGTCTAAGAAAACTCGATCCTTTTATTATTTGATTTTAATGGTACAGACACAGCAAAACAACATAACAAAGAGGTGAGATCACCTACTCCAATACCAACATGGTAGCACAGAGATAACACAAACAGCATATTATACAAATATATCATGCCATCAACATTGATCAACTATCATCATCCAATCGTTTATCAGTTCAATTATCATAAACAACAATTACGATAATGCCCTCAACATTGTCTAATTATCATCATCATCATCCAAGTATTCAAAACAATTGTTATAGCTAATATTCCTCAATTAATATATCACACAGATATAAATGTCAGATTATGCATGTGCACAAAGACTCAGTTTTTCAAAAACAACTCTATGGAGGTTTTCACAATTTCGAGGAGAATGCTCTATCAATTGTCAGCCTTAGTCCAAAGACAATCTTCCAGTTGTTGAAAAAAATCGTGTTCTTGTCGAGTATCGTCAATGCGTTGCAACGGACTGCATCGCCAAGTGGCACAGGGTACCCGCCAGCTGTCCACTGGTCGACCGCCGCGGCTCGACGCCCCCAAGATCCAACATAGACCTCACTATCAATTCTCATTCCCTCTTTAACCATAAGGGCCATATACAATGCACGAATATATCAGTGCAAGTCCAACCCCAAAGGGCCAAATCTTTTCAATTTCATTATTTCAATGTATCATATGCCTCAACGCATGTTTTTTCAATGCATGTATAATGCACCAAATCCAATCACAGGCATCTCTTTCCAATGCATATAAATTATACCAAATTATACTGTATTTTCAACAGCAAAATCATTATATCACATTTTCATAATTATAAAACACTTTCGTCGTGTTTTCACAAAATTGCGCAACATTTTCGTTACGTTTTCACAATTCTAAAACGTTTTTGTTACGTTTTCAAAATATCGTAACACTTCTGTTACATTTTTCAAAATGCCGCAACTCTTCTGTTGCACTTTTAAATCACATACTAATTTTTCAATGTTTTTCTTAATCGCGTAAAAATATACGTTTCTCAAATCCCATAATATTTTTCCACTGTTTCAAAATCGCATAACTTAAAAATCATCCTTTTAAGTCGCGTAAATCATTTTCTTTTATTTTCAAAATATTTAAAACACTTTTCAAATCACATAATGATTTTTCGCTATTTTCACAATCACGTAAAAATAATTCATCACTTTTCCATCACGTAGTAATTTTTCAATAGTAATTCAGATTACGTAAAATATTTAAACGTAATTCAAATCGCGTAGAAATATTTCAACATATTTAAAATCGTGTAGAAATATTTTACTGTATTTCCAAACACTTAAAAATATTTTACTGTATTTCAAACCATGTACTTTAAAATTACGTTTTTAAGATATGTAAATAATTTTTTCACCACAATTTCATTACAGAAAATATTTCTCAACCTTCAAATATTCCTTTTTCAACTTTTCTTAAAATAATATAACTTTATACTTCATGTAATATATTTTTTACTCAAGAAAATCTTTTTCCACATTTCTTTACTCAAGAAATCCTTTTCCAAAATATAATTCATAAAATCACTTTTCCATTGATATAAATCAACGTTTCAAAACTTAACATTTTCTAACGTACTTTCAAAACTCAAAAATAAGTTATACGTTAGTAACTTTTCAAATCACCATTATATTCTCCATTTTTCTCAAATCACTTCCAAAATCATTCTTCAAAATAAATTAGAGTTCAAACATGTTCAACCTCTCTTTGTCTTTCGTTTACAAAATTCTCTCAAGTGATAAAAACACTCTGATTCCCTTTCCAAATTCCTTGTATTAAATCAAGTTACGTTTTCACTTTGAAAATCACTTTGTTCATAAAAATCAAGACATTACAAGCCTTTAAAAAAAACATGGACATGACTATTGAAACCATCAAATATTTTTCCTTTTAAATTGATATGGTTTTACACAAACAAAACCATTAAAAATCCTTTACAAAAACGTAAGACTCATAGTCTTTGAAAATCAAATCATTTGTTCATTTCCATTTTTCACTTTCTTTGCAAATCCGTTTTCACTTTCTTTACAAATCCTTTAAAATCATCATTGCTATTTTCATTTAAATCTCATGTTTAGTAAAACACTTAGAAACTTTTTACACAAAATAAATCAATAAAAATCCTTCTAAAATCGTGTTCATGTACTCTTTGAAAAATAAACTCTTTATTTATTTTCCTTGCTTTTTCTAAACATCAATTTTCCTCATTCAAGAAAATATTAATTTTGTGAACACCTATCTTGAGGTGTCTTAACCGAAATTCACCATGTTCTAGGGATCAAAAATTAATTCCCTTGTTCTTGAAAAATTTCAACATGAACCCTAATCAAGGGCATCAAAACCGTAGCTCTTCCTTGGCCATTGGGACCAAAATTAATTTTCTTTCCATCATCAAATCATGGCATGCACACACATACATACACATATATATATATATATATATATATATATATATATATATATATATATATATATATATCAAAAGCATGCCATATTATAATCATGCATAGTATAAGCATACCATCAAAATCATAAACTCATGCAAAGCATATTAAGCATAGGCAATTAATCAAAGCTCATAAACACATATAAATTATTACATGATCATGGATATGAATCCTCACATGGATTCAACACCCATCAAATATAAGACCATCTCTCACCACCATGCTTGGTTGGTGAGATGGATCTCCCTCTTACCTCTTGAAGATCCTCAAAAACTCCTTGTTTTGCTTCTTTTCCCAAGTCCTTCATCACCAAGGGCTTCTCAAATACAAAACAAAATACATAAAAATTAGTATACTAAGCTTGATTAAGAGGAACCATGGATCAAACATGGTTTAGATCATGAAAAAGAAAGAAGAAATGAAGTTTCCTTACACTTCACCTCAAACCCAATAGCTTTGATCTTGAAGAAAGTCCATGAAGATGAATGATTTAGAGAAAATCTCCAACATGAAAGTTGCTTAGAATATCATGTAGATTCAAGATCTATGGTTGGATGAAATTAAAAGAGATTGGATGGTGATTTTGAGTGTGTTAACCGAATGGTTTCTCTTGAAACACAGATGGAATTTTTGATTTTTGATAGAAACATGAAGCTTGGATTTGAAGCCCAAGATGAATGATTTTGGAAAAACTCATAACTAGAGATATTCTTAGAATGGTGTTTAGGTTTAGGAAATGTGTTTAAATGAAATTTTAGAAGCTTGGAGACATAGCTCCTAGGTGTTGGCCGAATGGTGTTCTAGGAGAAAAGAATGGAGTTTTTGTGTTTTGTTTTAGAGAAGATGATGACTAAAAAGACAATTATGAGATGATGAATAGAAATCAACCATTTTGGTCTCCTTTAGGGTGCATGGCCGTGAGGTAGCTTGAAGGAAAAGGAGAGAAAAAAAAAGTTTTAAGACTTTGGACTTTAGGAAATGACCAAGAATGATCAATAAGGAGTAATAATGATGTCTTCAAATTTTCCTTCACTTTAAAGCCACCAAACCGTAGCCCCCCCTCCAATGCATTCTCCTTGAATGCAAATTGATCAATAATGATGCACCATTGACCATGACATGTAATAATGGTCATAAAGCTTTTTTTTTCTTTGTCTCCTAAACAATCCAAAACCGTCCCCTTCCATGCATGCTTCTCCTTGTGCATTTAATTATTTGCCATCATTATTAGCCACCATCTAGAGCATTTCTAGCCATTGATTAATTCAATGGTTAGGATTTAGGTAGACTTTTGATTTAGAAGACTTAATCTAGGCCATTGAATCTTTCTCCTTTAAATTCTAGTCATTGGATGTGTCTCCAAAATTAAGGGTCAAGATTACTCCTTCTTACTTTTAATCTAAGGGTCATAATTAGTCTTTGTCACTTTTTAAGACTAAATCTTCACCATTGATTAAATCTAAATCCAATGGTCATAAATGGTCCTTGTTACTTTACAAGACCAAATCTCCACCCTTAATCAATTCTATATCCAATGGTTACAAATGGTCATAGTCACTTTATATGACCAAATCTCTACCCTTGATTTAATCTCCATCTAATGGTTATAAATGATCTTATTCACTTTTAAGATCAAATCTCCACCATTGATTAAATCAAGATCAAGTCTCCATCGTTAATTAAATCAATGGTGGATATCCAAACCACCAAGGTTGACTTAAGCAATTTAATTTATATTTTTATCTGCTAAAACCCCACAAAAGAATATATTTACTGTATTTTTTTATCGCCCGATAAATTAAATACAGTACAAAACACAGTACAATAAAATTTTTAAAACTGTTTCCGGATTCAGGTTTAGTAAGATCCCCTGTCTCCGTCTAAACAGTACAAATTTTTCTATTCGTAGAAAAATTTTCACTTTGCGCGATCCACCTGGGCCCACGTATGGCCACCTGGGCCCACATACACCCCCTGAGCCCACAATCAGTAAAAAAATTTCATAATCATTCACAAAAAGCACAAAAATTATAAAATGCACAAATATCAAATCAAATTACATAAAATAATTAAAACCTAACGGTAAAAATTAAATTACGTAAAGTTTTCCCCCGCCCGAAAATTTTTATTTTCCTGACACAGAGTAAATCACTCAAAACGATCAAATATGTTGACGGAAAAAAATCAAAATAATTTTACAGTATCCAGAAATTACTAAACAGTAAAATTCTGTTAATTGTCAAAATTACTGCTTAAGAGATAGGAAATTTTGGGATGTTACAATACTCCCCCTCTTTATAGAAATTTCGTCATCGAAATTTAATAGCCATGATTTCACACCCTCGGAATAAATAATGACATTATTCCTTTATCTTTTCTTCCAGTTCCCTCGTAGTTTTACCTCTTACGTTATTCCAAACGATTTTAATCAATGAAAGTTCTTATCTCTTGATCAAATTTTTTTTCCTGATCAAGCAGATATCTCAAACTCTTATGATTACTGACGATGTTAAATGTTGCTCCAGAAAGAAAGTATTTCCATACTTCTAAAATAAACACTGTAACACCCCAATTTTTAGAAAAATGTCCCGAATGTTCTGTTTGCTGTTTTTCAAGATTTTGTGTAAATGACTATTATGTCCTTATTTTACTGTTTCTTGTTTTTCTGTATGAAATACAAATATGTTTTACAAGCTAAAATTTTATTTGATCGTTTTACGTAATTTGCTTCGAGATGGTAAAATAAAAATTTTCTCAAGCTTTTGTTTTAATTTTTTCTGGGAGATATACAGACAATTAATACTTGTCTGTAATTTTATTTGAACGTTTTGGATGATTTGCTTTGTCGTGGGGAAAAATAAAAAAATGACCGTTACGTCCGATTGTACTGTTTTTAATTTTTCTATATGTTACAATGCTTAATATTCTGTCTCTGTGATTTTATTTGGACTTTTTGTGTGATTTGCTCTAGTACAGAAAATAATATTTTTTTAAGGGGAAATCTTGTTTTAATTATTCGAGGATTTGGGGATCTTACTAAACCCAATTCTGAATGAGACGATAATTAATCTTTTAATTTTTTGGATTTAACTGTCCAATAAAATAATTTTGTATATTATTTTATTAGTCAGTATAATTAGATGACAGTGGACCCAAAATGTTTTGCGGGACCCACGTTTTATTAAAACAGATTAACTTAGTAGCTTAATTAAGCATCATTAGTGAAGGAATTCTCTAGAACATGATGACTAAGTGTGGTGACTAGGTTAATTAGTGACTAAGCATGTGACTAGGTTAGATGACTATGCTAAACTCAACCAATAGGAAACAAGCTTGCTAACCAAGTTTTAATCTTAACCTTTGATCCATTCTAAGGCTAGGATGAAGCCAAGCCCATGGACACCTTGCATGGCATTGAAGGCTACGGCTATTGCATGTTGGAAGACCAAAAAAATCACTTCACTTTCATACAATTTTCTCTCTTCTCTCTCTTCCAAAAACCCTAAACACCATTGAAGCTTCCTTGAAGCTAGTTTCGGCCAAGCCATGTTCTATACCATCCAACCACCCAAAATTCTATCCAACCAAGTTTTCTAAACCTAAACACAATCCTAAGAACATCTCTAGTTGAGAGTTCTTGCAAAATCTTCCATTTGAAGCTTGGAAACCTACTTGGAAAATTTTACCTAGAAGGTGAAATTTCTTGTTTTCCATTTCTAAACTCTTTTTCAAAGTTCCAAGCCATGATTTCTCCATGGTTTAAGCTCTCTTTTTATGGTTAGTAACTTGTAGATTTTTGTTTAAGTTTGTTAGGTTTTGAAGGAGGAAAATCGAAACCTAGAAGGGGAGTGAAAGAATATTTTTGTCTTCATTTAAGGTAAGAGGAAGACAAATCTTATCATCCATGTGTGGTGGTAAGAAGATGGAGTTTTATTTGTGGTGATTGTAGAATCCATAAGGATTCCTTGTTTGTGTTTGTTTAGTAGCTTGTTTGTGTGGTTGTTTGTGTGGTTGTTAGTAGCTTTCCTATTTGATAATTATAATAAGTTGTATGTAGTTGCATGTCTACAAGCTTTAAATTGCATGTCTACAAGCTTTGATAATTTGCATGTGTTAG
The DNA here is from genome assembly GCA_029884605.1 of Ormosia emarginata. Lineage (NCBI taxonomy): Eukaryota > Viridiplantae > Streptophyta > Magnoliopsida > Fabales > Fabaceae > Ormosia > Ormosia emarginata. The sequence goes on from JAQQTP010000074.1 coordinate 1,527,798, forward strand.
AAATGCATGATAATGTATAGGATGTGAATAACATGCTAAGGAATGCATGAGTGTTCCAAAGAACACAACACTAGGGCTCACGGCCATTGACCCAAAAGGAGAACAAAATGTTCTCATTATTTTCCTAAAGTGTAATTTAATTAACCTAGGAAAATTAACAAGAGATAGAATTGTTTAGATCAAGGAAAATGAATTTAGAAATCAAATGACCCAAATGTATATTTCGGCCAACATGCCAAACCAAGAATTCATGATTTCTAAAATCAATTCCAAACCATTTTCAAGTATAAAGATGCAATAGATGTTAAAAAGAATTTTTCTACAATGAGTTTTAAAGAAACAAATTGATTAGAATTAAGTTTAAGGATTAAAAGTAATAATTTTACTGTTAGAAAAGAAATACAGTAACTTTCAAAAATTTCTAACATATAGCTCATACTGTATTTTGAAGCATGTTAGTGGTTTTCAAAAGGGTTAAATTATATGGTTAAAAATTAAGTAAATAAAATTTTTACGAAAAAATTAGGAAACCATTAATATAATTTTCTAAGTAAAATACTGTCAATTTTTAGTAAAAACGGGCAAATAAGAGAGAAAAGATGTCCAAAAGACAGTATACGGTATGAAAAATATTTTACGTAGTTTAAACGTATTAATTATTATTTCTGTTTATTTAAACAGTAATTTTTAAGGGATTTGGACCATAAAATGATTTAAAACTCTTACGCGATTGAGAAAACGTATTAAAAACTCTACGTGATTTTAAAAATAGAAAAATAAATTTACGCGATTTAAAAACGTTTGTAAAAACGACGAGATTGTGAAAATGCGATAAAATTTTTACGCGATTGACCAACACGGTACTTTCTGTTTTTTTTCTCTTTTCTGCTGTCGGGCTATGAGGTGAACCCGTACAAGCTTTGGAACAGTATTTGTCCGGTGAGACTTACTGTATCTTTTTATCTTTGAGGATATCTTGGTAATTTGAGATTATGCCAATTTTTGGTGGATTGGTTGACGAGGTGAATCACATCGTGTTGTCGATGCGATAAACGTAGTGTGGTTCATTGTCTTTATGAACTGGGAGACGTTAGTGTACGGGATTCCATATATGGACAGTCGGTCGCTCCGCTGGGCCGTGGTAACTGATAGCACACTAATGAACTTGACACGCATTATATTTAATCGAGATTTCGTAAAGTCTAATAGTACATTGCCTGTAGTGCCACAACGTGAGACCGTGAACTACACCATGCCTTGGATGATGGATTCCATGTGACGTGGGGCTATAGACGCAACGTGTGACAGCGCAATAGTTTGGTTGGGCAGTCGTGGTACTAATAGATTTTGCGAGTCATTCTCTCTCTGATATCTGTTTGTGTTTAGCTCCATGGAGTAGGATCGTGTCATATTATATATGGTTATATCTTGGATATTATTTTATTTTATCTGTTTATTTTATTTGGTTATTGTTATGATAATTTGTTTATTTCTTACTTTATTTTATCCGTAATATTATTTTATCGTGATATTATGTGTTGTTATGATACTATTCTATTATTAATTAATGTTATAGCTTTTTATATTGCATGAACTGTATATCTGTTGTTTGTCGTTTTCTTATCTGCCATGTTTGTGATGATTTTAGTTTGTCTTACCTCTTTATTGTATGTGTTTTATGTATATTTATTTTACGTGGTAAAGAGTTTGAGGAAGAGGAACAACCTCTTGAGATTTTGTATACTGAGGAGGAAGAAGAGCAGCAAGCCGAAGATCAGTACGACGACCAAGAACCATCTGATCTTCCATACCCATTAGACTGATTAGTTTGGGTATGGCAGTGCCAGGATTTTTAGGATTTGTGACACTCGAGTTTCATGGTGGATCGTTAGCTTGGCATCTGCGGGGAGACAGAGACTCAGTGACTTATATGGGACGATTGACTGTGTCCATACGACTTACGTTTGATGGAGAGCCAGTGATGACGACTACTGTGTTTCTACACTTAGAGTTGCCTTTATCTCTTAGGCGTCATTGGGGTGGTGTGTCCACTGAGCCTAGTGAGATGACTCTCGTATCGACTGCGCGGTCTCATGTCCGCCGAGTGTCGAGGCATCCTGGATATTTATCTTCTGATGAGTTTCGAGAGTGATCCATCAGAGGATTAAATATTTATGATGTATTTTTGGGCGCGTCTGCGTATGTATATATTGACTCTTTACTGTTTTTGGTTTACTGTTTATGTTTAAATATTTGTAGTTATAGTTGTAAATTATTTGTATAACTTATAACTTGGACCATATGTATATTATGAGTGATGTTGTTTTGTTTATTTTATATTTTCGCATTATTTTATTTAATAATATTCTGTTTAACAGGAATTATTTTACAACCCATATTAGTACGTAATAAATGTTTTACAACTTGGGTAGATTTTATTTATCTTTCTTTTATTTTCTTTATATATGTGACATCCCAACAAGGGTGTTACATTAGTTGGTATCAGAGCCCAAGTTAGAGTCTTTTGGGGTTGTGGTTGGGTCTGTTTTTGTTTGTGTTGTGCGATTCTCTGTGATTTACTTCCGAAAGGATGTATCTAATTTTGTTTTATACTGTTTGAAGAAAGAAGATGTCTGGACGAGGTAGAGGATGTGCGAACGTGAATCGTGATGTGGACCCTATGATTGCGGCCTTCTTGAAGCTATGCGACGAATGGTGAAGTAATGATGCAGGAATTTGAGAGCAGACTCAACAAAGAAGATGCTCGTTGATGCCCTAAATTTATCGAATTTAGGCGCCACAATCCGCCACAATTTAGAGGCGAGGTTGATCCGGAGAAGGTAAGTCAATGGATACAAGACTTGGAGAGAATTTTTGAAGGAATGAGATGCACAGATGATAAGAAGGTGACTTATGCTGTCTTTATGCTAAGAGGAGATGAGGAGAACATTGGTGGAGAGGAACTCGCCAAGTTTTACAAGCTGAAGGAACTGAAATTACGTGGGAAGTATTTTCTGATGCTTTTCTGGGAAAGTATTTTCCTGCAAGTGCTAGGCATGCCAAGGAAATGGAATTTCTTGGTTTGCGACAGGGAAATATGACAGTGAATGAGTATGCGACAAAATTTGAGAATTTGTCTCAATTCTCGAATTATGCTCAAACTCGACCAGATGATACATGGAGATGTCGGAAGTTTGAATCGGGCTTGAGAGTGGAACTGAAGCGAGGGGTGATATCCTTGAGGATAAATCAGTTTCATACTTTGGTTGATGCATGTGCGCGACTTGAGGAATTAGAGCCGTTGAGAGATCAGAGGAATCGTAACTTTGGGCCGACAAGGTTTCAAAGAGGTGGAGGAAGTAATACGAATTGGTTTCAGCGCAAGCCGTATTCCAGACCATCAGGGAGTCAATCTCAACGACCACCAGTTGGGGGGAGTACAAGTAGTAGTGGAGCTGGACAGAAAGTGGCGTTTACGCCAACATGTTTTAAGTGCGGAAAGAAAGGTCATATCTCTCCGGAGTGCACGATTAAGGGGACAGTTTGTTTTAACTGTAAACAGCCTGGGCATATGTCGAAGGATTGTACTCAGCCGGAAAGGAAACCTGCTGTTCGTTATGTTCGTGCTAATCAACAGAAGTCAGGGAATACTCAACCGAGATCTGGAGGGCGAGTATATACTATGACGGGAACAGAAATTTCTCAATCTGATGATCTTATACAAGGAGAAGGTGACATTGGAGGTAACCATCTGACTGTGTTATATGACTCTGGTGCTACACACTCGTTTATTGCATATGATTGTGTGGAAAGATTGAAGTTGCCTGTGTCTTCTTTGAATGTTAAATTGAGTGTTTCTACTCCAACTGCTAAACCTGTGATTGCATCAAAGATATGTTTGGATTGTCCTGTTGTTGTGAAGGATCGTAAGTTTTTGATCAACTTGATTTGTTTACCTTTTGTTGAGATAGATGTAATCTTAGGGATAGACTGGTTATCTTCTAACCCTATCCTTATAGATTGTGCCAGCAAAACTATAGTTTTTCCTAAGGAAGAAAAGTCTAGATTCTTAACTGCTGTTAAGGTCAAGTCTTTGTTAAGAGAGGGAGCACAGGGATATGTGGTATTGTCTTCTCTAGAGGTTAAGAATGAGAAGGATGTGAATACTATTCCTATTGTCAACAAGTTTCCAGAGGTTTTTCCTGATAACGTACCTGGTTTGCCACCTGAGAGGGAGATCGAGTTTTCAATTGATTTAGTACCAAGAGCAGGTCCTATCTCAATTGCACAGTACCTTATGTCGCCAGCAGAGTTGGAGGAGCTGAAAGAGCAATTGGTGGAATTGTTGAAGAAGCAGTTTGTGCGATCAAGTGTTTCGCCATGGGGTGCGCCAGTGCTTTTGGTCAAGAAGAAGGACGGAACTTCTCGACTTTGTGTGGATTATCGTCAGCTGAACAAGGTGACTATCAAGAATAAATATCCGCTTTCAAGAATTGACGATTTGATGGATCAGTTAAGAGAAGCTGTGGTATTTTCCAAGATAGATCTGAGATCGAGTTATAACCAGATTCGTGTTAAGGGGGAAGATGTACCAAAAACCACTTTTCGAACTCGTTATGGACATTATGAGTATCAGGTAATGCCATTCTGGGTGACGAATGCTCCTGCCATATTTATGGATTATATGAACAGGATTTTTCGTCTGTATCTAGACAGATTTGTCATTGTCTTCATCGATGACATTCTGATCTATTCTCAATCTAAAGAAGAGCATGCTGAACATCTTGGTATTGTTCTTCAGATTTTGAGAGAGAAGCAGCTATATGCGAAGTTGGCTAAATGTGAGTTCTGGTTGAAAAAAGTTCAGTTTTTAGGTCACGTGATTTCGAAAGAAGGTATTGCAGTAGACCCATCAAAAGTGGAGACTATTTTACAGTGGGAAAGGCCTAAGACGATAACAGAAGTTCGAAGTTTTGTTGGACTTGCTGGTTATTACTGGAGGTTTATCGAAGGTTTTTTGAAGATTACTGGACCGCTTACACAACTTACGAGGAAAAGTCAAGCTTTTGAATGGACGGAAGAACGTGAAGCCAGTTTTCAAGAGTTGAAGAAGAGGTTAACAACTGCACCTGTGTTGATCTTGCCAGATTCTAAGGGAACTTTTGACGTGTATTGTGATGCTTCTTATCAAGGGTTAGGTTGCGTTTTGATGCAAAACCAGAATGTTGTGACGTATGCTTCTCATCAGTTGAAGGTTCATGAGAGGAATTATCCAAAGCACGATTTGGAATTGGCTGCAGTGGTTTTTGCTCTGAAAGTGTGGAGGCATTTTCTGTATGGAGCGCTATTCAATGTCTTTAGTGATCACAAGAGTCTGAAGTACTTGTTTGATCAGAAAGAATTGAATATGAGGCAAAGGCGATGGTTGGAATTCTTAAAGGATTATGATTTTCAACTTCAATACCACCCGGGAAAAGCTAATGTGGTAGCTGATGCCTTGAGTAGAAAGGTGCTTAGTGTTTCGGCAATGATGATCAAGGAGGAAGAGTTGATTAACAAGTTTCGAGATCTATGGTTGTCTGTGGAGTTTCTACCTGAAAGAGTTCGTTTATTTAAGGTCGTGATCATAAACGAATTTCTTGATGTTGTCCGAGATAAACAAAAGGAAGATGTGTTTTTGCAAAATGAGAGGGAATTGTTAAAGCAAGGTCATAAAGCGACGGTAGAAGAAGGAGCAGATGGAATCTTAAGGTTTAAGGGAAGAATTTGTATGCCTGATGATTCTGAATTGAAGAAGTCGATCCTAGAAGAAGCTCATACTAGTGACCTTAGTTTACATCCGGGGATGACCAAGATGTACCAAGACTTGAAAAGGTTGTTTTGGTGGCCAAGGATGAAAAGAGACGTAACAGAGTATGTGGAGTCTTGTTTGGTTTGTCAGAAAGCGAAAGTGGAACATCAGAGACCAGCTGGAATGTTGCAACCATTATCTATTCCAAAGTGAAAATGGGATAGTATCTCTATGGATTTCGTTACTGGTTTGCCGAAGACGAGGAAAGGTCATGATTCAATATGGGTTATAGTCGATAGGCTTACTAAATCGGCTCATTTCTTACCAATTAATATCAAGTATTCGTTGGAAAGATTAACCCAGTTATACATCAGTGAGATTGTTAGATTACATGGTGTACCTACATGTATAGTTTCTTACCGAGATCCGAGGTTTACGTCAAGGTTTTGGCGGAGTCTACAAGAAGCTATGGGAACGAAGTTGCGACTGAATTCAGCATATCATCTACAGAATGATGGTCAGACAGAGAGAACTATACAGTCTTTGGAGGATCTGTTGCGTGCTTGTGTTTTGGAGCAACGAGGAAGTTGGGATGAATTTTTATCTTTAATAGAATTCACCTACAACAATAGTTTTCACTCAAGTATAGGGATGTCACCCTATGAGGCATTGTATGGAAGGCGATGTCAAACCCCGTTATGTTGGTATCAAGATGGAGAAAACATGACTGTTGGACTAGATCTTGTACAACAGACTACGGAGAAGGTAAAGATGATACAAGAGAAGATGAGAACGACGCAAAGCAGACAGAAGAGTTATGCAGATAAACAAAGACGACCTCTTGAATTTGAGGAGGGTGAGCATGTATTTCTAAGAGTTACTCCTACGACCGGTGTCGGAAGAGTTATCAAGTCTAAGAAGCTTACTCCTAAGTTCATTGGACCGTATCAGATTATCTGACGTATAGGTCCTGTGGCGTATCAGATTGCTTTGCCGCCTTTTCTATCCAATCTGCATGATGTATTTCATGTATCTCAGTTACGGAAGTATATACCAGATCCGACGCATGTTATACAACCAGATGAAGTACAGTTGAAGGAGAATTTAACTTACGAGACTTTACCTGTTAGAATTGAGGACAGAAAGGTAAAGCAGCTTCGAGGGAAGATGATCGAGCTGGTGAAGGTTATATGGAATGATGTGACGGGTGATGCTACCTGGGAGCTGGAAGATAAAATGAGGGATCAGTATCCTCATTTGTTTTGATGAGCAGCGAATTTCGAGGACGAAATTTTTATTTGTTGGGGAGAGTTGTAACACCCCAATTTTTAGAAAAATGTCCCGAATGTTCTGTTTGCTGTTTTTCAAGCTTTTGTGTAAATGACTGTTATGTCCTTATTTTCTTGTTTCTTATTTTTCGTATGAAATACAAATATGTTTTGAGCTAAAATTTTATTTGATCATTTTACGTAATTTGCTTCGAGAGGTAAAATAAAAATTTTCTCAAGCTACTGTTTTAATTTTTTTCGGGAGATATACAGACAATTAATACTTGTCTGTAATTTTATTTGAACGTTTTGGATGATTTGCTTCGTCGTGGGGAAAAATGGAAAAATGACCGTTACATCCCGATTGTCTTGTTTTTAATTTTTCTATATGTTACGGTGCTTAATATTACTGTCTGTGATTTTATTTGGACTTTTTGTGCGATTTGCTCCGGGACAGGAAAATAATATTTTTTCGGGCCGGGGAAATCTTGTTTTAATTATTCAGACTGGGGGATCTTACTAAACCCAATTCTGAATGAGACGATAATTAATCTTTTAATTTTTAGGATTTAACTGTCCAATAAAATAATTTTGTATATTATTTTATTAGTCAGTATAATTAGATGACAGTGGACCCGAAAATGTTTTGCGGGACCCACGTTTAATTAAAACAGTTAACTTAGTAGCTTAATTAAGCATCATTAGTGAAGGAATTCTCTAGAACATGATGACTAAGTGTGGTGACTAGGTTAATTAGTGACTAAGCATGTGACTAGGTTAGATGACTATGCTAAACTCAACCAATAGGAAACAAGCTTGCTAACCAAGTTTTAATCTTAACCTTTGATCCATTCTAAGGCTAGGATGAAGCCAAGCCCATGGACACCTTGCATGGCATTGAAGGCTACGGCTATTGCATGTTGGAAGACCAAAAAATTCACTTCACTTTCATACAATTTTCTTTCTTCTCTCTCTTCCAAAAACCCTAAACACCAATGAAGCTTCCTTGAAGCTAGTTTCGGCCAAGCCTTGTTCTATACCATCCAACCACCCAAACTTCTATCCAACTAAGTTTTATAAACCTAAACACAATCCTAAGAACATCTCTAGTTGAGAGTTCTTGCAAAATCTTCCATTTGAAGCTTGGAAGCCTACTTGGAAAATTTTACCTAGAAGGTGAAATTTCTTATTTTCCATTTCTAAACTCTTTTTCAAAGTTCCAAGCCATGATTTCTCCATGGTTTAAGCTCTCTTTTTATGGTTAGTAACTTGTAGATTTTTGTTTAAGTTTGTTAGGTTTTGAAGGAGGAAAACCGAAACCTAGAAGGGGAGTAAAAGAATATTTTTGTCTTCATTTAAGGTAAGAGGAAGACAAATCTTATCATCCATGTGTGGTGGTAAGAAGATGGAGTTTTATTTGTGGTGATTGTAGAATCCATAAGGATTCCTTGTTTGTGTTTGTTTAGTAGCTTGTTTGTGTGGTTGTTAGTAGCTTTCCTATTTGATAATTGTAATAAGTTGTATGTAGTTGCATGTCTACAAGCTTTAAATTGCATGTCTACAAGCTTTGATAATTTGCATGTGTTAGAAATGTATGATAATGTATAGGATGTGAATAACATGCTAAGGAATGCATGAGTGTTCCAAAGAACACAACACTAGGGCTCACGGCCATTGACCCAAAAGGAGAACCAAAATGTTCTCATTATTTTCCTAAAGTGTAATTTAATTAACCTAGGAAAATTAACAAGAGATAGAATTGTTTAGATCAAGGAAAATGAATTTAGAAATCAAATGACCCAAATGTATATTTAGGCCAACATGCCAAACCAAGAATTCATGATTTCTAAAATCAATTCCAAACCATTTTCAAGTATAAAGATGCAATAGATGTTAAAAAGAATTTTTCTACAATGAGTTTTAAAGAAACAAATTGATTAGAATTAAGTTTAAGGATTAAAAGTAATAATTTTACTGTTAGAAAAGAAATACAGTAACTTTCAAAAATTTCTAACATATAGCTCATACTGTATTTTGAAGCATGTTAGTGGTTTTCAAAAGGGTTAAATTATATGGTTAAAAATTAAGTAAATAGAATTTTTACGGAAAAATTAGGAAACCATTAATATAATTTTCTAAGTAAAATACTGTCAATTTTTAGTAAAAACGGGCAAATAAGAGAGAAAAGATGTCAAAAGACAAGAGTATACGGTATGAAAAATATTTTACGTAGTTTAAACGTATTAATTATTATTTCTGTTTATTTAAACAATAATTTTTAAGGGATTTGGACCATAAAATGATTTAAAACTCTTACGCGATTGAGAAAACGTATTAAAAACTCTATGCGATTTTAAAAACAGAAAAATAAATTTACGCGATTTAAAAATGTTTGTAAAAACGATGAGATTGTGAAAACGCGATAAAATTTCTAGGCGATTGACCAAAATGGTACTTTCTATTTTTTTTCTCTTTTCTGCTGTCGGGCTATGAGGTGAACCCGTACAGGCTTTGGAACAGTATTTGTCCGGTGGGACTTACTCTATCTTTTTATCTTTGAGGATATCTTGGTAATTTGAGATTATGCCAATTTTTGGTGGATTGGTTGACGAGGTGAATCACATCGTGTTGTCGATGCGATAAACATAGTGTGGTTCATTGTCTTTATGAACTAGGAGACGTTAGTGTACGGGATTCCATATATGGATGATCGGTCGCTCGCTCCATTTGGGCCGTGGTAACCGATAGCACACTAATGAACTCGACACGCACTATATTTAATCGAGATTTCGTAAAGTCTAATAGTACATTGCTTGTAGTGCCACAACGTGAGACCGTGAACTACACCATGCCTTGGATGATGGATTCCATGTGACGTGGGGCTATAGACGCAACGTGTGACAGCGCAATAGTTTGGTTGGGCAGCCGTGGTACTAATAGATTTTGCGAGTCATTCTCTCTCTGATATCTGTTTGTGTTTAGCTCCATGGAGTAGGATCGTGTCATATTATATATGGTTATATCTTGGATATTATTTTATTTTATCTGTTTATTTTATTTGGTTATTGTTATGATAATTTGTTTATTTCTTACTTTATTTTATCCGTAATATTATTTTATCTGTGATATTATGTGTTGTTATGATATTATTCTGTTATTAATTAATGTTATAGCTTTTCATATTGCATGAACTGTATATCTGTTGTTTGTCGTTTTCTTATCTGCCATGTTTGTGATGATTTTAGTTTGTCTTACCTCTTTATTGTATGTGTTTTCTGTATATTTATTTTACGTGGTAAAGAGTTTGAGGAAGAGGAACAACCTCTTGAGATTTTGTATACTGAGGAGGAAGAAGAGCAGCAAGCCGAAGATTAGTACGACGACCAAGAACCATCTGATCATCCATACCCATTGGACTGATTAGTTTGGGTATGGCGGTGCCAGGATTTTTGGGATTTGTGACACTCGAGTTTCACGGTGGATCGTTAGCTTGGCATCTGCGGGGAGACAGAGACTCAGTGACTTATGTGGGACGGTTGACTGTGTCCATACGACTTACGTTTGATGGAGAGCCAGTGATGACGACTACTGTGTTTCTACACTTAGAGTTGCCTTTATCTCTTAGGCGTCATTGGGGTGGTGTGTCCACTGAGCCTAGTGAGATTACTCTCGTATCGACTGCGCGGTCTCATGTCCGCCGAGTATCGAGGCATCCTGGATATTTATCTTCTGATGAGTTTCCTGAGATTGATCCATCAGAGGATTAAATATTTATGATATATTTTTGGGCGCGTCTGCGTATGTATATATTGACTCTTTACTGTTTTTGGTTTACTGTTTATGTTTAAATATTTGTAGTTATAGTTGTAAATTATTTGTATAACTTATAACTTGGACCATATGTATATTATGAGTGATGTTGTTTCTGTTTATTTTATATTTCCGCATTATTTTATTTAATAATATTCTGTTTAACAGGAATTATTTTACAACCCATATTAGTACGTAATAAATGTTTTACAACTTGGGTAGATTTTATTTATCTTTCTTTTATTTTCTTTATATATGTGACATCCCCACAAGGGTGTTACAAACACAGCGGCTAGCAATCTCTATTCATGCGTAGAATAGTTTTTCTTTTCCTCTTGTAACTTCCATTTCCTCCAAACAAGTACACATCTTAAACTCTGATGTTACACATCACTTAAAATTTCCTTGTCCTCATATCACTTCATTCTCCAGCTTTAGCTTCTTTAACAGGAAACGTCTCACTAACCGAGTTCTCCTTTCAACCGCATTATATCAAATACTATAACATAGATTTTAAATAGGAATATCCTTTTTTGCAAATTTCAGTACATGAAAGAATATTTATTAAGGTCAGAAAGAAGAAGATAGGAACACGATTTGATATGTTATCAAGCATATTCAAGAAGAATTTGATTTTGCCTGATTTTTAAGAATGAGTTTTTCTGGAACACTAACACTGTATTGAGACAATCTCATAGGATATGGTTGAAAAATAACCAATCCGTTTTCAAAGATCACGTCTGTTTATGAAACAGATCAAACTAACACAAAGTTTTGATCTATAACAATAATTTGAATAACTTGGGTAGCTCGATCGGCTAAGAATAGAAATAGAATTAAACAAATCAGAGGATAACGAATAACTCTAACATATAATTGATCTACTCAATCATATGCCATAAGGAATAGGTTATTCACAGAAATATTCAGTATGGTTTATAGGATTAGCTCCAATGACACAATCTCCATTGTTTAAATCTTCCGCTCCGAACACTTCCTACTACCTGAGATTTTACTAACAGAAAACTCTATTTTCATTGGAACACAATCTTTAGAAATGTGTCTAGGCTCTCTGCACTTGAAACAAATTATTTCCTTGAACATACAATCTTTCGTTAAGTGCCCCTTTCCACACTTCTTACATTTCAATGCAGATGTCACAGTCAAACTAAACCTATCATTACTAGTACTTTCTCCACAAGATTGTTGTTGTTGTTGACTTCTTGGAGATTGCAAGTACGTTTTCTGTTGGAATCGTTTGACCTTACGATTTCCCCTTTTTCGTAACCAATATAGTCCAACATTACAGGGTCTCTCATCCTGAGATTGATTTAACTCTAACAAAATCTTAGCTTAAGAAATCAATTCTTGCTGCGGAACAATCTTCCGAGTTTGCTGTATAATTGCTTCAGCCACTGTTTGTATTACTTCCAAAGTTGCAGTCATATCACTACCATTATGTCTCGCTTCCACACGCGTATGTCTATCACGAGTCATTTCTTTTCTTCAAAGATGGACGAATCAAAATAAAATGGAAACCAGATGTAACCATTTCAAATAAACGTTTGTTTTCTTGACGTACATTCCTTCATTAAGTACCTTCTTTCACATCAGTTACTGCCTTTGGTTTCCTCAATGGTTGTAAATACATTTTCTATTGAAATTAATCACTTTCCAAATATCCTTAAAAATATCGGGTTCCAAAATTACGTAGTCTTATATTCTAAGACTGATTCTCTTCCATTAGATCCTGAACCTCAACTTTCATTTCTTTCTGCTGTTCAGCGATCCTCTGTTCGTGCAGTCGTCTTTCCACATTGCTCCCGTTGCTACCATAGCTGTAACTGCATTATTAGTAACATGTTCCACTTCCACACAAGTACAACTATCCCGAGCCATTTCTTTTTTTTTCCTCAGAGACGAGCGAATCGAAATATAATGGATCTGATATCCATTATAAACAACATTGTTTCCTTTCGGAAATCAACAACACAGAGAACACAACACAAGCAAAATAGACTTAACCACAAATCCCAAAAGACTCAAACCGTGCTCTGATACCAACTAATGTAACACCCTCCTTAGGGCATCACATTTCCGACTCCCGACTCATAATCTGAAAATCAATTCATAAAAGGTTTGAGTTATGAAAATATGGGTTTCAAAATCTCTTCTTTACTGAAACATAAATTTACTGAAAATATTAGGTAATATTGAAATTCATATTTCAACTTTCATTATGCAATATTGACACTAATTAATATTTCATAATTTAAAGAGAAATATAAAACTAACAGACTTTTTTTTTTAACAGTAGCAAACCCCATGATGGGTCCTACTTAATAGCACGGTACAACACTAACGTTAAAACTTAACATACTTATTCTGTTGTGTATCCATCTTGTTGCATCAGACATCTGTTCTACATCTGTTCTTTGTCAACACTGTACACCTTCGAGTCCTGAATGTCCACTCCTTATTGTTGTCACCCATCTCAGAGTATTCATTGCCCGTTATGTCTAAGACAACTCAATCCTTCTATTATTTGATTTTAACAGTCTGCAGAATACACAAAAAACAACATAACAAAGAGGTGAGATCACCTACGCCAATACCAACATGATAGCACAGAGATAACACAAATAGCATATCATACAAATATATCATGTCATCAACATTAATCAACTATCATCATCCAATCGTTTATCAGTTCAATTATCATAAACAACAATTATGATAATGCCCTCAACATTGTCTAATTATCATCATCATCATCCAAGTATTCAAAACAATTGTTATAGCCAATATTCTTCAATTAATATATCACACAGATATAAATGTCATATTATGCATGTGCACAAAGACTCAGTTTTTCAAAAACAACTCCATGGAGGTTTTCATAATTTCGAGGAGAATGCTCTGTCAATTGTCAGCCTTAGCCCAAAGACAATCTTCCAGTTGTTGAAAAGAATCGTGTTCTTGTCGGGTATCGTCAATGCTTTGCAACGGACTGCATCGCCAAGTGGCACAGGGTACTCGCCAGCTGTCCACTAGTCGACCGCCGCACCTCGACGCCCCCAAGATCTATCATAGACCTCACTATCAATTCTCATTCCCTCTTCAACCACAAGGGTCATATACAATGCACGAATATATCAGTGCAAGTCCAACCCCAAAGGGCCAAATCTTTTCAATTTCATTATTTCAATGTATCATATGCCTCAACGCATGTTTTTCCAATGCATGTATAATGCACCAAATCCAATCACAGGCATCTCTTTCCAATGCATATAAATTGTACCAAATTATACTGTATTTTCAATAGCAAAATCATGTTATCACATTTTCATAATTATAAAACACTTTCATCGTGTTTTCACAAAATTGCACTATTTTCGTTACGTTTCCACAATTCCAAAACATTTTTGTTACGTTTTCAAAATATCGTAACACTTCTGTTACGTTTTTCAAAATGCCGCAACTCTTCTGTTGCACTTTTAAATTACGTACTAATTTTTTAACGTTTTTCTCAATTGCGTAAAAATATACGTTTCTCAAATCTCATAATATTTTTTCACTGTTTCAAAATCGCGTAACTTAAAAATCATCCTTTTAAGTCGCATAAATCATTTTCTTTCATTTTCAAAATATTTAAAACACTTTTCAAATCACATAATGATTTTTCGCTATTTTCACAATCACGTAAAAATAATTCATCACTTTTTCATCACGTAGTAATTTTTCAATAGTAATTCAGATTACATAAAATATTTAAACGTAATTCAAATCGCGTAGAAATATTTCAACGTATTTAAAATCGCGTAGAAATATTTTACTATATTTCCAAACACTTAGAAATATTTTATCTGTATTTCAAACCACGTACTTTAAAATTACATTTTTAAGATCGTAAATAATTTTTTCACCACAATTTCATTATAGAAAATATTTCTCAACCTTCAAATATTCCTTTTTCAACTTTTCTTAAAATAATATAACTTTATACTTCATGTAATATATTTTCTTACTCAAGAAAATCTTTTTTCACATTTCTTTACTCAAGAAATCCTTTTCCAAAATATAATTCATAAAATCACTTTTCCATTGATATAAATCAACGTTTCAAAACTTAACATTTTCTAACGTACTTTCAAAACTCAAAAATAAGTTATACGTTAGTAACTTTTCAAATCATCATTATATTCTCCATTTTTCTTAAATCACTTCCAAAATCAATCTTCAAAATAAATTAGAGTTCAAACATGTTCAACCTCTCTTTGTCATTCGTTTACAAAATTCTCTCAAGTGATAAAAACACTCTGATTCCCTTTCCAAATTCCTTATATTAAATCAAATTACGTTTTCACTTTGAAAATCATTTTGTTCATAAAAATCAAGACATTACAAGCCTTTAAAAAAAACGTGGACATGACTATTGAAACCATCAAATATTTTTCCTTTTAAATTGATATGGTTTTATACAAATAAAACCATTAAAAATCCTTTACAAAAACGTAAGACTCATAGTCTTTGAAAATCAAATCATTTGTTCATTTTCATTTTTCACTTTCTTTGCAAATCCGTTTTCACTTTCGTTACAAATCCTTTAAAATCATCATTGCTATTTTCATTTAAATCTCATGTTTAGTAAAACACTTAGAAACTTTTTACACAAAATAAATCAATAAAAATCCTTCTAAAACTGTGTTCATGTACTCTTTGAAAAATAAACTCTTTATTTATTTTCCTTACTTTTTCTAAACATCCATTTTCATCATTCAAGAAAATATTAATTTTATGAACACCTATCTTGAGGTGTCTTAACCGAAATTCATCATGTTCTAGGGATCAAAAATTAATTCCCTTGTTCTTGAAAAATTTCAACATGAACCCTAATCAAGGGCATCAAAACCGTAGCTCTTCCTTGGCCATTGGGACCAAAATTAATTTTCTTTCCATCATCAAATCATGGCATACACATACATACACAATATATATATATATCAAAAGCATGTCATATTATACTCATGCATAGTATAAGCATACCATCAAAATCATAAACTCATGCAAAGCATATTAAGCATAGGCAATTAATCAAAGCTCATAAACACATATAAATTATTATATGACCATGGATATGAATCCTCACATGGATTCAACACCCATCAAATATAAGACCATCTCTCACCACCATGCTTGGTTGGTGAGATGGATCTCCCTCTTACCTCTTGAAGATCCTCAAAAACTCCTTGTTTTGCTTCTTTTTCCAAGTCCTTCATCACCAAGGGCTTCTCAAATACAAAACAAAATACATAAAAATTAGTATACTAAGCTTGATTAAGAGGAACCATGGATCAAACATGGTTTAGATCATGAAAAAGAAAGAAGAAATGAAGTTTCCTTACACTTCACCTCAAAAACCCAATAGCTTTGATCTTAAAGAAAGTCCATGAAGATGAATGATTTAGAGAAAATCTCTAGCATGAAAGTTTCTCAGAATATCATGTAGATTCAAGATCTATGGTTGGATGAAATTAAAAGAGATTGGATGGTGGTTTTGAGTGTCTTGACCGAATGGTTTCTCTTGAAACACAAAGATGGAATTTTTTATTTTTGATAGAAACTTGAAGCTTAGATTTGAAGCCAAAGATGAATGATTTTGGAAAAACTCATAACTAGAGATGTTCTTAGAATGGTGTTTAGGTTTAGGAAATGTGTTTAGATGAAATTTTAGAAGCTTGGAGACATAGCTCCTAGGTGTTGGCTGAATGGTGTTCTAGGAGAAAAGAATGGAGTTTTTGTGTTTTGTTTTAGAGAAGATGATGAATAGAAAGACAATTATGAGATGATGAATAGAAATCAACCATTTTGGTCTCCTTTAGGGTGCATGGCCGTGAGGTAGCTTGAAGGAAAAGGAGAGAAAAAAAAAGTTTGAAGACTTTAGACTTTAGGAAATGACCAAGAATGATCAATAAGGAGTAATAATGATGTCTTCAAATTTTCCTTCACTTTAAAGCCACCAAACCGTAGCCCCCCCCTCCAATGCATTTTCCTTGAATGCAAATTGATCAATAATGATGCACCATTGACCATGACATGTAATAATGGTCATAAAGCTTTTTTTTTTCTTTGTCTCCTAAACAATCCAAAACTGTCCCCTTCCATGCATGCTTCTCCTTGTGCATTTAATTATTTGCCATCATTATTAGCCACCATCTAGAGCATTTCTAGCCATTGATTAATTCAATGGTTAGGATTTAGGTAGACTTTTGATTTAGAAGACTTAATCTAGGCCATTGAATCTTTCTCCTTTAAATTCTAGTCATTGGATGTGTCTCCAAAATTAAGGGTCGAGATTACTCCTTCTTACTTTTAATCTAAGGGTCATAATTAGTCTTTGTCACTTTTTAAGACTAAATCTTCACCATTGATTAAATCTAAATCCAATGGTCATAAATGGTCCTTGTTACTTTACAAGACCAAATCTCCACCCTTAATCAATTCTATATCCAATGGTTACAAATGGTCATAGTCACTTTATATGACCAAATCTCTACCCTTGATTTAATCTCCATCTAATGGTTATAAATGATCTTATTCACTTTTAAGATCAAATCTCCACCGTTGATTAAATCAAGATCAAGTCTCCATCGTTAATTAAATCAATGGTGGATATCCAAATCACCAAGGTTGACTTAAGCAATTTAATTTATATTTTTATCTGCTAAAACCCCACGAAAGAATATATTTACTGTATTTTTTTTATCGCCTGATAAATTAAATCAGTACAAAATACAGTACAATAAAATTTTTAAAACTGTTTCCGGATTCAGGTTTAGTAAGATCCTCTGTCTCCGTCTAAACAGTACAAATTTTTCTATGCGTAGAAAAATTTTCACTTTGCGGGACCCACCTGGGCCTACGTATGGCCACCTAGGCCCACATACACCCCCTGGGCCCACAATCAGTAAAAAAATTTCATAATCATCCACAAAAATCACAAAAATTATAAAATGCACAAATATCAAATCAAATTACGTAAAATAATTAAAACCTAACGGTAAAAATTAAATTACATAAAGTTTTTCCCGGCCCAAAAATTTTTATTTTCCTGACACGGAGTAAATCACTCAAAATGATCAAATACGTTGATGAAAAAAAATCAAAATAATTTTACAGTATCCAGAAATTATTAAACAGTAAAATTCTGTTAACTGTCAAAATTACTGCTTAAGAGATAGGAAATTTTGGGATGTTACAAATTCCCTGTGGATCGACTTCGGACTCCCGAGAAATTTATTACTTGAGACAACCTGCACTTGGGTTCGTAATGCAACAATTAATCCCGCATTAAGTTTTTAGACTTGGTCAAGAAAACTTGTGCATCAGGAATATTTTACTATTATTTCTCGTTTTACGTACAAACTGAACGGAGCTGAGAAAATGAAATATTTTTCCCGAGAACCTTGATCTGTGGAAACGTCGACGGGGGATCTTACTAAACCCGAGGCTGGACATGGTTTACAAGGTTTCACGTTTTTTGAAAAAATTTAACCGACAAAATAATAAAATGCTGTGTAAAAATTTATCTGTCAGATAAATTAATACTGACTTCTGTCGACTATAGTAATTATCCATTGGATAATAGCATGTAATAAAAATCCTATCATATTATCCTAATGCAATCTACTTTATGTCTAATCAAGTTCACTTTAATTCAAATTTTGTACCCTAATTAAGAAGCTTATTTGAGAAGCTTTGGACCAAATGACCACCTTGCCCTTGGCTTGTATGGGAAGACAAAATCTTCCCCCTTCTCTCTCCAATTGCCGCGGTACACCGAAGCCCAAGGAAGGGAATTTTGGCTCTTACACACTTCACACATTTAACCATTTCACTCATTTCACCTAATCACTTCTCTCTCTAACTTCATCTTCTTCATTTTCTCCTCCTTCTCTCTACTCCTCCTCCATAGCTATGAAAATTTGCAGCCCCATCTCCACTCATTTTTATTCACCTTTCTCTTCACAAACATCATTTCCATACTCACTTTCATCTCCTCTACACTTTCTCTTTAGAAAGTTTCTTCAAAAATCTAACCTTTCTCCATTGTCTTCCAAGGCAAAGCTACTAACTTTGAGGTAAAGCTTCCACCTTTCTTCTTCTTTCTCTTCATTTTCAGACTCTAGGGTCTTAAAGGAGACCAAAGATCCATTCTTTTCCATGCGTAAGGTTGATTCTTGATAATGGAAATTTCTAGGGTTTTGAAGGCTTCAAAACTGAATTCTCCAAGGAGCTTGAAGGAGTCATTTTCGTTGTTCTTCCTTATGTAAAATGGAGATTACTCACTTCAACTAAGATTGGTAGTAAGGGAACCCTTGTATGTTCATGTTGTTTTATGATTTTTGATTGTTCATATGTTCTTGGATTTGATTAATGTTTGATTGGTGACCTTGAGTAAATTGGAAGTGTTAAATGTGCTTGGTCATGTTAGGGTTGCAAAATGGAAAATTTAAAGTTTCCTACCCTAACATGATGGTCACAGTTTTGAGGGAAATTTTGGGTTGGAAATTGTTTTTGAGAACAAATAAATAATGCTTATGTAATTAAATGTTGAATGAGAACATTGAGGTTAATAAATGGAAAATTTTAAGGGTTGAACACCTTAAAAGGGAGCCACGGTTTTGGGTTGAAACCATAAGGGTTTGGATTGTTCTTGGTAAATTAAAATTTAAGTAAATTGATATTAAGAAACTAATACATAAAATGAAATGAAAAATTGGACTTTGAAGACCATTGAAGGCTACGGTTTTAGAGAGAAAACCTTGAGGTTAAATGATGCATTGGTGCCTCTTTGGAAATCTAAAATTTAGAGACTTGCATAATTCTTAACGAAGTTGAAGAATTAAAATGGATAATAACACTTAGAAGGCCACGACTTTGAAAGGTTAAATTAACCTAAAATTGTCATAGTTAATCATAGCTTAAGACTTTGAAAATGTGGATCTATAATGTGGACTTGTGATACTAGATGAACACTTGAAATATGTATTGACATAGAAATTGATTCTATGCTATTGTGGACTCCTATGTGGGCCAAGCACTTGTTGATTATGTAATTGAAAATATCATGATGTGATGATGTTGAAAAGTGAATATGTATGTATATATATATGTATATATATACCATTGTGGTATGCTTATGATGAATGCATCATTAATGAACATGCATGATTGGAATTGAGTCGTCATGCATATGTGTTGTCCGTTGGACATTGTTGTAAAGGCTAGTGTGGCTAGGAGTTTGAATAACACCCATGTGCGGGTACGAGTAGACTAAGCGTAGGGTTATAGTGGTTGGCCCTGGGGGCGTCAGGGCGCGGGTGTGTCACAATAGACAGTGGAAGCTCCACTGGGGTCGTGGGATAGACCAATGCGACACACCAACGATCCTGACAGAGACGTTGTCCTCTATTGCGATCAACTGTCGAGGTGCCATGTACAAGCCAATTGTACAAACGTTTTTATGAGATAAAGCACACTATATTTTTAAGGCTAATGATATACTGGCATTACTCCTTGATCATTCACTCTGAAAAATGTTTATGTCTAGCTCCATGGAGTAGGAATTTTGGTACCCTTTGCATTGTGAACTGTCAGTCACATAATTCATTGAGCATGAGCATTTATAATTGTAGAATATGTTTACTATTATAACTGCAATAATTATTTGATTTCTTGGACTGTTGAATATTGGAAATGTTGATGCCACCTGCCTGTTGTTAAGAATACTTACTGTTATTAATTGTTTATTCTGCTCTTACTATTAATTTCTATTATTACTGTGATTGGATGTATGAACTATATTGTATGTGGGCGCCAAGCACCGTATTATTTTCTTACTACCATTTTGGTACCGTAAGTTGGGTGTCTCACCTCTTTCTGTATTTTCTCTATTTTTGTATTCTGTCGGATTGTGTACTTCTGAGAAGGCATTTGTGAGGAAGACAAGGAAACTTCTGAGTTTCCAGGCTTCTGGCCAGATTACGATTGAAGCTTATCAAGGATGGCGTGGTGCCCTCGTGGATTTTTGGGCTACACACGGATCACTTTTCATGGAGGCCCTGACTACTGGCACATTAATGTGCAGACTGATCGTTGCGTGTACCATGGGGAGCTGACTGTGTCCTTAACATGGGGTCGTTATGACGCCCCTATTTTTTATTTTCATGCTTTTGTTTGGTTAGAGTTTTATATGCTCGATAGGGACATGTGGGCTGATATGTACTACACCCCACGTGATGACTCTTTTCTGTCCACTGCTCGGGTTCCTGCCCGTTGCTCTGCCATTTCGATGGAAGTTTCGTTGGACGAAGAGGACCCTGAGGAGGACCCCGGCTACGGTCCCTTCTCATCAGTCTTAGGGGCTGATACTATTGGTAGCTACTGATGGCTAACCGTCTATCTTTTTGGGAAGCCTGACGTTTTGCTGTATATGCTGGGGTATATTTGTATAACTTTGGGTGGGTACATCATTGCTCTTTGTATATTTTGGAATGTAACTAAACAGGCTTATACATATAGATATGAATATATATATATATATATATATATATATATATATATATATATATATATATATATATATATATATATATATATATTGTGTATGGTTTAACTTACGTCGGATACTTTTTATTATGACTATCTTAATTATTATCTCTACACGTAATGGATTTTTTTAAATTAACTTTTTGACGCCACTTGGTAATGATACAAATTAACAAAAAATATATATATATATATAGTAACATTTGCAAAGGAACTTAAATAACCATAAAATGAATCGGGTCAATGAATCTAAAAACAATTACCCTTTTCTGCAATTTAATTTATTTCGCTTTATGTTTCAAAGTATTATAGTGTGACATTCCTTCTTCGCGGGTATTGAGAAAAAGAGGCATTACACTGTCTTGGTATCAAAGCTCCTGGTTTAAGTTTTCTTTTGGGTCATGTGGTTTTGGACTATCTTGTTTGTGCTGTGTGAACTCTCTGTGTTTGGTATTCCGCAAGGATACATCTGACTTTTCTCTGTGTTTTGTGTAGTTTGATTTGAGAGAAAGTATGGCTCATAGAGGAGATATTGTTGTTGCTATAGAAGCAATACAGAAGATGGCTGAAGCAATGCTGCAGCAGAATCAACAAACTGCTCAACAGCAGGCGAGGACTGCACAACAACTGGAGGCTACAGTTGATGCTCAGAATTTAGCAGAATTTCATCGCACTAACCCTCTACAATTCAAATGAGAGTTTGATCCTGAGAAAGCTACTCTCTGGATCAAAGAGCTGGAACAGATATTTATTGGCATGAACTGTGCCGATGACAAGAAGGTGACCTATGCAGCGTTTATGCTAATTGGAGACGCTGAGGACTGGTGGACAGGAGAGCAAAGGTTGTTGCAAGCTGAGAATCGGGCGATTACTTAGGAGGTGTTCAGAGAGGTGTTCTTGAATAAGTATTTCCCTGAAAGTGCCAGACACGCAAAGGAAATGGAATTTCTAGGATTGCGACAGGGAAATATGACCGTGGATGAGTATGCTGCTAAGTTTGAGAGCTTGTCGAGGTTCTCAACTTACTTTCAACACCAATCTAATGAAACTTGGAAGTGTCGAAAGTTTGAAGAAGGTCTAAGACATGACGTGAAAAGAGCCATCATAACCTTGAAAATTACTCAATTTTCTGAGTTACTTGATATGTGCTGCCGGGTGAAAAGTTTGGACTAGGTGCGTGAGGCGAGAAACAGAAACTTTGGGCCAATTTGGTCTTAAAGAGGAGGAAGCGGTAGTGCTGACTGTTACCAGAAGAAACCCTATTCCAGACCATCTGGAAATCAATAGCAAAGACCACAGGGTGGTAGTCCAAGTGGAAGCCCGGGAAGGACAAGTCAGAATGCGGCATCTACGCCTAGGTGCATGAAGTACGGGAAGGAGCACTATACAAGAGACTACACTATCAAGGAGATCATCTGCTTTAGGTGCAGGAAACTGTGACATGTTTCCTGTGACTGTAATCAAACCAAGGCAGAACCTTCCGTCAATACTGCTAGGACAACTAAACCACAGGCTGGAGGTTGGGTTTACACCCTGAGTGGTGCTGAAGCCTGTGAATCCAAAGATCTTATACAAGGGGAAGGTCTCATTGAAGGTAATCTTTTAATTATACTGTATGATTCTGGTGCAACTCATTCTTTCATTTCATATGACTATGTGAAAAAACTTGGTTTACCCGTGTCTTCTTTGTCACTTGATTTGACTGTTTCAACTCCAACTACTAAACCTGTTGTCATAGCCAAAGTCTGTTTAAATTGCCTATTGATTGTTGAAGGTCGAACCTTTTCTGTCAATTTGATATGTTTGCCATTATCTTAATTAGATATGATCTTAGGAATGGATTGGTTATCTGCTACCCATGTCCTGTTAGACTACTCTAGAAAAATCATAGTTTTCCCTTTGGATGAGAATTCTAAATTTTTGATGGCCAACCAAGCAAAAGCTTTCTTGAAAGAAGGAGCTCGGGGATACATGTTGTTGTCTTCTTTGAAGGTCGAGAATGAAGTAGATGTGGATGCAATCTCCGTGGTTCGAGAGTATCCTGAAGTTTTCCCTGAAGATGTACCTGGTTTACCACCAGAACGGGAAATCGAATTTACTATTGACCTTGTGCCTGGAGCTGGCCCTATTTCCATAGCGCCTTACCGAATGTCGCCAGCAGAACTTGTGGAACTCAAGAAGCAACTAGAAGAACTTTTGGAGAAACAATTCATGAGACCCAGTGTATCACCTTGGGGAGCACCAGTATTGCTAGTTAAGAAGAAGGACGGAACTTCGAGGTTATGTGTGGATTATCGTCAACTGAATAAGGTCACGATCAAGAACAAGTATCCATTGTCGAGGATAGATGACCTGATGGATCAGTTGGAGGGAGTGGCAGTATTTTCCAAGATCGATTTGCTATCGGGCTACCACCAGATCCGAGTAAAAGTGGAGGACATTCCTAAAATAGCTTTTCATACTCGTTATGGACACTACGAGTATTTGGTAATGTCTTTTGGCATGACTAATGCACTTGCTGTCTTCATGGACTATATGAATAGGATCTTTCATCCTTATTTAGATAGATTCGTCGTTATTTTCATCGACGACATCTTGATCTATTCACAAAATCAGGAGGATCATGCTGAACATCTCAGTATAGTTCTTCAGATTTTGAAGGAGAAAGAGTTGTATGTTAAATTGTCCAAGTGTGAGTTTTGGTTGGATGAAGTAAAATTCTTAGGCCATGTGATTTCGAAAGAAAGAATTGCTGCAGATCCTTCGAAGGTTGAAGTTGTACTACAATGGGAAAGGCCAAAGACGGTAACAGAGATCTGAAGCTTTGTTAGATTAGCTGGGTATTACCGGAGGTTCATTGAAGGATTTTCTAAGATTGCCGGACCACTCACTTAACTCACCAGAAAGAATCAGGCTTTTGAATGGACAAATGCTTGCAAAGGAAGTTTCCAAGAGCTGAAGAGGAGACTAACTACTTCACCAGTGTTAGTTCTGCCTAATCCAAGTGAACTATTTGAGGTGTATTGTGACGCTTCATACCAAGGATTAGGATATGTCCTTATGCAAGGCGGAAAAATGGTGGCTTATGCCTCAAGACAATTGCGAGTACATGAGAAGAACTACCCAACGCATGACTTGGAGCTAGCTGCGGTGGTGTTTGCTTTGAAGATATGGAGACATTATCTATATGGAGCAACGTTCAACGTCTTCAGTGGCCACAAGAGCTTGAAGTATCTGTACGATCAGAAAGAGTTGAACATGAGGCAACGAAGATGGTTAGAATTCCTGAAAGACTATGACTTCCAACTTCAGAATCACCCTGGAAAGGCAAATGTGGTGGCCGACGCCTTAAGTAGGAAGACAATCAGTGTTTCTACCATTATGATCAGAGAGAAAGACTTGATAGAACAATTCAGAGACGTATGGTCTTTTGTGGAGCTAATGCTCGGAAAAATCTGCATGAATATGGTCACTATTTTGAATGACTTACTGGAAGATATCCGAGAAAAGCATAAAGATGATAAGTTCTTGCAAGAGGAAAAAGAGTTGATAAAGCAGGGTGGTGTATCAACGTTAAAGGGAAGAAGTGATGGAATTTTAAGATTCCAAGGTAGAGTCTGTGTGCCTAAAGATGTGGAACTCAAGAAGTATATACTTGAACATGCTCACACGAGTTAGTTAAGTATGCATCCTACAATGATCAAAATGTATCAAGACTTAAAGAAATTGTTTTGGTAGCATGGGATGAAAAGAGATATTGCTAAATGCGTATCTTCTTGTTTGGTTTGCCAGAAAACAAAGATTGAACATCAACGACCATCTGGACTGTTACAACTTTTGACTATTCCCGAATGAAAATAGGATAGCATTGCTATGGGCTTTGTTGTCGGGTTGCCAAAGACTAGGAAAGGATATGATTCAATATGGGTAATTGTGGATAGACTTACAAAGTCAGCGTACTTTTTACCGATCAACATAAGATACCCTTTGGAGAAGTTGACTCAGTTGTACATCGATGAAATAGTCAGACTACATGGAGTACCTACAAGTATTGTTTCTGACCGAGATCCCAGATTTACGTCGAAGTTTTGGCAGAGTCTTCAAGAGGCAATGGGGACAAAGCTACGGTTGAGTTCTACATATCATCCTCAGACGGACGGTCAATCTGAAAGAACAATTCAGTCATTGGAAGATCTGCTTAGAGCTTGTGCTATAGAGCAAACTGAGGGTTGAGATGAAATCTTACCGTTGATAGAATTCACCTACAACAATAGTTATCACTCAAGTATAGGGATGGCCCCCTATGAAGCTCTGTATGGGATAAGGTGCCGAACACCTTTATGTTGGTATCAAGATGGAGAGCGGTTTATAGTCAGACCTGATCTTATCCAACAAACAATTGAGAAGGTCAAAATGATTCAGGAGAAGGTGAGAATAGCTCAGAGTCGGCAAAAAAGTTATGCGGACAAAAGAAAAAAAACCTCTTGAATTTGAAGAAGGAGAGGATGTGTTCCTGAAAGTCACGCCTACGACTGGGTCAGTCGGGTTCTCAAATCTAGAAAGCTCACTCCAAAATTCCTTGGGCCTTGCCAAATCCTTTGTCGGGTAGGTCCTGTTGCTTACCAAATAGCCTTACCCCCTTTCCTTTCAAATCTCCATAATGTCTTTCATGTGTCACAACTCCGAAAATACATTCCAAGTCCTGATCATTTCATAGCACCTGATTCGGTACAATTAAAGGAAAACTTGACTTATGAAACAACTCCTATAAGGATTAAGGATAGGAGAATGAAGCAACTCAGGGAGAAAGACATTTCATTGGTGAAAGTGATCTGGAACGAGACGACCAGAGATACGACTTGGGAACTAGAGGATAAAATAAAGGAGCAATACCCAGAGTTATTTTAAGGTATGAAAATTTCGAGGACGAAATTCTTATTTGTTGGGGAGAGTTGTAACACCCCAAAATTTATTTATTTTATTATAAATATTTATTTTATAATATTTGTGATTTTCTGAAATTTTTCTGGATTTTTTTGATAATGTGGAATATTTTAATATTATTTCTCATTGCGTGTAAATTGAACGGAGTCGGGAAAATGAAATATTTTTTCGGAGAACCTTGATCTGTGGAAACGTCGATGGGGGATCTTACTAAACCAGAGGCTGGATATAGTTTACGAGGTTTCACGTCTTTTAAGAAAATTTAACTGACAAAATAACAAAATGCTGTGTAAAAATTTATCTGTCAGATAAATTAATACTGACTTCTGTCGACTGTAATAATTATCCATTGGATAATAGTATGTAATAAAAATCCTATCACATTATCCTAATGCAATCTACTTTATGTCTAATCAAGCTCACTTTAATTCAAATTTTGTACCCTAATTAAGAAGCTTATTTGAGAAGCTTTAGCCCAAATGACCACCTTGCCCTTAGCTTGCATGGGAAGCAAAATCTTCCCCCTTCTCTCTCCAATTGCCACAGCACACCCAAGCCCAAGGAAGGGAATTTCGGCTCTTACACACTTCACACACTTAACCATTTCACTCATTTCACCTAATCACTTCTCTCTCTAATTTCATCTTCTTCATTTTCTCCTCCTTCTCTCTACTCCTCCTCCATAGCTACGAAAATTTGTAGCCCTATCTCCACTCATTTTTCTTCACCTTTCTCTTCACAAACATCATTTTCATACTACACTTTCTCTTTAGAAAGTTTCTTCAAAAATCCAACCTTTCTCCATTGTCTTCCAAGGCAAAGCTACTAACTTTGAGGTAAAGCTTCCACCTTTCTTCTTCTTTCTCTTCATTTTCAGACTCTAGGGTCTCAAAGGAGACCAAAGATCCATTCTTTTCCATGCTTAAGGTTGATTCTTGATGATGGAAATTTCTAGGGTTTTGAAGCCTTCAAAATCGAATTCTCCAAGGAGCTTGAAGGAGTCATTTTCGCTGTTCTTCCTTAGGTAACAGGGAGATTACTCACTTCAACCAAGATTGGTAGTGAGGGAACTCTTGAATGTTCATGTTGTTTTGTGATTTTTTATTGTTCATGTGTTCTTGGATTTGATTAATGTTTGATTGGTGACCTTGAGTAAATTGGAAGTGTTAAATGTGCTTGGTCATGTTAGGGTTGCAAAATGAAAAATTTGGAGTTTCCTACCCTAAGATGATGGTCACGGTTTTGAGGGAAATTTTGGGTTGGAAATTGTTTTTGTGAACAAATAAATAATGCTTATGTAATTAAATGTTGAATGAGAACATTGAGGTTAATAAATGGAAAATTTTAAGGGTTGAACACCTTAAAAGGGAGCCACGGTTTTGGCTTGAAACCATAAGGGTTTGGATTGTTCTTGGTGAATTAAAATTTAAGTAAATTGATATTAAGAAACTAATACATAAATGGAATGAAAAATTAGACTTTGAAGACCATTGAAGGCTACGGTTTTAGAGAGAAAGCAATGAGGTTAAATGATGCATTGGTGCATCTTTGGAAATCTAAGATTTAGAGACATGCATAATTCCTAATGAAGTGGAAGAATTAAAATGGATAATAATACTTAGAAGGCCATGACTTTGAAGGGTTAAATTAACCTAAAATTGTCATTGTTAATCATAGCTTAAGACTTTGAAAATATGGATCCATAATGTGGACTTGTGATACTAGATGAACACTTGAAATATGTATTGACATAGAAATTGATTCTATGCTATTGTGGACCCCTATGTGGGCCAAGCACTTATTGATTATGTACTTAAGAATATCATGATGTGATGATGTTGAAAAGTGAATATGTATGTATGTATATATATATATATATATATATATATATATATATATATATATATATATATATATATATACCATTGTGGTATGCTTATGAAGAATGCATCATTGATGAACATGCATGATTGGAATTGAGTCGTCATGCATATGTGTTGTCCATTGGACATTGTTGTAAAGGCTATGTGTGCCTAGGAGTTTGAATAACACCCATGTGCGGGTGCGAGTAGACTAAGCGTAGGGTCATAGTGGTTGGCCCTGGGGGCGTCGGGGTGCGGGTGTCTCATAATAGACAGTGGTAGCTCCACTGGGGTCGTGAGATAGACCGATGCAACACACCGACGATCCTGACTG
Source organism: Ormosia emarginata (assembly GCA_029884605.1). Lineage (NCBI taxonomy): Eukaryota > Viridiplantae > Streptophyta > Magnoliopsida > Fabales > Fabaceae > Ormosia > Ormosia emarginata. The sequence goes on from JAQQTP010000074.1 coordinate 1,556,418, forward strand.
GGACGTTGTCCTATATCGCGATCAACTGTCGAGGTGCCATGTATAAGCCAATTGCGCAAACATTTTTTTGAGATAAAGCACATTATATTTTTAAGGCTAACGATATATTGACATTACTCCTTGATCATTCACTCCGAAAAATGTTTATGTCTAGCTCCATGGAGTAGGAATTTTGGTACCCTTTGCATTGTGAACTGTCAGTCACATAATTTATTGAGCATGAGCATTTATAATTGTAGAATATGTTTACTATTATAACTGCAATAATTATTTGATTTCTTGGACTATTGAATATTGGAAATGTTGATGCCACCTGCCTGTTGTTAAGAATACTTACTGTTATTAATTGTTTATTCTGCTTTTACTATTAATTTCTATTATTACTGTGATTGGATGTATAAACTGTATTGTATGTGGGTGCCCTATACCGTATTATTTTCTTACTGTCATTTTGGTACCGTAAGCTGGGTGTCTCACCTCTTTCTGTATTTTCTCTATTTTTGTATTCTGTCGAATTGTGTACTTCTGAGAAGACATTTGTGAGGAAGACAAGGAAACTCCTGAGTTTCCAGGCTTCTGGCCAGATTACGATTGAAGCTTATCGAGGATGACGTGGCACCCTCGTGGATTTTCGGGCTACACACGGATCACTTTTCACGGAGGCCCTGACTACTGGCACATTAATGTGCAGACTGATCGTTATGTGTATCATGGGGAGCTGACTGTGTCCTTAGCATGGGGTCGTTATGACGCCCTTATTTTTTATTTTCATGCTTTTGTTTCGTTAGAGTTTTATATGTCTGATAGGGACATGTGGGCTAACATATACTACACCCCACGTGATGACTCTTTTCTGTCCACTGTTCAGGCTCCTGCCCGTTGCTCTGTCGTTCCGATGGACGTTTCATAGGACGAAGAGGACCCTGAGGAGGACCCGGCTACGATCCCTTCTCGTCAGTCATAGGGGCTGATACTATTGGTAGCTACTGATGGCTAACCATCTATCTTTTTGGGAAGCCTGACGTTTTGTTGTATATGCTGGGGTATATTTGTATAACTTTGGGTGGATACATCTTTGCTCTTTGTATATTTTGGAATGTAACTATACAGGCTTATGCATATAGATATGAATATATATATATATATATATATATATATATATATATATATATTGTGTATGGTTTATCTTAAGTCGGATACTTTTTATTATGACTATCCTAATTATTATCTCTACACGTAATGGATTTTTTTTAAATTAACTTTTTGACGCCACTTGGTAATGATACAACTTAACAATATATATATATATATATATATATATATATATATATATATATATATATATATATATATATATATATATAGTAATATTTGTAAAGGAACTTAAATAACCATAAAATGAACCGGGTCAATGAATCTAAAAACGATTACCATTTTTTGCAGTTTAATTTATTTCGCTTTATGTTTCAAAGTATTATAGTGTGACATTCCTTCTTCGCGGGTATTAAGAAAAAGGGGTGTTACATACCTCACCCTCTCTTTACAAATTATACAAGATGTAGATGAAAGAAACTCTCTCTAGAGCAGATAATACAAATTGAAGAACTGTAGTATTAAGGATTCACACTTTGAAGCTCAAAATCGAGAATATGATGAAAATGATGAGAAAACTCGTATTTAATGCTCAAGGATATTTTTTAGAATGTTTTCCAACTTGAAATCAATGCCCAAACACTTTCATTTATAGCCCATTACATTTAAGAAACATTAGAAGTAGTTGGGGGCATTAAATGCTCTCAAAAGAGCCATTGGGAAAGTGTTTTGTAATGGACCATAACTCGTTATGGCATAACCATAATCAGTTATGGCTTGTAAGCACGTTATCGTGGGCTTTTATCTAACTTCATAACCAATGATAACTTTTTCATAATCAGTTATGGAGTATTTCATAACCTGTTATGAATTGTCATAATCTATTATGAAATTTGGCATAATCGGTTATGAGATCATTTAAACGAAAAGGTGGACATTCTGTTAACACCATATAACCTATTATGGAATAGGCTTAATCGATTATGGACATATAAAGAGCATTAAAACACTTCCTGACTTGTCATATAACAGGTTAGGAGGAATACACATAATCGATTATGAGACTTTAGGAAAACGTAGGAAAGCGTTTGACTTAGTCCATAACCTATTATGGAAAATCCATAATCTATTATGAATTGCTTAGAAACATAGGATTTACAAAGAAATTCTCAACCAAGCATATCCAAAACCTGTCCAAACTTTCAAAAAACATTTTACTCAATCTTAAACACAATTTTCACAAGATGAAAACATGGTTATGCAAAGCTATTTTGAAATGAGTTTTGAACCAAAAAATGAGCTTTTGTGTGAGTCCATTGTACCTCTACATATGATCTAAGTCCTATTAGCTAATCTTGAAAAACCTTAGGACTTGATCTTTGCACTTTATTGCTTTCTTGTTTGTTGATCATCAAAACTAAGACCATTGTCATTCACATTTCCAACTTTAAAAACTTTAGTCGCACAATATTTATAACATCAAACACTTTCTTGACATGATTCTGATATAGGATTTCTAATAGAACAACCTTTCTATGTGTTTGTACTTGAGCAAGGAACTGTACCATATCAGTATTTTCATTCCTTGGAGTGTGTCTCTCATCTAATGAGATTTGAATAAAATCGTAAGCCATACCTCTCGAAAAGATAATGATAAATTGCTAATTCCATTCTCGTAGACAATTGTAAAGAATTATCTCCAAGAAAAGGACCTCCTATTACTTTAACACTTCCAGAAGTTGAGGTTCTCTTTCTGCTTTCACAATATAAGAATCATAGAGTGACATGTCCTCAACTTGCCATATTTGAAACCTTTTCCAAGTCGATAATGTTCTTGGAGCATGAACCAAGATGTAACCCTCGGGATACTCACCTGCAAGGTTTCTAATAAAGAAATTGAATCCTTCATCTTGATGAAGTTTCATCTACTTTATTTGCCGTTGGCACACAAAGGTTACAGTTACCATGAGATCATCTTCAGTAATCTTAAGTTCAGATATAACTACTTTTCTTTGGTATTCCATGAATCAATCACATACATTTTTGTACTCATTTTGACCTTGTATTGGAACTCAAATATGGTTTCACTTCCTCGGTCAATAATCCCAAAAACACAACAAACATAATCAAGATTATCTTTTAAAACAAAAGAATGGTTACAATCCTCATCTTTTATAAGGTAGAGGATTCACATGAACGTCTTCTAGAACATTTTATTGTCATTGATATAGCTTCCATTCTCGTTCAAGTACTCCTAAGGAGTGTAGAGATTCTAAGAATTTCTAATATTCTATCTTTCTTTTCTCTTTATCCATAATTCATCTGGACGCATTAAACAATATCAGCTTTTATATAATGCCCCTAATCATCCCTTGAGGTCTTAATACATTTTCATAATTTCAGGATAGATAGAGTAGTTACTTTTATGAGCATCATTGAGGATTTAGGATCAGTAGAACCAATATGATAATTAGTTTCTTTTTCAGTTCTCGAGAATGGTTTTTATACTACTGTATTTATTATTATTTAGATGTACAAATATCCCTTCTCTAAAAAATTACATAATCCCAGGACAATATTTGGTCCTTGTATTTCCTCTGGGTAAAATGAGGAATTAGGAAAAACCTTTATTCCTTGACTTCCCTTATTAAGGTACTAGGAAACCCTTTGTTTCTTGACTTCCCTTAATATAATAACCCTACCATTATAAGCACCTTTAGCTCAAGTCAAATACGTGGAAATAGCAAACATCAAATTTGAAAACCAAAACATGCAAAGTTACTTTTAAAACCATTATACAGAAAACACATGTTACTTGTTTATTTTCAAGGATCCCTTTCTTTCAGGACAACCTTTGTTCCAAGAAGCCCTTTTAGGAAAACCTTTGTTCCAAGAAGTCCTTTTAATCATTGTATATCCGTAAGTAGGAAGGGGCAGGAAAACCTTTGTTCCTTATCCACCTTACACTACCTGGTATTACCCTTTTGAATATTGTGAGTATTATCTCTCTAAGTAGTAGGGCATTAACCACTTAACACTACTTAGGATGAATGGGCTAATTTGCCTCACATCCATTAATACCCAAAACCATGGGCACTAAGAGATCTTTGCTTAAGAGGTAAGGTAATTCATATAAGAAAATAGCAAGTAACAAGTTTGAAAACAAACATGCAAGAATATTTTAAACCTTTTCCTTCATTTACTTTCTATATAACCTTACTTTTCTTTACATAATAAATAAGCATGACCTCAAGCATCAAGTACATACATGACATTTCACACTTGTAGAGAGGGAGTAACTCACTCAACCTCAATCTACCATTATTCTTTCATTATTATGTTCCTCAACATCATTTACACATATCATTCGTTCCATGTAAGATTCATACAATGATTCTCATCAAATAGCTCAACTTGACTAACAGTCAAGGAACAATGTAATCTCAATTATACAATAATAATATGTATAATTCCACTTCCTTCATCACATTCAATAAATATTCAATTCTCTTTAATTTAAGTGCACTATATTCAAAGTCACCAATGATACAAATACAATTCAATTTCACTTAGTATGACATTGATACTTAATCATATATTCTAGCTCAACCTTAAAGAATTAAGAGAGCAATGTAAATTCACATTCCATACAAGCTTTCCAATTATCTATTAATAACAAAATTAACCATAATGGTCAATATTATATTCAACACATAACCATGTAATCTAAATAAATCAAGTCACGAACTTGCAAGACCAATTCCATGATTATATCAACCATCTTTCTCACTTCTTAACAATTAACATAAAATATTCATAGCCATGTACATCATGAAAATATTCATGTGTGAAAATAAAATTGAAGCTCCATAGATATGTATATCCATACTCCATAGCCAATAAAAGTGTCAAATATTTCTTAGTCGTAAATAACAAAACAAGGCACAAAGCGTTGGTCGTATACTTCATGATTTAAAATCAATAATGGGGGCTTACTACAAATGAACACAATTCTTATTATAAATAGCACTTGACCATGAAACACATGGTAACAAAACTAATTAAATTCAAAGTCAACAATGGTTGCTTAATTGAAACCAAAACAAAAATCAAAGTGAATAAAGGAAGCCTAAAAACTGAGGCTTGGCCATGCACTATATAAAGCCATAACAAAACAAACTCATACACATGAAACACTTGGTTTTGTCGTGACCTTTCTTAATGGACACAAAGTCCATAAATTTGTGATAATGTGAACACACAACCTATTTTTTTTTTAGGCTTGACCGTGAACCATGCATCCTTAGGATATAAATAAAAGTCATTCTTCTCAGCATATTTAACATCATAACCATGCACCATTCAACCCTATAATACTTTAATTTTTTTATCTTATCTAATATCACAAGTCAAGCTAAGAATCAATAGAGTAAGAATAATAAAATTTAAGTCAAGAACCTCTAATGGTTTCTGTTTTGGCCGTGTATGATATAGATAAAAAGGTCACAAATTTGATTCAAAATCAATGAAAAAGAGGAGTAAGTTGAAAACATAACTCCCCTACTATTTTCACTCATCAAAATTCAAGAATTCTATATATTTTTCTTTCTATAAATCATAAGAATCATGTTTAACCATAGAAGCAACTTTCAACATCTTAATAATTGTCGCATTTTGTTTCTTCATGATCACGGACATTTCTCTTTACTCTCTCTTAGAGACTGTCAACTCTCTAAACATCTCTCGTGTTTTCCTTGACAGTTGTTCTGTCTCTACATGAACACCTGGTCGATGTCATAGTCTCTTGTACACTCCACACTTTATATTGAGTTGATCATGCTCAATAGTGTGTAGTAGTGTGACAGTTAACTATAGACATACAAACTTAAGGAAATTATGCAACTCTACCTATGCATCTTATCATCAAGATAAGACAATTGCATAACAAGCATAACTAGTCCATACCCCGGCTCAACAGGATGAACTGTTCTGATACTGTAATGTAACATCCCAAATTTCTAATTGTTGATCTTTCTTGGAATCATTGCTGAAAATAAATATGTTGGGAATGAGAATTATGAAATTCTCAGTAATTTAATTAAAATTATATCATTACAACAATTCCAGCTATTTCAGGAAAAATTCATTACAAAACATTTATTATTATTATAAGAAAGTGGCAGAAAACCAAAATAAATCCTTATTCTTCCCGAAATGGTTAGTTCATTTTATCTTTATGAAATTCAATCATATTATAAAAATTACATCATAAATCATAATATTAATTCTCGTATTCACAAGTAAGCAAAATATCATAAATATCAAAATTTTATCAATAATTTCAATTCGTCAATCTTTCTAAAAAATTTTTTCATTATTTTTCTTTTAAGTCAATAAGAATTGAATCTCATCTTATAATTCTTACTTCTCACGGTCAAACATAGGCATAAACATGTTTTACATAACCTTTCATTTAATTATTTTTATCTATTATTTCTTAAAATAGCCTAACAAAGCATAAAAATCAATTCCTCAAATAAAGGAATCAAAATACATAAGCTGTCCAAAAATCCAGTAACCAAAAACAACCAACACTACCATGATCTTTTAATACCATTAAAATCATGATTTTTACATATTTAAATTCTTCCTCATTAATGTCTCATTAGTGGGTACACTAATGAGACGCTATTAATTACCATAGTGACTACTGCCACCTTAGTACTTTAGTGGCTACAACTGACATTAATTACCTAAGTGCTATAACCACCATTAATTACCTCAGTGACTACTATCACCTTTCAAAGTTCATTTTTCATGCAAAAGCACATTAAAATTTTTTGTGTTAAACAAAACCAATTCTGCTATAGTGTTTAACTATCACTCAAGCCACAAATTCAAGAACAAAGGCAATTCAAATTCGACCACAAGCAATGTAGCATTCTGCCATCATTTTTATCACAATTCAAACCACCATTTTAAGCCATAACGTATCACAAATTCTGCCCAAAAACAAGACATCTAGTAGTAGCTATTATTTAAGCAAAAGTTGGCCATGAAGTTCACTAAAACAATCACAAAGGCATTATATCATCTAATCGTAGATGAAGCACACACTTGAAAGTAAGTTATGGCCGTGAGTCTTACAAGATTAAGGTTTAGCCATAACTCCATTAGAACAAGTCATAATTTCAATTCAACATTCAATATAATGAGAAAAATAAATTAAAAGCAAAGAACTCTAATTATTCATAGCTTGGTCGTGTCATACCATTGCTCAAGGTCCATAAAGTTAATTCAATACCTCACTAGAAAATGAAGAGTAAAATTAAGATACACGACTACAACTATGAAAATTAAGGTACAAACTATTCATAAACATAGAGAATAAGTCTCACAAAGTCAATAAAATGTCACAAATTATGGTCTTGGCCATGGATAGCTAGACACAAATTAACTTAATCTCTTATTATATGTCACTAAAATTAACTCAATAATCAAGGATAACAAGGCACACATACATGGCTTGATCATAAAAGAAATACCCAATAGTAATTAGTGTAAACATAGTTCAAAGATGTTTAAATTTAAGATCAAAGTGAAAATTCAGTCATGGTCTAACTCAACTACTCATTTCTCATCTCAATTACAACATAACTTTGAGTCAAAAATTATTTAAACAAACATAACAAAGCTTGAAGCATGAAAGCTTCCTTAATTAGTCTTGACCGTGAACAAAACAGCAGCAGTTGGTTTGCTGCCCAGCACTCACGGTTTTGGTTTGAAACAAGAAATCAATCCATTTCCAAAGTCCATCAAGAATCATCAACAACCACAACAATTTAACATTAACCAATCCTTCAAATCATCATCATTCAGAGAATAAAATAGAGGTTTCATACTCATTTTTAAAGATCCAAAAATCCATCCGAAAATCAAACAAGAAAATCATGTTCTCATCTCTTAATCAATTGCAAATTTTTAGAATTAAAAAAAACAGAAAACAAATATATCAAAGAAAACTCCCCTACCTCATTTCCACGGCTCTAAGATTTCATTCCCCCCATTTTCCATGCCCTTCCTCTCCCTCTTTTCTGTTGCTCTTAGTTCTTCATTTCTGTTGCATTCCTTCAGTTCCCATACCCCTAAAGACAAGAAAATGGTGAGTGGGAATCAAAGTAATAGAAAATAAAAGAAAAGGAAATTAGAACAGACTAAACCGAGCATGGCAAGAATGAACCAATGAATGCGCGAGAGAAGAACAACAAGAATGAACGAGTAAACGGACATGAGAGAAAACAGAGGACGAACTAGTTGAGATGAGCGTTAGAGATAAGCAAGCAGCTCTCGAACGAGTGAGTGAGGATGAGTAGACGAGAGAAAATAACGAGCGTACGAGCTTGCGAGAGAGCAGAGGGAAAGAGTGAGTGAGAAAGAATAACAAAGTGAATGGGTAAGAGAGAAATGTGTGGTTTTGAGGGGTGGATGAAAGTAATCTAACATAAAAAAAATAAAAACCATTGGTAAAGGTAAAGTTAATGAGATAAATGATAAAAGAGTTGGTGACGAAATAATATAAAAGAAAATCTTGTAACTTAATATCTATAAAGATATTTCCGTATTTTTTTATGAATTTTCCAACTTTTCTGGTGATATGGAAAAATTTCAAGAATTTCATTTTAAATTTCATTTTTACACCTTACCAATCACTTAACTTCACTATTCATCCCTGGGTTAAGTTAACCCTTAAAGAATTGAATTAAGAAACTTTTATGTACTATTCTAACTTGCTCTCACTCTCCAATGAATTCTTCATTCTCTAATTAATAATTTTTTATAATTTTATAATTTTTCTAAGTTAGTTTCAATTATCACTAATATTCAGTGTTATAGATTTATGCTCAATTCAACCCAAACAATTATTCAATTATTAGATAACTAATATCAGATTTATTGAGCTACTGTAACACTGATTAATATCATTAGGTTGGACAGAATGTTACATTGGAGGTTTGGGTGCAAGAGTTTCCCAATTTCTTGATCTGTCGATTATTTCCATATCTTGAGTGTCATATGTTTGATCTAATTAGACTTCATGTGTGTTTAATTGTTAACTTTTAGATAAGTTTCTGGATATGAAGTTTAATCGAATCTTTATTGTGAAATTGTGCTTAAGTGTGTTTATAAGCACTCATGATTACATTGTATTTTTCAGGAGATCAATATTATCCCTAGGAGCGAAGAAAGAAAAGTATATGTGAAGAATCAGGGCAGAATTTGAAGAAAGCAAGTGACAGGGCCCGTGTTATCTGGAAGGGGGTAGGCCGTGTCATACGACAAGGCCCGTGTCATCTGACAGGTGGTAAGCCATGTCCTCCTCTGACTTGCAATCCACTTGAATTTGTGTTGACAGAACCTAACAGGGGCTAGGCCATGTCATACGACACGGCCCGTGTCGTCGAATCAGAAAGCCATATATGAATTCTGATGCAAAATTAGGTCTCCAAAGTTATAAATAGGATTGTCTGGGGCTTCGAAAAGAGAGTCTGGACTGGGGAACTGCTAGGAGGCTGACGAAAAGACCAAGAACAAGGGAGAGGGAGATTGGATCGAAGATTGGAGTCTCAGGTTCGAGCAATCGAAGATCAATCATCCCCAACCTTTGGAAACTAGTTTGATCTTTAGTTTTCTTCTGCACTTTCATTCTAGACAATGTTTTTCTGTTGCTTTTCTCTTGATTTTGAATTTGCCATGTGTGGCTAATTTTCTTATTTGGTTAAGGGAAGATGAAACCCTAATTTTGATAATGTGAACCTTGCATATCTCTTTATATAAATTCAATTTTGTTTTTATTCATATGTTTCTGATCTTAATTCGGTATAAAAGTTTTTATACTCTTTGCCAATTTCGAAAGTGGTAAAACTAGGATTGCTATACGCGGTTGCAGTGGCAGGATTAGTGAGACATATGATCTAAGTAATTTAATCTCAGTGTGTGATTAGATCTTAGTGTGATTGGTTTACTAAATCTTAATGCAGTCATTAGGTAGGTGTAAGAGCGGTTGCTTTACAAATAACTAATGATTAGGATTTAATTTGAGCGGTTACTGAATTAAGCAAAACTTAAGGAAAACAAGGGATTTAGCTCACAATAACATAAAAGCATAATTGATTATATTGGCATAAAGGGAATGTAAGTTAGCATAATCATATAAATCTAGTTGTGGATTCTATCTCTTAACCAATGTCTTTTAATTAGTAATTCAAATCGTGTTTACTGTTATTGCTTTAGATTCAATTTATATTTTTAGTTTTAATAAACAAAACCCCATTTTTATTATTTACTGTTTTGAGAGTTTAAAATTAGGATTCAATTTATAGTGTTAATTGAATTAATTCTATGTGGATCGACCTTTACTAACTACAACTGGCTGCAAGGTTTTTATTTTTGGTGGAACTTGACAACTGATTTTCATTCTAAATTTTAATCATAATCCACACCACACCATTTCTCTTCTTCTGTCTTAGACGATTGGATGGTTCAACATATTCTCTTCTTCCTTATGCCATTTTTGAATGGTTCAACATCACTGTGCCAAGTTTCTCTTCTCACTTTCGGATAAAGATGAGGTTTTGTTATTTGTTTTATGTTTATAGGTTTGCTACTTGTAACAAGCTAAAGCTTAGTAAGCTTTATCTTGAGGGGGAGTGTTAGGAGATATTAAAGTTATTATTCTTAATGTTAGTGGGCTTGGTCTTGTACACCTAAGTGTTACTATAAATAGGAGTACTAGGTTATAGGATTGTATCACATCTCATTCTTATCAATAATATATATGTTACCCAAGTGGCTTCAGTACTCAAGAGGGGAGGTGAATTGAGTATTCAAAACTTTTCGCAAATGCTTGAAATATAAATTTCGATGAAGCTATTATTAAATGAAGAGAATAAATTGAGAGGATAAAGAATTTCAAGCACAAAAAATAAACACGTAATAAAATAAATTTCAAGAAATAAAGAGATAGAGAAAGAAGATCAGGCACAATATTTATCCTGATTCAGCCACCAACCACTTGTGGCCTACGTCCAGTCCTCGAAACACAGTTCAAGATTTTTCACTATGCATTTAGGCTTAAAATAGGTGCCTGCAACCTTTACACAACAAAGCACTCCTCACACTTTGGGATACCTCACCCTTTGTGCTTGAGTCTAAACAAACAGGGATACCACACCCTATTCACTAGAGGGATACCTCACCCTATTCACTAGAGGGATACCTCTCTCCTTTTGAAGGATACCTCACCTTCTTTATAATAAGGGATACCTCACCATATTTACAAAAGCAGAAAATAGATGAAGAGAAACTCTCATAAAGAGCAAATATCACAAATTGAAACACTATAGAGCTCTTTAAGGATATCTCAAAATTTTAGCGAAAAGAGCACAGAAAATAAGAGAAAATTAAAAATCACGTTTTAACACAGGCAAAGAATGATTCAAATAATTGGGCAACCTTCAAAAGTGACCCAAGGTCACTATTTATAGAGCCATTGAGGAAAATGACCGTTGGAACAATTAATTTTCATTTAAATTTGAATTATAGTCATTTCCTTCTAAAACAGGAATTGTGGTTTATTCGAATACCCTCCTGGTTATTCGAATACCATGGTTTCATGAAAAACAAATCTGAAGGAGGTTATTCGAATATCTTATTGGTTATTCGAATACCATTGATTTAAAATGACTTTGAAAAACAGTCCAGATGAAGGTTATTTGAATACCTTATTAGTTTATTCGAATACCTCTAATAAAATAAACTTTCTGTAAAACAGGTTATTCGAATACCTTTAAGGTTATTTGAATAGATCATTTAGAAAACATCTTTTTAGAAAGCTTTATTTGAATACCAAGTGTGCTATTCGAATAGCACTTTGAAAATAGAACAACGTATGAATATTAAATACCATTCTATTCGAATACCTTAGGGTATATTCGAATACCCCTGAAACAAAATCAGTTTTAAACACTTTCAAATATCCATAAAATGATTCTATGGATTTGAAATATTAATTTTAAAAACATTTCTTTGCATCTAAAACCAATGAGATATCCAACAAGTCTCTTTACAAAGATCCTAAGTCCTAAAGCTATTCTTGAAGGTCTTGGACTTGGTCTTACCATCATCTTCATCATGTTTGTTATCATCAAAACTATTGTCCATGTCAGCTAGGCAATTACATTCTCCCCCTTTTTTATGATGACAAACTAACATTTGAGAAAAGAATTAGTTCAGATAAATTGAAATTCACAAAGTTAATATGAGAAACTTACTCCCTTTCTTTTTCGTAAGAGGTGATTTATATCAGAGATGTGCGCAGTAGCTCCCCCTTACTTTTGGAATCCAATTTCTATTTTTGTCTTACCTGATTTTTAATTTTTCTCCCCCTGACTTTTCATAAACAAAGAACTCAAACTTTTTCTTCTCCTTTTGTCATGATCAAAAAGATGGGGCAAGATATAGAGTTAAAGCAATATGATATTTATTCAAGTTTAACACTTGCAAATCAGTAGCAAATTTGCAAGATTTAATATTCAGCAATGCATCCAATATCCTTGCTATTTTAGCAAATCAACCACTCAATATTCAATAAGGCAAATACAATGAGCTCAAAACATATTTTTATTCATTGATCAAAAAGTAGTCAATTACATTTACCAATTTCTTAGAATTCTGCCATAGATCAAGAGAATTATTTCACATTGATGAAATATGCTATAGGGATGAAAGCTTGTACAGAACTAATATCATCCACTCAATATGCAATGATAAAATTAGAAAGTTTAAAATAATCCAATTAGGTACATTGTCAATGCTAAGCATATGTCTTATATGAAGAAAGCATCCAATCATTTAAGATCAATTTATAAGTATCATATATGTAACACCCACCGTAGGGTATCACATTTTTACTTCATTACCAAATTACCCCTTTTACCATAATATATGATTTGTAATGTAAATACGAGTTGTAAAATTTCTTAATATCAATAAGATAAACTTAGCAGAAAATAAAAATATTACAACATCATCACAAATAATTTACATCATATATATTACATAAGTACTGTCAAATTTATTTATATACAGACCAGGTTCTCAAAAGTATTTGACGCTAACCTAAAACTAGCATACTTGCCCAAGTATGACTAGACAGCAGAACCCTCAAACGGGTCCTCCTCAGATTCCTCAGCAGGTAGGAATCCAACTTGACGTGACATCCTACGAACAGGTGTCTGCGCAGACGACACTATAATAATCTCCATTGGGATGTGATACCTACCACCGCAATACTGCCTAATCGACAGTGGAAATTCAACATGCACATATATAGTTATAGAAAAGAATGGATCTCCATGAAAAATCATGCTCATGTTCACCATCAGATGTCCCTAATATATTAGCCCCTCCTCATTGGGACTAAACCTCCAAGCGCCAGTTCCGCCGTAGAACTGTAGTCTCACGTACCCAAAGAAACGTGACCGGGCTGCCATCCGATCAAAACTCAGCTTCCTCCACAAGAATCTGCTCCTCTTCGCCTTCTTGTTTGATCCCTTGCTCAACGTCTTTACAAATATAAATACAGTACAAAATAGGCATACGAAGAAGTGAGATCACCTACACTAATACCAACATAGTAGCATGGAGATAACACATATAATATATCATACAGATACATCATACCATAATTATAATCATGCCCTCAACATTATTTATCATCACAACAGATGTAATAAATAATAATTATAATCATGCCCTCAACATTATACAAATATTCAACAATTCAATTATCATAAACAATAATTATGATAATGCCCTCAACATTATCCAAATATTCAACAGTTCAAACATCACACCGATATCAATACTCAATAATTATGCATGTGCACATAGACTCAACTTCCTACTGCATGGAGCTAAAACTCAGGTCAAAGAGATTGATCAAAAAGATCTGTCTGTACAGACATGCCTCAGACCACGTGCCACAATTCCCAAAAGTATTTGTACATCTAGCATAGTGTCTCAGTCTGGATCATCGGTGCATTACATCGGTCTAACCCACGGTACAGAAGAGCTACCAACTGTCCATTGTAGGCAACCCGCAACCCGATGTCCCCCCAAGATCAACGAATGACTTACACTACGCATATCACACCCACTCAAAAGGTGTATTCTCTCCTAGGCAATTAGCCTTATCTAGTCCATTGGACCTTTCCAATGCATGTACAATGCACCATTCTTAGTTCAAATTCATAATTTCATATTCAGGTTCCACACTCTGGCCCGTTCTCAGTTCAATTTCATAATCTCATATTCAGGGTCCACACACTGGCCCAATAGTATTTTTACTGTATTTTTAATTGCGAAACCATATTATCGCATTTTCTCAATCGCGCAACAGTTTTGTCACGTTTTTCAAATCACGTATTGATTTTTCAACGTTTTCTCAATCGCGTAAAAATATGTAAACGCTTTTCAAATTATGTAGAAATATTTAAACATTTTTCAAATCGTGTAGCGATCTTTCATTGTTTTTGCAATCGCATATCTTAAAAATCACGTTTTTAAGTTACGAAAAGCATTTTCCACCATTTTCCACTACGTAAAATATTTCTCAACCTTCTAAATTCCATTTTGACCTTTCCAACTTTCATACAATTTCTTGCTTTTCTTTTCCATATTTTCTGACTTTAAAATTTCCTAACGCGCTCAAAAACCCAATGAGTGAGCTATACGTTAGTAAATTTTAAGTCACCAACGTATTCTTAATAATTCTAATTCAATTCTAAAAATTAATCCTCTTCAAAATAAGTTGAGGTTCAAACACTTTCAACCTCTCTTTTCCATTCATATACGAAATTTTCCTTTTTCAAGTGACAAAACACTTTGTTTCTATTTCTTTAATCCTTGTACTTAATCAATTAAATTTCTATTAACAAATCATATTTTTACACAAAAACACTCCTTTTAAGCCTCTATGGTCGTGAGGTACTTGGTCCTTGAAACCAAAACATTTGTTCATTTTCCTTACTCTTCTAAACATCTAATTTTATCATTCATGAAAATATTAACTTGGAAATACCTATTTTGAGGTGTTGAGGCTGAAATCCTATTGGTCTTTGAAACTAAAAATTGTTTTCCTTTCCAATAATTATTATGGCATACATAACATATAATCAACATATTATATTTCAAGTATACCATAAAAAGCAATAAAAATCATACCAAACATATAAACACAAATAAATTATGCAAAGCACATAAACCACAATAACACCAACAAATAATTACACAACCATGGATATGAATCCTCACATGGATTTATCATCCATCAAATACAAACATATCTCTCACCACCATACTTGGTTGGTGAGATGAATCTCCCTCTTACCTCTTGAAGAAACCTCCAAAGCTCCTTCCTTTGCTCCTTTTTCAAGTCCTTTACCACCGAAGGCTTCTTAAACACAAAACAAACACAAGTTTATTAGCATCTAAAGCTTGAATAAGAATGACCATGGATCAAATCATGGCCTAGAACATGAAAAAGAGATAAAGAGTGAAGTTTCCATAACTTCACCTTAAAACCCTAGAACTTGATCTTGAAGAAAGTCCTTGAAGATGAATGATCTAGGACTTGGACTAAACTACAAAGTGTCTTAGATTAAGGTAAGGATGCAAGATATGTGTGATAATCACATATTTTATACATCAATAAACTCTCATTTTTAGTCATTTACACTCTTCATGTACTTAATTGATTAAGCCTAGTTATGTTTTGTAAGATTGGACTCAAATTGGACTTAATTGATTTTTTTAGCATTATTTGGGTCTTACACTGTTTCTGTATTTTGGTCATATCTTGAGTTTTAGATGTCTAGAAATTATGAATTTTCCCTTGTAGGAAAGTTGAGAGAAAGCTCTACAACTTTGATGAAGAGCTCAAAGTCTCATTCAGACATCTAGTGGAGCTAATTGGGCTTGGAAGTCAGAACACGAGTTTTGTGACTGGAACCTGAACAGTGTACAATAATCAGAGCATAACTCGAGCTGTAGGAACTTTATTGGGCTGAAATTTTGAGAGTTGAAAGTTAAGACCCATATCTACAACTTTCATGAGAACATAAGAGCTCATTCGGACAGCTTGGAGTTAATATTGGGTCTGGAAGTCAAAACAGAGGTGCTGAAACTGGGCCTGAATAATCTGCAGTAATTGGGTCATATCTTGGGCTGTAGGATGAATTTTGGATGATTTCGGTTCCATTGGAAAGCTGAGACAAAATGCTACAACTTTCATGAAGACCATGTTGCTTCATTCTGATGGCATTCATGAGATCAGCACTGAATGATTTCGGAGACAAGGAATCTCAATAATTTTCTACTCACCAACTCACCATTTGGCATTTTCCACTCATTCATCCACTCATCCACCTACTCTTAATCAGCCCCCTTGTCATTTTGTATCCATGATCCTCTATAAAAGGCACCATTGACTGATCATTTGGTGCTCTTGGTGTTAGGCTTAGTTTTTACAAGTTATGGTTATGCTTGTTTATTGTTTTCTTTTGTTGTAATTTTCTCTTGTTCTAAATTGAAGCTATATTCATCTTTTTCTTCTTCTCTCTTTCTTTCTTCTTATCTATAAGTAACTAAATCTTCATCTTGTTTAGGTGAAAGAGTGAAGCTCTTGATAATGAAATAAGATTAGATTATTCTATTTCTTGTACTTAAATGATATATTATCACATGGACATTATATGTGTTGTATTTTGTTTTCAATCAATTTAGAAACCTTCTTTGTATAATGGAGATCTTGATTTGTTGTAGACAATAGGATTGGCATAGTGAATGCTTGAACTCATTTACAAATGTTAGTAGATAATTAAAGGAATCATAATATGATTACATATATAATTGAACTTTGAATGTTATATTTTTCGATTGGAACCTCCATTGTGTGTGGATTTCAATTGAGTTATAAAGAGAAATAATCTTGCTTTTAATTTATTACTAAGAGTGGATCTCCTAACCCAAGCAAGTTCTTAAATTCATTTATGAATATCTTTTATTACTTTTGGTGTTGTGACAAATCCTCTTCTTACCTCAATTAATTTTACTTCATCAATTCCTTGTGGATCGACCTCAGACTCCCGACAAATTTATTACTTGAGACAACCTGCACTTGGGTTTGTATCTTTAAATCCCGCAGTCAAGTTTTTGGCACCATTGTCGGAGACTTGATTTGAAGTTTTAATTTATTGAGGTTTTTTTCTTTAATAAAATCTATTCTCTCTTCTCCATCACCGGAGCAAAAGATCGACTTGCCGATCCTTCGGTTTCTTTACTAACTCTCTAACTTTCTAACTATCTAACTTACTAACCTACTAACTTGCTAACATACCAACTTTTATATTTCTATCATTTATTTTCTGTCTACTAACATTTATTTTCTCGCTCTCTAACTTTTTATTTTCTGTTATTTATTATTGCTTTCTAACAAAATGAAATAATTTTTCTTCTTCTCTTCTTTCGCCTGACTCTGGTAGGGCTCGCTCTCTCCGATTTTCGTATTTTAAATTTATTTTCTGCAATTTACTTTCTGCTCTTTATTTTTTGCAATTTATTTTCTGCACTTTACTTTTTGCACTTTCTAACTTACTAATTATTAACTCTCTAATTATCTAACTTTTTACTTTATCAGTTATCTAACTTTTTACTTGTTAATATTTATTGGGCGGTTGGTTTATACCACATCCTTGTTAATATTTAATGGCAGGTTATACCGCCAGTTTGTACATTATTTTTGTTTATTTATTAAGTTATTTATGTATTTATGCTTAATTGGTATCGTGATTTAAATTCTGATCGTTTAGTTAAAATCAATCCTGGTACTTTATATATTGATTTGTTTGAATCACAATCACACACAATTGACATAATGGCTGACAATAAAAGTGTACATGATGAACATGAAAATCAACCGTTGCGAACCATGCGTGAATATTTGCAACCACCTCGAAATTCTAGTCCATCATGTTTTATCTTTCCACTCAACGCCAACAATTTTAGATTTAAGTCAGGTATGATTTCTTTACTTCCTAATTTTCATGGTTTAGAATCTGAAAGTCCATATTTACATCTGAAAGAATTTGAGGAAGTATGTATTGCTTTCAATGACCAAAATTGCACTGAAGAGATTGTTAAGCTTAAATTGTTTCCTTTTTCTTTAAAAGATAAAGCAAAATCTTGGCTTAACACTTTGAAACCAAGATCAATTGGCACATGGCAAGAAATGCAAGGTGAGTTCTTAAAGAAAATTTTTCCAACACATAAAACCAATGCTATGAAAAGACAAATCCAAAATTTTTTCCAAAATTCAAATGAAGCATATTTTCAATGTTGGGAACGGTTTAAAGATTTGTTAAATTCTTTCTCACATCATGGTTTTGAAAAATGGCGCACTATAAGCTTCTTTTATGAAGGTTTAACACCTGAAACTAAACAATTTGTGGAAACAATGTGCAACGGTGAGTTTCTTGATAAAGAACTTGATGAAGCTTTAGACTATTTAAACCAGTTGGCTGAAAATTCTCAATCTTGGCATAGTACTAACCCTTTTGAAAATTCAATTAGATCTCACCTTGTAAGTGCTAATAAAGGAAAATATCACCTTAGTTAAGAAGAAGATCTAAATGTTAGGTTTGCCAGTTTGGCTAGAAAGGTTGAAGCCATAGAATTAAGAAAAGCAAAAGAAATCAAATTTGTGTAAAATGAAGAAATTTGTGGCATTTGTGATGACTTAGGACACTTAACACATGAATGTCCTAACATTCCTATTTTTAAAGAAGTTGTACATGAGCAAGTAAATGCAATGAATAATTTTAAAAAGCCATTTAATTTTTTTTTTCAGATACATATAATCCAGGATGGAGAAATCACCTGAACTTCAATTGGAGGAATAATAATCAGTCACAATTCGTGCAACCACCACCTCCTCAGGCATAACAGAACTCTCAAAATTCTCAAGAATATGCACCTTATGTCCCACTATATAGGAAAAACCTTAAAGAAACACTACATGCATTCATAGAAAAGCAAGAGGCCATTAATAAACAAAACAATCAAACCATGAATGACATAAAAGACACTATTGCTAAACTTTCTTCTGCACTCACCATTCACGAGAAAGGAAAATTTCCTTCTCAACCTCAACCAAATCCCAAGGGTCAGTACAGTTTAAATGAGGGGAGTTCAAAAAACCAACAAATGGATCAAGTCAAGTCAGTGATAACTCTTAGGAGTGGAAAGGTTGTTGAAAAACAAATTGCCGAACCTTGTGAGAAAGAAGATGAACCAATTGCCCAAGAAAATGAAGAAGCTGACCAAAAGGATACCAAACTCTCGCCTTCACCCCAATTTCCTCAAGCATTGAATAATCCAAAGAAATTGAACCACCACACTGAAATTTTTGAAATTTTGAAACAAGATCAATATTCCTCTGTTAGATGCTATCAAATAGATTCCTTGTTGTGCTAAATATTTGAAGGACTTGTGCACTGTTAAAAGGAAATTAAATGTGAAAAAGAAAGCATTTTTGGCTGAACAGGTAAGCTCCATTCTTCAAAATAATAATGCATTGAAATATAAAGACCCTGGTTGTCCTACAGTTTCATGTATTATTGGAGAACATAAAATTGAAAAAGCTTTACTTGATCTTGGTGCTAGTGTCAATTTGCTTCCATATTCAGTTTATCAGCAACTCAACTTGGGTGAGTTAAAACCAACTTCTGTAACTCTTCTACTTGCCGGTAGATCAATTAAAATTCCAAGAGGAATAGTGGAAGATGTGTTGGTTCAAGTTGATAAATTCATATATCCTGTGAATTTTTTTTGTCTTGGATACTGAAGCTATGGTTAATAGTTGTAAGTCAATTCCTATTATTTTAGGCCGTTCATTTTTAACAACATCTAATGCTTTAATAAATTGCAGAAATGGAGTGGTGAAACTAACATTTGGAAATATGACACTAGAACTCAATGTTTTTAACATGTGCAAGCAACCACAGGAAGTCTTTGATGAAAATGAGGAAGTTGAAGGGATTCAAGCCATTGTAGATGATTATCTTCAAAAAGGGAGTTCTTCTGACCCATTAGAAGTTTGTTTAATTAATTCATTTGATTTGCTTGATTGCACAGAGGAAATAGAATACAAAGGATGGAAGCCGAGATTCAAAGAGCTAAAACCTATGAATGATAATGCCCATGAAGAAGTATCCACACCGGAACTAAAGCCATTACCTGTTGGGTTGAAATACATATTTTTGGGAGAAGAACAAAGCTTTCCAGAAGTAATTTCCTCAACTCTTACTAGAGAACAAGAAGGAAAGATGCCGCCTCAATGGACGCACCAAGATAGAAAGAAATTTTTTACAAAGGTGAAAAATTTTTATTGGGATGACTCATACTTGTTCAAATATTGTTCTGACCAAATCTTTCGTAGATGTGTGTCCGATAGTGAGGTAAGTAGTATCATTAAATTTTGTCACTCAAAAGCATATGGAGGACACTTTTCTTCAAAGAAAATAGTTGTGAAAATCTTACAGTGTGAATTTTATTGGCCCACTTTATTTAAGGGCTGCTATACTTTTTGCAAAAGTTGTGAAAATTGTCAAAAGTTGGGCTCAATTTCAAAAAGAAACATGATGCCTTTGAACCCCATCCTTGTCATTGAAATTTTTGATTGTTGGGGAATTGATTTCATGGGTCCATTTCTATCTTCATTTGGATTTGTGTATATTTTAGTTGCAGTTGATTATGTCTCAAAATGGATTGAGGCGATTCCATGCCGACACAATGATTATAAAACTGTTCTCAAATTTTTAAAAGAAAATATCTTGTGTCGATTTGGAATCCCTCGAGCTATCATAAGTGATGGGGGAACACATTTTTGTAATAAACCATTTGAATCTTTAATCAAGAAATATGGTATTACACACAAAATTACCACCCCTTATCACCTTTAGACAAGTGGACAAGTTGAATTGGCAAATAGGGAGATTAAAAAATTTTTTGGAAAAAACGGTTAACCCAAATCGTAAAGATTGGTCTTTAAGACTAAACGATGCACTTTGGGCTTACCGTACTGCTTTTAAAACATCTTTGGGCATGTCATCCTATCGGTTAGTCTATGAAAAACCTTGTCACTTGCCGGTAGAATTTGAACATAAAGCATTCTGGGCCATTAAAGCTTTCAATCTAAATCTTGATGATGCTTGCAAGATATGCAAATTACAATTAAATGAACTTGAGGAATTGAGAAATGATGCATATGAGAACTCAAAGATTTATAAAGCTAGAACAAAAGCTTTTCATGACAAGACAATTTTGAGAAAATCTTTTGAAATTGGTCAAAAAGTTCTGCTTTATGATTCTCGCATGCACTTATTCCTTGGAAAATTGAGATCTAGGTAGAGTGGTCCTTTTGTTGGCAAACATGTGTATCCTCATAGGGCTATAGATATTGAGAATCCTAGGAATGGTAATGTGTTTAAAGTCAATGGACAAAGGCTTAAACCATTTCTGGAAAACCAAGTTGATGAGGTAGAATTCATCTCTCTTTTTGATCCTTGTAATGAATAGAATTCACTCTAATTTTGTTGTCTTGTTTTTGCAGTTCTTTGTGTTACCGGTTAAGTGGCGGATAATGGTACTCCGTGACTCTCAAGTCGGTTTGTTTTTCAGTTTCCAAAAATAACTGAATCCTTCTTCTCCTTTAAAATAGATGTCATTCTTTCAAACCTGAGAAAATATTTTCCTTCTCTTCCTCAAAATGCTCTGAAAAAAATTCTACAAAGTTAGATGTAAAAGATTGAGACTGTTAATGCACAAAGGTATGTCAGAAGATGTACGCTAGATAATTGAAGTAAAGGTCCGACTAGCAGGTGAGTCTTCAATTTCATTTAACTCATACATGTCAGGTCTTGGAAGAAGTTTGTATTCTAAAAGGAGAAAAGCAAAAAGGTTACAAGTCTGTCACAAATGTGGACGATGGAATTGTAACAAGCGATGTCATTCTTTGGGGATGGTTTCCGCAAACAGAGAAGATAAAATTCTCTTCATTAAGAATGGACTAAGTAAGGAGTCATTACATGATATCTTATTGACTCTTGAGACGCATTCTTATGGATTGGTGCATCGTGAACTTCTTAATTTGTGGAATCTCTTCAAGGATGAAGAAAAACACTACAGTCTTGGGAATTTGATAAAAGACCCTGTTTGCCAATTTATAAGAAAATTGGATGGGAAGTTTATCCTTGACTCATAGAAGGCGATTAAGTCGTTACTGGACGTTAAACCAGAGGCAGATGTGAGCCATATCCATAACAATCTGTACATATCATCCTCTTCTTCTTCATGTCATCTTTCAAAAAAAAATTTAAAAAAAGAAAAAGAAAAGAAAAAAAGAAAAATATTGTTTGAATAAGGGCAATCCGAAAGGAGTACCATGGCTTTAATTAGTTATGGAGCCCCAGCCTTTGGCTGACCCGTCATTGACTCGGGTGGACCTTTGCACGCTGGTCCTTAAAAAAGTTTGTATACCATGCTCTGTAGAGAGCCGTACTCCATAACCCAATGTTTACCATCTAAGCACTATAGAGTTGATGGATAGGCAGAAGCGTCCCACTCTGGTTATTAGTGAGAAGTAACCCGCAGCTGCCAAAGCATATGAGGCATCTGAGCTTGATCCTCTCTTTTGTTAGAAGGGGCTCTCAGCGCCCTGGGATGGGATGTTTTGGATCTTAGACATTACGGGTTTCAGATTTTAGCATCTTTGTTAACGTTACGAGCCCAAGTGTGAGCGCTCCAGGTTCCAGACCCAGGATGGAAACCCGCAATGGTTTCTTCTTTCTCCTTTCTTCGAATAAACGGACGTGAGTGTCTACTGCACTGGTGACACGCAGTATAAAGATATGCCACTACTGCACTCATGACGCGCAGTATAAAGATACGCCATGAAAGCTGTACATACAGGTATGCCATCATTTGCTATTATATTTCTTTTATCTTTGTATGATTTTGCTGTATTTTGGTTTTGGACAGACGATCCTTTGAGCAGGGTCCTTTAGGGGTTTCTAGACTTCTTTACCTTGATAGTTTTCTTGAAGTAAAAAAAACAAAAATAAAAAACAAAAATAAAAAAAAACAAAAACAAAAAAAGATTCTGTGATTCTTAATTTCAAACTTTTTTGACAACAGCCAACCTACCCTTATAGGTGCAATTATTACCCTTTCCATTCTTTTTCCTATTTAAACACTCCGCTTTCCTCCAACTCAGAATCATTCAAAGGGAAGGTGAGAATAGAAATGGAAGGTGTTTCTGTTCATCAATGATAATCATATATTTTATACATTAATAAACCCTCATTTTTAGTCATTTACACTCTTCATGTACTTAATTGATTAAGTCTGGTTATGTTTTGTAAGATTGGACTCAAATTGGACTTAATTGATTTTTTTAGCATTATTTGGGTCTTACACTGTTTCTGTATTTTGGACATATCTTGAGTTCTAAATGTCTAGAAATTATGAATTTTACCTTGTAGGAAAGCTGAGAGAAAGCTCTAACACTTTCATGAAGAACTCTAGGTAAAATATGGACATCTAAAAGAGCTAAATGGGCTTGGAAGACAGAACACAAGTTTTATGTCTGGAACCTGAACAGTGTACAATAATCAGAGCATAACTCGGGCTGTAAGAATTATCTTTGGCTAAAATTTGGACATTTGAAAGTTAAGACCCATATCTACAACTTTTTTGAAGAACACAAGAGCTCATTCGGACAGCTTGGAGGTGATATTGGGTCTGGAAGTCAAAACAGAGGTGCTGAAACTAGGCCTGAACAGTATGCAGTAATTGGGTCATATCTCAGGCTGAAGGTGATCAAATGAGCTGAAATTTGGATATCTGAAAGTTAAGATCTAGATCTACAACTTTCATGAAGATGAATTTTCTATTTGATAACGGAATCCATGAGTTAAGCAATGAATGATTTCAGAGACAAGAAATCTCAATAATTTTTCACTCTTATCCTCACCATTTGGCATTTTCCACTCATTCATCCACTCATCCACCTACTCTTAATCAGCCTCCTTGCCATTTTGTATCCCTAATCCTCTATAAAAGGCACCATTGGCTGATCATTGGGGGCACTTGGTGTTAAGCTTAGTTTTTACAAGTTATGATTATGCTTATTTCTTGTTTTACTTTGTTGTAATTTTCTCTAGTTCTAAAGTGAAGCTATATTCATCTTTCTCTTCTTCTCTCTTTCATTCTTCTTATCTATGAGTAACTAAATCTTCATCTTGCTTGGGTGAAAGAGTGAAGCTCTTGGTAATGAAATAAGGTTAGATTATTCTATTTCTTATGCTTAAAAGATATATTATCAAATGGATATTATATGTGTTGTATTTTGTTTCCAATTAATTTAGAAACCTTCTTTGTATAATAGAGATCTTGATTTATTGTAGACAATTGGATTGGCACAGTGAATGCTTGAACTCATTTACAATGTTGGTAGATAATTAAAGGAATCATAATATGATTACATATATAATTGAACTTTGAATGTTATATTTTTTTATTAGAACCTCCGTTGTGTGTGGATTTCAATTGAGTTATAAAGAGAAATAATCTTGCCTTTAATTTATTACCAAGAGTGGATCTTCTAACCCAAGCAAGTTCTTAAATTCATTTGTGAACATCTTCTATTACTTTTGGTGTTGATACAAATCCTTTCCTACCTCAATTCATTTTTCTTCATCAATTCCTTGTGGATCGACCTCGGACTCCCGATAAATTTACTAGTTGAGACAACCTGCACTTGGGTTTGCATCCTTAAATCCTGCAGTTAGTCAACTTAAAAATATCTGTGTATTTTATGGATCTAAGTATGGGAAGGGTTTAGAGTTTGTAAACGCAGCTACCACTCTTGGTCGATCACTTGTTGTGAGGAATATTCATCTTGTATATGGGGGAGGTTGCCTTGGGTTAATGGGGGCTGTATCACTTGCTGCATATATAGGAGGCAGTCAGGTTTTAGGTGTCATTCCTGAACCTTTAGGTCAACAGAACATCACTGGAAAGACAATTGGAGAGGAACTTAAGGTATCATCAATGCATGAACTAATGAAGATAATGCTTGAAAACTATAATGCATTCATTGCCTTACCAGGTGATTTTGGTACCTTAGAAGAAGTTTTTCAAATTGTCTCTTGGGCCCAACTGAACATCCACCATAAACCCATAGGTTTGTTGAATGTAAATAATTTCTTTGATATTTTGTTACTTTTTCTTGACCATGCTGTGGAACAGAAATTTATCACACCTTCAGCAAGATAACTTCTTATCTCTACTTCCACTATTGAGAAGTTGATTGATAAATTAGAAGCTTTTGTTCATAAACCTGACCCAATAATAGCTCAGATAGATTGGTCAGCAGGAAGCAGTGAGGGAAGCAGGATGAAAAGAAAGCCAGATTTGACACTTCATTTATAACTCTCCTTTACCTTTGATTTTATTTATCGTACTTTGTTTCTATTTAAATTTGTGTTAAATTTCTCCAACAGGTAATATCTTCTGTCCTTTACTTATCTATATTTTAACATTGAGGACAATGTTGTGATCTAGTTGGGGCGGAAGGATAGTTGACAAAAAAATTTTTTTTTTTGAAGTATGATATGATTGTCATGGACTTACTGAACCAATGAATGATGGCAGAGTAAGGAGTAATTTTACTTCTGAGATGCATCTAAATTGAGAAGTATGTTTAGTGATATGACTGTCAGAAACCTATTCATAGTAAAACCAATTAGTGATGGCAGAGTAAGGAGTAAATTTTGGAAACAATTTATTACTCTTGAGACGCATCTTAGTTAGGGTAGTAACTATTTAGTGTTTATTTTTGGAAGTAACAAAGTTTTGCTGTTTGATTTCCTTTGAAAGATTCAAGCGAATGCACTCTCACATCTTTTGAAGCAATTGAAATTTAGGAATCATAGCATGATTGAATAAATTATCTTCTTTCTTAAATTTCACATCCTTGGCTATGGATGTTGAATTGGTGAATTGAGAATGATAGAAATATGTCTTATGAGATTTTGAGCCTATTGATAAATAGATTGAATATCTGTACCATTCTCTTTTTTCTTGTGTGATTTTCCCTCATGGAATTGTTACTCTAGAACTTGCTTTGATTCTTTTTTAGGCTACATTTTCACATGTATACATTAATATGATTGAGGCATTTTGAAATAGTTACTTTGACCAAATAGCCATCCTTATATATTTTCCATTGTGTAACCCCTTTGAACTTATTTGACCATTCCTTGTTTTTATCTCATTTCGTACCTTCCAAAAAAAAGAGAAAAAAGAAAAAAAAATAAAAAGAAAAAAGCATGTGTTTTACCCAACCTTAGGGAATAAGAGAGCATTGACCTTGTTCTTGAACAAGTGTGGGGGTGTGTGTGCAAAATAATCAACAAAAAAAAAATTGACCATCGTTGCAATCAAAGGATTATCAGAGTCTAGAATAAAGGTGGATGCTTGGAAACAACAGGAAGAAAATGAGAATATTCAAGTCTAACAATGAATTCAATTCACCAATTTGGGATTGATCTTCAACAAAACATTAGTCAAATATTGGGGATTGTCCTTTATGATGAATGTTCTCAAACATTTTCTCCACTCTAACTGTACCGTAATGCTCTTTTATTCTCTTTGGTATTTATCTTTTCATATCCATATTATCCCCTCTCCTTTACCATGACCCCTTTACAACCTTGAATAAAGTCCTCTTGATTTTTGTATGCATGTGTTTTGAGTAGCGGAGAAGTAGAAGATAAGCAAGCTTATGGTAGTGCAATTGTTCATGGGTTGAATAAAGTGAAATACTTACCTTTTAAACACTTGAGAGAATAAGAGTGAATTCTGTGAGGATCTATCATTCTTGATTCATTCTTTTCAACTAAAGTTTCTTTGCTTGTTGGTTTGAGATGTGAAGAAATGTTACCTCATTAATGCTTTGATCCCTTGAATTTTAGGTTGTTCTTCTTGCTTCATCGAGTCTTTTAGAGTTTTTAGCTTTTGAGTCTGTGTCATTTTTCTTTGTTTCCTAGCTTTGGTCTTATGTGTTTTGCCTAGGAGTGCAAAAAGCTAAGTGTGGGGCAATTTGATAATCACATATTTTATACATTAATAAACCTTCATTTTTAGTCATTTACACTCGTCATGTACTTAAGTGATTAAGCCTGGTTATGTTTTGTAAGATTGGACTCAAATTGGACTTAATTGATTTTTTTAGCATTATTTGGGTTTTACACTGTTTCTGTATTTTAGTCATATCTTGAGTTCTAGATGTCTTGAAATTATGAATTTTACCTTGTAGGAAATCTGAGAGAAAGCTCTACAACTTTGATGAAGAGCTCAAAGTCTCATTCAGACATCTAGTGGAGCTAATTGGGCTGGGAAGTCAGAACACGAGTTTTGTGATTGAAACCTGAATAGTGTACAGTAATCAGAGTATAACTCGAGCTATAGGAACTTTCTTGGGCTGAAATTTGGAGAGTTGAAATTTAAGACCCATATCTACAACTTTCATGAAGAACATAAGAGCTCATTTGGACAGCTTGGAGGTGATATTAGGTCTGGAATTCAAAACAGAGGTGCTGAAATTTTTGGATGATTTCGATGTCATTGGAAAGTTGAGACAAAATGCTACAACTTTCATGAAGACCATGTTGCTTCATTCTAATGGCATCCATGAGATCAGCACTGAATGATTTCGGAGACAAGGAATCTCAATAATTTTCCACTCACCAACTCAGCATTTGGCATTTTCCACTCATTCATCCACTCATCCACCTACTCTTAATCAGCCGCCTTGTCATTTTGTATCCCTAATCCTCTATAAAAGGCATCATTAGCTGATCATTTGGTGCTCTTGGTGTTAGGCTTAGTTTTTACAAGTTATGGTTATGCTTGTTTATTATTTTCCTTTGTTGTAATTTTCTCTTGTTCTAAATTGAAGCTATGTTCATCTTTCTCTTCTTCTCTCTTTCTTTCTTCTTATCTATGAGTAACTAAATCTTCATCTTGTTTGGGTGAAAGAGTGAAGCTCTTGGTAATGAAATAAGGTTAGATTATTTTATTTCTTGTGCTTAAATGATATATTATCAAATGGACATTATATGTGTTGTATTTTGTTTCTAATCAGTTTAGAAACCTTCTTTGTATAATGGAGATCTTGATTTATTGTAGACAATAGGATTGGCACAGTGAATGCTTGAACTCATTTACAAATATTGGTAGATAATTAAAGGAATCATAATATGATTACATATATAATTGAACTTTGAATGTTATATTTTCCGATTGAAACCTCCGTTGTGTGTGGATTTCAATTGAGTTATAAAGAGAAATAATCTTGCCTCTAATTTATTACCAAGAGTGGATCTCCTAACCCAAGCAAGTTCTTAAATTCATTTGTGAACATCTTTTATTACTTTTGGTGTTGTGACAAAATCTCTTCTTACCTCAATTATATTTTCATCATCAATTCCCTGTGGATCGACCTCGGACTCCCGATATATTTATTACTTGAGACAACCTGCACTTGGGTTTGCATCTTTAAATCCCGCAGTCAATGTGGTTGTTTAAAATTATAGAATGGTGGAAGGTGGTCTTGGGTGCTTTGGCCGTGAGCAAGGATGAGAAAAAAGGAGAGAAAAATTTTGTGAGCTTTAGGTTTTTGGTAATGGTAAAGATGAGCAATTGCATAAAATGAAAAGCTTCCTATAGTTATTTAGCTCTTCAAAACCGAACGCCCCCCCCCTTGTACACTCAAGGAATGACTAAATTTATTAGCCACCATTTTGGAGTTCAAGAGCCATTGATTAGATAAATGGTTGATATTAGTGTAGCTTTTATATTGATAAGACTAAATCTAAGCCATTGGACCTTTCCTCCTTAAAATCCTAGCCATTAGATGTATCTCCAAAATAAAGGGTCAAGATTTACTCTTCATACTTTCCATCTAATGGTCACAAATTGTCCTTGCCACTTTGTGTGACCAATCTCCACCCTTGATTAAATCAATGGTAGATATCCAAAGCCTTCCTCACCAAGCTTGTTTCCTATTGGTCCGTCATAAAGTTTTCATAACCACTAATTTTGACTAACCACTATAATATTTATTTTTATCTGCTATATCCCTACGGACACAATTTACTATATTTTTTTATTGCCTGATAATTAAATACAATACAAAACACAATAAAAAAAATTCAAAAATTGTTTCCGGATTCGGGTTTAGTAAGATCCCCTGTCTCCGTCTCAACAGTACAAAATTTTATGGCCATAGAAAAATTTTCATTTTTTCGGACCTGCCCCGAGCCGGTATACAGCCCGAGAATAATATTAAAATAATCAAAAAAATATAAAACCTCACAAAAATTCAC
Source organism: Ormosia emarginata (assembly GCA_029884605.1). Classification (NCBI taxonomy): domain Eukaryota; kingdom Viridiplantae; phylum Streptophyta; class Magnoliopsida; order Fabales; family Fabaceae; genus Ormosia; species Ormosia emarginata. The sequence continues at coordinate 1,586,078 of JAQQTP010000074.1, forward strand.
AAAAATCATAAAAATTATAAAATTCATGGAAATCAAATCAGATTTGAAAAATTTATTAAGAATCAACAGATATAAATAAAATACGTAAGATTTTCATTGGCCCGAAAATTATTTTTTTTCCTGACATGGAGTAAATCACACAAAACAATCAAATGCATTCACGGAATACTCAAAATAATTTTACAGTATACAGAAATCACTAAACAGTAGAATTCTATTATTACTATCAAATAGCTAGAAAATTTGGGGTGTTACAACTCTCCCCCTCTAAAAAGAAGTTTCGTCCTCAAAACTTGATTTCACACCCTCACAATAAATATGGATATTGCTATTTTATCTTATTTTCCAATTCCCATGTAGCTTCACCGCTTACGTCATTCCAAACTACTTTAACCAATGAAATCTCCTTACCTCGAAGTTGCTTCGTCCTTCGATCCTCATTCTTGACTGGAAACATTTCATAGGTTAAGTTCTCCTTCAGTTGTACCGCATCCAGTTCAATAACATGAGTGGGATCAGAAATGTACTTCCGCAATTGCGATATGTGAAATACATTTTGAAGATTTGATAGTAAAGGTGGTAACGTAATCTGATAAGCTACCGGACCTACTCGTCGTAGAATCTAATACGGCTAGATAAACTTTGGAGTGAGCTTCTTAGACTTAAGCACTCGTCCAACTCCAATCATAGGTGTCACTCGCAGAAACACATGGTCACCTTCTTCAAACTTAAGTGGTCTTCTCCTTTTAACACCATAGTTTTTTTGCCGAGTTTGAGTTATCCTCATCTTGTCCTGAATCATCTTCACTTTCTCTGTTGTTTGCTGTACAAATTCTGGTCCTAGTATAGCACTTTCCCCATCATGATACCAACACAACGGTGTTCTGCGTCGTCTCCCATACAATGCCTCATAGGGTGCCATCCCTATGCTCAAATGAAAACTGTTGTTGTACGTGAATTCTATCAATGGTAAGAATTCATCCCACATCCAGTTTGTTCTAAAACACGAGCTCTCAACAAGTCTTCCAATTACTGAATTGTTCTTTCTGACTGACCATTTGTCTGTGGATGGTAAGCAGAACTCAAACGTAGCTTTGTTACCATTGCTTCTTGCAAACTATTCCAAAATCTCCACGTAAATCTTGGATCTCAATCCGAAATAATATTGGATGGTACACCATGAAGTCTAACAATTTCATTGATGTACACTTAGGCTAACTTTTCCATTTAGTACTTAATATTAATCGGTAGAAAGTGCGTCGACTTTGTAAACCGATCAACAATTTCCCAAATGGAATCATAACCTTTTCGAGTCTTTGGTAGTCTTGTTACGAAATCTATTGATATGTCATCCTATTTCCATTCAGGAATAGGCAAAGGTTGCAACATTCCAAATGGTCTTTGATGTTCCACCTTAGTTTTCTGACAAACTAAACAGGATGATACATATTCAGTGACATCCTTCTTCATTCCTTGCTACCAATATAACTGCTTCAAATCTTGGTACATCTTTGTGGCTCCAGGATGCATACTCGATTTACTCCTATGAGCTTCATCCAAAATCAATCTCTTAAGTCCTTGATCATTAGGCACATAAACCCTTCCTTTAAACTTCAGAATTCCATCAGCTCCTTCGCTAAATTCCAACACCGCTCCTTGGCTCCTTGCTTCCTTTGCTTCTTGCAAATACTGGTCACTGTTCTGTCCTTCTCATATTTTATTTATCAAACTATTTGAAATAGTGATCATGTTTAAACACAACTTCCCTGGTGTCAGTTTCACAGATAAACGCATATCCCAAAATTCTTCTATTAGTTCCTTCTCCCTAATCATCATAACAGAAGCACTAAGCATTTTCCTACTTAAAGCATCCGCTACGACATTCGCTTTTCCGGGATGATACTGTAACTGAAAGTCATAGTCCTTCAGAAACTCTAGCCAATGCCTTTGCCTCATGTTCAACTCTTTTTGGTCAAACAAATACTTCAAACTTTTATGATCACTAAAAATAGTGAACGTTGCCCCATAGAGAAAATGTCTCCACACTTTCAACGCAAACACTACAGCTGCCAATTCCAAATCATGAGTCGGATAATTCCTCTCATGCACTTTCAGCTGCCTTGAAGCATAAGCCACCACCTTACAGTTCTGCATAAGTACACAACCTAATCCTTGATACGAAGCATCACAATATACTTCGAAAGGTTCGTTCGGTTCAGGTAGAATCAATACTGGTGAAGTAGTCAGTTGTCTTTTCAACTCCTGAAAACTTTCTTCACATGTATCAGTCCATGCAAATGGTTGATTCTTTCATGTAAGTTGGGTAAGAGGTCTTGCTATCTTGGAAAACCCCTCAATTAACCGTCGATAGTAACCGGCTAATCCGATAAAACTAGGGATCTTCGATACAGTCTTCAGCCTTTCCCATTCAATAATTGTCTCCACCTTTGAAGCATCAACTTCAATTCCTTCCTCCGATATCACATGTCCCAAAAATTGAACTTCACTTAACCAAAATTCACATTTGGACAACTTGGCATATAACTTATTTTCCTTCAAAATCTGAAGAACCACTCTGAGATGCTCAGCATGTTCCTCCTGACTTCGAGAGTAGATCAAAATGTCATCAATAAAGACAACAACAAACTTGTCCAAATACAAACGAAAAATCTTGTTCATAAAGTCCATGAATATGGCAGGTGCATTCATCACACCAAACGGCATCACTTGATACTCATAATGCCCATAACGTGTCTGAAATGCAGTCTTGGGAATATCCTCTGCTTTCACACGTATCTGGTGATAACCAGAACGTAAATCAATTTTAGAAAATATTGCGGCTCCTCGCAATTGATCCACCAGATCATCTATCCTTAGAAGTGGATATTTACTCTTAATCGTAATCTTGTTCAGCTGTCAATAGTCTACGCATAGACGAGAAGTCCCATCCTTCTTCTTTTCTAACAACACTAGAGCTCCCCATAGTGACACACTAGGTCTCACGAATTGTTTCGCCAACAAATCTTCCAGTTGTTTCTTAAGCTTTGCCAACTCTACTAATGACATTTTGTAAGGCGCCATAGATATAGGTCCAGCTCCAGGTACTAAATCAAGGTATTTCAATAGCAAACTCGATTTTTCTTATTGGCGGTAGTCAAGGTATATCTTCAGGAAACACTTCAGGAAATTCATTAACTAAGAAAATATCCTTCAAGACATCTTGACACTGAACCTCTAAAAAAGATATCAATAAGTACCTTTGATCTCATTTCTTCAAACAAGCTTCTACTTGAGTAGCCATCCTTAGCCTCAGGAAAAACTAATGTTTTACTGGAACAGTCTATCAGGATATGGTTAGAAGACAACCAATTCATTCCTAACATTATATTAATCTTGGAAAGAGGCAAACAAATCAAGTCCACATAAAAGATTCTATCCTAACACATACAAGGCAATTCAAACATACTTTTGTAGTTATCACAGGCTTATCAGTAGAAGTAGCAACACTCAAATCATAAGGCAATATAGTCACAGTCAATCCCAAATGCTCCACATAATCACATGCAATAAAAGAATGTGTTGCTCCCGAATTATATAACACTGTTAAAGGATTACCTTCGATGGCACACTCCTCCATAATCAAGTCCTATGACTTCGCGGCTTCTTCCCCGCTCATGGTATACACACGACCACCTGCCTGTGGCCTCGCAGTACTGACGCTCCCCACCGATGGTTCCGCCTTCAACTGATCATATTCTCTGGAGAAATGTCTAGGCTTTCCACACCTATAACAGATGACTCCTTTATGTTGACAATCTTTGGTGAGATGTTCATTCCCACACTTAAAGCATTTAAGTGTAGAAGTTCTAGCTTGACTTGTCTTGCTGCCACCAGAACTTCTCCCAAAAGATTGCTGCCGAGTTTGACCTCCTGCCGGTTTGGCATACAATTTCTACTGATTACGGTTGCCATCGCTACCCTTTCCTCTTTGGAACTGTGTCGGTCCAAAGTTCTTATTCCTCGCCTCACGTTGATGATCAATTTCCTCAACCTTCCGACACTTGTCCAACAATGCTGGACTCTGATCAATTTCCAAGGTTGCTATAGCTCGCTTAATATCAAGTTTCAACCCCTCTTCAAATTTTCTGCACTTCCATTCCTCGTCCGGGTGAATCTGAAAATACCTCGAAAACTTAGACAAGCTTTCGAATTTTGCAGCATATTCACTTACAGACATCACCCCTTGCCTCAAACTAAGGAATTCCATCTCCTTAGCGTGACGAACACTAGCTGAGAAATACTTCCCTATAAACTTATGCTTAAAGAGTTGCCACATCATAACTCTTCTCTCAGCTTGTATCAATCTTCGCGCTCCTGCCCACCAATCTTCTCCATCTCCCACTAACACAAAAGTTGCAAAAGTAAGCTTCCGTTCATCGGTACAACCCATACCTTCAAATATCTTTTCTAGTTCTTTGATCCACAGATCATCTTTCTCTGGGTCAAATTCTCCACGAAATTTTGGTGGATTGTTTCTACGAAATTCCGACAAACTTTGAGCATCCCCAGTTGCTCTTTGGTTTTGCTGCACAAAGACATCAGCCATCTGTTGCATTGCTGCTACAGCTGCAGCCATGTTTTAGTTGTCGTCGCCAACATTTCCAGTGCCTGCTCTAGTATTTACGCGTCCTCTTCCTCATCTAGCCATTACATTTTCTCTAAATTAAACTGGACAACACAAAGAAGAGTTAAGGTCAATCTTCAAACAATATTATTTTCCGAAAGGAAACTAATCACAGAGAATCACACAACTTAAACAAGACAAACCTAACCACAAACCCAAAAGACTCTAACTTGAGCTCTAAAACCAACTAATGTAACACCCACAGTAGGGTATCACATTTATGTTATTTAATTACCAAATTACCCCTTTTACCATAATATATGATTTGTAATGTAAATACGAGTTGTAAAATTTCTTAATATCAATAGGATAAACTTAGCGTAAAATAAAAATATTACAACATCATCACAAATAATTTACATCATATATATTACATAAGTACTGTCAAATTTATTTATATACAGACCAGGTTCTCAAAAGTATTTGACGTTAACCTAAAACTAGCATACTTGCCCAAGTATGACTAGACAGCAGAACCCTCAGATGGGTCCTCCTCAAATTCCTCAGCAGGTAGGAATCCAACTTGACGCGACGTCCTACGGATAGGTGTCTGTGCAGACGACACTATACTAATCTTCATTGGGATGTGATACCTACCATCCCAATACTGCCTAATCGACAGCGAAAATTCAACATGTACATATATAGTTACAGAAAAGAACAGATCTCCATGAAAAATCCTACTCATGTGCACCGTCAGATGTCCCTGATATATTAGTCCCTCCTCATTGGGACTAAACCTCCAAGCGACAGCTCCGTCGTGGAACTGTAGTCTCACGTACCCAAAGAAACTTGATTGGGCTGCCATCCAATCAAAACTCAGCTTCCTCCACAGGAATCTGCTCCTCTTCGCCTTCTTGTTCAATCCTTTGCTCAGCGTCTTTACAAATATAAATACACTACAAAATAGGCATACAAAGAGGTGAGATCATCTACGCCAATACCAACATAGTAGCATGGAGATAACACATACAATATATCATACAGATACATCATACCATAATTACAATCATGCCCTCAACATTATTTATCATCACAACAGATGTAATAAACAATAATTACGATCATGCCCTCAACATTATTTATCATCACAACAGATGTAATAAACAATAATTACGATCATGCCCTCAACATTATCCAAATATTCAACAATTCAATTATCATAAACAATAATTACGATAATGCCCTTAACATTATCCAAATATTCAACAGTTCAAATATCACACCGATATCAATGCTCAATAATTATGCATGTGCACATAGACTCAACTTCCTACTCCATGGAGCTAAAACTCAGGTCGGAGAGATTGATCGAAAAGATCTGTCTGTACCAACATGCCTCAGACCACGTGCCACAATTCCTATAAGTGTTTGCACATCTAGCATATACACGACAGTGTTTATCAGATCTTGATTAAGAATAGTGTCTCGGTCCGGATCATCGGTGTGTTACAACGGTCTAACCCACAGTACAGAAGAGCTACCAACTGTCCATTGTAGGCAACCCACACCCCGATGCCCCCCAAGATCAACGAGTGACTTACATTACGCATATCGCACCCACTCAAGAGGTGTATTCTCTCCTAGGCAATTAGCCTTATCTAGTCTATTGGACTTTTCCAATGCATGTACAATGCACCATTCTCAGTTCAAATTCATAATTTCATATTCAGGGTCTACACATTGGCCCGTTCTCAGTTCAATTTCATAATCACATATTCAGGGTTCACACACTGGCCCAACAGTATTTTTACTGTATTTTCAATTGCGAAACCATATTGTCGCGTTTTCTCAATCGCGCAACAGTTTTGTCACATTTTTCAAATCACGTATTAATTTTTCAACATTTTCTCAATCGTGTAGAAATATTTAAACATTTTTCAAATCACGTAGCGATTTTTCATCATTTTTGCAATCGCGTAGCTTAAAAATCACGTTTTAAGTTACGAAAAGCATTTTTCACCATTTTTCCACTACGTAAAATATTTTTCAACCTTCTAAATTCCATTTTGACCTTTCCAACTTTCATACCATTTCTTGCTTTTCTTTTCCATATTTTCTGACTTTAAAATTTCCTAACGTGCTCAAAAACCCAATGAGTGAACTATATGTTAGTAAATTTTAAGTCACCAACATATTCTTCATAATTCTAATTCAATTCTAAAAATTAATCCTCTTCAAAATAAGTTGAGGTTCAAACACTTTCAACCTCTTTTTTCCATTCATATACGAAATTTCTCTTTTTCAAGTGACAAAACACTTTGTTTCCATTTCTTTAATCCTTGTACTTAATCAATTAAATTTCCATTCACAAATCATATTTTTACACAAAACCACTCCTTTTAAGCCTCCATGGCCGTTAGGTACTTGGTCCTTGAAACCAAAACATTTGTTCATTTTCCTTACTCTTCTAAACATCCAATTTTATCATTCATGAAAATATTAACTTGGAAACACCTATTTTGAGGTGTTGAGGCTGAAATCCTCATGGTCTTTGAAACCAAAAATTGTTTTTCCTTTCCAATAATTATTATGGCATACATAACATATAATCAACATATTATATTTCAAGCATACCATAAAAGCAATAAAAATCATACCAAACATATAAACACAAATAAATCATGCAAAGCACATAAACCACAATAACACCAACAAACAATTACACAACCATGGATATGAATCCTCACATGGATTCATCATCCATCAAATACAAATACATCTCTCACCACCATACTTGATTAGTGAGATGAATCTCCCTCTTACCTCTTGAAGAAACCTCCAAAGCTCCTTCCTTTGCTCCTTTTTCAAGTCCTTCACCACCAAGGGCTTCTTAAACACAAAACAAACACAAGTTTATTAGCATCTAAAGCTTGAATAAAGAGTGAAAAAGAGATAAAGAGTGAAGTTTCCATAACTTCACCTTAAAACCCTAGAACTTGATCTTCAAGAAAGTCCTTGAAGATGAATGATCTAGGACTTGGACTAAACTACAAAGTGTCTTAGATTGAGGTAAGGATGCAAGATATATGGTTATTTAAATTATAGAGTGGTGGAAGGTGGTCTTGGGTGCTTTGGCCGTGAGCAAGGATGAGAGAAAAGGAGCGAAAATTTTTGTGAGCTTTAGGTTTTTGGTAATGGTAAAGATGAGTAATTGCATAAAATGAAAAGCTTCCTATAGCTATTTAGCTCTTCAAAACCGAACCCCCCCCCCTTGTACACTTAAGGAATGACTAAATTCATTAGCCACCATTTTGGAGTTCAAGAGCCATTGATTAGATCAATAGTTAATATTGGTGTAGCTTCTAAGTGTAGCTTCTATATTGATAAGACTAAATCTAAGCCATTGGATCTTTCCTCCTTGAAATCCTAGCCATTAGATGTATCTCCAAAATGAAGGGTCAAGATTTACTCTTCATACTTTCCATCCAATGGTCACAAATGGTCCTTGCCACTTTGTGAGACCAATCTCCACCCTTGATTAAATCAATGGTGGATATCCAAAGCCTTCCTCACCAAGCTTGTTTCCTATTGGTCCGTCATAAAGTTGTCATAACCACTAATTTTGACTAACCAGTATAATATTTATTTTTATCTGCTATATCCCTACAGACATAGTTTATTGTATTTTTTTATTGCCCGATAATTAAATACAATACAAAACATAGTAAAAGAAAATTTTAAAAACTGTTTCTGGATTCGAGTTTAGTAAGATCCCCCGTCTCCGTCTCAATAGTGCAAAATTTTCTAGTCATAGAAAAATTTTCTTTTTTCCGGACCTGCCCCGGGCCTACATACAGCCCGAGAATAATATTAAAATAATCAAGAAAATATAAAATCTCACAAAAATCATAAAAATTATAAAATTCATGGAAATCAAATCAGATTTGAAAAATTTATTAAGAATCAACAGATATAAATAAAATACGTTAGATTTTCCCCGGCTCAAAAATTATTATTTTCCTGACACGAAGTAAATCACACAAAACGATCAAATGCATTCACGAAATACTCAAAATAATTTTATAGTACATAGAAATCACTAAACAGTAGAATTCTGTTATTATTGTCAAATAGCTAGAAAATTTTGGGTGTTACAATATAATCCATAGCATATAGAATATCACAATAGCTTAGGGATAGAGATATTTTACTGTCCTCAAGCTTGAATAAACTTAGTCCATTTAAATGTTTGCTTGAGGTAGTTATCAACCTACAACACAATTCAAAGGCTTTCTTTGATATCCATCAATTTTGGATCCATAGAGGTTAGTCATTATGCCAAACTCATAAAATAAGCATTCAAAATAATAAGGCAACAGATATTTTATTTCATGAATTAGTATATATTCATCAAAGATAATAGCTAATTACATTCAATTAAGAAATAGATCAAATACAAGATGATATATATACATATAACATGTTAACACAAACGACGTAACTAGTTGCCAGACGTTTATTTGAATAACTACTAAGTTATTCAAATAGACCAACATGAAATATGCAAGGCTGATATATGGTTATTCGAATACCTACAAGTCTATTCGAATAGACTTATCAGAAAAGCACTAGAAAGCACATTCAAAGGCAATGATATTCGAATAACTACTTAGTTATTCGAATAGAACAGATATCAAATAAAAGGACTGTGGTTGCTGGGCTTAGATTATTCAAATAAATTGAGTGGTATTCGAATAGAACTGATGTGCAACACATAGATATAAGCAACTGCTTAAGTTTATTCGGATAATCATAGGTTTATTCTAATAAACCTATCAGAGATACATTACTAAGCACGTTCAAAGATGAAATTTAAGAAAGAAAAGCTTACCTAAAGATAGTGTACTTACAGAATAAATTATGAGATATTTTTATCCGAAGATTGCAAATCCAAGCTTCATGAAAAACAAGGAAGAGAGCTTGGAATATTTTCTGGTCTTGTACTTGTAGTAGCCACTTTAAAAATGCCACAATGAGATCTTAGCCTTCAAGTACACCTACAACACACTTCAATTTTTTACTTTTGGTACCCAAATTTTCTTGGGTCCTTGAGTGTTAGTTTTGGGTATAGTACCCTTAGGAACCCAAACCATTTTTGTTCCAATTCTTGTGTTAATATTTTTCCTTGCATTGCATGTTGATGCACTATATCCTTTCTTTCCACAATAGAAACATTTAATAAAAGGACCACATGAAGTACTAGAATTAACAAAGAAATTTTTATAAGATTTTGTTAATTTTTCGGATTATAGCCTATTCCAGCTTTTTGAAAAACAACTCTTTGTTTTCCTAATAAAATATTTAAATTATCTCTTCCAAGGGTGAATTTAGAAATAGTGTTCTTTAAATCTTCAATTTCTTTTTCAAGCAAATGACATGAAGAACAAGATGAAGATGTAGAAGCATGTAAAAAATGAGTTATGCATGCATCAATAATTCCCAAAGTTTCATTTTCAATTTTTAATTCTTCAATTTCTTTATTTAAAATAAGAATTTGATTTTCTAGAGAAGAAATTGTTTTCTTAGAGGAAGAGATTAATTTTTTGAGCCTTATTGATTCGGCATGCAATTCTTTGAAAGCATCTTGTAATTCATTATAAGGAGATAAGTCAAAGTTAGAAATTACCTCATTGTCGCTTTCTTCTTCTTCTTCTCCTTTGGCCATAAGACATAGATGGGTTTCTTCGCTATCTGAACTGTCAATGAAGTCCATATCATTGTCATCCCAAGCTATATAGGCTCCTCTTTCCTTGGAGGGTTTCTTTTCAAATTTCTTTGGGGGAAAAGGCGGTCTTCTTTGAGTTCCTTTCTTTTTGAGAAACCTTCCGAATTTCTTCACTAGGAGACTAAGGTTATGTTCATTTAACTCAATATTGTCCATGTCATTTCCATCGTCTTCATCTTCATTATTAATCATGGAGGAGGTGGCTTTAAGTGCAATTCCCTTTTTGTTCTTATCATTTTCTTCACTTTGGTCAAGTCTGTTGAGTTCTAATTTGTGCTCTTGAAGTTTTCCAAAAAGAGTTGCAAGAGTCATAGTTGCCAAATTTCTTGACTCTGAAATAGTTGTGACCTTAGGCTACCAAATCCTGCTCAGACATCTCAAAACTTTGTTAATCAAATCTTCGTTAGAGAAATTCTTTCCTAATGATGCAAGATGATTTACAATGTGGGTGAACCTCTTTTGCATTTCTTAAATGCTTTCTCCTTGGTTCATTGTAAATAATTCATATTCACGAGTAAGAGAATTAATTCTCAATCTCTTAACTTCACTAGTACCCTCATGGGTAACTTGTAAAGTGTACCACATTTCTTTAGCAATTTTACAATTTGAAATTCTAAAAAATTCATCATACCCCAAAGTTGTGGTAATGATGTTTTTGGCTCTTAAATTATATTGAACTTTTCTCTTGTCCTCATTAGTCCATTCACTTATTTGTTTTTCAATCTTTATACCATTGACCTCTCACGTAGGTATAAATGTGTCATTTTCGACAGCATCCCACACATCTAGATCAATAGCTTTGATGAAAATTTGCATTCTTTCCTTCTAATATGCATAACCATCCCCATTGAAAAAGGGTGGTCGGTTTATGGAAGTTCCTTATGAAAAATCATTTGATGAAACCATGTACTCTTAAAGCGGCTAAGCTCTTTATACAAGAGTCTATCTCTTATACCACTTGTTACCCAAGTGGCTTCAGTACTCAAGAGGGAGGGTGAATTGAGTATACAAAACTTTTCGCAAACGCTTGAAATATAAATTTCGATGAAGCTATTCTTAAATGAAGAGAATAAATTGAGAGGATAAAGAATTTCAAGCACAGAAAATAAACACATAATAAAATAAATTTCAGGAAATAAAGAGATAGAGAAATAAGATCAGGCACAATATTTATCCTGCTTCAGCCACCAACCACTTGTGGCCTACGTCCAGTCCTCGAAACACAGTTCAAGATTTTTCACTATACATTCAGGTTTAAAACAGGTGCTTCCAACATTTGCATAGCAGAGCACTCCTCACACTTTAGGATACCTCACCCTTTGTGCTTGAGTCTCAACAAACAGGGATACCTCACCCTATTCACTAGAGGGATACCTCACCCCCTTTGAAGGATACCTCACCTTCTTTACAACAAAGGATACCTCACCTTCTTCACTAGAGAGATACCTCACCCCCTTTGAAGGATACCTCACATTTTTTACAATAAGGGATACCTCACCCTTTTTACAGAAGCAGAAAATAGATGAAGAGAAACTCTCACAAAGATCAAATATTACAAATTGAAGCACTATAGAGCTCTTTAAGGATATCTCAAAATTTTGACAAAAAGAGCACAAAAAATAAGAGAAAATTAAAAATTACATTTTAACACAGGCAAAGAATGATTCAAATAATTGGGCAACCTTCAGAAGTGACCCAAGGTCACTATTTATAGAGCCATTGAGGAAAACATGTAACAACTTTGTGGGGATGTCACATTTCTGATGCAATAAAATAAAATTACCCAAGTTGTAAAACGTTTGATACATAATAATATGAGTTGTAAAATTTTTCCTTTTATACATAATAACCTTATAAAAAAATAACATGAAATAGAACAAACTATTATTACACACCATAATATACATATGATTTTGTTTTAAGTTATACAAATAATTTACAACTACAAATATTTAATAAAGCGGTGAAGAATCAGTACAGTACTAAAACATAAAGTGCCCAAGTGCACATCAAAGATTTCTAACCCTCCGAAGGATCACTCTCAGATGGATCATTGGATGACAGAAATCTTGGATGTCTCGCAGCCCTACGGACAAGAATCTGTGTTGTCGATACACTACTGATCTCACTAGGTGCGTGGAAAATTCCTCCTCAGTAACGCCTAAGAGTCAGCGGCATCTCAGATGTAAATATAGAGTAGTAGTAAAAATAGGCTCCCCGTCAAACTCTCCACGTAGGGTCACAGTCAGACGTCCCACGTAGACTACCGATCCTCTATCCTCTCGCAGTCGCCAGGCCTCAGAGCCTCCGTGAAACTCAAGTCTCACAAAACCAAGAAATCCAGGCAACGCCATAACCACAAAGTCAGTCCAAATGATATGGATGATCTGACGGCTTGCACTCGTCGAACTGATCACCCGTCTACTGCTCCTCAGGGTACAGAATCTCTAGAGGCTGCTTCTCTTCCTCTTCTTCAAACTCTTTACAGAATATAAATAATAATACATAAACGTATACAAAGAGGTGAGACAATCTACATCATTACCAGCATGGCAATAAAGAAAACGACAATACAACAGATATCACAATTTAACACAATAATGCATACCATAGTATCATAAACAATATCGCAATTTTAACACATTATACATAATATCACAAATAATAACAAAAAGATGCATACCATAAATGCAAATGTATAATGACTCGTTCCTACTCCATAGAGCTAAACACAGACATCATAGAGAATGACCCAGAAGAACAATCAGTACCTCAGGCTGCTCAACCAAACTATTACACTGTCAAACGTCATGTAAATAGCCCACAGTCCAAGACATCGTGTAAGTAGTACACAGTCAAATACGTCGTGCACCATAGGCATTGTACTAGACAGTCTCCCCAAGATCTCGATTAAGAATAGTGCGTGTCGAGATCATTAGTGTGTTGCCCGTTACCACGGCCCAGAGGAGCTACCAACTGTCCACATGTGAAATCCTCTGCACACTAACGCCTCCAAGATTCAATAAATGAACCACACTAAGCCTATCGCACCCACAACACAGTGTAATTCATCTCGTCAATCAATCGTCAATTTCAACCAAATTGACACAACTCTTAATGCATGAATAAGAATCACAATTACAAAAATACCCTCAGTCTCAATATGTCACCATATTTACAAAAATGCCCTCAGTCTCAACATCTCCAAATATAGTATGTCTCCACTTGACAGTACTATACCTCAACATGTCCGGGTCCACCACTTTGGCCCGACAATAAAACTCACTGTTCCATTTAGTCGCATAGAAATTTTATCGCGTTTTCACAATTGCGTCGCTTTTACAAACGTTTTTAAATCGCATAAATATATTTTGACGTTTTTAAAATCACGTAACGTTTTTAAATTATTTTCTCAATCGCGTAAGGTTTTTAAATCGTTTTCTCAATTGCGTAGCTTAAAATTATCATTTTAAAATACGCATAAGCTATTTCTAGTACTTTTACGTAGAATATTTTCCTTACGTTATAAATATATTATAAAACTTTCTCTTTTATTTCCCCGTTTTTAGTAAATTTTGACAGTATTTTGTCTAGAAAATTCATTAGATGATATTTTCTACGTTTTTCTTTAAATACTACATATTTTAACTTTAACCATTAGTTACACTTCAAAACTTGCTAACGTGCTTCAAAACTCAATGAGTGAGCTTTACGTTAGTATTTTTCAAGTGTTTGTTTTATTTCTTATTTATAAGAAATTCTTCTAATTTAATATTCTAAAACTAAGTTCATTCATTTTATTTCCCAAAGATTCATTGAAATTGAATTCTTTTGTAGATTAGTTACTTAACCTACCTTAGAAAATAATTTTGGAAATCAAATACACATTGAATGGCATGTTGGCTGAATTCAACATATCCTTCACAAATGGTCATTAAATCATTTTCTACCTTCTAAACCAATTTCAAATTCATTGTTTTACCTAGATTCATTAAATCATTGTTTTAGAAAATGGTTGACAACATTTTGGTTCTCTTTTTCTTGGAGAAGTCGTAAGCTCCTTTTGTGTTATTTAGAACACTCATGCAATCCTTACATGGTATTCACATCCTACATTAATAATCATACATCTATAAACACATGCAATATATTTTAAAGATATAGACATACTTACAAATAAAATTAACCACAAATAAGAAAGCTTTAAACAACCAAATGAATGAATCCTTATGGATTCTTCACCACAAACACAATCCATTTTCTCATCACCACACAAGGTTGATGAGATTAAATCTCTCTCTTACCTTAAAGGAAGACAAACTCCTTCTACTCTCCTCCTATGGTTTTCATGTGACCTCCAAGAGAAACCTAAGATGCTCAAACAAATTTTAAAGAGTCATAACTATAGGAGAAAAATATAAACCATGGATCAATCATGGCTTAGAACCTAAGAAATAAAGTTAGAAGTAAGAAACAAGAATCTTCACCTTGTAGGAAAAATCTCCAAAGTGATTTTCCAAGTTTAAGATGAATTTTTTTGAAAGAACTCTTAACTAGAGATGTTCTTAGAATGATGTTTGGATTTGAGAAGTTGAGTTAGATGAAAATTTAGAAGGGTGGGAGTGTGGTTTGTAGGTGTTGGCCAAATGGCTCTCAAAGAGTAACAATGGTGATTTTTGTTCTTAGTGTTCTTGAAGAGAAGAAAGTAAGGCTTAGGTGATAGCAAAGATGAAGAATGAAGTGAAATGGTCTCCAATCTCCTATGCATAGCCGTGAGCTTCACAAAGGAGGTGGCCTCCTTTGTTGACCTTCCAAGACCACTTAACCACCTTAGATGTGATCAAGGGTTGATAACAAAGGCTTTGGCTCCAAGCTTGTTTCTCATTGGTGTAGAAAAACCAAGTCACCAAGTGACAAAGCCCTTCTTGAAGGTGCTTGGCCGAATGGCCCTAATGAGAAGCAAACCAAGTTTGTGCTTCATTCATGCAATCTAGTTATACTTAGGTGCATTTAGTTAGTTTGCTTAGTTACTTAGTTAGCCATTTAGTTAGGTAGGATGACTAACCATCTCCTAGATTTCTCTAGAACCTTCTCTAACTAGAACTTAAATAGATAACTAACTAGGTTTCCTTTGTTTAGTTACTAAACAAGCTTCCTATGCTAACTTAGTTAGGTTTAAGCTAACTTGGTTAAGCTTTCTAGTTAAATCTTAACAAGTCCAACCACTTTTGTGGACTTGATTTCTATTGGTCTAGAATTTTCAAGCCACTATTGTTGACTACATTTCATTGGCTTAGAAAAAATCTAGCTAGAAACGTTGACTGTTTCTCTAAATGTGGGTCCCACGGACCTTTTCGGGTCCATAGTCATTCTGGAGCAGATTTCTACTATTTTTAAGACAGTAGGTGCTGTCGAATAAAATAATATTATAATAATATAAAATTATTTTATTACACGGTTAAATCCTAAAAATTAAAAGATTAATACACGTATCATTCAGAATTGGGTTTAGTAAGATCCCCCAGCTCCAAATAATTAAAATAAGATTTTTTCGGCCAGAAAATTATTATTTCCTAGACTTAGAGGAAATCACATACAATGATCAAATACAATCACGAAACAGTCAAATTCTATTTATAACTTACAGAAAACATAAAACAGTACAATTAGGACAATATCGTACTTAACTCAAAAGTTGGGGTGTTACAAAACAGTCGTTGAAACAATTAATTTTCATTTAAATTTGAATTATAGTCGTTTTCTTCTAAAACAGGAATCGTGGTTTATTCGAATACCCTCCTGGTTATTCAAATACCACTGTTTCGTGAAAAACAAATCTGAAGGAGATTCAAATACCTTATTGGTTATTCAAATACCACTGATTTAAAATGACTTTGAAAAACAGTTCAGATGAAGGTTATTCGAATACCTTATTGGTTTATTTGAATACCTCTAATAAAACAAGCTTTCTGTAAAATAGGTTATTCGAATACCTTTAAGGTTATTTGAATAGATCATTTAGAAAACATCTTTTTAGAAAGCTTTATTTGAATACCAAGTGTGCTATTCGAATAGCACTTTGAAAATAGAACAACGTATGAATATTAAATACCATTCTATTCGAATACCTTAGGGTATATTCGAATACCCCTGAAACAAAATCAGTTTTAAACACTTTCAAATATCCATAAAATGATTCTATGGATTTGAAATATTAATTTTAAAAACATTTCTTTGCATCTAAAACCAATGAGATATCCAACAAGTCTCCTTACAAAGATCCTAAGTCCTAAAGCTATTCTTGAAGGTCTTAGACTTGGTCTTACCATCATCTTCATCATGTTTGATATCATCAAAACTATTGTCTACGTCAGCTAGCCAATTACAATATCTGGTGTTTCATTGTTAGATGTTTTCCTCTTTTCCTTCCTCTCAAACTCTAATCTTATAATTCTTCAATAATAACCATTGACAAATTTCTTTCATATATAGAACATAATTTGAAATTCTTAGTCATTTATTGACAACTAATCACTACTGAATAAAAGGTAATAGTTATTCACAAATTTCTTTCATATAGAACTTAATTTGAAATTGTTAGTCACTTAGTGGCAATAAATGACCACTCAATAAGAAGTAGCAGTCATTCACAAATTTCTTTTATATAAAACTTTATTTGAAACTATTATTCACTTAGTGACAACTAATGACCACTAAATAAGAAGCAGTAGTCATTCGCAAATTTCTTTTATATAAAACTTAATTTGAAACTATTAGTCACTCAGTAACAACTAATGACTACTCAATAAAAGATAACTAAACCCAAACAAAGAACAATAGTAGATGTGGAGATGGAGAGATGGTGGATAAGCTTTCGAACACATCTGAGGTCAAATGAGGTTCTTCATCATGTAAAAAGAATATAATAATCCTCTATACTAAATAACAAAATACAAAGAACCAAATTTTAATAATAAAAATTGAGAGGATAGTTTCAAATTTTGAAGGGGAATTCTATGTTACTTGTCTTTTTTTAAGGTATGGTACCGAAGGTAAATTGTCACCCATTTTATTGGTTATTAATTATTTTTAAACATGGAGTTTGCTACAATAAGCTCGAGCGCTGCGCTTGAGCACTGCTTAGTTAACTTTGATTTTTAAAATAGGCCCCACATGTATGAAAAGATCAAATATATAATATTTTATTCATAATAGCAAATCATATACTCGAGCTCAAGAACGCAGCATTCTCTATCATGTTCCTTTAAACATTTATTATGAAATCAATATTCAATGAATATTTGACAACTTACCCTAGATAATGTATCCTTTAGAGTATCACAAAAATTTCCAATTTTAAAAACCTATTTCAACCTCACCTTACATGATCAAGTGACACTTTTCTCAAATGTGATGCAAGAGTCACATCACTTAGGGTAAATCTACCCCATGTTTTAAGAGGGGAGTAGTGGAGTCTAACCCCTCTTACGCTTTGTTTGGTATGCAATTTCTCAAAGGAAAGGAAAGGAAAGGAAAGATGCAATGGAGGGAGTCTTTCCTTCATTTGGTATGCAATTTAATACAAGAGAGAAAGGATTGAGAGAGATCCATTTTTTGCAAGTCCTATGGATTTTGCATCTATCCTTGGAGTGATAGATTAGGATAGAAAGAAGTGGGTGTTGGATGTGGGTCCTACATCTTTTATAGTGATTGGATATTTTAAATGATAAAAAAGTAATTTAATATTTATTTAAAGGATAAAAAATAACATTATTTTCCTTTTCTTTCCTTTCCATTAGATTATACCAATTAAGGGAGGAATAAACTCCTCCACTTCTCTCTTCCTTTTCTTTCCTTTCTTTTCCTTTCCCTCCATGATATTAAACAGACCCTTAAAGACTCAATAATTAGTAAATAAAAAAAACTACAATAATTTTTTTTCTAAGGGAAAAAAGAAGCCTCAATAAATTGACAAGACATTATGTGAGCAAAGTAAAAGTATACTGTTAGAAAATAGAAGGCAAGTTTAGCACCTAAAACTAATTTTAAAAAAAGAAAAAAGAAAAGCTAACATTTGTCTATATGGCAGAATCAAAATAAAGATGTGTAGAAAATGAGATGGGACCAGATGTAATCAGATACTAAAAACTATGCAGATATGAGGTGATATGAGTAGAAGTGCATGTGGCTAGAATTACTTTAAAAAAAAAATGATAGGTAGATGATTATTGACCAAACAAGATACAAAATATGAAGATTTTTTAGATTATTAATATATATATATATATATATATATATATATATATATATATATATATATAAATGTTAACATAACCTTTCATTGATCCAAAAATAAATATATGGAGTTTTACTATTTCTTTCTAAAATATTTTCTTAACAATCCTCCTACTATTTAATTAAAAAAATTATTAAATAACAAATTAAATATGGTAAATATCTTGAGAATATAAAAAATATTTATTATTTTCTTTATTTAATAATTAAAGGATTATTAAGAGGACTAGAATAGTACCAGTGCGATGTATGAAATTATTACAAAATATTTAAAAATAATATATGATAATTATGTTATTACTAAAAATATATACATTTATAATTTTATAAATGGTCATGGGTGATGCAGAAATTTTACATTGAGATTCAAATATTTATTGTATTTTTTATGACGTCAAATATCAAGTTTATATATAAATGTTTGAGAATATTTTAAAATTTTCAAAAACTATTAAAAGAGTGTTCAAAAATATTTTTATTCTATAAAAAAATATCTCAGGATTTTTTTTCCATATATATATTCATTATTACAACATTATTAAGATAATAACAATGAAATTCAAATTTAAATTTGTAATGAATCATTAATTACAAAACTTAGAAATGACACTTGCAAGAAAGAATTCTAAAATAATTTATATTTTAATTTTAATTTATCCTGAAAAGGGTAATATTTAAATTTAAATTTAAATTACATTAGTAACACAATGTAAATTTAAGTTCAAAAATTTATATTTTTCTTTAATTTTTCTTTAATAGGATAATATTAAAATTCAACTTTAAAATATATTAGTGACACAATCTAGAGTTGCTACTTGGCAAAATTTTACAAATCAAGATTCTCTTTTTATATATTAATATTGATGATGTGTTACGAAGATTTAGATGTATTTGCTTTTTAATATCTAATTTTTATGCATTTAGAGTGTTATTGTAAAAAATACAACAGTTTTGTGCAGGCTATTGATTTGATTATTCGTGCTTGCCTGCAATTTAAAATTTCAAACAATCAAGCACAAGAAAATAAAAGGGCACACTGATTCGAAGACCATTAAATAAATTGAACAAAATCCTTTTTGTTAGCAGTTGTATTCTTGTAGAAGTCGACTAAATAAGGAGATTCTAGGCCTGTTTTGGGGGGGGGGGGGGGGGGGGAAGGAAATGTATGCCTCTTCCCGAAAGTAAGAATTTTGCGGTTTCCTTGCTCGTTCCCCTTCCTTCTTAGTTGTTTTTTTTTTCTATTTCTTTTTCTTCTTCTCCCTTCTTATTTTCTTTATTTGCTGTATAAGTTTGGCAAGAGAACTTAATCAAGAATAGTACTAGGATTCAGCTTATTCAATCAGGAGAAAAGTCCAAATCATTTCATGTCATTGTAAATTTGTAATTTGCTTTTTGTATAGGTGACATATTAAAAAGCATCATAAAATGAAAGGGGACATTTTTATTTCAATTACAAATTAAGTCTGATCACTGTAGAAACCAAAACAAAAATTAATCTTAAAAAATGGCATACTATATATATTTTTATAAAATATACTTAAACATGAAGTGCAAACTCAACAACTGGAGGTTTTAGCCATAATTGACAATCAGCTATCTACAACCCTTTAGCAAATATGAAGTAGGGCTTGAGAAGCTCATAGCTGAGGAATTGTTGTTATCACCCTTGCCTGGTGATCCACATTCACTAAAGTCAAGTATGCGTCGCTCCATCTGCAAACAAAAAAAATTCCATTCAGCTATAAGCTATTGGCAAAACTAGAAAATGCAGGAATTCACCGGCAAGAAAAAACAAAGAGATTTATCTGTTAAACATATACACGCATATATTTGATTCAATCATCTTCTGTGCAGTTCAATGGAAACTAAATAAGAATACTCATCCCTCATACATGGATGGGATTGGGAGAGAGTCACCAAATAAATCATTAAGTTTAATTAAGAAAATACTGTTTCTTACTCTTGCCAACAGGTTTTTGTCATGTAACATAAAAATATCCAACTATGTTGCAAGGAAAAGTATGGGAAGAAAGCATGGATGGAGGAAAGGGGGAAAGGGAATATGTTGGCAGGAGTAGGTAAATCCAGCTATACCAAAGCATTTGAAGCCAACTGAGAATGGTTCCCAGGCTGACTGTGATGATTGTTATTTTCCCGGTCCCCATCCTTGTTTCCAGATGCATCTTTCTTTAACACCTTAGGAGTTTCATTTCCCAAAATGTCCTGAGCATTGGCATATGCGGCAGCAGTTTGTTCACTGATCTGTTTCATCAACCCAATTGCATCATAGCTTCTATCACCGGGGCTCATGAAGTACCCAAAATCCTGTAAACATGTTTACTGTTTTTAGTAGGGTGGAAAAACTAAATCTACTTCAAGATTAAAAGAGTAGTTATCCAACCGAACCTACAGTACCTCAATTGTAATTTCAGTATCAAATCTGGGGCTAGACAGAAAAGTGTTGATGAACCAGGGAGATTTCCAAGCAGAAGGTGATTCAATGCTTCTCCTAAAAGGTGTTCCACCAAATCTATCAAACAAGCAGGCATCAGAAACAGTGTGAGCATTGAGAATAACGTGTGAAAATGAAAGCAAAAGAACAAGTGTAACAATTGTCATCAAAGTCATAATGTTGCAAATAACAAAAATAGGAAAAATGAATTTTTAGGTGCCGCGCAAAGAGAAGCAATTTCCAGGGAAGCAGCTTAAACAATTAGCAGTATTACTATTATCTAAGGTTTCAGTACCAAAATAACTCAGCATCATTAAGCACAAAATAAAAGGACTAATGAAAAATGGAAACACACAACAATAATAAAATGATAACAATAATAAGTAATTTAAAGAATATTACATGCTACTAGTTTCAAAATCACCATCATTTCTGGTTTGATCCCCTGAATTCTCCCCTGGGGCTGATGAACAGACAGATTGTACACAAGTAACAGCAACTGAAAGTCTTTCATACTCCTTTGCACGAACACAAGGAGAGTTAACACTTGAGCATGGATTTTCAGAAGACAATTTCGAAGGGATGCCCTGATTTGGAGCTTCTTCCAAACTCTTATTGTTCAATTTTTTGGGAGTTCTAGCACTTGAACCCAGAACTCTGTCTGATTTAAAACCAACTTGATCAGGAGAATACAGAAACAGGTCATTTATATCATGTTCAACCAAAACTTCAGAAGGTTGTTGCACCTGATAAACAGAATAAAAGGAGAAACAAGTGATTTACCAAAAGAAAGAGAGAGAAGTATATATTCACAAATTCCAAAACTGATTACACCAACACAAGGTGAATAACACTACTTAATACTTACAATCTCAGCAGCAGCATCAACATCAGTCTTCATCTTAGAATCAACATCAAGAGGTCGCTGCTTAATCTTATCCTGAGAATTACTGTCAAGAGTATCTCTTTCTGACTTTTTTTGGTCCAAAAGTGCAGATTTAATTTTCTCCTCTACTTGTTCCACTTTAAAAGCTTGTCCACAATTTTCTTTATTATCATCAACAGACACACTAGAGTTCCTTTTTTGCAATGAAGATGGAGAAAGCATATCTGCTTCCCAAGTCTCATTGTCATCAAACATGACTTTCAAACTGGAAAAATTTTTGGTCAACGTGGATGTCATGTCAGTCTCACGTTTCTTGTCAATTCTTTTATCTGATAGTGGTGATAACAAATCACGGTGTCGTTTCTTTAATATGGATGGTGTAACTGTAAAAGTTTTGGCTGCAGTTTTCAACAATGCATCCGGACTATCATCACGAGAGGGTGAGTCCCACAACCTGAAAGGAGTTCGACAGTTCATAGAAGACATCATAAACTGGCGGATACCCAGGGGACTAAATTCTTGCTGCATATCACCCCCAGATTGCACAAGATCACAGCTGAAGAAAGGAATATCCAAGCTTGGAAAACGGGGAGGATCATAACATAGAGATCCTGTGTCCTCCTTTTCTGTATGCACAATTGGCTTTTCATCTGTAGGATAACAAGTTTGCTTAGAATCAGCTCCACAGCCAAAACTATTTGCAGGGACCAATTTTGAAGTATCCTTCAGAATATCTGGTGGCTCTTGCATTACTGCACTATCTGTACCATCAATACAAGGAGAACTGGATACATCATTGGCATAAAGGAAATTATCAGGTGCTCTGGAGACAAACTGCTGATCCTCAGGCACAAATAACTGATTGTCGTTGGCAGTACACACCAGTCTACCATCACTAACAGAAAGTACTGGTGGAACAGATTGGGAGGATGAAGTTCCTTTAAAATTATTAGAACACCGAGGACAACTTAGCTGTGAAGTTGAGGTTCCACCGGTTTCAGATATCTGGATATCACATGATTGACAAAGAAATGAATTGCATCCAGAAAAGTCAACCATATCTACACCTTTATTATAATCTCCGGAGGAAAAGCATGCATCATTCACTGCCTCTGTAAATAGGACTCTGCAACATTCATCATCAGATATCAACATGTGCTCTGATTTAACAGAATCCATAGATGTAGGTCCCATGGACGTCGAAACACCTAACCCCACTGAAGTCTGAAATCGAACATTCACCATGTCACAGATTTCACTAGGAGCTATACAATCTCTTTTCAACTGTGAGGATTCCTGCCCCAAGTCCACTGATGAAATATTGGGTAAGGAATGCAAATTAAATTGACAATCCTCACTTATGGAATTTCCAGGTTCATGTGAGTATTTCTGCTCAATGAATTGAGAAGTGCGAGCCTCTTGGTGAGCAATGTCTGGGATGCATATAGTAACATCATCAAGAGATACATAATATGGCTCTGAACAGGATGCTTGACTCGGACTATGATCCCTTCCAAGACTGGATTCTTCACTTGGCCTATATTCCTCTCTAGCTTGTAAGTCAACATTGCTCATCTCTCTAGCAGATGGAAAGTGACCAGCATTAGTTGACTCTTGGTTACACTCTAAAACTTCCTCTCGTTCGGTCCCCTTAGGACCATTATCATCTCCTATACACTGCAACCTCGAAGAGGTTAAAACCATCGGTTGATTCGGATTTCCAACATGAGGTACAGACTGGAACTGAGTAAGCAAGCCAGATGCCAAGTAAGAATCCAATTTCTTTTTAACAGAACTGTTCCAGTGGTTTTTGATAGCATTGTCTGTCCTGTTCCCACAGAAGCACAAGTACATCACAACTCTAGACGATTGTTGATAAACAGAAGAAGATTGAGAATGAACTACTACTGCTCATGGAAAACCAGGAACATTATGAGAAAAAAATATAAGAATTTATTGGAAAATTTTAATTAAAATTTATTATTTTATTTTGTCTGTCTTTCGCATACCAGAACTACTTTGGGTATCCAAATCACTGATGAAATCAGTCTCAAAACATCAATAAATAAGAAATGTATTTACCTTCCAGGCAAGAACTTTGTTAATTCGGCCCATCTGTTCCCATAAATCTGATGAGCATGTATTAGAGCCAACTCCTCTTCCTGTGTCCATGCTTCCTTGTTTATAGCAGGATTAAGATGATTATGCCACCTAATAAGTTTTTACAACATATATTAATGAAAATGAACATCATCATCTCTCCAAACATACTCCAAGAAGACAGACCCTCCAATATGATTTATGGATGGGAAGAAAGATAGATACTACGATGATACATTTTAGAACATCATCCCTCCAAACATACTTCTGAATAGAAAACTTTTTTTTTGGGTTTAGGAACAGAAGAAAGATACCGCAATAATACATGTAATAACTAGTAGAAATCCAATAACCATACCTTTCTCGACATTGCTTACCAATACGTCCAGGTAAATGTTGTGCAATAGTAGACCACTTTTTAGGCCCATATTTGTTCACCAATTCAATAATTACTTCATCTTCCTGTTTGCATTAGGATTAGACAGGTAAGTTCATATTAGATATCTAACTAGAAAGTTGATATAATCCAAGGTAACATCAGGACAGCTTCAACGTGCAAAAATAAGATTAACACGAACATGAAATGGAAAGTAGAGATTACCTCTTTAGACCATGGACCTTTGACAAGCTCAGGATTTAAAACTTTCTGCCACCTATGTAGGCATTGTACATCAGTTCTATCCTTGAAACACTCCGCTACAAACACATATGATTAGCAATTAGACAAGTGACAAAACAAAATATTGCAAAATGAAGTTGCATATATTAAAAAGGGAAATTATTAAAGGATTAAAAAAAGATTTATTACTCATTATTAATTGCTTAAAGAAGAGAGTATTTGGATTTTCAAAATAACAAATGCTTGTATTTTTCATTTCATACTTTCTATTTTTTATTCCTTAACATGTGCTTCAAACATTAACAAAACCCATTAAAAAAATGCTTAAGATGGTTGACAAGCACAATAAAGAACCTAGGTAAGAAACAAGCCAAACAAATAAGAGAGAGAGAGTAGAACTACAAAACTGATTTAGAGGACCATAAAAATCGGATTTCATTCTCTTGATATTAGAAACTTACCAAGGAAAAACAGGTAAATAATGCTTAAGATGGTTGACAAGCACAATAAAGAACCTAGGTAAGAGACAAGCTAAACAAATAAGAGAGAGAGAGTAGAACTACAAAACTGATTTAGAGGACCATAAAAATCGGATTTCATTCTCTTGATATTAGAAACTTACCAAGGAAAAACAGGTATATCCCCCAACAGTGCATAGGTTTCATTGCATTTAAATTAACTCAGTTAAGCATATAAATGTCAAACAGCAGAGAACTCCCCTTTCAAAAATATAACCCAATTAAAAATAAGAATTAAACACACGCAATGTGAACACAAGCATGTAGTGGATGCTAGTGATAGTGGGTCATGAATAATTTCATGAAAATATAGTGAATATTGATACCGATATATTACCTATTTTTTTCCAATTCTTTCCTTTAAAACACTGAACAGCCTTCCGCAAGATCTCGTCCTGCAGGGAAAAATTAAAATCCATTAATATAACTTTATAATGTGTTAATGTTTTTATGTATAGATCCAAAACTTGTAAGATCCAAAACTCTAATTGCACTATTATATAAAAAAGATTAAAAACAAGGCCAAGGTAGAGATAAACTGTAAAAATTTCTTAAAAAAAAAAATAACTATAATCAAATGAAAGTTAAAAAAATACATTTATATGCAAAAAATAACATAAAACATGTTGTAAAGGTGCTTAGTTTACATGTTACATAATTTTGTTATGCAAATAATAAAACATTGCCAGGCTATAGAGGGATAAATTAAGCTACAGTATTTAGTAGCACAAGTAAAACAAGTTACCAAACTTAAGAAAGATTAAATACGTTCATGTATCCAAAAATCACCTCCTCAGGTGTCCATTGCCCTTTTGTAGAACGCCTTGTAGGGCCAGTAGTCCTCCTACAAATAGATATTTTATGGTTAGCCAAAACTCACTTAACCACATCCTCAGTTCCTCAAAGAAGCAGATAGTTACTATGGTTACCTATTACAAAATTTCGAGAAAAAACTGAACATTATTGATTCAAGGAAAAGGGCACACACAGACAGAGCAAGGACAAGGCTGGCAAATAAACTATAATTTTGGAAGTAAGTATTTCAACCCTTACCCATTAATAATAATTTAGGCTCTAGAAAAGAACATTTTGATAACATCTCATACATAAATCATTCCTTTAGAAGGAAAATAACTCTCTAAAGATAAATATGTCAATTGTTAAAAGGTTAAAGGCACTAGGCAACAACAAAAAATGCCTTGTAGTTGTAGAGACACAGAAGGAGCACCAATAATAACCTGTCACTCTAACCTTTATTGCTAAGGGTGTGTTTGGAAGGGAAGGATAATTCTTAATTTTTAAATTGAGAGAATTACAAAATGTTTATAAAAAATGAATAAGGGGTGATTGGAAGGCTAGGTTGTGCACAAGGTCAAAAGAACAAATGCATTGTATTTTAGTGAAAGATAATGAAATATATAGATGAATTTTATAATTACCCATGCAATGCTCTAATTTTCTGAACACCATCTATAGGCCCATTGGATGGAGCGGGGATTTTCTGGTCACCTTCCATAGCTTGTTGGCATACAAGCAAAAAAGCATACCCCAATTCCCACTCGACTGCAACTCTCTCCAGAGTTGGCTCTCCAAATCATTATAATCCCTTTAAGGAACCGCATGAACAAACTCCTGCACAAAACAAACACAGAAATCAGGATAAAAATTGTAGATGAAAAAAAATAAAAAACAGGAAGAATCAGAAAATTGTCTTCAACTAAACAATTCAACAATGGAAATTAAAAACAAAATCCAGAAATAAAAATAATTAATAGTTTCTGGAGCCCTAAACTAGGATCATGCCACAATCGAACACTTACCTTGCCATCAATACAGTTACTTTACTTTTGATATGACCCAATAGCTCAATTATAAAGGTCAGGTAGTGGGTAGTAAAATCACACTTCTTGTCTTCAAAGACTAGGATTATTTCATCGAAACCAATAAATAAATAAATAAATAAATAAAAATAAAATTTGAGGGAGATTAATCAACCCTTCAAATTAAACAACCATTCAAATACGTTGAAAACAACAAAACACCAAACAATTCAAATTCAAATTAAAGTTATCAGAAAACAGAGAAACCCAATTAAGATTCCGGAAATTCGTCATTGAACAGGGTAGATGTGAAGAAAGCATGATAAGCAAAATGGACACTCACCAAACTAAACTTCAGAATGCGAAGAGTTGATAAAAGCGAATGAGAGATAAGCGATGAGAGGATCGAAGCGGTGCGCATTTGCAGATCCAAGAAACAGAGGTTTGCGAACAAGGATCTGCAGATGCGTTGCAACGATCAGAATGGAAGGAAAGCTTCAGTGAGAGAAGAGAGAAAGTGAAACGTTGGGTGCTTCTATTCAAACACAAAGGGGCGGACTCGGGTAGTTACAAACCCTATGGTTTAAATGTCGAACATGTTTGGTTTACGGACGGTGGAGATGTTGACACGAGATAAATGAGAAACTTACGTGTCCTTTTTCAAAAGTTCAACGGGCAACTTATTTTATATTTGAATTTTCTTTTTAAATAAAAGCACCTATATATTTTCTATTTATTTTCAAATTTTTGGGATACCTATCTTAAATTTTAGTTAGATTTAATGATGTGTTAATACGCGATTAGATGACTATAAAAAAATTGATCAAAAATTAAACTCTTATCTCTTGTTATTTCTACTAATTTTTTATTTATTGGTGTGACTTACATAACACAATAGATATTTATTAAAAAAAATTCATTTAATTTAAGATATATTTTATTTTTTCATTTTTATACTAACCATAAAATTGATAAAAATATAATACACAAATGCTGAATTAGTTAAAAAAAAATGAAGACAGTAACTCTTTTGATTTTGGTGCTATGCACATTTTTTTTGAGTTATAATTTGGTGCTTGACATTATTTTTTATTTTTTTGAAGTGAGGGAAAGCTCTCTTTATTTTAAGGATAGGAGAAACTATCAATCTCAACAAAGATTTATAGGAGAATTATAGATTACCTACCAAGGGACAATCCTATGATTTGAGCTCAAGTCATCACATTGTCATAAGCGACCAACTGAACCAATTTCGTTGATTTTTTTTTAACATTTTTTACACTAATTTTTTTAAGGATTATCTTATAATATAATTGAATTTCAATGGATTTACTTGATCTTATAGTAGAGTTTCCTTTTAATTAAAAAAATTAACTTAGAAATCTGAAATACAAATCAAAATCATTTTAGAAATATATTTTTACAAAAATAAAAAAAGGTATGTGAAAGATGTGGGATTTCATAATTAATTCAAATGTGATAACTTTTTTAACATCTAAATGTGATAACTTTTTAATTTTAATTATAGTAAAATCAAATAATATTTTTATAAAATATATCAAGTATAAAAACTCCTATACTAAAATAATATAGATTATATTCATAAAAAAATATTATAGATTATAGATATATTTAATGAAATGTAATTAAAAAGATAAATTATTAAATATGAAGCGTAAAGCGAATTAATTTTCAAAGATTCTAAGTTATGGTAAGTTTTAGTTTCCTTTGAATAGATTTTTCAAGAATTAATTTTATGATAATTGATTTAACAAAATTGATTGTGAAGATTTTGATTGAAGTTTGATAAGAAAAATTTAAAAAAAAAATATTAAAAAAATATTTGAATGGGACAAATTATACCATATTCTTAGAGTAGTAATATATGCATATTTAAAGAGGATTTCAACTATTGATTTTAAGTTTTTTTAAAAAAAATTATGCAAAAGTGTTTAAAATTAATGGTAAATATCTTCCTGAAATATATATATCCGTGAATATAATATAATTTCTCCTTGAATGACATATTACTTTTTTTTGTGGTGAACAACGGCATATTACTTTTAAACATTAATTAAATTATTAAAAAAATATTAAAGTGACTTTAGTTTATCATTAAATGAGAGTAATTTATAAATTAAATTTTGAGTAATTTATTTTAATGAACTGACAAACTTATTCTATATTACTTTACAAGTAATTTATTCTAGATCTCATAATGAATTTCTTTAAATTCAAAAAAAAATTCAATAAATAATAAATTAAAGTCAAAAAGTAAAACAGAGAAGCACTTTGATACGAAAAATATATAGCTCCACGTAAAAAAGATTGTTAATAGACCCTTTGCTATGAATTAGCACCAGAATGCAACATGGGAACTGTTCTGAAATGGATTCAGAAGGTACCTGAAATAAGCACGTATGTGGTGGTTTCCTCCTTATGCAGCTGTGGTCAAGAGCATGGAGTCCAGGGGGGTGGGTACCTGCAATGGGACTCCAACGCTCAAGTCAGGCAGTGTACCAGTAAGTTCAAGCTAATGGAATAGTAGTAAAGACTGGATACCTCCTTTTGGTTAACTTAGCCTGGTATATATTGTGAGCGTGATTTGAATCCTCTTGCACTCCACGTAGGATAGAGGTACGTTAGGATCGTGCCATGGCAGGGATTTCAACCCATGATCGTTGAGGTCCGTCTCTGACTTTGTCGGGACTGTCCTACGATCGTGGAGGCTAGTCTCTGATCTGTTGAGGCTGTTTTTCCTTTAATGGCCAATCCTTGCTCGCAGGCAGTCGTGGTCCCCATTACTGAGAATGGGGAAATGACTGCTACGGTTTGACGACGGGGTTCGAGGTCGCAAGGCCGTCGTGGGAGCGTTGTCGGCGGAGTTCGATGGTTCATGTGCCGGGTCGATCCTTCAGGACGGGGTCCCGGACCACGGTCTAGAATAGTTGCCCCCACCGTGGCGCTTGGACAAGACCCAAGTGTCAAGGTACCATCGTGCTCGAAGTGGGCGGTATCCTGGCTTTTGAAAGGATATGTCGGTTGCTGGGGTTGCGATGCTCCGACAGGGCATTTTTCTATTTCCACACTAGGTATTCTGTCCACGGTGTTCGTGCTCGTCAACAGTCTTGGTTGTCTGTGCGTTCCCGGCAAGGTAGGACGGTGTTTCTCCCCTACCTAGAGAGCTATAAGGACTTCAAGGAAATGTTCTTCAAGTTAATGGCGGCCGGCGGCACTCAACCCTTCTGGTTGGGGAGTGGCGAGGAGCCAACATTCAGCCTGTACTGGAATCTGGCGGCATGGAGCATCCCCACTCAGTCGTTTGAGAGGGAGGTTTGTCACTTGGATGACGAGGAGCTCGAATGTGTTAATTTCTTCGAAACGTGGGTTGCCGAGGTCGATAAGATCTGGCCCAAAGATGTACTGGATGTCGTAGATGATGTGGAACTTTGGGCTGTGCTAGGTAGCATAGGCCTTTGTTCATGCTTTATTTTCTTTTCTTCTTCCCCTTATATGGACCTGATTGTTTGTGTTTGTGTTTACTTTTCAGAGAGCTTGGCCGAGATGTTTGAGGAGGGGAACGCTCTGGCTATTCTGGAAGCTCTGAGGGCCAAAAATGAATTGGGGCCTTCGGATCCTACCGCGGAGGCGGTTTCAGTCCCATTGCCCCGTCAAGCCGAGGTGCCTACCACGGAGGAAGAGTCGATCCAGGTGGAGGATTCCCCCCCTCCTACGGGGCGAAAGAGGAAGGCGGCTGGCGAGGGAGCGCCGAGTGACCGGAGTAAGAGGTCCTTGGTCGAAGAAGGCGCCGACCCGAGTGGTGGGGGGACAATCAACCTGTACCTCGAGAATCCGGACCCCCGTGAGCTCGTTGATGACTTCCTCCTAGATGAGGAAGTAGAGGCGAAGCTGGCCCAGCGTAGTGCCCCGGATGCTCTCTGTAGTTTCCAAGTTCTTGGGCTTCGTCTCACCATGGAGGCTCGGCATTTGGAGCATGCAGTTGAGGACTACGAGCGGAGGGTTGCTGCTGCGGAGCGGGGTAAAACCCAGGCTCTTTTGGAGAAGGAGGAGGCTGTACGGGCCAAAGAGGAGGCCGCAAAGTCCAAGGAGGATGTTGAGGCCCTGAACCGAGAGCTGGGGAACGAAGTAGCCATCCTGAGAGATGTAGTGAAGGAGAAGGAGGCCAGCTTGGCGGACGCCAGAAGGGGCATGGCCGAGCTAAGAGCTGAGAATGAGGGCCTTCGTGCTGAGAACGGGCGTCTCGGAGGGCAAGTTACCGCACTGAATGGCGATGTCAGGACTCTCCTTACTGTTTGTACCGACATCAAAGAGCAGCAATTCTGAAATGCAATCAAGCAAGTTCAACTCTTCAATCCCGAGGTTGACCTGGTTCTTGATTCTCTGGACTCCGGGAAGGTAGTCTAGAATGGCCAGCTCGTCGTTCCCCACCTTGTTACTGCAGATCCGAGTACGAGGGATTCTTCTGCCGAGGTTGGTGGTTCAGGGCCTTCAGCAGAGTGATTCACATGCTTTTTAGTTTTGTCCCCTGCACGGGGTTCTTTTTCTGTGTTTGGGCAAACATTGTTCCATCTTTCCAAAATTTTGCAATGACTTTGTTATTTTTTCGATATCTATTTTTGGGGTCCAATGCCCTTTTCGCGTATTGCAGAATTTTGATGAGACCTGTGGTCTAGGTCCAATGCCCATTTTTGCCGAGCGCTTTAGGATTTCCCCTAGGATTTTGCGTGATGAGAATGTTCAGAAGCCTTGGCATAGGATCCGTTATCCGAAGTTGATTGACCTTAGGAATTCGTGCCTAAGGTAAGGAACCTTGACCTTGGCTTGGAATTCGAAGGCAATAGCTATCTGGGATTTGGAGTCCGTGCCTAAGGAAAGAAACCTTGTCCGGGGTCCATTACCGGTTGTTTTAGGTATTTTAGGAGGCCGCAGGACTTGTGGTTTCGGACTGGTCCTTGCCGGGGTCTTTTGTGAGGGTGGACTGGTGCGAGAGTTTTCCCCCCGTTCGGGATTTCTCTACTGCACTCCCTACCTGGCACAAGACACTACGGTTGGTACCATGGTAACTGAGTCCTTGATTATTGAGATGTTTGCTTAAATTTAAAGATTGAAAAAGTGTACAATAATTGGGGCAGATCAAACATGAAGTAGACTAGGAGACTAGGCCTTGAAAGGGGCTTAGCTGTAGTACTTTCTAAGCTTGTCCGCATTCCAAAAATTCTTCACTGGCTTGCCTGTTAACGTTTCCAAGGTATAAGCCCCCTTCCCGGTACTGACTACGACGCGGTAGGGTTCTTCCCAGTTAGGGGCTAATTTCCCTTGGGAGGCACTCCTTCCGCCGATGTCGGCCCTGCGGAGTACTAGATCGCCTGGCTGGAACCTTCTAGGGATGACCTTCAGGTTGTACCGGGCTGCCGTTCTTTGCTTGGTTGCAGCATCGCGTATGTGCGCGATGCACCTTCTTTCTTCCAACAGGTCCAAGTCTTCTCTTATTAACCCGGGGTTGGTGTCTGGTGAAAAGTGTTGGAGACGCCAGCTCGGTTCCCCTATCTCCACCGGGATCATTGCTTCGCACCCGTAGGTTAATTTGAACGGGGTCTCACCGGTTGTGGAATGGGGAGTGGTTCGGTAGGCCCAAAGGATGTGGTCTAACTGCTCGGTCCAGTTCCCTTTGGCTTCGTCCAGCCTTTTTTTTAACCCCCTAACGATAACCCGGTTGGCCGCTTCAGCTTGCCCATTTGTTCGAGGGTTTTCCACGGCGTTGCAGTGATGTTTAATTTTCAGTCCGCGAAGTAGTTCTTCGAAACCTTTGTCTTTGAATTGCGTCCCGTTGTCCGTAACGATAGATTCTGGGACTTCAAATCTGGTAATGAGGTGGCGCCAAGTGAATTTCTGAATCCGAGCCGAGGTGATGTTGGCCAGGGGCTCTGCTTCTATCCACTTAGTAAAATAATCTACAGCGATAACCAAAAACTTCAATTGCCCGGGCGCTTGAGGAAAAGGTCTCAAGATATCCATGCCCCACTAGTAGAAAGGCCAGGGGATGGATGTCGTGGACAATTCCTCCGGCGGGGCGTGGTAGCGGTCAGAGTGCCGTTAGCACTTATCGCACATTTGAACATGTGCAAGGGAGTCTGCCTCCATCGTGGGCCAGTAGTAGCCTGCTCGGAGTGCCTTCAATGCCAGGGCCTTGCCTCCTAAATGGTGCCCACAACTTCCTTCGTGAACTTCATCCAGGACATACCCGGCTTCTTTAGGCGTTAGGCACTTCAGGAGGGGTGAAGAGAATCCGCGCCGGTATAACTGCCCACCGAAGATGGTGTATCTGACCGCAGCTTTTTTCAATTTGGCCGCCTCCTTAGGATCCTCGGGGAGGCTACCGGACTGCAAGTATTCCATCAGTGGAGTGATCCAGGTACGTTCTTGCTCATTAACCTGGAAGACAGCTACGTCGGAAACTGCGGGGTGGGAGAGGGTTGCCTGGATCACTGATCGGTTGTTACCTGGACTTTTGGTGCTTGCCAACTTGGATAAGAGATCAGCCCGGGAGTTTTGTTCCTGGGGTATGTGTTCCACTTTGACTAACTGGAAGCTTGGAAGGAGCTCTTGCACTTTTGTCAGGTACTTCTGTAGGAGAGGCTCTTTAGCCTGGTATTCACCTTGGATCTGGGAGGTCACGAGCTAGGAGTCGCTGCAAAGTTTAATCTTTGTGGCTCCCAAGTCTCTGGCCATCGCCAGTCCTGCGATGCATGCCTCATACTCTGCTTGATTGTTAGAGGTGGGGAACTCAAACCTTAGTGAGTTCCCGATAGTCACCCCCTCAGAGTTTTCCAAGATTACCCCGGCACCACATCCTTTTGGGGTCTTCGAACCATCCACGAATATGGTCCAGGGTATTTCTTCTATGCACTCGGAGTCTGAGGTGAGTTCTGCCAAGAAATCCGAGAAAGCTTGTGCTTTGATTGCTACTCTGGGCTCATAGGTTATCCCGAACTCAGAAAGCTCGATGGACCAGGCGATCATCCTTCCTGCTAAGTCCGGTTTGTGCAGTATTTGTCGGATTGGTTGATCAGTCCTTACTACCACGGGGTGGCATTGGAAATACTGCCTTAATCTTCTGGCCGTGATGATAAGTGCAAAGGCGACCTTCTCAATCTTTTGGTATCTGAGTTCGGGGCCTTGCAGTACCTTACTCACGAAATAAACTGGCTTTTGGCCTTCGGATGTTTCTCTGGTAAGTGCTGAACTGACGGCTTCATCATTGACGGAGAGGTACACGTAAAGAGTCTCGCCTGGTTCTGGCCTTGTGAGGATTGGAGGAGATGCCAGGAGGTTCTTTAGGGACGCAAAAGCGTCTTCACATTCTTGCGTCCACTCGAATCCGGTCCCTTTTTTCCATAACTTGAAGAGGGGAAGGGATTTGTGAGTGGCTTTGGCTAGGAATCTTGTGAGAGCTCCAATCCAGCCATTCAGCTGTTGTACCTCTTTGATGTTCTGGGGGCTATGCATATCGAGCACTGCCTTGCATTTGTCGGGATTTGCCTCTATGCCGCGGTGGGTCAGCATGAACCCCAAGAATTTCCCTGCTTGGACCCCGAATGCACACTTTCCTGGATTGAGCCTCATGTCGTGCCTTCTCAGCTGCATGAATACTTCTTCTAGGTCCGAGGTGTGTGAGCCGGACGACGAGGTTTTAACTATCATATCATCGATATAGACCTCTAGCATTTTTCCCATCTGTTCTTCAAAGACTCTATTCATCATCCTCTGGTATGTGGCCCCGGCGTTCTTTAGCCCGAACGGCATTACCTTGTAGTAGTAGCTCGCCCTTTCGGTGATGAAGGCTGTTTTGTCCTGATCTCCAGGGTACATTGGAATTTGATTGTACCCTGAGTAAGCGTCCATGAAGGATAGTGTCCGGAAGCCAGAGGAGCTGTCGACCAACTTGTCAATGTTTGGGAGGGGGTATGGATCTTTGGGACATGCCTTGTTTAGGTCGGTGTAGTCCACGTACATCCTCCATTTCCCGTTTACCTTTTTAACCAGGACTACGTTCGAGAGCCAAGTGGTGTATGAGACTTCTCTTATGAATCCAGCGTTCAGTAACTCCTTGACTTGCTCCTCGATGGCTTGTTGTCTCTCGGGGCTAACTTTTCTCTTCTTCTGGGCGACTGGCTTTGCATCTCGTTTAATAGATAAACGATGGCAGATGAAAGCGGGATTGATTCCGGGCATGTCAGCGGAAGTCCAAGCGAAAAGATCCTTGTTTTTCTGTAGGAGCTGTGTCAACTGGGTCTTTTCCTGTTCTCCGAGGTTTGCTCCTATCATGGTGACTTGATCAGGTTTGTCGCCCAGCTGGAGTGGGATCAGTTCTCCTTCGGGCTGGGGTCTTGTACCCCGGATCTCTTCACGGACATCCAACTCTGTCATCAGGATGTTGACTTGGTCATAGGTGGTGCTGGATGCCCGTGTCTTTGTTTTCCTGGAGGTCTTGCCGATCTTCAAGCTCTCATTGTAGCATTTGCGGGCTGCAATCTGGTCACCCTTGACCGTAACCACTTCATTGTTCTTGTTGAGGAACTTCATGGCCTGGTGGGCGGTAGAGACCACAGCGGTAATGCCGTTTAGAGTTGGGCGGCCCAGGATGATGTTATAGGCCGAGGGGCAATCTACGACTAGAAACCTCACCTTCACCGTTTTATAGGTGTCGTCATTGCCCAAGGTAAGGAAAGTCTCAAAATAACCCACTGGGGTTACCTTTTCTCCGGAGAATCCGGTTAACTCGCCCTCATATGGAGTAAGCGCGGACAGAGGGAACTCCAATCTTTTGAAGGCGTCCATGAACATGATGTCTGCTGAGCTCCCCTGATCTACAAAGATACGACGGACTTCGGCGTTGGAGATTATCCCGGATATGATCAGGGGGTCATCATGATCTCGGATAATATCGTCGTAGTCCTCGTCGAAGAAGGAGATGGGCGGCGCGTCTTTGTTCTCTGCATGGGGCTTTCGGGAAGAGGATCCGGACACGCTCAGGATCGCAATCCGGAGTGCCTTTTTCCTCGAGTTACTTGACAGACCGCCCCCTGCGAATCCCCCGGAGATAGTGCTTACGAGTCCGTTCTTCCTGTGGCCCTCACCTTGAGTATCCCGTTCCTAGTCTTGCCTGTTCTCACCGTTGCGGGGCGGAGGGGTCCGGGATCTCCTTACAGGGCTTTTGCTTTTCCTTGGGCGCTGGTTCGGACTTCGCCGGGGGCTACGGCTTTGCCTCCGGTCTCTGCGCCTTCCACAGTTTCCACTTTCGCGGAAGCCGTTGATGTATTTTTGCAGCTGCCCTTCTTTGATCAGGGACTCGATAACGTCCCGGAGTTGGTTGCAATCTTCTGTTTCGTGGCCGTAGTTATTGTGCCACCTGCAGTGTTTTGACTGATCCCTTTGCAACTGTTTCTTTATGGGTGGTGGTCTCTTGATATTCTGGAACTCGGTTTGAAGGACCTCCTTCAAGATTGTCTCTCGAGGGGTGTTCAAAGGAGTATACTCAGAATATTTGGGCTGGTATTGCTCATCTTTTGAGGAGTCACGGGGTTGATTGGAGCTGTGGTTCTTCTTTTGGTGTGCTTCACCTTTCTCCAGACTCTCTTTAGCCCTGGTGACTTCCTCGAGTTCAACGTATTTGTCCGCCCGTCAGTGAAACTCTTCTAGGCTTTCCGGTTTCTTTTTTGCTAGAGACGCAAAAAAGCTTGAGTTAGTCTGGAGCCCGTTCCAGGCATAGTGGAGGGCTATCCTGTCGTCTAGGTTCTCTATGCCCACACAGGCTTAGTTAAACCTTCTGACATATTCGCGCAAGGATTCAGAACTTCCCTGGCGGATCCCGGAGAGGGAGTTTGTCACACCCTAATAGGGATGTCACATTTTCGAACAATAATAATAACCTTTACCCAAGTTATAAATTATTACGTAATATATAATAATATAGGTTGTAAAAATATTTTTTTTTAACATTATATTGTAAAATAAAATAAACAGAACATAAAATAAAACAAACTATTACATACACACCATAATTATACATATGATTTTATTTTTAATAGGTACAAATAATTTACATATTACAAACTCGTTAATTAAAAACAGTAAACTGTCTGGTTTAAAGCAAACCATAAACTAGCCCAAGCATAACACTAAAAGTTCTGATCCTCTGAAGAATCCTCCTCAGGAAGATTATCGGAAGACAGAAATACTCTGATAACACCATACCACGCTGAAATCAATCCATATGATATGGATGATCTCGAGGTTCACCTTCCTCGAACTAGTCACTCGGTTGCTGCTCCTCGTTGTATTGACAATCCAACAGTTGCTCCTCTTCTACTTCATCAATGACTTTACGGAACATAAATAATAATACAAAAAATATATATAAAGAGGTGAGACAGTCTACATCATTACTAGCATAGCAGTAAGAAAACGATAATACAAACAAATATAACAGTTAATATAACAATTCATATTATCACACATGCAAAATATCCAATTATAACTATTCACATTATCACACATGCAAGATATCATAAATCAAATTATAACTATTCACACAGTAATGCAGATTAAATATGCCATGTACTCAGACTCGTTCCTACTCCATGGAGCTAAACACAAACATCAGAGAGAATGATCTGGTAGACATGTCCGTACATCAGGCTGCCTCAACCAACTATTACACAGTCAAATACGTCGTGTAAATAGCACACAGTCAAATACGTCATGTGAAAGGCACACAGTCAAATACGTCGTGTGAATAGTACACAGTCAAATACGTCGTGTACGTCCAGGCATAGTACCAGACAGTCCCCACTAGATCATGATTAAGAATAGTATTTGTCGAGATCGCTAGTGTGTGTTTTCAGTTACCACGGCCCAGAGGAGCTACCAACTGTCCACATGTGGAATCTACTGCACACTAACGCCTCCAAGTTCTCCACATGAACACACTACGCCTATCACACCCGCAACATGGTGTAATTCATCTCGTCAGTCAATCGTCAATTTCAACCAAATTGACATACCGCTCTATGTATGTAATGATCCATAATTACAAAAATACTCTCATTATCACCATGAATCATAATTACATAAATATCCTCATTGTCACCATAATTACAGAAATACCCTTAGTATCAATAATTCCAAAAGCAGTATGTCTCCACTTGACAGTACTATTTCCCAACGTGTCCGGGTCCACCACTTTGGCCCGACAGTAAAAACTTATTGTTTCCATAAGTTGCGTAAATATTTTTCAACATTTTCTCAATCGCATAATATTTTAAAATCATTTTCTCAATCGTGTAGTTTAAAAATCATCATTTTAAATACACGTAAGCTATTTTCTACTATTTTTCACTGTATAAAATATTTCTTGATGTTTCAAATTAAATTTTGAAACTTCCCAAAACTACAAATATTATTTAGACATTATTTTCCATTTTTATTTACACAAAATACTCTAAGTCATAATTTTTGACGTTTTCCTCAAAAAATTGATTTTAATAAATTCTTCTACAGTTAATTTTATTCTTTAACTACGTAAAATATTTTCTTACTTTCTAAATATCATTTTGAAACGTTCTTCATTACTTGCTCATTTTTAATCAATTTTGACAGCATTTAGTTTAGAAAATTCACTAAATGATATTTTCTACATTTTCCTTTAAAAATTCTTTATTTAATTATAACCATAAAATACACTTTAAAAATTGCTAACATACTTTAAAACTCAAAGGTAAGTATTTTCAAGTGTCAAAAATTTATTTCTTTTATACACTAAACTTCTAATAAAGATTTGTTTACTTATTTGGTTCTAGAAAATCCATTGTGAATAATTTCTTTTTAGATCAATAAACTAGTTTACACTTAGAAAATAAATTTTGGATAATTAAACATTAAAATATATTTTGACCGAAAATCACCATTTTTATACAAACCATGTTTAAGAATTATTTTTCATCCATTAAATCATTAAAAAATCCTTTAACTTAATTAGATCAATTAGATTATCCTTTTAGAAAATGGTTGAGAACATATTGGTTCTCTTTTCATAGTAAAAACCATAAGCTCTTCTTCTTGTGTTCTTTGGAACACTTTTGCAAATCTCAACATATTTGCACATCCAACAATAATTATCATAGATCCATGAACATATACATATATTTATGAACACATACCAAATATCAAAGCTATAAACATGCTTGCATGCATAATAAATCACAAATAGAAAAGACAATAAACATGCACACAAAATTAATCACAACTAGAAAAGACAATAAACATGCACACAAAATTAATCACACAACAAACAACCAAGTGAATGAATGCTTATGGATTCTTCACCACAATTACATCCATTTTCTCACCACCAGACATGGTTGATGAGATTAAATCTCCCTCTTACCTATAAGGAAGACAAGATCTCCTTGGACTCCTCCTTAGAAAATTTGTGTAGCTTCAACAAAAATCCTAACAAGCTTAAACAAATTATAAAGTCATAAACTATGGATGAAAAAGATAAACCATGGATCAATCATGGCTTAGAACATAAAAAATCAAATTAGAAACAAGAAACAAGAATTTTTACCTTATAGGAAAGAAACTTCAAAGTGATTTTCCAAGCTCCAAATGGATGATTTAGCAAAAACTCACAACTAGAGATGTTCTTAGAATATGGTTTAGATTTAGGAAAAGAAGTTGGATGAAATTTTTGATGGATGGAAGTATATTGAAGAGGTGATGGCCGAATGGTGTGGGAAATGAAGACTTAGAAGTTTTTCTTTGGGTTCTTGATAGAAAGAGAAATGGATGAAGATTTGGAATGATTGAAATGAAAATAATGAAGTGAATTTAGTCTTCCTCCATTATGCATTGCCGTAGAGTGCAATAAGAGAGCTAGCCACCTTTTTGACAATTCTTGCTTCATAATGGCCTTTGATTATTTGGATGGTGGATGGCTTGCTTCTAGACTTCATAATTGCATTTTGATTGAATAATTGGATGCATAATTATAGCATATGGCCGAAAATGCTATAGGAAACTCAATCAATTGTTGATTGATTTTTAATAGCTTATTTATATTTAAGTCCTCCTAGTTAGGTTTAATTAAAAGCTAGTTAGATTCCTTTGTATTTTAGTTAATCATTAGTTTACTTAGAATCCTTAATCTTCTACTTAATTATACTAATACATTTGTCTAACTAAAATTTGATAAAAACTAATTAGGTTTTAATCTATTTAATTATCACTTAACCCCTTTAGATTAACTTAATTAGATTTTAAATTAACTAATCTATTAAATTAAGTTTTAAATTAACTAATCTACTAAATCTAACTATTTTTATGGATTTTTAACCTTTTGGTCTAGAATTTTACAAGCCTTTTATATTGGTAAATTTTTCCTAAAAGTGGAGTCCACAAACCCAAACGTGGGTCCCACAAAGCAAATGTGGGTCCCACAAGCCAAACGTGGGTCCCACAAAGCAAATGTGGGTCCCACAAGCCAAACGTGGGTCCCACAGATTTTTCTGCATGATAAATATTTTTATTATACAGAAAAATCCTAAAAATTAAAAGATTACTATATGTATTATTCGGATTGGGTTTAGTAAGATCGCCCAGCTCCAAATAATCAAACAAGATTTTTCCCGGCCCGAAAATTATTATTTTCTTGACTCGGAGCAAATCACACAAAACAATCAAATACAGTTACGAAACAGTCAAATTAATTTTATAACACACAGAAATCAGAAAACAGTACAATAAGGGTAAAAACATAATTAACTAAAAATTGGGGTGTTACAGAATCGATCGACTTCGGGCGCTCCTTTGCCGTGGTGTAATGTTGCAAGAACCTTTGCGTCAGGTCTTCCCATCCTGTGATCCTTGTTCGCAAGGTGACGAACCATTGGAGGGCGTTTTTCTTCAAGAATAGGGGGAAGGCCCGGCACAAAAGCTCCGGGGTGTATCCATAGAGTTGCATGGATTGCGTATAGACGTCCAAGTGCTCCTGGGGATCCGTTGTTCCGTCGTAAGCCTCCAGGTTGCTCAGAGGTTTGAAACTCCTCGGGACCTTGTATGGCATTAGAGCGTCCGAGAATTGTTGTAGGCGACCGGGAGCCGGGTTACTATTTCCGATAATCCCGGTGCCAGCGCCTTGGTCTGCATGCCCGTTGCGGGCTGCATCCCGCCCTCCGTTGTCGTTCTCCGCCCTTGTCGATCTTTTAAGGTTCTCTAAACGGCGGCGCTGTTCCTCTAGCTGACGCCGTTGGTCCTCGATAAGAGCTGTTTGTTGACGCAACAACTCCCGAAGGCCATTTCTCGTAATCTCGGATTGGACATTGTCTTCATAATGAGACGTGTGGTCCACATTGTCGTAGGAGGCTCCCAAACGAGCGTGGACAGGGATCCTAGCTCCATTGTTCGCTCCGTGGTTTACTCTGTGGTTTATGTTGTTGGTCCCACCGTGGGGGAAGACGAGCCTGTTCCGGATTGAGACCCTTCGAGATGGATCAGGGCTTTCAGGGGAAACTGAAGTCTCGTGCCCCTCATTAAGATTTTTCACCATGACTGGCCTGCTTCTGGCGGCGGAGGTTTCTGGTGGTATGACTGAAGGAAGGTTGCGCTGCGCCGCTGGGTCCTGTATTTGGCCATGGGCGGCATGCGCAGCGCTCCCCTTTTTCTGGTTGTGTCTCGTGCTCACCATGGTTGATGTGAGAATAGAAGTTTATCGGAGTTCTCACAGACGACGCCAATGTTCTGAAATGGATTCAGAAGGTACCTGAAATAGGCACATACGTGGTGGTTTCCTCCTTATGCAGCTGTGGTCAAGAGCATGGAGTCCAGGGGGTGGGTACCTGCA
This sequence comes from Ormosia emarginata, assembly GCA_029884605.1. Lineage (NCBI taxonomy): Eukaryota > Viridiplantae > Streptophyta > Magnoliopsida > Fabales > Fabaceae > Ormosia > Ormosia emarginata. Next base: position 1,628,103 of record JAQQTP010000074.1, read on the forward strand.
ATGGGACTCCAACGCTCAAGTCAGGTAGTGTACCAGTAAGTTCAAGCTAATGGAATAGTAGTAAAGACTAGATACCCCTTTTTGGTTAATTTAGCCTGGTATATATTGTGAGCGTGATTTGAATCCTCTTGCACTCCACGTAGGATAGAGGTACGTTAGGATCGTGCCATGGCATGGGATTTCAGCCCATGATCGTTGAGGTCCGTCTCTGACTTTGTCGGGACTGTCCTACGATCGTGGAGGCTAGTCTCTGATCTGTTGGGGCTGTTTTTCCTTTAATGACCAATCCTTGCTCGTAGGCAGTCGCGGTCCCCATTACTGAGAATGGGAAAATGACTGCTACGGTCTGACGACGAGGTTCGAGGTCGCAAGGCCGTCGTGGGGGCGTTGTCGACGGAGTCTGATGGTTCACGTGCCGGGTCGATCCTTCAGGACGGGGTCCCGGACTACGGTCCAGAACAGGACCATAATATATCACTTAAACTTCTTAATCAATTGTTAACAAAAAATCCAGTAAAAAAAGTTTGAGATTATTAATTGGTATTCAGAACGCAATGACAATAGTGAAAGATAAGGATATTGAGAAATTGATGAAGATGTTGGTCTTACCATATGAATTTTAACATAATTAACATGGTATCAGCCTATCAGTAGCAAATATATCATCGTTAAGTTGTAGTTCAGGTGGAGGTTTCGGTTCGTTTCACATGCCCCATCCCTTACCCAAATCCCAGCAATAGTGTTTTAATTAATTTAATAACATTATTTATGGTGATACCATGGTAAAAGGCAATTATTGATTTTTCTTAGTGTTTAGTAGTGGATATTGAAGTTTACCTTAATAGGCAAGTATGGGTGTTTTCTTCCTTGAGCGATAGCAGAACTTGTCGAGACAATGGTTGTTAGTACTTGCAAAGGCATTCCAACGTTCAAATCAGGTTGTGCACAAGTAGAGTTTAAGCAAAAGAGTAATAGTTATCTGTTGAAGGTGATTGAGCCTGATATTTATAGAGGATGAATAGGGAAATGTGTTCCTTTGGTTGTAGTTGAAAATCTCTATAAAATCAGAATGTTGATATTATAGTTATGAACAGTTAAAGGCGGTTTTAGGTGCTATCATTACACAAGATTGTGATTGGTAGTTACGGATAATTGTGGAATTCATCCATTGCGTAAATCTCGAGATAATGTTGCGGTTATCGAATGTTGTGGTCCGACATCCATTGTGCTAGGATTTCAACAGTGCGTCATATGCGAATTCTCGCTGGGGTGTCAACAATTGACTCCGGCTGGATGCGTGCTGAGTTAACCCATGGGACTAGTGTTCCGGATCACGGTCAAGAACAGTTGTCCTCAACTTGGCACTTAGATGGGATAGCTAAGTGTCAAGGTATATAAGTTTGATAGGAGCACACGACACGCAATGGACAAAGGGATCCTAGTCATAGTGTTAACGTCGGATCTCGCGATATTTCTTCTAAGGGGTCGAGGTCTGTGACATGTCATGGTACATTTCCCAAGACTAATGAGTAAGATCAGGATCCAAGTCAGATCGTTCTACTTATGTCATCATTTCACTATCTGGGGTATATAATAAGTTGCTCTTATGTGTAGTTCGTGGGGTTTGTTGGGTGTTCCTTGAAGGAGGGTTAGGACTTTATTACTTTGATGTCCTTGTAGCAGCTTTTACTCTGCAATTTGTAGCAGTTTGTGCTTGTTTGGGAACCGTTACTTTGACTTTATTTGGAACTAAAACCGCTTTAATGAGGATAGTAGTTTTCTGTTATATTTCCCAACTGTTCGCTGCCCACATGACCAATCACAGGGGAGGAACAATTAAACGTGGCTTCGAGCATGCAATTGTTTTGCCTTTTTGGAAGCCAATCAAAACACATTATTCTCTCTATAAATAAGGAATGTTTATGGTGAGGTTATCACATGTTTCTTTTGTTTTCTGGTTGTGCTTGATAGTGGGTCTTTTCCAGAGAATGGTCACTATTCAGCTTCTTGTGGCCATGTTGAGAATCATGTCTCTTTTTAAAATCATTTTTCATTTCTTTCCCAAATTCTTAAAGGTGTTCCATTTATCCATGCATGTTTTTCTGATGGAGACCTTTTGTAATACTCCGGAAATTGCTTGTTTTCTGTTATGTGTTTTTATAATATTTATGATTTTTATAAATTTTTGTGAATTATTCGGGTGACTTTGATTATTTTATTATATTTCTTGATTTGCATGTACATTAAGCGAGGCCGAAAAAATAATATTTTTTTAGACCGAAAAATTTTGGACTGTGAAACGAGGCCGGTGGATCTTACTAAACTCGAAGCCGGACACAATTTACAAAGCTTTCATTTTTCGAGATTTTAGCTGACAGATAAAATCAGGGTACATTATATTATCCAATAGATAATAAATACTGATTTTGTTAACTGTAACCTTTGTCCATTAGATAATAGTTTTTAGTAAAGACAAGTCATCTTTTCTAGAGTGTTCACTTTATGACATCATTCATGTGACATCACTTGTTGACTTTTTCAAAAAGTGAAACAAAGCTTCCTAAAGAAGCTTCATCAAAACTTAATGAAGAAGCTTTCCACCAAGCTTGTTGGAGAAGATTCTTCCTTCTCTCTCCTTGAGTGACTACACGATTTTTGGAGGAAAAAGTGGATGCCCACTTTGTCATTTTTCCATCCAAGTTCATTTCACTCCATCTCTCAAAAAGCTACACACTTTTCTCTCACTTTTTCTCGACTCTCTTTTCTCTCCATTCTCACGGCTACAACCCGCTTCCCCGCCATCCACATTTGTTTTTCCAAATCACTTCTAGTTCTTGAAATCTACTAATCACTTGGAAGCTTTTCATTGTTGGGATCACCACTTTGTTGTTCCATCTTTATCATTTTCTTCCAAGTTTTAACTTGAAGCTTTTGAGGTAAAATCTTTGATCTTCCATTTCTCTTCTCTTTTTCGTGATTCAAGACCATTTCCTTGGTCATTGGTCTTCTCTTTTTCAAGCTTTACGTGTTAATCCTGTGAGTTGAAAATCCTAGGGTTTGGTGGTGGTGATTGGACGAAAATCATCAATGAGGTTCTAGAGAAAGCTTGGATGACCAAATGGTAATGTAGTCTCACTTTGTTCACTTCCCTTCTCTCTATCAATAAACAAAACAAAAACTATCACCTTTCTCTCCCAAACCCCATGGCCAAAGCATTGTCTTGGAGGGTTCAAGACTTAGTTTTCATTTGTTCATGTTCATCTCCATTTTCTTAAAGTCAAGAACACAAAATCCTCTCACCTTATTCCCTTGAGGCTCACGGCCAACACACCCCAAAATGTCATCCAACCTTGTTTAATTCCAACCAACCATTGATCTTGAATCTAAACACCATTCTAAGATATTTTTATGTTGAGACCATCTTCAAATTCATCCATCTTTAAGTACTTTTGCTAAGCTCAAGATTTGAAGACATTTAGGTGAAGGTTTGAATCTTCACTTCTAATCTTATTTTTGAAGTGTTAAACCATGATCTTGACCCATGGTTGTCTTCTATCAAGCTTTAGATCTAATGCTTGTATGCTGTTGTCTTAAGCTTTTGTTAGTGGTGGTGGATGAAAATTTAAGAAGCTTCCTTTTGATTTTCTTTTGAGGTAAGAGGGAGATTAACCTCATCGACCATATAGGGTGGTGAGAAATGGATTTTGTATGTTGTAAGTGAAGAATCCATGTGAGAACTTATTCACTTAGTTGTATGAATGTGATGGTTTATACTTATTTGCTTTATATGAATTTGACTTTATATGATTTATGCTTATGACACTTAGTTATGCTCTATTATGATTTATGCATGGATGTGCTATAGTGTGATTTGATAATTGAAGTATGATATGTGCTTGGGATCTTGTTGTTGGAGGATGAAAATTTTAAGGTCAAAGGACCATGAGGCTCACGACCATTATGCCCATTTTGGAGTAATTCAAGTCAAAAATATTTTATAAATTGTGAATTTAGTTGATTAGGTAATAGGGATATGAATCAAAGATTTTTAAGTTTGGAAAAGAAATGAATATGATTTTATTAATTGGAAAGAATAGATTTTTAGCATAGGTCATAAAGAATGAATTTGGAAGATGATGTTAAGTTTAAAGTATTTCGTTTAAAAAGGATTTTTAGAGGAATATGGAAATGTATAGCTTTTATTGAATAAATAATGATTTTGTAATAGAAATGGAAAAAGAGTTTTAAAGGTGATTTGAGATTCAAAGTATTTTACTTAAGAAGAATGAAACAAAGTTTTATTATTAGATAACAGTGTTTTTAATTAAGATAATGGAGGATAAGTTTTAAAAGTGATTTAAAACTCAAGGCATTTTGTTTAAGAGAATTTTAGTAAAAGTAATGGAAGTAGTTTTCAGTAAAGTAATATAATATAGATTTTGGGGAAAACATTAGAAAATATTTACGTAATTATGAATAGTAGTTTGCTATGGGGCCGACGTACTGGACCCAATTTTGTTAAAATATGGGTTATGGCCTGTGGAGACTTGAGTTATGCATTGAGTTATCGTACATTGAACATTATACACTGGTTTGTTATTGTGCCGATGTGCTGGACCCGAGTGGATCAGTGTTATTATGTAATTGTATGGGCGGTTATATAATATCATTGATACTAACAGTATTAGACAATTATATGGGCAGTTGTTTTGATATCATTGGGAATAGTACAATGGTGGGTTGAATTATGCATTGAGTTATCATGCATTGAACATCATATAGTCAGTGTCTGTATGGCTTTTGTTGCATAGGAGTGAATGAGAATTGAGTAGTGTGATCCAATGGAAGGATCTCAGGGTGCGTCAGGGCAAGGTGATTCATCTAGTGACCTAGTTGTCATACTATATACCTCTGGCCATGAAGAACCGTTGCAACGCACTGATGAGGAACCGACAAGTACTATTTCTATTTGTGGTCTGGCGTAGACTGTCATTGAGGGTGACAGATCTTCTGGAACGTTCATATCTGAGTTTGAGTATTAGCTCCATGGAGTAGAAACTGGTTCATTATGCATATATATGGTTAGTACACATATTGTCGTGGCATGGTCAACATACATACTGTGGTGGCATAATCATTATATATCTATGATAGATATCTGTTGTTATAGTGTTGTTAATGTTTATATTATTGTGAGATATGCTTTCTAATGATATTTATGAAATTGATAACTTGAATATATCTGCAATATCTGTATGTATGAAATGACTTTGTCATTCGTATCTTTTTCTTCGTTGTCATTTTGGTATGCAATGTAGGGGATCTCACCTCTTTGTTGTATTGTTCTGTGTTACAATTATGTTGAAGAAGACTATGAAGGAAGGCGAGGTTGAATCGTCTGGATATTAGTGGATTGACTTCTGATTATGGTGATGGCGTCTGGATAAGATTTCTTTTATTATGTGCGGGTACGGCTTCATCGAGGCATCGATGCCTGGCATGTCGACCGTGACACCAAGTGTTTCGTGTATAGAGGGGATGTGACTCTGCTTAGGAGTAGTACCTATCTTGGGGTTACTACTTTCACCTTCAATGTTTTTGTGCACATGGAGTTCTCTATTCCCATTAGAGAACTGTGGGGTGATCGACATTACACCCCTAGGGAGGATTCTATGGAGTCGACTACTCGGACTCCTGTCCATCGCGACATGCCTCGACCGGGGAATTTGCCCGTTCTAGTTGCAGAGGAAGACCAAGTGGGAGACATTACCCTTCAGGTGTTTGGACTTGGGCCAAGTCGAGCTTTTATATGGTAGTTGTACACGTCTTCTGTTGTTTGGATATATAAGTATTGTGTCTTGTGTTACCAGTTCTTTATGTTAATGATATATATATATATATATGTATGTATATATGTATATATATATATATATATATATGTATGTATATATATATATATATGTATATATATATATATATATATATATATATGTATATATGTATATATGTATATATGTATATATGTATATATGTATATATGTATATATATATATATATATATATATATATATATATATGGAATGTATTTTCTTTCAGTGGTTGTATTTAAGAGCTGTGTACTAAATATACTTCATTCGTGACTCATATTTTCTTTATATGCACAATGATTGAATTTGGAAACCTGTTGTTGAGTTGTAGCACGCCAAAATTTAGTGACCATGGTATAATGACGATTGTGTCGTGGTTATTAAATCAAGGGGTGTTACACCTTTTTCTCCAGATGTAATGACACGGTGAGGGCCAAGTAACTGCCCAATGTAACATCCTAAGGACACTGAGTGAGTGTTTAAGTACCAGATTGAAATGCAGCAGATATGAAAAATTATGAAAATGATGAAACAAGAATTTAGAAGAATCTTATGATTTATTCTAAGGTTGTTGGAAGTTAAGAAACTTGATTTAGTAAAATTAAAGTGTTCCTAACATATACGAATTTCAGTAAAATGATCATTTTGCCCTTAATATCATCTTTTAAAAAGATGACATTTTTCTCATCTTTCTCATCTCTCTTCTGCGTCTCCAACAGAGGAAAAATGAAGAGAAAAACAGAGGAAAGAAAAGGAAAGATGAAAGATAAGGAAAAAGAGAAAGAAGAAGAAACAAAGGCAAGGGTGGAAGTTCATCTTCAAGCTTGAGGTAAGGGATCTTGATCTTTATTTTGCTCTTCCTTCTACCTTCGATATGAGTTAAAATTATAGTTGGTAAGCTCTTAAAAGCCACGGCCAGAATTGATGAAAACAAAAAAAATTATTCACTTCTTGTGCTTTAGTTTCCACTTTCTCTATTGCTAACTCTCTTATGAAATCTTAAGTAAAAGTTGTGATATTGAATGTGTTTTGATACCACATAACTCACGGATATGATGTGATTTAGGAGTGGTTATATTGTTTAAATTGTACATCTATTTTGCATTGAAGTTTGTATTGAATTGTGAGGTTCAACATAATGAGAAAGTAGAGAATTTCTTGAGTCGCTTGGGCTGAATTGTTGTGGTAGCTTGCTGCTATGTTTCTAAATCCATTTTGTGATGTTTTTAAGCTCATATTTATGGTTTCAATTGTACTAGAAAATAGGGCAAAAAGCTTCCTTGTTTGTGGTTGCATTATGGTTCTTTTTGTGCTTGAAATGGAGTCTTAAATGATAATATAAAACAAAGGTAGAATGCTGCCCCAATTTTAGTTTGGATGTGGAATATTTTAATGTGTGAGAACATGGCTTGTGTAACACCCTAATATCGATAATTTAGTATACCATGATATACCTAGATATACAATATTAGTTATGCTACTTTTAACTTAAAACATCATACTATTCCATATCATTTAAACAAATAATAATGGAGAGCCTTACGGAAACTAAAAGTTATACATATAACCTTGCCTCAAAAAGGCTCATTGTATACATAAACTTTTCTGAACAAACTAAAAATAGCATAAATAAAAAAAAACTTTATAACTAAGTATAAAAACTATCCTAGTCTTCATACTTTTTCTTCTTGCCTTTGAACGAACTTCTACCTGGAATTACATGGTAACAAACGGGGTGAGAAATTACATTTCTAAGTATAAGTGTAATGCCCCTTTTTAGAGAGGGACAGTCACACAGACATGACAAAAATTCATAAAATAAAACCCAGTTTATAAAACTTTTGCCTGTTTATCAAATAAGCGTATGAGTTTGTCAATTTCTTCTTTTCATTTTTCTTAATATATATATACGGTGAAAATAAACTTAGTAGAAAATAACACAAAGAACATTACATACATTCAACCAGAATATACATTTCATAAGTACTTATATACATCAAAAGATCTTGGAAATGCATAAGTAAAAGTTTCACATGCCCAAAAAGGATTACATACATCTGCCTTTCAAAATAACAAAACATCAGGCCCCAAAAAGGCTACAAATCATATGTCCAGTCCTATAACTATGGGAGAGGACCCTCCGATGGGTCTTCCTCCGACTCATCGGAAGTTAAGATTACCAGAGGATGCACACCTTGATGAACAGGAGTCCATGCAGAGGACACCTCACAGTCCTCCCGAGGGGTATAATTCAGAACACCCCAAAACTCCCTAATAGGCATGAAAAACTCCAAGTGTATGGTAGTTTCCAAAGAAAAAAAAGGGAACTCCATCCTGAGTCCTACGAATAATTACAGAAACGTCTCTAGTATATCTAATGCGCTCCAAGTTCCAGTCAATCCTCCAGGCATCTGAACCCCCATGAAATAAAACACTCACGTAACCCAGAAAGCTTCGATCTAATGCCATCACGAACACAGGAGAATCAGCACAGTTAAAATGGGTGAAATCCCTCTTCGTCTTCCCCTCGATCTTTATCAAGCATAAAATAATATAGCACAAAGTCACATAACAAAGAGGTGATATATCCAACATTATTACCAATTATGGTAGTAAGAAACATAAATGGCGCATAACGTCAAACAACACAGCAAAATAATAAGTAGTATCAAGATTCTGAAAATAATCAGTTTAATAATCCAGACAGTCATAATATCAGTAAAAGAAACAGTTCCATGATCATATATATATATGCCAGGTAAATATGTTGACCGACTATGCACATGCACAAGGTACCAAAATCCTACTCCATGGAGCTAAACTCAATTTCTCGGAGAGAATGATCAAGGAGACATGTTTGTATCTCGTCAGCCTTAAATCAAGTGCTTCAATATCAATAACTTGCGCAACTTGGCTTATACAAGACATTCTTCATAAGATCACGATATACGACAATGTCTCGGTCCGGATCGTCGGTACATTTGCATCGGTCTGGCCCACGGTATAAAGGAGCTACCAACTGCCCATTGTGAGATACCCGCACCCCGACACCCCCAAGGTCAACAAATGACCTACACTAGTCTATTCGCACCTGCACTAAGGTGTGATTCATCTCCTAGGCATAAAGCCTTACAACAAAGTCCACCGAACTTTCACAATACATGATGACTCCATGCATATGCACTTATATTCTATAATAATGTAATTATTTCCATAATCACACTCTATAATTGGCCAAATTAATTATCAACAAATCCTTGGTCACAATCACCAAAAACCATACAACAAAGTGAGTAACTGTAACATGGATTCCTCACTATCAACACAAAAACGTGTTCCTCACCACCAAGATAGGTTGAAGAGGATGATCTCCCTCTTACCTAAAGAGAGACAACAAGAAAAGTAAGCTCCTTTGTTACTTCTTGCAATTTTCATCCACCACTACCAATAAGACCCTAGGATGATCAAACTCACATAATCCATAACCAAAGCTTGAAAAGAAAAGTCCTTAATCACCAAGGTGACCAAGAATCACGAAAATGAAGGAAGGAAAATAGAAATTAAGAACCTTACCTCAAAGCTTCAAGTTTTAGGGTTTTACGGAAGAAGATAAAGATGGAAGAATCAAGTGATGGTCACAAAAGGAAAAAGCTTCAAGGTGATGAGTGGATGCAAGAAATAAGGTTGGTTGAGCAAGAATGCTTGGATGGCCAAAAATGGTGAGCTTGGCCGTGGAAGTGAAGAGAGAATGGAGATGAAAGAAAATGTGAGAGAAAAGGAAAATGTTGAGAGAGAAAGTGATAGAAACTTTTTAAAAATTGAAAAGTGAAATGTGTATATGGGTTTTTGGTGAAAAGATGACAATTTGTGTCATCTTTTCTCCCCTCATTGCCATGGGGTCTCCAAGGGAGGAGAGAGGAAAATTGGCTTCCTTGAGAAGCATGATACAAAGCTTCCTTGAGAAGCTTTGTCCACTTTTTGAAAAAGTCAAAGGTGATGTCACTTTGATGATGTTACATTGGTGATGTCATTAAAGTACTCTCTAGAAAAGATGACTAACATTCTACTAAAGCTATTATCCAGTGGACAAAAGTTACAGTTAACAAAACTAGTATTTATTGTCAAATGGATTATAAAACGTATCGCGATTTTATTTATCAGATAAAATCTCGAAAAGTGAAACTTCGTAAACTATGTTCGGCCTCGGGTTTAGTAAGATTCCCTATCACTGTTTCCATAGTCTAAGGTTTTCTGGCCTCAGGAAAAATATTTTATTTTCCCAACTCCGCTTAGTGCACACGTAAATCGAAAAATATATTAAAATAATTAAAATCGCTGAAATAATTCATAAAAATCACAAATATTATAAAATGAATATATATCATGAAACAAGCAATTTTTGGGGTGATACAATAAGCATACCAATACCAGCAGTTTAAACATTCGCAAATAATAAAGCAAACAATTACATAAGAATATATGCCTCATTCTATGTAATATTCAAATGTAATCTATAACTTATCTCTATCTAGAACAAGCAAAGATATCAAATAATTGCCCATATAATCATTTGAAAGCATCATATAAGACAACCACCCATACAACTGTCACCGAAGACAAATGCAACACAAACACAACAACACACAATCACCAATCAAAACATATATTAAATAATGAAATGTTGAGATGATGTTTGATTATGTTTAAATAATAATGTATGATATTTTGAGTGCAATGTGGTGAAACTTGGCTGTTCCTCTGGGTAGGGAGGGAATCTGGTACAATAACAAGTAACCTCCTATAACCTACCAAGTAGGGAGGGAGTCTGCTATCATATCATGTAACCTCCCATAACCTACCATAAACTGGGTGGATATCACCACCAAAATTGAGTGGATGCCTCTATTATCTGCTCTTTAGGAATAACAAGTACGTGTGAAAGTGGTGTGTGTGTAAATGCGGAATTATGTCCTAACTCTAACATAACCACCATATAACCTTATACTAAGCCCTCTTTTGCATTACTAGCACTAGCTCTTCTCTGTGAAAGCACTTCATGCACTACGACATTTAACCAATGCTAACCAGACTTAGTACACTACTATGTTTGCATTACTAACTCTACTTCACTCTTGAAGAGCTTTCACGCACTGTGACATTCACCCTTACCAACTAGGGTCTATGGCACTCAACTTTTGTCATCTAGCCTCTTAACTCTCTTATCACCTCTCTTGTGATATCTGTGCAACTTTAGGTTACTTAAGAAACTAAATTCTTGACCTATAGCAATCCATGTGCAATTGATGCACTCACTTTTGTTTTATCTTCCCTTGTATGCTATTAGGCTTTTCTCTCCAAGAAATAACTTCTATAGTTCCTTAACACTCTTAAAAAGGCATAAATAAAGGATTCTATCAACTAGAGAACTCAAAACATCCAAAAATGACATTTTGGACCTTTAGGGCCTCACGTTGCGGCACGTCGTTGGCATGCTGTGGTGCCTGCTGTAACACCCCAAAATTTATTTATTTTGTTATAAATATTCATTTTATAATATTTGTGATTTTCTGGATTTTTTCTGGATTTTTCTGAGAACGTGAAATATTTTAATATTATTTCTCGTTCTGCGTACAAACTAAACAGAGCCGGGAAAATGAAATATTTTTGCTAAAAACCTTGATCTGTGGAAACGTCGACGGGGGATCTTACTAAACCCGAGGCTGGACACATTTTTTGAGGTTTTACGTTTTTTGAGAAATTTTAACAGATAAAATAATAAATCGCTGTGTAGATTTCATCCGTCAAATAAATTGATACTGACTTTGGTCAACTGTAACAATTGTCTGCTAAATAATAACATGTATTAAAAACCTTATCTTATTATCCAAAATCTATTTTGTGTCAAATCCATTAGCTTTATTTTCAAAAGAAATATTAAATTAATTTAAGCTTGCCATGGGAAGCTTCCTAGAAACTTCCCAACTAATTCATTTTCTCTCTCTTCCCTCCTCACTCTTCTCCATGGCAGAACACTCCTTGGGGAATCAAAAGTGGTTTTCTCACTTTATTACTTCACTCTCACATTTCTAAACACCAAAAACACTTATCACCCTTTTCCTTCTTCACTCTTCTCTTTTTCTTCCTTCTCCACGGTGCACACACACACATTGGAGACTATCTCCATTGTCTACTAAACTAATCACATTTCTTGTCTTCTTCCATCATTCCAAGACTACTCTCTTTTGTGGCCATCCTTTGGTACTTCTTCTTACATTGTCCACCATTGAAGCTAAAGCTTGGAGCTTTGAGGTAAAGTCTTCAACTTTCTTCTATTTTCTTCTCATTTTCGTTTTCCTTGGTCACCTATGTGACTAAGAACTCATCTTTCCATGGTTTGAGTGGACATTGTGGAAGTCACTCACTTTGGTGTTTTCTTGAAGGTAAAAACGAAAATCAAGAACAAGAAGGGACTAGCATCCTTGTGTTGCCTTCATTTAGGTAAGAGGGAGATAATCCTCTTCAACCAATCTTGGTAGTAAAGAGATGTCTTGTATGTTGTTATTGATTGAGGGATCCATGTGTGGATTTCCTTCTTCATTATGTGTTTTTCTTTCTTCTTTTCACAATGGTGTATTTGGTTTGATTTGTATGAGTTATTGATTTCCTTTATGTGATTTTGGATGCATGTTGGAGCTAATATGATGTTGAAAATGTTATGGATTGATTTGGTTTGAGTTTAGATGGCTAAAAGATCACTTTTCTGCAAGTTTATGCGTGGTAATCGATTACATAGTGCCTGTAATCGATTACCAAGCCCTTGAAGTTACAAAATCGTGATTCTGGGAATCACGTAATCGATTACATCCTGTCTGTAATCGATTACGAAGATTCTGTCTAGCTTGTAATCGATTACCAGAACTGTGTAATCGATTACCAAGCCTTTGGAATTACAAAATCGTGATTTTGGGAATCACGTAATCGATTACAATCAGTTTGTAATCGATTACGGAGGTTCTGTCCAGATGGTAATCGATTACTAGAGTTATGTAATCGATTACCTGGTCCTTGGAGTTACGAATCGTGTTTTTGGGAAGCTATATAATCGATTACATTCAGTCTACAGAATGTAATCGATTACAGAGGTTCTGTCGAGCTGGTAATATATAATCGATTACATTCAGTCTGCAGAATGTAATCGATTACAGAGGTTCTGTCGAGCTGGTAATCGATTACCAGAGACTGAATGTAATCGATTACAGAGGTTCTGTCGAGCTGGTAATCGATTACCAGAGACATGTAATCGATTACCAGGATCCTAAAATGGGATTTTGAGCTGAAAATGATGAAATTATGGTTCCTTGTCCCTTGTAACTCTAACATAAATCTTAAACCCAAGATTCGAGGACTTTATTTCACCTAAATATGATGGGATTATGTATCCATACCAATAATGGAGAAATGATTTTGAAAATGGAATTTTAGATCCATAACATGGAAGTTGTGGTATGTGTGGAACGATGGACATGTATATGTATTGATATTGAAAGTTGTTTGATGCAATTGTGGGTTCCTATGTGGGACCAAGTTCTTGATGAAAGTATGACGTGTTAATATTGAAAATGGATATATAGGTCATTGTGATATGCTATGATGAATGCATCATTGATAAACATACATGATTGGACATTGTGTCGTCATGCATATGTGTTGTCCATTGGACGTTGTTAGAAAGGTTGTGTATGCCTAGGAGTTTAAATAACACCTATGTACGGGTGCGAATAGACTAAGCGTAGGTGTCATATGTTGTTGACCCTGGGGGCGTCTAGGTGTGGGTGTCTCACAATAGACAGTGGTAGCTCCACTGGGGCCGTGGGATAGACTAATGCAACACACCGATGATCCTAACTGAGACGATGTCCTATATCGTGATCAACTGTTGAGGTGCCATGTATAAGTCATTTGCGCAACTATTTTATGAGATGAAGCACACTGTTTTAAGGCTAACGAGATACTGGCATAACTCCTTGATCATTCACTCCGAAAATGTAATGTCTAGCTCCATGGAGTAGGAATTTTTGGTACCCTTTTTACATTGTGAATTGTCAGTGACATGATTCATTGAGCATGAGCATTTATAACTGTAAAACATGTTTAATATTATAATTGCGATAGTCATTCAATTTTTGAATTATGGATGCCTTTTATCTCTATTAATAATATTTACTGTTATTAATTATTATTCTGCATTTACTGTTGATTGCTATTGTTACTATAATTAATTGTATGAATTGTGTTATATGTGGGCATCCAGCACCATTCTGTTTTCTTGCTGCTATTTTGGTACTAAAAGCTGGGTGTCTCACCTCTTTCTGTAATTCTTTTATTTTTGTATTCTGGTTGGATTGTGTGATTTTGAGAAGACGTTCGTGAAGAAGATAAGGAAGCTCCTGAGTTTCCAGGCTTCTGGCCAGACTACGACTGAAGTGATTGAGGATGACGTCACACCCCCGAGGATTTTTGGGCTACACTCGGATCATCTTTCACGGAGGCCTTAACTGCTGGCACATTAATGTGCAGACGGACCATTGCATGTACCATGGGGAGCTGATGGTATCCCTAGCTTGGGGTCGTTATGACGTCCCTGTTATAGATTTTCATGCTTTTGTTTGGTTGGAGTTTTACATGCCCGTTAGGGACATGTGGGCTGATATGTACTACACCCCACGTGATGACTCCTTTTTGTCCACTGCTCGGGCTCCTGCCTGTTGTTCTGTCGCTCCGATGAATGTTTCCTCAGACGAAGAAGACCCCGAGGAGGACCCGGCTATAGTCCCTTCTCGTTAGTCATAGGAGCTGATACTATTGGTAGCTACTGATAGTTAACTGTTTATCTTTTTGGGAAGCTTGATGTTTTGTTGAACATGCTGGGGTATATTTGTATATCTTTGGGTGGGTACATATTTTGTTTTTTGGTATATGTTGGAATGTAATTAAACGAGCTTACAATATATATATATATATATATATATATATATATATATATATATATATATATATATATATATATATATATATATATATATATATATTGTGTATGATTCATTTTACGTTGTTAAACTTTATTTATTGCAGCTGTTTTATATATGATTTCTATATGTAATGGACTCTAACTTAACTCTCTTAACGCCACTTGACAATGATCTATAATCTTAACAAAAAAAAAATGGTGATATTTGTAAAGGAACTTAAATAACCATAAAATGAATCGGGACTACGAGTTTAAAAAAAAAAATTACTATTTTCCACAATTTAATTTATTTCGCTTTATGTTACAAATTATTATTATAGTTATAGTGCGACGTCCTTTCTTCACGGCTACTTATAGAAAAAGGGGTGTTACACCTGCTATCGGGTGCAATTACTGGACTGATTTTGCATCCCACGCCGAGACATGCCACTGCCCACGCCGCGATGCCCACTACAAAACATGGTTTCTGTTGAATGCTACAGAAACTGTGCATTGTTCCATTAAATTTATCTTAGCTTCCAATCATCAAAAATTGGTTCCTAGGTGATTTCTAGCTTCACCAACATCTTCTAAACATGTTGTAACATCTTTACAACCTATTAATTCTCTTAATTTGGGTCAAATACCAAAAATCACCCTCTTGGTTGTTCATGACCTAGGTTCAATACTCAAGAACCAACTAATGTTATCTATGGATAAAAACCAACTATCTTGATCTCATTAAGTTGAAACAACAATTTCAATCAATGAAAACAAGAATCTAACAAGGAAAATCGATTGCCACCCTTTACAACTCATCTTCTCCATCTAAAGACCTAACTCCAAAGCATGGAAAAGATGAAGAACAAGGTTTGAAATCACCCCTACCTTTTGCTTGGTTGAAGATCATGAAGCCTTGAACTTACTCTTAGATCTTCCTTCAAGTTTTGATCTTAATCCTATAGCTTTCCTCCCTTTCCTCTCTTCTTTCTCTTCTTTCTCTTCTTTCTTCCCTTGGTTTCCTTCTTTTCTCACTTTCTCTCCTTTGTTTCTGCTTCTGTTGTGGGAAATGAAGAGGAGAAATCTAATTTTGCTTCTTATAAGCCAATCCACTAATGTGGTACTGAATTCCCGATCTGTTATGAACACGTAGATTCCTCCGAATCAAGGTTCCTAACTTTCAACATATTCAAAATAAATCCTAAGATTCATTAAAAATCATGTTTCACCTTTATCTTATATTTCCATATCTGCTGGGGGTCAATCCGATATTAAAATGCACAACCGGTATACCTAAAAGTACGAAACTAACTCCAATTATCCTGAAACTTTAACTACATCTTACTTAGCTTATTTGTGACCTATAAACAAATTATCCATATGTGTTTCCTTTAACTTAGTAATTTATGCTACTATCTGAGTCATTTTAGGCCTTTTACTACATTCTATTGCAGTAAAATACCTAAATCAACTCAGATTGTCACAAAACTTAACTGACATGCTAAACAAGTAATACATTACCTTTGTAACTAATTACAAGCCTAATATGTTTTTTCGAGATATTACATTTCTCCCCTCCTTTTTAAAATATTGTCCCCAAAATTTGTTTTACCTCATGCAAGAAGTCACATGCAACTCACATTTCAAAACAAGTACAACCAAACCTTAAATAAACAAAACCATACACTTACCTTTCTCTGAACTTGTAGGTTGCGTTGTCTCCTTGCCTTACAAGATGTACACTCTTCCTTGAGTTGTGGGTCTACTATCTGGCTGTGTTTCTTCCCTTTGCAGACACTCTATCACAAAATGCCCTGGCTACCCACACTTGTAGCACACTGACTATCTTGCTAAGTAAGGTTTATCACCATGTTGCCTTCCACACTTAGGGCACTGAGCCCTCTTTGACTCCACCTGCTCTAATTTACCTTTTTCACCCTTTGTGAATTTCTGCTCATTATGCTTCCTTTTTTTAGAACCTTAGGATTCTTGATCCACTGTAGTTCTCTTCTCATGCTTATCTATTAGTCTGCACTTGTTGACCAAAGAAGAAAAATCTCTGATCTCCAAGGGCTCTATAGCATCCCTGATATCAGCTCTCAAACTGAACTCAAATTTTTCACATCTCCAGTTCTTATTCAGGTTATGTTTGAGAAAACTTTGACAACTGCTCAAACTTGGCCTCATACTGGCCCACTGACAAGCCTCCCTACTCTAACCTCATAAATTTCACCTCCTTCACATCTCGCAAAGTTTGTGAAAAATACTTTTCCAAGAAAGTTATCCTAAACATTTCTCAGGTCATTTGAGCTTCAGCTACTGCCATCACTCTTGTGGTACTTTGCCACCAATGCTTTACCTCTCCTTTTAATATAAAAGAGGCAAAAGAGACTTTTTGCTCGTTTGCACATACCATAACCTCAAAAATCTTTTCTATCTCATTCAACCATCCTTCAACTTTTATTAGGTCATACTCACTATCGAAAGGTGGATGGTTCATCTTCCTGAACGCTGCCAAGTCCTGAAAGTTATGATTCCTTCTAACTTGTTCTTGCTGCACTGGTTTTACAGGTTGATTGGCCTCCAACCTCTTTAGCACCCTTTCCATTATATTGGTCATATCCATAACTGTTTCGGCCATGTTAGGTTCTTCAGGAGCTGTGTTCCTTGCTTCTCTAGTTTGCTTCTTTGGAGCCATAATTTCCTGTACACACCAAAACAATTCATATTGATCTGCAGTCTCAATATCATGTAAACATGCAACAATAGTTAATAACAACTAACTTAAAGCCAAAACATGCAATTCTAGCATCACATTTAACATATGAGACAAGAAATTCATAACACTTAGCGAAAAAAATACTAAACGTGTCTAAGCCTAGTCAGTCCATACCCTGGCTCAACAGGATGAACGACTTTGATACCATAATATAACACTCTAATATCGATAACCAAGTATACCATGCATATACCTAGATATACAGTATTAGTTATGCTACTTTTAACTTAAAACATCATATTATTCCATATCATTTAAACAAATAATAATGGAGAGCCTTGCAGAAACTAAAAGTTATACATATAACCTTGCCTCAAAAGGGCTCATTGTATATATAAACTTTTCTGAACAAACTAAAAACAATGTAAATAAATAAAAAAAAACTTTATAACTAAGCATAAAAACTATCCTAGTCTCCATACTTTTTCTTCTTGCCTTTGCACGAACTTTCACCTAGAATTACATGGAAACAAACGGGGTGAGAAATCGCATTTCTCAATATAAGTATACCAATACCAGTAGTTTAAACATTTGCAATGAATAAACCAAACTATTACATAAGAATATATGTCTCACTTCTATGCAATATTCAAATGTAATCTATAACTTATCTCTATTTAGAACAAGCAATGATATCAAATAACTACACATACAATCATTTGAAACCATCATATAAGACAACCGCCCATACAACTGTCACCGAAGGCAAATGCAACACAAACATAACAACACATAATCACCAATCAAAACAGATATTAAATAATGAAATGTTGAGATGACATATGATTATGTTTAAATAATAATATAAGATATTATGAGTGTAGTGTGGTGAAACTTGGCTATTCCTCTAGGTAAGGAGGGAATCTGGTACAATAACAAGTAACCTCCTATAACCTACCAAGTAGGGAGGGAGTTTACTATCATATCATATAACCTCCTATAACCTACCATAAACTGGGTGGATATCGCCACCAAAACTGAGTAGATGCCTCCACTATCTGCTCTCTAGCAATAGCAAGTACGTGTAAAAGTGATATGTGTGTAAATGTGGGATTATGTCCTAACTCTAACATAACCACCATATAACCTTATACTAAGCCCACCTTTGCATTACTAGCTCTACCTCTTCTCTGTGAGAGCACTTCATGCACTACGACATTTAACCAATGCCAACCAGACTTAGTACACTACTATCTTTGCATTACTAACTCTACTTCACTCTTGAAGAGATTTCACACACTGTGGCATTCACCCTTATCAACTAGGGTCTATGGCACTCAACTTTTGCCATCTAGCCTCTTAACTCCCTTATCACCTCTTTTGTGACATCTGTGTAACTTTAGGTTACTTAAGAAACTAAATTCTTAGCCTATGGCAAGCCATGTGCAATGGATGCACTCACTTTTCTTTTATCTTCCCTTGTATGTCACTAGGTTTTTCTCTCCAATAAAAAACTTCTATAGTTCCTTAACACTCTTAAAAAGGCATAAACAAAGGATTCTATCAACTAGAGAACTCAAAACATCCAAAAATGACATTTTGGACCTCTAGGGTCTCACGCCGCAGCACGGCGTTGGCATGCTGCGACGCCCTACTCTCGGGTGCAGTTATTGGACTGATTTTGCATCCCACGTCGCGGTATGCTACTGCCCACACTGCAACGCTCACTGCAGAACATGGTTTATGTAGAATTATGCAGAAACCGTGCACTGTTCCATTAATTTTATCTTAACTTCCAATCATAAAAAATTGGTTCCTAGGTGATTTCTAGCTTCACCAACATCTTCTAAACATGTTGTAACACTTTTATAACATATTAATTCTCTTAATTTGGATCAAACACCAAAAATCACCCTCTTGGTTGTTCATGACCTAGGTTCAATACTCAAGAACTAACTCCTGTTATCTATGGATAAAAATCAACTATCTTGATCTCATTAAATTGAAACAACCAATTTCAATCAATGAAAGTAAGAATCTAACAAGAAAAACTGATAGCCACCCTTTACAACTCATCTTCTCCATCTAAAGACCTAACTCCCAAGCATGGAAAAGATGAAGAACAAGGTTAGAAATCACCCCCTACCTCTTGCTTGGATGAAGATCTTGAAGCCTTGAACTTACTCTTGGATCTTCCTTCAAGTTTTGATCTTAATCCTATAGCTTTCCTTCCTTTCCTCTCTTCTTTCTCTTCTTTCTTCCCTTGGTTTCATTCTTTTCTCACTTTCTGTCCTCTGTTTCTGCTTCTGTCTTGAGAAATGAAGAGGAGAAATCTAATTTTGCTTCTTATAAGCCAATCCACTAATGTAGTACTAAATTCTTGATCTGCTATAAAAACTTAGATTCCTTCGAATCAAGGTTCCTAACTTCCAACAGATTCAAAATAAATCATAAAATTCATTAAAAATCTTATTTCATATTTATCTTATATTTTCATATATGCTGGGGGTCAATCCGGTATTAAAATGTATAACTAGTATGCCTAAAAATACCAAACTAACTCCAATTATCTTGAAACTTTAACTACGTCTTACTTAGCTTATTTGTGACCTAGAAACAAATTATCTATATTTGTTTCCTTTAACTTAGCAATTTATGCTACTATCTAGGTCATTTTAATCCTTTTTACTACATTCTATGTTGTAGCAAAGTACCTAAATCAACTTAGATTGTCACAAAACTTAACTAACATGCTAAACAAGTAATATATTACCTTTGTAACTAATTACAAGCGTAACATGTTTTTTCGAGATATTACAGTTTGAATGGTGTTAAATGGTGTTGAATTTTCATGATAAAAGGATGCTCATTGGTGGCTAGAGTTTTGATATGTTTTGCATAAAAATGATGCTTGAATGGTGTTGAAAAGTCACTGAGTGATGAATTTGTCTTTAGAGGTTGAAGTGGTGGTTTATGACTTATTTCATGTTGGTTTATGGGTTATGAACCTAGAGAAGTCTATAGAGACCTTTGAGGCACAAAGTGAGAAAATGAGTTTTAGGTTGATGTTTAATGCTTAAATCTTTACTTAGAGGATTAAGACTTATGTAGGAAGTTTATGACATGATTAGTGGTCATGACTTATGTTGGAAAACATCTAGGAATGAAGTTGGAAGTGTTACTAATTGGTTGAGAACTAATTAAGCAAAAACAGATTTTGCAGCAAATGATTACGCAGAAATCTCACTTGACATCCTGTGATGTTTGTTACATAACTTGAGCTACTGACATCGGAATGACTTGCTTCTTATTGCATTTGTAAGCTAAGACATAATGTAACACCCCAAAATTAACTTTTCTGCTCTCAGAATCCATTCTAAAAATATTTGTGATTTTCTGGAATTTTCTTGGGATTTTCTGAGAATGCGGAATATTTTAATATATTTCTCGTTTTACGTATGCACTGAGCAGAACCGGAGAAATGAGATATTTTCTCCGAGAACCTCGAACTATGGAAACATCGACGGGGGATCTTACTAAACCCGAGGCCGAACACAGTTTACAAGGTTTCACATTTTTCGAGAAATCTTAACAGATGAAATAATAAAATACTGTGAAGAATTTATCTGTCAGATTTGTTAATGCTGACTTCTGCCAACTATAACTATTGTCCAATAAATAATAACATGTATTAAAAATATTATCACATTATTCAAAATCTGATTTTTGTATCACACCTATTAGTTTTAATTTCAAAAGAAAGATTAAATTTAATCCAAGCTTATTATGGGAAGCTTCCAAGCAATTTCCCTTGTAACACATTTTTTCTCTCTCCTTTCTCCATTCTTCTACGGCAGAAAGCTACAAGGGAAGCCCAAATATTTCCCCTCAATTGTGTTAATATTGCATTCTCATTTCTCTAAAACCCCAAATACCCATTTCTCCATTTCCTCTCTTCTCCTTCCTCTCCACCGTACACACACACCCTCACATTGGAGACCAACTCCATCATTTGCCAAACAAATCATATTTTCTTGTTTCCTTCCGCCATTTCAAAAACTATTCTCCTTGTTGGTTATCCCTTGGTTCCTCTTCTTCTTCTTCTTCCATTTCTTTTCCACCATTGAAGCTAAAGCTTGGAGCTTTAAGGTAAAGTCTTCAACTTTCTTCCATTTTCTTGCTATTTTCGTTTCTGTTGGCCACCTTGGTGACCAAGAACCTATTTTTCATGGTTTGAGTGAACATTGTGGTGATCACTCACATTGGAGTTTTTCTTGAAGGGGGGAAAACGAAAATCTAAGGCAAGAAGGAGTGGCACATTGTGTTGTTTTCCACATAGGTAAGAGGGAGATGATCCTCTTCAACCAATCTTGGTAGTAAAGGAATGTCTTGTATGTGTATTGTTGTTGATTTTTGAATCCATGTATAAAGTTCTCTCATTTTTATGTTGTTCTTGATGATAGTGTATTTTGTTGGGTTTGTATGATTTATTGATGTCTCTTGCATGATTTGAAGGTGTATTTGAGTATCTTGTTGATTAAATATGATGAGGAATGGTTTGGTTTGAGTTAGAGGACCTGAGGAACTCTGTTTTCTGCAAGTTTACGCGTGGTAATCGATTACATGGGGCTTGTAATCGATTACCAAGCTCTTAAAGATACAAAATCGTGATTCTGGAAATCTAGTAATTGATTACATCTGGTGTGTAATCGATTACAGAGATTCTGTTTAGCTTGTAATCGATTACAAGAGGAGTGTAATCGATTACCAAGCCTCTGATGTCACGAAATGGTGCTTCTGGGAATCACGTAATCGATTACAATTTGTGGGTAATCGATTACGGAGGTTCTGTCCAATTGGTAATCGATTACCACAGTTGTGTAATCAATTACCAGTGCCTTGAAGTTACGAAACGTGGTTCTGGGAATCACGTAATCGATTACAATGAGATTGTAATCGATTACAAAGGTTCTGTTTCTCGGGTAATCGATTACAATGGTGATGTAATCGATTACCAAGACCAAAAATGAGATTTTTGAGCTGGAAATGATTGAGATTATGGTTCTTTGTCCTTTGTAACTCAAACATAACCTAAAAACCCTAGATTCAAGGATTTTACTTTACTAAATTGTGATAGGAATGTGCATTCACACCAATAGAGAAGAAATGATTTTGAATATAAAATTCTTGGATCCATGACATGGAAATTGTGGTATGTGTGTAATGAGGAATACATGTTGATGCTGAGAATTATTGATGTAATACTCAATGAGATAAGAATGATGATGTGCCATTGAGGCAATGTTTTAATAAATGTATTGTTGATATGTCATGTTGGACATGGAATAATGCTTATGTGCCATTGAGGAAAGGCTTATGTTGAATGTATCATTAATGAACATACATGATTGGACATTGTATCATCATGCATGTGTATTGTCCGTGGGACATTGTTGAGAAGGCTATGTTGCCTAGGAGTTTGAATAACACCTATGTGCGGGTGCCAATAGACTAAGCGTAGGTGTCATATGTTGTTGACCCTGGGGGCGTCGGGGTGTGGGTGTCTCACAATAGACAGTGGTAGCTCCACTGGGGCCGTGGGATAGACCAATGCAACACACCGACGATCCTGCCTGAGATGCTGTCCTATGTCACGATCAACTGTTGAGATGCCATGTGTGAGCCATTTTGCGCAAATGTTTTTATGTGATGAGCACACTATATTTTTAAGGCTAACGATACACTGGCATTACTCCTTGATCATTCACTCCGAAAATGTTTATGTCTAGCTCCATGGAGTAGGAACTTTGGTACCCTTGTTGCATTGTGAGTTGTCAGTCACATGGTCCATTGAGCATTCATGATTGGATAATGTGTTTACTATTATGACTGTGATATTTATCTGATTCTTGGTAATACTGATGTTGCTAGTTGGCTATGGATGATGTTAATTACTGTTCCTTGTTGCTTTACTCTCATTAATTGCTTTCATGTATTACTATACCTGTATGTATTAATTGTGTCTTATGTGGGCGTTCGACGCCGTTTATTTTCTTGCTGCCTTGTTGGTACTGAAAGCTGGGAATCTCACCTCTTTCAGTAAATTTCTTTATTTTGCATTTTGAATTGGATCGTATGCCCTCAAGAAGACACTCGTGAGGAGAACAAGGAAACCACTGAGTTTCAGGGTTTCTGGCCTTATCTTGACTGAGATAGAAGTTGTTGAGAATGTCATTTCGCCCCCGTGGATTTTTTGGTTACGTGCGGATCAACTTTCATGGTGGTCCGGATTGCTGGCATATCAACGTGCAGACTGATCGATGTGTGTACCATGGTGAATTGACGGTGTCTTTAGCATGGGGACGCTACACTGCTTCTATTTTTGACTTTCATGCTTTCGTGTGGTTGGAATTTTATATGCCTATAAGAGATATGTGGGCGGATATGTACTATAACCCACGTGAAGACTCTTTCTTGTCTACTGCCCGGGCTCCTGCCCGCTGTTCTATCGTCCCGATGGATGTCTCGTCGGACGACGAGGACCCTGAGGAGGATCCATCTACGGTTCCTTCTCATTCCAGGCAGTCTTAGGGTTGGTTTTAGATTGATGGCTACTGATGGCTATCCGTTTATTTTGAGGGAGCCTGACGTACTACTGGATTAGTGGGTAGATATATTTGTATCTCTTGGGGTAGGTACACATTTTGCTTTTTGTACATCTTTTTGGAAATGTAATTTAAACAGGCTTGTATTTCTGGTGCAAAGTATGTAACTATCTATATTGTACATGGTTGTATGTTTCATTACATGTTGATTTCTCTTTGACGTTTTTGATAAGAAGTTTTATATGAAGGAGGAACTTTTAATTTTAAATCAATCACGCGATATATTTACAAACAGGTGTATATGTACATTAAATGGAAGTTTTAACCGGAACTATGTTAAAAGAAAAAAAATGCTCAAATTTTTCGTAGTCATTTTTGGGTCGTTTCACTATAGTGCGATGTTCCTTCTTCTCACCCGTTATGACTGAAGGGAGAAAAAGAGGCGTTACACATAAGGCTTCATGCAATAAAAATTTCAAAATTTTAGAATAAACCAATTAGTCCTAGTTTTGATCTAAACCCGAGACAAATTTTACAAAAAAAGTAATCTGGCACTTGTTAAACTAGATTACATAATTTCTTACTCTGAAGTCATATTTACATGAGACCAATGATATTTGAAATCTAACATATAAGGTCATTTGACTATTAAATTTCAGAATATTTTAATTCTTAGTTTGTTCCCAGTTTCATTTTAAAGTCAGGTCATTTTCGGGTAAAACAGAGAATGCCCTGTTTTGACTTCTACATAATGTGGCATAACTTTGGTTACACTTAGCCAAATGAAGTGAGGTTTATGGCATTTTAAAGATATGAGAGAATGCTATTTGTCTATGAAATTTTAGAATTTTTGAGGTTAGGATGCACATTTGGCACTCATGAAAAATTGAGGTGGTTTTGAGAAAGTTTGGACCCTAGAAACTTTAGTAGCTTCTTTAATAGTTAAAGTTGAACTATGAAAGTGTAGTAAAAATATGTTTGCCCCTTTATGGGTTAAACTTGAATTAAATGCTTCTTTATTAAGCTTAAAATGAAATGTATGCATGATATTGATGTATGAATGTAATGGATTGAATTACTTATGAGGTAAATCATTATATGCACTTAGTGTAATTGGCTAGCTGACATGGACAATGATTTTGATGATAACAAACATTAAGATGATGAGAAGATCAAGTCCAAGGTTTTCAAGATTAGCTTTAGGACTTAAGGTCTTTGTAAGGAGACTCATTGGATATCTCATTGATTTTGGACACAAAGAAATATTTTCAAAATTGTTTTAAATTAAATATCACAAATCCAAATCATGGTTTTGAAAGCATTTAAAAGTGTTAAAAGCCTTTTTTCAAGAGGTATTCGAATACCATTTAAAGGTATTCGAATAACATCCTAGTATCACGTTTTTACAAGGCTTTTTAATCGGAGGTATTCGAATACCTCGATGGTATTCGAATACGGTATTCGAATACCTCCTGATGGTATTCGAATACCACGGGATTTTTGAAATAGAAAGAAACGGCTATAATTCAAATTTAAATGGATATTAATTGTTTAAACGGCTCTTTTTCTCAAATGCTCTATAAATAGAGACCTTGGGTCTCTTCTAAAGGTTGCCCAACCACTTGAATTATTTTTGCTTGTGTCAAAAACGTGATTCACTATTTTCTCTTATTTTTACGTGCTCTTTTCGCCAAAATCTTGAGATATCCTTAGAGAGCTCCATAGTGCTTCAAGTTGTAATATTTGCTCTGAGTGAGAGTTTCTCTTCTTCATCTATTTCTCGATATTTTGTATTGTGAGGGTGAGGTATCCCTCGGTAAAAGGGTGAGGTATCCCTTGTTGTAAAGAAGGTGAGGTATCCTTCAAAGGGGTGAGGTATCCCTCTAAGGTTTGTGTAAGGGTGAGGTATCCTCAGGTGAGGCTTTAGCACAAGGGTAGAGTTTCCTGTGTGTGAAAAGTGCTCTATTGTGTAAAGGTTGCAAGCACCTATTTTTAAGCTTGTATTGAATAGTGAAAAATCTCGAAGCGTGTTTCGGGGGGATTGGGACGTAGGCCACAAGTGGTTGGTGGTCGAACCGGGATAAACATCGTACTCGCTTTTCTTCTTTCCTTAATCTTTTGTCTTTACGCACTTTATTTATTATATCTTGCAATTTAATTTCTAGTTGTTCTTCTTATCTTCATCTTATTCACGCCTTTTATTATTTAAATTCAGCATAGTTTATTTGTTTAAGGCTTTTGTGAAAAATCCTTAATTACTCAATTCACCCCCCCTCTTGAGTACTGAAGCCACTTGGGTAACAAGTGGTATCAGAGCTAGACTCTTGTATAAAGAGCTTAGCCGCTTCAAGAGTACATGGCTTCATCAAATGTTTTATCAGAAGCAACTTCCATAAATCGACCACCCTTTTTCAATGGGGATGGTTATGCATATTGGAAGGAAAGAATGAAAATATTTATAGAGGCTATTGATTTAGATGTGTGGGATGCTGTCGAAAATGGTGCATTTATACCTACACGCGTTGTCAATGGTGTAAAAACTGAGACACCTAGAAGTGATTGGTCTAAAGATGATAAAAGAAAAGTTCAAAATAACTTAGTAGCCAAAAACATCATTACCTCAGCCTTGGGGTATGATGAATTTTTTAGAATTTCAAATTGCAAAACTGCTAAAGAAATGTGGGACACTTTACAAGTTACCCATGAGGGTACTAGTGAAGTTAAGAGGTCGAGAATCAATTCTCTAACTCGTGAATATGAATTATTTACTATGAACCAAGGAGAAAGCATTCAAGAAATGCAAAAGAGGTTCACCCACATTGTTAATCATCTTGCATCATTAGGAAAGAATTTTACTAACGAAGATTTGATTAACAAAGTGTTGAGATGTCTTAGCGAGGATTTGGCAACCAAGCAATTTCAGAATCAAGGGACTTGACAACTATGTCATTAGCA
Organism: Ormosia emarginata; assembly: GCA_029884605.1. Taxonomy (NCBI): domain Eukaryota; kingdom Viridiplantae; phylum Streptophyta; class Magnoliopsida; order Fabales; family Fabaceae; genus Ormosia; species Ormosia emarginata. The sequence continues at coordinate 1,655,256 of JAQQTP010000074.1, forward strand.
ACTCTTTTTGGAAAACTTCACGAGCATGAATTAGAACTCAACAGGCTTGACCAAAGTGAGGAAAACGATAAAAAGAAAAAGGGGATAGCGCTTAAAGCCACCACCTCCACTATCAATAATGATGAAGAAGACGATGGAGATGACGTGGACAACAATGAGCTAAATGAACAAAATCTCAATCTTCTGGTAAGAAAATTTGGTAAGTTCCTAAAGAAAAAGAGAACTCAAAGAAGATCGCCATTTCCCCCAAAGAAAGTTGAAAAGAAACCCTCTAAAGAAAGAAGAGTCTACATAGCATGAGATGACAATGATATGGACTCCACTGATAGCTCAGATAGTGAAGAAGCCCATCTATGTTTTATGGCGAAAGGAGAAGAAGAAGAAGAAGAAGAAAACGACAACGAGGTAAATTCTGACGTATCTCCTTCTTATGATGAGTTACAAGATGCCTTTGAAGAATTGCATGACGAATCAATAAGGCTCACTAAATTAATTTCTTCATCTAAGAAAACTATCTCTTCTTTGGAAAATCAAATTCTAATTTTAAATAAAGAGATTGAAGAATTAAAAATTGAAAATGAAACTTTGATAATTATTGATGCATGCTCATCTCATTCCTCACATGCTTCTACTTGTTTACCTTGTTCTTCATGTCATTTGCTTGAAAATAAAATTGAAGATTTAAAGAATACCCTTGCCAAATTCACATGTGGAAGAGATAATTTAAATATTTTATTAGGAAAACAAAGGGTTGTTTTTCAAAAGGCTGGAATAGGATATAACCCGAATAATCAACACAAATCCTATAAAAATTATTTTGTTAATTCTAGCATCTCATGTAGCCCATTTGTTAAATGTTTCTATTGTGGGAAGAAGGGTCATAGTGCTTCAACATGCAATGTAAGGAAAAATATCAATACAAAAATTAGAACCAAAATGGTATGGGTTCCTAAGGGCACTATACCCAAAACCGACAATCAAGGACCCAAGAAAATTTGGGTACCAAAAACCAAAAATTGAATTGTGTTGCAGGTGTGCTTGATAGCCAAGAGCTAACTTCGGCATTTTTGAAAGTGGTTTGCTGCAAGCACAAGACTATAATAAATTCCAAGCTCTCCTTCTTGTCTCTATCGAGGCTTGGACTTGCATTCATATGAGTATTTCCATCAAAAGGAGAACACTACCTCAAGCATAAATTTAAATGGACAAAATTCATTCAACTTGAGGACATGCATATATTGTTTAATATGATAAAATGGGAGAGAAAAATACTTGCCCCATCTTTTTGATCATGACAAAAGGGGAGAATGGTATCAAATGTACAAAAGGGGAGAACAAGTTTAAATGTCTTTGTTTGAGAAAAGTCAAAAAAAAAAGTCAAAACAAAAATAGAAATTGGATTCCAAAAGTAAGGGGGAGTCTTTGCACATCTCGATATAAATCACCTCTTATGAAAAAGGGGAGTAAGTATCTCTAAACTAACTTTGTGAATTTCAATTTATATGAACTAATGCTTTTCTCAAATGTTAGTTTGTCATCATCAAAAAGGGGAGAATGTAATTGGCTAGTGCCGACATGGACAATGATTTTGATGATAACAAACATTAAGATGATGAGAAGATCAAGTCCAAGGTTTTCAAGATTAGCTTTAGGACTTAAGGTCTTTGTAAGGAGACTCATTGGATATCTCATTGATTTTGGACACAAAGAAATATTTTCAAAATTGTTTTAAATTAAATATCACAAATCCAAATCATGGTTTTGAAAGCATTTAAAAGTGTTAAAAGCCTTTTTTGAGGTATTCGAATACCATTTAAAGGTATTCGAATAACATCCTAGTATCACGTTTTTACAAGGCTTTTTAATCGAGGTATTCGAATACCTCGATGGTATTCGAATACGGTATTCGAATACCTCGATGGTATTCGAATACCACAGATTTATGAAATAGAAAGAAACGACTATAATTCAAATTTAAATGGATATTAATTGTTTAAACGGCTCTTTTTCTCAAATGCTCTATAAATAGAGACCTTGGGTCTCTTCTAAAGGTTGCCCAACCACTTGAATTATTTTTGCTTGTGTCAAAAACGTGATTCACTATTTTCTCTTATTTTATGTGCTCTTTTCGCCAAAATCTTGAGATATCCTTAGAGAGCTCCATAGTGCTTCAAGTTGTAATATTTGCTCTGAGTGAGAGTTTCTCTTCTTCATCTATTTCTCTGATATACTGTATTGTGAGGGTGAGGTATCCCTTAGTAAAAGGGTGAGGTATCCCTTGTTGTAAAGAAGGTGAGGTATCCTTCAAAGGGGGTGAGGTATCCCTCTAAGGTTTGTGTAAGGGTGAGGTATCCCTGCAGGCTGAGGCTTTAGCATAAGGGTAGAGTTTCCCTGTGTGTGAAAAGTGCTCTATTGTGTAAAGGTTGCAAGCACCTGTTTTTAAGCTTGTATTGAATAGTGAAAAATCTCGAACCGTGTTTGGACGGACGTAAAAGTGGTTGGTGGTGAACCGGGATAAACATCGTGCACTGCTTTTCTTCTTTCCTTAATCTTTTGTCTTTTGCACTTTATTTATTATATCTTGCAATTTAATTTCTAGTTGTTCTTCTTATCTTCATCTTATTCACGCCTTTTATTATTTAAATTCAGCATAGTTTATTTGTTTAAGGCTTTTGTGAAAAATCCTTAATTACTCAATTCACCCCCCCTCTTGAGTACTGAAGCCACTTGGGTAACACTTAGTATGGAATGAATGACATATGTGAATGATGTTGATGAATGGTATATATAAAATGATGTTTTAGTTTTAAATGATATGTTGTGATTCCCTAACATAGGAATGATGAAAAATATGGCATTGAGCCATGATATGATGTGAGGATAAGAAATACTATAGTGTATAATTGATGAATGTATTATGTTTTGATATGTCAAGTTGAAATACTTATGATGTGAATTATCGTTTATGCTTTGCATGAAATGACTGGTAACCAAGATGAATAAGAGGTTGAATGATGTTGAAAAGCATATTGATACATGCATGATAATGGATAATACTGACAAGCATAATATTGGGATGCAAAATAAAGAAAGGATAAAGGTATATTGAGGTTGAGTAAGTTATTCCCTCTCTACTTGAAATATGAAAGGATTGAATAACATATAAATGATATAAAGTATGAATGAGGTCTTGCTCCCTTATTATGTAAGAAAAATCAAGATTTAGTGCAAAGTTAATAAAAAATGATTTTTAAGTACTTATGTATATTTTGTTTTCAAACTTGTTATTTGCTATTTCTTTGTATGAATGACCCTACGACTTGAGCAAAGGTCTCCTAGTGCCCGGGGTTCTGGGTATTAATGGATGTGAGGCAAGTTAGCCCATTCATGCTAAGTAGTGTTAAGTGGTTGATGCCCTACTACTTAGAGAGGTAATACCCAGTATGGTATTGAGATTGGTAAGGTAATGGTAATCTCATAGTTGTGGGGAAAGTTTGGCCACTCATACCAAGGTAGTGCAAGGAGGTCAAGGAACAAAGGTTTTCCTTCCCCTTCCTACTTGAGGATATACAAAGATCAAAAGGACTTCCTGGAACAAAGGTTTTCCTGTGAGGGATTCCTGAAACAAAGGTTATCTTGGAAAAAAGGAATTCTTGGAAATATGCAAATAACATGAGTTTTCCAAAAACAAAATGTTTTAAAAACATTGCATAAGCATACTTTAGGGCATTCCTTAGGCATAATCATACATCATAATGCATTGCATAAAATGACAATTGTATGGGTAATTGTCTTGTTTTTCTAAAATGGTAAAGTCCAAGAATGAAGGTTGACTTAAAAGTAATACAAAGGAATAATGGATATTACTCCTAGAGTGAGGAGCAGTGCTTATGTGTTATATGTACATTGCAATCATAGTTTGTGGTGATCAAATATATTTGCTCAAGTTGTATTATAATGTACTGGTTAAATTATCTTTCATACTTTATGAGCAAGTATGTTTACTTATGTTGGTCATAATATGATGTTTACAATATTTTTGTAATTAAACGAACTGTCTGCCTCAGGAAGGAAAATGACTAAGTTCTGGCATATGCCACCTTTCCAAAAATATATTTATGTGTAACTAGTTTTTTCTCGAAGCAACTGGATTTGTTATGATGTCACATTTTTAAAATGTACTACTGAGAATTTCTAATTCTCACCCTCGTTTTCTATTTCCATGATAAATTTAGCAAAGGACCAAAGCAAGCACAAGGCAAGGTGAATAAAGTATTAATGTACATATATATTGAGTTTGTGCTTAAATTTATGGTTCTATACTTAAACTATTATGATTAACTCTTTGCAAAAGTTTGTAATCTCAAACATATCAGATAGATGTTTAGTAAATAGCAAGTTTCCAGAGGTGTAAAATGCTTTGCTCTCTTACTTTTAGTAAAGGCTCTATATAATTACTCGTTAATAGTTATTATACAGGTTACGTATTTACGTTTTAAGTTTAAAGTGACATACTTAATTATACTTACTTAGTATACTTAGGGTATACTACGGTATATAGAATTAGGGTGTTACACCCTGTGTGACACCTGGGGCCGACGAGGGCAAAGAGTGGTAGCCGGTGCAAAAAGATGAAGCACGGACAAGTGACAGGCTTCTAGACGAAGGGACACATGAATGAACTGAATACACATCAAAATGAGAGGGATTCAGAGACTATGCAGGTATGAGACTACATAGTTGAGGATGACTTAAAGGAATTGATTAGCACCACCCGTATTAACAAGATATATCTTCTTTTCAAGAGCCAAGAACATAAGTACTCCATGGTTAAGCGTGCTTGACTTGGAGCACTTGTGGGATGGGTGACCTCCTGGGAAGTTTCCTAAGATGCGTGTGAGTGAGGACAAAGCATGCTAAAAGACCCGTGTTGATTTGTAGGGACACTCATCAATCTTGCAGGCAGTCCCAGTACATTACAAATGGTATCAGAGTGGGACCTCTCCCAGTACAGTATGGTTCGGGGACGAACCATGCGGAAGCTGGTGGGCATGTGACACCCGGGGCCGACGAGGGCGAGGAGTGGTAGCTGGTGCAAAGAGATGAAGCACGGACAAGGAGCGGCTCCTGGCAGGCTTCTAGGCGAAGGAACACATGAATGAACTGAATACACATTGGAATAAGAGGGATTCAGAGACTATGCAGGTACGAGACTGCATAGTTGAGGATAACTTAAAGGAATTGATTAGCACCACTCATATCAACAAGATGCATATTCTTTTCGAGAACCAAGAACACAAGTACTCCATGGTTAAGTGTGCTTGACTTAGAGCACTTGTGGGATGGGTGACCTCTTGGAAAGTTTCCTAGGATGCATGTGAGTGAGGACAAACCATGCTGAAAAGACCCGTGTTGATTTATGGGAACACTCACCAATCCTGCAGGCAGTCTCAGGACGCTACACCTTGTGTGGCTTGGTCGACACTTCTCCGAGCAGCATAAGCCTTTCTTTCTAGGTGTATGTAGTAGTAGGATTGCTCACTGGTAGGCTCATGGCTTTTGTCCTTTCTTGTGAAGCATGGAAGGGTTTCACCGTTCTCCCTCCTCTGCCCTTCTGACTATTACCGAAGGTTCCCACTATGTCTTGGGTGCATAATGGTGTTTTGGAGATGTGAGATTGTGAAGCCTTCTGCTCATGTTTCTCAAGAGGGAGGAGATGGGTGCTCGTATCTTGAGGAACCGTTGAGGTAGTCGTGGTTAGTGCTTGATCATCATCATCATCATCATCTCGGTATGTTACCTTCTTGGATTCCTTCAAGTGGCCACTCTTGGATAAGCTTAGCTTATAGGTCTTTCTTGTAAAGTCGATGATGTATAGAATGTGAATAATAAGAAGTTTTTTTTTAATGTTCTTTCATTGTTTGCTCTTCTCACTAAGATGAGTCCAACACTCATCATGTAAAAATATGCTTAACTTCGTCACGTTGCCCCGAGCTTGGTGCTTAGCTAGTATAACTAAGTGTCAAAATAAGTCTTAATGCTCCCAGGTCATAGGATCCATGCTTTATATGAAGCCAAAGTCTGTCATGCCCCCAAGGGATCAAGAGTTTTAATTTGGAGGCGTTAACATGACTAAGTCACTTGACACTCGTAGGCGCGCCGTAATCTAGCCATGGTCCATGTAACACCCTCTTTTTAGCATGTTAGACTTGTATATGGTCATAGAGGTATCATAACATTTGTTTAACATATCCGCATAATTTTGTGATTTTTGAGTTAATTGAGGCACTTTGCCGTAACACTGAACATGCAAAATAACTAATTTAACTCAGGAAAATAGCATAAGTGCTATATTAAAGGAAATAAATATGAAAAATTTATTTCTAGGTCATAAATGTGTGAAAGAGGATGTAGTTAAATTTTGAAGATAAACAGAGTCAGTTCGATATTTTAAAGGACACTAAGTGGGTGTTTAAGTACCGGATTGAGATGCAGTATATATAGAAATTATGAAAATTGTGAAACAAGATTTTTTATGAATCTTAGAATTTATTCTAAGGTTGTTGGAAGTTAGGAAACTTGATTTAGTAAAATCAAAGTGTTCCTAACAGATACGAAGTTTAGTTAAAGGACTAAATTGCCCTTCATTTTTCTTTTAAAGTGAGATTGATCTCATTTTCCTCTCACCTCTCTCTCTCACAGAATTGAGCTGAAATAGAAGCAAAGAAAACAAGGGAGAGAAGATAGAAAACAAAGGAAGAAAAGAGGATAAATAGGAAGAGGAAAACAAGAGCTTCATCATCCTCAAAGCTCCATCATCTCCAAGCTTGAGGTAGGGGGTATTTCTCCATTATTTTCCCTTCATCTTATGTTTTCCTAATCTTGGAAACTTAAGATTTGAGTTATGATTTGAAATAGAAAGCATGAAATGATGATTTTGTGTTTGATTCATGATGTAAGAACTTGATTTCTTCTCCTGATTCTTGATGAACTTTAAGTTTTGGAAAAATGGGTTTGAAACCCATACTTATTTGGTTTGATTTGCTGATGATTGATTGGTTGAATATTATAAATATGATGTTGATGAGTTGATATTTGTTGGAGTTGATGTTTAGAAGTGTTTGGGAATGGTGGTTCTTAGGTTGGTTTCTACAGAATTCTGTAGAAACCAAATTTTTTGATGGAGAGTTGCGGCACCTCCTAAGGAGAGACACGACACTCTAGCCTTTGCTGCGCAGGAAATGGAGGCAGAGAGCAGGGAATTGCAGCACAAACCTTTATGCCACGACAGTCTTGAGGTGAAGCCACAACACAACTGGGAAAAACCTCAAATTTTGAGATTTTGCTATGTAATGCAAGGTGTTTTAGCATAAAGTGATATAAGGGAATATATTCATTCTTGATTGGTGAGATGGTAATGCCCTGGGCCATGATATGAGATTGATTGGTGAGTTTGTATGCTATTACATATTGATGATTTGAGAAGTAATTTTAAGATGATATTATATGCTATTTAGATGAAGATAAGTATGAGTACTTTATAATCGATGTAATCACGCATGAGTTTAAATATGAAACAGGAACCTTGATATTTTTTTTATTGATTGAGAAATTGATTCCTAATGTAATGTAATGTCAAATATAATTATGTATAGGTTTATTATGAATGCTAATATTTATGAGATGATTAAGTATTGAATGTGGATAGGAAATGGAAAGCATGGTATTTTGATATGTCAAGCTGAAATGCTTATGAAGTGAATGGTAAGTAAAATGAATAAGATGTTGAATAATGTTAAAGAGCATAATGATTTATGTATATAATAAATGATGTTTACAAGTATAATTTGGGAAGTAAATTCAAGAAAAGGATAAATGTAGATTGAGGTTGAGGAAGCCTCTCTTTACAAGCATGTAAGGAATGTATAAATGAAAAGTTTAATAATTAAGGTTTTGCTTCCCTATTATGCAAGGAAAAGCTAGATTATTCATATTTGTAAAAGAGTGATAAGAGAAAAGGTTCTCTCGCTGATGAAATCAAGAGTAGAAGGGACTCTTGGTGCTGTGCAAGAATAGAAGGAATTCTTGTGGGAATTGCAAGATTACTTTAATTTGAAAAGCTGGCATTTGGGTAGAAGGAACCTAGAAGTGAAGCTTGTGTAAAGAATCTTGTATATTGATTTTTCAAAAGTGGATAAAACTCACTGTGGTGTGGGGACTCGATGTAGGTTACCAGAGGAGGTAGCTGAACCAGGATGAATCTCGGTTTGTAATTTTCTCTATCCCTTAACTCTTTATTTGCTTTATTATTGATTGTATGAATTAAACAATATGTTAGGGATGTTTACATGATTTGATTAGTTTATAATCTTGTTTATATCTGAAATTATCATTACTGTTAATAATTCTTTTTAAGTTTCAAGTCTTGATTGAAATATATCTTGCAAAAACACATTTTGATTTGTTGGTTGACAAAATCATTTTCATAGTTAAAGAAAAGAATCAGTTTTTGCAAAAAAAAAAAATAAGTTTCGAAAAGTTTTATTACTCAATTCAACTCCCCCTTCTTGAGTATTCAGAAGCCACAACCAACAAGTGGTATCAAAGCTTTCACTCTTGTGTAAAGCTTAACAGCTTAAGAGGATGGCTTCAAATGACATCTTGGGAGAAGGGGCTTCCTTGGCAAGACCCCTTGCTTTCAATGGCACTGCCTATATGTATTGGAAAGAAAGGATGTTAATATTCCTTGAGGCAAGTGGCATTGATGTATTAGATGCTGTTGAGAATGGTCCATACATTCCTCACACTCTTGATGCAAATGGCACCAAGAAACAAAAACTAAGAAGTGAATGGGATGATGATGACAAAAAGAAAGTAGGTTATAATGCTAAAGCTAAGAATATTATAACTTCTGCCTTGAGTTATGATGAATTTTTCAGGGTTTCAAATTGTAAGACAAGCAAGCAAATATGGGATACGCTGCAAATTACTCATGAAGGAACCAGTGATGTAAAGAGAGCAAGAATGAACTCACTCATGCACGAGTATGAACTCTTTCACATGAAGAATGGTGAAGACATCAATGATATGCAAAGAAGGTTCACTCACATAGTGAATCAACTAAATGGACTTGGAAAGAGCATTTCAAATGAACAACAAATCAACAAAATCATGAGATGTTTGACAAGAGAATGGCAACCAAAGATTACTGCTATAGCTAAATCAAAGGACTTAGTAACCATGAATATTGCTACACTATTTGGAAAACTTAAAGTGTAACATCCCGAAAATTTATAATTTTAGGATAAATAGTCGTTTTAGAATATTTGTGATTTTTGGGAATTTTCTAAAATTTTTTTGGGAACGTTGAATATTTTAATATATTTTTCGTTTTACGTGTGCACTGAACGGAGTCGGAAAAATGAAATATTTTCCTGAGAATCTTGATCTGTGAAAACGTCAACGGGGGATCTTACTTAACCCGAGACCAGACACGATTTACAAGATTTCACGTTTTTCAAGAAATTTTTAACAAATAAAATTATAATTGCTGTATAAATTTTATCTGTCAGATAAATTAATACTGACTTCGGTCAACTGTAACGATTGTCTACTAAATAATGATATGTTTTAAAAACCTTATCACGTTATTTAAAAATCTACCTTGTGCCAAATCCATTAGCTTTATTTTCAAAATAAAGATAAAGTTAATTTAAAACCAATATAGGAAGTTTCCAAGAAATTTCCTCCTATTTCACATTTCTCTCTCTCCCCTCTCCATTCTTCTCCCACGACAGAGGCCCCTTGGGAGCCAATAATCACATCCGCTTCTCATTCTCTTCCTTTCTTCTTCTTCTTCCCCCTCCACCGTACACCCTCACCATTCACCATCTTCACTTTCTTGCTTCACCACTTCCATATCTACCTTTCTTCCATCATTCCAAGACCACTTTCCTTGTGGCCATCCTTGGTTCTTCTTCTTCTTCTTCCATTTTCCACCATTGAAGTTAAAGCTTGGAGCTTTTGAGGTAAAGTCTTCAACTTTCTTTTATTTTCTTCTCATTTTCGTTTTCTTGGTCACCTATATGGCCAAGGAGTCATTTTTCCATGATTTGAGTGAATACTTTGGGAGTTGCTCACTCTAGGGTTTTCTTGAAGGGGGAAAACGAAAATCAAGAGCAAAAAGGAATAGCATCCTTGTGATTGTCTTCATTTAGGTAAGAGGGAGATGATCCTCTTCAACCAATCTTGGTAGTAAGGAAATGTCTTGTGTATTGTGTTGATGAGGGAATCCATGTTGGATTTCCCTCTTTGTTATACTATGTTATTTCCATGATTTTGTGGTTGTTTGATTTGTATGAATATATGGATTTGCATTATGTGCCTTGATGATTATGAACCTATATATTGCTATTTTGTATTTAGATGTCATGTATCATATTTTGGATTGTTGGAAAATAAATGAGAAACTTTGATGAAGGATGGGCCAGGGCTCTGCAGAAACGAATTCTGCAGAACCCTTGTTAATGCACTAGCGCTCAGGCGCTATGCATAGAGCGCCTAGGCACTCTATACCCAGAAAGTTTTCCCTGTGACGCGGCCTGGTTAGTGCTCAGGCGCTTCGTGGTCAGCGCCCAGGCGCTGCACCAGCACTCAGGCGCTCTAGCAGCGCTCAGGCGCTCCAGATATGGCGCCTAGGCGCCTAGAATAGAACCAGCTAGATAACTGTGAGATGAAGCTATGTGATTGAAGATTTGAATGTTAATGTTGGAATCTGAGATGGAAGGTTTTAAGGGTTTATTAACTCAATTTGAAGCCAAGGTTTTAGATTGAAACTACAATGAATTGGAATGAACTTGGTGAACAAAAATTTAAGTAACTGATATCAAGAAATCAATGCATAACATGGGAGAAATTGATGTTAGTAATGGACTTTGGGAGGCCACAGTTTTGATAATGGATTCTAGGAAGTTAGATTTATTTAGAGTAAAATGAGAGTTAAGTGATTTGGAACATAGAGGAAGAACAAGAGAGTTGTGAGACTTGTAAGACCTGCGAGTAAATTTTAAGTGAACATAATTGATTAGGTTAAGGAATTTGATCAACCTAAAGGAATGAAGCTTGAATAAGGACTTCGAGAGAAGTTTCTCTAGGAAATGAATTTACAATGGATGATAACTTGAGTAGGACTTTACGATGACCTCATAAGATTTATTAATGGTTGAATTGGCCTAATTGTGGCATATTATGGAAGATTGTGTATTGTGAAATATTTGTGAACCTGTTTATGCATGGAGTCCACATGCATTAGATGTTTGCTCAATCAATGACTGTTAAAGGGCTGAATGAGCCTAGGATCATGCATTGAGTCAGTATGCATTTTATAAACTGCTCAGTCTCTGACTGTTAAAAGACTGGATGAGCCTCTGATTTTGATTTAAGTTAACGTATTGAACAATTTGCTCAATCTATGACTGTTAAGAGGCTAGATGAGCCTATGATTATGCATTTAACCGGTATGCATTGAACAAATTGCTCAATCGATGACTGTTAAAAAGCTGTATGGGCCTATGAACGCGAACCGAATAATGTGGTTGATGATGGACCTATGGGGGACGTAAGGCACGGTGTATGCCGATTGCACGCATTACGGGCCCGATAAATCATTATTCTTTACGCATTGAATTAATGAGAATTGAATGGTGAGGTTTGTGATGGATCTTAGAGGGGCGTAAGGCATGGCGTATGCTGATTGCACGCATTACGAGCCTGACAAATCACTATTCTTTTTATGGTAAATGAACGAGGATTGGATAGTGTGGTCTATGATGGATCTCCGGGTGCGTCAAGGTGCGGTGATCCTTCTGGTGATGATGTTATCACATAGTAAAATACCTCTGGCCGGAAAGCCGATTGCAACGCACTGACGAGGAACCGACAAGCACTATTCTTTTCGTGGTCCAGCATAGACTGTTTAACGGGGCGGAGACTACCGGAACATTCATGTTTTAAAATGGAAAATCTTGGTACCAAGTGCACAAGCATTGTGAGTCAGCACTGTGAGTTAGCATTGTGAGTCGGCATTATGAGTCAGCATTGTGAGTTAGCATTGAGAGTCGACATTGTGAGTCCACATGTCATGTGTCACTCTTCTATATGATGAATAAACTATTGTGATCTTGATGCCATGATTACCCGAAATGTTTTAACTGTTCGATATCTGAGACCTTGTTGATTGTCTAGAGTATTGCTGATGTTTACTGGTTATTATTGATCCTTATTATTGCTTGTAACTGGACTGCTTGTGTTGTAAATTCCATTGCTACTGTTGATAAATATATGAACTATATTGCTTCGTGGGCGCTTTGCGCCATATTATTTTTTTACTGCCATAGTGGTACTGAAAGATGGGTGTCTCACCTCTTTCATGTATTTCTGTTTTATATTTGTATTGGATAAAAGATCGTGAGAAAGATGAAGAGGGACCATACCTTGATTGAGTGGATTGGGTGTCTGGACAAGATTTCTTCAATTACGTAAGAGTGCAGTCACGTGGGGGCATTGATGTCTGTCGTGTCAACTGGGACACCGAGTGTCATGTACATATAGGGTTGCGGCTTTGTCTGCTGGTAGTACCTATCCCTGGGTTACTACTTTTCCCCTTAGTGTTTTTTTTATTCCCGCTATATTTTATTGGACTCTGTAACTATCATATTCTATGTCGGTGATTTGTGATTATGTAATATTAATTATATAAATATATATATATATATATATATATATATATATATATATATATATAAGGAATATGATTTTATTTCAGTGGTTGTATTATAGGTTGAATCTGTTTATATTTCATTCGAGGCTTGTATTTTCTACTTATGCAAAATTGTCAAAAAAAAAATATAATACATATAGATTCTTGAGAATTTAAATTACTGTTATCATGACTGTGACACACTTAGATTTAGTAATTGTGGTGTAATGACGATTGCGCTGCGGTTGTTATATTTAGGTGCGTTACATAAAGAGCACGAGATGGAGTTGCATAGATTGAATGATCATGAAGAGAAGGAGAAAAAGAAAAGAAGCTTATCACTTAAAGCACATGTCTCCTAAGAAAGCCTTGACAATGATGAAGATGAAGAAGTTGAAGAAGATGGTGAATCTGAAGAGGATATGGGACTGCTAGTTAGAAAGTTCAAGAAATTCCTCCAAAAGAAGAAAACCTTCAACAAAAGGCCCTCAAACTTCTTTTCCAAGAAGAACACTTCAAAAGCTGAAAGTTCAACATCAAATGTGAAGTGCTATGAATGTGGCAGACCTGGACATTACAAGAATGAGTGTCCTAAACTTCAAAAGAAGGACAAGTATGACAATCAAGAGTCTAAGGACAAAAAGAATAGAAAGCTAAGAAGAGCATACATAGCATGGGAGGAGAATGATATGGATTCCTCTGAAGATTCTGAGGAAGAAGAGGCCAATCTTTGTCTCATGACTAACCATCAAAGTGACAATGAAGATGAGGTAAATGAAATCCCCCTTACCTTTGATGAACTACAAGATGCATTTGATGAATTGCATAATGAATATCTGAAAATTGATAAGCAATTAATGTCATCTAGGAAAGTCATTGCTAAACAATGTAGTGATTATGCATCTCTTCAAATTAAGATTAAAGAATTAGAAGCTAAGAACAATAAGCTAAATGCATCCAGTTCTACATGTTCTAATTGCAACATTCTAGAAAAAGAAGTAGAAAAACTGAAAACCACTCTATCTAAATTTACAATGGGAAGAGATAATCTAAATGCCATATTAGGACAGCAAAAAGGAGTGTATGACAAAGCTGGAATAGGATATAAACTAGCATTGCATGAAAAGGCTTTTAAGAAACTCTTTGTTGCACCTAAATCCTCTTCTAGTCCTTTTGTTAAATATTTCTATTGTGCAAGAAAAGGACATACAGCTTCTGCATGCTATTTTAGAAATCCTTCAAGGATGAGTGTTAAACAAATTTGGGTTCCCAAGGGAACATATGTTATGACTAACACCACAGGACCCAACAAAATTTAGGTACCTAAGACAAATGCTTAAATCTGTTTTGTAGATGTGTTTGAGAGCCAAAAGTTCAAATTAGTATCTTGATAGTGGCTGCTCCAAACATATGACTGGAGATATTACAAAGTTCTCATCCTTCATTCCCAAACAAGGTGGAAGTGTCACCTATGGGGATAACAACAAAGGAAGGATCTTAGGAGTTGGAACAATTGGAAAAAGCACAACTACCAAGATAAAAGGTGTACTATATATGGAAGGGCTCAAGCACAATCTACAAAAGCATTAGCCAACTATGTGATAAAGGTTATAAGGTATTCTTTAACTCTAGTAGTTGCATTATAGAAAACAAGCATGATAGTAATGCAAAGCTGATAGGTAATCGATTGAATAACATATACATGATAGATTTAGAGAGTATTTCTGCTAGTGATGTATGTTGTTTGATATCTAAGGAAGAGGAGAATTGGTTATGGCATAGAAGAATAGGACATATTCATATGGATCATCTAAATAAACTTATTTCTAAAGAATTGGTAATTGGACTTCCTAAAATTAAGTTCTCAAAGGATGGTTTATATGATGTATGCCAAAAGGGCAAGCAAACTAAAGTATCTTTTAAGGCTAAGAATATAGTTTCAACTGAAAAACCTTTACAACTACTGCACATGGACTTATTTGGACCCTCTAGGACTAAAAGTTTTGGAGGAAATTTGTATGCATTAGTTATAGTTGATGATTACTCTAGATTTACTTGGACCTACTTCTTAGCACATAAGAATGAAGCTTTTACAGCCTTTAAGAAAATGGCTAAGTTAGTACAAAATGAAAAAGATATGAAAATAACTTCTATAAGGAGTGATCATGGTGGAGAATTTCAAAATGAAGAATTTGATAATTTCTGTGAAGAGTTGGGAATTCAACATAATTTCTTTGCTCCAAGAACTCCATAACAAAATGGAGTTGTGGAAAGGAAAAACAGATCTTTAGAAGAAATAGCAAGAACTATGTTGAATGACTCAAACATGCCAAAATATTTTTGGGCAGATGCTGTAAACACAGCTTGCTATTTAATGAATAGAGTCTTGATAAGACCAATTTTGAAAAAGACTCCATATGAACTCTATAAAGGTAGAAAACCAAATGTTTCACATTTCTATGTCTTTGGGTGTAAATGTTTTGTACTAAATAATGGAAAGGATAATCTAGGAAAGTTTGATCCTAAAGCTGATGAAGGAATCTTTCTAGGCTATTCATCATCTAGTAAAGCTTTTAGAATCTTCAATAAAAGAACACAAACAATTGAAGAATCTGTACATGTAACATTTGATGAAACTAACCCCAAAAGGTTGGAAAAGGAATTTGTTGATGATGTTGCAGAAACTTTAGAAGAGATTCAACTTGAGGAAAAGCAGGACAATGCCAAAGTGGATGAAGTAATGGAAATTCCAGTAGAAACTCAACATGAAAATCTACCTAAAGAATGGAAAACTACAAGGAATCACCCTCTGGACAACATAATTGGTGAAATATCCAAAGGAGTAACCACTAGACATTCCTTAAGAAATGCATGCAATAATATGGCTTTTGTATCACAAGTTGAACCTAAAACTATAGATGAAGCAATAATTGATGAAAACTGAACTATGGCAATGCAAGAAGAACTTAATCAATTTGAAAGAAATAAAGTTTGGAAACTCGTTCCAAAACCCAAGGATAAACAAATAATTAGTATAAAATGGGTGTTTAGGAATAAGCTTGATGAAAATGGTATCATAGCAAGGAATAAAGCTAGATTAGTAGCCAAAGGCTATAATCAAGAAGAAGGAATTGACTATGATGAGACATATGCACCTGTGGCTAGATTAGAAGCTATTAGAATGTTGTTAGCATATGCATGTATCATGGATTTTAAATTGTATCAAATGGATGTTAAGAGTGCATTCCTAAATGGATATATACAAGAAGAAGTGTATGTTGGTCAACCCCCTGGATTTGAAATAAATGAATTTCCTAATCATGTGTATAAACTCACTAAAGCCTTGTATGGACTTAAACAAGCTCCAAGAGCTTGGTATGAAAGGCTAAGTAATTTTTTACTTCAAAAGGGTTTTATAAGAGGAAAAGTTGACACAATACTATTCACTAAAAGAAAAGCACAAAACATACTACTTATTCAAATTTATGTTGATGATATTATATTTAGTGCTACTAATGAATCTTTGTGTAAGGAATTTTTCAAACTAATGCAAAATGAGTTTTAAATGTCTATGATAGGAGAGCTTACATTCTTTCTTGGACTACAAATCAAACAATGTGATGATGGGACTTTCATAAGCCAAACTAAGTATTGCAAAGAACTATTGAAGAAGTTTGGAATGGAGAATGCAAAGGAAATGACTACTTGATAATCATATATTTTATACATTAATAAACCCTCATTATTAGTCATTTACACTCTTCATGTACTTAATTGATTGAATTTGATTATGTTTGTAAGTTTGAACTTGAATCGGACTTGATTGATTTTTTCAGCATTATTCGGGTCTTACACTGTTTCTGTATTTTAGCCATATCTTGAGTTCTAAATGTCTGATAATTATGAATTTTACCTTGTAGGAAAGATAAGAGAGAGCTCTACAACTTTGATGAAGAGCTCAAAGTCAATTTCAGACATCTAGTGGAGCTAATTGGGCATGGAAATCAGAATACGGGATTTGAAACTGGAACCCGAACAGTGTGTAGTAACTAGAACATAATTCGAGTTTGGGCATATAAAATAGGCTGAAAATTTGTAATCTGAAAGTTAAGACCCATATGCACAACTTTCATGTCAAGCACAAAACTTGATTCGGGCTCCTTGATGGAGATATTGGGTCTGAAAATCAAAACAGAGGTGCTGAAATTGGTCCTGAACAGTCTGTAGTAATTGAGTCATATCTTGGGCTGTAGGACGAATTTTTGGGTGTTTCCAGAGCCATTGGAAAGCTTAGATAATTTCCTAGAACTTTCATGAAGACCACTTGACTCAGAAATGACGAAATCAATGAGTTCAACAATAAAGAATTTCGGAGACAAGGTAGCTCACCTACTCACCCACCTACTCACCCACCTACTCATCCACCTACTCATCCACCTACTCATCCCATCTACCCATCTACTACTACTCTGAATCCTCTATAAAAGGAAGCATGTGGAGAGCTCTAGGAACACAGACACTTGGTGTTAGAGATAGCTTTTCATAGTTCTTGTATATTTTTCCTTCATTGTAATGGAGAGCTAAGTCACTTCTAGTCAATTCGGGACTCTTGAAGAGATTGTGGCTTGGATTCTTGAGACCTTGGTTATGTAATGTATTTGATTTATATTTGAATTCCTCTTCTCTTCTTCTTCTGTTCTCTTGATCTTGAATGCATGAATGGTGATTCTGTTTATGTTTGATCTGATTTGATCTTGGTTTAAGATTAAGTATTGTGATGAAATTTAGAAGCTGATTGATCTGAATTAATCACATAATTGAAGATTGAGATTTGTGATGAAACTTAGAACTGATTGATCTAAACTAATCATGTAATTGAAGAGGTTAGGTTACTGATTTGTGCCTAGGTTAATTGAATTCGGTGCTTAAATTGACATATATTTACATGAATGGTGCGATGCAGATTTGTGTTTATCACTTGTCAATTGAATTCGGACGATTGTCTAGTATGAATTCTGGATCGATGTAGAGATCTCGGTTAGATCCAAGTTAACCATTCAAATGTATTTCGGTGTTTGTTGAAAGGTCTATGATTGAATCCACCCAATCTCGGATAGATTTCTGAATTAATTGACTTCTTTTAATTGTTATTTTTCTTCAGATCTTGTCATTGTAATCCTTGAACAATCAAACCCCCCTTTCTAACTTAACTTAATTTGATAAAATTGCATTTACGATCCTTGAGGAGACGATCCGGTGTTGTTCACTATACTGCAAACTTAGTTAATAACTTCGGTTATAATTTTGACTGAGTTCGGCGCTCGTCACTACTCCAATGAGTTCATCATGCTACTTGGACAAAGATGAGAAAGGTAAATCAGTAGATGTTTCCAAGTACAGAGGTATGATTGGTTCCTTACTTTATTTAACAGCAAGTAGGCCTGATATAATGTTCAGTGTTTGTACGTGTGCTAGATATCAATCTAATCCTAAGGAATCACACTTATCTACTTAAAAAAGAATCATGAAATACTTATTAAGAACTAAAGAAATGGGATTATGGTATGCTAAAGGATCAACATATAACTTAGTAGGATATTCTGATTCTGACTTTGCTAGATGCAAGTTAGATAGGAAGAGTACAAGTAGAACTTACCACCTTCTAGGAAACTCATTAGTTTCTTAATTTTGTAAGAAACAAACTAGTGTGGCTTTATCCACTATTGAAGCAGAATATGTTACAGCAGGAAGTTGTTGTGCACAAATTCTTTAGATGAAACAACAACTTATGGACTATGGTATTCTCTTAGAGAAAGTACCAATCAAATGTGATAATACTAGTGCTATAAATCTCACTAAGAATCCTATAATGCATTCAAGAACCAAACACATTGAGATAAGACATTATTTTATAAGGGATCACATTCAAAGTGAAGATATAATCATTGAATATGTAGATACATCTAAACAATTAGCTAATATTTTTACTAAACCATTAGCTAAAGAAAGCTTTTTCTACATAAGAAGAGAGTTAGGAATAATTGATCCTACCTATGCTTGATGTTTTGAATGTTAAATGCATTATAATTTAATGTTTGATGCTTGTACATCGATTACACAATCGATTTATTTAGACAAAATGCTTAATCTAAAAGTTGGTACATCAATTAGGTACTCTATGTACAAACTTAGAAATTCATTTTAAGTGTCCTTACATCGATTAGATAATCGATTGATAAAAGTACTGTTGACTTAAAATGATTAGAACATCGATATTGAACATCGATTGACTGCAAAAATTGGAAAACATGACTCTCTGGAAGTCATTATCAATCAATTGGAACATCAATTAATTGGATGAAATTGGTACAGGGTATCATATACATCAATTTCATAATCGATTATTTTTGCTGAAATAGGTACATGGTATCATATACATCGATTGTAACATTGATTAAATAATAGTTTCAAAATTTAGGACTCTCTGACTTACCCTATACATCGATTTGTACATCGATTACTTGGATACTGAAATTGTTGGACTCTTTGACTTTACTTATATATCGATGCACACATTGATTGAGTTCAAGTTTTCAGAACTTAGTACTCTGCAATTGAGGATACATCGATTGACACATCGATTGAGTTCAATTTTCATAACTTGGTGCTCTATCTTAGCTTATACATCGATTAATACATCGATGTATCTAGTTTAAAATTAAAATCCTAATGCTAAGTACATCGATTAGCACATATGTACTAAAGAAAAAAAAAACCCTTAATACATCGGGTAATCGATTGATTGATTTGAGTTTATAAATTTTAACCCTTCCCTCCAAATCTTTCACTTTTTCAAATCCAAATATCACTCACCCAAACCCTAACAGAGCTCGAAATCGTCTCCAATGGCTCGTGTGAAGCAACCTCAATCCTCTACACCTGTTCCCTCTCACTCCACGTCTTCCTCCTTAACGCAATCTTCCACACATCACTCTGTTTCACTTATTACAACCCCTACACGCCCTAAAAGAAAAACAACTGAGAAAGGCCAGTCTTCTCAAAGGATTAACAAACTTCCAATCAAGGGCTTGTTGAAGACACAAGACAAGGACAAAAAGGTTGCTGAATCTTCAAAACCAGCACCCAAAAGACAAGAAAAGAAGAAGAAAGTGGTGAAGGAAACACCCAAAAAGAAGACTGCTCAAAAGAAAAGAAAAAGGACAGAGGAAGAAGAAGAAGATGATGATGAAGGAGTCACTGAGAATGAACTTCTCAAGAGGTATTTCTCTCATGAGGAATACATTATGCTTTACAAGAATGATTTAAAAAATAGGGACATTCATGAGGCTAGGACTGTAGATTTCAATTACTTTGAGGATAATGAGTTTACTTTTCACATGATATTAGAGGAGTATAATCTGAGTCAATTTCTGCAAATTAGGAGTGATATTTATCCTACATTAATCAAAGCTTTTTACTATACATTTGAGATGGATAATAATGGATTTTCTGCTAAAGTGAAGAACACAAAAATTGAGATGACTTTTGTTGAGTTTGTTCAATTTATTGGACTAGATTACAAGGGATGTAATCATGCTGGCATTGGACCTGACAGTGTATGGATCAAGAATTTTGATAGGGAAGATGTAACACCCCTTTGGAGGATGTCACACATAAAAGAAAATAAAATAAATAGAAATAAAATCTACCCAAGTTGCGGAATATTTGTTAAAATTATTACGGGTTGTAAAAATAATTCGATGATAGATTTAAATATGTAATAAAAAAAAGATAATACGGAAAATACGAAATAAAAAAAAAACATCATCACTAATAATATACATATGGTTGTTATAAACTGTACATATAATTTATAACTAAGACTACAACTATTTAAACAAAAACATTAAAGAAAGCAATAAAAGAGTTAATATATATACGAGACATATTATACTTTGTGACGCGCCAAAAAAAAAACATCATGATTATCTACTCCTCGATGGATCACTCTCGGTGTGAAAATGATCATCGGGAGATAAATATCACGATGTCTCGACATACGGCGATAACGGGATCGCGGTCGACACGATGCTTATCTCACTAGGCTCGGGGTTTTCGGCACCCCAATAACGCCTAATGGATAAGGGTAACTCTAAATGCGAGAAAAAAGCGTCATCGTCGAAATCGGATCTCCATCAAACCGATGACGTAGAATCACGGTCATACGTCCGGCAAAGATAGGTAATGAAAGCACGATCTCCTCGTAAATGCCAAGCCGGATCACCTCCATGGAATACCAGCTCTACGAATCCCAAAAATGCAAAGGCGTCGCCATCCTCCACACAATCAATCCGGAGGGTATGGATGATCGGATGGTTCTTGCTCGTAAACCGATCGTCGGTCCGCGATCTCCCTCTTCCTCGGGTACACGATCTCAAGAGGTTGTTCCTCTTCTTCCTCTTCAAACTCTTTACCGCATAAAAATAAATAGAGAATAGACACATACAATAAAGAGGTAAGACAACATAAAATCATCACAACATGGCAAATAAGAAGACGACAAATAACTACTACACAAGTTCATACAATACGAATAAGCTATAACATAATACATATTAAATATCCTAGTGTTTCAGAACATCACGGATATAACACAAATAAAGAAATTCATACAGATAAATCAATCTCACAGATAAAATAAGATAAGAAATAGACAACTAACATAAAAATTATCAGATAAATACAAATAGAGAAAATGTAAAAACATCCAAGATGTTACCAGATAAAGATAAATAGAGGAAAATGGAATATTATCCAAGATAAAATCAAATACACCAAAACACAACCCTACTCCATGGAGCTAAACCCAAACAGATATCGAGAGAATGACTTGCAAAATCTATTAGTACCACGCCCAACCAACTATTACGCGATCACACGTTGCGTCAATAGCCTACGACATGGGAATCTACCATCCATGCGTAGTATAGTTCTGCCTCCCGTTGTGGCACTATAGGCAATGTACTACTAGACTTTACAAACCTCGATTAAATATAGTGAATGTCGAGTACATTAGTGTGCTATCGGTTTACCATGAGAAAATGGAGCTACCAACCGTCATGTGGGATCCCGTACACTAAAGTCTCCAAGTTTATTAGAACAATAAACTACACTACACTTATCGCATCGACAACACGATGTGATTCGTCTCGTCAACCCAAAACACCAAAAATCGGTATAAAGACAAAACATAATTCCAAATATATGAAATTACGAAAATGCCCTTAAGATAGAAATATATGCCCTCAATGGCGTAAAAGCCCACACGGGTTCACTTTTTCCCGAAGCAAATAAATAACCTCAAAAACACAGTACGGGTTCACATTTTCCCGACAAATGAAAAATAAATACGATGTAACGGTCAATCGCGTAGAAATTTTATCGCGTTTTTGAAATCTCGTCGTTTTTACAAACGTTTAAAAATCGGGTAAAGATATTTTTCTGTTTTTAAAATCGCGTAGCATTTTTAATACGTTTTCTCAATCGCGTAGGATTTTTAAATCATTTTCTTATTCGAATGCCTTTAAAATTACCATTTAAACAGATAGAAATAATATTTAGTACATTTAAACTACGTAGAATAATTTTTTTCATACCGTATACTGTCATTAGGATATTTTGACTATCCTATAGGTTCAATTTTTACTAAAAATTGACAGCATTTTGTTTATAAATTTATAATAATGATTTTCTAAATTTTCCATAAAATTTCTATTTACCTAATTTTTAACCATTTCATTAAATTCTTTTTGAAATCTCTAACATGCTTCAAAACCGAAAGTGAGCTATGTTAGAAAATTTCTTAACATTACTGTATTTCCTTCCTAATGATAAAATTATGAATTTTAACCCTTTAGACTTACTTCTAATCAATTGGTTCCTTCATAAATTATTATAGAAAATTTCTTCTTAACTTGTATTGTTTCTTTTTAATTGAAAAAGGTTTAGAAACAAGTTTTTAAAATCATGAATTCCTATAGTGGCATGTTGGCCGAATTTTATAAAACTTTTGCATTTGATTTCCAAAATGTCTTTCACCTTTTAAATCATATCAAATGTATTCTATAGTCTAAGTTCATTAAATCATTTTAGAAAATAGTTATCTATATTCAATTTAATCCTTTAGGCATGTTGGCCCAAAATACTAAGTTTGTACCATTTGATTTCTAAATGCATTTTTTCTTTGATCAAATCAATTAGAAACTTTCTTGATTCTCCTAGGTTAATTAAGCTACACTTTAGGAAAAATCAAGAGAACATTTTGGTCCTCCAAACTTGTCATTGCCGTGAGCTATTATTGTGATTGTGTTCTTTGGAACACTCATGCAAACTTACACATGTTATTCACATCCTAAACCTTATCATACAATTCTAATACATGCATTTATATCTCTAACACATGCAAAATATTTCTAACATATGCAAAATATTTCTAACACATAAACCTAATTTAAAGCTTATAGACATACAATCAAAAGCTATTAGGCATGCAAAATTATTACAATTACCAAATAAGAAAGCTACTAACACATAACACTTAAGCTACTAGCAACCACAAAAATTAACAAATACACATCAATAAACACACACAACCGAATCCTTATGGATTCTACAAACAACTCATCTTCTTACCACCATCAAGGGATGATAAGAATTGTCTTCCTCTTACCTTAAATGAAGACAAAAAGCTTGCTTTCTCACCTCCTAGGTCACGGTTTTCACTCCACCAAACACCTAAAAATTTCAAACAAAACCTACATGTTACTAACCATGAAAAAGAAGCTAAACCACCAAAAGAAAGAAGAAGCGAGAAAAAGAAATACTTGAGACTTTTAGGAAAGGGTTAATATACTTTGTTAGATGCCATTAGAGATATATGTCATGCAGAAAGAATTTTACAAAGAGGAAGTTAAAGGAAATGAAAAGGTCAAGTGGGAGAGAAAATGTTTGTTGTAATTAAAAGAAACTCCCAACCAAATGGAAAAATCATGGCTTAGAACTTTGAAAAAGAAGAAAGAAAAGAAAAGTATGAAATTTCACCTTCTAGGTAAAACTTCCAAGGTTGGTTTCCAAGCCTTAGATGGAAGAATTTGAAGAAACTCCCAACTACAAAGGTTCTTAGAATGGTGTTTAGATTAAGGAAACTTGGTTAGAAAATTTTTGGATGGTTGGATGGTTAGGAAATGAGCTTGGCGAATATGGTGGAGAAAATGGGCAAGAATGGTGGCTAGGGTTCTTGATGAGAGAGAAGAGAGAAAAGTGATGAAGACAAAGTGATCTTTTGGTCACCAAAGGCCTCTTGGCCGTGAACTTGATGTGGGGTGCAAGGTGGGCACCTTGCTTGGCTTCATCCAAGCCATTGGATGAATCAAAGGCTAAGATCAAGCCTTGGTGAGCAAGCCTAATTCTCATTGGTTGGTTCCGGTGACTCACATGGCTTAGTCACACTGCGTAATAAATGCTCTTGAGTCACTAGCAGTCACTGATTTTCTGGAAAGTTCTACGACCTACGGTGATTAATTAAGCTACCGATCTAACGTTTCGCTAATTGTGGGTCCCGCAAAAATATTTGGGTCCTTTGTCACTAAAACATCTTGACTAATAAAATCATATTATAATAATATAAAATTATTTTATTTGACAGTTAAATCCTAAAAATTAAAAGATTATTTTTAGTCTCATTCAGAATCGGGTTAAGTAAGATCCCCCAATTCTAAATAATCAAATAAGATTTTTCCCGGCCCGGAAAATATTATTTTCCTGCCTCGGAGCAAATCACACAAAAAGTTCATATAAAATCACAGACAGTATTTTCTGGCATTAAATCAAGAAGAAAACAATTAAAAACAGACAAAAACGAGAAAACAAGCGTTCGGGACGTAACGGTCATTTCCCATTTTTCCCACAACGTAGGTAATTGTCCAAAACGTTCAAATAAAATATCCAGAAAGTATTATTTAGCTGTATATCTTTCGAAAAAAATTAATACAAGCTCGAGAAAAATTTTTATTTTACTGTCTCGAAGCAAACTACGTAAAACGATCAAATAAAATTTGAACTCTGTATTATCGTAGTTGTTTTCATACAAAATTCAAGAACAGAAAAATAGGGACACAGCGGTCATTCATACAAAAGCATGAAAAACAGAAAACAGTACATTCAGAATATTTTCTAAAAATTGGGGCGTTACAGAAGAAGCAAAGAAGGTGCTTCTAATTGAAAATGCACCAGAAGGAAGATTGATCAATATCAGCTCTATGCACATTCAGCATAGGCTCCTGCAATATGTGCTGAGCAGGATGCTATTACCAAGATCTGGTAATCATACTATGTTGCAAAATAATGATATTGTGCTACTTTGGGCTATGATACAGAGGAAGCAGATGAGTTGGAGCTTTATAATTGTTAGGCACATGCTGAATTGCAAAATGAGTGGAGCTACCCTACCCTATCCTGGTTTAGTGGTGAGATTGCTAGAACATTTTAGAGTCTCTTTGGACAATGAAGAGAAGTTTCAGTCTAGAGAGGCAACTCACAAATTTGGTAAAGGGACCATTAGCAAGATGAAGCTTGCTAAAGTTTCAATCTAGAGAGGCAACTCACAAATTTGGCCACTATGCATTAACATCTAGGCATTTCCATCACTGCACCTCCAGAAGTTCATCCAACTTCTGAAGATGTTATGAATATAGCTAGAGAAGTTGCTGTTGTTGCACTTGAAGAGGAAGGTAATCCTGAAGAGCAAGTAACCCAAGCTTTAACACACACTGAAGAGCCAAGGACCAATGAAGATGTTTAGATCTTAGGGTGTCTTGAGTGTGTCTAGAATGATGTTAGCATACTATTATTTTTTTTTTATGATTGTTCTAATGTTTTGAACAATGATGAATATAAATGACTATACAATTTGTTTTGATTATGCTGATATCAATAAATGATTGAATTTCTAGTTTGTACCTTGTTTTACATGCTTTTATACTTTAGATCTCCCATACATATTCTTTTTGATAATGACAAAGGGGGAGAATGGGTACCATACTACTAAATAAAACAACTAGAACTAATGATCTAAAATAATGATGCAATGATCCTATACATGTTCAAATGATAAGAATTGTCAATTAGACAGGGGGAATAAATGGTAAATAATTGTTGCATGTTATTACTCTGATATTTCTAATTACTTCCTAAGATATATTGAATGATAAACATGTTATGTATGGTAAGTTTGTCATCAATCAAAAAGGGGGAGTTTGTGGATAAATGACCCTAGTATGTTTTGATTCATGACTAAACTTAACATGCTTATTACCTTGATTCACTAACTACTTGTCAAGCTTGACTTTTTCAATAAGATTTAATGGAGCAAGAACAGTGGATGCAAAGGATCATGGAGCAAAGCATTTCAATTCAAGGATCATGAAGGCAAACTTAAAGAAAGAGCATCATGAAGAAGGAATTCAGGGAAGATCATTAGGAACCTTTTTGAAAAGAAAAGACTTAGTTTTATTCTTTGATTAAGCTCTCTAAAATAAGTAAAAATGGTTTTCAAAAGTAAAAATGGATTAAGAATGAAAAAGGTTAATTAATAAGTCTGTACATCTATGTGTACATTGATGTACTTTCAGTTAATTAACTAACTTTTAATGAAAACCTCAGTGTACATCTATTGATTATGAACTTAATGAAAATCTCAGTGTACATCTATGTATAAGTGTTATACATCTATGTATACATCGATTGATTCTGGAGTTACTTGATCAGTATGCATTTTTGCATATGTACATCAATTGATACATCAATGTATAAGCCAGAACAGAAGCAAGGATTTTTTGAAATAGCTATACAATCGATTGGGTAATCGATGTATAATCTTCTGGGCTATAAATGCAAATGTTTTTCAAGAACAACATCGATGTACTCATGTGTGTATTAATTAAGATCAAGAAAATCCAAGAACACAATCGATTAGGCAATCGATGTACACACGTTATAAAAGTTAAATTTTGTTTAATACATATGTGTACTAATCGATTGACTGATAACATAATTTTTCAAGATAAGTTTGTTTTGATCTTAACTGACTTGTAAAGTATGTCCAACGGATCTATTTTGAAATATACCTATATAAGGACATTGGCAAACACTTTTAAATAACATTACATTTGAAATTTGAGATCAATCACAAAAATACTGTGAGAGCTTTTCATTGAAAGAAACATAGTATTCTTTTCTATAGAACTTCATGTTGTTGTATCTGATTTCTTAGAATCTGAATCAATCTTTTCATATTTGTAAAAGAGTGATAAAAGAGAAGGTTCTCTCACTGATGAAATCAAGAGTAGAAGGGACTCTTGGTGCTGTGCAAGAATAGAAGGAATTCTTGTGGGAATTGCAAGATTGCTTTGATTTGAAAAGCTGTCATTTGGGTAGAAGGAACGTAAAAGTGAAGCTTATGTAAAGAATCTTGTATATTGATTTTTCAAAAGTGGATAAAACTCAGTGGTGTGGGGACTCGATGTAGGTTACTAGAGGAGGTAGCTGAACCAGGATAAATCTCGGTTTGCAATTTTCTCTATCCCTTAACTCTTTATTTACTTTATTATTAATTGTATGAATTAAACAATATGTTAGGGATGTTTACATGATTTGATTAGTTTATAATCTTGTTCATATCTGAAATTATCATTACTGTTAATAATTCTTTTTAAGTTTCAAGTCTTGATTGAAATATATCTTGTAAAAACACATTTTGGTTTGTTGGTTGACAAAATCTTTTTCATAGTTAAAGAAAAGAATCAGTTTTTGCAAAAGGGAGAATAAGTTTCAAAAAGTTTTATTACTCAATTCAACCCCCCTTCCTGAGTATTCAGAAGCCACAACCAATAATTAGGTGGAGCAACTCGATCATGTCTAATGGGCATATTAGACCACGCCTCATTCCTCCATAGAAGAAACTCCCTTTAAACTGACATACGATTGCGAAGTTATGATCCTGGTGGAGATAAGAGAACCGAGCTAGAGAAAACATAAATTTTCTAAGGAGACCAATCCGGACGTCATCCACTATGAGCTGGACTTGTTGGAAGAGTAATGACGCATTGCCCACATTTGTGAGGCCACCCTCAAATAGAGGATCGTTACAAGATATAACACTAAAGTGATTTCACAAAGATTTAATCTTGGCAACCTCGTCCTCCATAGGGCATATATCGGAGGGAAAAATGCGAAGGATGTGAAGTTAACTCCTAATTAGGAAGGTCCAAACAAGATCATATCCAAAACCAACACAGGAGCCTACACTTTGGAAACTCTCTTTGGCAAGTTGACAAAAAATTTCTAGAATGCAGACAAGTTAAGGAAATACTATAGTTAAATGTCTTTTGTTATTATTATGAATAAATCAAATGTTTTTTCTTCAAACACTTGTTTACTTTATTCATTCTCGATTACTACAACCCACAAGGTTACCACACCTTGGAAAGGTTCGAGGAATACAAGGTTTGAAGAGGATCAACAATTCTAATATCCATACAAGATGATGACAAGACAAGGGAATCTACTTGGCCATTATCTGAGAACAAGGAGTGCATTCAAGGGTTTTCACCTGTACCCTAATGAGCCTGACCTTAACCCATAAACTGACTAGGTTTACAGAAGTTAAGCATTGCTGACTGTAGCCTGGGATAGTGGACTCTACACTAAGAGACTTCCATGTCAACTATACTCCACAATTTCAAGACTAGAATTAACCCATAAACCTAAAAAAGGTTTAACGTTGTTACAACACTAAACCTAACCTATAAGCCTAGCAAAAGGTTTAACGTGGTTACGTGCTTTAGACCGTTGGCCAGAATAGTGAACATCACTCCAAGAGGCTTCCATGTTATATTATATCTAAAGTTTGACTGTGTCAAATATTCTTGAGTAAACCCGACCATTGAGATCGAGCTTTGGACTCATCTCAGTTGGGGAAAAATAAGTTTTCGTTAAGTTTAAAAACAGCCACCGAGATCAAACGTTGGACCTATCTCGGCATTGCAAAAGTAAAAATATGCCAAGTATAAAATAGAATCACCGAGATTGAGTATTGGACTCATATCGGCGAAGAAAAGGAAAATACAACAAAAATATAGAGGAAAAGTGCTAAGTATTTAAATAAATAAAAAAAAGGTGCCCAAGGTCTGGACTTATCCATATACAATTCTGAAACCCCACATATGGGGAAATAAAATTAAAAGCAAGAAAAATGAAATGGTCAAGCATCCTCCTTCGGGGTCTCCTCCTCCACCTCTACCTCTATGGTCCTCTCCTCCTCCTGCCTGTTCTCCGAGGTTGCATCCTCCTCCTCTCCATCATCAACCCTTTAAGTAACTTAGTCGATGGGAGCAATCGCGGGTGTAACATCCTTGTGGGGATGCCACATTTATTATGCAATAAAATAAAAATAAATAAAATATTACCCAAGTTATAAAACATTTAGTACATACTTTATATGAGTTGTAAAATTTTTCCTTTTTATACTGGATATTGTTAAATAAAGTAACATAGAACATAAATTAAAACAAACTTATTATCACACAAATAATATACATATGATTTTTATCTTAGGTTATACAAGTAATTTATAACTACAAAATATTTAAACAAAGCAGTAAAGAGTTAATATACAGTACAACAACATCAAGTGCCCAAGTGCACATCATAGATTCCTAACCCTCCGAAGGATCACTCTCAGATGAAACCTCAGGTGATAGAAATCCAGGATGTCTCACAGCTCTACGGATAGGAGTTCGTGCTGTTGACACTATGCTGATCTCACTGGGAATACGAAAAAGTCCTCCCTAGTGACGCCTTAGATCCAACGACATCTCCAGATGTAGAAACAAGGTCGTAGTAAATACTGACTCGGCATCAAACTCTCCACGTAGGGACACAGTCAGACGTCCCAAGTAGATCACCGATCCTCAATCCTCTCGTAATCGCCAGGCCTTTAAACCTCCGTGAAACTCAAGTCTCACGAAACCAAGAAATCCCGGCAACGCCATACTCACCAATCAGTCTAAAGGATATGGATGATCGGAAGGCTCGCACTCGTCGAACTGATCACCTGTCTACTGTAGTTCTTCCTTCTCAGGATACACACAATCTAGAGGCTACTCCTCTTCCTCAAACTCTTTATAAACATAAATAATAATACAAAAATAATACATATAGAGAGGTGAGACGACCTACATCATTACCAGCATGGCAAATAAGAAAATGACAATACAACAGATATCACAGTTTCATACAATAAAGCATACTATAACATCATAAGTAATAACATAATTTAATACAAGAAATACATACTACATTATCATAAATAACAACACAATTCAACACCTCATATAATATCACAAATAATAATGTTATGATGCATGACACAAGTGCAAATGCAATAAGACTCGTTCCTACTCCATGGAGCTAGACATAGATATCAAAGAGAATGACCCGTAAAGATCTATTAGTACCTCAGGCTACCCAACCAAACTATTCCACTATCCAACGTCGTGTCTATAGCCCACAGTCCAACGTCGTGTAGTAGTACACAGTCCAAAATACGTCGTGCACTACAGGCATTGTACTAAATAGTCTTTACAAGATCTTGATTAAGTATAGTGCGCGTCGAGATCATTAGTGTGTTACCAGTTACCACAACCCAGAGAAGCGACCAACTATCCACATGTGGAATATTCTGCACACTAATGCCTCCAAGTCCACACGAAATGAACCACACTATGCTTATCACACCGACAACACGGTGTAATTCGCCTCGTCAATCAATCGCCAATATCAACCAAATTGGCACAACTCAATGCATGAATAAAAACAATAATTATCAAATTACCCTTAGTCTCAAAATATTATCATATTTACAAAAACACCCTCAATCTCAAACATTCCAATATATAGTACGTCACCACTTGACAGTACCATATCTCAACATGTCCGGGTCCACCACTTTGGCCCGACAGTAAAACTTACTATTCCAATTAATCGCGTAGAAATTTTATCACGTTTTCACAATCTCGTCGCTTTTACAAACGTTTTTAAATTGTGTAAAGATATTTTGCTGTTTTTAAAATCGCGTAGTGTTTTTAAATCGTTTTCTCAATCGCGTAAGATTTTTAAATCGTTTTCTTAACCAAAAAGCTTTAAAATCTCTATTTTAAAACTGCGTAAGCTATTTTTCATACTTTTAAACTACGTAGAATATTTTCCTTACGTTATGAATATATTATAAAATGTTCTCTTTTATTTGTCTATTTCTAATAAATTTTGACAGCATTTTATCTATAAAATCTATTAAAATTGTGTTTTCTATGTTTTTCATTTAAAAATTCATTTTGTTAGTTTATTACTACAAAATACACTTTGAAAATTGTCATTAATGTTTAAAACTCAAAGGTAAGTATTTTTCAAGAGTTTTGTTTATTTTTCTTCTATACCATATTTCTAATAAAAATTAGTTTACTTCTTTAAGTCTTAAAAATCCATTACAAAAGTATTTTTTTTAGGTTAAACATCTAATCTACACTTAGAAAATAAATTTTTGATTGATTACACCTTAAGAAACATTTTGGCCGAATTTAACAAAATCTTGGCATTTGATCTTTGGATCATTTTCTATCTTCAAAATCATTTTGGAACTCATTAAGTTACCTAATTCCATTTACTTCTTCCTTTAGAAAATGGTTGAGAACATTTTGGTTCTCTTTTCTTGTTGAAGCCGAAAACTCCATGGTTGTGTTCTTTGAAACACACATGCAAACCTTACATATTATTCACATCCTAATTAATAATCATGCATATATCAACACATGCAATATATTTCAAAGCTTATAGACATGCATACAAACAATATCAAACACAAATAAGAAAGCATTTAAACAATCAAACAAGTGAATCCTTATGGATTCTTCACATACATACAATCCATTTTCTCATCACCACACATGGTTGATGGGATCAAATCTCTCTCTTACCTTTAAGGAAGATAAAACCTTCTACTCTCTTTCCTAGTTGATTTCGTGACCTTCTCCAAAGAAACCTAACATGCTCAAATAAATTTTTACAAGTTATAACTATAGAAGAAAAGCATAAACCATGGATAAATCATGGCTTAGAACCTTAGAAATGAAGTTAGAAATGAAAAATAAAGATCTTCACCTTTGAGGAAAAATCTCCAAAGTAATTTTCCAAGCTTAAAATGAAAGATTTTGGAAGAACTCTCAACTAGAGATGTTCTTAGAATGGTGTTTAGAGTTAAGAAATAAGGTTGGATAAAATTTTAGATGGTTGGATGGTGGTGTAGGGTGTTTGGCCGAATGGTCTTCAAAAAGGGCAACAATGGTGAGTGCTTGTTCTTGAAGAGAGAGAAGAGAGATTTTGTAATAGCAAAGATGAAGAATGAAGTGAAATGGTCTCCTAACCTTCTACTTGGCCATGGAGCTCATCCAAGAGGAGGTGGCCTCTTTGTTTGACCTTCCAAGACCACTTAATCACCTTAGATGTGATCAAGGGTGGAGAACAAAACTTTGGCTCCAAGCTTGTTTCTCATTGGTGCATGAAAACCTAGTCACTAAGTGACTAAGCTCTTCTTGAAGCTTCTTGAAAGCTCTTGGCCGAATGGCCCTAAGGAGAGTAAACTAGGTTTGTGATCCATTTGGTTTTCTAGTTACATTTAGGTACATTTGATTAATTTATTTAGTTACTTGCCTAATTATATAGTTACTTAGGTTAACTAAGTTAGTCTTGATATTTTGAGATCATCATCTAACTAGAACTTACCTAGATAGCTAACTAGGTTACTTCACTTAGTTACTACATAAGCCTTTTATGTTAACTTAGTTAGGTTTTAAGCTAACTTGATTTAACCTTCTAGTTTGATTTCAACAAATCTAGTTTCTATTGGTCCAAACCTTTCAAGCCTACATCGTTGACTTGTTTCTATTAGCTTAGAATTTAGTCTAGCCAGAAACGTTGACTGCTTCTCTAAACGCGGGTTCCACAGACTTTTCCGGGTCCATGGTTATTTTATAGCAGATTTCTACTATTTTTGAGACAGTAGGTACTATCATATAAAATAATATTATAATAATATAAAATTATTTTATTTCATAGTTAAATATGAAAAATTAAAAGATAAACAATCATATCACTCGGAATTGGGTTTAGTAAGATCCTCCAGCTCCGAATAATTAAAATAAGATTTTCCCGATCTGAAAATTATTATTTTCCTGACTCGGAGCAAATCACACAAAACACTCAAATATGAACACAAAACTGTCAAATAAATTTCATAACATACAGAAAAATATAAAATAGTACAATCAGGACAAAACTATCATTTTTCCAAAAGTTAGGGTGTTACAGCGGGGGTAGCAACATCCACAATTTGGTCATCCCAAATAAGCTTCATCGAACTGATCCCTTCTTCATTAAGGTACGAGTTCATAAGATGGAGTTGGATAAAGGTGTTTGCGAATGACTCATCTATAGACTTCAACCAGTCATCTTCATGCTCTATGATTTCTTCATTTAACTTGGCCTCGGTCTGTCGGAGGAGTTCGTTCTCAGCTCAGACACTGGTGAGGATAAACTCGATAGAAGCACTGTGTTCTTTCAATGCATTTCTTGAGCTACCACTTTAGCGAGCTAGAACCAGAGTGAGTTTACCTCAGCAGCCTGATCCTGGAAAGTAGTCACATCAGTAATGTCCTCGATAAAAAGTGCAAGCCTAGCCTGGAGCCTGGTGATCTTGGCCCTATGCAATTCAAGCTCTTTATTTACTTAAGCCAATTGCCCCATCCTTTTGGACAATAGTTAGCTCAAGATTTTGTTTCTCACTCTGGAAGGCATTGAGCTCTCTCTCCAAGCCTTGAGCCTCTCAAACAAACTCAAAGGCCCCCTCCAAAAAACTGGAGGATGGAGGCATTGTGCAAACACCGGATCTGTGCATCCTAGAGGAGCTCCACTATATCATACTCAATGACCACATTGACATTAGCAAGAGACAATAAAGTGTGGTCAATGATCCTTGTAGGATCCACCTCATTAGTCAACACTAAGCCAAAAGAGAAGTGTAATGGAGTACCTTCGGGATGGCCGACACCAGACCAGTTGTAACTGAAGGAGCAGCCTCGATAGCTGACCTCTTATATGTTTGGTCCCTCTTGTTTTCAGCCCTCCTCTTCTGAGGCCAAAGTGGTTGTGCAGGAGAACTGGGATCTGCCACTTGAACCTCATGAGGAGGTGGAGAAGCTACTATCATCAGCCTTGGAGCAGTCACCAGGGCCTGAGATTCAGATGCTCTAGCCCTCCTAGATGCTCTAGCCCTCCTAGATGCCAAGTGTTTTGTAAGATGTTCTAGTCTAGTTTGGGGCACCATGCTTTCTACAAAAAGAAAACAAGTGTCACAACACTTAAGATAAATTGGAAATACAAATAAAATATACGCATGCAGGATGAGATATGTAACACCTTGGAAAAACATGTTAAGCTTTTATATAGATACAGAGGTAGCTTAATACTTGCTTAACATGTCTGTTAAGTTTTGTGACTGTCTAAGCACGTTTAGGCACTTTGCTATAATGCTATGTGTGGAAAAATAGCTATTTTTAGCTCTGGAAGTGGCTTAAACTGCTTAGTTAGTGGAAATAAATGTGAAGAGTTTATTTCTAGGTCATAAATGTGTGAACTGTACTACAAATAAATTTTGAGGTTAATCGGAGTTAGTTTGGTATTTTTAAGCATACTGGTTGTGTGTTTTAATGCCAGATTGACTGCCAGCAGATATGGAAAAGTGTGGAAATGGTGAAAACAAATTTTAATGAATCATAAGATTTATTTTAAGTCTGTTGGAGGGTAGAGAATTAGATTTGGTAAAATCTGAGTGTTCTTAGCAGATCAAGATTTTTGGTACCACATTAGTGGTTATCTTTAAATAGCAAAGTTGGACTTTGCTATTGTTGGTTCACGGCAGAGAAGAGAAAACAGAAAAGAGAAGAGGGAAAAGAGAAAAGAAAGAAGGAGGAGGAAGAAAAAGAAAAAGGGGAAAGGAAGAAGACCAAAGGGAAGGATCTTCCATGGCCATCCTTGGCTTCATCTTCAAGACCTTGAGGTAGGGGAAAAGTTTGTTTTACTTCTTAACTTCTTCTTCTTCATTTGGTTTATGGGGACTTGATGAGGGATATGGTGTTTTGAAGTGTGGGAATTGTGTTTATGTTAGTAAATGCATGAATCTTGCTGGAAAGCTAGAGAATAGCATGTTTTTGGTTGGACGGAAGTAAGAAGTTGGATCTCCAACCCTTGTACACCTTAAATTCCATTTGAGATGAGATTTGGGGTTTTAGGCTTTGAGTTGGATGATTATCCATAATCCGTAGTTATTAATGAAATCAAAGTGGAATAAGAGTTGCTATGTGTAGTTGAACCTTGTGGAAGGTTGTAAATCATTTGGATGTGAAGTTTGAGTGATTGGAGGAGGGGTAAGTTCCAATGGAATAGTACCCGAATCTGTAGAATTCTGCAGATTTCATTATGGGTAGCCAATGCTTGAGCACTAGGATTTGGGCGCCTAAGCGCCCACTGCCCAGAAGGGTATTACGTGATGCAATGTACCCAGCGCTTGGGCGCTGGGATTTGAATGCCTAAGTGTGTGGTTAGTGCTTGAGCGCCGTGAAGTGAGCGCCTGAGCACTGAAGTAGGGGAAAATCGGGGCTAGTTCTGCCCAGTCAGCGCCTGAGCGCTGGATGTGCTAGCGCCTGAGCGCTCGATTCAAGTTTCACTAGGAATCTTATTTTATGGAATTAAAGTTTCTAATTATTGTAGTTTCTTCTTTTGTACTTCTTAATGAGCGTTAAGGCTCTAATAGGAGTATTTAGTGAAGTGAAAACATATAAATCAAATTGTTTTGTAATGCTAATTATGTGAGGTAATTAGGCATGGAGATATAAGTCATATATTGTCATATTGAGAACATGAGTCTTCCTAGGAGTAGGAATCACTCATGTGTACTCTTTTAAGAGTGTTGAAGTACTTTTAGAAGTATTTGGATTAAAGAGTTAACAAAAAATGAACTTGAGATGCATGTAAATCAATTGTAAAGCTAATTATAGGAAGTAATTAGTAATTGTATTGCATGTGATGCTTGTGAAACATAGTTGAGATAAGTGGTATATTCTTTATGTTTGTTGTGTTGATAAAGATGGATTTTCTTATGATTTTGAGGATGGACTTCCTCTACGTTTTTGAAGACCGTGTAGTTGATGGATTTCACTACTCAGAGTGTTGTTTTCTGGATGGACTTCCAGTGCTTATCCGAGGTTATGGATGTGACTTCCATTACTTTGTTCAAGACTCATGCATTCATGGCATTACCATGGACTTGGTATTATACATTATTAATTTCATACTTAAGTTATTGTATAGGCATACACACTAGACATAATTTAGCATAGCATGGTAATTGTATGGGTGATTGTCATCATTCATTCAAAATCATGACATGCAATTGTATGGGCGGTTGCGTACTTCTTGTTAACCATGGCAACCATCACCCAAGAGGGGGGGTGAATTGGGTGATTACAAATTTTAAAACACCTTTGAGAAATTAAGCATTTTGAATAACTTAATTAATAAATGCAGCGGAATAAGTTTAACGAAGGTATAACTATTAGAGATTTCACAAATACTACTTGGGCTATAAGATAAATCAAGTAAATAAGCTAGATATCAACTTCAACTCAAGCATATATAATTAAGGCACAAATGTAAAGAGATAGAGTTGAGAAGATCAAACACAAGATTTATTCTAGTTCAGCTACCAATCCACTTGTGACCTATGTCCAGTCCTCAAGCAATCACTCGAGATTTTCCACTATATCTTCAAGTTTCAACAGGTGCTTGACAACCTTTACAAAATTGAGCACTCAACTCCTTGGGATGCCTCACCCTTGAGCTTGAGCCTTTTCAAACAAAGGGATGCCTCACCTTTTACAATTTGGAAGGATACCTCACCCTCTTTACCAATAAGGGATACCTCACCCTTACAACTTTGAGGGATACCTCACCCTCTTTACAAACAAGGGATACCCCACCCTTTTCTCTAGAGGGATACCTCACCCTCTTACAATGATTTCAAGATGAAGAGAAAGATTAGAAACTCTCACAAGAGTAGATATACAACTTGAAGAACAAAGTATGGATGATAAGAAACTCTCTCAAGAGTGGATAATACAACTTGAAGCCCTATGGGTATCAATGATTCACACTTTAAAGCTCAAAATATGATTTTGATGATTCAAGGATTAAGTATAGTGTTCTTGTGTTTCGTAGGATGAAAATACTTCAAATATCACTTATATATAGAGCCCAAATGATAAAATAGCCATTGATAGTGTTTAGAAATGATTTTTTATGAAAACTAGCTGTTTATAGCCGTTAGAAACATTTCTGGGCACTTAGTAATCGATTACACACTTTTCGTAATCGATTACATGGCTTCTATCAACGTTGTAATCGATTACAGGACTTGTGTAATCGATTACAACATTTCTGGTTTTGAAAACTAACTTTAAAAGGTCATAATTACATTTATTATCCGATTAAAGCAAATGACCAGTCATTGGAAAGATCTTTGAGTCTATTTTCAAATGAAATAATTTCACAACAAAACTAAAAGTATTTTGATAGTTATGATCAAAATATTGACCAAAGGTCAGTTTTTCAAAACTCAAACTTGACTATATTTTATAGTTTAAAGAAAATGGTCATAATTTCTTCATTTCTTATCTGTTTAAATTAAATGATCACTCATTGCAAAGATATTTGAGTCTATTTTCATATGAAATAAGTTTCATAACAAAACTCAAAGTACTTTAAAAGTTATGATCAAAATAGTAACCGAATGTCAGTTTTGCAAAACACAAACTTTGCTATTTTTCAAAAGTTTGAACTACCACCAAGACTAACTTTCCAAAATCAGTTTGTTGGGCATTAAAACATGTAAGAAACACTTTTTAAAGATGTTAAAACATATTTGAGCTTAGTGTGATTCCTCTTTACCTTTACACAAGATCTAAGTCCTATAAACTATTCTTGAAGAACCTTGGGACTTGATCTTTTGCCATCATCAATTCTTGATGTAATCCAAGCTTCCAAAAAATTATTCTATGCAAATCTTACAAATGCTTAGAATATCTTATCATTCTCATTCTTCTTGAGTTGAGCATGATTGTGATCTTTTGCTTTCTTGTTGCAATGCTCACTCTTGATACTTGGATCATCCTACAAAGTATTACTCACTTAACACAAGCATAGTTAGTCCAAATTCATGACTCAATATCTTCATATGCATGATACAATATATCTCATTAAGCACATCTATGAAGCATAAGCATTATTCTTTTTATCTTGTATTTGTCATCATCAAAACTTAACATATTAAACCATTGAGGCAAAGACAATGCTACAATCTCCCCTTTTTTGATGATGACAAATCACCAAAGAAAAATATGCAATATAGAAGAATAGATATTCATATAAGCATTTCAACAATAAGTACAAGAACATACATATTTTTCTTTCCAGTTTTCACTCCCCTTATTTGACATCAACAAAAAGGCTTAGGAAGGAAAGATAATATTTTTACTCCCTTTATAAATAAATCTTGTGTTGTCAAAAAGAGTAGGATCATCAAAACTCAAAAACTTCTTCAAGTTATTCACATCATAACTATCTCTGTAACACCCTTTTGGAGGATGTCACATATATAAAGAAAATAGATAAAATCTACCCAAGTTGCAAAACACTTAATACATAATAATATGGGTCGTAAAATAATTCCTGTTAAACAGATTATTAAAAATAAAATAATGCGAAAAACATAAACTAAACATATCAACATCACTCATAATATACATATGTTCCAAGTTATAAGTTATACAAATAATTTACAACTACAATTACAAATATTTAAAAGAAAGCATAAATAAAAACAAGTAAAAGAGTCAATATATACATCCATACATGCAGACGCGCAAAAAAAAAAAAACATCATGCATATTTAATCCCGAAGGATCACTCTCAACATGAAAATGATCATCAGGAGACAAATATCTCGGATGTCTCGACACTCGGCGATAACGAGATCGCGCAGTCGATACGAGTGTCATCTCACTAGGCTCAGTGGATACACCACCCCAATGACGCCTAATGGATAAAGGTAACTCTAAATGCAGAAACACCGTCGTCGTCATCACTGGCTCGTCATCAAATCTATGGCGTAGGGTCACCGTCATCCGTCCCGCATACGTCACGGAGTCTCTATCTCCTCTCATGTGCCACGCTAGCGATCCACCGTGAAACTCGAGAGTCACGAACCCCAAAAATCCAGGCACCGCCATACCAAAACTAATCAATCCAATGGATATGGATGATCAGATGGTTCTTGATCGTCAAACTGGTCGTCGGCTAGCTGATCTTCCTCCTCCTCGGGGTACTAGAACCTCAAGAGGCTGTTCCTCTTCTTCTTCCTCAAACTCTTTACCGCATAAAATAAATATATAGGAAACATACACAATACAGAAAAGAGGTAAGACAATCTAAAATCACCATAAACATGGCCAATAAGAAGACGACAAACAACAGTTATACAATTCATGCAATATGAAAAGCTATAACAGAAATAAGAATGTAATAAAGAAAAAGATTTAATTATCATAACGACACATAATATCACAGATAAAATAAAACATCACAGATAAAATAATAGAAAGATAAATAATCCTCATAATACTAACCGAGATAAAATAGACAGATAAGATAAAATAAAGTTCCGGATATACTCATAAGAAATATGACACGTTCCTACTCCATGGAGCTAAACAACACAGATACCACGGATATCGAGGGAATGACTCGCAAAAATCTATTAGTACCACGGCTGCCCACCAACTATTCCGCGGTCATACGTTGCGTCTATAGCTCCACATCACCGGGAATTTACCATCCAGGGCATGGGTAGTTCACTGCCTCACGTCGTGACACTACGGGCAAATGTACTACTAGACTTTACAAATCTCGATTAAATATAGTGCGTGTCGAGTCCATTAGTGTGCTATCGGTTACCACGGCCCAGCGGAGCTACCAACTGTCCATATATGGAATCCCGTACACTAACGTCTCCAAGTTCATTAGAACAATGAACCACACTACGTTTATCGCATCGACAACACGATGTGATTCACCTCGTCAACCAAAATTCACCAAAAATTGGTAAATTACCAGAATACCCTCAAGGTATAAAAATATATGCCCTCAATGGCAAAAATATACAGTAAGTCCCCCTTGGACAAATACTGTCTCAAAGCCTGTACGGGTTCACCTCATAGCCCGACAGCAGAAAAATACAGAAATCCAGAAAAATACTGTTTGGTCAATCGCGTAGAAATTTTATCGCGTTTTCACAATCTCGTCATTTTTATAAACGTTTTGAAATCGCGTAAATATATTTTTCTGTTTTCAAAATCGCGTAGGATTTTTAATACGTTTTCTCAATCGCGTAAAATTTTTAAATTATTTTCTTGACCGAATTCCTTAAAATTTACTGTTTAAATAAACAGAAATAATAAATAATACTTTTAAGCTACGTATAATATTTTCCATACCGTATATTGTCTTTTGGACATCTTTTCTATCTTATTTGTCCATTTTTACTAAAAATTGACAAGTATTTTGTTTAGAATTTTAATAATAATGTTTTCCTAATTTTAAGTAAAAACTTTGTTTATTTAAATAAACCGGATAATTTAATCTTTTAAAAACTCCTAACATGCTTCAAAATATAGCATGAGCCATATGTTAGAAATTCTTAAAGATTACTGTATTTCCTTTATAACAATAAAATTATTGATTTTAGTTCCTTAAATTAATTCTAATCAATTGATTTCTTCAAAACTTATTTTAGAAAAATTCTTTTTAACATGTATTGCAACTTTATAAATGAAAATGGTTTGGAATTGATTTTAGAAATCAAGACTACCTAATTTTGTCATGTTGGCCGAATTTCATAAACCCTTTTGTATTTGATTTCTAAATTATTTTTCATCTTATAAATATATGTCAAACTTATTGTATTGTCTAAATTCATTTAACCATTGTTTTAGAAATTGGTTTTTTGAAATCAACACATTCATTTTAGGCATGTTGGCCGAAAATACTAAGTCTTACCATTTGATTTCTAAATTCATTTTCTTTGATCTAATCAACTTGAAACCTTCTTAATTCTCCTAGGTTAATTAAATTACCTTTTAAGAAAATTAAGAGAACATTTTGGTTCTCCATTTGGTTAGTGGTCGTGAGCCTTGGTGTGGTGTTCTTTGGAACACACATGCATTTCCTTGACATGTTATTCACATCCTATACATTATCATGCCATTCTATACTTTATCATGCAATTCTAACACATACAATATTATCAAAGCTTATAGACATGCAACTTAAAGCTTGTAGACATGCAATTTATTACAAACAACAAATAGAAAAGCTACTAACAAATACACAACTACATCAAATAAGCTACTAACAAGCACACACATGAATCCTTATGGATTCTACAATCACAAAATCAACTCCATCTTCTTACCACCATCCATAGGTGATAAGATTTGTCTTCCTCTTACCTTAAATGAAGACAAATGGATTCTTTCACTCCTCCTAGGGTCACGGTTTTCCTCCTTCAAGAACCTAACAAACTTAAACAAAAACTACAAGTTACTAACCATTGAAAAAGAACCTAAACCATGGATAAATCATGGCTTAGAACTTTGAAAAAGAATTTAGAAAAGAAAAACAAGAGATTTCACCTCCTTGGTACAAACTTCCAAGTAGGTTTTCATTCAAGCTTCAAATGTAAGATTTTGAAAGAACTCTCAACTAGAGATGTTCTTAGGATTGTGTTTAGGTTTAGAAAACTTGGTTAGATGAAATTTAGAGTGATTGGATGGTAGGGTTATAGGTTTGGCCGAATAGAGCTCTAGGAAAGCTTCAATGGAGTTTTGAAATTTTGGAAGAGAGAGAAGAGAGAAAAATGCATGAAAGATGAAGTGATCTTTTGGTCTTCCAACCTCACTTGGCCGTAGCCTTCATTGCATGCAAGGTGTGCATGGGCTTGGCTTCATCCTAGCCTTAGAATGCATCAAAGGTCAAGATTAAGCCTTGATTAGCAAGCTTGTTTCCTATTGGTTGCTCCTAACCTAGTCATTAGCCTTAGTCACCATGCTTAGTCACTAATAACCTAGTCATCAAGCCTTATCATCATGTTCAAGAATATTCCTCCACTAATCATGTTTAATTAAGCTACTAAGTTAATTGGTTTAGCTAAACGTGGGTCCCGCAAAACATTTTCGGGTCCACTGTCACTAAATTATACTGACTAATAAAATAATATTATAATAATACAAAATTATTTTATTTGACAGTTAAATCCTAAAAATTAAAAGATTAATTTTAGGCTCATTCAGAATTGGGTTTAGTAAGATCCCCCGCCTCTGAATAATTAAAAACAGATTTTATCGGTCCGAAAAAATATTATTTTCCTGCCCCGTAGCAAATCACACAAAAAGTCCATATAAAATCACAGACAGTAATATTGGACACTAAATCAAGTAGAAAACAATTAAAAATAGCAAAAACAGTACAAACAGCACGTTCGGGATGTAATGGTCATTTTCCCATTTTTTCCCACAACGTAGCTAATCATCCAAAAAGTTCAAATAAAATTACAGACAGTATTAATTGTCTGTATATCTTCCAGAAAAATTAAAACAGTAGCTTGGAAAAACTTTTATTTTACCGTCTCGAAACAAATTACGTAAAAAGACCAAATAAAATTTGAGCCTGTATAAACGTATTTGTATTTCATGCAGAAATCGAGAAACAGTAAAATAAGGACACAACGGTCATTCACATGAAAGCTTGAAAAACAGCAAACAGTACATTCGGTACATTTTCTAAAAATTGGGGTGTTACAACTCTCCCCAATAAATAAAAATTTCGTCCTCAAAATTCGTTGTTCCTCAAAACAAATGAAGATACTGATCATTCATTTTATCTTCCAGCTCCCAGGTAGCTTCACCCGTCACATCATTCCATATGACCTTCACTAGCTCGATCATTTTCCCTCGAAGCTGCTTTACCTTTCGTCCTCGGTCGACAGTAAAGTCTCGTAAGTCAAATTCTCCTTCAACTGTACATCATCTGGTTATATAACATGCGTCGGATCTGGTATATACTTTCGTAACTGAGACACATGAAACACGTCATGCAGATTCGACAGAAACGGCGGCATAACGATCTGATACGCTACAGAACCTATACGTCGGATAATCTGATACGGTCCAATGAACTTAGGAGTAAGCTTCTTAGACTTGATAACTCTTCCAACACAGGTCGTAGGAGTAACTCTTAGAAACACATGCTCACCCTCCTCAAACTCAAGAGGTCGTCTTCGTTTATCCGCATAACTCTTCTATCTGCTTTGCGTCGTTCTCATCTTCTCTTGTATCATCTTTACCTTCTCCGTAGTCTGTTGTACAAGATCTGGTCCAACAGTCATGCTTTCCCCATCCTGATACCAACATAACGGAGTTCGACATCGTCTTCCGTACAATGCCTCATAGGGTGCCATCCCTATACTTGAGTGAAAGC
Organism: Ormosia emarginata; assembly: GCA_029884605.1. Classification (NCBI taxonomy): domain Eukaryota; kingdom Viridiplantae; phylum Streptophyta; class Magnoliopsida; order Fabales; family Fabaceae; genus Ormosia; species Ormosia emarginata. Next base: position 1,698,826 of record JAQQTP010000074.1, read on the forward strand.
TATTGTTGTAGGTGAATTCTATCAAAGATAAAATTTCATCCCAACTTCCTCGTTGTTCTAAAACACAAGCACGCAACAGATCTTCCAAAGACTGTATAGTTCTCTCTGTCTCGACCATCCGTTTCATGGATGATACGCCGAACTCAGTCGCAACTTGGTTCCCATAGCTTCTTGGAGACTTCGCCAAAACCTTGATGTAAACCTCGGATCTCGATCAGAAACTATACATGTAGGTACACCATGTAATCTGACAATTTCACTGATGTACAACTGGGTTAATCTTTCCAATGAATACTTAATATTAATTGGTAAGAAATGAGCCGATTTCGTAAGCCTATCGACTATAACCCATATCGAATCATGACCTTTCCTCGTCTTTGGAAAACCAGTAACGAAATCCATCGATATACTATCCCATTTCCATTCTGGAATAGATAACGGTTGTAACATTCCATTTGGTCTTTGATGTTCCACTTTCGCCTTTTGACGGACTAGACAAGTTGACACGCACCTAATAACATCACTCTTCAATCCATGCCACCGAATAACTTCTTCAAGTCTTGGTACATCTTTGTTATGCCTGGATGCATACTCAATAGACTAGTATGGGCATGTTCCACAATATATCGCCTCAGCTCCCGGTCATGAGGAACACAGACTCTACCCCGAAACCTCAGAATTCCATCAGTTCCTTCTTTGAACTCTATTGTCTCGTCTTGCTTTATTTGTTCTCTTATTCCTTGCAATAATTCATCGGTATTCTGTTTTTCCCTTATGTCTTCCATCAGCTCGCTCGAGATAGTAACCATGTTAATACAGATCTTCCCCGGTTTCAACTCAACAAATGACCACACATCTCTAAACTGTTCAATGAGCTCCTTTTCCTTGATCATCAGGGCAGAAGCACTGATAATCTTTCTACTTAAGGCGTCAGTCACGACATTCGCCTTGCCAGGGTGGTATAACAGTTGAAAATCATAATCTTTCAGGAATTCTAACCATCTCCGTTGCCTCATGTTCAGCTCCTTCTGCTCATACAAATATTTCAAGCTCTTGTGATCACTGAAGATGTTAAATGTTGCTCCATAGAGAAAATGTCTCCATATCTTTAGAGCAAAAACCACAGCGGCCAATTCCAAATCGTGCGTTGGATAATTCCTCTCATGAACCTTCAATTGTCGAGAAGCATATGCCACAACGTTCCGATCTTGCATCAATACGCATCCTAGCCCTTGATAAGAAGCGTCGCAATACACATCAAAAGATCTCTTCGAATCCGGTAAGATCAACACAGGTGCAGTCGTTAACCTCTTCTTCAACTCTTGAAAACTGGCATCACGTTCTTCCGTCCATTCAAAAGCTTGATTTTTCCTCGTAAGCTGCGTAAGTGGTCCAGCAATCTTGAAAAAACCCTCGATAAACCTCCGATAATAACCAGCAAGTCCAACAAAACTTCGAACTTCTGTTACCGTCTTAGGTCTTTCCCATTGTAAAACAGTCTCCACTTTTGATGGGTCCACCGCAATACCTTCTTTAGAAATTACGTGACCTAGAAATTGGACTTCTTCCAACCAGAACTCACACTTAGCCAATTTCGCATACAGCTGTTTCTCCCTTAAAATCCGAAGAACAACACCAAGATGTTCAGCATGCTCTTCCTTCGATTGAGAATAGATCAGAATGTCATCAATGAAGACAACGACAAATCTGTCTAGATACGGATGAAAAATCCTGTTCATATAATCCATAAATATGGCAGGAGCATTCGTCACTCCGAATGGCATTACCTGATACTCATAATGTCCATAACGAGTTCGAAAAGCGGTTTTCGGTACATCTTCCCCTTTAACACGAATCTGATGATACCTCGATCTCAGATCTATCTTGGAAACTACCACAGCTCCTTTCAACTGATCCATCAAGTCGTCAATTCTTGGAAGCGGATATTTATTCTTGATAGTTACCTTGTTCAGCTGACGATAATCCACACAAAGCCGAGACGTTCCGTCCTTCTTCTTGACCAAAAGCACTGGCGCACCCCATGGGGAAACACTAGGTCGCACAAACTCTTTCTCCAACAGCTCCACCAATTGCTTCTTCAGCTCCTCCAATTCCACTGGCGACATACGATACGGTGCAATTGAGATAGGACCTGTTCCTGGTACTAAATCAATTGAAAACTCGACCTCCCTCTCAGGTGGTAAACCAGGTATGTCATCAGGAAAAACATCAGGAAACTCGTTGACAACAGGAATAGTATTCACATCCTTCTCATTCTTAACTTCTAGAGAAGACAATACCATATATCCCTGTGCTCCCTCTCTTAACAAAGACTTGACCTTAACATCAGTTTAGAATCCAGACTTTTCTTCCTTAGGAAAAACTATGGTTTTACTGGCACAATCTATAAGGATATGGTTAGAACATAACCAGTCCATCCCTAATATTACATCTATCTCAATAAGAGGCAAACAAATCAAGTTGACCATAAACAGATGACCCTTCACAGCAATAGGACAATCCAAACATATCTTTGATGCAATCACAGGTTTAGCAGTTGGAGTGGAAACACTCAACTTAACATTCAAAGAAGACACAGGCAACTTCAATCTTTCCACACAATCATATGCAATAAACGAGTGTGTAGCACCAGAGTCATACAACACAGTCAGATGGTTACCTCCAATGTCACCTTCTCCTTGTATAAGATCATCAGATTGAGAAATCTCAGTTCCCTTCATGGTATAAACACGCCCTCCAGATCTCGGTTGAGTATTCCTTGATTTCTGCTGACTAGCACGAACATAACGAACAGCAGGTTTCCTTTCCGGTTGAGTACAATCCTTTGACATGTGCCCAGGTTGCTTACAGTTAAAACAAACTGTACCTCTAAGCGTGCACTCCGGCGAGATATGGCCTTTCTTCCCGCACTTAAAACATGTCGGCGTGAACGTCACTCTCTGTCCAGCTCCACTACCACTTGCACCTCCACTAACCGATGGTCGTTGAGATTGAGTCCCTGTTGGTCTGGAATACGGCTTACGCTGAAACCGATTCGTATTACTACCTCCACCTCTCTGAAACCTTGTCGGCCCAAAGTTCCGATTCCTCTGATCTCTAGATGGCTCCAACTCCTCAAGTCGAGCACAAGCATCCACCAAAGCATGAAAGTGAGTCATTCTCAAAGATACCACTCCTCGTTTCAGTTCCACCCTTAACCCTGATTCAAACTTCCGACATCTCCACACATCGTCTTGTCGTGTCTGAGCATAATCTGAGAATTGAGACAAATTCTCAAACTTTGTGGCATACTCATTCACCGTCATATTCCCCCTATCGCAAACCAAGAAATTCCATTTCTTTGGCATGCCTAGCACTCGCAGAAAATATTTCTCCGAGAAAAACATTAGAAAACACTTCCCATGTGATTTCGTTCCTTGACTTACTTGCAAAACTCGGCGGGTTCCTCTCCACCAATGTTCTCCATCTCCTCTTAGCATAAAGACGGCATAAGTTACCTTCTTGTCATCGTGCATCTCATCCCTTCAAAAATCCTTTCCAAGTCTTGTATCCATTGACTTGCCTTCTCCGGATCAACCTCGCCTCTAAACCGTGGCGGATTGTGGCGCCTAAATTCAGACAAATTTAGGGCATCACAGTAAGCATCTTCTTTGTTGAGCTGCTCTCACATTCTTTGCATCATTACTTGACCATCCATTGCATAGCCTCAAGCCGCAATTCGCAATCATAGGGTCCATATCACGATTCATGTTCGTACGTCCTCTACCTCGTCCAGACATCTTTTTTCTTCAAACAAAACAAAAGAAAATTAGATACATCCTTTTAGATACTTCAGAAAGGATATAAATCACAGAGAAGCACACAAAGACAAACAAAAACAGACCCAACCACAACCCCAAAAGACTCTAACTTGGGCTCTGATACCAACTAATGTAACACCCTTTTGGAGGATGTCACATATATAAAGAAAATAGATAAAATCTACCCAAGTTGTAAAACACTTAATACATAATAATATGGGTCGTAAAATAATTCCTGTTAAACAGATTATTAAAAATAAAATAATGCGAAAAACATAAACTAAACAGATCAACATCACTCATAATATACATATGTTCCAAGTTATAAGTTATACAAATAATTTACAACTACAATTACAAATATTTAAACAGAAACAGTAAATAAAAACAGTAAAAGAGTCAATATATACATCCATATGCAGACGCGCCCAAAAAAAACATCATGCATATTTAATCCTCTGAAGGATCACTCTCAACATGAAAATGATCATCAGGAGACAAATATCCCGGATGTCTCGACACTCGGCGATAACGAGATCGCGCAGTCGATACGAGTGTCATCTCACTAGGCTCAGTGGATACACCACCCCAATGACGCCTAATGGATAAAGGTAACTCTAAATGCAGAAACACTGTCGTCGTCATCACTGGCTCGTCATCAAATCTATGGCGTAGGGTCACCGTCATCCGTCCCGCATACGTCACGGAGTCTCTATCTCCTCTCATGTGCCACGCTAGCGATCCACCGTGAAACTCGAGAGTCACGAACCCCAAAAATCCAGGCACCGCCATACCAAAACTAATCAATCCAATGGATATGGATGATCAGATGGTTCTTGATCGTCAAGCGGTCGTCGGCTAGCTGATCTTCCTCCTCCTCGGGTACGAGAACCTCAAGAGGTTGTTCCTCTTCTCTTCCTCAAACTCTTTACCGCATAAAATAAATATACAGGAAACATACACAATACAGAAAAGAGGTAAGACAATCTAAAATCACCATAAACATGGCCAATAAGAAGACGACAAACAACAGTTATACAATTCATGCAATATGAAAAGCTATAACAGAAATCGATAACAGAATAAAGAAAAAGATTTAATTATCATAACGACACATAATATCACAGATAAAATAAAACATCACAGATAAAATAATAGAACAGATAAATAATCCTCATAATACTAACCGAGATAAAATAGACGGATAAGATAAAATAAAGTTCCGGATATACTCATAAGAAATATGACACGTTCCTACTCCATGGAGCTAAACAACACAGATACCACAGATATCGGAGGAATGACTCGCAAAAATCTATTAGTACCACGGCTGCCCAGCCAACTATTCCGCGGTCATACGTTGCGTCTATAGCTCCACATCACTTTGGGAATTTACCATCCAGCGTGGGGTAGTTCACTGTCTCGTCACGTCGTGACACTACGGGCAAATGTACTACTAGACTTTACAAATCTCGATTAAATATAGTGCGTGTCGAGTCCATTAGTGTGCTATCGGTTACCACGGCCCGGCGGAGCTACCAACATGTCCATATATGGAATCCGTACACTAACGTCTCCAAGTTCATTAGAACAATGAACCACACTACGTTTATCGCATCGACAACACGATGTGATTCACCTCATCAACCAAAATTCACCAAAAATTAGTAAATTACCAGAATACCCTCAAGGTATAAAAATATATGCCCTCAATGGCAAAAATATACAGTAAGTCCCCCTTGGACAAATCGTCTCAAAGCTCATGTACGGGTTCACCTCATAGCCCGACAATGAGAAAAATATAGAAATCCGTAAAAATCTTGTTTCGGTCAATCGCGTAGAAATTTTATCGCGTTTTCACAATCTCGTCGTTTTTATAAACGTTTTGAAATCGCGTAAATATATTTTTCTGTTTTCAAAATCGCGTAGGATTTTTAATACGTTTTCTCAATCGCGTAAAATTTTTAAATTATTTTCTTGACCGAATTCCTTAAAATTTACTGTTTAAATAAACAGAAATAATAAATAATACTTTTAAGCTACGTATAATATTTTTCATACCGTATACTGTCTTTTGGACATCTTTTCTATCTTATTTGTCCGTTTTTACTAAAAATTGACAGTATTTTGTTTAGAATTTTAATAATAATGGTTTCCTAATTTTTCGTAAAAACTTTGTTTATTTAAATAAACCGGATAATTTAATCTTTTAAAAACTCCTAACATGCTTCAAAATATAGCATGAGCCATATGTTAGAAATTCTTAAAGATTACTTGTATTTCCTTTATAATAATAAAATTATTGATTTTAGTTCCTTAAATTAATTCTAATCAATTGATTTCTTCAAAACTTATTTTAGAAAAATTCTTTTTAACATGTATTGCAACTTTATAAATGAAAATGGTTTGGAATTGATTTTAGAAATCAAGACTACCTAATTTTGTCATGTTGGCCGAATTTCATAAACCCTTTTGTATTTGATTTCTAAATTATTTTTCATCTTATAAATATATGTCAAACTTATTGTATTGTCTAAATTCATTTAACCATTGTTTTAGAAATTGGTTTTTTGAAATCAACACATTCATTTTAGGCATGTTGGCCGAAAAATACTAAGTCTTACCATTTGATTTCTAAATTCATTTTCTTTGATCTAATCAACTTGAAACCTTCTTAATTCTCCTAGGTTAATTAAATTACCTTTTAAGAAAATTAAGAGAACATTTTGGTTCTCCATTTGGTTAGTGGTCGTGAGCCTTGGTGTGGTGTTCTTTGGAACACACATGCATTTCCTTGACATGTTATTCACATCCTATACATTATCATGCCATTCTATACTTTATCATGCAATTCTAACACATACAATATTATCAAAGCTTATAGACATGCAACTTAAAGCTTGTAGACATGCAATTTATTACAAACAACAAATAGAAAAGCTACTAACAAATACACAACCACATCAAATAAGCTACTAACAAGCACACACATGAATCCTTATGGATTCTACAATCACAAAATCAACTCCATCTTCTTACCACCATCCATAGGTGATAAGATTTGTCTTCCTCTTACCTTAAATGAAGACAAATGGATTCTTTCACTCCTCCTAGGGTCACGGTTTTCCTCCTTCAAGAACCTAACAAACTTAAACAAAAACTACAAGTTACTAACCATTGAAAAAGAACCTAAACCATGGATAAATCATGGCTTAGAACTTTGAAAAAGAATTTAGAAAAGAAAAACAAGAGATTTCACCTCCTTGGTACAAACTTCCAAGTAGGTTTTTTCAAGCTTCAAATGTAAGATTTTGAAAGAACTCTCAACTAGAGATGTTCTTAGGATTGTGTTTAGGTTTAGAAAACTTGGTTAGATGAAATTTAGAGTGATTGGATGGTAGGGTTATAGGTTTGGCCGAATAGAGCTCTAGGAAAGCTTCAATGGAGTTTTGAAATTTTGAAAAAGAGAGAAGAGAGAAAAATGCATGAAAGATGAAGTGATCTTTTGGTCTTCCAACCTCACTTGGCCGTAGCCTTCATTGCATGCAAGGTGTGCATGGGCTTGGCTTCATCCTAGCCTTAGAATGCATCAAAGGTCAAGATTAAGCCTTGATTAGCAAGCTTGTTTCCTATTGGTTGCTCCTAACCTAGTCATTAGCCTTAGTCACCATGCTTAGTCACTAATAACCTAGTCATCAAGCCTTATCATCATGTTCAAGAATATTCCTCCACTAATCATGTTTAATTAAGCTACTAAGTTAATTGGTTTAGCTAAACGTGGGTCCCGCAAAACATTTCCGGGTCCACTATCACTAAATTATACTGACTAATAAAATAATATTATAATAATACAAAATTATTTTATTTGTGATTAAATCTAAAAATTAAAAGATTAATTTTAGGCTCATTCGAGAATTGGGTTTAGTAAGATCCCCGCTCTCGAATAATTAAAAACAGATTTTACGGTCCGAAAAAATATTATTTTCCGCCTCCGTAGCAAATCACACAAAAAGTCATATAAAATCACAGACGAGTAATATTGGACACTAAATCAAGTAGAAAACAATTAAAAATAGCAAAAACAAGTACAAATGAAGACGTTCGAGACGTAATGGTCATTTTCCCATTTTTTCCCACAACATAGCTAATCATCCAAAAAGTTCAAATAAAATTACGAGACGGTATTAATTTATCACGTATATCTTCGAGAAAAATTAAAACAAGAGTTCGGAAAAACTTTTATTTTACCGTCTCGAAACAAATTACGTAAAAAGACCAAATAAAATTTGAGCCTGTATAAACGTATTTGTATTTCATGCAGAAATCGAGAAACAGTAAAATAGGGACACAACGGTCATTCACACGAAAGCTTGAAAAATAGCAAACAGTACATTCGGTACATTTTCTAAAAATTGGGGTGTTACAATCTCCCTTTATTTAATTCTCCATATGATTCAAGAAAAGAGAGATGAAATAAGCATGCTTTCAAGATATAAAAGATTATTCATGTAGTGCTTGTCACATTTTGGTACATCAACATTTAGCACATGATAACAATGAGCTTAAGAAATTATGTCTAGCATATAATATCTTGCATACCACATGATAAATAATTACCACTTGATATCACTTGTTAGGAGTTACAAAATATTCGTGTAAGATCATGGATTTAAGGTTTTCAAATGAAAGATCATACAACTTGTCACATATTAAGCATTTTTCAATGAAAGAATCAAAAGATGTAATGTTTAAGAATGTTTACCTTCTTTCATTGATAGAGGGAAAGACAATAAGAGATGATCTTTGTTGACATATTGATAGTATTAACAATAAAACACTTCATGTCAAGTAAGGATGTAAGCCAAGAGATATAAGCAATAATTTAAGAACTAGGCTCCCCCTCAAAATATGCATATTATCAAAATATCAAACATAATAGTTTAACATAGTTATGCATATGTTCTTAGTTAACAAAGATATGGAAGAAGGATATGTAAGATAAGCTCCCCCTTATTGAAGCACAAGATAGATAACGGGAAATATGCATGCCAAGACCATGTAAGCACATTACCATAAAGATTATATTCTTAATCTATCAATCAAAAACCATTTTAAAACTTCTCCCCCTTTCAAAAAGAATTTTGTAAGACCACATTATATTTTCAAAAGCATTTTAGAAGGGTGGAAGGGTTTTATATTGAAACCATATATTTTTTTCAAGACAAGAGCATGATTCTCATAGGTATTATACTACAAAGAAACCATAAATTAAGAGAATCATTGATATCAAACATTCACATTGAGGAAATATGCTATAGGGATCAAAATATGTATAGTACTAATATCATCCACCCTATATGCAATGACAAAAATTAGCAAGTTAATATCCAATTAGGCACTTTGTCAATGCGAAGCATACTTCTCATGTAAGGAAAGCATCAAATCATTTAAGATCAATTTATCAACAAGTATCACACAATCCATAACATATAGAATACCACAATAGCTTAGGGATAGAGATACTTATTGAGAAAGTGATGCTTCTTTATAATATTCTTCATTTATTTGTCCTTTGAGTTTGAGCTTTCTTCCATTGCGTATTCCATTCTATTGTACTTGAAGAAAGTCTCGTCATGTTCCTCTTCACTCATCTCTTCTCTTTATCCATTTATGCTTGACATTTCAATATTTGATGACTATATTTGAAGCACATAGAGACACTTCCAAAGCTAACTCTAAAAGTTCTTTAAAACATAGGTTAGCATCAAATATCATTTAAACTTATTTACAAGCATAATTTAGGTTAATATACAATGTAAAACATGTACTATATTATCAACCATGCAATGTTAGTTCTTACAAGAATAAAGGAAGAACATATGCACTTGAATCCAAAAGCATAGTTTAAGCATTTTCAAAGCAAGATTCAAGTTTGTTAAGAAAGATATGATCATCATCAAAACATATATAAGCATTTTGGGGCAAACAATGATCATGTAAGGCATGTAAAAACAAGTAAGAAATTCTAGTAGGCAAACAATGATAATGTGAGTTTCAGATAAAAAGGCTTCTAGCGCGCTAAAACTTGTTTTTAAACCCGTGTGTAATCGATTACAATGAGTGTGTAATCGATTACCAGCCTTCTGGAAGCATTGTAATCGATTACATGATTCGTGTAATCGATTACCAGCTTACTGGGAACCTTGTAATCGATTACAGGGTTGGTGTAATCGATTACCTAAGTTCTGTGATCATTGTAATCGATTACCTATTATGTGTAATTAATTATTGGCTTAATAGAACCTTTGTAATCGATTACAAAGGTCTTGTAATCGATTACCAGATTACTAAAACTCAAATTTGGCATTTCAAACAGTACAGGTTCAATTTCAAACCTTTCAAATTAGTTCCAAAGCATCTCAAATCAATTCTAAATATCATGCAAGCATAAAAAATTTATCAGTTCTAGATCTAAAACATGCGTTTTTGCAAAATCACTACTTTTACCAAGGATTAAGTCATTTTGACAGGATTTGTGAATTTGATCTTTTTGGAGGACTGTGGCATGATGGAGTACTTGCAAAACAACTTTAGGAGAAACCTCTGATGCTCAAGTTAGTATTGGGTTCAAATATGATTAGGAACCAGTAAGTTATGCAGTAAAACTTCATCATTATGCAACAAGATGACATGTTATGCATCAAAATGGCACACTATGCAGCAAATCAATGTATTATGCAGTAAAAATGACATATTATATAGCAGAGTGAAGTTGTGCTGAAATTCAACTTATGCATGATTGATCTAATATGGCAAGATAAAATATATCTACTGTAAACATTCATTCAAAGACATGATTGATCAAAGAACTAAGAACAAAGATATTTTCATTAAACATGTCATTTTAAACAAGAAGCATACTTATATAGCATGTTCAATACATGCAGAGATATTTTCAAGATATAAGGCTAGAAAAACATAAAATGAGTCTCCACTTATCCAAATATCTCATGATATTCAATTTAAAACATAAATAAGGATAAAAGATTGATATCACCAAAAGTTTACTCTTTGAGTTTTTGTAGGTGACTCCAACATCCATGCCTCAAGGCTCCTTGAGAATGTTGTGGTTCTCCATGTCATTCTTTTTATATTTTCACCACTCTTGGAGAACTTGGACCATTTCAAATTTTTCGAATCTCAAGTAGTATATTTGTATTTTACTTCAATGTATACTTGAGCTAAAAGTCACCCTACAACACAATTCATAGTACTTTCTTTGGTATTCACTAATTTTGGATCCATAAAGGTTAGCCATTGATTATTAATCCATTAAGCTCTTATAAAGATCAATTTTTCTATAGTATGTAAATTGAGCACAACAAGTTAAAAAACCAATTGCCATTAAGCACATAACCAATAGCATGCTTACTTTCATAATATATAGACAATTTAAAGCATAGCAAGCATATCTAGGCATTGTAGAATTTATGTACCAAGATATATAACAAATTAATGAGCTATGGTACATAAAGAATGAACATAATCATGTGCTAAATAAAATATTCGAATTTTACCAAGTGCACATGATTCTATCCTTTACCTAAGGCCTACAAGGAATATACCTCATATTTATTGTCTTTTTAAGTGAATGCTCATAAGAGGTAAAGACTTTTGATACCTTGGCCTTGGTAATCAAGGAAATTATTTTCCTTACCCATTGCTTCCCTTTAGGTGTTTTGAACTTTGCAAGTTCCACATTTTGTACTTGAGAAGCTTTGGTTGAAGACATCTTTCTTCTTTGACCAAAACTTCTACCAATGGACTTTGGAAGCATTCTTCTTGATGATTCCTCTTTCTTTTGACCAAGTAGTCCATCCTTTTGAGAAACTTTCTGCATAATTGAGACACTAGGAGACATTTTGGTACCCACTTAATCTTGGGTCCTTGAATGTTAGTACTAGAACCTTTAAGACTCGAAACCCAAACTAAATTATTTCTCATATAAGGATTTCTTCTATAATTGCACAAATGAAAAATATGTCCTATATGACCACAAAAATTTCAAACAATTGAATTTAATGATGACTTGGTCCTTTGAAGATCATTTTTGGAAAACATAAGCCTTTTGTTGTTTTTATATTCTATGTCATTTTTTCCATAAGCCTTACTAGAATTTCTATGTGAAATAACATCAATTTCATTCTTATTAACAATCATGGATTGTAAACAATTAGAATCATTTGCTTTGGCAAAATTGGAATATAAGTCCTCAACTTGATTTTCTAAATTAATGCACTTTTCACAAAAAGTTGAGGTTTCACATTTCAAAGGCATTTCCTCATCAAGAAAAGCATATTCATTTTTCAAAGTTTCAATTTCATTTTCAAAAGAGGAAATGTTTTCTAAACAAGATAAGTTTTTATTTTCTAAATTCAACAAATCATCATATAATTCATCATATACACATTTTAGCTTATCATAGAAGGGACTATAATATGGTTTAGCATTATTTACCTCAAAGTCCTTTTTAAGGGAATCACCATCTTTCTCATTGTTGTCCATCAAGCATTCAAAAACATCTTCTTTCTCAATTTTGTTTTGCTTTGCCTCTTCTTCAAATTGGGCACCATCATTATCAAGAGGCATTGAGCTCATTTTCTTGCTTTGAACATGTTCTTAAGGACATTTTTCAATGTTGCCATCCTCTAGAGGTTTTTGCTCTTCTTGCTCTCTATATACAACTTTATGTAAGAAATCATTGTTAGCAAGATAAATAGAATCAAGAGCATCCATATATCTTTAGCACTAGAGCAACTCTTAATTTTAGCATAAGCATCATCATTTAAACTATTTCTCAAGATTTGTATTGCTCTAATGTTCAAGGAAAAACATTTCTTATTATAGGCATTCTAAGAATGTTTTGATTTGCAAGTAAATCCATCAAGTACAATATCCCATAAATCAAGATCAATAGATTGCATATAAATTTCCATTCTAGCATTCTAATAAACAAAATTCACACCATCAAAGAATGATTGTTTATCAATTTCAAAACCATTCATTTTGAAAAGCTTTTAATGGTTGCCAACAAATAAGGATCTTTAACTCCAAGCGGTTAAGCTTTTACTTGAGAAGCAGAAAAAGCTACGATACCACTTGTTAGCCATGGCAACCATCACCCAAGAAGGGGGGGTGAATTGGGTAATTACAAATTTTAAAACACCTTTGAGAAATTAATCATTTTGAATAACTCAATTAATAAATGCAGCGGAATAAGTTTAACAAAGGGGCAACTATTAGATATTTCACAAATACTACTTGGACTATAAGATAAATCAAGTAAATAAGCTAGATATTAACTTCAACTCAAGCATATATAATTAAGGTACAAATGTAAAGAGATGGAGTTGAGAAGATCAAACTGCCACCAATCCACTTGTTGTGTAACTTTGTAACACCCCTTTGGAGGATGTCACACATAAAGAAAATAAAATAAATAGAAATAAAATCTACCCAAGTTGCGGAATATTTGTTAAAATTATTACGGGTTGTAAAAATAATTCACGATAGACGAGAAATATGTAATAAAAAGATAATACGGAAAATACGAAATAAAAAAAAAACATCATCACTAATATATATATATATGGTTAAGTTATAAAACTGTACATATAATTTACAACTAAGACTACAACTATTTAAACAAAAACAGTAAAGAAAGCAATAAAAGAGTTAATATATATACAGACATACGCTGACGCGCCCAAAAAAAACATCATGATTATCTACTCCTCTGATGGATCACTCTCGGTGTGAAAATGATCATCAGGAGATAAATATCCCTGATGTCTCGACATACGGCGATAACGGGATCGCGCAGTCGACACGATGCTTATCTCACTAGGCGGGGTTTTCGGCACCCCAATAACGCCTAATGGATAAGGGTAACTCTAAATGCGAGAAAAAGCGTCGTCGTCGAAATCGGATCTCCATCAAGCGTGACGTAGAATCACGGTCATACGTCCGGCATAGGTAACGAAGCACGATCTCCTCGTAAATGCCAAGCCGAGATCACCTCCATGGAATACCGGCTCTACGAATCCCAAAAATGCGGCGTCGCCATCCCCACACAATCAATCCGGAGGATATGGATGATCGGATGGTTCTTGCTCGTAAAGCGATCGTCGGTCTGGCGATCTCCCTCTTCCTCGGGGTACACGATCTCAAGAGGTTGTTCCTCTTCTTCCTCTTCAAACTCTTTACCGCATAAAAATAAATAGAGAATAGACACATACAATAAAGAGGTAAGACAACATAAAATCATCCTGACATGGCAAATAAGAAGACGACAAATAACTACTACACGGTTCATACAATACGAATAAGCTATAACGGTAATACATATTAAATATCCTAGTGTTTGAGAACATCACGGATATAACACAAATAAAGAAATTCACACGGATAAATCAATCTCACGAGATAAAATAAGATAAGAAATAGACAACTAACATAAAAATTATCGAGATAAATACAAATAGAGAAAATGTAAAAACATCCAAGATGTTACCGGATAAAGATAAATAGAGGAAAATGGAATATTATCCAAGATAAAATCAAATACACCAAAACACAACCCTACTCCATGGAGCTAAACCCAAACGAGATATCGGAGAGAATGACTTGCAAAATCTATTAGTACCACGGCTGCCTTGACCAACTATTACGCGATCACACGTTGCGTCGATAGCCTACGACTTTGGGAATCCACCATCCGGGCGTAGTATAGTTCTGATCTCCGTTGTGGCACTATAGGCAATGTACTACTAGACTTTACAAACCTCGATTAAATATAGTGAATGTCGAGTACATTAGTGTGCTATCGGTTTACCACGGCCCGGCGGAGCTACCCAAGTTGTCCACATGTGGGATCCGTACACTAAAGTCTCCAAGTTTATTAGAACAATAAACTACACTACACTTATCGCATCGACAACACGATGTGATTCGTCACAAATCAACCCAAAACACCAAAAATCGGTATAAAGACAAAACATAATTCCAAATATATGAAATTACGAAAATGCCCTTAAGATAAAATATATGCCCTCAATGGCGAGAAAGCACATGCGGGTTCACTTTTTCCCGGCAATGCGAAATAACCTCAAAAACACATGCGGGTTCACATTTTCCCGGCGAAAAATAAATACGGTAGCGGTCAATCGCGTAGAAATTTTATCGCGTTTTTGAAATCTCGTCGTTTTTACAAGCGTTTAAAAATCGGGTAAAGATATTTTTTGTTTTTAAAATCGCGTAGCATTTTAATACGTTTTCTCAATCGCGTAGGATTTTTAAATCATTTTCTTATTCGAATGCCTTTAAAATTACCATTTAAGCAGATAGAAATAATATTTAGTACATTTAAACTACGTAGAATAATTTTTCATACAGTATCTTGTCATTAGGATATTTTGACTATCTATAGGTTCAATTTTACTAAAAATTGACAGACATTTTGTTTATAAATTTATAATAATGATTTTCTAAATTTTCCATAAAATTTCTATTTACCTAATTTTTAACCATTTCATTAAATTCTTTTTGAAATCTCTAACATGCTTCAAAACCGAAAGTGAGCTATATGTTAGAAAATTTCTTAACATTCTTGTATTTCCTTCCTAATGATAAAATTATGAATTTTAACCCTTTAGACTTACTTCTAATCAATTGGTTCCTTCATAAATTATTATAGAAAATTTCTTCTTAACTTGTATTGTTTCTTTTTAATTGAAAAAGGTTTAGAAACAAGTTTTTAAAATCATGAATTCCTATAGTGGCATGTTGGCGAATTTTATAAAACTTTTGCATTTGATTTCCAAAATGTCTTTCACCTTTTAAATCATATCAAATGTATTCTATAGTCTAAGTTCATTAAATCATTTTAGAAAATAGTTATCTATATTCAATTTAATCCTTTAGGCATGTTGGCCCAAAATACTAAGTTTGTACCATTTGATTTCTAAATGCATTTTTCTTTGATCAAATCAATTAGAAACTTTCTTGATTCTCTAGGTTAATTAAGCTACACTTTAGGAAAAATCAAGAGAACATTTTGGTCCTCCAAACTTGTCATTGCCGTGAGCTATTGGATTGTGTTCTTTGGAACACTCATGCAAACTTACACATGTTATTCACATCCTAAACCTTATCATACAATTCTAATACATGCATTTATATCTCTAACACATGCAAAATATTTCTAACATATGCAAAATATTTCTAACACATAAACCTAATTTAAAGCTTATAGACATACAATCAAAAGCTATTAGGCATGCAAAATTATTACAATTACCAAATAAGAAAGCTACTAACACATAACACTTAAGCTACTAGCAACCACAAAAATTAACAAATACACATCAATAAACACACCACAACCGAATCCTTATGGATTCTACAAACAACTCATCTTCTTACCACCATCAAGGGATGATAAGAATTGTCTTCCTCTTACCTTAAATGAAGACAAAAACTTGCTTTCTCACCTCCTAGGTCACGGTTTTCACTCCACCAAACACCTAAAAATTTCAAACAAAACCTACATGTTACTAACCATGAAAAAGAAGCTAAACCATGGAAAAATCATGGCTTAGAACTTTGAAAAAGAAGAAAGAAAAGAAAAGTATGAAATTTCACCTTCTAGGTAAAACTTCCAAGGTTGGTTTCCAAGCCTTAGATGGAAGAATTTGAAGAAACTCCCAACTACAAAGGTTCTTAGAATGGTGTTTAGATTAAGGAAACTTGGTTAGAAAAATTTTTGGATGGTTGGATGGTTAGGAAATGAGCTTGGCGAATATGGTGAAGAAAATGGGCAAGAATGGTGGCTAGGGTTCTTGATGAGAGAGAAGAGAGAAAAGTGATGAAGACAAAGTGATCTTTTGGTCACCAAAGGCCTCTTGGCCGTGAACTTGATGTGGGGTGCAAGGTGGGCACCTTGCTTGGCTTCATCAAGCCATTGGATGAATCAAAGGCTAAGATTAAGCCTTGGTGAGCAAGCCTAATTCTCATTGGTTGGTTCAGGTGACTCACATGGCTTAGTCACCTGCGTAATAAATGCTTTCTGCTTGAGTCGACTAGGTGAGTCGGCACTGTTACTGGAAAGTTCTACGACTACGGTGATTAATTAAAGCTCCGATCTAAGATTACGCTAATTGTGGGTCCCCATAAAATATTTAGGGTCCACTTGTCACTAAAATATCTTGACTAATAAAATAATATTATAATAATATAAAATTATTTTATTTGTGATTAAATCTAAAAATTAAAAGATTATTTTTAGTCATTTAGAATCGGGTTAAGTAAGATCCCCGATTCTAAATAATCAAATAAGATTTTCCAGGCCGGAAAATATTATTTTCTGCCTCGAAGCAAATCACACAAAAAGTTCATATAAAATCACAGACGGTATTTTACGGCATTAAATCAAGAAGAAAACAATTAAAAGCAGACAAAAAGCAGAGAAAGCGATGCGTTCGGGACGTAACGGTCATTTCCCTATTTTTTCCCACAACGTAGGTAATCGTCCAAAACGTTCAAATAAAATATCCAGTATTATTTAGGCTGTATATCTTTCGAGAAAAATTAATACGATAGCTCGAGAAAAATTTTTATTTCTGAGTCTCGAAGCAAACTACGTAAAACGATCAAATAAAATTTGAACTGTATTATCGTAGTTGTTTTCATACAAAATTCAAAAACGAGAAAAATAGGGACACACAGCGGTCATTCATACAAAAGCATGAAAAACGAGAAAGCGAGTACATTGAGAATATTTTCTAAAAATTGGGGCGTTACAACACTCCCAAACAAATAAAAATTTCGTCCTCGAAATTTGATGTTCATCAAACAAATGAGGATCTTGATCCTTCATTTTATCTTCGATTCCCAAGTAGCTTCACCGTCACATCATTCCATATAACTTTTACCGGCTCGATCATCTTCCCTCGAAGGCTGCTTTACCTTTACATGTCTCTCATCTGACGGGTAAAGTTTCGTAAGTCAAATTCTCCTTTAGCGTACGTCATCGATTGTATAACATGTGTCGGATCGGCATATACTTAAAATGCTTGAGACACATGAAACACATCATGCAAATTAGATAGAAACGGCGGCAAAGAAATCGATATGCTACGGGGCCTATACGTCGGATAATCGATATGGTCCAATGAATTTAGGAGTAAGCTTCTTAGACTTAATCACTCTTGGAGCACCGGTCGTAGGAGTAACTCTCAAGAAATACATGCTCACCCTCCTCAAACTCAAGAGGTCGTCTTCGCTTATCGCGTAACTCTTTTGTCTGCTGCGTCGTCCTCATCTTTTCTTGTATCATCTTAACTTTATCCGTAGTTTGTTGTACAAGCTCCGGTCCAACAGTCGTACTTTCTCCATCTTGATACCAGCATAACGGCGTTCGACATCGTCTTCCATACAATGCTTCATAAGGTGCCATTCCAATGCTCGCGTGAAAACTATTGTTGTAGGTGAATTCTATCAAAGATAAAAATTCATCCCAACTTCCCCGTTGTTCCAAAACACAAGCACGCAATAAATCCTCCAAAAAGGCGTATAGTTCTTTCAGTCTGACCGTCAGTCTGCGGATGATACGCTGAACTCAGTCGTAACTTAGTTCCCATAGCTTCTTGTAGACTTCGCCAAAATCTTGACGTAAACCTCGGATCACGATCAGAAATTATACTTGTCGGTATACCATGTAGTCTGACAATTTCACTGATGTACTAATTGGGTTAATCTTTCCAATGAATATTTGATATTGATCGGTAAGAAATGAGCCGATTTCGTAAGTCTATCGACTATAACCCATATTGCGTCATGACCTCTCCTTGTCTTTGGCAAACCGTAACGAAATCCATAGAAATCTTTGTCCCATTTCCATTACGGAATCGATAATGGTTGCAACATCAGTGGTCTTTGGTGTTCAACTTTCGACTTTTGACAAACTAGACAAGTTGACACGCATCTAACAACATCACCCTTCATTCCATGCCACAGAATAACTTCTTCAAGTCTTGATACATCTTTGTTATGCCTGGATGCATACTTAATAGACTAGTATGGGCATGTTTCACAATATATCTTCTCAGTTCTCGGTTACGAGGAACACAGAACTCTACCCCGAAATCTCAGAATTCCATCAGTTCCTTCCTTGAACTCTAGTGTCTCGCCTTGTTTCATCTGCTCCACTTATTCCTTGCAAAAATTTATCGGCATTTTGCTTTTCCTTTATGTCTTCCATCGGACTCGCTCGAGATAGTAACCATGCTAACACAGATCTTCCCTGGTTTCAACTCAACAAATGACCACTCATCTCTAAAGCATTGTTCAATGAGCTCTTTTTCTTTAATCATTAGCGCGAAACACTAATAATCTTCTGCTTAAGGCATCGGCCACGACATTCGCCTTACCGGGGGTGGTATAAAAGTTGAAAATCGTAATCGTTCGAGAAATTCCAACCACCTTGCTGCCTCGTATTCAATTCCTTACGGTCGTACAAGT
Source organism: Ormosia emarginata (assembly GCA_029884605.1). Lineage (NCBI taxonomy): Eukaryota > Viridiplantae > Streptophyta > Magnoliopsida > Fabales > Fabaceae > Ormosia > Ormosia emarginata. The sequence continues at coordinate 1,718,226 of JAQQTP010000074.1, forward strand.
ACTTCAAACTCTTGTGATCCTTGAAAATGTTGAACGTTGCTCCATAGAAAGTGTCTCCATATCTTCAAAGCAAAAACTACGCATGCCAATTCCAAATCATGCGTAGGATAATTCTTTTCATGAATCTTCAATTGTCGAGAAGCATACGCCACCACATTCGGTCTTGCATCAACACGCATCCTAGTCCTTGATAAGAAGCGTCACAATACACATCGAAAGATTTCGTCGAATACGGTAGGATTAACAGCCGCGTGATTGTTAACCTTTTCTTCAACTCTTGAAAACTAGCTTCACGTTCTTAGTCCATTCGAAAGCTTGACTTTTCCTCGTAAGTTGTGTAAGCGGTCCGGCAATCTTGGAAAAACCTTCGATAAATCTCAGATAATAACCGAGCAAGTCCAACAAAACTTGAACACATTCTTGTCTTAGGTCTCTCCCCTTTGTAAAAGCGGTCTCCACTTTCGATGGGTCCACCGCTATACCTTCTTTAGAAATTACGTGACCAAGAAATTGAACTTCTTCTAACAGAACTCACACTTAGACAACTTCGCATACAAGCTGTTTCTCCCTCAAAATCGAAGAATAACACTTAGATGTTCGGCATGCTCTTCCTTCGATCTAGAATAGATCGAGAATGTCATCGATAAAGACAACGACAAATCTGTCTAGATACGGACGAAATATCCTGTTCATATAATCCATAAATATGGCGGGAGCATTCGTCACCCGAATGGCATTACGATACTCATAATGTCCATAACGAGTTCGGCAGTTTTCGGCACATCTTCCCCTTTTACACGAATACGGTGATAACACGATCGTAGATCTATCTTGGAAAATATCACGGCTCCTCTCAATTGATCCATCAAATCGTCGATTCTTGGAAGCGGATATTTATTCTTGATAGTCACCTTGTTCAATTGTAGATAGTCCACACAAAGTCGCGACGTTCCATCCTTCTTCTTGACCAAAAATCTTGGTGCACCCCATGGGAAACACTAGGTCGTACAAATTCTTTCTCCAATTCCACCAATTGCTTTTCGGCTCCTCCAACTCTATTGGCGACATACGATATGGTGCAATTGAGATAGGACACTGTTCCGGTACTAAATCAATTGAAAATTCGATCTCCGCTCGGGCGGTAAACCGAGTACATCTTCGGGAAAAACGTCCAGGAAAATCGTTGACAACGGGAATAGTATTCACATCCTTCTCATTCTTAACTTCTAGAAGACAATACCGAGATATCCCTGCGCTCCATCTCTCGATAAAGATTTGACCTTAACGGCGGTTAAGAATCCGGACTCTTCTTCCTTAGGAAAAACTATAGTTTTTCTTTGCACAATCTATAAGGATATGGTTAGAACATAACCGGTCCATCCCTAAGATTACATCTATCTCAATGAGAGGCAAACAAATCAAATCAACCAAAAACAAACGGCCCTTCACAACAATAGGACAATCCAAACGGATCTTAGAAGTAACTACGGGTTTAGCGGTTGGTGTAGATACATTCAACATAACATTCGAGAGAAGACATAGGCAACTTCAACCTTTCCACACAATCATATGCAATAAAAGAGTGTGTAGCACCCGAGTCATACAAGGCAGTCGAGAAGATTACCTCCAATGTCTCCTTCTCACTGAATAAGATCATCGAGACTTAGAAATCTCGAGATCCCACCATTGTATATACTCGTCCTCCGGATCTCGGTTGAGTACTTCCGGATTTTTGCTGATTAGCTTTAACATACCGAACAATGGGTTTTCTCTCCATTTGTGGACAATCCTTTGCTATGTGCCCGGGTTGTTTACAATTGAAACAAATTGCACTTTAGCGTACACTCGGGAGAAATATGACCTTTCTTCCCGCACTTAAAACATGTTGGCGTAAACGCCACCCTGCATCGACTCCACTACCACTTGCACTTCCACTAACGGATGGTCGTTGAGATTGACTTCTGTTGGCACTGGTATATGGCTTCTGCTGTGAAAGCCGATTTGCATTACTACCTCCCCTCTCGGAACCTTGTCGGTCCAAAATTCGATTCCTTTGATCTCTAGATGGCTCTAACTCTTCAAGTCGAGCACAAGCATCCACCAAAGCATGAAAGCGAGTCATCCTCAAAGATACTACTCCTCGTTTCGGTTCCACCCTCAAACGATTCAAACTTCTGCATCTCCACACATCATCTTGTCGTGTTTGAGCATAATCGAGAATTGAGATAAACTCTCAAATTTTGTGGCATACTCATTTCCGTCATATTCCCCTGTCGCATGACCCAAGAAATTCCATTTCCTTGGCATGCCTAACACTTGCGAGGAAAATATTTATCCGAGAAAAGTATTAGAAAATACTTCCCAGTGATCTCGGTCCCTTGACTTGCAACACTCGGCGGATTCCTCTCCACCAATGTTACTGCGCATCTCCTCTCGGCATGAAAACTTGACATAAGTCACTTTCTTTTCATACGTACATCTCATCCCCTCAAATATTCTCTCTAAATCTTGCATCCTTGACTCGCTTTCTCAGGATCCACCTCGCCTCTAAATTGTGGCGGATTATGACGCCTAAATTCGGATAAATTTAGGGCATCATTTGTAGCATCTTCTTTGTTGGGCTGCTCTCAAATTTTCTTTGAGTAATCACTTGACCATACGCATAGCCTCGGCGACAACCAACATCGGGTCCTCATCTCGATTTACGTTAGCACGTCCTCTGCCTCTACCAGCCATCTCCTTTCTTCAAACATAACAAAACAAAGTCGGATACATCCTTTAAGATATTTCCAAAAGGATATAAATCACAAAGATCACGAGAGAATCACACAAAGCAAACAAAAACGGACCCGACCACAACCCCAAAGACTCTAACTTGGGCTACGATACCAACTAATGTAACACCCCTTTGGAGGATGTCACACATAAAAGAAAATAAAATAAATAGAAATAAAATCTACCCCGAGTTGCGGAATATTTGTTAAAATTATTACGGGTTGTAAAAATAATTCACGATAGACGAAATATGTAATAAAAAAGATAATACGGAAAATACGAAATAAAAAAAAAAAAACATCATCACTAATAATATACATATGGTTAAGTTATAAAGCTGTACATATAATTTACAACTAAGACTACAACTATTTAAACAAAACAGTAAAGAAAGCAATAAAAGAGTTAATATATATACAGACATACGCTGACGCGCCCAAAAAAAAACATCATGATTATCTACTCCTCTGATGGATCACTCTCGGTGTGAAAATGATCATCAGGAGATAAATATCCCTGATGTCTCGACATACGGCGATAACGGGATCGCGCAGTCGACACGATGCTTATCTCACTAGGCTCGGGGTTTTCGGCACCCCAATAACGCCTAATGGATAAGGGTAACTCTAAATGCGAGAAAAAGCGTCGTCGTCGAAATCGGATCTCCATCAAGCGTGACGTAGAATCACGGTCATACGTCCGGCATAGGTAACGAAGCACGATCTCCTCGTAAATGCCAAGCCGGATCACCTCCATGGAATACCGGCTCTACGAATCCCAAAAATGCGGGCGTCGCCATCCTCCACACAATCAATCCGGAGGGTATGGATGATCGGATGGTTCTTGCTCGTAAAGCGATCGTCGGTCTGTGCGATCTCCCTCTTCCTCGGGGTACACGATCTCAAGAGGTTGTTCCTCTTCTTCCTCTTCAAACTCTTTACCGCATAAAAATAAATAGAGAATAGACACATACAATAAAGAGGTAAGACAACATAAAATCATCCATGACATGGCAAATAAGAAGACGACAAATAACTACTACACGGTTCATACAATACGAATAAGCTATAACGGTAATACATATTAAATATCCTAGTGTTTGAGAACATCACGGATATAACACAAATAAAGAAATTCATACGAGATAAATCAATCTCACGGATAAAATAAGATAAGAAATAGACAACTAACATAAAAATTATCGAGATAAATACAAATAGAGAAAATGTAAAAACATCCAAGATGTTACCGGATAAAGATAAATAGAGGAAAATGGAATATTATCCAAGATAAAATCAAATACACCAAAACACAACCCTACTCCATGGAGCTAAACCCAAACGGATATCAGAGAGAATGACTTGCAAAATCTATTAGTACCACGGCTGCTTGACCAACTATTACGCGATCACGCGTTGCGTCGATAGCCTACGACACTTTGGGAATCTACCATCCGGGCGTAGTATAGTTCTGATCTCCCGTTGTGGCACTATAGGCAATGTACTACTAGACTTTACAAACCTCGATTAAATATAGTGAATGTCGAGTACATTAGTGTGCTATCGGTTTACCACGGCCCCGTGTAGAGCTACCAAGCTGTCCACATGTGGGATCCGTACACTAAAGTCTCCAAGTTTATTAGAACAATAAACTACACTACACTTATCGCATCGACAACACGATGTGATTCGTCTCGTCAACCCAAAACACCAAAAATCGGTATAAAGACAAAACATAATTCCAAATATATGAAATTACGAAAATGCCCTTAAGATAGAAATATATGCCCTCAATGGCAAGAAAGCCTGTACGGGTTCACTTTTTCCCGACACGAAATAACCTCAAAAACCTGTACGGGTTCACATTTTCCCGACAGCGAAAAATAAATACGGTAACGGTCAATCGCGTAGAAATTTTATCGCGTTTTTGAAATCTCGTCGTTTTTACAAAGCGTTTAAAAATCGGGTAAAAGATATTTTTCTGTTTTTAAAATCGCGTAGCATTTTTAATACGTTTTCTCAATCGCGTAGGATTTTTAAATCATTTTCTTATTCGAATGCCTTTAAAATTACCATTTAAACAGATAGAAATAATATTTAGTACATTTAAACTACGTAGAATAATTTTTCATACCAGTATCTTGTCATTAGGATATTTTGACTATCTATAGGTTCAATTTTACTAAAAATTGATGACATTTTGTTTATAAATTTTATAATAATGATTTTCTAAATTTTCCATAAAATTTCTATTTACCTAATTTTTAACCATTTCATTAAATTCTTTTTGAAATATCTAACATGCTTCAAAACCGAAAGTGAGCTATATGTTAGAAAATTTCTTAACATTCTTGTATTTCCTTCCTAATGATAAAATTATGAATTTTAACCCTTTAGACTTACTTCTAATCAATTGGTTCCTTCATAAATTATTATAGAAAATTTCTTCTTAACTTGTATTGTTTCTTTTTAATTAAAAAAAGTTTAGAAACAAGTTTTTAAAATCATGAATTCCTATAGTGGCATGTTGGCGAATTTTATAAAACTTTTGCATTTGATTTCCAAAAATGTCTTTCACCTTTTAAATCATATCAAATGTATTCTATAGTCTAAGTTCATTAAATCATTTTAGAAAATAGTTATCTATATTCAATTTAATCCTTTAGGCATGTTGGCCCAAAATACTAAGTTTGTACCATTTGATTTCTAAATGCATTTTTCTTTGATCAAATCAATTAGAAACTTTCTTGATTCTCCTAGGTTAATTAAGCTACACTTTAGGAAAAATCAAGAGAACATTTTGGTCCTCAAACTTGTCATTGCCGTGAGCTATTGGATTGTGTTCTTTGGAACACTCATGCAAACTTACACATGTTATTCACATCCTAAACCTTATCATACAATTCTAATACATGCATTTATATCTCTAACACATGCAAAATATTTCTAACATATGCAAAATATTTCTAACACATAAACCTAATTTAAAGCTTATAGACATACAATCAAAAGCTATTAGGCATGCAAAATTATTACAATTACCAAATAAGAAAGCTACTAACACATAACACTTAAGCTACTAGCAACCACAAAAATTAACAAATACACATCAATAAACACACCACAACCGAATCCTTATGGATTCTACAAACAACTCATCTTCTTACCACCATCAAGGGATGATAAGAATTGTCTTCCTCTTACCTTAAATGAAGACAAAAACTTGCTTTCTCACCTCCTAGGTCACGGTTTTCACTCCACCAAACACCTAAAAATTTCAAACAAAACCTACATGTTACTAACCATGAAAAAGAAGCTAAACCATGGAAAAATCATGGCTTAGAACTTTGAAAAAGAAGAAAGAAAAGAAAAGTATGAAATTTCACCTTCTAGGTAAAACTTCCAAGGTTGGTTTCCAAGCCTTAGATGGAAGAATTTGAAGAAACTCCCAACTACAAAGGTTCTTAGAATGGTGTTTAGATTAAGGAAACTTGGTTAGAAAAATTTTTGGATGGTTGGATGGTTAGGAAATGAGCTTGGCGAATATGGTGAAGAAAATGGACAAGAATGGTGGCTAGGGTTCTTGATGAGAGAAGAGAGAAAAGTGATGAAGACAAAGTGATCTTTTGGTCACCAAAGGCCTCTTGGCCGTGAACTTGATGTGGGGTGCAAGGTGGGCACCTTGTTTGGCTTCATCCAAGCCATTGGATGAATCAAAGGCTAAGATTAAGCCTTGGTGAGCAAGCCTAATTCTCATTGGTTGGTTCAGGTGACTCACATGGCTTAGTCACCTTTGCGTAATAAATGCTCTATTGAGTCGACTAGGCGAGTCGGACTGATTACTGGAAAGTTCTACGACTACGGTGATTAATTAAGCTACCGATCTAGCAGTTACGCTAATTGTGGGTCCCATAAAATATTTAGGGTCCCTGTCACTAAAATATCTTGACTAATAAAATAATATTATAATAATATAAAATTATTTTATTTGTGATTAAATCTAAAAATTAAAAGATTATTTTTAGTACTCATTTAGAATCGGGTTAAGTAAGATCCCCCGATTCTAAATAATCAAATAAGATTTTTCCCGGCCGGAAAATATTATTTTCTGCCTCGGAGCAAATCACACAAAAAGTTCATATAAAATCACAGACGGTATTTTACGGCATTAAATCAAGAAGAAAACAATTAAAAAGCAGACAAAAACAGATAAAGCGATGCGTTCGGGACGTAACGGTCATTTCCTATTTTTTCCCACAACGTAGGTAATTGTCCAAAACGTTCAAATAAAATATCCAGCGGTATTATTTATTTGTATATCTTTCAGAAAAATTAATACTGATGGCTCGAGAAAAATTTTTATTTTACTAGTCTCGAAGCAAACTACGTAAAACGATCAAATAAAATTTGAACTGTATTATCGTAGTTGTTTTCATACAAAATTCAAGAACAAAAAAATAGGGACACAGCGGTCATTCATACAAAAGCATGAAAAACAGAAAACAGTACATTCAGAATATTTTCTAAAAATTGGGGCGTTACAAACACCCCCCGTAGGGTATCACATTTACGACTACTAACTTATAATCTGAAAATCAGTTCATAAAAAGTTTGAGTTATAAACGTGGGTTTTAAAATTTCTTTTCACGAAAATATAAATTTACTGATATTTATAAGTAATACTGAAAAATAGATTTAAACTGATTAAAACTCATATAACAGACATCATTTAATATTTAACAATTATTCAAGAAATATAAAACCTACAGACTCAATTTTAAACAGTAGCAAACCCCATGACGGGTCCTACTCAATAGCACGGTAAAACACTAGCGAGAAAACTCAACATACTTATTTCATCTTGTATTCATCTTGATGTGCCATATATCTGTTCCTCATCAAAACTGTACACTAACTAATCCGGGATGGTCACTGCTCGATGTTGTCACCGAACTCAGAATATCTACTTCCCGTCACGTCTAAGGAACTCGTTCCATCTATTATATAATTTTTAACAATATAAGCACAACAAAACAATATAATAAAGAGGTGAGATCACCTACGCCAATACCAACATGGTAGCATAGAGATAACACAAACAACACACCACATAGATATATCATACCATAATTACAATTATGCCATCATCATAATGTATAAAATAACAATAATTACAATAATGTCATCAACATTATTTATCATCATCATCATCCAATATTCCTCAATTAGAAATTAATATTCAATATTTACGATAATACCCTCAACATTATTCAAGTATTCAACAGTTCAATTATCATAACCAATGCTCAATAATGATGCATATGTTATGCATGTAGACTCAATGTCCTACTCCATGGAGGTTTTCACAATTTCGAGAAGAATGCTCTGGTTAATTATCAGCCTTAGCCCAAAGACAATCTTCCAATCATCGAAAAGAATCGTGTTATTGTCGGGTATCATCAATGCGTTGCAACGAATTGCATCGCCAAGTGGCATATGGTCCAGCCTTGGCCCACAGACAAATATCCACTGGTCGACCGCCGCGCCTTGACGCCCCCAAGATCCATCATAGACTTCACTATCAATTCTCATTCCCTCTTCAATCACAAGGGTCACAATAGCATCAACTATTAATTTTTGTTCAATGCACGAATATCTCAATGCAATTTTGTTCAAATTCATCATATGCCTCGATGCATATTCAATGCACCAATGCCAATCACAGGCAAAATTCATCATTTTCTCATGTAGTGTCCATATACTGGTTCAACAGTAATCATACTGTATTTTCAACAGCGAAATCATATTATCGCATTTTCATAGTCACAAAACACTTTCATCGTGTTTTCATAATCGCGCAACATTTTTGTTACGTTTTCACAATTTCGCAACATTTCTGTTACGTTTTCAAATCACGTATTGATTTTCCATCGTTTCTCAAATCACGTAAAAATATATCATTTTTCAATCACGTAGTGATTTTTTAACGTTTTCTCAATCACGTAAAAATATTCCACCATTTTTAAATCGTGTAGCGATTTTTCAACAATATCTCAAGCGCGTAAAAATATTTAAATGCTTTCCAAATTGCGTAGAAATATTTCAACATTTTTCAAATCGCATAGCTTAAAAATCACGTTTTTAAGTTACGTAAATCGTTTTTCACCATAATTCCATTACAAAAAAATATTTCTCAACCTTCAAAAAGTCTATTTCAACCTTTCTCATAATAATATGACTTCGTACATCATTTTCCACATTTCCATATTCAAGAAATCCTTTTCGTAATAAATTCCACAATTTCACCATTTCCACTGATATAAATCAATGTTTTCAAATCTTTAAAATTCCTTATCACACTTCAAAACCCAAAAGATGAGTTATACATTAGAAAATATCAAATCACTATTATATTCTTCATTTTTCTCAAATCAATTCTAAAATCAATTCTCTTTAAAATAAATTGAGGTTCAAACACTTTCAACCTCTTTTTGTCTTTCATAAACGAAATTCCATCTTTCAAGTAACAAAACACCTTGTTTCCATTTTCTTTAATTCTTGTACTAAAACACTTTGTTCAAACACTTTGTTTCCACTTTACAATCATTTTGTTTCATAAAATTAAAACTATTGTAATCTCCTAAAAAAAATCGTGGTACATGGTTCCAATGGCCATCAAATATTTTTTCTTCTAAATCAAATAAGTACCATTCTTGTTTTTACACAAACAAAACCATTAAAATTTCTTGCAAAAACCGTGAGACTCATGGTCTTTAAAATCAATTCATTTGTTCATTTTCATTTTCACTTTCTTTGCAAATCCTTAAAATCATCAACTCATTGCTCTTTTCATTTTAAACTCATGATTAGTAAAATACTTAGAATTTTTTGATTCAAAAACATCCTTCAAAAACCGTGAACACTTATTCTTTGAAAATAAACCCTTTGTTTATTTTCCAAGCTTTTCTAAACATCTAATTTTACCATTCATGAAAATATTAATTTGTAAACACCTATTTTGAGGTGTAGAGGCCGAAATCCTCATGGTCTTTGGAACCAAAAATTATTTTCCTTTCCAACAATTTTTATCGCATACACCATATATAATCAACATATTATATTTCAAGCATACCATAAAAGCAAGTAAACATCACACTAAGTATGCAAGCATAAATAAATCATGCAAAGCACATCAAGCATAAATAAATAATCAAAAACACATAAACACCCACAAATAATTACATGACCATGGATACGAATCCTCACATGGATTCACCATCCATCAAATACAAAACTATCTCTCACCACCATACTTGGTTGGTGAGATGGATCTCCCTCTTACCTCTTGAAGAACCTCTAAAACTCCTTATTTTGCTTCTTTTTCCAAGTCCTTCACCACCAAAAGCTTCTCAAATACAAAACAAAACACAAGTTTATTAGTATATCAAGCTTGAATAAGAGGAACCATGGATTAAACATGGTTTAGAACATGAAAAAGAAGAGAAGAAATGAAATTTCCTTACACTTCACTATAAAAAAACTATAACTTTGCCCTTGAAGAAAGTCCTTGAAAATGAATGATTTAGAGAAAGTCTCCAACATAAAAGTTGCTTAGAATAAGGTAAGGATTCAAGAAATAAGGTTGTATGAAATTAAAGAGTGATGCAAAGTAGAGTATGGGTGCTTGCCCGAAACTTAGAGAAGGAGAGAAATGGAGAGAAAATTTGATAAGTTTGCTTCTTGAAATTGATCAATAATGACCAAGAGTGATCAATAATGGTCTTGAAACCATTCTAATCTCCTACACCATCTCAAAACGTCCCCCCCTCCTTCATGCTCTCCAAATGTGTGACAAATTTTACTAGCCATTATTTGAAGCATTCTAAGCCATTGATTAATTTAATGGTTAGGATTAAGGTAGACTTTAAGTTTGAAGACTTAATCTAGGCCATTAAATCTTTCTCCTTGAAATTCTAGCCTTTAGATGTGTCTCCAAAATGAAGGGTCAAGATTACTCCTTCAAACTTTACATCCAATGGTCATAAATGGTTCTTGTCACTTTTTTAGACCAAATCTCCACCCTTGATTAAATCAATGGTTGATATTCAAAGTCTTCCTTATTAAACTTGTCTTTATAACCATTGATTAGATCAATGGTGAACATCCAAAGCTTCCTAACTAATTTTATTCCCACACCATTGATTAAATCAATGGTGATCATCCAATGCTTCTTCATTAAGTTTGTTTCTCAACCGTTGATTAAATCAAGATCAAGTCTCCATCATTGATTAAATCAATGGTGGATATCCAAACCACCAATGTTGACTTAAGCAGTATAATATTTATTTTTTATATCTGCTATAACCCTACGAATAATATTTTTACTGTATTTTTATCGCCCAATAATTAAATACAGTACAAAACAAGTAAAAGAAAATTTTAAAAACTATCTCCAGATTCAGGTTTAGTAAGATCCCTCGTCTCCGTCTCAATGGTACAATTTTTCTATGCGCAGAAAAATTTTCACTTTGCAGAACCCACCCCGGGCCCACATAAGGCCACCTGGGCCCATAGACAACCCAAAAACAATCAGAGAAATATAAAAATTTCATAATCATCCATAAAATCATAAAAATTATAAAACTTACAAAAATCAAGTCGGATTAGAAAAAATCATTAAGGATTTTCAAAAATAAATAAAATACGAAGGCTCGTATACAATCTCAAAATAATATTAAAATAATAAAAAAAACGTAAAAATTCCAAAAAATTCTTAAAAATTACAAAATTATAAAATCCACAAAAGTCAAGTTGGATTATTCAAAATAATGAAGAATCGCCCGAAATAAATAAAATACGAATTTTCGGGGTGTTACACTTGTGGCCTACGTCTAGTCCTCAAGCAATCACTCGAGATTTTCCACTATATCTTCAAGCTTTAATAGGTGCTTGACAACCTTTACAAAATTGAGCACTCAACTCCTTGGGATGCCTCACCCTTGAGCTTGAGCCTTTTCAAACAAAGGGATGTCTCACCCTTTACAATTTGGAGGGATACCTCACCCTTTTTACCAACAAGAGATACCTCAACCTTACAACTTTGAGGGATACCTCACCCTCTTTACAAACAAGGGATACCCCACCCTTTTCTCTAGAAGGATACCTCACCCTCTTACAATGATTTCAAGATGAAGAGAAAGATTAGAAACTCTTACACGAGTAGATATACAACTTAAAAAACAAAGTATGGATGATAAGAAACTCTCTCAAGAGTGGATAATACAACTTGAAGCTCTATGGGTATCAATGATTCACACTTTAAAGCTCAAAATATGATTTTGATGATTCAAGGATCAAGTATAGTGTTCTTGTGTTTCTTAGGATGAAAATACTTCAAATATCACTTATATATAGAGCCCAAATGATAAAATAGCCGTTGGTAGTGTTTAGAAATGATTTTTTATGAAAACTATCTGTTTATAGCCGTTAGAAACATTTCTGGGCACTTGGTAATCGATTACACACTTCTGGTAATCGATTACATGGCTTCTATCAACGTTGTAATCGATTACAGGACTTGTGTAATCGATTACAGCATTTCTGGTTTTGAAAACTGACTTTAAAAGGTCATAACTACTTCATTTCTTATCCGATTAAAGCAAATGACTAGTCATTGGAAAGATCTTTGAGTCTATTTTCAAATGAAATAAGTTTCACAACCAAAATAAAAGTATTTTAAGAGTTATGATCAAAATATTAACCAAAGGTCAGTTTTTCAAAACTCAAACTTGACTATATTTTATAGTTTAAAGCAAATGGTCATAACTTCTTCATTTCTTATCCGCTTAAAGTAAATGATCACTCATTGGAAAGATACTTGAGCCTATTTTCATATGAAATAAGTTTCATAACAAAACTCAAAGTACTTTAAAAGTTATGATCAAAATAGTAACCGAATGTTAGTTTTGCAAAACACAGACTTGGCTATTTTTCAAAGGTTTGAACTACCACCAAGACTAACTTTCCAAAATCAGTTTGTTGGGCATTAAAACATGTAAGAAACACTTTTCAAAGATGTTATAACATATCTGAGCTTCGTATGATTCCTTTTTACTTTTACACAAGATCTAAGTCCTATAAACTATTCTTGAAGAACCTTGGGACTTAATCTTTTGCCATCATCAATTCTTGATGTAATCCAAGCTTCCAAAAAATTATTCTCTTCAAATCTTACAAATGCTTGGAACATCTTATCATTCTCATTCTTCTTGAGTTGAGCATGATTATGTTCTTTTGCTTTCTTGTTGTAATGCTCACTCTTGATACTTGGATCATCTTACAAAGTATTACTCACTTAACATAAGCATAGTTAGTCTAAATTCATAACTCAATATCTTTATATGCATGATACAATATATCTCATTAAGCACATCTATGAAGTATAAGCATCATTCTTTTTATCTTGTATTTGTCATCATCAAAACTTAACATATTAAACCATTGAGGCAAAGACAATGCTACACTTCTGAGATGGAGTGTTGTGTGCTTCTGTGATTGAAGTGTTAATTTAATGGTTGTGTAATCTGTATGATTGTATAAACTGCTAGTTTTGGAATACTTCTACTGATATGTGATTTCTCACCCTAATTTTGTTGCCATGTAAATCTAGGTACATGTTCTCCAAAAAAGGAAGCAGGAGCTAGAAGAGCTTAGCTTGGAGTAGATAGGTAGTTTCTTTTGAAATGATTTTTATTTTGTATTTATGAAAAATACAGTTATGGTGTAATATGTATATATTCATTCGAGGCTTATATTATTATTATTATTATATATATATATATATATATATATATATATATATATATATATATATATATATATATATATATATAGTAGCAGTCCGAATCTAACTACTGTGGTAGTATACTATAGTTATTAAATTCGAGATGTTACAAGATACCTAAAAAAGCTTTTACAGAATCAGTGGGCTCGTCCAAGACATCTTTACAATAAATGACCCCTTTCGTGTCGGCCCACTCCACAAGAAAGTGAAGGACCTTGACCTTGTCTTTGAGGAGCTCGGATATCGGAGTTTCGACTTCTTCAATCCTTTGCTCCCAGATTGCTTGGGTCTAGTACAAGCTTTTGAGGAGGAGCGCCAGCCAGTTTTTGATGGATTATCTGCAAGAAATTTCACACAAGGTTACTTGGTTAACGAACCAGTTACATTTTTCGAGGATTCTAGTAGATTAGCCATCAAAAATTCGAAAATACTCGCCATAAAATATTTCCAATGGATCATAATCCATCGAAAGCTTTTTTTTAAGAATCGAGCGAGGCTCATATCTTTTCCATTTCTGCGACTTTCTCTCCTCCTTCCTCTCCCTCTTCTCCATCCTTTTTCCCCATTCCACTTCCTGTTCTTCGTCTTCTCTCCCTCTTCATCTCCTTCTTCTCCATGCTCTCTTCCCCTCCACCACAGGGCTCCATACTTCGGGTGCCTCCAGCAAAAATTCCAATCCCTGATATAACTCTTCTGGCGCTACTCCTTCCGACACTAATGGTTGTTGCCCCTGAAGGCCACGAGGGCCTAAGCTTCGATAATGGGTGCCATCAAGGTTAATGGCCCATGCGACATAGACGTGGTCCATAGGATCGGATGTGGTTGGAGTATTGCTTCTTACTTGTATATAATTTTTTAAATTTTTTATTTTGAATGTTATATTAATAATATGTATGTATGTGTGTGTGTTTGTATTGTCTTTATATTTTGAATATATGTGTTTATATGTATATTTGAATGTATATTTATATGTATGATATCTTGTTATTTGTTATTTGTTGATGTTTATATGCAAGTCATGATAGATAATTCTCTATTATATTGTTATAGGATTTGATTCATAACTTTACATTTTATAAGATTAATACGATAATTTATATTAAATAAGAATAGAAAAATGGGAAACTCATAATTGTAAACAAACTAGGGAAATCCCCTTTATCAAGTAGTATAAATTAATTAATAATTATTTAATTTAATTAATTTCATTAATTAATTTAATAATTTATATATTAAAGTAAAATAACTATTAATTATTAATTAATTTTAATAACATATAATATAATGTAATAAAATAAAAAAGTAAAAATGTGAACTATCTATATAATTAATAATTAATTAATTTAATAATAATTTATTAATTTCATTAGAATGATAAATTTCAAGAAGCCTACTAACTTGAAATAGGAAATGTCGAATAAATTAATAATTAAAGCATGAACCCTTATCTTCTACAATCTACTAAAAAATTCAAATGAAAAGCACTTATTAAAATTTAGAATAATTTTCAATTAAGTTAGTTTTAAGTTGTAACTCAAAATATGACTTCAATTCTCTAAAATTACCATAGAAACACCCCGGTAAAGTCATTTTAAACAATTTTACATTAATAAAGATTTTAACTTAATTACATACAAGATCTTGTTTCTTTGTTTTACTTATTTTACTTATCTAAATTTAATTTAATTTAATACGTTGTTGTGTTTGAATAATTGAAATAATTAATGCTATATTGAATTAGGATGCTCTAAGCCTTAAGTTAGACAATATTAGTTTTGCATGATAGGTTAAGTGACTTTGAGTAGTTCAGAATTTGATTACTCAAGTAACTTATTTTTTGTCATCCACTAGTAGTAAGGATGATGACTTTAGTAATAAGATTATCATGTGATAAATATGATAGAAAGTTTGAGTAGTGATATGAGTCCACCTCTTATGATGATAAGGAAGAGACGAGATAGGGTGATATAAAAAAAGGAAAGAAAAATATTACAGATTAAAAAATTAAATTTGATGTTTTTTTGAAGATGCATGGTGGAGCAGTTGGAGAATAAGACAGAAATCAAAAGCAAACAAAATTGATATAAAGAGTGATTTCAATAATGAAAATGACATTATACAAGAGTATCATGGAAAGGATATGCTAGATAAAATCAACATTGTTAGGATTGAGAAATTTGAGTGGGTAGTGCCTAGAATATTGCCCTTTCTAGTGACACCAAAAGCGAGTGTATCCTTGCACTCATTTATCGAGTTTTAGAGAGTAGTTAATTGAGAGAAAAATAATTTTAGAGATATTTAGTTGAAGTTAAGATTAAGGTTTTGATAGTGATTGTGATGACAAGTGGAGTAGATATATTTTTTTTAGATTAAATTTTTTCTACTACTCTTTAAAAATTATTACACGACTGCAAGTAGACACATGCTTTCTATGCCACCAACATGAGTAATGGTCTTGTGGCTACCCTCTCAATTATCCTAATTCTAATAACGTTGAGCACACAATATTATCAGGATATTTCTCTCTATAATACTCTAGTACAATGTCATTTTCATTGGTGTCATCATTCTTGATAAAAAAATTCATTTGCTTTTGGTTTCTTTCTTACTCCCCGACTTCTCCACCAGGAGGCTTTTGTCCGTCAGAAAAATTACTTCATAAAATCATGTAATTTCATTATTATAATTTGTAATGTTTTTCTCTTTCCATTTTTTATATCTCATTACCTAGTCTTGTTCTCATCATCATAAGAGGTGGAACTATTTCAATATGCAAACCTTTCGATCATATCAACTGCTTAAAAATGTTATTATTAGAGTCATCATCCTCATTGTCAGTGAAAGATGAAAGATGAGTAGAGCAGTCAAATCTCAGACTGCTCAAAGTCACTGATATAGTGATTTCGACGAATTTTTTACCAAAAAAATTATAATACATGCAGTGATTTATTTGCCTTTCTCTTTGGTCATTTCTTGTTCGTCGGAGTTTTTTTTAGCTTTCTCACCATCAGTGAGCTCTTTCTCAATAATGATCTCTTTCTCATAGCCTTCTTCTTTAGACTTTTCTTTTCCTTCTGTGGCTTCTCTTTCTTGAGTCTTCTCAATAACTGAGGGAACATACTTGACTCCCTTGACAAACATCTCAAAGATCTATTTTTGTTTCTAAGATCTTTAACAGAGACAGATTCTAGTGCAATATATTTCCCAACAGGTTTCTCTAGTTCAAAAACCTCAAATGTAGAAAAATTATTTTCTAGTGATTCATTAGTTTGAGAGGCTGGTGCTTCGTCAGGAACCATGTCCAACTTTCTCTTAGTCCTTTTTTCATGTTTAGTAAGGGTCATAATATCTACTCTTTTTCTTTTCTCCTTCTCCACAGACTTTAGAGCTTTTTCATTAATTTTTTCTTTTTTTTTTTTCTTTTCTTCCTTCTCCTTTGTTTTCTCTTCTTTTTATTCTAGTATTTTCTCTTCTTTCCTCTTGCTTCTTTTTTTTTTTATTTCACTTCTATTCTTTATCACTCTTTCCCTTTTTACTTCTTCTTCTTAGACTTCTTCCTTAAGTTTATCTTCTTGTTCAGCAACAACAAGGTTAGTTTAAGCTTCATCCACTTCAAATTTTTGCTAGTGAACTTGGTGCCAAGAGGATCAAAATCCTCATTCTTCATATCCATGCCATTATATCTAAAAATCTTGTTAGCAATATATTATAAGGCAGACAAGTAGTTTTCTTCATTTTTTTATGATAATAGAGACTATGTGTTCAAATTTAAGGAAATGGAGATGCATCTTTTTCATGGCCATGAGATGATAAATTGTTGTAAGATTTGTATCAGTCACTTCGTCAGTGCTTCTAGCCCTTGGTAGCACAAAATGAAGCATGACAGTATGTAGGAATAGGGCTTTGTTCTTCAATTTGCTAGCAATGAGAGAGCTTGAGCCAAGGTCATTAGAAACTTCACTCAAAACATATTTCATTGAAAGATCATTGAACTTGATCCATCCTAAGTTGTCATAGGCTTTGATTCCTCGATGCTTTACTTCAGTAACCTTCTCCAGTATCTCCATGGCTACAATATCATCTTCCCCAAACAATTACTTGCAATCTGAGGAGGATTATCAAAGACACAAGTCACTGCATAGAAGGCTTGAATGATCCTAGGATACACAAGTTCAGAAATCTTGAAGAACTTGTCCTATTTCTAATGTTAAAAAAAGGTCTCGAACGTCCATTCCATTCAATGCCATTTCCTCTAGAGAGATTCTTCTTCCAGCCACTACTGACTTATCCTTGAATTTGGTCTCATACAATTCTTTTTTCATTTTCCTCAGTGAAGAGAGGGAACTCTTCTTCTTTAGGACTTAAGGAAACAACCTTTTCCTTCTTTGAAAGCTTGGATTTTGGGGTAAGGGCCATGAATTCTTTTTTTTTTCTTGGTCGAAGTTATTTCTTTCTTCGTTTTGCTTTCAAGGGATGCTTGCCCTAAAGAAGAAAATATACAAAAATTAGTAGTACTAACTCAAAATCTGAAGTTTTCTCATACCACAAACTAAAGTTAGTAGTACCAAGCATATATATAAAAATTTTGTTAAAAGCCTTAAGATGTGATTCCTTAGGATTAACTTGGAATCTAGCACAAAGACACACACTAAACATAATATTAGGCCTCTAGCTATAAGGTATAAGAGAGAACCAATCATACCTCTATAAAAATTCATTTTTGTTTAGAACCACAAATGGATGCATTGGTATACAAATCCATAGAGTATTTTTGTTGATGGGTTAGAATTCCATCTTGCATAAGTTTAGAAAATTCCTTGCAAAAACTTAGAAAACTCCTTGCAAAGACTCTCATTAGTTGATCCAAAGATAATATCATCAATATGAATTTGAACTATGAGAATTTTTTTTTTCAAAATTCTTGGTGAAGAGAGTAGTGTCGGCTTTGCCTCTAGAGAAACCATTTTCAATTAGAAAATAACTTAAACACTCATATCAAGCTCTAGGAGCTTGTTTCAAACCATGTAAAGCTTTTGAGAGTTTGAAAATATGATTAGGATATTTGTCATCTTTGAAACCAGGAGAATGTTTGGCATATACTTCTTCATCAAGGAACCCATTCAACAAAGCACTTTTGTCATCAATTTGAAATACTTTTAGACTATTTGTCATCCTTGAAACCTTTGATTTGTTTTGATCCAATGGTTCAAATTAGTTCATTTAATAAAAAGTTAATAGAATGGGAGCCACAATAAATACAAAGAAGTGGGAAAAGGCACTTCCTTGTTGTTGTTGTTGTTGTACTCATATTTTTATTAATTTTTAATTTTGTGACAAAAATTTCTTTTATTATAATTATAATTATATTTTTAATATATTTATTCTTTTATATATCAAAGTGTAATATTTATATTCGTCATTGTTATATTATAAAAATATTAGCATTAATATTCTTTATTTATTTTAAATTTTATAAATAATTTTTTTCAAATCAAGATTATACATTTCAATAATAAAATCAGAATTGAATTATGAATTACAATTTCATATTCTAATTCTTTAAGAAATGTAAACATAACATTTAGAGTGTGCATGTATATGTTTAATTTGTAAAAAAAGTACTTTTTATTTTTAAAAAAAAACCTCCCATACATGTACAACTGTTTGGATACGATTTTAAAAAAGAGCAGAATTTAAAAAAGAAAATAGTTTTCTACTTTTAATCAGAAGCCGAAATGAGTAACTTCTTTCAAAAATTAATTTTACGATAAATGTAATAGAAATAAGAGAAAATAAAAAGTATTTTTTGTAATTATATTCAAACACAAAATAACTTATACTTTTTCATAAAAGTCTTTATAAAAAATTCAAATTTTTATACTATCTTAAAATATACTATCTTAAAATTACCTTTTTTCAAAGCTTATCCAAATGCACCATTAGATTTCTAAACCAATTCTAATTATAAAATAACTGAAATGAATATTAAAATTTTATATTTCAATTCTAATTCTAATCCAAACGAAAGTGTTTTTAATTTTGTTAGTTAAAAAAATTAAAATCATCATCATTTTAAATCTACAATTAGTTTTAGCCTTTTTTTCCTACAAATTTATAATTAATTTAGTTACATCTTTAGTTTCTTAACTCTTATTGTTGTGAGTTTGGATTATTTGAAAAAAAAATTGTGTATAATTGAATTTTAAAAGACAATTATGAGAAAACTAATTTGTGTTTGGATATGTTAATTTATAAAACAAAGAGTTTTGTTTGGATTATATAAAAATAATCACTTTTATTTTTAAAATTACCAAAAAAGATAAGTAATGATTGAAAAGTTATTCGGTTGAGGGCAAAGTGACATTTATCTCTTATAGTTGTGAAATAGGCTTTTGATTTCAATATTGATACTTCTATTTTTATTTTTTAGATGACCCTACCTTTGTCTTTATGTATCAAAATGTGCTTCTTTTTTAACATGTTAGGAAGTCACTATGGGTGAGGAGCGGCTTCCTAATTGTGCATTTAATTTTTTTTTCAATTGGTAATGTAAAAACTTACATTGATGGTCCAAAGCCTGGATAAAAGAGAAGGGCTGTATTAGGTAGTCGACAGCTAACGTAAAACTTTTTTGAATCTCTATGACATGGACAAAAGATGTGATTGTGTTAATGCTAGGTCGTTGCCCCTAAGCAACGTGCTGTATGGCTTGAGTACAGTGTCAAATGAGCAAGAGCCGCTGCATTGCCACTTGGGTGTAGTGAAAAATAAGTAAGGGTTCCCACATTTTCGTGAACAAGTGTGGGTAAAGAAGCTAGTTCACAAGAGTATGATGAATTTTGGAACTTGGAATATAGGCACACTTACAGGTAAATCAATGGAAATAGTTGACACCATGATTAGGAGGAGGATTAATTTTATGTGCCTACAAGAAACTAAGTGAGTTGGAGAAAAGGCAAAGGAACTCGACACTTCAGATTTTAAGTTTTGGTACATTGACAAAGTAAAATCTAGAACTGGGGTAGGCATAATAGTAGATAAGAATTGGAAGAGTAATGTTGTGGATGTGAGAAGACTCAGAGATAGGATCATAACTTTGAAGTTTGTTGTGGAGCAGGAAACTTTTAATGTTATCAGTGTGTATTGTAACACCCTCAGTAAGGTATCACATTTAAGATTAATCCTAATATAACTTAGTCAAGTTATAAAAGAATTAATCTTGTAAAACACTGATTTTAAAATTTCTTTTGCGGAATAATTGAAAATAAATTAAAAACCTTAAACATAAAATGTAACTGAAAAGAAACTTGTCATAACTTACATACATAGTGAAACATTGTCTACAAATAATTTACATAAGTACACAGTTACTCCCAAAAGTTAATATATACAATACACACGACGAAAATATAAAACACTAAACCATAACCACTCAAACCAAAGTACGGATTTGTGTAACACCCTAATACAGATATCCAGATATATCCTAGATAGACAGAGATATATAAAGATAACCAGTACTAGAGATGTCACTTCTATACTACATACTAACATATATCTATAATCACAACCTGAGTAATTATAGAAAGCCTTGAGAGATTGCGGAAAAACTTAAACTCATACATATATATATACAAACTTAGCCACCGAGGCTTATTGTAATACATATAACATAAAACTTACAGAACAAACATAAACTTATTACATAAGTTCTGTCTACTTAAAGCAATAAAAACTATTCTAGTCTTCATGCTTTATCTTCTCATCCTTGGCAAGGTTTGCATCTCTGTACTGCACCTTTATCTTTATCGGTACACTGTACTACCTACCTACGGATTTACATGGAATAGCAAGCGGGGTGAGAATTAACATTCTCAGTATAAGCAATTCCAATACCAGTTCTCTATAACATTGTATATAACAAATATATATAACAAAAGCTATACTTCTAACTTAGGAGTTTTCCTCCTCTATTTTCATAACTTAGGAGTTTCCTCCTCTATTCTCATAACTTAGGAGTTGCCTCCTCTTTTCTCATAACTTAAACACTTTCTAATAGTGTGATAACAATCAAGAGTGAACACACTTTGCTAATATATACGAGCGCCCATACATCTGTACATACCAAACGGTGACGGACAATGCCCATACAACCGTCCGTAAATGCAATGCTAATGATATGTAATGAATATGCCTAAGGAATCCTAAGTGCATGTGAATGAAAATGCAAATGCAGAGTTTTGATTTGGAGCGAAGGAATTTGCTAGGAACTAGTCAGTATATCATCTAGTGGTAAATAGAGGAAACCTCATCCTCACCTTACACGTATCCTGGCTCATTGAGAAATTCGGGTTTCATCCTTGCTCAAAGAGCGTCTCTGGATTTCCTACTTATCTCCTTAGGCCTTGGCACATCGAGACATCAGGGTTATGTCCTTCTCAAAAGTCCTTCGGACACCCATCTATCTCCTTTTTGCCTTCATGATTAACATCAAAGGATACTCACTAGATCGATCCTACTTGACTAATTCATAGACTTTCGTACATACTTATATACTTAGTTCCTCTCAGAGCTAAGCATATTCTAGTCTTCTTATGTTTACCCCTTGTGATGAGGAGAATGTAACCTCATACTATATGTAACCTTAGCACTTGGTTAGGAATACTTGTTCCCCTAGGAACTTCTCTCGATCCCTTACCTCCCTGGTGAATGACCTCACGTCATATAACGTTACATTCTCAGGTAAACATTACTAAACTATGTCTCTTACTTGTACCTAAACTTCACCTCATCACTCCTTTCTCTTAAGTGATCTCTAATGCAACCTTACGTTGCTGAGGTGTTAGGTACTTACCTTTGGCGAACCACTAATCTTGGTTGCCCTAAGGTCCTTTCTCTTCATCTTCACACTAGCTTAACTCTCTAGCGTGTGAAGAGCTCAGTGTTATGTTTATCTCTTACATAAACACCATCTTACTTTTCTATAGACTCAACTCATCCTAGTGAAAGAGTCTATCTTAACTAATGCCTCATCTAACCTTGCTTAAGGAACCGAGAGCATTTCTCTAAAACTTTGCATAATTAACTCCACTTTGTCTAAAGAGAGTAGTTCATGCATCTAACTTTCCTTTTCTATCACACTTCTGGTGGTAGCGTATACTACACTTGTGTGCTAACATACTTATTCTAAACTCAACTTCCATGCTTTACTTGCATCTAAGGAAGTATCTTCTCTTTATCTTGTACTTCTAACTCATCTTAACTTATACTTGAGTTGTTGTACATTTACATTTCTACTTTCTCGCTATCTTTATCTTGTACTTCTAACTCATCTTAACTTATACTTGAGTTATTGTACATTTGTTCTACTTTTCGCTTATGACATCTTCTTAGTCATAATTCCTCTTCTTGTGTATTTAACAATGTACTAAGTCTCACTTAACTTGAGACTAAGTACCTAAACGTCCCCTCGTGGAACTCATACACAATCTTATCTCCACTCATGTAATCTAACTCTAGAGTGGCTCTTACTTGCAACTCTTTGTTGCCTAAGCTTCTAGGTACCTTCCTAAGGTAATCCACTATTCTTGGATTTCCTAAGGTTCATACCTTTCTCATCATTCTCTACTAGAGTGAATACTATTATTCATCTCTATTGCACTATCTCATCACATCTTAAGTGATATCAGTTGCAACATTAAGTTGCCTAAAGTGCAATATCATTACTTAAAGCAAACCTTTCCTTTAGGATGCTTAAAAGCCTATGCTTTCTCATACTTGATGGATAGATATTTTCCACTTGAAAATATCCCATCTTGTGCCTTAACACACTTAGGAAACATGTCTTAATGATTCCCTTAACTATGGCACCTCAAAGCATCCAAAAACATCATTTTGGAGCTTCGGGATCTCATGCGCGGCAAGACACGGCATTTGCACGCCGCGGCTCCTTCTCTCGAGGGCTACTTGCTGGGCTAATTTTTAACCTCACGCCGCGGCATGCTTCCTCCACGCCGCGGCATTCCGGCGAAAACTCTCGCGGCTGGCGCGTGACTATCTCCACGCCGCGGCGCCATCATCAGAACCCCGGTTCGTAGAATTCTGCATACAATTGCGGGTTTGCTTTGCTCTATTGATCATTTCTCTGCTGATTCCAAGCCATCTCAATCCAAATTCTAAGTAATTCTAAGTCCCTAATCAATTCTTTAACATTTAGGAACATCAATTACTCTCTTAACTAAAATCTTAATTTGGATTATGGCTAGAATTCTTCATTCTTTAACTTAAGGCTCACTTTGTGATTCAAGGGTCTTCTTTCTTAAGTTGATGTTATAGACAAGTCATAAATGACCCAAGGAACACTTCTATGCAAGCCAAACTCTTCTAACATCTCTAAAACTCAAATTAGCATATTATGTATCTATATGCATACATAGAGAATAGAGATGAATAAAAGCTCTAAACCCCTACCTCTTGAAGATTGAAGCCTTGAATCTTGAAGCTTGATCTTCCTCTTCCTTCTTCTTCCCTTCTCTCCTCTCCCCTTTTCTCTCTTTTCTTCTCTGGTTTTCGGTTTCTTCTTCTCTCTGCCGAGGAGAACCAAATATAAAGGGGAAGGGACGTGCGAGGAATTACGGGAAAAGATTAATACGTTTTGAAACTTCTATCTGTATGGATACCCGAATCATGCTAATTCGAGTTTCCTCTGCTTCCAACAACCTTAGAATAAATCATAAGATTCATCTAAGTTGTTGTTTCTCTTTTCTCATTATTTTCTATATCGCTAGGGATCAATCGGCATTAAAAGCACAACCTGTATGCCTAAAAATACCAAACTGACTCTGATTCTCTTGAAACTTTTACCACATCTTATTTGGCTTATTTGTGACCTAGAAATAAACTCTCTATGTTTATTTCTCTTAACTTAGCAACTTATGCTATTATCTCGAGTCATTTTAAGCCATTTTACAACTTTTATGTTGCAACTAAGTGCCTAAATGAACTCAAGATTGTCACAAAACTTGACTGACATGCTAAACAAGTTAAATGCTACCTTTCGTAACCATTTACCAGTCTAACATGTACTTAAGGGTATTACATTTCTCCCCTCCTTTTTAAAATTTTGTCCCCAAAATTGTTCACCTCACGTAAACAATTCTGGCTAAACAAAACTCTACATGGAACTTCGCTTCTATACGGTGAATTCTTTAGTACCAAAACTTCTCCCAACCACTTTCTCTTGACTAGATCACGCTTATCTCAAAGCTCTTGATCTCTATGCTTATGGATGGTAAGCTGTACTAAAACATAACTTAGCTTTGAACTCCTTCTTATAAGGCTTTCAAAACCAAGTGTGAATCTAGTATCTCTCTCAGACACTATATTCACTGAAACTCTATAAATCCTAACTATTCCCTTCAAAAGTAGTTGAACTACCTTATCTAGAAAATAGCTATCTGTTCTTAGCAAAAGATTGGTGGATTACTTAATCTTGCCACCTTTATCTGCCGCTCAACATATTCTCTTATGTTCTTTAACATACTATGCTACTATACATCTTCCTTAACTCTTGGAAAACCTTAGTAGCCTCTTGATAGATGGTACACTTTCTCTCGGTGAGCTTCCTCTGGAATCCTTTTCTTGATTTTTGACTCTCTTGGAAGACAAAGTTATCTCTAAACTTCGTCATTCCCTCTTAGTCATAACAAAATCCTTAAGGGTTCCCTTGAAAATCTGCTCACACTTGTCCCTTAGAGCTTCATTCTCCTTCCGAGCTTCAAAGAAATCGAGCCTTTAGGCCTCTTACTATGTCCACCTTGCTCACCGAGAGACTATCCGGAATCATAGTCACCGCTAGACTCAAATTCTCGAAAACTCTCAAGAATTCACTCTCTCTTGGACTATCATCTAGGATAACCACTACACCATTGGCATTACCCGAATGATATCTCAACTCAAGGTTATGAACCTTGAAAAACTCTTTCCATCTATTTCGCTTCATGTCCGGCTTCCTCGATCTACAAGCATCTTAAGCTATCATGATCGCCGAACATCTCTAACTAGACTCCTTATGAGTTATGTCTCCAAAACTATAAGGTATCACTACTATGGCTAATTCCAAATCATACCTAGGGTAGTCCTTCTCTTGCAGATCGAAGCGCCTTGATGCGTAGGCATCTACCTACCTCTATTGCATCTAACATACCCTAGTCCCATCTTGAAGTATAACCTGTCTACTTCAAAGTTCTCTTGGGAATTTGGAATTACCAAAACTAACGTAGTAATCAACCTTCTCTTCTACTCTTGGAAAACAAACTCACTATCTAGAGTCCATTACTGGGTACTACCTCTCTTAACTGGCCTAAACCAGGTAGCACTAACTTAGAAAATCTACTGATAGATTCTCTGCTCTTGGATACAATGGTTACTCTACCCCATTGTACCACTGCTTAAACTCTGCTGGGGTTCTCTGCAATTTCTGTCTTAAGAAATTACATAACTCTTAAACTGTACCACTTGTAATCCAAAACTGACTTTCGGTTTTCTTGGTACTTAACCCCTTCTTTTCAAAAGTTTCCAAAACTACCTTTGACATACTTTTCATGTCCTTTCGTAATTGGAAAACTCTCGAAAATCTGCTTTACTTTACTATGCTTCTATGATAACCAAGTCTTAGATCATCTCCGAGAAAATTCAAAGATTCTCTCAACTGATCTTACGATCATCCTTCTCTCTCGAACAACCAAACCATCACCAACAAGGTAAGCAACTAGATTCACAAAGTAAATCAACATGATCTACAAAGTAAATCTATTCTCTTCTTATACACACCTTAAAAGATTTCTCTTTACATGTGTTCTTATCTCATACCAAGTTGGAAGATTTCGTCGCTTTCTTTTGTCCAAGAACCATCTCTCTTACGATGTCTGGTTACTTACTTATGTAGCTCATGGATTACCCATCAAAATGGTCTACATCCATGTATCTTACCACATCTAGCACATCTTAGTTATTCTTGGAAGCTTGATTTGCTTTTCTCCTTAGAGTTGCTCCTCTACAAGCACTCTTCTTATACTTATCATTACTCCAAGCTTCCACTGTGCAACTCTGATACAACTTGAGATCAAAAGACACTCTCACCGACCTCAACATCTCGATCTTTTCCTCATTAGGAACTTTCTAACTCTTGTTCCATCGAGGCTACTTCTACAACTCGCATGCACTGACTAGAGAGAAGTCTATAACCTCCTTTTGCATCGCAATTCTTCTAATGTCTTCTCCAAGTTCTACTTCAAATTTTACTCACTTCCAGTCTTTATCTGGATTGGACGTAAAATAAGAAAAGAACTCTTGACATTCTTTGAATTGCTTTGCATTCTGATCTTCAGTAATATCCCCTTGCTCTAACTTTAGGAATTCTTCTTTCCTTTGCTTCCTCTAACTCAAGGGAATAATACTTATCTAGGAAAGTAACTCTAAACACCTCTCATGTGGTTCGAGTACTAACCATCTCTAGTAACCTCTCTGCTTCATCTCATCAGCTTTCGGCTTCACCTACTAACCCTTACGAAGCAAGGTCACTTTCTATTCATCAGCGCTTGCTATGGTCTCAAGGATCTCTTCCATCACATGAAACCATCTTCTAACTCGTTGAACTAAACGCTCCCTTGAAAACAAAGGAGTATCTTTCTTGAACTCGGAGAAACACCGATTCCTCAAAAGTTCTCTCTCGTCTTCGTTACTAGCTAAGCGAGTTCTATTCTATCGCTTCGATAGACTTCTACTAATGGCGGTCCGCTCTCTCAACACAAAGAGCCATTTCTCTAAAGCTCTCGTATTCTCTTTCTTTACAGTCTCCTAGTCATGCAATTCCATCCGCTTATCTCAAAAAGAGATAAAAGAATGCATAACTTTCTACTAAACTGCTACTTATGCCTAAGCACGGTCGGTCCATACCCCGGCTCAACGGGATGAATCGCTTTCTCCGATACCAAAATGTAACACCCTAATACAGATATCCGGATATATCCTAGATAGACAGAGATATATAAAGATAACCAAGTATTAGAGATGTCACTTCTATACTACATACTAACATATATCTATAATCATTTGAGTAATTATAGAAAGCCTTGAGAGATTGCGGAAAAACTTAAACTCATACATATATATATACAAACTTAGCCACCCGAGGCTTATTGTAATATATATAACATAAAACTTACAGAACAAACATAAACTTATTACATAAGTTCTGTCTACTTAAAGCAATAAAAACTATTCTAGTCTTCATGCTTTATCTTCTCATCCTTGGCAAGGTTTGCATCTACGTACTGCACCTTTATCTTTATCGTACTGCACTGCATCTGGATTTACATGGAATAGCAACTGGGGTGAGAATTAACATTCTCAGTATAAGCAATTCCAATACCAGTTCTCTATAACATTGTATATAACAAATATATATAACAAAAGCTATACTTCTAACTTAGGAGTTTTCCTCCTCTATTTTCATAACTTAGGAGTTTCCTCCTCTATTCTCATAACTTAGGAGTTGCCTCCTCTTTTCTCATAACTTAAACACTTTCTAATAGTGTGATAACAATCAAGAGTGAACACACGCTAATATATACAGCGCCCATACATCCGTATACTACCAACGGTGACGGACAATGCCCATACAATCGTCCGTAAATGCAATGCTAATGATATGTAATGAATATGCCTAAGGAATCCTAAGTGCATGTGAATGAAATGCAAATGCAGAGTTTTGATTTGGAGCGAAGGAATTTGCTAGGAACTAGTCAAGTATATCATCTAGTGGTAAATAGAGGAAACCTCATCCTCACCTTACACGTATCCCGGCTCATTGAGAAATTCGGGCTTCATCCTTGCTCAAAGAGCGTCTCTCGGATTTCCTACTTATCTCCTTAGGCCTTGGCACATCGAGACATCGGGTTATGTCCTTCTCAAAAGTCCTTCGGACACCCATCTATCTCCTTTTTGCCTTCATGATTAACATCAAAGGATACTCACTAGATCGATCCTACTTGACTAATTCATAGACTTTCGTACATACTTATATACTTAGTTCCTCTCGAGCTAAGCATATTCTAGTCTTCTTATGTTTACCCCTTGTGATGAGGAGAATCTGTAACCTCATACTATATGTAACCTTAGCACTTGGTTAGGAATACTTGTTCCCTTAGGAACTTCTCTGATCCCTTACCTCGGCGGGAATGACCTCACGCATATAAAGTTACATTCTCATGTAAACATTACTAAACTATGTCTCTTACTTGTACCTAAACTTCACCTCATCACTCCTTTCTCTTAAGTGATCTCTAATGCAACCTTACGTTGCTGAGGTGTTAGGTACTTACCTTTGGCGAACCACTAATCTTGGTTGCCCTAAGGTCCTTTCTCTTCATCTTCACACTAGCTTAACTCTCTAGTGTGTGAAGAGCTCAAGTGTTATGTTTATCTCTTACATAAACACCATCTTACTCTTTTCTATAGACTCAACTCATCCTAGTGAAAGAGTCTATCTTAACTAATGCCTCATCTAACCTTGCTTAAGGAACGAGAGCATTTCTCTAAAACTTTGCATAATTAACTCCACTTTGTCTAAAGAGAGTAGTTCATGCATCTAACTTTCCTTTTCTATCACACTTCGGTGGTAGCGTATACTACACTTGTGTGCTAACATACTTATTCTAAACTCAACTTCCATGCTTTACTTGCATCTAAGGAAGTATCTTCTCTTTATCTTGTACTTCTAACTCATCTTAACTTATACTTGAGTTGTTGTACATTTCTGTTCTACTTTTCTGCTATCTTTATCTTGTACTTCTAACTCATCTTAACTTATACTTGAGTTATTGTACATTTCTGTTCTACTTTCTCGCTTATGACATCTTCTTAGTCATAATTCCTCTTCTTGTGTATTTAACAATGTACTAAGTCTCACTTAACTTGAGACTAAGTACCTAAACGTCCCCTCTGTGGAACTCATACACAATCTTATCTCCACTCATGTAATCTAACTCTAGAGTGGCTCTTACTTGCAACTCTTTGTTGCCTAAGCTTCTAGGTACCTTCCTAAGGTAATCCACTATTCTTGGATTTCCTAAGGTTCATACCTTTCTCATCATTCTCTACTAGAGTGAATACTATTATTCATCTCTATTGCACTATCTCATCACATCTTAAGTGATATCAGTTGCAACATTAAGTTGCCTAAAGTGCAATATCATTACTTAAAGCAAACCTTTCCTTTAGGATGCTTAAAAGCCTATGCTTTCTCATACTTGATGGATAGATATTTTCCACTTGAAAATATCCCATCTTGTGCCTTAACACACTTAGGAAACATGTCTTAATGATTCCCTTAACTATGGCACCTCAAAGCATCCAAAAACATCATTTTGGAGCTTCAGGATCTCATGCCAATGACAAGCATTTTGCACGCCGCGCGGCTCCTTCTCTCGAGGGCTACTTCTTTGGGCTAATTTTTAACCTCACGCCGCGGCATGCTTCCTCCACGCCGCGGCATTCCGGCGAAAACTCTCGCGCGCGGCGTATGACTATCTCCACGCCGCGGCGCCATCGTGTAACCACGGTTCTCAGAATTTAACATTAGTACTGCGGGTTTGCTTTGCTCTATTGATCATTTTCGCTGATTCCAAGCCATCTCAATCCAAATTCTAAGTAATTCTAAGTCCCTAATCAATTCTTTAACATTTAGGAACATCAATTACTCTCTTAAATCTCTTAATTTGGATTATGGCTAGAATTCTTCATTCTTTAACTTAAGGCTCACTTTGTGATTCAAGGGTCTTCTTTCTTAAGTTGATGTTATAGACAAGTCATAAATGACCCAAGGAACACTTCTATGCAAGCCAAACTCTTCTAACATCTCTAAAACTCAAATTAGCATATTATGTATCTATATGCATACATAGAGAATAGAGATGAATAAAAGCTCTAAACCCCTACCTCTTGAAGATTGAAGCCTTGAATCTTGAAGCTTGATCTTCCTCTTCCTTCTTCTTCCCTTCTCTCCTCTCCCCTTTTCTCTCTTTTCTTCTCTGGTTTTCGGTTTCTCTTCTTCTCTCGCCGAGGAGAACCAAATATAAAGGGGGAAGGGACGTGCAGGGAATTACGGGAAAAGATTAATACTGAAACTTCTATCTGCTATGGATACCCGAATCATGCTAATTCGAGTTTCCCTGCTTCCAACAACCTTAGAATAAATCATAAGATTCATCTAAGTTGTTGTTTCTCTTTCTCATTATTTTCTATATCTCGCTAGGGATCAATCTCGGCATTAAAAGCACAACCGTATGCCTAAAAATACCAAATCGACTCGATTCTCTTGAAACTTTTACCACATCTTATTTGGCTTATTTGTGACCTAGAAATAAACTCTCTATGTTTATTTCTCTTAACTTAGCAACTTATGCTATTATCTGAGTCATTTTAAGCCATTTTACAACTTTTATGTTGCAACTAAGTGCCTAAATGAACTCAGATTGTCACAAAACTTGACTGACATGCTAAACAAGTTAAATGCTACCTTTCGTAACCATTTACCAGTCTAACATGTACTTAAGGGTATTACAATTTGGGCCCTCAGCAAGTCCTCCTCCTCCTCTGTGTCATCACTAAAGAATCCTGGCAGATATAACATATGCTTGGCTGGCGTCCTAGCAGACGACACCATGGAATCCTCCTGCGGGGTATAAAAACTTCCACCCCAGAGCTCACGTATTGGCATAGTGAACTCAAGACATACAGAAGCATGTTGCGTCAGAACAAGAGTCCTATCTCTAATACTACTAAGGTTTAGAGTTAAGTCCCTGGTATAAACAAATCGCTTATTCCCATAATCAAACCTCCAAGCGTCAGTCCCTCCATGGAACTACACTGTGACAAAACCTAAAATTTGACGTCTCACCGCCATATAAACAAACACAGCAAAAAGATATATCACTGGTGGTAAACAGAATTACCAGCTCCCCCGTCTCCTTGGTCTTCATCAATCATATACAATAAAACAAATATAATATAGCAAAGAGGTGAGATCCCCTACATCAATACCAATGAAGCAATATAGAAAATGATAGTAAATGGTATAGATACCATATTATCATGTATAGTCATATTATCACATTGCAGATAATCTATCAGATAAACATAATTATCATAAGAATATGCTGACCCACTATGCATATGTACCAAGACCAAATCTTACTCCATGGAGCTAATCACAATTTCGGAGAGAAAGATAGGGAGTACATGTCTGTATATCGTTAGCCTCAACTCATGTGCCAATATAACATATCATGGTGCACATCGTGGCTAATACAAGACACTCTCAATAAATCACGAAAAGAGTAGCAACTCCGTCAAGACCATTGGTGTGTTTGCATAGGATACCATGACGCAGATGTGCTACCAACTAGCCCACATATGACTTTCCACACCCCAACGTCTCCAAGATCACTGAAGATCGTAACTACGCAATTCTCACCCGCACGAAAGTTTAATTTCAATCTCCTAGGCACACTTGCCTTAATCAAAATAAGTTAACACGCTTTTCTATGCATGATGTATGATCCAAAAACACATACAAATATTATTCTCACATTATTTCACATACATACATCATTTCTTGGCGGTATCACTCCAACATAACTGGGCCCACCACTATAGCCCGACAACAACCTGCTGTTATTTTTAATTGCGTAAACATTTGATCGCGTTTTTGAAATCACGTAACATTTTTCTTATATTTTCAAATTGTGTAAATATTTTCCAACGTTTTTGTAATTACGAAAATATTTTCAAACGTTTTCTCAATCGCGTAGCGATTTTAAATCATTTTCTCAAACACGTAGTTTAAAAATCACTATTTTTAAATTGTGTAAGATTTTTCTAGCATTTTTCACTTGCGTAAAATATTTCGTAACTTTCAAAACTTATTTATAAAATTCTCTACATAACGTAGGCATTTTGGCCTTATTTAGAATATTATCCTACTAAAAATTCTTAACGTAATATTTTCTACTATTCTTTACAAAAATTTGACTTCTTTGAATTAATTAGATATTACATCTCAAAATTTTTTAACGCGCTTCAAAACTCAAAGGGTAAGCTATACGTTAGCCAATCTTAAGTTTTAACTTTATTCCTCATTATAACTTAAATATGCTAATTTAATTCTAAACATTAAATCTACTTTCCTTTTTCTACTAAAGATTCATTAAATTGAATTCTTGTTAATTAATTACCTAAGTCCACACTTAGGAAAATAAATTTGGATCTAAAACACTAAACTTTGGCGTGTTGGCCAAAAATTCATTTATGCTTCATAAATCATATTTAATCATTGTCTATCACATACTTCTTTATAAAAACCCTTAATCCAATTTCTCATCATTAAATCATTTAATCCATGATTTAGGAAAAATAATTTAAAACATTTTGCTCTCTTTGTGGTGTAAAAACCGTGAGCCTCCATAGGTTCTTTGGAACCTTCATACAATTCTTTATCATGTGAATCACATCCTACTATATACAATAACTCAACATGCTTCATAATCACATAAACAAGCATATAATCAAAGCTATAAAACATACCAACCAAAAATTATCACAAACAAAGCAAGCTATAAATCACACAAGTGAATAACTCCTTATGAATTTTTCACCACAAACAATCCATTTCCTCACCACCAACATATCCTTGATGAGGTTAATCTCCCTCTTACCTTAAGGAAGACAAAATCCTTCAAGTTGCTTCCTCTAAGGAATTTCGTGTAGCCTCCAAAGAAAACCTTAACAAACTTAAACCAATACAAGTCACAAACTAAGCTTGACAAAGAGAAACCATGGATCAAACATGGCTTAGAAATTCAAGAACCAAACTTGGAACCAAGAAACAAGACTTTTACCTTTAAGAGTAGAAAACTCAAGCTTGATTTCCAAGCACAAGAAGGATGAACTAGGAGAATCTTACAATATGAAAAGTGTTTAGAATGATGTTTGGGTTTAGGAAATAAAGTTAGATGAAATTTTGGAAACTTAGATGTTGGTTTTTGGTGTGGAGGTGATGCGGGATTAAAGGATGCAAACCCAAGTATAGGTTATCTCAAGTAATAAATTCTCGGGAGTCCGAGGTCGATCCACAGGGAATTGATGAAAAAAAATTAATTGAGGTAAGTAAAGGATTTGTCACAACAGCAAAAGTAATAAAAGTTGTTCACAAATGAAAAAGGATTTGCTTGGGTTAGGAGATCTATTCTTGGTAATAAATTAGAGGCAAGATTATTTTTCTTTATAACTCAATTGAAATCTACACATAAAGGAAGTTCTAATCGAAAAATATAACATTCAAAGTTCAATTATATATGCAATCATATTATAATTCCTTCAATTATCTACCAATAATTGTAAGTGAGCTAAAGTATTAACTGTGCCAATCCTCTTGTCTACAATAATTCAAGATCTCCACTATACAAGAAGGGTTTCTAAATTGATTGGAAACAAAATACAACACATATAATGTCCATTTTATAATATATCATTTAAGCACAAGCAATAGAATAATCTTACTTTATTTCATTGCCAAGAGCTTCACTCTTTCACCCAAGCAAAATGAAAATTAAGTACTCATAATCAAGAAGAAAGAAAGAGAGTAGAAGACAAAGATGAACATAACTTCAAATTAGAACAAAAGAAAATTACAACAAAGGAAGACAATATACAAGCATGAACATAATTTCTCCTAACTAAGCCTAAAACCAAAGTCGCTTAAATGATTAGCCAATGGAGCCTTTTATATAGGATTAGAGATACAAAATGACAAGGGGGCTGATTATTGAGTGGGTGGATGAGTGGAAAATGCCAAATGGTGAGTAAAAAATTATTGAGATTTTTTGTCTTC
The DNA here is from genome assembly GCA_029884605.1 of Ormosia emarginata. Taxonomy (NCBI): domain Eukaryota; kingdom Viridiplantae; phylum Streptophyta; class Magnoliopsida; order Fabales; family Fabaceae; genus Ormosia; species Ormosia emarginata. The sequence continues at coordinate 1,752,793 of JAQQTP010000074.1, forward strand.
GAAATCATTTAGTGCTGATCTCATGGATGCCATCAGATTTATAAAACATGGTCTTCATGAAATTGTAGCATTTTGTCTTATATTTCCAATGGCACTAGTTTCAACTCCAAAGGCCACCTACAGCCCGAGATATGACCCAATTACTGAACAGTGTTCAGGTCCAAGTACAACATCTCTGTTCTGACTTCAAAGCCCAATATCACCTTCAAGGAGTCCGATCTGAGTTTTGTGTTCTTCATGAAAGTTGTAGATATGGGTCTTAACTTTTAAGTATCCAAATTTCAGCCCAAGGAAGTTTCTACAGCCCGAGTTATGCTCTGATTATTGTACATTGTTTAGGTTCCAGTCACAAAATTTGTGTTTTGACTTCCAAGCCCATTTAGCTCCACTAGATTTCCGATTAAGCCCTAGTGCTCTTCATGAAAGTTGTAGAGCTCTCTCTTATCTTTCTTATAAAGTAAGATACATAATTATAAGACATCTATAACTCAAGATATGACCGAAATATAGAAACAGTGTAAGACCAAAATAGTGCTGAAAAAATTAATTAAGTCCAATTTGATTCCAAACTTACAAAACTTAACCAGGCTTAATCAATTAAGTACATAGAGAGTGTAAATGACTAAAAGTGAGGGTTTATTAATGTATAAAATATGTGATTATCAAATTCTCCCACACTTATCTTTTTGCACTCTTGGGAAAAACACATAAGACCAAAGATAAGAAACAAAGAAAAACGACATAGACTCAAAAGCTAAAAACTCTAAAAGACTCGATGAAACAAGAAGAGCAACTAGAAATTCAAGGGATCAAAGCATTAATGAGGTAACATTTCTTCACATCTCAAACCAATAAGCAAGGAAACTTTAGTTGAAAAGAATGAATCAAGAATGATAGATCCTCACAGAATTCACTCTCTATCTCTCAAGTGTTTAAAAGGTAAGTATTTCACTCTATTCAACCCATGAACAATTGCACTGCCATAAGCAACTTAAAACACATGCATACAAAAATCAAGATGACTTTATTCAAGGTTGTAATGGGGTCATGGTAAAGGAGAGAGGATAATATGGATATGAGAAGATAAATACCAAAGAGAATAAAATAGCATAATGATACAGTTAGAGTAGAGAAGATGTTTGAGAACATTCATCATAAAGGACAAGGACCAATATTTAATGAATGTCTTGTTGAAGAACAATCCCAAATTGATGAATTGAATTCATTGTTAAGTCTGAACCTTCTCCTTCTTTTCTTGTTGTTTCCATGCATCCATCTTTACTCTAGGTATGGATATGTCACATGGTGTATCAGGGGACTCTAATCCTTTGTTTACAGCAGTGGCCAGCTCTTTCTTTTTTTTTTCAACATTTTTTTAACATTTTGCACACACACCCCCACACTTGTTCAAGAACAAGGCCAATGCTCTCTTATTCCCTAAGGTTGGGTAAAAACATATTTTTTTCTCTTTTGTTTTTTTGAAGGCACGTAATGAGCTAAAAACAAGGAATGGTCAAATAAGCTCAAAGGGGTTACACAAGGGAAAATATACAAGGATGGCTATTTGGTCAAAGTAACTATTTCAAAATGTCTCAATCATATTTATGTATGCATGTGAAAATGTAGCCTAAAAAAGAGTCAAAGTAAGTTCTAGAGTAACAATTCCATGAGTGAAAATTACACAAGAAAGAAGAGAATGATACAAATGTTCAATTCATTCATCAATAGGCTCAAAATCTCACAAGGAATATTTTTATCATTCTCAATCCACCATATCAAAATTCATATCCAAGCTTGTGATTTTTAAGAAAGAAGATAATTTATGCTAAGATCCAAGAATCCATTTGCTATTTCTACACAAAATAATTATTTCCTTAACTAAGATGCGTCTTAAGAGTAAACTTACCTCCAAGGCAAAATTTACCCCTTACTCTGCCATCCTTCATTGGTTTAGTAAGTCCATGACAATCATATCATACTTCCCAAAAAAGAATTTTTTTTTGGTCAACTATCCTTCTCCCCTAATCAGATCACAACATTGTCCTCAATGTTAAAATATAAATGAGTAAAGGATAGAAGATATTACCTGTTGGAGAAATTTGACACAAATTTAAACAGAAACAAAGTACGATAAATAAAATCAAAAGTAAAGGAAAGCTATAAACGAATTGTCAAGCATTATCTTTATTCGTTCATGCATTGATGATATCTTAAGTTCTTCCCCAATTATCTTTCCAGTGATGTTCTGTTGAGCTAAAGGTCCAGGAATGACACCTAAAACCTGACTGCCTCCTATATATGCAGCAAGTGATACAGCCCTCATTAACCCACGATAACCTCTCCCATATACAAGATGAATATTTCTCGCAGCAAGTGATCGACAAAGAGTGTTAGTTGCGTTTACAAACTCTAAACCCTTCCCATACTTAGACCTACAAAATACACATATATTTTTAAGTTGACGAACAAAAACACCCTCCATTTATATACTCACCTTCCCTTTGAATGATTCTGAGTTGGAGGAAAGTAGAGAAAACGAAGTGTTTAAATAGGAAAAAGAATGAAAATGGTAATAATAGCTCCTATAAGGGTAGGTTGGTTGTTGTCAGAAAAGTTTGAAATTAAAAAACACAGAATCTTTTTTTTTTCACTTCAAGAAAATCATCAAGGTAAAGAAGTCTAGAAACTCCTGAAGGACCTTGCTCAAAGGATCGTCTATCCAAAACAAAAATACATCAAAATCATACAAAGATAAAAAAATATAATAACAAATGATGACATACCTTTATGTACAGTTTTCATGGCATATCTTTATACTACACGTCATGAGTGCAGTAGTGGTATATCTTCATATTGCGTGTCACCAGTGCAGTAGACACTCATGTCCATTTATTCAAAGAAAAGAGAAAGAAGAAACCATCGTGGGTTTCCATCTTGGGTCTGGAACCTGAAGAGCTCACACTTGGGCTCGTAACATCAACAAAGATGCTAAAATTTGAAACCCATAATGTCCAAGATCCAGAACTTCCCATCTCAGGGCACTGAGAGCCCCTTCTAATAAAAGAGAGGATCAAACTTAGATGTCTCATACGTTTTGGCAGTCGTGGGTTACTTCTCACTAATAACCAGAGTGAGACACTTATGCTTGTCCATCAACTCCACAGTGCCTAGATGGTAAACATTCAGTTATGGAGTACGGCTCTCTACAGAGCATGGTACATGAACCTTTTTTAATGACCAGCGTGCAAAGGTCCACCCGAGTCAATAACGGGTCAGCTAAAGGCTGGGGCTCCATAACTAATTAAAGTCATGGTACTCCTTCTGAATCGCCCTTATTCAAGCATTTTTTTTTCTTTTTTTTTAAGAAAACATAAAGAAGAAGAAGATAATATGTATAGATTGTTGTGGATATGGCTCACATCTGCCTCTGGTTTCACGTCCAGTAATGACTTAAACGCCTTCTATGAGTCGAGAATAAGCTTCCCATCCAATTTTCTTATAAATTGGCAAACAGGGTCTTTTAGAGTTAGATTCCTAAGACTATAGCATTTTTCTTCATTCTTGAAGAGATTCCACAAATTAAGAACTTCACGATGCACAAATCCATAAGAATGTGTCTCAAGAGTCAATAAGATATCATCTAATGACTCCTTACTCAGTCCATTCTTAATGAAAACAATTTTATCTTCTCTATTTACGAAAATCATCCCCAAAGAACGACATCACTTGTTATAATTCCATCGTGCACATTTGTGATAGACTTGTAACCTTTTTGCTCTTCTCCTTTTAGAATACGAACTTCTTCTAAGACCAAGCATATATGAGTCAAATGAAATTGATGACTCACCTGCTAGTCGGATCTTTGCTTCAATTATCCAGCGTATATCTTCTGGCATACCCTTGTGCATTAACAATCTCAATCTTTCACATCTAACTTTGTAGACTTTTGTCAGAGCATTTTCAGGGAGGGAAGGAAAATGTTTTCTCAGGTTTGAAAGAATGACATCTATTTTAAAGGAGAATAATTCAGTTATTTTAGGAAACTGAAAAACAAACCGACTTGAGAGTCACGGAGTACCGTTATCTGCCACTTAACCAGGAACACAAAGAACTGCAAAAACAAGGCAACAAAATTAGAATAAATTCTATTCATAACAAGGATTAGAAAGAGAGATGAATTCTACCTCATCAACTTGGTTTTTCAGAAATGGTTTGAGTCTTTGTCCATTGACTTTAAACATATTACCATTCATAGGATTCTCAATGTCTATGACCCTATGCGGATACACATGTTTAAAAACAAAAGGACCACTCTACCTAGATCTCAATTTTCCAGGGAATAGGTGCAGACGAGAATTATAAAGCAGAACTTTTTGACCAATTTCAAAAGATTTTCTCAAAATTATCTTATCATGAAAAATTTTTGTTCTAGCTTTATAAATCTTTGAATTTTCATATGCATCATTTCTCAATTCCTCCAGTTCATTTAATTGCAATTTGCATATCATGCAAGCATCATCAAGATATAGATTGAAAGCTTTAATGGCCCAAAATGTTTTATGTTTCAATTCTACAGGCAAGTGACAAGGTTTTCCATAGACTAACTGATAGGGTGACATACCCAAAGATGTTTTAAAAGTAGTACGGTAAGCCCAAAGTGCATCATTTAGTCTTAAAGACCAATCTTTACGATTTGTGTTAACCGTTTTTTCCAAAATTTGTTTAATCTCCCTATTTGCTAATTCAACTTGTCCACTTGTCTGAGGGTGATAAGAGGTGGCAATTTTGTGTGTAATACCATATTTCTTCATTAAATATTCAAATGGTTTATTGCAAAAATGCGTTCTCCCATCACTGATGATAGCTCGAGGGATTCCAAATCGACACAAGATATTTTCTTTCAAAAATTTGAGAACAGTTTTATGATCATTGTGTTAGCATGGAATCGGCTCAATCCATTTTGAGACATGATCAACTGCAACCACAATATACACAAATCCAAATGAAGATAGAAATAGGCCCATGAAATCAATTCTCCAACAATCAAAAATTTCAATGACAAGGATAGGGTTCAGAGGCATCATGTTTCTTTTTTAAATTAAGCCCAATTTTTGACAATTTTCATAATTTTTTGTAAAAAGTATAGCAGTCCTTAAATAAAGTGGGCTAATAAAATCCGCACTGTAAGATTTTCACAGCTGTTTTCTTTGAAGAAAAATGACCTCCACATGCTTCTGAGTGACAAAATTTAATGACACTACCTACCTCACTGTCGGGCACACATCTCTGAAAGATTTGGTCAAGACAATATTTGAACAAGTATGGGTCATCCCAATAAAAAATTTTCACCTTTGTCAAAAATTTCCTTCTATCTCGGTGCGTCCATTAAGGCGGCATCTTTCCTGTTACAAGAAAGTTAATTATATTAGCAAACCAAGGCATGGAATTGACAAAAAATAAAAATTCATCGGGAAAAGAATCATTGATGGGTATGCTATCAAAAGGTGAGCCTGTTATAAGTCTGGACAAATGATCAGCGACAACATTTTCGACTCTTTTCTTATCTTTTATTGTGATGTTGAATTCTTGAAGCAACAAGATCCACCGTATCAATCTTGGTTTGACATCTTGCTTAGACATCAAATATCTAACAGCGGCATGATCGGTGAAAATCACAATAGAAGAACTAATTAAGTAAGATCGAAATTTGTCTAGTGCAAAAATTACAGCAAGTAGTTCTTTTTCAGTAGTGGTATAATTCATTTGTGCACTATTTAAAGTTCTACTTACGTAACAAATCACATGAGGCTTACCTTCCTTTGTTTGGCCTAAAATAGCGCCCACATCAAAATCACTAGCATCATACATCAACTCAAAAGGCAAAGACCAGTCAGGACATTGCATGATAGGAGCAGATGTCAGAAGACCAATTAATTTTTCAAAAGGTTTTTAACATTCTTGAGTCCAATCAAATGGTGCATCTTTCAACAAAAGATTACATAATGGTCTAGATATAGCACTAAAGTCCTTAATGAATCTTCTGTAAAATCCTGCATGTCCTAAAAGGGAATGAACTTCTCTGACTGTTGTTGGGAAATACAAATGGGCAATTAATTCAACTTTGGCCTTATCAACTTCAATTCCTTTAGAAGATATCACATAACCTAACACTATTCCTGAGGTAACCATGTAATGACATTTTTTTCAATTTAACACAAATCCTTTTTCTTCGTATCTTTTAAGAACTTTTCCAAATTATCAAGACAGATTTCAAATGAATCTCCAAAAACTATCGGGTCATCCATGAAAATCTCTAAATAATGCTCAATCATGTCACTAAAAATGCTTAACATGCGTCTTTGGAATGTTGCCGGAGCATTACAAAGGCCAAAAGGCATTCTTCTATATGCAAAAGTACCAAAGGGACATGTAAAAGTGGTCTTTTCTTGATCTTCCAATGCAATTGGTATTTGATTATAACCCGAATAACCATCAAGAAAATAGTAGTATGGATGTCCTGCTACCATTTCTAGAATTTGATCAAGAAATGACAAGGGGAAATGATCTTTCCTAGTAATAGCATTTAAGTTTCTAAAATCAATACATATACGCCAACTAGATGAGACTCTCGTAGGTATTAATTGACCCGTATCATTTTCAACCACTGTTATTCTAAATTTCTTAGGCACAACTTGTGTAAGGCTTACCCACTGGCTATTAGAGATAGGATAGATAATTCCAACATCAAGCAATTTAAGGACTTCAGTTCTAACTACCTCTTTCATGTGTGGATTTAATCTTCTTTGAAGTTGTTGAGAAGTTTTAGCATTATCCTCTAAATGTATTCTATGTGTACGAATTAATGGATTAATGTCTTTTATGTCCTTTAATGTCCATCCAATTGCACTTTTATGCCTTTTAAGTACTTCTGTTAACATACCTTCTTGTTCTTCAGTAAGAGACGAGGAAATTACCACTGGAAAGCTTTGCTCTTCTCCCAAAAATGTGTACTTCAACCTAGCATGTAATGGCTTTAGTTCTGGCATGGGTACTTCTTCATGGGCATTATCATTCATGGGTTTTAGCTCTTCAAATCTTGGCTCCCATCCCTTGTACTCCATTACCTATGTACAATCAAGCAAAGAGCATATTTTAGAGATATCATCTTCTAATTGCATGCCTGAATCAAATGAATTGACTAAACAAATTTCTAATGAATCAAAAGAACTCCTTGTTTGAAAATGATCATCTATAATGGCTTCAATTCCTTCAACCTTTTCATCAAGGACTTTCTGTGGTTGCTTGCACATGTTAAAAACATTGAGCTTCAGTGTCATGTTTCCAAATGTTAGCTTCACCACTTCATTTCTAGAATTTATCAAAGCATTAAATGTTGCTAAAAATGGACAGCCTAAAATAACAGGAATTGACTTGTAACAATCAACCATAGGTTCAGTATCCAAGACAATAAAATCCACAAGATATATGAATTTATCAACTTATACTAACACATCTTCCAATATTCCTCTTGGAATTTTAATTAATCTATTAGCAAATAGAAGAGTTACAGAAGTTAGTTTTAACTCACCCAAGTTGAGTTGCTGATAAACTGAATATGGAAGCAAATTAACACTAGCACCAAGATCAAGTAAAGCTTTTTTAATTTTATGTTCTCCAATAATGCATGAAATTGTAGGACAACCAGGGTCTTTATAGTTCAACGCATTATTATTATGAAGAATGGAGCTTACATGTTCAGCCAAAAATACTTTCTTTTTCACATTTAGTTTCCTTTTAACAGTGCACAAGTCCTTCAAATATTTGGCATAAGAAGGAATCGATTTCATAGCATCTTGTAATTGGCTAAACGTCATGGACAATAGTTTTGATAATAACAAACATGAAGATGATGAGAAGACCAAGTCCAAAGATCTTCAAAGAATAGTTTTAGGACTTAGGATCTTTGTAGAGAGACCTTTTTGGATATCTCATTGGTATTGGAAGAAAAGATTAAAATGTTTTTCAAAATAAGTTTCCAAAATCCAAAAATTCATTTTCTGTATATTTGAAAATGTTAAAACTATTTTTGTCTCAGGGGTATTCGAATAAACCCCATGGTATTCGAATAACCGTGTTTCAAAGTTCATACATTTTCTGTTTTTCAAAATGGTATTCGAATAACTATACTTGGTATTCGAATAGAGCTCTCTAAAATCTGATTTCTTTTAAAAAAGGTATTCGAATAACATAAAAGGTATTCGAATAACCTTCTGTAGAACTATTTTTTAGAAGCATTTCAAAATAGTGGTATTTGAATAACCTTCAGGGTATTCGAATAACGTATTTTGGAAATGATTTTACGAAGCTTTCGGAAATGGAAAGAAACGGCCATATTTTCATTTATTACATGATTTAAATTGACCCAATGGCTCTTTTCTTCATTGCTCTATAAATAGAGACCTTGGGTCTCTTCTAAATATTGGAAAAACCATTTGAATTATTTTTTACTTGTGCTAAAACGTGATTTTTCTCATATTTCCTGTGCTCTTTTCGCCAAAACTTTGAGATATCCTAAGAGAGCTTCCTAATGCTTCAATTTGTAATATTTACTCTTTGTGAGAGTTTCTCTTCATCTATATTCTGGTTTTTTGTAAAAGGGTGAGGTATCCCTTAGTGAAATTGTGAGAGTGAGGTATCCCTCAATAAAAGGGTGAGGTATCCCTTATTGTAAAGAAGGTGAGGTATCCTTCACAGGGGGTGAGGTATCCCTCTAGTAAATAGGGTGAGGTATCCCTGTTGTGTAAAGGTTGCAAACACCTGTTTTAACCTTGTATTAAATAGTGAAAAATCTTGAATAGTGTTTCGGGGACTGGACGTAGGCCACAAGTGGTTGGTGGTCGAACCGGGATAAATATCGTGTCTGTTCTTCTTATCCTTAATCTTTATTTATCGACATTCAATTTATATCTCTTGCAATTTAACCTTGGTTGTTCACGCTTTTGCGAAAAGTTCTTAAATACTCAATTCACCCCCCTCTTGAGTACTGAAGCCATTTGGGTAACAAGTGGTATTAGAGATACACTCTTGTATAAATAGCTTAGCCACTTCAAGAGTACATGGCTTCATCAAATGGCTTTTCTAAATTGATTGGAAACAAAATATAACACATATAATGTCTACTTTATAATATATCATTTAAGCACAAGAAATAGAATAATCTTACCTTATTTCATTACTAAGAGCTTCACTCTTTCACCCAAGCAAAATGAAATTAAGTACTTATAATCAAGAAGAAAGAAAGAGAGTAAAAGAGAAAGATGAACATAACTTCAAATTAGAACAAAAGAAAATTACAACAAAGGAAGACAATATACAAGCATGAACATAATTTCTCCTAACCAAGCTTAAAACCAAAGTCTCTTAAATGATCAGCAAATGGAGCCTTTTATAGAGGATTAGAGATACAAAATGATATGGGGGCTGATTATTAAGTGGGTGAGGAGTGGGTGGATGAGTGGAAAATGCCAAATGGTGAGTTGGTTAGTGGAAAATTATTGAGATTCTTTGTCTCCGAAATCATTCAGTGTTGATCTCATGGATGCCATCAGATTTATAAAACATGGTCTTCATGAAAGTTATAGCATTTTGTATTATCTTTCCAATATTGGTTTCAGCTCCAAAGGCCACCTACAGCCCGAGATATGACCCAATTACTGAACAATGTTTAGGTCCAAGTACAGCACCTCTGTTCTGACTTCAAAGCCCAATATCACCTTCAAGGAGTCCGATCTGAGTTTTGTGTTTTTCATGAAAGTTGTAGATATGGGTCTTAACTTTCAAGTTTCCAAATTTCAGCTCAAGGAAGTTCCTACAACTCGAGTTATGCTCTGATTACTGCACACTGTTCAGTTTCCAGTCACAAAACCTGTGTTTTGACTTCCAAGCCCATTTAGCTCTACTAGATGTCCGATTGAGCCCTGAAGCTCTTCATGAAAGTTGTAGAGCTATCTCTTATCTTTCCCACAAGGTAAGATACATAATTATAAGACATCTAGAACTCAAGATATGACCGAAATACAGAAATAGTGTAAGACCAAAATAGTGCTGAAAAAATCAATTAAGTCCAATTTGAGTCCAAACTTACAAAATATAATCATGCTTAATCAATTAAGTACATGGAGAGTGTAAATGACTAAAAATAATGATTTATTAATATATAAAATATGTGATTATTAAGAGGCCGTGAGCTTCAAGATAGAGAGAAATGTAGTTTTTGTTCAAGTTTAGATGAAAGAGAATGGAGAGAATGGTTTCTTGTCTCAAAATGTGATGAAATGAAATGGATATCCTATTTCCTAATGCATTGCCATGGAAGTGTGAGGAAAAAAGGAGAGTGAAATGTATTGCTAGCAATTATGATTAGCACATGGCTAATGTCACCAATTGATCATGCTTTGATCATATGGTTTTCTATTGGTTTAGACCTAATAGTCATCCAAGTGAATCACCAAAATCTAGATGGTGCATGAAGCTTCCTAACCGTGGAGCTCAATGGAGAAGCTAACCAAGTTTTGATTCAATTGGTTCCTAACTAAATTAAGCCAACTTAGTTAGATCTCTTAGTTCCTTTGCTAACTATCTAGTTACTTAAGTGTGAGTCATAAGGTTCTAGAAGCTACTAGATCCTCCCCAAAATTGTGAAGCCCTAATGAGAACCAAACTAAGTTTGTTCCATTTAGTTACTATATAGGCTTTATGCTAACTTAGTTTAAATCATCTAGTTTCATCTAGTTACATAGCTAACTAGTCTAGCCATTTTCGTTGATCACTTTCTATTTGTTTTCATCAAGCTTCAAATATTCTAACTGGTTCACAAAATAAGTCATCAAAATTTTCTCTAAAGGCTATTCTTCAATGGGCAATAGTTACAAAAATTATTACCCAATGGACAGAACATACTGCTCACAAGTCAGTAAGTATTTGTCCGCTGAATAATAAAATATGGAATATTTTTATTTCATAAATAAATTCTAAAAATTAAAAGATCATGACACGTATCTCTCGGACTTAGGTTTAGAAAGATCCCTCGGCTCTGAATAAATCAGTAAAGATTTTCCTCAGCCTGAAAATTATTATTTTCCTGACTTGGAATAAATCACACACAACGATCAAAAACAGTCACAAAATAGTCAAAATAAATTTACAACACACAAAAATCACAAAATAGTATAATTCAGACATTACTGTAAAATAGCAAATTTTAGAGTATTACAACTTCTCCCACTAAAAAAATTTCGTCCCCGAAATTTATCATACCTTAGAATAATTGAGGATATTATTCCCTCATCCTGTCTTCCAACTCTCACGTAGTATCTCCTGTTGTTTCATTCTAGATCACTTTTACTAACGGAATATCCTTCCCTCTGAGTTACTTCATCCTCATGTTTTCAATCTTAACAAGAAGTGTCTCATACGTCAAATTTTATTTCAATTGTACCTCATCGGGCTGAATGACATAAGTTGGATCGAGAATGTATTTTCTCAATTGAGACATATAAAAAACATCATGAAGGTTGGAAAGAAAAGGTGGTAAAGCTATTTGGTATGCAACTGGACCTATCCGACGAATAATTTCATAAGGTCCAATGAATTTAGGAGTCAGTTTTCTAGATTTTATAACCCTTTCGACACCAATCGTGGGTGTAACTCGTAAAAACACATGCTCACCTTCTTCAAATTCAAGAGGTCATTTTCTTTTAGCAGCATAGTTTTTTTGTCTACTTTAAGTTGCCCTCATTTTCTCTTGAATCATTTTCACCTTCTCAGTCGTTTGTTGTACCATTTCAGGTCCAATGGTTATACTCTCACCATCTTGATACCAACACAAAGGTGTTCGGCATCATCGTCCGTATAATGCTTCATAGGGTGCCATTCCTATACTTGAATGAAAACTGTTGTTGTAAGTGAATTCTACCAAAGGCAAGAATTCATCCCAACTCCCTTTTTGTTCTAACACGCAAGCTCTTAACAAAACTTCCAGTGACTGTATCATCCTCTCCGTTTGACCATCAGTCTGTGTATGATAAGCAGAACTCAAATGAAGTTTAGTCCCCATTATTTCCTGTAGGCTTCGCCAAAACCTTGATGTAAACCTTGGATCTCTATCAGAAATGATACTAGTGGGTACACCGTGAAGTCTAACGATTTCACCAATGTACTCCTGGGTCAACTTTTCCATCGAATACCTGATATTGATTGGCAAGAAGTGAGCAGACTTCGTACGTCTATCAACAACGACCTATATAGAATCATATCCTTTTCTAGTATTTGGTAATCCCCTAACAAAATCCATTGCAATACCATCTCATTTCCATTCTGGAATAGTTAGGGGTTGCAATATACGTGCTGGCCTTTGATGTTCAACCTTTGCCTTTTGACACACAAGATATGATGACACATGTTTAGCAACATCTCTCTTCATCCCAGGCCACCAAAATAATCGCTTCAAATCTTGATACATCTTGGTCATTCCGGGATGTATAGTCAACCTGCTATTGTGAGCTTCATCGAGAATCGCCTTCCTAAGATCAGAATCACTAGGTATACCATAACACCCCAAAAATTCGTATTTTATTTATTTCGGACGATTCTTAATTATTTTGAGTAATCCGACTCGACTTCCATGAATTTTATAATTTTTGTGATTTTTAGGAATTTTTGGGAGTTTTTACGTTTTTGATTATTTTAATATTATTTTGGGCAGTATATGAGCTTTCGTATTTTATTTATTTCTGTCAATCCTTAATGATTTTTATTAATCTGATTTGATTTTCATGACTTAAATAATATTTGTGAATTTTGGTGATGTTTTAAGATATTTTGAATATTTTAATATATTTGAGATATTTTGAGTATTTTATTATATTTTGGATGTTTTGTGATTTCTGTATGCTGTAAAATTATTTTGACTATTCTGTGACTGTATTTAATTGTTTTGTGTGATTTACTCTGGGTCAAGAAAATAATAATTTTTGGGCCTGGGAAAATCTATACGTATTTATTCGGAGCCGGGGGATCTTACTAAACTCAATTCCGAGAGATACGTGACATAATCTTTTAATTTTTAGAAATTATCTGTGAAATAAAAATATACTATATTTTTATTTTACAACGGACAAATATTTACTGACTTGTAAGTAGTAATGTTTTGTTCATTGAGTAATAATTTCTGTAGCTATTGTCTGGAAAATATCTTCTGTGAACCAATAGGATTTAGTCAAAATAGATGGCTTGAATTTCTAAACCAATGGGAAGCTTGCTTACTAGCTAAGTAAGGTGGTGAGCCAATAGGAAGGCTAGTCAACTATGATGGTTATGATAACTTTAGGATTGAACCAATAGAAACCAAGTCTTCCTTTGCTGAACTAATAGAAAATAAGAAGCTAGCCACCCAACCAATGAAAATGCTAGTCTACTTTGATGGTTATGACAACCTTTGAAGAACCAATAGGAAACAAGCTTAGAGGTGAAGGCTTTGGAAATCTACCATTGATTTAATCTATGGTGGAGATTAGTCTCACAAAATGGCTAGGACTTTTTGTGACCCTTGGATGGCAAGAATGGAAGAGAAGCTCTTGACCCTCCATTTTGAAGATGAATCTCACGGCTAAGGCTTCATGGAGGAGGGATCCAATGGTTCAAATTCAAACTTATCACTTGGAAGCCTCCACAAAGATCAACCATTGATTCAATCTATGACTATTGAAGTCTCAAAAAGTGGCTAGATGAATTTAGACACTCCCTTAGTGTTCAAGGGGGGAAGCTCACGATTTTAAGGCTTAGGAAGCTATAGGAAGATTTCTAATTCATTTCTATCACTTATCTTCATCTTTCACTCAAGAGAAATTTATCATCAAAGCTCTCAAAAACTTCTCTCTCTTTTCTTCCCTAAACCCCATGGCCAAGATGCCTAAATCACACTTTCACTCTCCAATAATTTTAACCAACCTTATTTCTTGAATCCTTTCATTAATCCAAGACACTTTCATGTTAGGAATTTCTCAAGATTCATTCATCTTCATCTTCCCATCAAGCAAAGAACATAAAAACTGTTACCTTTCTCTCTCACAAAGCTCATGGCCAAACCACCTTGCACCACCCTCCACTCTTCTATAATTTCAAACAACCTTACATGTAGTATCCTTACATCATCCTAAAATACTTTGTAGTTGAAGTCTTGATCAAAATCATTCAACTCCGAGGTGTTCTCTCTAAGCCTAAGTTCTAAGGTTCTAAGGTGAAGTTCAAGGGATTTTCACCATTGATTTTATTTTCTTCTTCTAAACTATGTTTTGATCCATGGTTTTCTTATTCAAGCATTAGATGTTGATTATGTGTGTTTACTTTGATTTTTTAATAAGCTCTTGGAGGAAAAAGTGGATTCAAGAAGGGCATACAAGGAGCTTTGGTGGATTATCCAAGGTAAAAGGGAGATTAGCCTCATCAACCATGTGTTGATGGTGAGGAGTGGATTTGTGTGTGTGGTGAAAAATCCATAAGGATTATTTCACTTGTTTGTTTAAGAGCTTTCCATGTTTATGATTGTTTGGTGATTGATATGCTTATTGCTTTGATAAGTATGCATGATTTTATTGATTGATTATTATGTGATATGTTATATGATGAGAATTATGTGAAAAGGAAAAATGTTTTGGTTCCAAAGAAATATGAGGCTCATGGCTTTTTGCTTGATATGGAACAAGTATTTCAAATTATTTTACTAATCATGAGTTTTAGATTAGTAGGTAATAAGTTAATGATTTAAGGATTTGCAAAGAAAGTGGACATGAAAATAAACAAAGATTTTATGATGAAGTTATTTGTGATTTTCAGCCAATATGCCAAGAATTAGTAGATTAGAACAAACAGTCTTTTTTTAAAATAATATTGAATGGATTAAAATAGAAAAGGATTTAAATTAAGGGATTTTGAGATATAAAAGTAAGAAAAGCTTATTTTTAGAATTAATTAAATTAGTGGATTTAGTTTATAAAAGAGAAATAAATTGGTGACTTGAAGTTTACTGGCGTATAGCTCACCCGTTGGGTTTTGAGGCGCTTTAGGAAATTTTAAGTTGGAATAATTGATTTAAAGGAAATATTGATTTTGGGGAAATAATTTAAAATATTACGTAGAGGATTTTTAAGTAAGAAAAAGTGGGATTTGAACTTACAAATTGTATTAATTTTTAGAAAGTCCAAAATGATGTTTGAAATATCGAGAAATATTTTACGTAGTTGAAAAATGATTTACGTGACTTAAAAATATGATTTTTAAGCTACGCAATTTCAAAAATGTTGAAAATCACTACGCAATTTGGAAAACATTTAAATATTTTACGCAAATGAGAAAACGTCAGAAAATGATTATGAGATTTGAAAATGTAACAAAAATGTTACGCGATTGTGAAAACGTGTTAAAAATGATACGCGATTGAAAATACAATAAAGTTACTGTAAGAACTGACGTACTGGACCCGGATGTATCGGTGATATTATGTAATTGTATGAGCGATTATATAATATTCATTGATCTTATGATATTAAATAATTGTATGGGCGGTTGTTCTAATCTTATTTGGGAACAGTCTAAAGATGAAATTGAGATATGCATTGAGGTATCATGCATTAAACAAAATATAGCCAATGGCTATTATGGCATGTTGTTGCCTAGGAGTGAATGAGAATTGAATAGTGAGACCTATGATGGATCTTGGGGGCGGTCGAGGCGCGGTGAGCAACAATGTGGACAATTGGCAAGTACCATGTACCACTTGATTGTGTAATTCCGTTGCAACGCATCGACGATACTTGACAATCATTATTTCTTTTCATGGACTGCTATTGTCTTTGGGCTAAGGCTGACATGTGTTCTAGATCCATTCGTCTCTGAAATTGTGATTAGCTCCATGGAGTAGGAATTGGTTCAGTATGTATACACATGGTCAGTACACACATTGTTGTGGCATGGTCAATGTTCAAGTAGTGTGACATAATCATTTCATACATATTGATGATATCTGGTGTGGTAGGGATTGTGATTAAAATTTAGAAAGAAAATCAATTGCCAAGTTCTACCAAAATATAAAAACCTTGCAACCAGTTGTAGTTAGCAAAGGTCGATGCACAGAGAACTAATTCAATTAACACTATAAATTGATTTCTAATTTTAAACTCTCAAAAACAGTAAACAATAAAAAGGGAGTTTTGTTTGTTAAATCTAAAAAATAGAAATTAAATCTAAAACGAAAACAGTAAATACGATTTGGAAAATCAATTAAAAGACAATGGTTAAGAGATGGAATCCACCACTAGATTTATATGATTATGCTAGCCCACATATCCTTTATACCAACATGATCAATTATGTTTTTATGTGATTGTGAGATTAATTCCCTATTTTTCTTAAGTTTTGGTTAATTCAGCAACCGCTCAAATCAATCCCTAATCAATAGTTATTTGTAAAGCAACCACTCTTACACCTACCTATTGATTGCATTAAGATTTAGAAAACTAATCACACTAAGATTCAATCACACCGAGATTAAATTACTTAGATCATATGCCTCACTAGTCCTACCACCGCAACTGCACATAACAATCCTAGTTTTACCACCTTCGAAATTGGTAAAGAGTATAAAAACCTTTATACCAAATTAAGAATAGAAACATATGAATAAAAACTCAATTGTATTGATATAAAGAAATATGCAAGAATCACATAATCAAAACTAGGGTTTCATCTTCCTTTAACCATATAAGAAAACTAGCCATACATGGCAAATTCAAAACCAAAAGAATAATAGAATAAAAACATTGTCAAGAATAGAAGTGCAGAAGAAAACTAAAGATCAAACTAGTTTCCAAAGGTTGGGGATGATTGATCTCCAATTGCTCGAACCCGAGTCTCCAATCTTCAATCAAATCTCTATCTTTCTTGTTTCTTGAATCCTCTTCTTTTCTCTGATGACTTCCAGTTCAGAACTGCCTTATGAGTCATAGCCAATCCTATTTATACCTTTGGACCCCTAATTTTGCCTCAAAATTTGAAGTTAAGTTTCTGATTCGCAGACACGGGCCATGTCATTTGACATGGCCTACCCCGTGTCTGACTCTGCCCTTATAAACTCAGGCATTTTAGAACTCAAAGAACTACATGGAACACCCCGTGTCAGATGACACGGTCCATGTTGTCGAATTGGCTCAGAACTAAACCCATCTTAGGATACCAGAGAGATACACGGTCAACCCCGTGTCAGATGACACAGGCTGTGTTATCAGTCAAAACTCAAAACTGGATTTCCTTTGTCATGTCAGAGATGTACACGGCTTATCCCGTGTCAGATGACACGGGTCGTGTCAGGCAAACTCATGGATACCTTCCTGTGATACCAGAGGAGTACACGGGATACCCCGTGTCTGATGACACGGGCCGTGTTGTTGACTTTCTCCAACTTAGCTGGGATTTTCAACAAACACTTTTCTTCTCTTTGCTTCAAGAAGTGGTATTGATCTACATGAATCCTTGACTCTTCTTTCATATGAACAGCAAGCCTAGTTTAAGGCTAATTGACTCTAACACTCAAGGGTTTTCTGAAAAACGCAATTCAATTATGAGTGTTTATGAACATATTAAAGCAAAGTTTCACAATAAGATTCCAATTACATTGAATATCAAAAACTTATTCAAATGTTATCAATTGATCGCATATGGAATCCAATTAGATCAAATGTAAGGCATTCAACTTTCTGAAATTATCAACTGATCAATATTTGTTATGATAAAACTGTTATTGTTCATTTTATTGGGATATATGGTTATTGGAAGTATTTATGAAATGATGATATGAATATAATTGTGATATCTGTATGTATGGAATGACTTTGTCATTCGTATCATTCTTTGCTACCATATTGGTATTGATGAAAGGGGATCTCACCTCTTCGTTGTACTGTTTCTTTGTGTTTGGATTGTTAAAATTTGTATTGTAGATGAAGCAAACTTCTTAGACTTAGCTGGAGGCAATGTTATGAAGTCGGTGACGGCGTCGAGGAGTGATCTTCCCAGTTTCGATAGTGTGCAGTTGGTGGCAGAACGGAATAAGTATGTTGAGTTTTCTCGTTAGTGTTATTACCGTGCTATTAAGTAGGACCCATCATGGGATTTGCTACTATTTCCTTGAGTTTGTAAGTTATATGTTCTAAGTACTGTTGAATATTATATGGTGTCTGTGATGTATATTAATCAGTTTAAATCTATTTTTTAGTATTACCTATAAATTTCGGTAAGTTTATGTTTCCGCGAAAAGAAATTTTAAAACCCATGTTTTATAACTCAAACATTTTTATGAAATGATTTTCAAATTATAAGTTTGTAGTCAGAAAAGTAATGCCCTATGGAGGGTGTTACATATACAAATCCTACCTTTGAACCTTAAGACCCCGTCAGATCCTTCCTCAATCGTTGCCACACGATATTGCTTCAAGAATTCTCTCTCTTTTTGCAAAAACTCATCGTTTTCTTGTTTTTCTCGGATTTCTTCCAACAAATCATTCAGAATGGTGACCTTATTCAAACAAATCTTTCCAGGCGCTAACTCTACAGATGACCACATATCTCTGAATTGTTCTATTAGTTGTTCCTCTTTGATCATCATAGCAGAAATACTGAGCACCTTCCTACGCAAAGCATCTTCCACGACATTCGCTTTTCTAGGATGATATTGAAGCTAAAAGTCGTAATCCTTAAGGAATTCTAACCATCTTCTCTACTTCATGTTCAACTCCTTCTGATAAAAAAAATACTTTAAACTTCTATGATCACTGAAGACGTTGAACGTAGCTCCATATAGAAAATGTCTCCAAATTTTTAATGCAAAAACAACTGCGGCTAATTCCAAATCATGCATTGGGTAATTCCTTTCATGTACCTTCAGTTGTCTTGAAGCATATGCTACCACGTTTCTATTTTGCATCAAAACACATCATAACCCGTGATAAGAAGCATCACAGTATACTTCAAAAGACTCATTCAGATTATAACTTAAACCTTTTTATGAAATGGATATCCTATTTCCTAATGCATTGCCGTGGAAGTGTGAAGAAAAAAAGGAGATTGAAATGTTTTGCTAGCAATTATGATTAGCACATGGCTAATGTCACCAATTGATCATGCTTTGATCATATGGTTTTCTATTGGTTTAGTCCTAATATTCACCCAAGTGAATCACCAAATTCTAGATGGTGCATGAAGCTTCCTAATCGTGGAGCTCAATGAAGAAGCTAACCAAGTTTTGATTCAATTGGTTCCTAACTAAATTAAGCTAACTTAGTTAGATCTCTTAGTTCCTTTGCTAACTATCTAGTTACTTAAGTGTGAGTCATAAGTTTCTAGAAGCTACTAGATCTTCCCCAAAACTGTGAAGCCTTAATGAGAAGCAAACTAAGTTTGTTCCATTTAGTTACTACATAGGCTTTATGCTAACTTAGTTTAAGTCATCTAGTTTCATCTAGTTACATAGCTAACTAGTCTAGCCATTTTCGTTGATCATTTTCTATTGGTTTTCATTAAGCTTCAAATATTCTAATTGGTTCACAAAATAAGTCATCAAAACTTTCTCTAAAGGCTATTATGTAATGAACAATAGTTACAGAAATTATTACCCAATGGACATAACATATTGCTCACAAGTCAATAAGTATTTGTTCGCTGAATAATAAAATACGGAATATTTTTATTTCACAAATAAATTATAAAAATTAAAAGATCATGACACGCATCTCTTAGATTTGGGTTTAGTAAGATCCCCCGACTCCGAATAAATCAATAAAGATTTCCCTCGACCCAAAAATTATTATTTTCCTGACTCAGAATAAATCACACACAACGATCAAAAACAGTCACAGAACAGTCAAAATAAATTTATAGCACACAGAAATCACAAAACAGTACAATTCAGTCATTACTGTAAAATAGCAAATTTTGGGGTGTTACACGTATACACCCCAAGAAGGGTTAGACGAGCACTACAAGATAAAATTTTGGGAGGATTTAGAAGGTTTAGTTTAGGGAATACTATTAGGAGAGAAGATTTTTCTAAGAGGGGATCTAAATGGTCATATAGAGAGCAAATCTAGGGGCTATGAGGGTTTGCATGGGGGTATGATCGAGGAGTAGCTAATGCATAGGATAAAGTGATTCTTTTTCAGTAGATTTTGACTTTACAATAGCTAACACTTATTTTAGGAAGCGGGAAGAGCATCTTATTACATACAAAAGCGGAGGTTCTTGCTTTCAAATTGATTTTTTTTCTAATAAGGAAATCTGATAGAAAGCTTTGCATGGATTGCAAAGTCATCCCTAGAGAGAGCTTGACTACCCAACACAGGATTTTGGTTATGGATGTACGGGTAAAGATGAGAGTAAGGAGAAATTATTGAGACAGAGTCCTAAGGATCAAATGGTGGCAACTAAAGGGAGAAAAATAAATGCTTTTTCAGAGGAGGATTATGGAGGTACAAGGGAGTGCTACTAATATGTGGGATGAAATGGCCAAAGGGATTATGAAGGTAACAAAAGAGACACTCGGTAAATCAAAAGGCTTTGGACCTAAGGATAAAGAATCTTAGTGGTGGGACGCAAGTGTACAAGATAAGTTTAAGGTTAAAAGGGAATATTATAAAGCTTGGCACAGGTGTAAAAACAATAAAAAATAGGAAAAATATAAGGCAGCTAAAAAAGATGCTAAGAAAACGGTGAGCGAGACAAAATATAAAGCATTCAATGGGTTATATCAATCTTTGGGCACTAAAGACGGAGAAAGGAATATTACAGACTTACTAAAAGTAGGAAAAAGAAGACGAGAGACTTGGATCAAGTGAAATGCATTAAGGATGAAGAAGGGAAAGTCTTGGTTACGGAACAAGACATCAAGGATCGATGGAAGAGTTATTTTTACAAGTTATTTAATGAGGGACATGTGACATTAGGGGAATTAGACATTCTAAACATTAGAGAGGAGAACCAAAATAAAATCTTTTATCATAGAATTCGGGAGTTTGAGGTAAAAGAAGCGTTGAAGAGGATGGATAATGGAAAAGTGGTCAGTCCATGTAATATACATGTTGAGGTATGGAAGTGCCTAGGAGAGAAAGATATAAGCTAACTCATAAAGTTATTTAACAAAATAATGAGGTCTAAGAAAATGTCAAATAAATGAAGGAGAAGCACTTTAATTCTTATTTATAAGAACAAGGGAGATATACAAAATTGTGCAAATTACAGAGGGATTAAGCTCATGAGTCATACCATGAAGTTATGGGAAAGAGTAATTGAATGAAGATTAAGACAAGAGACTCATATTTTAGAGAATCAATTTGGTTTTATGCCTGAGAGGTCAACCATGGAAGCAATATATTTTCTATGAAGATTGATAGAGAGGTATCGGAGGAAGCAAAAAGACCTACACATGATTTTCATTGATATGAAAAAAGCCTACGATAAGGTGTCGAGAGAGGTCTTATGGAAGGCTCTAGAGAAGAAAGGAGTTCGTATCATTTATATTCGAACAATCCAAGATATGTATAATGGGGCTAAAACTAGTGTGAGAACATAGGGTGGGGTCACAGAAGATTTTCCTATAACTATAAGACTACATCAAAGGTCAACTTTGAGTCCTTATCTTTTTACCTTGGTCTTGGATGTGCTTATTGCACATATCCAAGAGCCAGTTTCACAATGCATGCATTTTGTAGATGATATAGTCTTAGTTTGAGAGTCTAGAGAGGAAACAAATAGGAAGCTAGAGCTATGGGGATAAACTTTGGAAGAACATGGCTTCTGTTTAAGCAGGAGTAAGACGAAGTATATGGAATGCAAGTTCAGTAAGAAGCATGCTAATACTAGCTTAGCAGTGAAAATTGGAGGTCATACCATACCACAAATGACACGGCTTATGTATCTTGGATCTATAATAAAAAATGACGGAGAGATAGAGGGAGATGTAAACCATAAGATTCAAGTTGGATGGATGAAATGGAGGAGTGCTTCAAGAGTTATTTGTGATGGAAAAGTGCCTCTCAAGCTTAAGGATAAATTTTATCGCATAGCTATAAGACATGTGATGTTGTATGGTACTGAATGTTGGGTGGTAAAAAGTCAGTAAGAGCATAAGATTAGTGTCGCTGAGATGAGGATGTTGCACTGGATGCGTGGTCATACAAGACAGGATAAGATTAGCAATGAATGCATTAGAGAGAAAGTAGGGGTAGCACCTATTGTGGAAAAGATGGGAGAATCTCGCCTTAGGTGGTTTGGACATGTAAGAAGAAGACCCTTAGAAGTCCCTGTAAGAAGAGTAGATTAGGTGGAGGATAGTGATGGGATAATTAAAAGTTTCAAACCTAAGTGCAGGTTGTTTCAAGTAGTAAATTCTCGGGAGGCGAAGGTCGATCCACAGGGAATTGATGAAGAGAAAATTATTTGAGGTAAGGAGAAGAATTGTCACAATACTAAAGATTATATAAGTTGTTCACAAAAAAAAAGATTTGCTTGGGTTAGGAGATCCACTCTTGGTAATAAATTAAAGACAAGATTATTTCTTTTTATAACTTAATTGAAATCATACATAATGAAGGTTCCAATCGGAAGATTGAACATTCAAAGTTCAATTAAGATTATACATGTAATCATATTATGGTTCTAATAATTATCTACCAATACTTGTAAATGGTCTCAAGCATCCACTGTGCCAACATCATGTCTACAATGAATCAAGATATTCATTATACAAGAAGAGTTTCTAAATTAATCAGAAACAACATACAACACATATAAAGATCACATAAAAATATATCATTCAAACACAAGAAGTAGAATAATCTAACATTATTTTATTACTAAGAGCTTCACTCTTTCACCCTAAGCAAGATGAAGATTTAGTTACTCATAGACAAGAAGAAAGAAAGAGAGAAGAAGAAGATGATGAACATAACTTCATTTAAGAACAATAGAAAACTACACAAAGGAAACAATTAACATGCAAATATGAAAGTAAACTCTAAGCTAAGCTAACACCATCAAATGATCAGCCTTTGCCTCCTTTTATAGAGCTTGAGGAACATAAAATGCCAAAGGAGTTGATGGATGATGAGAAGTAAATGCCAAAATAAATGGTGAATGAGCTGAAATTATAGAGTTTCTTGTCTATGAAATGTCTCTGCTCTTAGCTCATGGCATGTGTCATTTTTGAGCCAAGTGGTCTTCATGAAAGTTCTAGGAAATTGTCTTAGCTTTCCATAGACACCGAGTTTAGCCAAATCCACTAACCACAACCCAAGATATGGCCTAATTACTGCTCATGGGTCAGGCCCAACTTCAGCACCTCTGTTCTGAATTCCAAGCCCAATATCACCTTCAAGGAATCCGAACTGAATTTTGTATTCTTCATGAAAGTTGTAGATATGGGTCTTAACCTTTCACTATCAAAATTTCAGAATTTTTGAACTCCTATAGCCTGAGATATAGCTTAATGAGTGCATAGAGGTCAAGCTGTCAGGTTCAAAACTCTAAATTTTGTTTCAACTCCAATTTGAGTTATCCAAACGTGTGTATCCAGTCTTGAGGCCTTTATGAAAGTTGTAGAAATTTGTCTTACCTTTAAAACAAGACCAAAATCACATCCATCGGATATTTGTAACTCAAATTATAGCCAGTTTACTAAAAAAGCCAAATGAGAAGATTATACAATGAATGAAGAATATTACTATCAACGTGGCTCTTGCTATCAAATGAATAGTTATTAAAAAATTATCTTATCTTTTCAACAAGACCAAAATCACATTAATCAGATAATTGCAACTCAAATTGTGGCCATTTTACTTAAGAATGTAATCACCCAAATTAATGATAATTCAAGTAATAATTTCTTCAATGATCCAATTAAGCTTAATTTCATAAAATGTGACAAAATCAACTTAATTAAGCCAAATTGAACTTAAAAAGCCTAGTGAGAGGATTATAAAATGAATAAAATACATTGTTATCAAATTCTCTCACACTAAACTTTTGCACTCTTGGGCAAAACATATAAGAAAAAACTAAGAAACAAAGAAAAACGACACAGACTCAAAAGCTAAAAACTCTAAAAGATTTAATGAAACAAGAAGAGCAACCAGTCATTCAAGGGATCAAAGCATTTTTGAGGTAATATTTCTTCACATCTCAAACCATCAAGCAAGGAAACTTCAGTTAAAAAGAATGAATCAAGAATGAAAGATCCTCACAGGATTCACTCTTAATCTTTCAAGCATTAAAAAGGTAAGTATTTCACTCAATTCAACCCATGAAAAATTGCACTACCTGTTGGTGTATGCCCTAGTGGCCAATACATTTTGTTTGTATTTACATACATTATATTATGTTATTTTATATGAGGCATTTCATTTATTGTGTTCTTTTTGGTAGACATAATAAAGTCCTTAGAATAGTAAGTTTGATACCATAGGACATCAAGTGGATGACTTGATCGTGAGATCCTATTGGATAAAATACTATTCTTAAATGTCCCTAGTCAAGTATTATTGTTAATTAGGACAACAATAATACATTGAGACTAGTATGTGCGTAGACTGATGACCACATCTCACGGGTCATGGATATGAGATATCAAGTCTACACATGGATACATATTAGAGTAATGATGTATTGGACAGACCCGCCATGAGAACGCTACGTGGATCGTTACGTGAGTGTCATAAGCGATTCTCATAGTGATAATGATGTATGTGGTCCTTTAACCTGAAATCACTAAGATTCCTACATGAGGAGTTGTGTGTTTTAATGCCATCAAACGTCATCTGTAACAAGATGATCATAACGTTGGTTATTAGACATGCCGCAATACATGTGGAGGAATGTGAGTGACCTAGATGGGATTTGTCCCTCCTACATAACAGGAGCGATATCTTCGGGCCCCCTGATTGAGTGAGACTACGAAATGCATGACCATGCTCAAATGAGTCAATATGAGATATTGATCTTATTTGTTATTACTATGTCTACTCGGGAATCAGGAAACTGAAGATTGAACTAAACAAGGGTGACACATTCCATGCCTTGTGTTCAATCTGGATATCTGGACAAAGGGACTAAACTACACGGAAACATTGGTCACAGATAGGTTATGTCAAATCACTGACATTCTCATTACTTGGGTAAGAAGTGATGTGTTGCTAGATATCGCTCATCGTTTGTAATATTAAAATGAGATTTTAATATTACTACCAACGTCATGAGAACCTGCAGGTCGCACACTTAGAAACGAGACTAAATTGGAGTAATCGAATCCAAGTTGGACTCGATTCAACCGTGGGCCTAACTCATGACAGATGGGTTTAGGGTTGCACCACTTACCTTGCTCTCGCTCACACTCACTTAAGGCAGCCTTTGTTATAAATAATACTGCTAAGGGGCTGCTACTAGGTTACATCACAACCCTAGCCGCACCTACAGAAAGTGAGTGAGAGATAGTGAGGTCTTCTTCTCCTCTCTTCGCAGCCTAGCACTACGAACACAGAGGCGTGACTCCTTTTGCAAGTCCTGTTCGTGTGGATACCGCAGAAACATCGTCGCTATTACGGTGTTGGTGATTCACCTCGCTTGTGTCTATCACGCTTCAAGAGGTAAAAAATTTAAAAACTCGGATTATGGATTTTTTGCATGGATCCCGAGAGAGGGAATTCTGTTATTCCGCTGCGAGACTTTTGATCCGCAAATTCCCAACAGTGGTATCAGAGCCACTTGCGAAACCATGATTCGGTTTTTTGCTTTTCTTGTTATATGCGATAACATGATTCGTTGCTTTCTTTTGATAAAAGATATGATCTTTATATGTTGTTTCGAAACCATGAAGATGTTCATATGTTGTTGCGAAAACCTGTTTTGAAAGCTTTCTGTTTCTGCGTTTTTTCGGTATATATATATGTGATATGTATGAATGAAAATCGTTTTGAATGCTTTCTGTTTTTGCGTTTTTCTCGGTATATACATATGTGATATGTATGATTCTACGAAACTGTTTTGAAAGCTTTCTATTTTCGCATATTTTTCTCGTATGAATGCGATATACACAAAGTATAAGCGACACAAGGTTTTGGAAACCTTGTTTCCGTTTTGCGACGGCCATGAAGCTTCCTCATGACATGAAGTGTTCATGTCTTCACGCATTCTGGAAACCTTGTTTTCGGATAGGCGATGACGACTATGAGGAACCCCGCGGCACATGAAGCGTTCATGTGTTTGCGGGCCTTAGGGTTCAAGTGTTGTTGCCCTAGCCGTCATAGAGGCAAATGGGTCCAACTCGAATTTTTGTTCAAGTAAAGTGGTGGTATGTGAATGAAAAAATTTTGACGGGCGCTGCCCGACCCCGCAAGGGCGCCTCCCTTGACCCCCCCCGAACCCCATTTCGTGGTGTGTGATATTCGAAAGTGCAATATTCAAATCTAATTTTATAATTCACAAAATAATAATGTGTTATTGCTTTGTGTTTATGTATTCTTAGAGATGCATGGTGCATGGTTATGGCCTTAGTCTTTATTTTATGCTATTTTGGTTATTTTAAATACGACCTGCGTGTCGTGCCTTTCTCTCTACATTCTGATTGTACATTCTCTTCTCATCTAACTCCCTCGAATGTAAAAGAGGTTTCTATAATGTAATCTTCATATGGAGACAAGGAGACGACATCAAGTGAGGACGTTGGTGGGAGACGCTTGGTGAAGCTGGCATTAATTAATGTTACTCTCTTAGAGGCCATAATCATGTCACGTTTATTATATGCTTTATATGTATGAGATGCATGGATAATGTTTATGGTATGTTAAACAAGTTTAATAAATGGTGAGATCTAATAATAAAATTCCCTCAAAGAAAATATTAAGTCATTATGTGATGCCTTCCAATGCGTGACACTCGTCAAGACTAATATCGATCAAGTGTAGGTCCGCCAAAGCAGTGGTGCCTTTATCTATATTAGTAAGATGCGATAGGATAATAGTAATATCCAATTGTCAACCATTGGGTTTGACTTAACTAGGCCATTTCAATAGGATTGAAGGCTTAGAGGCATGAAGTTGGGCTTTAGTCCATTAGATGGATTAGAATAAGTGTTATTCACCCAACTATCCAAGAGTTACATGTGATGTAATTGGAAAGAGTTTCCTACCTAAATAACTGAATTTTGGGCGATCAGCCAAAGCTGACTCAAAACTAGGTGAAATATGGATCTTGGCCCACTAGAAAATCTTCCAATGGGATTTTCCAAGTCAATGCTGAGGGTCATTGATTTGAATAAAATAGTGGGAGACGTATTTAATTAAAAGACCTTGTTAAATATGTTTATAGCATAATACTTATATTTTACATATTTCTGTTGATAGATTACCATGGCAACAAACACATCAAGTAACTTATCATTGCGATCGGTCCTTGAAAAGGACAAGTTGTTTGGGACAAATTTCCTAGATCTGGTATGGAACTTGAGGATTGTCCTCAAGCAAGAGAAAAAGTGTATGTTTTAGAACAACCTATTCCGAACCACTGCCGCTAATGCCCCTAGAGTGAAAGAGATGCTTATAAGAAGCATCAAGATGATGCCTTGGACATTGGATGTCTAATGCTAGCCACCATGAACTCTGAGCTCCAAAAGCAACACGAGAACATGGAAGCATACGATATGATCGTACACCTCAAAAAGCTTTATCAAGAGTAGGCTAGACATGAGAGATATGAGGTCTCCAAAGCACTCTTTCAGTGTAAGCTGGTAGAGGGAAGCCCTGTTGGTGCTCATGTACTCAAGATGATTGGGTACATTGAAAACCTTGAGAGACTCGATTTTCCTATGGGCCAAGAGTTGGCCACTGACTTAGTCCTGCAATCGTTGCCGGATAGTTTTAGTCAATTTGTCATGAACTACAACATGAATGAAATTGACAAACCACTACCAGAGCTGCTAAGCATGTTGAGAACTGTTGAGCAGAACATAAACAAAGGCAAAGGAAAGGCCATAATGATGGTCCATAAGAATAAGGGCAAGAAACAGCAGAAAAAGCCCCAGGACAAGTGGAAGGGTAAGGGCAAGGAAAAGTCCAAGCCTAGCACTTCTAGCTTGAAACCAGTGGGTGGAGTGGCTAAGGAAGGTACATGCTTCCACTTTGCGGTCGACCGGACATTGGAAGAGGAACTGCAAGTACCTAGAGGAGCTCAAGAAGAAGAAGGGAAGTGAGACTTCCACTTCAGGTATTTTTGTTATAGAAGTCAATTTATCTACTTCTGCATCATGGGTATTAGATACTGGATGTGGATCTCACATTTGTGTAAATGTGCAGGATCTAAAGAGCAGTAGACCATTGACTAAGGGCGAAGTCGACCTACGAGTGGGAAATGGAGCAAAGGTTGCTGCACTAGCCGTAGGGACTTATTTATTAGCTTTGCCAACTGGGCTTGTAATTGAATTGGATAATTGTTATTTTGTGCCTGCTATTAGTAGGAATATCATTTCTGTTTCTTGTTTGGACAAGAAGGGTTTTACTTTTATAATTAAGAACAAAAGTTGTTCTCTTTATTTGAATGATATTTTCTATGGTAGTGCACATTTGAGTAATGGACTTTATGTCCTTGATCTCGAAACGCCCATTTATAACGTAAATACAAAGAGGTTCAAGTCAAATGATATGAACCCGACTTATCTCTGGCATTGTCGTTTGGGCCATATAAATGAGAAACGCATTTCCAAACTCCATAAAGATGGATTCTTGGACTCGTTTGATTACGAATCATATGAGACATGTGAATCTTGTTTATTGGGAAAGATGACTAAGGCCCCATTCACTGGACAAGGTGAAAGGGCTAGTGATCTTTTGGGCCTCATACATAGTGATGTATGTGGGCCACTAAACATACTAGCTAGAGGCGGTTTTCGATACTTCATTACATTTACCGATGATTTCAAGTAGATATGGATTTGTATATCTTATGAAGCACAAATCAGAATCCTTTGAAAAGTTCAAAGAGTTCAAGAATGAAGTACAAAACCAACTTGGCAAGAGTATTAAAATCCTTCGATCAGATCGAGGAGGTGAATACTTAAGCCAACAGTTTGATGATCATCTGAAAGAGTGTGGGATAATATCTCAACTCACTCCTCCTGGAACACCACAATGGAATGGTGTTTCTGAAAGGAGGAACCGGACCTTGTTGGACATGGTCCGATCCATGATGAGTCATGCGGACCTTCCAGGCTCCTTCGGGGACATGCTCGTTAATGCAGCTTTCACACTTAACCGTGTTCCATCTAAGACGGTTCACAGACACCATATGAGATGTGGACCGGGAGAAGACCCAAGTATGTCTTTTATGAAGATTTGGGGTTGCGAAGCTTATGTGAAACGTCAAGTTTCGATAAGCTTGGCCCAAAATAGATAAATGCTTCTTTGTGGGGTATCCTAAGGAAACCAAGGGATACTATTTCTATAATCCTACCGAGGGCAAAGTGTTTGTCGCACGGATTTCTTTGTATTCCTAGAAAAGGAGTTTATCTCCAAAGGAATCAGTAGGAGGAAAGTAGAACTTGAAGAAATTCAAAGTTCACAAAGTAACAGCGAACCAATGGTGGAAATAGAGCAGCCTCCACAAATCGTTGTGGAACCACAATCTGCTCTAGTAGCACAAGACCCGCGTAGGTCTAACAGGATACGTCGTCAACCAGAGAGATATGGATTTCTCATGACTCAACAAGGTGACGTATTACTCATGGATCAAGATGAGCCCGTGACTTACCAGGAAGCCATTATTGGCCCGAGAACCGAAAAATGGCTTGAGGCCATGAGATCGAAATGGAATCCATGTGTACCAACTAGGTATGGACCTTGGTTGACCCACTGAAGGGATAAAACCCATTGGGTGCAAGTGGGTTTTTAAGAAGAAAACCGACATGGATGGTAATGTGCATACCTTTAAGGCGCGATTGGTGGCTAAAGGTTTCAAGCAAATTCATGGTGTAGACTATGATGAGACTTTTTCCCGGTTGCGATGCTTAAATCATTCGGATCTTGCTTGCTATGCGCAAAGCATACCATGATTATGAAATCGGCAAATGGATGTCAAAACGCTTTCCTTAATGGAAATCTTCTCGAGGATGTGTACATGACACAACCCGAGGGTTTTGCCACTCCACAGGATGCTACAAAGGTATGCAAGTTGCAACGATCTATTTATGGATTGAAGCAAGCTTCCGAAAATTTGGAATCTTCGTTTTGATGATACAATCAAACAGTTTGGTTTTATCAAAAATGAAGAAGAATCTTGTGTCTACAAGAAGGTTAGTGGGAGCACAGTTGTCTTTCTAGTATTGTATGTAGATGACATACTACTAATTAGAAATGACATCCCTACCCTACAGTCCGTAAAGACTTGGTTAGGGAAGTGCTTTTCTATGAAGGACTTAGGCGAAGCCACCTATGTATTAGGTATCAGGATCTATAGAGATAGGTCGCAGAGATTGCTTGGCCTAAGTCAGAGTACATACATAGACAAAGTGTTGAGACGTTTTAACATGCATGAATCCAAGAAAGGACTCTTACCTATGTCGCATGGTATAAGCCTATCCAAGGCTCAATCCGCTTCCACCCAAGATGAGAGGGATCGCATGAGTAAGATTCCATATGCATCTGCAATTGGATCTATCATGTATGCCATGTTATGTACTCGACCAGATATCTCGTATGCTTTGAGCATGACGAGCAGTACGGCCCGATCCGGTGAGAGTCACTGGAGTCTTTGTCAAGAACATCCTTAAGTACTTGAGAAGAACTAAGGATTCGTTTTTGGTATATGGAGCCGAAGAGGAACTAGTAGTAAAGGGTTACACTGATGCTAGCTTCCAAACCGATAAGGACGACTCCAGATCGCAATCGGGTTTTGTTTATTGCCTGAATGGTGGGGCTGTGAGCTGGAAGAGTTCAAAGCAGGAGACGGTCGCTGATTCTACCACAGAGGCTGAGTATATTGCTGCCTCCAATGCAGCAAAGGAGGCCGTTTGGATTAGAAAGTTCATTATTGAGCTTGGTGTAGTTCCTAGCATTGTGGACCCAAGTGGACCTCTATTGTGATAATAATGGAGCCATTGCACAAGCTAAGGAGCCCAGATCTCACCGCCGATCCAAACATATACTTAGGCGCTTCCATCTCATTCGAGAAATCATCGATAGAGGAGATGTGAAGATATGCGAGTACCAACAGATGATAACATTGCTGATCCACTAACGAAGCCTCTTGCACAAATGAAGCATGAGGGTCACACTAGGTCTTTAGGCATTAGAAATATGCTTGATTGGCTCTAGTGCAAGTGGGAGATTGTTGGTGTATGCCCTAGTGGCCAATACATTTTGTTTGTATTTACATACATTATATTATGTTATTTTATATGAGGCATTTCATTTATTGTGTTCTTTTTGGTAGACATAATAAAGTCCTTAGAATAGTAAGTTTGATACCATAGGACATCAAGTGGATGACTTGATCGTGAGATCCTATTGGATAAAATACTATTCTTAAATGTCCCTAGTCAAGTATTATTGTTAATTAGGACAACAATAATACATTGAGGCTAGTATATGCGTAGACTGATGACCACATCTCACGGGTCATGGATATGAGATATCAAGTCTACACATGGATACATATTAGAGTAATGATGTATTGGACAGACCCGCCATGAGAACGCTACGTGGATCGTTACGTGAGTGTCATAAGCGATTCTCATAGTGATAATGATGTATGTGGTCCTTTAACCTGAAATCACTAAGATTCCTACATGAGGAGTTGTGTGTTTTAATGCCATCAAACGTCATCTGTAACAAGATGATCATAACGTTGGTTATTAGACATGCCGCAATACATGTGGAGGAATGTGAGTGACCTAGATGGGATTTGTCCCTCCTATATAACAGAGCGATATCTTCGGGCCCCCGATTGAGTGAGACTACGAAATGCATGGCCATGCTCAAATGAGTCAATATGAGATATTGATCTTATTTGTTATTACTATGTCTACTCGGGAATCGAAAGCGAAGATTGAACTAAACAAGGGTGACACATTCCATGCCTTGTGTTCAATCTGGATATCCGGACAAAGGGACTAAACTACACGGAAACATTGGTCACGAGATAGGTTATGTCAAATCACCGACATTCTCATTACTTGGGTAGCAGTGATGTGTTGCTAGATACCGCTCACATTGTTTGTAATATTAAAATGAGATTTTAATATTACTACCAACGTCATGAGAACTGTAGGGTCGCACACTTAGAACAGACTAAATTGGAGTAATCGAATCCAAGTTGGACTCGGATTCAAGCGTGGGCCTAACTCATGACAGATGGGTTTAGGGTTGCACCACTTACCTTGCTACGCTCACACTCACTTAAGGCAGCCTTTGTTATAAATAATACTGCTAAGGGGGCTGCTACTAGGTTACATCACAACCCTAGCCGCACCTACAGAAAGTGAGTGAGAGATAGTGAGGTCTTCTTCTCCTCTCTTCGCAGCTAGCACTACGAAAAACAGAGGCGTGACTCCTTTTGCAAGTCTGTTCGTGTGGATACCGCAGAAACATCGTCGCTATTACGGTGTTGGTGATTCACCTCGCTTGTGTCTATCACGCTTCAAGAGGTAAAAAAATTTAAAAACTCGGATTATGGATTTTTCGCATGGATCCTGAGAGGGAATTCTGTTATTCCGCTGCGAGACTTTTGATCCGCAAATTCCCAACACTACCATAAGCTTGCTTATCTTCTACTTCTCCACTACTCAGAACACATGCACACAAAAATCATGAGGACTTTATTCAAGGTTGTAATGGGATCAAGGTAAAGAAGGTGGATAATATGGATATAAGAAGATAAGTACCAAAGAGAATAAAAGAGCATTATGGTACAGTTGGAGTGAAGAAGATATTTGAGAACATTCATCATAAAGGACAATGAGCAATATTTGACTAATGTTTTGTTGAAGATCAATCCCAAATTGGTGAGTTGAATTCAATGTTAGGCATAAACCTTCTCCTTCTCTTCCTGTTGTTTCCAAGTATCCATCTTTATTCTAGGTATGGATATGTCACATGGTGTATCAGAAAACTCTGATAATCCTTTGATTGCAGCGGTGGTCAGGTCTTTCTTTCTTTTCTTTTTTTCTTTTTTTCTTTACATCATTTTACACACACACCCCCACACTTGTTTAAGAACAAGGTCAATGCTCTCTTATTCCCTAAGATTGGGTAAAAACATGTTCTCTCTTTTTTTTGTAGGCACGTAATGAGCTAAAATCAAGGAATAGTCAAATAAGCTCAAAGGGGTCACACAAGGGAAAATATACAAGAATGGCTATTTGGTCAAAGTAGCTATTTTAAAATGCCTTAATCATATTTATGTATGCATGTGAAAATGTAACTTCAAAAAGAATCAAAGCAAGTTCTAGAGTAACAATTTCATGAGTGAAAATCACATAAGAAAGAAGAGAATGGTATAAATGCTCAATCCATTCATCAATAGGCTCAAAATCTCACAAGGCATATTTCTATCATTCTCAATCCATCGATTCAACATTCATATCCAAGCATGTGATTTTTAAAAAAGAATAAAAATTTATGCTATGACCCAAGATATACTTTTTGCTACTTCTAAAATAATTTTTTCCTCAACTAAGATGCATCTCAAGAGTAAAATTACCTCCAGGGCAAAGTTTACTCCTTACTCTGTCATCCTTAATTGGTTTTGTTGTAGGTTTCTGACAGTCATCGCACTAAACATACTTTCCAATTTAAATGCATCTCAGGAGTAAAATTACTCCTTACTATACCATTATTCATTGGTTTAGTAAGTTCATGACAATCATATCATACTTTCCTATTTTTTTTTATAAAAAAAAACTATCCTTCCCCCTAACCAGATCACAACATTGTCTGCAATGTTAAAATATAGATGAGTAAAGGATAGAAGATAATACCTGTTAGAGAAATCTGACACAAATTTAAACAGAAACAAAGTATGATAAATAAAATTAAAGGTAAAGGAAAATTAAAGATGAAGTGTCAGATCTGGCTTTCTTTGCATGTTGTTTCCCTCACTGCTTCTTGCTGACTAATCTATCTGAGTTATTGCTGGGTCAGGTTCATAAACAAAAGCTTCTAATTTATCAATCAACTTATTAATAATGGAGGCAGAGATAAGAAGTTTTCTTACCGAAGGTGTGATAAATTTATGTTCCACAAGTTTATCAAGAAAAATTAACAAAATATCAAAGAAATTATTAACATTCAACAAACCAATGGGTTTATGGTAGATGTTCATTTGGGCCTAAGAGACAATTTGAAAAATTTCTTCCAAAGTACCAAAACCACCTGGTAAGGCAATGAATGCATCAGAGTTGTCAAGCATTGTTTTCATTTGTCCATGTATAGATGATACCTGAATTTCTTCTCCAACTGTCTTTCTAGTGATGTTCTTTTGAGCTAAAGGTCCAAGAATGACACCCAAATCCTGACTGCCTCCTACAAATGCAGAGAGTGATACAGCCCCCATTAACCCACAGCAACCTCTTCCATATACCATATGAATATTTCTCGCAGTAAGTGTTTGACCAAGAGTGCTTGCTGCACTTACAAATTCTAAACCCTTTCCATAATTTGACCCACAAAAAACACAGACATTTTTAAGGTTACGAACAAAAGGTCCCATAATTTCACCTTCCCTCTGAATGATTATGAGTTGGAGGAAAGTGAAGAGAATGGAGTGTTTAAATAGGGAAAAGAAGGGAAAAAGTAATCATAGCACCTATATGGGTAGGTTGGCTATTGTCAGAAAAGTTTGAAATTAAGAAACACAGAATCTTTTTTTTTGTGTTTTTTTTTGTTTTGTTTTTTTTTTAACTTCAAGAAAACCATTAGGGTAAAGAAGTCTAGAAACCCCTGAAGGACCCTGCTTAAAGGATCGTCTGTCCAAAACCAAAATACAACAAAATCATACAAAGATAAAAGAAATATAATAACAAATGAGGACATACCTGTACGTACAATTTTTATAGCGTATCTTTATACTGCGCGTCATGAGTGCAGTAGTGGCATGTCTTTGAGTTGCGTGTCACTAGTGCAACATAAGAACTCCACAAGGTTTGCCGAACCGACAACAAGAACCTTTGAATCATTTCCGTCTTGCTTACGGAATAATAGCCATCTATCTTCCTGCAAACCTAATTAAAGGCCTGTATTCTAAGAAGATGGTACTTGACCGTAGCCAATCAGAACTTGCCATAGAGGCCTACTAATTAAAGTAAGTATATAGCTTAGTTAATAGTTTCCGTTCACTGTAAAGACGGGACGCTTCTTTCTATCTAGCAGCGCTACATAACCTTGGTTCCAAGAAGTGGGAATGTAGCATGTGGCTCTCTATAGAGCATGGCACACAAACCTTATTTATATACTGGCATGTGAAGGTCTCCTCTTGAGTCTATGACAGGACGGGCATCCGCCTGGGGCTCCTAATCTAATTAAAGACCAAGTACAATCGTAGTTTTGCCCTCTCTTTTTTTCAAGTTGTTAGAAACCTGATGAAAAGGGAGTGTATACTCACTTGAGATTGGGATGGAGGTATTCTGCTCTTTCGGCTTTGTGTCAAAGCATTATTGACCAGTATTAGACCCATTCAAGACCAGCGCAACATTGGGCTCCCAAAAGGGACAAGTGGTCATAATGCGACTGGTTGCCTCACATTTGGGATACAATCTACTTACTTTGTTTTTCAATTAAGAAGGCTGGATCAGGATGCGTGTATTTCTCCATTCACGTTTTATGTTAACAAAACCAAACCCAAGATGTATACATACTTTTCTTTTCTTTTCTTTTTTTTTTTTTTTTTTTTTTCTTTTTTTTTTTTTTTTTTTTTGATTTTGAGCATGAAGAAGAAGAAAAAAAAATATGTACATGTTGTGGATGTGGCTCACATCTGCCTCTGATTTCACGTCCAGAAACGACTTAAACACCTTCTTTGAGTCGAGGATAAGCTTCCCATCCAATTTTCTTATAAATTGGCAAACAGGGTCTTTTAAAGTCAGATTCCCAAGACTATATTGCTTTTGCTCCTCCTTGAAGCGATTCCACAAGTTAAGAAGTTCACGATGCACAAAACCACAAGAATGCGTATCAAGAGTCAATAAGATATCATCTAATGACTCCTTACTCAGTCCATTCTTAATGAAGAAAATTTTATGTTCTCTGTTTGTGGAAACCATCCCCAAGGAACGACATCGCTTGTTACAATTCCATCGTGCACATTTGTGACAGACTTGTAATCTTGTTGCTCTTCTCTTTTTAGAATATGAACTTCTACCAAGACCTGGCATATATAAGTCAAATGAAATTGAAGACTCACCTGCTAGTTGGACCTTTGCTTCGATGATCCAACGTATATCTTCCGGTATACCCTTGTGCATTAACAATCTCAATCTTTCACATCTAGCTTTGTAAATTTGTTAGAGCATTTTAAGGAAGAGAGTGAAAATGTTTTCTCAGGTTTGAGAGAATGATATCCATTTTGAAGGAAAAAGAATCAGTTATTTTGGGAAACTAAAAAAAAAACAAACTGACTTGAGAGTCACGGAGTACCGTCATCCACCATTTAACCAGGGAGCTAAAGAACTGCAAAACAAAAAAAAGTCACAAAATTAGAGTAAATTATTCTCATAACAAGGATTAGAAAAAGAAATGAATTCTACCTTAGCAGCTTGATTTTCCAAAAATGGTTTAAGTCTTTGTCCATTGACCTTAAACACATTATCATTCCTAGGATTCTCAATGTCTATGGCCCCATGAGGATATACATGTTTGACAATAAAAGGGTCAGTCCACCCTAACCGATAGGGTGACATGCCTAAAGATGTTTTAAAAGCAGTACGGTAAGCCCAAAGTGCATCATTTAGTCTTAAAGACCAATCTTTACGATTTGGGTTAACCATTTTTTCTAAAATTTGTTTAATTTTCCTATTTGCTAATTCTACTTATCCACTTGTCTGAGGGTAATAAGGGGCAGCAACTTTATGGGTAATACCATATTTTTTCATTAAAGATTCAAATGGTTTATTGCAAAAATGCGTTCCCCTATCACTGATGATAGCTCAAGAGATTCCAAATCGACTTAAGACATTTTCTTTTAAAAATTTGAGAACATTTTTATGATTATTTTGTCGACATGGAATCGCCTTAATCCATCTTGAGACATAATCAACTGCAATCAAAATATATACAAATCCAAATGAGGATGGAAATGGACCCATAAAATTAATTCCCCAACAATAAAAAATTTCAA
The DNA here is from genome assembly GCA_029884605.1 of Ormosia emarginata. Taxonomy (NCBI): domain Eukaryota; kingdom Viridiplantae; phylum Streptophyta; class Magnoliopsida; order Fabales; family Fabaceae; genus Ormosia; species Ormosia emarginata. Next base: position 1,790,263 of record JAQQTP010000074.1, read on the forward strand.
TGACAAGGATAGGGTTTAGAGGCATCATATTTCTTTTAGAAATGGAACCTAATTTCTGACAATTTTCGTAACTTTTGCAAAAGGTATAGTTGTCCTTGAATAAAGTGGGCTAATAAAATCCATACTGCAAGATTTTCGCAGCTATTTTCTTTGAAGAAAAATGACCTCCATATGCTTCTGAGTGACTAAATTTAATGACACTACCTACCTCATTGTCGGGTACACATCTCTAAAAGATTTGATCACGATAATATTTAAACAAATATGAGTCATCCCAATAAAAAATTTTCACCTCAGTCAAAAACTTTTTTCTATCTTGATGTGACCATTGAGGCGGCATCTTTTTTGTCACAAGAAAATTGACTATATTAGCAAACCAAGGCATGGAATTGATAGAAAATAAAAACTCATCAGGAAAAGAATCATTGATAGGTGTGCTATCAAAAGGTAAGCCTGTTGTAAGTCTGGACAAATGATCTGTGATAACATATTAGGCTCCTTTCTTATCTTTTATTGTGATGTTGAATTCTTGAAACAACAAGATCCACCGTATCAACCTAGGTTTGGCATCTTGCTTAGACATTAAATATCTAACAACAGCATGATCAGTGAAAACAATAGTAAAAGAACCAATTAAATGAGCTCAAAATTTGTCCAATACAAAAATTACAGCAAGCAGTTCTTTTTCAGTAGTAGTGCAATTCATTTGTGCACTATTTAAAGTTCTACTTACGTAGAAAATCACATGAGGCTTACCTTCCTTTCTTTAAAATCACATGATCAGCAAGCTACAGCCATGCATAGCTTTGAAGACCAAATAATTCATTTCTACACTTCACATTATCACATCTTCACATTTTCACTTAAGTTTCAAGAAACCAACCAAAGAAAACTCCATTTTCTCTCCCTAAGAAGACCATTCGGCCAAGCACCCTAAATCTCTCCTCCATCACTCTTTAATTTCATACAACCTGGTTTCTTGAATCCTTACCTTATTCTAAGCAACTTTCATGTTGAAGACTTTCTCTAAATCTTCCATCTTGAAGGACTTTTACTAAGATCAAGTTATAGAGTTTTGTTGGTGGAGTGTAAGGAAACTTTATTTATTTTTTTCTTTTTCATGTTCTAAACCATGTTTGATCCATGGTTCCTCTTAATCAAGCTTAATATACTAATTTATTTGTGTTTGTTTTATGTTCAAGAGACTTTTGTTGGTGGAGATCTTGTCCTAAATCCAAAGCAAGGAGCTTTTGTGGTTCTTCAAGAGGTAAGAGGGAGATCCATCTCACCAACCAAGCATGGTGGTGAGAGATGGTTTTATATTTAATGGATGATGAATCCATGTGAGGATTCATATCCATGGTCATATAATAATTTGTGTGTGTTATGTGCTTTGATTATTTTTGCCTATGCTTGATATGCTTTGCATGATTTATTTGTGTATGCATGCTTAGTATGATTTTTATTTGCTTATATGATATGCTTATGATATGCATGATGAAGATATGTTAAATATATTATGATGGATGCATGTTGAAATAAGAAATTTTGGCTCCAAAGGCCATATAGAAGGTCACGGTTTTGGGTTTCCAAAACTAGGGTTTTTATTGAAATTTTTCAAGAACAATAAAGTTAATTTTTAGTCCTTAAAACTTAAGCAAATTTTCGGCCAAGACACCAACCAATTTGGTGCTCACAAAATTATATTTTCATGAATGATAAAATTGAATGATTTGAGAAGTAAGGAAAATAAACAAAAGGGTTTGTTTTACAAAAACAATGCACACAATTTTTGAGTTGTATTTTTATTAATTTATTTTGTGTAGAAACGCGAATAGAACTTAGATGATTTACAAGAAAAATATTTGATGGTTACAAAGGTCATATATAAGGTTTTGATAATTTAGAAAAATATTTTGATGTTATAAAATACAAGAATTTTCAAATAAGGATTTTGGAAAGGGAATTAAAGTGTTATCAATTAAGTGAAGTGGAATTTTTATAAATAAAAGAAAAAGGAGATTGAAAGTGTTGAATTTCAAATTATTTTAAAGAGAATTAATTTTTAGAAGTGATTTAGAAATATAAAAGAAAACGTTGTAACTTAATTTTACTAACGTAGAATTTATTTATGGAGTTTTGGAATACGTTACGAAATTTAAAGTTAGAAACAGTAATTAAATCAACTAAATGTGATTTTGTAAGATTAAATCAATAAAAAGTGATTTTGAGAAAATATATTACGGAAAAGATTTTTGACTAAGAATAGGAAGGGAATAAAGTAAGAAAATATATTATTGTAAGAAAAGTCCAAAATTATATTTTTAATGTTAAGAAATATTTTACGAAGGATAAAAATGGTGAAAAACGATTTACGTAACTCAAAAACGTAATTTTTAAGTTACGCGACTTGAAAAATATTAAAATATTTCTACGCGATTTTTAAAGCGTTTAAATATTTTACACGATCGAAATGTTGAAGAAAAATCGCTATGCGATTTAAAAACAAAAGAATATTTTTACGCAATTTAGAATACAGTAGAAAATGGTTATGCGATTTTTTTAAAACGTAACTGAAAAGGTTACAAATTATTGTTTACGTAATAAAATATTACGCGACTATGAAAATGTGACAAAAATATTTTGCGAATGAGAAAAACATGGTAATGTGATTTCGCTGTTAATATACAGTAAACTTTACAGTTAAAAATTAGTATATGAATACTGTACAAGAAATTGAGAAGTTTGCCTGTAATTGGCGTTAATATACGAACGTAAAACAGTATTTGAACCTGGTATGAAAAATTATGTGGTTTACCTTTGGTTGGTAATTGGTGCATTACATATGCATTGAAAATGGTCCGATGGACTGTATAGGGCTAATTGCCTAGGAGAAACGTACACCTCTTGAGTGGGTGCGATACGCGTAGTGTAGGTCACTCGTTGACCTTGGGGGCATCGGGGTGCGGGTTGCTTACAATGGGCAGTTGGTAGCTCTTCTGTACCGTGGGATAGACCGATGCAACACACCGATGATTCGGACCGAGACACTATTCTTAATCGAGATCTGATAAAGACTGTCGTGTATGTGCTAGATGTGCAAGATATAATTATAGCACTTAATCTGAGGCACGTGGTACCGGCAGATCTTTTCGATCAATTTCTCCGACCTGAGTTTAGCTCCATGGAGTAGGAAATCGAGTCTATGTGTTCATGCATTAACATAAATGCTTACATCTATGAGATATAATAGTTATGAAATATTGATTATGACAATTATACTTTTTAAAATATCTGCTTAGTGTAGATGGCATTTTCCTGTAATTATTAAATGTTAATTTTTATTGATACTATGTTGATGCCATATTTGTAATATGATGTGTTTATATGGCATGCTGTTATGTTATCTCTATGCTACCATGTTGGTATTGGCGTAGGTGATCTCACCTCTTTGTATGTATATTTGTATATTGTATTTATAATTGGCTGAAGACGTTGAGAAAGAAACAGTACAAGAAGGAGAAGAAGAACAACTTCTCACGTCTGGGAACGCAGAATTTTGAGAAGATGGAGATGCCCAACTTTCTAGGATACGTGATGTTACAGTTTTGTGGAGGTTCGGAGGCGTGGCATGTCCATTTGGATCGACAATGTATATTTTATATAAGGGACCTGAACATTACTTACAGTAGGCTTTATCAAGGGAACCCCTACTTTAGTGTCAATATTTATGTACAGTTGGAGTTTCCACTATCCATTAGGATGTACTTGGGAGCCTACTACCGTACTCCTAGTGCGATAAGTATCGTGTCGTCTGCGCGGACACCTGTCCATAGAGCTTCAAGTAATAATGGATTCCTATCTGATGAGGAATCTGAGGAGGACCCATCTGAGGGTTCTGCTGTTTATTCAGACTTGGGCAATATGTTGAGTCTTAAATTATGTTTAATTACTTTGAGAACATGATCTGTAATATAAATAATCTTGATAGTACGTGTGTAATGTATAATGATGTAAATTATATGTGATAATGTATTATATTTTTATTTTCTGCTAAGTTTATTTTATTGTCATCAAAGAAGAAAAAAATAATTTACAATTCGTATTTTTATCATAGCATCACTTTTTATGATCTTGAGGGTATTTGGGTAATTAAGTAACATAAATGTGGCACCCTACGGTGGGTGTTACATTAGTGCATGTGGTGTCCCGGGGCCGACGAGGGCGGGGAGTGGACGCCGGTGTAAGAGAAACACGTACAAGGAGCGGCTCCTGGCAGACTTCTAGGCGAAGGGTCCCATGAATGAACTGAATACGCACCGGAATGAGAGGGATTCAGAGACTGTGCAGGTATGGGACTGCATAGTTGAGGATGGCTTAAAGGAATTGATTAGGCGTAGCCATATCAACAAGTTGCAACTTCTTTTCGGGAGCCTAGAGGAAAAGAACTCCATGGTTAAGTGTGCTTGACCTGGAGCAATTGTGAGATGGGTGACCTCTTGGGAAGTTTCCTAAGATGCGTGTGAGTGAGGACAAAGCACGCTGAAAAGACTCGTGTTGGTTTGTGGAGACACTCGTCAATCCTGCAGGCAGTCCCGGGGGACGTTACAAATGGTATCAGAGATGGGACCTCTCCCAGTACGATGTGGTTTGGGGACGAAGCGGAAGTTGGTGGGCATGTGGTGTCCCGGGGTCGACGAGGGCGGGGAGTGGACGCCGGTGTAAGAGAAACACGTACAAGGAGCGGCTCCTGGCAGGCTTCTAGGCGAAGGGTCCCATGAATGAACTGAATACGCACCGGAATGAGAGGGATTCAGAGACTGTGCAGGTATGGGACTGCATAGTTGAAGATGGCTTAAAGGAATTGATTAAGCGTAGCCATATCAACAAGTTACAACTTCTTTTCGGGAGTTTGGAGTATAAGAACTCCATGGTTAAGCGTGCTTGACCTGGAGCAATTGTGGGATGGGTGACCTCCTGGGAAGTTTCTTAGGATGCGTGTGAGTGAGGATAAAGCACGCTGAAAAGACTCGTGTTGGTTTGTGGAGACACTTGTCAATCCTACAGGCAGTCCCGAGGGACGTTACAAGACCAATTAATTTTTCAAAAGATTTTTGGCATTCTTGAATCCAATCAAATGGTGCATCTTTTACCAGAAGATTGCATAATAGTCTAGATATGACACTAAAGTCCTTAATGAATCTTCGATAGAATCCTGCATGTCCTAAAAAGGAATGAAATTCTCTGACTGTTTTTGGGGAAGGCAAATGAGCAATTAATTCAAGTTTGTCCTTATCAACTTCAATTCCGTCAGAAGATATCACATGACCTAACATGATTCCTGAAGTAACCATGTAATGACATTTTTTTCAATTTAAAATAGATCCTTTTTCTTCACATTTTTTAAGAACTTTATCCAAATTATCAAGACAATTTTCAAAAGAAATTCCAAAAACTGTCAGATCATCCATGAAAACCTCTAAATAATGCTCAATCATGTCATTAAAAATACTTAGCATGCATCTTTGAAAAGTTGTCAGAGCATAACAAAGACTGAAAGGCATTCTCTTATATACAAAAGTGTCAAAAGGGCACGTAAAAGTAGTCTTTTCTTGATCCTTTAATGCAATTGGTATTTGATTATACCCCGAATAACTATCAAGAAAACAATAGTAGGGATGTCCTGCTACTCTTTCTAGAATTTGATCAAGAAATGGTAAGGGGAAATGATCTTTTCTAGTGGCTGTATTCAATTTTCTAAAATCAATACACATACGCCAACTAGATGAAACTCGCGTAGGTATTAACTCACCTTTTTCATTTTCAACCATTGTTATTCCAGATTTTTTAGGCACAACTTGTGTAGGGCTTACCCACTGGCCATCGGAAATAAGGTAAATAATTTCAACATCAAGTAATTTAAGAACTTCAGCCCTAACTACCTCTTTCATGTGTGGATTTAATCTTCTTTGAGGTTGTTGTGATGTTTTAGCATTATCCTCTAAATGTATTCTATGTGTACAAATTAATGGATTAATGCCTTTTATATCTGTTAATGTCTATCCAATTACACTTTTATGTCTTTTAAGTACTTCTATCAACATAGCTTCTTGTTCTTCAGTAAAGATTGATGAAATTACTATTGGAAAGCTTTGGTCTTCTCCTAAAAATGTGTACTTCAACCCAGCAGGTAATGGCTTTAGTTCCAGTGTGGGTATTTCTTCATGAATATTATCATTCATAGGTTGTAACTCTTCGAATCTCGGCTTCCATCCCTTGTATTCCATTGCTTGTGTACAATCAAGCAAAGAGCATATTTCAGAAATATCATCATCTACTTGTGTATCTGAATCAAATGAATTAATTAAACAAACTTCTAATGGGTCAGAAGAACTCCCTTTTAGAAGCTGATTATCTACAATGGCCTTAATCCTGTCAGCTTCCTCATTTTCATCATTGACTTCATGTGATTGCTTGCATATGATGAAAACATTAAGCTCAAGTGTCATGTTTTCAAATATTAGCTTCATCACTCAATTTCTGCGATTTATTAAAGCATTAGATGTTGCTAAAAATGGATGACCTAAAATAACAGGAATTGACTTGGAACTATTAACCATAAGTTCAGTTTCCAAGACAATAAAATCCACAGGATAAATGAATTTATCAACTTGTACCAACACATCTTCCACTATTCCTTTTGAAATTTTAATTGATCTATCAGCAAGTAGAAGAGTTACAGAAGTTGGTTTTAACTCACCAAGGTTGAGTTGTTGATAAACTGAATATGGAAGTAAATTAATACTAGCACCAAGATCAAGTAAAGCTTGTTCAATTTTATGTTCTCCAATAATGGATGAAACCGTAGGACAACCAGGGCCTTTATGTTTCAAAACACTATTGCTTTGAATAATGGAGCTTACCTGTTCGGTCAAAAAGGCATTCTTTTTCACATTTACTTTCCTTTTAACAATGCATAAGTCCTTCAAAAATTTGGCATAAGAAGGAAACTGTTTGATATCATCTAACAACGGAATATTGATCTTCACTTGTTTAAAAAGTTCAAAAATTTTAGTTTAGTGGTCCAATTTCCTTAGTTTGCTTAATGCTTGAGGAAATGGGGGTGGAGGAGACGAGAGTTTGGTCTCATTTTGGCCAGATGGTTTATCAAGCTCTTCCTTATCTTGGGGAATTGATTCACCATCTTTCTCCCAAGGTTTATAAATTTCTTTTTCAACAACTTTTTCACTCCTAAGAGTTATCACAGAATTGACTTGATTTATTTTTTAGTTTTCTGAACTATCCTCATTTAGACTATATTGACCTTTGGGATTAGATTGAGGTTGAGAAGGAAATTTTCTTTTCTCGTGAATGGTGAGTGCAAAAGTAATTTTGAAAAGAGTGTCTGTAACACCCCTTTGGAGGATGTCACACATAAAAGAAAATAAAAGAAATAGAAATAAAATCTACCCAAGTTGTGAAACATTTGTTAAATATTATTACGGGTTGTAAAATAATTCCTGATAGACAGAAATATGATATAAAAAGATAATGCGGAAAATACGAAATAAAAAAAACATCATTACTGATAATATACATATGATTTAAGTTATAAGCTGTACAAGTAATTCACAACTAAGACTACAAATATTTAAACAAAAACAGTAAAGAAAACAATAAAAGAGTTAATATATACAGACATACGCTGACGCGCCCAAAAACATCATGGTTATCTAATCCTCGGATGGATCACTCTCAGCATGAAAATGATCATCAGGAGATAGATATCCCGGATGTCTCGACACACGGCGATAACGGGATCGCGCAGTCGATACGATGCTTATCTCACTAGGCTCAGGGTTTTCAGCACCCCAGTGACGCCTAATGGATAAGGGTAACTCTAAATGCAGAAATAACGTCGTAGTCATAATGGGCTCTCCATCAAATCGTTGACGTAGAATCACGGTCACACGTCCTGCATACGTCACAGAATCACGATCGCCTCGTAGATGCCAAGCCAGAGAACCTCCATGAAATACTAGCTCTACGAACCCCAAAAATCTCACAGCGCTGCCATCCTCACAATCAATCCAGAGGATATGGATGATCGGATGGTTCTTGATCGTCAAACTGATCGTCTGCCTGCCGATCTTCCTCCTCCTCGGGGTACAAGATCTCAAGGGGCTGATCCTCTTCCTCAAAGTCTTTACCGCGTAAAATAAATAAACAGAAAATACATATAACAAAGAGGTAAGACAACATAAAATCATCACAACATGGCCAATAAGAAGACGACAATCAACATATATACAGTTCATGCAATACGAAAAGCTTTAACAATTATAATAACAGATTGAAGTAAAATTTAGATATCATAACAATATATCACACCACAGATAAAACATCACAGATAAAATAAGAAAGATAAGAATAAACAGATAAGATATAATAAAAATAACCAAATATAGAAGCAGTAACCAGATAAAATAAACAAATAAAATACAGATAAACAGTTAAAATAGAAATAATTAGATAAGATGAAAATAAATAGACATAGAGATAAATAATATAACAAAATCCTACTCCATGGAGCTAAAGAAAACACAAGTATCAGAGAGAGGAATGATTCGTAAAATCTATTAGTACCACGGCTGCCCCACCAACTATTGCGCTGTCACACGTTGCGTCTATAGCCCCACGACACAGGAATCCATCATCCAGGCGTGGTGTAGTTCACGGTCTCACGTTGTGGCACTACAGGCAAATGTACTACTAGATTTCACAAATCTCGATTAAATATAGTGTGTGTTGAGTACCATAGTGTGCTATCGATTTACCACGGCCCAGCGGAGCTACCAACTGTCCACATGTGGGATCCCGTACACTAAAGTCTCCAAGTTCATTAGAACAATGAACCACACTACGTTTATCGCATCGACAACACGATGTGATTTGTCTCGTCAACTAATCCACCAAAAATTTGGCACACATAACAGATAAATAGAAAGCCTGTACGGGTTCTCATTTTCCCGACAAAGATATAGTCTCAAAAGTCGTACGGTTCAAAAAGATCCTCAAAAATAATCATGTACGGGTTCACATTTTCTCGACAACGAAAGATCCTCAAAAATAATCATGACGGGTTCACATTTTTCCGACAAAGATAAAATAAATATAGTAACGGTCAATCGCGTAGAAATTTTATCGCGTTTTCATAATTCCGTCGTTTTTACAAACGTTTAAAAATCGGGTAAAGATATTTTTCTGTTTTTAAAATCGCGTAGCATTTTTAATACGTTTTCTCAATCGCGTAGGATTTTCAAATCATTTTCTTATTCGAATGCCTTTAAAATTACTTGTTTAAACAAAAGAAATAGTACTTAGTACATTTAAACTACGTAGAGTAATTTTTCATACCGCATCTTGTCTTTTGGATATTTTTGCTATCTTATTGGTTCATTTTTACTAAAAATTGACAGTATTTTGTTTAGAATATCATAATAATGGTTTCCTAAATTATCCATAAAATTTCCATTTACCTAATTTTTAACCATATCATTTAATTCTTTTTGAAATCTCTAACATGCTTCAAAACCTAAAGTGAGCTATATGTTAGAAAATTTCTCAACATTACTGTATTTCCTTCCTAATGATAAAATTATTAGTTTTAATCCTTTAAGCTTAATTCTACTCAATTTGTTTCTTCAAAAACCATTATAGAAAATTTCTTCTTAACTTGTATCGTCTCTTTTTGATTGAAAAAGGTTTGGAATCAAGTTTTAGAAATCATGATTACCTATAGTGGCATGTTGGCCAAATTTCATAAAACTTTTGCATTTGATTTCTAAATTGTTTTTCACCTTCTAAATCATATCAAATATATTATATTGTCTAAGCTCATTAAATCATATTAGAAAATAGTTAGTAAGAGTTAAATTAATCCTTTAGGCATGTTGGCCCAAAATACTAAGTCTTTACCATTTGATTTCTAAATGCATTTTCTTTGATCAAATTAATTTGAAACTTGCTTGATTCTCCTAGGTTAATTAAGTTACACTTTAGGAAAAATCAAGAGAACATTTTGGTCCTCTAACTTAGTCATTGTCGTGAACTAGTGAATGTGTTCTTTGGAACACTCATGCAAATTTACACATGTTATTCACATCCTATACCTTATCATACAATTCTAACACATGCATTGTATTTCTAACACATGCAATATATTTTCTAACATATATAACCTAAATTAAAGCTTATAGACATGCATTCAAAAGCTAATAGACATGCAAAAATTATTACAATCATCAAACAAGAAAGCTACTAACAAATACCACATAAACTACTAACAAACACAAAAATTAACAAATACACACATAATTAACACATGACCACCGAATCCTTATGGATTCTACAAACATCACAAATGGCTCCATCTTCTTACCACCATCAAGAGATGATAAGAATTGTCTTCCTCTTACCTTAAATGAAGACAAAAGGCTTGCTTTCACACCTCCTAGGTCACGATTTTCACCACCAAAAATACCTAGAAATCTCAAACAAAATCTACATGTTACTAACCATGAAAAAGAAGCTAAACCATGGAAAAATCATGGCTTAGAACTTTGAAAAAGAAGAGAGAAAAGAAAAGCATGAAATTTTACCTTCTAGGTAAAACTTTCAAGATTGATTTCAAGCCCTAAATGGAAGATTTTGAAGAAACTCCCAACTAGAAAGGTTCTTAGAATAGTGTTTAGGTTAGGAAAACTTGGTTAGAAAAATTTTTTGATGGTTGGATGGTGTAGTATTGGTCTTGGCCGAAAATGGTGAAGAAAATGAACAAGAATGGTGGCTAGGGTTTTGATGAGAGAGAAGAGAGAAAAGTGATGAAGATGAAGTGTGATTTTGGTCATCCAAGACCTCTTGGCCGTAGCCATCAAGTGGGGTGCAAGGTGGGCACCTTGCTTGGCTTCATCCAAGCCTTTGGATGAATCAATGGTCAAGATCAAGCCTTGGTGAGCAAGCTTATTTCCTATTGGTTAGCTCTTGGTGACTCACATGCTTTGAGTCACACACGGTGTATTTAATTTTTCTGAGTCACTAGTGAGTCACTTTGTTCTGGAAAGTTTCTACGCTAACGGTGATTAACTAAGCTACCGATCTAACCGTTTTGCTAATTGTGGATCCCGTAAAATATTTTCGGGTCCCTTGTCACTAAAATATCTTGACTAATAATAATATTATAATAATATAAAATTATTTTATTTGTGATTAAATCCTAAAAATTAAAAGATTATTTTTAGTCTCATTCGGAGAATCGGGTTAAGTAAGATCCCCCAATTCTAAATAATAAAATAAGATTTTCCCGCCCGAAAAATATTATTTTCTGCCTCGAGCAAATCACACAAAAAGTCCATATAAAATCACAACAGTATTTTCGGGCATTAAATCAAGAAGAAAACAATTAAAAACAAGCAAAAACAAGACGTTCGGGATGTAACGGTCATTTTTCCTATTTTTTCCCACAACGTAGGTAATCGTCCAAAACGTTCAAATAAAATATCTAGAAGTATTATATAGTTGTATATCTTTTGAGAAAAATTAAAACAAGAGTTTCGAGAAAAATTTTATTTTTACCGTCTCGAAGCAAATTACGTAAAACGATCAAATAAAATTTGAGCCTCAGTATTATCGTAATTGTTTTCATACAGAAATCGAGAACAGTAAAATAGGGACACAACGGTCATTCACACAAAAGCATGAAAAACAGCAAACAGTACATTCATAATATTTTCTAAAAATTGGGGCGTTACAGTGTCTTTTATGTTAATCATGGTTTGAGTATTTTGTTTATTGATGGCCTCTTGCTTTTCTATGAATGCATTCAATGTTCCTTCAAGGTTTTTCCTATATGGTGGGACATAAGGTGCATATCCTTGAGAATTTTGAGAATCCGGTTGTTCTTAAGGAGGCGGTGGTTGCATAAATTGTGCTTGATTATTATTCCTCCAACTGAAGTTCGGATGATTTCTCCATCCCAGATTGTAAGAATTTGAAAAAGAAGAGGTAAATGGCTTTTTGAAATTGTTCATTGCATTTACTTGCTCATGTACAACTTCTTTAAAAATAGGAATATTAGGACATTCATTTGTTGAGTGTCCTAATTCATCACAAATGCCACAAATTTCTTCATTTTTCACAGATTTGACTTCTTTTACTTTCCTTAATTCCATGGATTCAACCTTTCTAGTCAAACTAGTGTACCTTGTATTTACATCTTCTTCTTGACTAAGATGATATTTTCCTTTACCAGCATTTGTAAGGTTATATCTAATTGAATTTTTAGAAGGATTAGTATCATGCCAATATTGAGAATTTTCAGCCAAATGGTTTAAATAATCTAAAGCTTCTTCGGGTTCTTTATCAAGAAACTCACCATTACACATCGTTTCTACAAATTGTTTGGTTCCAAGTGTTAAACTTTCATAAAAGAAGCTTATAGTCCACCATTTTTAAAAACCATGATGTGGACAAGAATTTAACAAATCTTTAAAACGTTCTCAACTTTGAAAATACGCTTCATTTGAATTTTGGGAGAAATTTTGGATTTATCTTTTCAAAGCATTTGTTTTATGTGTTAGAAAAAATTTCTTTAAAAACTCACATTGCATTTCTTGCTATGTGCTAATTGATCTTAGTTTCAAAGCGTTAAGCCAAGTTTTTGCTTTATCTTTCAAAGAAAAAGGAAACAATTTAAGCTTAACAATCTCTTCAGTACAATTTTGATCATTGAAAGCAATACAGACTTCCTCAAATTCTTTTAGATGTAAATATGGGCTCTCAGATTCTAAATCATGGAAATTAGGAGGTAAAGAAATCATACTCGGCTTAAATCTAAAATTATTAGCAGTGAGTGGAAAGATAAAACATGATTGACTAGAATTTCGAGGTGGTTGCAAATATGCACGCATAGTTCGCAACGGTTGATTTTTCTGTTCATCATGTACACTTTCATTTTCAGCTCATTGTGTTTGATTTTCATGTTCAACATGTGTACCTTCAATTTCAGCTATTGTATCAATTGTGTGATTGTGATTCAAACACATTAATATATAAAGTACCAGGATTAATTTTAACCAAACGACCAGAATTTGAATCACGATACCAATTAAGCATAAATAAGTGACGTAAAATAAAAATAATGTACAAGTCGGTGGTTTACACCAGCCATTAAATATTAATAAGGATGTAGTATAAACCAACCACCCAATAAATATTAACAAGTAAAAAGTTAGATAACCGATAAATTAAAATGTTAGAAAGTTAGAGAGTTAATAATATAAAGAAAATAAAATACGTAAAATAAAGTACGAGAAAATAAAATACAAAAAATAAAGTGCGAAAAGTAAAGTACAAAAAATAAATTTAAAATATGAAAATCGAAGATAGGCAAAGCCCCACCAGAGCTAGCGAAAAAGAAGAAGAAAGATTAATTCATTACGTTAGAAAGCAACAATAAATAACAGAAATTAAAAAGTTAGAGAGCGTAGATAAATGACGTAAATTAAAAGGTTAGATAGTTAGTAAGCATAAAACGTAAATAAAAAAATAAGAAACGTAAATAAATGACGTAAATAAATAAATAAATAAATAAAAAACAAAAATAAATGACATAAATATAAAAGTTAGAAAGTTAAAAAGCAAAAATAAATGACATAAATATAAAAATTAGTTAATAAGTTAGTAAGTTAATTAGTAAGTTAGTAAATTAAAAAGTGAAAAGAGTAGAGGAAGAATATACCTGTTGGTGAAGTTTACTTACAGAAAGAGAACCTCAATGAATTAGGACTTCAAATCAAGTCTCTGGCAATAGCGCCAAAAACTTGATGGGATAATTAAAAGTTTCAAACTCAAGTGCAGGTTGTTTCAAGTAGTAAATTATCGGGAGTCCGAGGTCGATCCACAGGGAATTGATGAAGAGAAAATTATTTGAGGTAAAGAGAAAATTTGTCACAATACTAAAGATGATATAAGTTGTTCACAAATGAAAAAGATTTACTTGAGTTAGGAGAACCACTCTTGGTAATAAATTAAAGACAAAATTATTTCTTTTTATAACTCAATTGAAATCATACATAATAAAGGTTCTAATCGAAAGATTTAACATTCAAAGTTCAATTAAGATTATACATGTAATCATATTATGGTTCTAATAATTATCTACCAATACTTGTAAATGGTCTCATGCATCCACTGTGCCAACGTCTTGCCTACAATGAATTAAGATATTCATTATACAAGAGTTTCTAAATTAATCGAAAACAACATACAACACATATAAAGATCACATAAATATATATCATTCAAACACAAGAAATAGAATAATTTAACGTTATTTCATTACCAAGAGCTTCACTCTTTCACCCAAGCAAGATGAAGATTTAGTTACTCATAGACAAGAAGAAAGAAAGAGAGAAGAAGAAGATGATGAACATAACTTCAATTAAGAACAATAGAAAACTACACAAAGGAAACAATTAATATACAAACATGAAAGTAAACTCTAAGCTAAGCTAACACCCTCAAATAATCAGCATTTGTCTCCTTTTATAGAGCTAGAGGAACATAAAATACCAAGTGATCTTCATGAAAGTTCTAGGAAATTGTCTCAGCTTTCCATAGACACCGAGTTTAGCCAAATCCACCAACCACGGCCCAAGATATGACCCAATTACTGCTCATGGGTCAGGCCCAACTTCAGCACCTCTGTTCTGACTTCCAAGCCCAATATCACCTTCAAGGAATCTGAACTGAATTTTGTGTTCTTCATGTAAGTTGTAGATATGGGTCTTAACCTTTCACTATCAAAATTTCAGAATTTTTGAACTCCTACAGCTCGAGATATAGCTTAATGAGTGCATAGAGGTCAAGTTGTCAGGTTCAAAACTCTAGATTTTGTTTCAACTCCAATTTGAGTTATTCAAACGTGTGTATCCAATCTTGAGGCCTTCATGAAAGTTGTAGAAATTTGTCTTAGCTTTAAAACAAGACTAAAATCACATCCATCGGATATTTGAAACTCATATTATAGCCAGTTTACTGAAAAAGCCAAGTGAGAAGATTATACAATGAATGAAATATATTGCTATCAATGTGGCTCTTGCTATCAAGTGAATAGTTATTAGAAAATTATCTTATCTTTTCAACAAGACCAGAATCACATTAATCAGATAATTGTAACTCAAATTGTGGCCACTTTACTTAAGAATGCAATCACCCAAATTAATGATAATTCAAGCAATAATTTCTTCAATGATTCAATTAAGCTTAATTTCATAAAATGTGACAAAATCAACTTAATTAAGTCAAATTGAACACTAAAAAGCCTAATGAAAGGATTATAAAATGAATAAAATACATTGTTATCAGATAGCCCAATTGCTAGAGGTAGAGGGAGACCAAGAAAGACTATAAGTGAAACGATTAAAAAAAATTAGATTTGTATGGTGTTTCTGAAGACTTGATTTACGATAGAGCACAATTGCGTCATTTGTCCTCCATGAAGGCGATTTTCATGTATAATATTTTTGAAAAATAACATTGACTTAATAGAAATCACCCGGGTGGCTTTCCTACATGTAATAAATTAAAAAACAAAACAAAACACATAGAAATTGTCATTACTTATAGCAATTTTATAGACCATAAAATAAAAAGGGAAAAATTTATGATATGACACACTTCTAAAGACATGCTATATTGGACAGGCTAGGAATCAAATTCATTTTGAAGGAAGTAAATTTTGTTGACTAATTACACTACAAAGATGGGAGTAGTATAGGGTTCCTTCTTGAAAGAATTTTTTTTCTCCGTGGCAGATCATAACAGATGAAACCATCATAACTATCTTCATACTTTCTCATTCTTGTGCTTCCTCATTCTTGCTCGTCAGTTTCTAGTGTTGATGAAGAACATTCTTGGTATTTTCGTTTCTATTGTTAGAAACTAGATACATGATTTTAGTTTTCTTATTTACAATTTGGTATATGTTTGATAAACACGATTTTCATACATTAGTTAACCATCATATTTTGTCTTTTGGACTTTTTATATGCTTAATTGATTAGTTTTGGCCACATTTTATAAGTTTGGGCTCAAATTTGGCTTTATTGATTTTTTCAGCATTATTAGGATTTTAAACTATTTCTGTATTTAGTCATATATTGAGTTCTAGATATCTAAAAATTATAAATCTTACCTTGTAGGAAAGATAAGAGAGGGCTCTACAATTTTCATGAAGAACTCCAAAGCTAAATCGGATATCTAGTAGATCGAATTAGGCTTGAAAGTTAGAACTCGGGTTCTATCGAGTAACTTGAGCAGTGTGCACTAATTGGCCATAATTCGGGAAGTAGGTGTGATATGGACCTGAAACTAGATGCATTTGAAAGTTAAGACTCTTATGAAGACCACGAATTGAAACTACAACCTTTTGGTGGTGTTTCACCCCTGTGAAGCCTGCTGACGGGATCAGAGACCTGTTAAGAGTGAATTGAGCATAACTCTCTCATCTAAAGCTCAAATCAAGTGATTTCAATGGCCAAGGAAAGCTAAGAGGCCGAAAATTAACTTTAACCTAGGGGCAAATTAGGATTCTTAATTTTTAAGTCAGTTATTTTATTACAAAGAAGGGATCCGAGATAGATAGAAACCCTAGCCATTTTTTACTTGATTCTTCTACCTAGAGTTTTCTCTTTTCTTTTTGCAAATTGTGTATGGCAACCATGGAGACCTAATTATTTGATATCAATCCAAGGATCTTGAGAAAATTCTAGTTTGGCTTTGAGATTATGTTCCTAATTTTGACTTTGAATTGAATTAATTATCTTCTTCTTCTCTTGATTTGGATTTCGAATTACATGATTTGAGATTTATGTTGTGTGATGTGATTTGATTGAATCTTTAATCCTAATTGAGATTTCTGATTAAATTATGATTGATTAATTGTGGTTTAGTCACAAGAGTTGAAGAAGGTTAGGTTGGCAAATTTGTTAATCTTGGTTAATTGAATTTTGGTTGTTAAACTAACATAGGTTGCATAATTCTAGTGATTGCAGATTTATGAATTGTTTGTTAGTTAAATTCTAGGTGATTATCTAGTGTTGAATTCTATGTGTTTGATGCAGAGATTTCAATCAATCATAGATTAACCAATTAATTCAATCAAGACGTATGTTTAGTGATCGATGGCAAGCCAACTAGATTTCTGATGGTTTCTTAGATTGGTTGCTTTGCAATTTGATTTTCTTTCTTATGTTTAATTATTACATTTACATTCTGCATACACAATTCCCCCTTTGTGATGTTGATTTGGTTTGATTGGTATCTTGATCCTCAAGAGACGACTCGGTTCGCTACCTTGTACTACAAGTTATCAGTAGAACTAAAATTTTATTATTTGGTTGAGCTCGACACTTGAATCAAATTTGGCACCATTACCGAGAATCATTATGTGCTAATTAATCATTTCAAGACTTTAATTAACCCTGTTTCTTCTTTGTTTTTGTGGTTGTCATGCAAAGAAGGGTGATTTTGAGTCAATTTCTTGAATTCTGTATGAAATTTTGTGCTCAGAATGATCTGCAACTTAGTCAGTTGAAGGAAAATGGCATTTTAAGAAAGACTTAATAACTAACTACTAATATATCTATAACCATGCAAGTCATTATAGAAAGCATGGAGAGAATGCAGAAAATATAAACTTATATATATATATATACACACACACACACACACACACACAATCTTAGCCACATTAGGGCTTATTGTAATATATACTTCTGAATATAACTACAAAGCAAATATAACAAATTACATAAGCTTTGTCTAAACAAGAAACAAGTAAAACTATACTACACTAGTTCTTCTATTTCTTGAACTTCTTACTCTATGATGATCCTTGACCTGTTTCCACCATGAAAACACAAAAAGGGGTGAGAACATAAAAATTCTCAAGAATAAACATATATTTCATCGCATAATAAACTATGTAAACTGTATATATAATTAAACTAAACTCAACATTATACGATCGCTCATACAATTGTATAACATTATCTATAATTACTATCATAGGAGTTTCTCTCACTATAGTTGATAACTGTATAATACCTCAAAGTATAGCCAAAGCGATAGCCTACATACCGTTAACATAAATAATCGCCCATAAAATCGCTTATGTCAACAGCCACAGACAATTGCCCATACAACTGAACTGTAACTGCAAAGCTGACGATTTAACCCTACCTCTACTTGTTCATTTTAAGAAACTTTAGTTCCCCGAACACTTGCTAAGATAGGGAGTGAACTTATCACATCCTGCTCCTACCTGAGACAAAGGAAAATTGTAACCCTTACTAGCTGTAAATTTACTTGTAGACCCAACTCATCCTTGTGAAAGAGTTTATCTTAACTAATGCATCATTTTGAACTAACTTATGGAGCCAAATGAGCACTCCTCTAATCTTTGCAAACATAGTTCAACTCTACTACAAGTAAGTAATTCGTCCATCTGGATAAGTAAACTGTACTTATCTCATTTGTATTTGGCTCTCCTTACTATTGTACTACCTAGAGTGACCTGTGTCACACTAGAGAGCACAAGGTTTCAAATACCTATTTTAGGTAACTCCTAACTCTTGAAATACCTAGCTACTTCATCTTCCATAATTAACTTAGTATTCAAGGAAGTAACTCTCTTCTTACATACATCTTCAACTCACCTATACTATTAGAAGAGCTAAACATTTTTCTGCTATACTCAATGAATATGACAAGCTTTCGAGTCATAGTTCATCCTAGTGTGTATCAAACAATGCACGAGATCTCTCTTGACTAGAGAACTTAGTACACCACCATTCTCGCTTAGGAACTAAACACACAAACTTAACTCCACTTAAGTGAAACTAACCCATGAGTGGTTAGTACTTACAACACTTTGTTGCTTAAGGTTATAGGTACCCTTCCAAAGTAATCCACTACTCTTGGATATCCTAAGGCTCATATATTTATCAACTAACTAGAGTGAATGCTACTAATTCATTCTAGTATACTCATATCTATTACACCAACTCATCACATCTTAGGTCATATCAAATGCAACACTAAGTGCTTAGGGTGTTACATACCTACCAATGGCAATCATTCACTATTGGATACACAAAGGGTCTAAACTTTCTCATTTATACTAAAGGGTTGTTTCTTCTTTAAAATATCCCTAAAAATATCTTAATACACTTAATAAAACATGAAAGAATAATCCCAACTAGCAGGGAACTTCAAAGCATCAAGAATAACATTCTTGAAAAATCCTAGAACTCACACCTAGGCGTGACTTTCCTACGTCTAGGTATGGCTTATGTCTTGTCTCACGCCTAGGCTTGGTTTTACCACGCCTAGGCATGGTGCTCTCTACCTCACCTGGACCAAAACCTGATCAGTTCACGCCTAGGCGTGGAAAAGCTGCGCCTAAGCGTGGTCAATTCTGCAAAAAAATATACATAATCAAGTCACTGTTCTATTGGCTCCAAATCTGTTTTTAACCTTCCAATATTGGATTCTAAGTGTTTTTCAACCCTAATCATGGTCTCTAATCATGTTAGAATCATTAAACACTAAAATTAACTCATCAAATCACTTAATCATGGATTAATGCTTAAAATCATAACCTAGGTTCAATATTCCAACAATGGAACTTCTTAATTAGTTTAAGCACAAATTCAGCCAATTTGCTTTCAAAACAATGAAACTAACTCAGTTTCATCAAAGGAAGCAAAAACTAACAAAGAAAGTGGATTCTTGCATCTCAAACCCAATTTCTCCATGTTGGTAACCTAATCTCAATCAATGGAAAAGATGAAGAAAGGAGGAGATTCAAGGTTAGAGAATCCCTACCTCAAGCTCCTCAAGTTGCTACAAAGATGGAAATGATGAAGATCTTGAAGCTTAGCCTTTATCCTTAAGCTTTTCCTCTTGATTTCCTTCTCTTCTCCTTTGTTCTTCTCTTCCCCTTTCTCTTATGTTTTCTTTCTTTCCTCCTTCTGTTTTGTGTCTGTCGTGGGAAGGGATGGAAAATAAGTAGCAAAGTCTAATTTTGCTACTTATTAGATATGAACTAACATATACTGAATAATCTATATTTGTTAAGGACACTTTAATTTAGCTAAATCAAGTTTTCTAGCTTCCAACAATTTTGAAATAAATACTAGGATTCATCAAAATTATTATTTCACAAATATCTTATTTTTCTATATCTGTTGGAGGTCAATCTGGCATTAAAAGCACAACCAGTATGCCTATAAATACTAAACTGACTCCGATTGTTCTCAAATTTTAACTACACCTTACTTAGCTTATTTGTGACTTAGAAACAAACTCTCTAGGTTTATTTCCCTCAACTTAGCAATTTATGTTGTTATCTGAGTCATTTTAAGCTACTTTTCAACTTCTGGGTTGCAACTAAGTGCCTAAACGAAATCAGTTTGTCACAAAACTTAACTGACGTGTTATACAAGTATAATAGTACCTTTGAGACCATATACAAGCCTAACATGTTTTCTCGGGTTGTTACATTCTCCCCTCCTTTTTAAAATTTTGTCTCTAAAATTGCTCACCTCCTGCAAACAACTCTAAGTAAACTCACTTTACATGGGATTCCAACTCCTAAGTAGTCCTTTCAGTACTAGCTTCTCCCAACCATACTCTCACCAAGGAAATCTGCTTACCTCTAAACTCTTGGATTCCTTTGCCTATAGATGGTAAGTTGTACTAAAAGTTAACTCTGAACTTCTTTTGCAAGGCTTCTCAAAGACTGCATGTGAACCTAGTAACTCTATTAAACATTACATTCACTGAGACTCCCTGCAATCAATCTATCTCTTTCTAAAGTAGTTAAACTACTTAATCTGGAGGATGCTAACTCTACTTGGTAAAAAGTGAATAGATTACTCAATCTTTCCACCATTACTTAAAACACAGCATATTCTACTATGTCCTCTATTAGACTAGGCCACCAAAATATCTTCCTTAACTCTTGAAACATCCTAGTATCCCCTAGATAGATGGTACACTTACCTTTGAGAACTTCCCCTAGAATCCCTTCTTTGATTTCCTGACTCTCTTGAAATACAAAGTTTGTCTCTAAACCCGGTCATTCCATTTGTTATCATACAAACATCCTCTTGGATTTCTAAGAAGATCTGCTTACTAATGTCCCTTAGAGCTTCCTTCCTCCTTTTGAGTTTCTACAATTTGAGTCCTTAAGTCTCTTACTATGTCCACGTTGCTCACTGAGAGACTATATGACATCATAGTTACCGCGAGACTCAAATCCCTGAAACTCTCAAGAAATTCACTCTTGGACTATCATTTGGGACACCTGTAGGGATTTCCTACTTAATGCATCGGCCACTACATTGGCCTTACCCATATGATACTATAACTCAAGGTTATAAACCTTGAAGAAATTCATCTATCTCTTCTGCCTTATATTAAGCTGCATCTGATCAAACAAGTACTTGGAACTATTATGATCACTGAATACCACTACTACACTCCTTATGAGCAAAGTATTCAAGTCTATAAGGTAAACACCACTGTGGCTAATTCCAAAACATACATAGGGTAGTCCTTCTAGTGCAGGTTTAACTGCCTCGATGCATAGACATCTACTTACCTCTGTTGTATCAAAACACACCCTAGTCTCATCTTCGAAGTATCACTAACTACCTCAAAGTTCTCATGAGAATCTGGAATTACCAACACTAACATACTAGTCAACCTATTCTTCAACTCTTGGAAACTATACTCGTAAGCTAGAGTCTACTAAAACTTCTACCTCTTCTAGTTGATCTAGTCAGGGTAGCACTAAAAGAGAAAATCTACTGATAAACTTTCTAACCTTGATTACATTGGTTGGTCCTTTCCATTATACTACTACTCAAACTTTGCTAGGGTTCTTAGCAATTCCTCCTTGAGAAACTACTCACCCTTAAATTATATCACTTGTAATCCAAAACTGACTCTTGGCTAACTTGGCACACTAAAACTTTTCTCTAAAAGTTTCCAAAACTACTCTAACATACTAGCTATGTTTTTCCATAATCCTAGAAATAATTTTAAAGATAGTCTCTTTCTATTTCTGATTCTAAGACAACTAAATCTTAAATCAACTATTCTTGGCAAACTACTTAACTCACTTTATTGCCTAACCTAGGACTTAACTCATCCTATTGTTCTTTGTAGTAAGTTGGCCCTACTTTACTACACTTGCATAAGGGCTTATCTCACTCCTTAGCATGGCATAGAACTTCACTTATTCTATTACCCTTGATAGTAAGCTTTTCTCACTTTACTTTCCTTGGTAGAGAGCTTAACTCACTCTTACTTGAGACCCTTGGTATGGAGTTTAACTCACTCTTACTACTTTTTACATGAGTGTTTTTCTTACTACTCATGTTTCTTGACAAAGAGCTTAACTCACTGTGTTGTCCTTGGTAGAGTGTTTACCCCACTTCTCTACCATACTTGGCAAGATTTATTTGGTCTCACTACTTGCCTGATGTGGAGGGATTGGAGGGTTACTTCCTCTACACATCTGGTAAAGTGTTTTACTCACATCTTTACCCTCACAATGCTTTTCTCGCTATCTTGTGTCACAACTTCATCCTTAGCAAAGAGCTTTGCTCACTACTTTGCAAGGTCAAGGGGTTTAACTCACTCCCTTAGTTAGGATAATTGTGCTATGGTTCAACTTTAACTATTAAAGAAACCATCTCTTGATTAATACTTCATTACAACACAGCTCAATGAGAGAAAAGAGCATTAATCAAAACTTGCATGTTTAACCCAACTTTTACTATAAGAGGGTAAACTACGCCTCTATGATAAGGTTAACTTTCTTATGAAACTTGTATCTAGCTTACCTTACTATCACACCTCAGGTGGTATTCTAAGCCATATTATTGTGTTTAAGATCCTAGACATCTCTTTTAAATAATTCCTAACTTTCTGAATGCTTAAAAGTTCTAACTTGTACATATATGCAAGGTGGTGATTTCTACCATGAAATACCTCTATGAGCATTAACACTATCTAGGAAACATACATATAAAATCCCAACTAATAGGGAACTCAAATTCCACAAGATAAAAATCTTGAAATTTGTTATCCATGGGCACTTAATCGCCTGCTTTCTCAGCATTTAAACGCTAACTTCCAGTACCAAGTTGCGTGGTTTCTGGACTTATCTAATTCTATAACACTTCTAATACCTTCTCTAAGTCCAACGTCAAATCTTACACACTTTCATTTTTCATCTGGACTACTCATAAAATGAGAAAAGAACTTAGAACATTATTCAAGTTGCTCCTCATACTAATCCACAATAATATCCCCCTTACTCTAGTCTCAGAAATTCTTATTCATTTGCTCTCTGCAACTCTAGGGATTACTACTTGTCTAAGAAAATAACTCTAAACACCTCTCAGGTGATTTGAGTACTTAATATCTCTAGTAGCCTCTTAGCTTGACCCATTAGCTTTCGACCTCTCCTACCAACTGATGGGAAGCGAAGGACACTCGTCGTTCATCGATGCATGCATGACCACAAAGATCTCTACTATCTCTTGAAGCCATTCATCAATCCTAATCGAACCATACTCTTCATTGAAGAACAAAGGAGTAATTCCAGTGAACCGTGAGAAATTTTGATTCCTCTTTAGTTCCTTAGTGTACATTGACTTCCTTAGCGAGTCCTTTTCTAACTTTGCTAACAGTCTTCTACTAATGGCAATCTACTCTCTCATTGCAGTAGCCATATCTCTAAGAGTTCTGGTCTTTACTAGTCTCCTAGTCTTATGGGTTCACTTGGTAGTTGTCATAGTTTTCTGTTCACACAGATAACCATTAGCATCCATACCTAAGGTAAGTCATACACTTCCATTTACATACCTCATTATGAGATAAAAGAATGCACAACACCCTACTAAACTACTGCTCATGCCTAAGCATAGTCAGTCCATATCTCGGCTCAACTGGATGAACTGCTCTGATACCATAATGTAACGCCTTAGGACAAATATATTGATATATTTGAACATATCAAGATAAATAGTACTAACTACGTCACTTATTACATAACTAACTACTAATATATTTATAACCATGCAAGTCATTATAGAAAACCTTGAGAGAGTGTAGAAAATATAAACTTACAAATATATATAAATACAATCTTAGCCACATAAGGGTTTATTATAATACATACTTCTGAATATAACTACAAAGTAAATATAACAAATTACATAAGCTTTGTCTAAACAAGAAACAGGTAAAACTATACTATGTTAGTTCTTTTATTTCTTGAACTTCTTACTTTATGATGATCATTGACCTGCTTCCACCATGAAAACACAGAAAGGGGTGAGAATATAAAAATTCTCAGTAATAAACATATATTTCATTGCGTAATAAACTATGTAAACTGCATACGTAATTAAACTAAACTCAACAATACACAATCACCCATACAACCGTATAACGTTATCTACAATTACTTTCATAGGAGTTTCCTCCACTATAGTTGATAACTGTATAATACCTCGTAATATAGCCAAACTGATAGCCTACATACCGTTAACATAAGCAACTGCCCA
The DNA here is from genome assembly GCA_029884605.1 of Ormosia emarginata. NCBI lineage: Eukaryota > Viridiplantae > Streptophyta > Magnoliopsida > Fabales > Fabaceae > Ormosia > Ormosia emarginata. The sequence goes on from JAQQTP010000074.1 coordinate 1,814,973, forward strand.
TATAATCGCTTATGTCAATAGTCACAAACAATTGCCTATACAACTGAATTGTAACTACAAAACTGACGATTTAACCCTACATCTACTTGTTCATTTTAAGAAACTTTAGTTCTTCAAACACTTGCTAAGATATGGAGTGAACTTATCACATCTTGCTCTTACCTGAGACAAAGGAAAATTGTAATCCTTACTAGCTGTAAACTTATTTATAGACCCAACTCATCCTTGTGAAGGAATTTATCTTAACTAGTGCATCATTTTGAACAAACTTATGGAGCCAAATGAGCACTTCTCTAATCTTTGCATACTTAACTTAACTCTACTACAAGTGAGTAATTCGTGCATCTGGATAAGTAAATTATACTTATCTCATTTGTATTTGGCTCTCCTTACTATTGTATTACATGTAGTGACCTGTCACACTAGAGTGCACAAGGTTCCAAATACTTATTTTAGGTAACTCCTAACTCTTGAAATACCTAACTACTTGATCTTTCATAATTAACTTAGTATTCAAGGAAGTAACTCTCTTCCTACACATATCTTTAACTAAACTATACTATTAGAAGAGCTAAACAATTTTCTACTATACTCAATGAATATGACAAGCTTTTGAGTCATAGTTCATCCCAATGTGTATTAAACAATGCACGAGATCTCTCTTAACTAGAGAACTTAGTACACTACCGTTCCTGCTTAAAAACTAAACACAAACTTAACCACTTGAGTGAAACTAACTCATGAGTGGCTACTACTTACAACACTTCGTTGCTTAAGGTTATAGGTACCCTTCCAAAGTAATCCACTACTCTTGGATATCCTAAAGCTCATACCTTTACCAACTAACTAGAGTGAATGCTACTAATTCATTCTAGTATACCTGTATCTATTACACCAACTTATCACATCTTGGATGATATCTAATGCAACACTAAGTGCCTAGAGTGTTACATACCTACCAATAACAATCCTTCACTATTGGATGCACAAAGGGTCTAAACTTTCTCATCTATACTAAAGAGATGTTTCCTCTTTGAAATATCCCTAAAAGTATCTTAATACACTTAATAAACCATAAAAAATAATCCCAACTAGCAGAGATCTTCAAAGCATCAAGAATAACATTTTTGAAAAATCATGTAACTCACGCCTAGGCGTGACTTTCCCATGCCTCACGCCTAGGCGTGGCTTATGTCCTGTCTCACGCCAAGGCTTAGTTTTACCATGCCTAGGCGTGGTGCTTTTTGCCTCGTTTGGACCAAATCCTGATCAGTTCACGCCTAGGCGTGGAAAAGCTGCGCCTAAGCGTGGTCAATTCTGCAGAAAATTATGCAAAACTGAGTTACTGTTCTATTGGCTCCAAATCTATTTTTAACCTTTCAATCTTGGATTCTAAGTGTTTTTCAACCCTAATTATGGTCTCTAATCATGTTAGAATCATTAAACACTAAAATTAACTCATCAAATCACTTAATCATGGATTAATGCTTAAAATCACAACCTAGGTTCTATATTCCAACTATGGAACTTTTTAATTGGTTTAAGAACAAATTCAGCCAATTTGCATTCAAAACAATGAAACTAACTCAGTTTCATCAAAAGAAGCAAAAACTATCAAAGAAAGTAGATTCTTGCATCTCAAATTCATTTCTCCATTTTGGTAACCTAATCTCAATCAATGGAAAAGAAGAAGAAAAGAGGAGATTGAAGGTTAGAGAACCCCTACCTCAAGCTCCTCAAGTTGTTACAAAGATGGAAATGATGAAGATCTTGAAGCTTGGCGTTTATCCTTAAGCTTTTCCTCTTGATTTCCTTCTCTTCTCCTTTGTTCTTCTCATCCCCTTTCTCTTATGTTTCTTTCTTTCCTCCTTCTACTTTGTGTCTGCCGTGGGAAGGGATGAAAAATAAGTAGCAAAGTCTAACTTTGCTACTTATTAGATATGAACTAACATGTACTGAAAAATCCTTATCTGTTAAGGACACTTAAATTTAGTTAAATTAAATTTTTCAACTTCCAACAACTTTGAAAGAAATATTAGGATTCATCAAAATTATTATTTCACTAATATCTTATTCTTTTATATCTGTTGGAGGTCAATTCGGTAATAAAAACACAACCAGTATGCCTAAAAATACCAAACTGACTCCGATTGTTCTCAAATTTTAACTACACCTTATTTAACTTATTTGTGACTTAGAAACAAACTATCTAAGTTTATTTCCCTCAATTTAGCAATTTATGTTATTATTTGAATCATTTTAAGCTACTTTTCAACTTCTGGGTTGCAACTAAGTGTCTAAACGAACTCAATTTGTCACAAAATTTAACTGACATATTATACAAGTATAGTACCTTTGAGACTATATACAAGTCTAACATGCTTTCTCGGACTGTTACATGATACATGACTAGGTCTTCTGATAGTCATATACTTGACATTAATCCTGAAATTGAAATAACCTTGCATGTATTAAATAGGACTCGTAGGATTAGTGAAAGCAAAACATCTGAGGTTGAGATTGACATTGATTTTGAAATTGAAGGTAAGCATATAGATCACACTACACCTATGGCTGATAACACTACACCTATGGCTGATAACACTACACCTATAGCTAATAACATGCAAAATAGGACATTAAAGGAACTAACTGCACCTGATGTGAACTATCAACCAATTTTGCATTCAATATCATGATTTAGATGCTGATTTTGAACTTAAATCTGGTTTAATTGACTTGTTGCCTAAGTTTCGTGGCCTTGCAGGAGGACCCTCACAAGCACTTAAAAGAGTTCCATGTGGTCTATTCCACCATGAAACCATAAGGAATTGCAGAGGAACACATCAAGCTGAGAACTTTTCCCTTTTCATTAGATGGTGCAGTTAAGAACTCGTATACTATTTGCAACCAGGAGCTATCACTAGTTGGAATGACATCAAGAGACTTTTTCTAGAGAAGTTTGTCCTTTCCTCAAGAGCTACTACAATAAAAAAGGATATATGTGAGATCAGACAGATGAGTGGTGAGACCTTATATGAATATTGGGAGAGATTCAAGAAATTGTGCACAAGTTGTCCCCACCACCAGATCAGTGATCAACTGTTAATTCAGTACTTTTATGAGGGCTTGTTGCCAATGGACAAAAGCGTAGTGGATGCTACGAGTAAAGGTGCCCTAGTTGACAAAATCCCAATTGTTGCTTGAGACCTGATTGCAAACATGGCTACCAACTCACAGTAATTTGGTACTAGAATGATAACTCAAACTAGAAGAGTCAATGAAGTCTAGGTTTCTAATGCTAATCAACAGAGAATGGAACATAAGCTTGATGACCAGACTTCCTTGGTGAGACAGTTGGCACTAGGACAACAATTACCTATGTAGGGGCTTGCAAAAGGGTGTGGCATTTGTTCTTGTCCTTCACAATCCACATATGCATGCCCTACACTTTAGAATAGTGGTTCTGTTTTTCCTGATCAATCTGTTCCTACAGCAGGTGTCTTTCCTAGTAATCCACAATATCAACAACAACCTAAATATGATCCATTATCCAACACATACAACCCTGACTGGAGAGACCATCCAAATATGATATATAGCAATGCAGCCTCATAACAACAGCAACCATTGGAGTACAGGTAGCCCTTCCAACAACCAATGAGACAGCAACAGTTTTAACCTTAAGTTGGACCAACTAGGCAATTCTAGCACCTATGCAATAACCAAGTCCAATAGCCACAAAATCTGAGCATTCATTTGAGGATTTGATGAAGCAAATGGCCACAAATAACATTCAGTTCCAACAGAGGACAGAGGTTGTAACACCCCGAATTTAATAGTGCGGTAATTAGATTCAGGGGTGCTACTTCCTACTAAAACATTTCTACTATGATAACAACATACATATATAGAAAATATGAGCCACAATGATCATGATTTATACATAACAGTTGTAACTATCTCAAATGCATAATATGTACAAAAGATTTATACAATGCCCCTCAAGGCACAAATATTCTAGTTTATAAAGAAACATATAATCAAACAAAACTAAACTCTCCAAGCTCCTGACTTCGATCGTTTCATTTTCCACAAAGCTTCCTCCCTGGAATTATCATGGAAGCACACACAAGGGGTGAGAATCACGCATTCTCAATAGTTCCACGCAGTTAAAACATGTCATCACAATCATTCCATCCATTTTGGGGGAAAAAAACATCAAGTGAAAACACAATATTACTAGAAAGGTGATAAAAGCCAAAATCATGTCCTTTCTCTTCCCGAAATATAATCTCATTTTATAAGTTGTATAAAAAACTCATTTCCACACGCAACTAATAAAATTACACTTCAAATCACAGAAGTAAACTACACTTCATTCACAGAAGCAAACAACAATAATGTAAAACCATCCATACGATCATATACTATTGTCATGCATGTATATGTTATGCCCATACAATTGTCATGCTATGCCAAATTATGTCTAATGCTTATGTCTATGCAAAATCCTAAGAATGGGTGCAAATTATGTATGAATCATTAGACATGGCGAGACCTCAACCATTCTTAGATATGTCATGTCATGCATGAGTCGTAGTGAGGATAAATCCACCTCAACTACTCATCAAACGTAGTGAGGATGTCGCCCTACCTCGATTACTCTAGGCCGCCAAGAGTAAAGAAGGGATGCTCATCTTCAACTACTCTTTCACAATGAGGCATCTGACCCCTTCAAACAACTAGGAAAAGCATTACACATCAACTAGTCAAACCATACAATACAATCTCTAAATATCAACAATAATTAAGATAACAATTGATTTACATGCATCACGAATACACTTCATTAAACACCCTTACTAAGGTCTCATCACACTTATAAAGGCATACAAGAAAGGTCCCCACACTTAGGAAAGCTAGTTTTCCCCAAAACAACATTTTGGCATTTTTTTCCATTTCAACCCTTGACCTTTGCTCAGTAAAATGAGCATAACTTGAGCTACGTATGTCGAAACGATGTGAATTAGGTGTCCTTAGAAAGCTAAGAGAAAGAACTATAACTTTCATGAAGAGCACAAACGTTAATTCTCATTATATCTTGCGACATGGGCGACACCCCCCCCCCCTCCCGTGTTTTAGGACACAGGTCGTGTTCTTGTGACAGAAAGATTTTAGCCACTCCAATCTAGTTTCTAGTTGAGTTTAAGTCCCAAACAAGTTCACAAACATGAAAAGAACATAAAATACTAAAAGATTTCGCCAAAAATGGATCAAAATACTACAAATCTCATCCTTGGTTATTCAAAACCTAAAACTTCAAATTCTCATTTCAAATAGAAAATCAAGGTATACAAGTAATGAAAAACTGTTCTCATGCCTCTAGCAACCAAATCATGTTATTCTCAAGTTTTCTAACAAGATTCAAGCCAAAACAAGCAAAAACAACTCAAATCCCTAATTCACACATTAAGTCAACTCAAGAACAAGATGAAAAGAATAGGAAAGTGAGTCAAGAACAAGGTTTTCTCCCTACCTCAAGGTCTTAAAGATGACCAAGGTTGCTCATGGAAGCTCTTATCTTGACTTCCTTCTTCCTTTTTTTTTCCCCTTGCTCATTCTTTTTCTCCTCTTTTCTATCTTTCTTTCGGCTGCCTTCTCTTCTTTTCCTTTGTCTTCTGTTTTTGCAGCTCCAAATGATGCTGCCCACGTGAAAGAATAGAGAGGAAAAGAGATATTTGGCAAAATATCTCAAGATATTTTGCTGTACCGACTTTATCTACTAAGAACGCTCAGATTTACCCAAATCCAGTTTCCTAACTTCCAACAAGATTAAAATAAATCATATGATTCATTAAAAATCTCGTTTCATCATTTTCATAATTTTTTCATATTAACTGGTAGTCAATCCAATATTAAAATACACACCAATATACTTAAAAATATCAAACTAACTCCGATTAACTTCAAAAATTAACCACACCATCTTCAACACATTTGTGACTTAGAAATAACTCCTCCACATTTATTTCTATTAACTAAGCAGTTTAAGCCAATTTCGGGTCTAAAAACAACTATATTTCACACGTAGTACACAGTGAGAAAGTCTTTAAACGTCTTTCGAACAATCACAAAACTTAACAGATATGATAAACAGGTATTAGGCTACCTCCGTAACCATATACAAGTTATCATGTTTTCTAGGGTATTACATTTCTCCTCTTCTTTTTAGAATTTTGTTCCCAAAATTTGGTTTACCTATGCAAGAACTCCTAAACAACTCACATGCACAAACAGGTACAACCAAACACCAAAGAAACAAAATTTACTCAACAAGCACAACCATGTTCTCACCTTTTCTTGAACCAGGAGACTATGTTGTCTTCATGCCTTGCGAGATATAAACTCTCCTCGGAGCTACGAGTCTGGCATCCATCTTTGCCTCCTTCTTTTGAGGACAAAACTTGGCATAATGTCCTAACTTGCCACACTTGAAACATTTTATCTGGTTAATTGCACAAGCTCTACCTCCATGGTGTTTACCACACTTGGTACACCTCAGACTCCACGTTCCAACTTGGATCTGCTTCCCTTTATTTGGTAAAAACTGTGACCAAGAGACACTCTCACTGACTTCGTCACTTACCCTCTTCCTTTTTTGAGAACCTAACAATTCGCTCTCCCTTTCATTCAACTGCTCCTCTACTGCTAAAGGTGGCATGGAAGAAACAAATTGACGAGGTGGATCAACCTCCATCCGATCAAGAATCCTATTAACAACAACCTGCTCCCTCAAAGTGGTTGCCATTGTCATCAACGCTTTGGCCAAACTAGGGCCCTCGCTAGCTCAGTTCCTAAACTCTCCAGATCGCCTTAGTGATGTCATAGTTTCCTGTACACACAAAACATTACATGTAATTCTATCCAAACATTTCAAATAAGAGACATAGAAAAACACAACTCCTAGCAGGAACTCCTAAGCATGCCTAAACATAGTCAATCCATTACCCCGGCTCAACAGGATAAACTGCTCTGATACCATAATGTAACGCCACGAATTTAATAACAATAGTATAATCTGCATTATACTATAGTAATTAGATTCAAGTGTGCTACTTCCTACTAAAACATTTCTACTATGATAACAACATACATATATAGAAAATGAGCCACGATGATCATGATTTATACATAACAGTTGTAACTATCTCAAAAGCATAATATGTACAAAACTTTTATACAATGCCCCTCAAGGCACAAAATATTCTAGTTTATAAAGAAACATATAATCAAACTAAACTAAACTCTCCAAGTTCTTGACTTCAATCGCTTCATTTCCCTGGAATCATCATGGAAACACACACGAGGTGAGAATCACGCAAGAATCACGCATTCTCAGTAGTTCCACGCAGTTAAAACATGTCATCACAATCATTCTAATTATTTCAGGGGAAAAACATCAAGTGAAAACACAATATTACTATAAAGGTGATAAAAGCCAAAATCATGTCCTTTCTCTTCCCGAAATATAATCTCATTTTATAAGTTGTATAGAAAACTCATTTCCACACGCAACTAATAAAATTACACTTCAAATCACAGAAGTAAACTACACTTCATTCACAAAAGCAAACAACAATAATGTAAAATCACCGATACAATCATATACTATTATCATGTATGTATATATTATGGTAGCAACCGCCCATACAATTATCATGCTATGTCAAATTATGTCTAATGATTGTGTCTATGCAAAATCATAAGAATGGGTGCAAATTATGTATGAATCATTAGACATGGTGAGACCTCAACCATTCTTAGATATGTCATGCCATGCATGAGTCGTAGTGAGGATAAATCCACTTCAACTACTCATCAAAAGTAGTGAGGACGTCGCCCTCCCTCGACTACTCTGGGCCGCCAAGAGTAAAGAAGGAATGTCCATCTTCAACTACTCTTTCACAATGAAGTATCTCACCCCATCAAACAACTAGGAGAAGCATTTCACCTCAACTAGTCAAACCATACAATACAATCTCTAATTACCAACAATAATTAGGATAACAATTGATTTACATGCATCACGAATACACTTCATTAAACACCCTTACGAAGGTCTCATCACACTTATAAAGGCATACAAGAAAGGTCCCTACACTTAGAAAAGCTAGTTTTTCCCAAAACAACATTTTGGCATTTTGCTCCATTTCAACCCTTGACATTTGTCCAGTAAAATGAGTATAACTTGAGCTACGTATGTTGAAACGAAGTGAATTAGGTGTCTTTGGAAAACTAAGAGAAAGAGCTACAACTTTCATGAAGAGCACAAAAGCTAATTCTCATTATATCTTGCGACACGGGTCGTGTTGTTTGACACCCCCCCCCCGATGTTCTGCACTGTCTGCACGTTTCCACTAGATTTGAACTGGCAGAGAGGGACACCCCTCCTCCCGTGTTTTAGGGCACGGACCGTGTTCCTAGGACAGAAGTTCTGCAGAACCATGGTTACAGTTCCATTGAGATTTTGGTCACTCCAATCCAATTTCTAAGTGAGTTTAAGTCCTAAACAAGTTCACAAACATGAAAGGAACATAAAACACCAAAAGATTTCGCCAAAAATGGATCAAAATACTACAAATCTCATCCTTGGTTATTCAAAACCTAAAACTCCAAATTCTCATTTCAAATGGAAAATCAAGGTATACAAGTAATGAAAAACTGTCCTCATGCCTCTAGCAACCAAATCATGTTATTCTCAAGTTTTCTAACAAAATTCAAGCAAAAACAACTCAAATCCCCAATTCTCAAGTCAAGTTACAACTCAAGAACAAGATGAAAGGAATAGGAAAGTGAGTCAAGAACAAGTTTTTCCCCTACCTCAAGGTCTTAAAGATGACCAAGGTTGCTCATGGAGGCTCCTATCTTGACTTCCTTCTTCCTTTTTTTCCCCTTGCTCCTTCTCTTTCTCCTCTTTTTTATCTTTCTTTCGGCTGCCTTCTCTTCTTTTCCTTTGTTTTTTGTTTTTGCTCGTCTTCTGTTTTTGCAGCTCCAAATGTTGCTGCCCACGTGAGAGAATAGAGAGGAAAAGAGATATTTGGCAAACTATCTCAAGATATTTTGTTGTATCGACTTTATCTACTAAGAACGCTCAGATTTACCCAAATCCAATTTCTATACTTCCAAAAAGATTAAAATAAATCATATGATTCATTAAAAATCTCGTTTCATCATTTTTATATTTTTTTCATATTAACTGGTAGCCAATCCGATATTAAAACACACACCCAATACGCTTAAAAATATCAAACTAACTCCGATTAACCTCAAAAATTAACCACACCATCTTCAACGCATTTATGACTTAGAAACAATTCCTCCACATTTATTTTCATTAACTAAGCAGTTTAAGCCAATTTCAAGTCTAAAAACAACTATATTTCACACATGGTGTTGCAGCAAAGTGCCTAAACGTGCTCAAACAGTCACAAAACTTAACATACATGATAAACAGGTATTAGGCTACCTCCGTAACCATATACAAGTTATCATGTTTTCTAGGGTGTTACAGAGGCCACCATACAAAATTTAGAAACTCAAATTGGACAATTGGCCTCTACATTGAGTCAACTGCAGGCCCAAGGTTTTGGATAACTCCCTTCCCGAACAATTCCCAACCCAAATGGGAATGTGAGTGCCATTATGCTGAAGTTTGGAAAATATGTAGAAGCATCACCTAAACCTCAACCAGCCAGCAAGCATCAACCAGCAGAAGAAACAATTTCTGATGAACCATCCTAAAAATCTGAGGGTAAGAAGAAATTAGTTGTTGTCGATGAGCAGCAGCAGCCTACAGTGGCTCTTCCCTTTCCACAAAGAGTCATTGAGACCATAAAGATACATGAGGCTGAAAAGGACAGAGAGATCCTTGAGACTTTTAGGAAAGTGGAAGTCAATATTCTGTTGTTAGAAGCGATTAAGCAGATACCGAAGTATGCTAAGTTTTTAAAGGAACTGTGTACATACAACAGGCAGCTAAAGGGCAATGAAAGAATCAACATAGGGCAAAATGTTTTAGCCCTCATCCAGCCTATGCCACAAAAGTGCAATGATCTTAGGACTTTTACAATTCCTTGCATAATAGGAAATCACAGATTTGAGCATGTCATGCTAGACTTAGGTGTTTCCATTAATGTAATGCCTATGTCTATTTTTGATTCCCTTGAACTTGGTCCTTTGCAGGCTACAAGTGTGGTGATCCAGCTAGCTAATAGGAGTAATGCTTACCCAGCTGGTTTGGTGGAGGATGTGCTGGTCCGGCTGAATGAACTGATTTTTCCTGCAGATTTCTACATTCTAGATATGGAGGGGGAGTCACCTTCCAACAAGGCTCCACTCATTCTAGGGAGACCTTTCCTCAAAACAGCTCGGACAAAGATTGATGTGCATGTAGGAATTCTTTCCATGGAGTTTAGAGCTTCCATTGTGAGGTTTAATATTCTTGATGCTATGAAACACCCCATGGAAGAACATTCTATCTTTCATATTGATTTAATCGATGATTTGGTTAATAATTCATATGTTGGCTTTGTGAGGAGTTTCTTGAGATTGTTGATTTTGATTATTTTATTTACGATGATTTGTGCACTTGTGATGGTGATAAGTTATGTTCTGTGTGTTCTGAAATTTTTGTATTTTTGGGATATGATGAGTTTGTCCCTATGTTAGCAGATTGTGCAACAGGTGATATATATGTAGAGGTTCAAGCAGTAGAAGCAGAATCATTGCAACACCCTAGATTAATTCCTTCCATAATGCAGCCACCACGTTTGGAACTGAAGCCATTACCCGAGCACTTGAATTATACATATTTTGCAGATAATGAGCAACTTCCGGTGATTGTAGCCAAAAACCTCCTTGCTGAATAGGAGGCGAGACTGCTACAGCTTTTAAGAGAGAATAAGAGGGTCATCATCAGTGGTCAGGGTTCACATTTCTATAATCGGAGCATGGAGGCTTTAATGAAGAAGTATGGAGTCATGCACAAAATTTCTACACCTTACCACCCCTAAACCAATAGGCAAGCCGAGATTTCCAACAGAGAGATCAAGCAGATACTTCAGAAGACAATCCAACTTAACAGAAAAGACTGGAGCAAGAGATTTGAGGATGTTTTATGGGCTTATCGGACTGCCTATAAGACATCGATTGGGATGTCCCCTTATCGAATTATCTTTGGCAAGGCATGCCACCTACCGGCGGAAATTAAGCATCGTGCATTTTGGGCGGTGAAGAGGTGCAACTTGGACATAGACCAAGCGAGCGTAGAGAGGAAGCTACAGTTGTAGGAATTGGAGGAGATCCGCTTGGAGGCATATGAAAGTTCCAAATTTTATAATGAGAAAACAAAAGCCTTTTATGATAAGATGATTATGAGAATAACATTTGAGATTGGTCAAAAAGTGCTTTTATAAAATTCTCATCTTAAATTAATGCCCGAAAAATTGAGATCTATGTGGGAAGGTCTTTTTGTTGTTACTAATGTTTTTCCTTATGGTGTAGTTGAGCTTTAAGATGTGACTACAAAGATGAGCTTCCAGGCTAATGGGCATAAACTCAAGCACTTTTATGATGGTTTCCAACAGCATACCATGGAGGAGGTGACCTTGCTTGATGCTACTTATCCAACATGAAAGAGAGAGTTTCCTTTCCTTACCTGTTTATTTTCTGTTTCAATTTTTTTATTTTTAATTTAATTTTCTATTTTTCAGTCTATTTTTCTGTCAATTCTGTTTTCTATTTTGCTATTTTTCAATTCTATTTTTGTTGTTTTTAACTTTTGTTTTGATGTTTTTGAAAAAAAAAATTGTGTGCTTCTTGTTTTTAATTTTTAATTGTTTTCCTATGGCTCTTGAGATGTGTGGAAATTATGAGTTTGGACAAATTGAGGATTAGAGGTTCATGACATAAGTGAATGAATTGTCTTTCATCTTACACTTGACTTGTTTGGTAATGAAAATTGAATTGGGAAATTAAGTTTGATAGACTTATACCTTGCGAGAATTAAAACTTATTAATGAATGGATTTAGTACTTGTGTCATTCTCTTCCTTCTTGTGTGATTTTTACTCATGGATTTTGATCACTCTAGAACTTGCTTTGATTCCTTTTTTGGCTACATTTTCACATACATGCATGAATATGATGTTGGCAATCGCAGATACATCAAATTGCAATCAAATTTTTGGCAGGTCATGAGTTTTACTGTTTCTTGGATGGATACTCGGGCTACAATCAAATTGCAATTGCCCCGGATGATCAAGAGAAAACAACATTCACCTGCCTTTATGGTACTTATGCTTTCAGAAGAATGCCCTTCGGGTTGTGCAACGCTCCTGCTACTTTTCAGAGGTGTATGATGGTCGTTTTCACTGATATGGTATAGAACTGCTTGGAGATATTCATGGACGATTTCTCTATTTTTGGTGATTCCTTTGATGGTTGCCTTCAGAACTTGGCCCTGGTGTTGCAAAGGTGCGAGGAAACCAATTTGGTGCTCAATTGGGAGAAGTGCCATTTTATGGTCCAAGAGGGAATAGTACTTGGCCATAGAGTGTCATCGAAAGGAATAGAAGTGGACCGAGCTAAAATTGAAGTGATTGAGAAACTTCCTCCACCAATTTTAGTGAAGGGAGTTCGGAGCTTCCTCGGTCATGCTGGATTCTATCGGCAGTTCATCAAAGACTTCTCTAAGCTTGCTAAACCGTTGTGTAACTTGTTGGAAAAAGATGTGGTTTTCAAGTTTGATGAAGCTTGTATGGAAGCCTTTGTGGAATTGAAGAAGAGGCTTATCTCTGCGCCAATTATCACTACTCCAGATTGGACTTTACCATTTGAGCTCATGTGTGACGCTAGTGACTATGCAATTGGAGCAGTGTTGGGCCAAAGGAAGAACAAAATCTTTCATTCCATCTATTATGCAAGCCGGACACTCAATGATGCTCAGTTGAACTACACCACCACTGAGAAGGAGCTCCTTGTTGTAGTATTTGCTTTTGACAAGTTCAGAGCATATTTGGTTGGCACCAAAGTCATTGTCTTCACAGATCACTCTGCCATCAAGTATCTAATAAGCAAAAAAGATGCCAAGCCAAGGTTGATTCGCTGGGTACTATTGTTACAAGAGTTTGATCTTGAGATCAGAGACCGAAAGGGTGCTGAAAATCAGGTGGCTGATCATCTTTCCAGGTTAGAGAATGAGAAGTATCAGCAAGACCCAGCCTTGATTGGTGAGACTTTTCCAGATGAACAGTTGTTTGCTGTGTTTGCTAGTTCAGATCCATGGTATGCTGATTTTGCTAACTACATAGTGAGTGGATTGGTGCCATCTAAATTGTCTTATCATCAAAAAAAGAAGTTCCTTCATGATCTCATATATTTTATTTGGGATGAGTCATTTCTCTTTAAGCAGTGTGCTGATCAAGTGCTTAGAATATGCATTCCTATGGAGGAGACTAGTGCAATACTTGAGCAATGTCATGCTTCACCATATGGAGGTCACTATGGGGGTGAAAGGACAGCAGCTAAGGTGTTGCAATCAAGCTTCTATTGGCCTTCTCTGTTTCGAGATTCTTACTCCTTTGCAGCCAACTGTGACCGTTGTCAACGAACTAGAAATATCTCAAGGAGGAATGCGATGCCCTTGAACTCCATTTTGGAAGTGGAACTCTTTGATATGTGGGGCATAGACTTTATGGGGCCCTTTATATCATCTTTTGGCAACCGTTATATTCTTGTAGCGGTGGATTATGTGTCGAAGTGGGTGGAAGCCTGTGCTTTACCCACTAGTGACTCCAAGGTGGTCTTGGTTTTTCTGAAAAAGAACATTTTCTCAAGGTTTGGCACCCCTCGTGCTATTATTAGTGATGGAGGATCTCATTTCTGCAACAAGTACTTTGCTGCATTGCTTGCCAAATATGGGGTGACACATAGGGTAGCCACAGCCTACCATCCACAATCAAGTGGCCAAGCAAAGGTTTCTAATAGAGAGTTGAAGCGGATTCTGGAGAAAACTGTGAGTCCTTCTAGGAAGGATTGGTCAAAATTAGCTGGATAACGCTCTTTGGGCATATCGCACTGCTTACAAAACTCCTCTTGGCATGTCCCCCTATCAACTAGTTTTTAGCAAGGCATGTCACCTTCCTGTTGAGCTTGAGCATCACGCTTACTAGGCCATCAAGAGATTGAATTGGGATTCTGAAGCTTGTGGAGAGAAACGGTTGTTGCAACTCAATGCACTTGAGGAATTTCGTCTCCAAGCAAATGAAAATGCCAAGTTATACAAGGACAAGGTGAAGAAGTGGCATGACAATCGTATTATCCCAAGAAACTTTGCATCAGGGCAGAAGGTTCTCCTGTTCAACTCAAGGCTTAAACTATTTCCTGGCAAGCTAAAATCTAGATGGTCAGGTCCACTTCTAGTTGTGGAAGTTTTTCCTCATGGTGTCGTAACCTTGGAAGACCCAGTTTCAAAGTCAACCTTCAAGGTCAATGGTCAGCGGCTCAAACCCTACTTAGGTGGTGAGGTGGAGAGGCACAAAACCTCACTTACCCTCGCTCCTCCATCCTGAGTGTCTGCAAAGTCCAGCCAGGACTATAAATAAGGCGCTTGTCGGGAGGCAACCCAAGTTCTTAACCCTATCTCTTCGCTTAGGACAATTTTATGCATGATTTTTCTTTTATTTTGTAATTTTGGTTGATTTTGTTTTATTATTTTAGTGTTTGTTTTTCAATTTGATGCTTTGATTGTTCTTGTCATTCCTATGTTGTTTCTTAGATGTTTGAGAATAAGGGGGTGTGTTTGATGCATGGATGTGGGGTATTCTGGTGTTGCTGTTCAAATTTGAGATCCAGAGTCCCATGCCTAGGCGTGGATTTTACACGCCTAAGCATGGTGGTCTTAGCTGCAATAGGGGGAATTTACCAGAGGGTTCCACGCCTAGGCGTGGTACTCTCTGCGTTTTCAGTATTTTTGACCTGCAAGAATCACGCCTAGACGTGTGTTTTCCACGCCTAGGCTTAGTATTGCTGTTAAAAAAATTTCATAAAAAAAAATAAAAAAATAAAAAAAATCAAATTAATAACCACGCCTAGGCGTGTTAACATCATGCCTAGGCGTGATGTGTCTGTTGCTGCACAAAACGCAGCAGTTCTGTCCTTTCTTTCCTATTCCCCTCTCAAATCCCTAACCCCTTTCTCGATTTCTTCCCCTCCTTCGAGAGCAGAGCACCATTTCGTCCACCATTCCATCTCCCTCGTATTCTCTTCTTTCACCCCTCCGCCAAAACACCTCCACCGTAACACCACCGTAGCAACCCTCCATTTTCCCCATAGCCACCGTAGATTCCTCCCCACCATTCCCTCTCCACTATATTTCCTTCCTTTTTCCCCAACCACCGTACCTTCTTCTCCCTCTCCATTTCCCCACCCAACCACCACCGTAGCTACCCTTTCTCCAATTTTTTTCTTTGGTTGCTTTGGTTACTTTGGTTGGTTTGCTTTGGTTGCTTTGGTGCTTGACTTAATTTAGCTGCATCCACGGTAAGCTTTCTTTCCCATTTTTCTATATTTTCATATTGCTGGCCTAGTTTTGATATATGTATGTGAAGTGTGCTGTGCTTTATTTGTTGGTTAATTGATTAATATGTGTAATTAGCCTATTTTGTTTACATTTGTGGCTAATTTATACCAGTCTGATCTCCTTGGCTTATTCAATGTGTTGCTAGTTCCTTGCCCAATTCTGATTGTGCCCATTTCCTGTGGATTGTCAATGGTACTGTTGCCATGTTTGGCTCATTCATTTGGGCTAGTGTTAGGTTGTGCACTGGTTTTGGTTGAGACTCCAACTGAATCGTAACTTGTATGGTTAGGGATGACCTGTTTCATGATGGTTTGGTTTGTAGTTGGATCTGTTTGCCTAATTTTCTTTTGGTTTGCATGCTTGCATTGCTCTGTTCATAGTGTCAGTCACTTGCATCAGCAAAAATTTAACTGGGTTGTGCATGATTAAGATGGTGATATTGTAATGAAATTGGAGGATGTTAATGTCTATTGTTATGATGCTTGAGCTCTGTCATCATCTGGAATTACCATTTTGAATTTTTTTTGAAAGATCTGTGGTCACCTTTGGGGTTGCATTGTAATTAGTTTGTTTTTGAAGTGGTTTGGTTTGTGTTTAGATTAGTTCTTGAATCATTTGGTGCTGCTATGATCTGTCCCCATGACTGATATGTTGGGCATATATTTTTTAAGATGTGTGGACAAATTCATGTGTGGATGCTTGGATATTGATTTTTAATGATCTGGCTGCTTGCATATTGGACTGCTTGGATATTGACTTGATTTTGCTAAGCTGTACATTGGCAATGCTTGGTTTGAGGTTGTGATTGTTGTCGTTGTTCCATGCTCGTAATTAATTTGCATTGATTGATTGTTCTGACTGGATATGGGTGCTTCCATTGATTGCTTGATTCTTGTTTAATGGTCATAACTAGGATTTATTTCTTTTCAGGTATCCTCTGATCATGTCAAAGCGTCAAAGAAAAACTGTTGAGGCTGGACCAAGCCAAGCTGAGGAAGGTGATGAGATTCCGGTCTTTGACCCAGCCTACTTTACCTCGCAGGATGCTTTTGACTATTTCTGGCAGCATTTGCGTAAGATTAATATCATACCAGAGAGGGGCTTCCATGGTATCAATGTGGCACGCTATCTTGCCATTTCTGATGCCACTAAAGCACTCCGTTGGCAGACCTTTGCTGAGCATCCTACTGAGGAGTCTGTGGCTGCTGTAGTCAAGGAATTCTATGCCAATGCACATGTTGAGAAGCGTTCCACTATCACCACCAGGGTCAGAAGGAAAGTAGTCGATTATTCTATGGATCATATTCGCCAGATTATGGCCCTTGGCCCTCCTCCTCTTCAGTGTGCTTACCGGACCTTACAGTTGCTTGAAGAGAAGGGAGGAACACCATTCAGCACAGTCATGGCCAGCATATGTGATCCAGCCTTCCCTGTTCAAGTTCAGCGGAATTCTGATCGCTCCATCCAATTTATAAAACAAGAGAGTTTGCGCTGTGAGTTGCGCCCTTGGAATCACTTTGTGTGTTCCTGCTTGCTCCCCACTGAGCACCGGTCTGAGATTTATCCTGAACGGGCATACATGTTGTATGCGATCCACAGTCTGCAGCCAGTGGACACTGCTCAGATACTATATGACCAGATCAGACTGTGCATCACAGCCCGGCTCAAATCACTTTTCTTCCCTTTCCTCATTTGTCGGCTTTGTGAGAGAGCTCATGTCAGATGGAAGGATACTGAGGTGCGCATTAAGCTGAAGACTCCTATGATGGAGAGGGTTGTTCAGACGATCATGACTGCCCAGGAGAAGCGCAGGCAAGCACCAGGTCAGCCCCCAGCTGCAGAGCCCGAGCCTGCTCCTGTACCAGCTCCACAGCCTGCCCCTGCACCTGTCCCACAGCTTGCTGCAGTCTTTGATGCTGCTTGGGCTGCCTCTGTTGATCAGCGCCTGGATCGACAGCAGGAGATGCTGACTACGCAGCAGGAGATGCTGGCTGTGATTTACCAGGGCATTCATTGGATGGCTTTGGGTCAGGGATGCCCAATGGATAATTTTCCAACATTTCCTCCTTTTGCAGCTCCACCAGTTCCAACTTCAACTTCTCTTCCACCTCCTCCACCTGCTGATGATACGAAGATGGGCGCTGAGGGCGATGACCTATTTGATGAGGAGGACTTGCTTTGAGGCGCCAAGGCCTTTGTTTTCTTGCTCTTTCTACTTTATTTTTCTGTTTTTGCTTTCAGTCCATTGTATATACTTTATTGGAAAAAAAAACTTGATTTCTTTTGGATACAGTGGGACACTGCATATCTTAGGTTTGGGGGGGAATTATGATCTTTTTGTGATTGCATGTTTAATCAGTGTTTTGGACATATATATATATTGATTCCCTTCTCTTTCCTTTGCTTTTGCTAAAATTCTTTGTTCCCAAATGTCGGATCTGAATTTGCATGATTATGACTTGAGGGATGAATGTGCGTTGAGGCAAGTTGAATTTGTGCATGCCTGATTTCTGATCAGAATATATGATGATTATGTGGATCAAATATACACTTCACTGCTTGAGAATTCACTTGTAAAAATTCAGAATATTGTGCTTACACTTACTGCCATGACTGTGTATGAGAGAATTTCCCTGTTGCATGTGTGGTGGATTCTGGAATATGAATGAAATACATGATTGGATAAATTTATGATTGGCATGTGTATAGTCAATTTTGCATCTTAGAGGCTTGTCTGATCCCCTTTCAAGGCGAAATCCTAGGCAATACTTTTTCAAGGAAATGACTAGGGCATTTGTTTGGACCGATTGAGCTTTTCAAGCCAACCTTGAGTGAATGAGTCCCCTAGTACCCCCTTTTGAAGCCTAGTGTGCGTGTGTGTGGCCTAATTTTCATTTCTTAAACCCTAATCTCTCCACCCTCTTAAACTATGCTTGTGAAAGAAAGATCTCTTCCCCTCAATACAGGTCCCTTGTTGAGCACATGATTAGGCAGTTCTGTTGTTTTGAGCCATAGTGTTTTGCATGATGCTAAGAATCCAAGAATTTGTGATTACCAACTTTCATTCAAAAATGGTGTCCATAAAAAAAAAAAAAAGAGAAGAAGAAAAAGAAGAAAGAAAGACAGTAAATAAGTGGGTTGTTGTGTAAATTGAAGCCCTTTTGATTTTGTGATGAGAAAATGATGAGAAAATAGAATAAAGAAGGTTGATTCTTCAAGTTGGATTGTGTTTGTGCATCTACATGCTTGGCTTGATTCAATGGAAGTGGTTGATTATGTGTTTGATATTTGAATTCAAATCATTTCCCTTCTTTCTTAGCCACTATCCTTAGCCTTACATTACAAGCTTAAAAGACCTTCATGATTTTTGATTCTGTCTTGCCTACATTAGTGGAGAAAGGGATGAAGGACATTCTTTTGAGAGTGCATGTGCATTTTATAAATTCATCCATCTTACTCTTCATGATTAGGAAAGGGTCTTAAATACATGGGCTTGGGAAATCTTTCATGCACTAAAATGGCATTCAAGGGTGATCATGATAGTTGAGAACTTCTTGCATGTGTGGACCTTGTTGTGAGGATTGAAATGTGATTTCTGAGGGTATGAATGATAATTGGAAGCTGGATTTGCCCTAGTTCAATTTGCCTCATATTTCTTGACCTTTGGATTGGACTGTAATTCCTTTTCTTGCTTGGTTTAGTTGCTCGAGGACTAGCAAAACTTTAGGTTTGGGGGTGTGATAACTTCAGAAAATGAAGTTATTTCACTTGAATGTGATTATATTTAAGCATGTTATCCCTAAGTTTTCAAGGTCATAAGTTCAATTATTGCATGACTTTGGTGAATTAAGCTTGTTGATTCAAATGATTTATAATTGAATCTTTGAAGATCTTATTTATTGAAGTTGTATGGATTGTGGTTTGATGGACTTCATTATTTTGATATAGGTATTCAAGATGAGAAAGACCTTGGAAGAGATGAGGAATGTGAAGAATGACTCAAATTGCGAAGAAAATATCAAAGGGAAGTGCTGCTAATCCACGCCTAGGCGTGACAAATCCACGCCTAGGCGTGGCCCTTGCAGTTTCTCAGGGATTAGAGGCAGAGACATCCATGCCTAGGCGTGGCTAGGTCACGCCTAAGCGTGTCAAACTTAGTTTTTCAAGATGATTCAAACAGAGACCTCCACGCTTAGGCGTGGATTTGTCACGCCTAGGCGTGGCAAGCAGAAGATAGGCACATGATTCATAACCACGCCTAGGCGTGGGAAAGCCACGCCTAGGCGTGGGAAAAAATCCTGGCACACGAATTTTACCCTTATATTCTAATTTTTGGGAGGAGGAAGGGGATCATCTTCAGTTTTGGAACACAAGCACGAATTCCAGAGAGCAAGTAAGAGGAAGAAGAACCCATTTGGATTGAAGGCGACTCAAGGGAGAATCAAGATCAAGGAGGAAAATCAAGCTTGGAATCTCTCCATTTTTTGTTCATTCTTTCCCCTTTCTCTCTTGATTTGTAACTTGATGAATCATTTGATTACATTTGTTTTCTTCTCCTTGATAATGTGTAACTAAACTCTAATCTAGGGGCTCTCTAGGATCTTGCTATGGATTTGATTAATTTGTAATTAAGTGAGTATCCTTTCAATGAAATTAATTTTGTTCATCCATATCTATACTTAGTGCTTATTATTGATTGACCATCAATTGCATGATTTTTAATATTCTAATTGAACTAGAAATAGGGTGTTGTGAATATGGATATGATATGGTTGATGTATGTTTAACTAAGGGGATGGACACATACCCTTTGGTCATGCACGGCAAGTGTTTGATAATTGGTCTCAATGAGTGATCCTTATGTTAACTCACATGGACACATAGTGGATTAATTAGGTTTTACATGGGTAATTGACCTAGACATAGGCTCTTATCTATTGATGGTTATTAGCTAACAAATATCATTTCATTGTTAGGTGCTTGTTAATTGCAATTAATCATTGAAGTAGCAAGTGAATAGGAACCCCTAGGCTTTAATCATTCTCATCTTCTCTTGTAATTTTGGTGTTTGGTGCTCTCTTGTTTTGATTTCCTTTATGTTGTAAATTTCAATTGCAACCCTCTCTCCTTTGATTGCTTGGATAAAAACTTGTGAATTTTGGTCAAGTTTAACATTCTTCTAATTAATCAATTCCTTGGGACACGATACTCTAACTCTCCTTTATATTACTTGTCGACCCGTACGCTTGCAGATTTACGGACCAACACAAGTCATCCACTTGATGTCTTACGACATTAAACTTACTATTCTAAGGACTTTATTATGTTTATCAAAAGGAACACAATAAATGAAATGCCTCATATATTAAAAATAACATAATATAATGTATGTAAATACAGAAAAAACGTATCGGCCTCTAGGGCATACACCAACATATGATTGAGGCATTCTTTCCTTGCATTAGCTACTTTAGCCAAATAGCCTGTGGAAATAAGTTTGCCCCAATGGTTTAATATGTTAAGTTTTGATGATGACAAATATAAGACAAAAAGAATGATGCTTATGCTTGATAGATGCGCTTTATAGATGACAAATGCATTACAAAAAGAATATTAATCATGTTACATAGATGTGCTTAATGAGATATATTGTATCATGCATATGAATATATTGAGTTATGAATTTGGACTAACTATGCTTGTGTTAAGTGAGTAATACTTTGTAGAACAGTCCAAGAAGAATGAGAATGATAAAGATGTTCTAAGCAATTTACAAGATTTGAAGAGAAGAAATTTATGGAAGCTTGGATCACATCAAGAAACTTAAGGACTAGAATTGGTATATTTTTCTTTTAGGTTTTCTCCTATGTAAAGATAGAGATTTTATAATAAAAGAGCTCAAATATGTTTTTAAGTCTTTAAAAATGGTTCTTACATGTTTAAATGCCCAACAAACTATTTTTGGAAAGTTAATCTTGGTGGTAATTCACACATTTGAAAAATAGTCAAGTTTGTATTTTGCAAAACTGACATTTAGTTACTATTTTGATCATAACTTTCAAAATACTTTGAGTTTTGTTGTGAAACTTGTTTCATTTGAAAATAGACTCAAAGATTTTTCTAATGACTAGTCATTTGCTTTAATCGGATAAGAAATGAAAAAGTTATGACCTTTTAAAGTCAGCTTTCAAAACCAGAAATGTTGTAATCGATTACACAAGTCCCGTAATCGATATAACGTTGACAGAAGCCATGTAATCGATTACCAGAAGTGTGTAATCGATTACCAAGTGCCCAAAAACGTTTCTAACGGCTATAAACGACTAGTTTTCATAAAAAATCATTTCTAAACACTACCAACGGCTATTATTTTATCACTTGGGCTCTATATATAAGTGTTGTATGAAGCTTATACACCTTTTGAACACTTGATTTGATCTTTGAATCACTAAAATCATATTTTGAGCTCTTTATTGCAAAATCCTTCTATTCTTTTGTTCTTCAATTTGTATTATCCACTCTTAAGAGAATTTTCTATCATCCATACTTTGTTCTTCAAGTTGTATATCTACTCTTGTGAGAGTTTCTATTATTTCTATTCACCTTGAAATCATTGTAAGAGGGTGAGGTATCCCTCAAGAGAGAAAAGGATGAGGTATCCCTTGTAGTGAGACTCAAACACAAAGGGTGAGGTATCTCAAAGGTGTTGTGAGTACTCTTGATTGTAAAGGTCATCAAGCACCTATGAAACTTGAAGAATTGGAGGCTCTAGCACAAGGGTGAGGTATTCCAAGGTGTGAGGAGTGCTCTTGTTTGTACAAAGGTTTTCCTAGCACCTGTGAAGTCTAGGAGATAGTGAAGAAAATCTCAAGTTAAGCTTGAGGATTAGATGTAGGCCACAAGTGGTTGGTGGCTGAACCCGAATAAATTCTTGAGTTTGATTCTCTCTTACTTACATTCTTTAATTTCAGTATTTAGTGTAGTATACTTATCTATTGTATATCTTGTCATCTTGGTGATTTGATTCTATGAACTTAATATCTAGCTTATTTATTTAATTCATCATATATCCCAAGTGGTATTTGTGAAATCACTAATAGTTGCACCTTTGTTAAACTTATTCTGCTGCATTTATTAATTGAGTTATTCAAAATGCTTAATTTCTCAAAGTTGCATTAAAATTTGTAATCACCCAATTCACCCCCCTCTTGGGTGATGGTTACCATGACTAACATAGCCAACTTTACATATTTCACCTTGATTAACCCCCCTTGAACTAATTTTCATATTCTTTGTTATTCTTAGCTCATTACATACCCTTAATGAAAAACCATGTTGTCCCTTTACTTTGGGGAATAGGATAGCATTGACCTTATCATTGGATGAGCTCATGAACAAGTGTGGGAGAATCTTATATTGTTATTGTTGTTTGGTCTTGCTTGAGGACAAGCAAGGTTTCAATGTGAGGGGTGAAAATGTTGTGCTAAATTTTATACAAAAAAAAAAGAATAAATACAAGAAGGTTGTGAAAGAAAAGAGAAAAAAAAAGGAATATGTAAAGAGAATGCGCATTATATGGAATTGGGGGTGAACTTTATGCTTGTCATTTGAATTCCTTCCCAATGCTCTTTTATTCTCTTGGGTATTTAGCTTATCATATCCATATTATTTCGTTTCCTTACCTTGACCCAATTACAACCTTGAGAAAAGCCTTCTTAATTTGTGTATGCATTTGTATAAAATAGTGGAGAATAAAATAGTGGAGAAGAAGAAAATAAGCAAACTTATGGTAGTGTAAATTTTCATGAGTTAAGTTAAGTGAAACACTTACCTTCTAAACATTTCTAACACTAAACACTTGAGGAAGTGAGAGTATATCTTGTGAAAATCTATCATTCTTGATTTATGCTTTTCAATTGAAATTACCTTGCTTATTGATTTGAGATGTAAAGAACTGTCACTTCACGAATGTTTTGATCTCTTAAACTTCTTGGTTGTTATCTTTACGTGTAAACTTTTACATTCTTAAAGGTTATTGGAAAGTGAATCTCTTTGACTTTGGGTTTTTGAGTTTTTGTGTTTCTTGTCCCTTAATTTGAATTTTTAGTTTACTCGGAACATGCAAAAGCTAAGTGTGATAAATTTGATAAACACGATTTTCATACATTCGTTAACCCTCATATTTAGTCTTTTGGACCTCTTATATACTTAATTGATTGGTTTCGGCCACATTTTATAAGTTTGGGTTCAAATTGGGCTTTATTGATTTTTACAGCATTATTATGATTTTATACTATTTCTGTATTTCAGTCATATCTTGAGTTATAGATATCTAAAAATTATATATCTTATCTTGTAGGAAAGATAAGAGAGAGCTCTACAACTTTCATGAGAACCCTAGAGCAGAATCGGATATCTAGTAGATCGAATTGGGCTTGAAAGTTAAAACTCAGGTTCTATCGCGTAACCCGAGTAATGTGCACTAATTGGTCCATAATTAAGGTTGTAGGTGTGATATGGACCTGAAACTGGTGGAATTAGAAAGCTATGATATAGATATTCAACTCTCATGAAGACCATGAATTAGAAATACAATGTTTTGGTGGTGTTTCACCCCTGTGAAGTCGGCTGACAAGATCAGTGACCTGTTATGAGAGAATTGGACATAACTCTCGCATCTAAAGCTCAAATCAAGTGATTTTGGTGGCCAAGGAAAGCTAAGAGGCTGAAAATTAACTTTAACCTAGGGAAAAATTAGGATTGTTAATTTTTAAGTCAGTTATTTTGTTATAAAGAAGGGATCTGAAACAGATAGAAACCCTAGTCGTTTTTTACTTGATTCTTCTACCTAGAGTTTTCTCTTTTCTTTTTGCAAATTAAGTGTGAGAGCCATGGAGAGTTAATTATTTAAGATCAATCCAAGGATCTTGAGAAAATTCTAGTTTGGCTTTGAGATTTTGTTCATAATTTTGATTTTGAATTGAATTAATTATCTTCTTCTTCTCTTGATTTGAATTTCGAATTACATGATTAAATATTTTTGTTGTGTGATGTGATTTGATTGAATCATTAATCTTAATTAAGATTTGTGATTAAATTATGATTGATTAATTGTAATTTAGTCACATGAATTGAATAAGGTTAAGTTGGCAAATTTCTTAATCTAGGTCAATTGAATTCTGATTGTTAAACTAACATAGGTTGCATGACTACAACAAAAAAGTCTTTTAGCGACAATAAATGTCTTTTAGCGACAATAAGAATTGCCGCAAAAACCTTTATCGACAACTAATTATTTGTCGCTATATCCAGTGTTGGTAAAGGTTTTACCAGCCATTATATAGAGTACTAATAAAGACCTCTTTTATGGCCGGTAAAAATATGCCCTTTTTTGCAGCAATTATTTGCCGACAATTGTAATGACAACTAAAACAACCCCAAATTTTCCTTTTTCCATGTCTTTAACGGCATTTGTTATTGCCAGTAAAGACTCATTTTATTGTCGGTAAAAAATGTCTTTTAGTGACAATTGTAATGGCGATTAAAACAACCGCAGGTTTGCCTTTTTTTCATGTTTTTAACAACTTTTGTTATTGCTAGTAAAGACTCATTTTATTGCCGATAAAAAATGTTATGCCTGTTCTTTTTTAGTACAAAAATGTTATGTCTATTTTCGATTCAAGGTGATAGTTCAAAGTCATTAACAAAAATTTTAGTGATAATAATATTTGCCCCTAAAGAATTTAAATCATAACATACAAATGTTCCTAAATACAACATATTAGAATTCATTCTAAAAAGAAAAATATTTTTCATTAAATCCACAATAAAAAAAGAACATCCATAACTTTACAATGTCAACAACAAAACATAAAAAGTACGCTATCTAATAACTAGTGTCATTTTGAGTCTAATAACTAATGTTATCAAATAGTCATAGTACAAGATAGTAGATAGTCTATAAACAAATCTTTAAATCTTGATCATAATGAAATCTTTCACATGCAAAGTTTCTCAAAATCATAGTGTATGACTTGCAATGATAAAATAAAAATAATGTGTCATTCAAATATAGTTCATCAACCTTAGTTAGAAAATACCAATGAAAGTTAAAATATATAATAATATGTCCAAAATCAGTTAGCAAAAATTCATTTTAATTACAAGTCTATATAATTATTAATTTTATAGAATAATGTTTTCTTTGCTAACAATAATCCATAATCATTAGTAATAAAGAGTAATATAACAATTGAATCCTATGGCTTTGCTGAGCAGAACTAAAAGTTGCAATTGCATCCATTTCTTCTTGCAATAAAAGAGTATCAATGAAAATATCAAGATTCTCTCCTTGCATCACATCATCTATTGAGTGACAAGTGATACCAACCTTATGATCAGTTACACGGCCTTGAGGAAAATTGTATGTTCGGATACGTTCAGATCTATCCCCACTAGTAATCTGTACAGTTTGAGAAGCTCCAAGTCAATCCAGAAAGCAAAAGGGTGTAGCAATTGAACACAGTTTACTAAGATATCTCTTCTACCTGCTCTGATCGAAGCTTTGATCGACTACTCTGAACTCTGAGCCTTTCCATTTCATATAGCTTTGCACACAGCACCTTTAGTGCTTTGGCCTTGTTCTAAGCAGCAAAGAAATGGCAGAGAGAATGTAAGGAGAAGAAAAATAACATCACAAAGAAGAGAAATGTAGTACAGAGTAACCAAAATAGTGAATTTATCACAGATCATAATTAACCAAGCCTGGCTCATCAAATCTGTCAGAATGAACCTTATACTATCTTAAACTACTGAAACAAAATAAGCTTAAAAGAAAAAAAAAAAGTTTGCATAATGCTTTCTTCTGCTTTTTCTGAAAGTTGATAAATCTATCCAAGTACTCAAGAAAGTTGAGACCAAAATGTAACTATACCACAAACATGATTTTCTAAATGAGCACAATGTCAAAGAGCATGAAGTGTACACCAAGTTTAAGCTCCACTTTCAAATTTTAGTTTCCCAAAAACTCCAACTCCTGTAATGGCTGCACTAGCCTCCTGAGAAAGTGAAGTCCAAACCAAAAATACATCAATTACAAGATGAAATTCAATTCTACTATCAAGAACTTGTGGCACACAGTACAACCAAAAGGTTGCAAGCATAGAGGATACCGCAATCAACAATTCAAAGCACTAAACTAGGATAGTGCTGAAAGTCAGGTCATATTTAGTACGCATTAATGTATGAAATATGTACCTTGTACCCTTTAAGATCAGATTGAGCTATTCAAACTTCCAGCCTTTATTGTGAGCATGCTTCTCATACCTATCTCATGTTAGACAACATCCCTTTTAGAAAACGATAACAACAGTTTCTGACCAATTTCCAGGGATACAAATGTAACCTTACATTTTAAAGATGTCCATCGCAAACAAGGAAGCCTCCTCCCCACCAGTGGCTGGTCAAAAATGGTAAAAGCAAATGAAAATGGG
The DNA here is from genome assembly GCA_029884605.1 of Ormosia emarginata. Taxonomy (NCBI): domain Eukaryota; kingdom Viridiplantae; phylum Streptophyta; class Magnoliopsida; order Fabales; family Fabaceae; genus Ormosia; species Ormosia emarginata. The sequence goes on from JAQQTP010000074.1 coordinate 1,842,107, forward strand.
GAAAGAAAGCATAAGACCATGGAGAGTCAAAAGCAAACAGGCACAATAGTAAAGTGATCAACAAGACCTAAGACAACTTAGCAGACATTCATTGATGCATATGTTTGATGAACACTAATAATAGATATTAGATATCCATTTTCAACAGTGACACTTTATCTGCTCTCACCTCCAAAATGCAATCCCTTTCATCAGCATCGTCCTTAGGAAGTAATGACTTTAGCAGCAAATTTTGCAGTCTTCTTTCTTCCTCTATGGCCTGGCCCATTTCTTCTGTTGCCATATTAGGCATGTCTTTATCTTCATAACATTCAGCCATTAGAGACTTCAAGCCATCAATTTCCTGCAGATAGTAAAAATGTAAAATAGTAATACCAATAAAACTTAATAATTAAGAAATAACAATCACAAACAGTGCACCATAAATTATTATTGCTTTTGCTAATAGTTAGAAACAATAATTTCAAAAGGTGATCCAAATTGGATAGAATGTCACGAGTGCAGAATTTGATGACATAATATATCTCATAATACATTATATTATTATGTTCAGGTGATGTAACCCACCTCACCTCAATTACATTTTCAAAGGGGTATATTATTCTATTCATTATAAATGATATTTGAGGCTGGAAGGCCAAACTCAAACGAAACAAAGACCCACGCGAGACCGAACGTCCTACTGTTTTCGTGAGTATTTTTTTTTTTAAAGTTAAATTTCAAAGACCCATGGGTGAAAATTAATTTCTCAGTCATAATATTAGCAATGAAGTTTCTCTGTCATAAAACCTGAAAATCAATAAATAGATTGAACCAAAGAAAGAAGGAATGAAAGGTACCAGTAGAGTAAGAACGAAGAATGGTGGAATGCAAAAATGGAGTTCGAATTGCTTCCGATACCGAGAAAGATAACGCCAAATAAACCTTCTATGACTTCTCATCGCTAATGCTTCTCCCTCTCTCACTTCCAAGAGTTTCCGATTCACGGATCTGGTGCGACGGGTTGCGGGCTCAGGTGTTGCTCGCGGGTCATGACAGCGCGTGGTGGTGGCTCACGGATCAGGGTCGCGGCTGGCTTGAAGGCGCGACGCAGACTGGTGGCTTGGGGCTTCTGCGTTACGCACGGCGTGGAGGTGCACAGGGGAGAGGTGCGCTCGCGGCTGGTGCGAGCACAGATCTAGGTTTGTGGCGCAGCAGGTGGTAGCCCAAGGAGGCGCGACGACTCTTGGTTGATGTTGACGGCAGCGCTTGGCTTTTGATGGGTAATGGTTTCAATAATAGCGGTGAGGAGCGGCTACAAGTGACTCAAAGGTAGGTCTGGTGATGTTCGTCAATGGTGGCTTATGTTTGGAGATAATGATAGATAATTGGGTCAGAGTTTCAGAATGTAGAAGGAAAATTATTTTTGATTAAAAAAGACTATGGGTGGGAATAGAAAAAGTGTTCCGCGGGCGAAATTCTGTACGTTTCAGAATAGGTTAAAATATTTTTGTTATATTTGCTACCAAAATTAGAATTTTTAGTGTCCAATGTTCATTTACTAAAAGATCATCAGTTTAGAAAAATATATTACCACGATTAATGTATGACCACTAAAGAATTGTCGTTAAAGCTTCTTTTTATCTTAGTTCTAGCGATGGCAGATTTATGAATTATTTGTTAGTTAAATTATAAATAATTATCTAATGTTGAATTTTATGTGTTTGATGCATAGATTTTGGTCAATCATAGATTAACCAATTAATTCAATCAAAATATATGTTTAGTGATCGATAACAAGTCAACTAGATTTCTGATTGTTTCTTAGATTGGTTACTTTGCAATTTGATTTTCTTTCTTATATTTAATTATTACGTTTATATTCTGCATCTGACGGTTTCTTGGATTGGTTGCTTTGCAATTTGATTTTCTTTCTTATATTTAATTATTACGTTTATATTCTGCATACACAATCTCTCCATTTGTGATCTTGATTTGGTTTGATTGGTATTTTGATCCTCAAGAGACGACTTGGTTCGCTGCCTTGTACTACAAGCTATTGGTACTGGAATTTTATTATTTGGTTAAGCTCGATGTAACGTTCCAAGACTGCCTGCAGGATTGATGAGTGTCACTACAAACTAACACAGGTCTTTTTAGCATGTTTTGTCCTCACTCACACGCATCCTAGGAAACTTCCCAAGAGGTCACTCATCCCACAAGTGCTCCAAGTCAAGCACGCTTAACCATGGAGTATTTATATTCTTAGCTCCCGAAAAAAAGATGCATCTTGTTGATATGAGTGGTGCTAATTAATTCCTTTAAGTCATTCTCAACAGTGTTGTCACATATCTACACAGTCTCTGAATCCCTCTCATTCTGGTGTGTATTCAGTTCATTCATATGTCCCTTCGCCTAGAAGCCTACCAGGAGCCGCTCCTTGTCCGTGCTTCATTTTTTTGCATCGGCGACCACTCCCCGCCCTCGTTGGCCCCGGGTGTCACACTCGACATTCAAATCAATGTTCTAGACCGGGTTTTGAGTTAGCGGTTCATGAGCAATTCGGTCCACCAAAATAATATCTCATATATTTATATGTGCTATTAAATAAGTTAATCTACCTATTTATGAGGTGCAAATCTCTCACAGAATCCCTTATAGATATGGACATTAATTACATCCTATATAAATAGAGAAATTAGTTATAAGAGATAATAATCCCATGGATTCTGATCCTAAATAATAACATTCAATCCATATTGAACTACGATTCTTATCACCTAAGACACTCCTATAAATACCATGCAATGTCTCAAAAGCATGTATCTAATTCCAAACACTACAAACCTTGTGTATGGTCTAACTTGAGCGTCAGAGTTCTTTTTGCAGGTATGCACCCTGTAACGCCCCTTTTTGGGAGGGAACGTCACATTGTCAAACAAAGTAAAATGCGGAAATTAAATAATTAACGATTAAGACCCGGTTCATTTTAATTAATTAATGTTTAACCATGTGAGCAAATTTGACAATATTTTTTTTTTTATAATAATAATAATGATACTACAGAGTGCGGATAAATAACGAATAAAACAATACATGAGATTTGCACTGAATAGCATGCATATATATATCTAGAGTTTAATACAAATTGTTTCATAAATACAAGCCTGGCCATCATCAAAAAGCAAAACTATACCCACCCCAAGGGAAACATGCATATATACCCACATGCATATACAAAATATACAAATTTCAAATCAAAAGAAAGATACATCAGCCCCCAAAAACAAAAACTGGCGTGGCCATCGGTAAGCCACCAATGATCATCGACCCCTCAAATAGAAAGGGACCGATTCGGGATCATCGGGAGGACCTCATCGAGGATCTTCCTCATCCGAGGACTCATCCATAGGAACCACAGAGGCGCGGGACGGAGCCCGAGCGGTGGAATCAAACGAATCCTCTGCGGGGTGTAGTAACGGGGACCCCACATCTCCCCGATGGCGAGGTAAAACTCCAAGCGTAAGGCGATGTAGCAAGTGAGGACCAGGTGCCTCATGGCGTCTCCAGGCAAGTGATACGGACACGTCTCCCACATACACACAACGGTCGGAGTTTAGGTTGATGTGCCAACACTCCGCCCTCCGAGGAAGGTCGGCGCACATCTCCCAAAAATCCGCGCGTGCGTGCGGACATCGTCGCAGTCAAAGTCAATCTGTGCGGGCCGAAGCCGGGAAGGCGAGGCTCTTCCGTCTCTTCACCGTCGTCTTCGATCGACAGGGTGCACATAAACAAGCAAGTAATAGAAGCACGGGGAAAGAGGTAAGATATCCTACCATCAATACCAATACAAAGAACAAGAACCGAACGCGCGCATAACGCCCACGTAGCATGTAAAGGCAATAAATAAGCTTTTAAACAGATAACCGGTCAGCAATCATTAATAAAGGTAATGAATAATTCATAATATCCAGGCAAGTTAAATATCGGGTAAACAATAATTTTCGGATGTCGAATATTCCATGATGCATGGACTCAACATTCAATTTCCTACTCCATGGAGCTAGACTCAAAAATGTCGAGAGAGAAAGATCGGGAGACATGTCGTCAGGGACTTACCGCCGGGCCGAGTCTTATCAATAATTTTCCACGTGCACAATCATGGCATTGCGCAGACATTCTACACTAGATCACGATATGGGGACGGTGTCAAGTCCGGATCGTCGGTGCGTTGCATCGGTTTGCCCCACGTACGCAGGAGCTACCAATCGCCCATTGCGAAGGACCCGCACCCCGACGCCCCAAGGTCATAACAAGACCCACACTTGTCTACTCGCACCCGCACTAAGGTGTGTTCAATCTCCTAGGCAACTTGGCCTTACAACAGTCCACACGGACATCACAATGCATAAGACACTATGCATGCTCATGTATGATCCACAATCTCATACAATTCATAATATACCATAATTGATCAAGAGAGTGCAATAAGCAAATTTGCATCCAAGAAGAACCCAATATCCACATAATATCAATTTATAATTCAAGGAACACATTATGGGTCCATTATGGATTTCTAAAATCTCCAAGTCTTATGAAATTCATCTCATTGGTTCATTTACTTGTCATTTGATTCAAGTTACTTGATTCTTATAATTACCTTCCAAGCTTAGCTCATTTCCTAAGTCTCCACCACAATCCATCATGAATTTATTGTTACAAGTTTCCTATTATCAATCTACATTTTAAATCGCTTGATTAACTCAAGTCTTGACATCTCAAATTTGTTAATCTTTTCCCTCATTCAAGCCCTCAAAACCGTGGCACTCAAGAGAGTCTTAGATCACAATTTTCTTCTCACTAATTTAGTCTTCCTTTACTTAACCTACCTAGCATTATTCTTGGCACCATGACAACCAAAATTCTGCTCCTAAAACAACCCAAAACAGTGGCACTTACCAAGGTTTAACAACCAGAATTTTGTCCATTTAAACCAACCTTAACTACTTGATTTTATTAGCCATGCATTGATCAAAAATTAAGCATTACTTCCACTCATTTTCCAGCACAAAAACAGCCCCAAAACAAGCCAAAAACCGTGACTCACTCAAGGTTCCAACAACAGAATTTTATCCATTCAAATCAACCTTAACTACTTGATTAAATTAGCCATGCATTGATCACAAATTAAGCTTCATTTCCATTCAATTTCCAGCACACAACCAGCCCAAAACAGAGCCAAAAACCGTGGCACTCCAAGGGTCCAAACAAACCAGAATTTTTCAAAGCATTCATACATGGTTTCCAATCACAAAATTACACAATCAATCAACCACTCAAAGCTAAATCAAAATCACATTCAAGAAACCAATTTCAAGCAAGTTCAAGAACAACCACCATGTGGTTCTTCTTCCAAAAATTAAATACAAGATTCCTAGTTGCTAAAGAGGTTGAGGAGGATTAATCTTCCTCTTACCAAGTTGATGAACCAAGAAACTCCAAGAATCACCCTTGATTTTCGGATTTGGAGCACCAAAAACCCTAGAAAATTTGGTCCAAGTTAGAACAATGAAATGGTGTGTAAAGAAGAAGAAAATGGCCAATAAACCAAGGAAAAACAGAAACGAAAATGGGAGGGGAAGGCTGGAATTTTTTCACCATGGGAGCTCACCTTCAAGGCTTGAGGAATGGTTGAAGATGGAAGCTTTTCTTGAAACTCCAAGCACCAAAGATGAAGAGGAGGAGTAGGAGATTAAGGAAATGTGGTTAGATTAAATTTTTTTGTGAAGGTTAGGTTTCATGGGAGAGGGCTGGACGCAGGGGTCTCTTTGGAAGGAGAAGAGAAATATGTGAAAAAGAAAGGAGAAGAAGAGAACGTAAATGAAGAAGCAAAATGTGTTTTTGGTGATATTATGTCAATTGATTTATTTGAATAATTGAATCCAATTTCTTTCTCCAATTTGGGCTGCAGACCACGTAAGTGAGAGGGAGAGAAATGAGTGGGAAAAATTTGGCTTCCTTTGGAAGCTAAACACTTGGTCAAAGCTTGGGTCAAAGCTTGTTAAGGAAGCTTTGATTAAAATACACTTAAATTTGAATTAAAGTGAGTAAATTAAATATAATGTAAATAGCATTAGGATAAGGTGATAGTATTTTTATTACACACTATTATCCATTAGATAATAGTTACGGTTAATGTAAGTCGTATTTAATTAATCCGACAGATGAATTCTTATTTGTATTGATTTAAGCGTAAACGTCAAAGATTTCTCGGAAATTTGCAAAACCTCGTAAATCGTGTCAAGTCCGGGTTTAGTAAGATCCCCCGTTGACTTATCCATAGTCCAAAGTTCGCAGAGAAAACATCGCGTTTTCCTGTTCGGCCAGTCGGTGTGCACGCAAAACGAGGAATATACGGTAATATTCGACGTTTCCGAGAAAATTCCCAGAAAATTCTCAAAAATTGCAAATATTATAAAACGACTATCCGTCATATAAATTTTCAATTTTTAAAGCGTTACGATCGTTTTCACGACTCTGCTCGAGTTTCACGTAAAACGAGGAATATATTAAAATATTCGTCGTTTAGAAAATTTCAGAAAAATTCCTAAAAATCAAGAATATTATAAAATGATGATTTATGATCAAATATGTATTTTTCGGGATGTTACAACACTCCCCTACTAAAAGGAATTTCGTCCTCGAAATTTTCATACCTTAAAATAATTTCGGATGTTGCTCCTTCATCTTGTCTTCCAATTCCCAAGTCGCATCACCATTGCTTCATTCCAAATCACCTTTACCAATGGAATCTCCTTGCCTCGTAGTTGCTTTATCCGTCGATCCTCGATTCTCGCAGAGACGTTTCATAGGTCAGGTTCTCTTTTAAGCTCACCGTGTGTCAGGTGCTATAACATGACTTGGATCGGGTAAATATTTACGAAGTTGTGACACATGGAAGACATTGTGTATGTTTGAAAGAATAGGGGTAAGGCTATACGGTAAGCTACCTTGGACCTATCCGGCGAAGAATTTGGTAAGGTCCAAGAAATTTTGGAGTGAGTTTTCTAGATTTCAAGGCCCCGACCCCGGTCGTGGGTGTGACTTTCAGAACACATGCTCACCTTCTTCAAACTCAAGAGGCTTTCTTCTCTTATCCGCATAGCTCTTCTTAGGCTCCGAGCAGTTCTCATCTTCTCTTGAATCATCTTGACCTTTTCGGTTGTCTCGTTGAATGATATCAGGTCCAATTGTGAGACGCTCTCCATCTTGGTACCAACACAACGGCGTTCGACACCGCCTTCCATACAGGGCTTCATATGGTGCCATCCCTATACTCGCATGGTAACTTGTTGTTGTATGTGAACTCTATCAACGGCAAGATTTGGTCCCAACTCCCAGTCTGCTCAATAGTACACGCTCTAAGCAAGTCCTCTAGAGATTGGATCGTCCTTTCCGATTGTCCATCGGTTTGTGGGTGGTACGCTGAACTCAGACGTAACTTTGTTCCCGCCGATGCTGTAGACTTTGCCGAGAATTTTGAAGTAAATCTCGGATCCCTATCCAGAAACTATACTCGTAGGCACACCATGCGGTCGAAATCTCTCCAATATACGGTCGGGTCGACTTTTCCAAAGCTGTACCTTATATTAATCGGGAGGAAATGAGCCGATTTTGTAAGCCGATCGACTATTACCCAAATCGAGTCATGTCCTATCCTTGTCCTTGGCAATCCTACAACGAAATCCATTGCAATGTAATGTCCCATTTCCATTCAGGAATAGACAACGGTTGTAGTGATCCGGCAGGTCTCGATGTTCCACTTTGGCTTTTTGACGAGACTAGACAAGTCGATACACATCTAGTAACGTCACTCTTCATTCCATGCCACCGAATAACTTTTTCAAGTCTTGGTACATCTTCGTTATGCCTGGGTGCATATTCAGCAAGTCTGGTGTGGGCATGTTCCACAATGTACTGCTTCAGTTCTTGATCACGGGGAATACAGACTCTACCCCGAAATCTCAGAATTCCATCAGTTCCTTCTTCGAATTCTGTTTTCTCACCTTGTTTCATTCGTTCTCTCACCTCTTGCAAGAATTCATCGACCTTCGCTTTTCCCCCTATGTCCTCCATTAGCTCGCTTGAGATGGTAACCATATTCATACAAATTTTTCCTGGCTTCAATTCCACAAACGACCACTCATCTCTAAACTGTTCAATGAGCTCCTTTTCCTTGATCATCGGGGCGAAGCACTGATAGTTTTTCTGCTCAAGGCGTCAGCCACAACGTTCGCCTTACCTGGGGTGGTACAACGGTTGAAAGTCATAATCTTTCAAGAATTCTAACCATCTCCGTTGTCTCATATTCAGCTCTTTTCGATCGTACAAGTACTTCAAGCTCTTGTGGTCACCTTGAAGATGTTGAATGTCGCTCCATAGAGGAAATGTCTCCATATCTTCAGAGCAAAAACCACAGCTGCCAACTCCAAATCATGAGTCGGGTAATTCTTTTCATGCACTCGCAACCTGTCGCGAAGCGTAGGCTACCACCTTTCGGTGTTGCATAAGAACAGATCCCAATCCTTGGTACGAAGCGTCAAATACACCTCGAACGGTTCATTCGGATCGGGTAACACTAATACAGGTGAGGTAGTCACCGTTTCTTCAACTCTTGAAAACTCGCTCACATTTATCGGTCCATTCGAAAGCTTGATTCTTCTTCGTCAATTGAGTGAGCGGTCCGGCAATCTTGGAAAACCCCTCTATGAACCTCCGGTAATATCCGGCTAAACCAACGAAACTACGGACTTAGTCACGACTTCGGTTGTTCCCAGCTCGCAGTCTGCCGCTTCTACTTTGCATGGATCCACCGCGATTCCTTCTTTTGAGATTACGTGACCCAAAAACTTCACCTCATCAAGCCAAAACTCGCACTTCGACGACTTGGCATACGGTTCCTTTTCCTTCAAAATCGAAGAACTATCTTTGAGGTGCTCAACATGATCCTCCTGATTCTGGGAATATATCAGGATGTCATCAATGAAGATGACAACGAACCTATCCAAGTACGGACGAAAGATGCGGTTCATATAGTCCATGAAAATAGCAGGCGCATTCGTCACACCAAACGGCATCACAAGATACTCGTAATGACCGTATCGCGTACTGGCGCGTCTTGGGTATATCCTCGTCTTCACTCTTATCCGATGATACCCGGATCTCAAGTCAATCTTCGAAAATACCGCTGCCCCCTTCGGTTGGTCCATCAAGTCATCAATTCTCGGTAGAGGATATTTGTTCTCGATTTGTCAACTTGTTCAATTGCTCGTAATCCACACACAATCTCGAGGTACCGTCCTTCTTTCGAACTAGTAACACAGTGCTCCCCACGGAGACACACTTGGTCTAACGAATCGCTTCTCCAAAAGCTCTTCTAGCCGCTTCTTAAGTTCACCTAATTCTCTCGGTGACATTCGGTGACGGCATATAGACACGGGACCAGCTCCCGTACTAGATCAATAGCAAACTCGATTTCACGTGCGGCGGTAAACTGGTACTTCTTCGGGGAAGATCTCGGGAAATTCCTTCACTACTGGGAATAGTACTCAAATCGCCTCACTCTCAACTTTCGTAGAGAAGATAATAGCATGTACCCACGAGCTCCTTCTTTCAAGAAAGCTCGTGCTTGGCAGTTGGCCGTCAAGTATCTAGAATTCTCATCCACGGGAAAGACTATGGTCTTACTAGAACAATCTAACAGAACATGGTTGGAAGATAACCAGTCCATCCCTAGGATTATATCTAGCTGTGAAAGAGGTAAACAGATCAAATCGACAGAAAAGATTCGACCTTCAACAATCAAAGGACACTTCAAACAGACTTTGGTAGTAACTACCGGTTTATCAGTGGGGGTTGAAACGGTCAATTCAAAAGGTAGTTCGGACACGGTGTAAACCAAGTCGCAAAGACACGGTCATATGATATGAAAGAATGGGTTGCCCCGAGTCATACAAGTACTTTTAAAAGATTACCTTCTATGGCGCCTTCTCCTTGAATCAAGTCCTCGGATTCGGCAGCCTTCGGCTCCGCTCATAGTGTAGACTCGTCCTCCGGCTTGCGGTTTCTTGGCTCGAGTCGCATTGGTGAAGGCTCGTCTTTGCCTCGGTTCGATCTACGGATATGTGGCCTGGTTTGCCACACCTAAAGCGGATGATCCCCTTAATCGTGCAATCTCTTGTGTGAGATGATCCTTCCCACACTTCGGGCATTTGGATGGGTAGGTCGTATTCGACCGATTCGATTCCCGAAGAACCTCCACCGAGAACTTCCACCGGTTGGTTGATGACTCCTCGTTGGTGGGAATAGGGCTTCTTCCGAAAGCGGTTTGAACCACCGCCTCCACCTCTTTGGGACCGTACAGCCCAAAGTTCCCTGTTTCTCGAGTCTCTAGCTTGCTCCAAGGCTTCAACTTCGCAGCAAGTGTCTAATGATTCCGAGAATACCTTCATTTTCAAGGTAATCACAACTTTCTTCACTTCGTACCTCGGTCCTTCGGTGAATTTCCAAAGACTTCCAGGCTTCATCGGTTTGATCTTTGGTAATGTGTTGAAAATCTCTCCAAGTTTTCAAACTTGGTCTGCGTATTCGCCGACGGTCATGTTCCCTGTCTCGGGTTGAGGAACTCCATCTCCTTTGCGTGTCTCGCATTTCGCAGAAAGTATTTGCCCAAGAATTTCTCCTTGAACAATTCCCAAGTGACCTCTGCTCCTTCGGCTTCTAACGCCCTTTGAGCTCCATTCCACCGGTCTTCGGCATTTCGACAAGCATAAAAGTCGCATAATTTACCTTCTTGTCTTCCGCACAATTCATGCCACGAAAGACTTTTTCCGGTTCCTTGATCCATAAATTAGCCTTGTCGGGATCAAACTCCCCCTTGAAGCTGCGGAGGGTTATGACGACGAAATTCGCTAAGTTTTGCGCATCTAGTCGCCTCAAGTGTTGAGCGGCTCTTTCTTGTTGTTGAGCAAGCGGCGCGTTCGTTTTGTTGCGCAATGAGTTCCGCCATCCGCGGCATTACTTCCACAAGAACTTGCAATATCTCCACCTCTTGCCATTTTGCCTTTCTCTTAAATTAGATTACCGAAAACATAAGAAAAGTCGGAGGAATCCACTCAAGACACTCACCACAGATTCACACAAAGACAAACAAGACAGACTCACACTCAAGACCCAAAGAAAACATAAACCGGCTCGATACCAACTTGATGTAACGCCCTTTTTGGGAGGGAACGTCACATTGTCAAACAAAGTAAAATGCGGAAATTAAATAATTAACGATTAAGAAGGTTCATTTTAATTAATTAATGTTTAACCATGTGAGCAAATTTGACAATATTTTTTTTTTTATAATAATAATAATGATACTACAGAGTGCGGATAAAAGTAACGAATAAAACAATACATAGAGATTTGCACCTGAATAGCATGCATATATATATCTAGAGTTTAATACAAATTTGTTTCATAAATACAAGCCCGGCCATCATCAAAAAGCAAAACTATACCCACCCTGAGGGAAACATGCATATATACCCACATGCATATACAAAATATACAAAGCCCAAATCAAAAGAAAGATACATCAGGCCCCAAAAACAAAAACACTGGCAGCCATCAGGTAGCCACCAATGATCATCGACCCCTCAAATAGAAAGGGACCGATTCAGGATCATCAGGAGGACCCTCATCAGGATCTTCCTCATCCGAGGACTCATCCATAGGAACCACAGAGGCGCGGGACGGAGCCCGAGCGGTGGAATCAAACGAATCCTCCTGCGGGGTGTAGTAACGGGGACCCCACATCTCACGATAAAGGTAAAACTCCAAGCGTAAGCCGGCGATGTAGCAAGTGAGGACCAGGTGCCTCATGGCGTCTCCAGTGCAAGTGATACAGACACGTCTCCCACATACACACAACGGTCGGAGTTTAGGTTGATGTGCCAACACTCCGGCCCTCCGAGGAAGGTCAGGCGCACATCTCCCAAAAATCCGCGCGTGCGTGCAGACATCGTCGCAGTCAAAGTCAATCCTGTGCGGGCCAGAAGCCGGGGAAGGCAGGCTCTTCTGTCTCTTCACCGTCGTCTTCGATCAGCACAGGTGCACATAAACAAAGCAAGTAATAGAAGCACAGGGGAAAGAGGTAAGATATCCTACCATCAATACCAATACAGAACCAAGAACCGAACGGCGCATAACGCCCACGTAGCATGTAAAGGCAATAAATAAGCTTTTAAACAGATAACCAGTCAGGCAATCATTAATAAAGGTAATGAATAATTCATAATATCCAGGCAGTTAAATATCAGGTAAACAATAATTTTCAGATGTCAGAATATTCCATGATGCATGGACTCAACATTCAATTTCCTACTCCATGGAGCTAGACTCAAACAGTCGGAGAGAAAGATCGGGAGACATGTCTCGTGACTTACCGCCGAGGCCGTTGCTATCAATAATTTTCCACGTGCACAATCATGGCATTGCACGAGACATTCTACACTAGATCACGATATAGGGACGGTGTCAAGTCCGGATCGTCGGTGCGTTTGCATCGGTTTGCCCCACGTACGGCAGGAGCTACCAACCGCCCATTGCGAAGGACCCGCACCCCGACGCCCCAAGGTCATAACAAGACCCACACTTGTCTACTCGCACCCGCACTAAGGTGTGTTCAATCTCCTAGGCAACTTGGCCTTACAACAGTCCACACGGACATCACAATGCATAAGACACTATGCATGCTCATGTATGATCCACAATCTCATACGAATTCATAATATACCATAATTGATCAAGAGAGTGCAATAAGCAAATTTGCATCCAAGAAGAACCCAATATCCACATAATATCAATTTATAATTCAAGGAACACATTATGGGTCCATTATGGATTTCTAAAATCTCCAAGTCTTATGAAATTCATCTCATTGGTTCATTTACTTGTCATTTGATTCAAGTTACTTGATTCTTATAATTACCTTCCAAGCTTAGCTCATTTCCTAAGTCTCCACCACAATCCATCATGAATTTATTGTTACAAGTTTCCTATTATCAATCTACATTTTAAATCGCTTGATTAACTCAAGTCTTGACATCTCAAATTTGTTAATCTTTTCCCTCATTCAAGCCCTCAAAACCGTGGCACTCAAGAGAGTCTTAGATCACAATTTTCTTCTCACTAATTTAGTCTTCCTTTACTTAACCTACCTAGCATTATTCTTGGCACCATGACAACCAAAATTCTGCTCCTAAAACAACCCAAAACCGTGGCACTTACCAAGGTTTAACAACCAGAATTTTGTCCATTTAAACCAACCTTAACTACTTGATTTTATTAGCCATGCATTGATCAAAAATTAAGCATTACTTCCACTCATTTTCCAGCACAAAAACAGCCCCAAAAACAAGCCAAAAACCGTGACTCACTCAAGGTTCCAACAACCAGAATTTTATCCATTCAAATCAACCTTAACTACTTGATTAAATTAGCCATGCATTGATCACAAATTAAGCTTCATTTCCATTCAATTTCCAGCACACAACCAGCCCAAAACAGAGCCAAAAACCGTGGCACTCCAAGGGTCCAAAGCAAACCAGAATTTTTCAAAGCATTCATACATGGTTTCCAATCACAAAATTACACAATCAATCAACCACTCAAAGCTAAATCAAAATCACATTCAAGAAACCAATTTCAAGCAAGTTCAAGAACAACCACCATGTGGTTCTTCTTCCAAAAATTAAATACAAGATTCCTAGTTGCTAAAGAGGTTGAGGAGGATTAATCTTCCTCTTACCAAGTTGATGAACCAAGAAACTCCAAGAATCACCCTTGATTTTCGGATTTGGAGCACCAAAAACCCTAGAAAATTTGGTCCAAGTTAGAACAATGAAATGGTGTGTAAAAGAAGAAGAAAATGGCCAATAAACCAAGGAAAAACAGAAACGAAAATGGGAGGGGAAGGCTGGAATTTTTTCAGCCATGGGAGCTCACCTTCAAGGCTTGAGGAATGGTTGAAGATGGAAGCTTTTCTTGAAACTCCAAGCACCAAAGATGAAGAGGAGGTAGGAGATTAAGGAAATGTGGTTAGATTAAATTTTTTGTGAAGGTTAGGTTTCATGGGGAGAGGGCTGGACGCAGGGGTCTTGGAAGGAGAAGAGAAATATGTGAAAAAGAAAGGAGAAGAAGAGAACGTAAATGAAGAAGCAAAATGTGTTTTTGGTGATATTATGTCAATTGATTTATTTGAATAATTGAATCCAATTTCTTTCTCCAATTTGGGCTGCAGACCACGTAAGTGAGAGGGAGAGAAATGAGTGGGAAAAATTTGGCTTCCTTTGGAAGCTAAACACTTGGTCAAAGCTTGGGTCAAAGCTTGTTAAGGAAGCTTTGATTAAAATACACTTAAATTTGAATTAAAGTGAGTAAATTAAATATAATGTAAATAGCATTAGGATAAGGTGATAGTATTTTTATTACACACTATTATCCATTAGATAATAGTTACACTGATTAAGTCAAGTATTTAATTAATCGACGGATGAATTCTTCACATTGTATTGATTTAAGCGTAATCTGTAAAGATTTCTCGGAAATTTGCGAAACCTCGTAAACCGTGTCAAGTCCGGGTTTAGTAAGATCCCCCGTTGACTTATCCATAGTCCAAAGTTCGCAGAGAAAACATCGCGTTTTCCGGTTCGGTCGGTGTCTTGCACGCAAAACGAGGAATATACGGTAATATTCGACGTTTCGAGAAAATTCCCAGAAAATTCTCAAAAATTGCAAATATTATAAAACGACTATCCGTCATATAAATTTTCAATTTTTAAAGCGTTACAGTCGTTTTCACGACTCTGCTCGAGTTTCACGTAAAACGAGGAATATATTAAAATATTCGTCGTTTCCGAAAATTTCCAGAAAAATTCCTAAAAATCAAGAATATTATAAAATGATGATTTATGATCAAATATGTATTTTTCGGGATGTTACACACCCCCTCGCACCACCGTCGTTGTCGTAGTGCTACGAAGGATTTCACTTCCAACCATCAATTCAGGTATTAATCTGAACCTTCTTCAGAACATTGGCATCATTTGTGAGAAAAAATAAAATTCTATTACCATCATCATCATCATGGTTACCATAAGGAGAATCCAAGCCTCTGCCAATCGAAATCACACCTCTGCTGTGTAGAACCAACCTTGCTCTAGCCGTCAATCAGCGTCTGTCCCTACCCATGAGCCGATCCAAGAACCAGTCGTTGCCCAACCAGAACCTAGGCAAGATGGGATAGAGACTTCTTAAACTGGAGAGAATCTCCCCCCTCTGCAAGTGCAAATTCTAGTAGGGCAGCGTCTTGGTCCACAAGGAGCACCTTTTGGGGATGTCAGGCTCGGGTATTGGCGCTGCAGCACTTTGGAGAACAAGTGGAGAAGAATGAAGTTCCATCCTGCCATGTTGAATCCGCTCTCCCAGAGCTATCCAGACAAGAACTCATCTCTCTGGTTAGACTCCAGGATGAACACATTCACAACCTAGAGAAAGTTGTCAACAAGGAGAAAGAAGGTGAAAATCGATCTCCAAGAAAGAATCAAGGAAACCAAAAGGACAAAGCCTACGACGGGGATCACCATCTAGAGTATTCCAAGTTCGTAAAAGCTGGTCTGAACACTAAAATCCTTGTTCGAGGAAAAAAGGAGAAGGATCACAAAGTAAGGAACTTAGTTTCACAAAACCAACATTTCTCCGATAAGTTGATGGCCTATGAGATCCCTAGGCATTTCAAATATCTCACAAATATTGAAGCCTATTATGGGACCACAGACTCTCAAAAACACTTAGATGCTTATGATTTTGCTCTCTTATTTGCTATAGGAGATGACCCACTCATGTGTCACGCTTTCCCTCTGTCTCTGAAGAAAATCGCCCTATGATGGTTCACTACCTTAACTCCTAAATTCGTTGTCAACTGGGAGGGCTTGTCCTCGAGATTTTTGTTGCACTTCATCACCAGCAAGGTGTAGCTGAAATCCATCTCATACCTCTCCCAGGTCAAACAATGAAATGAGGAATCACTCCGAGACTTTATATCTCAATTCAACAAAGAGATAGTGAACATATGTGACTGAGATGAAAGACTCGGACTGCACTACATGAGAGAAGGACTCCGCCTTGGGTTGTTTTCCTTTTCTCTTACCAAGAAAGAGCCCAAGACCATGGACGAGTTCCACATTCGAGATGACAAGTATATCAATGCTGAAGATGTTCTTCGGGCTAGGAAGCATCTCGAGAAGGGAGAAGATGTTAAACCTAAGTCCAGACAACCCAACTAACAAGATTGAAACTTAAAGCCACCTTTCAAGGGAAAGTACAAGGACTACACTCCCCTCAACACACCTCATACTCAAATCTACCAAGAAGTGATGAACACGGAGTTCAGAGATGTGCAAAGGCCTCCACCCTTGTGCAAAAGGACAAGTCTAAGTACTATGCATGGCACGACAAATGTAACAACCTAATACCGATATCCTAGTATATCTGACATATACCTGGATAAGCAGTATCAGTCATGCTACTTCTAACTTAATCATCAACTAATCCATAATATTTAAATAAATAATTATGAAGAGGCATAACCAAAAGTCATACATATATACAACTTTTTACATCATCAAAGCAAATATAAATAATTACATAAGCTTTGCACTGAATATATTAAAATTAAACTAATTTATTTCTTCTATTTTCTTCATCTTCTTACCTTCTTATAGGGCCTTGACCTGCTAACTATGAAACATAAAAGGGTGCAAATATAAAAATTCTCAGTAACACACATATATCTCATGGCACTAATATAGATTTGCACAAGGGTACATTTACAAACTATAACTTATGTCTTTTTTATTGATATTAAACAAGTGTCTACAAAATTGTAAAATATCAAAAGTCTTCTCATGCCTCATCTTTACTATTAAAGTAGGCATACTATATTAACTTAACTATTTTTCAGAATCGCATCCCCTAATACTTATATGTAAAATAGGCTAAATAGCCCTTAGACTACCTGGTAATGTGTGGACTGTTCCATCACATAAATCTGATGGTGAGTGGACTATTCGATGTACTATTTCCACAACATCCTATCTCTTATCCATAGCCTAGCATATGACATAACTCATCCATAACCTAGCATAGGATATAACTCATCCATAGCCTAGCATAAGACATAACTCATCACAACTTCACCTTTAGCAAAGTATTTGTCTCACTCCTTTGCCAGGTCAAGGGACTTGCCTCGCTCCTTAGTTAGAAATTATGATAAGCTTTGGATCAACCTTATTGCATAAGGGTTCCATCTCTTATGGATCAACCTTATTTCATAATGGAGCTAATTTACTAGGGTTCAACCTTATTGCATAAAAGAGTCAATTTACTAAGGTTCAATCTTATTGCATAAAGGAGCCAATTTTACTAGGGTTCAACCTTGTTGCATAAAGGAGCCAATTTTACTAGGACTCAACCTTGTTGCATAAGGAAGCCAATTTACTAAGGTTCAACCTTATTGCATAAGGGAGCCAACTTTACTATGGTTCAACCTTGTTGCATAAGAGAGCCAATTTTAAACCTTATTGCATAAGGGAGCCAATTTTACTAGGGTTCAACCTTATTGCATAAGGGAGCCAATCTATTGACTTACATTGCTAGCTTTAACTCAACTCATGCCAAATAGGCTCTATGACACTCAATTATTGCCAACTAGGCCCTATGGCACTCAACTATTGCCAATTAGATTCTATGACACTCAACTCTTACCATCTAGGCCCTATGGCACTCAACTCTTGCCAATTGGGTCCTATAACACTCAACTATTGCCAACTAGGCTCTATGGCACTCAACTCTTGTCATCTAGGCCTTATGGCACTCAACTCTTTGAGAGAATAAAGCATTTATTGAAGAACTTGCATATTTAACTTAACTTTAACTATTAAAGAAGTTACTAGTGTTCATAGAACTCAAACTATCCCCAAAACACCTCAAATTTTCCCTAAAAAGATTGATTTTCAAGATTTCGCTAAATATGCATCATAACTTATAAAATTCTGAAATTTTATAAGCAAATAGTTTTCTCTCATATCTTTCAAATGTCACAAACCTCATCTCATTTGGCTAAGTGTAGCCAAAGTTATGTGACATTTTGCAGAAACTAAAACAGTGTACTCACTGTTTTTCTAGAATCTGACTTGACTTTAAACTGAATTTTGGAACAACTAAAAGTGGTAAAATTTTGATATTTTGCAGGCAAGAAGCCTTACATATTAGCTTCAAATTCCACTGGTTTCATGTCAATATGACACCGGAGCAGGAAATTATGCAATCTGGTTTACTAGTTGCTAGATTGTCTTTTCTGCAGAATCTACCTCAGATTCAAACAAAAACAGGTATTGATTGGCTTGCTCTAAAATTCTAAAATTTTCACCACATGAAACCTTATGTCTTAGCTTTCTAATGCCACTGGAATCAGGTCAATACGATGTTTGTAGCTCAAGTTATGTTACAAACAATACAAATTGTTAGGATGCTACCTTGTCTCACGCCTAGGCATGAACCTCTCACGCCAAAGCATGACACTCTCTGTCTTGCTTGGACTGAAAACTGATAAGTTCACACCTAAGCATGATAAAGTTGGGCCTAGGCGTGACCAATTCTGTAAAAAATTCTGCAAAACGAACCAATACTCAAAGGGTTCCAAACCAATCCTTAAACCTCTAATCATGGATTCTAAGTAATTTCTAACACCAATCTAGGCCCTTAAACTTGTTGTAATCCTCATACAACCTAGTTACTCACCTAGGTATAGATTTTGGCTAGGAATCTATCTAACTCAAACTCATTACCTAAGCTCCTTCTATGATCTAAAAATGGATTATCTTAAGTCATAAATGACTATCTTGCTCTCACTAAGCTAAAACTAGCTTAACTTAATCCTTGAAATCAAGAATTAAGTTAAGAACTAGGATTTGACTCTCCAAGACCCTTTTTCTATTCAAAATCCCTAACCCATTCAAAAAGAACAAAGAGGGAAAAATGAATAGAAATCCCCTACCTTATGGTGATGACTTACATCTTAGAGTCTCTTGATCTTCCTTGGGTCCTTCTTCTTCTCTTCCTCTTCCCCTCCTTTCTTTCTTTTCTTTTTCCCCTTTCCTCTTACGTTTCTTCCTTTTCTCTTTTCTGCTGGGGCTTGGGGACAAAAGGGGAAATAAGAGAAAAGGACTTAAGTTTCTATATTGAAACTTATATCTGCCGGGGACGCTTGAATTATGCTCATTTAAGTTTTTCAACTTCCAACAACTTTAAAATAAATACTAGAATTCATCTAAATTGTTGTTTCACCTTTATTCTATTTTTTCATATTTGCTAGGGTTCAATCCGGCATTAAAAGCATAACCAGTATACCTAAATATATCAAACTGACTCTGATTGTTCTCAAATTTTAACTGCACCATACTTAACTCATTTGTAACCTAGAAACAAGTTATACATATATGTTTCCCTCAACTTAGCTATTTATGCTATTATTTGAGTCATTTTAAGCTACTTTTCAACTTCTATGTTGCAACAAAGTGCCTAAACTGACACTGTTTGTCACAAAACTGAACTAACATGTTAACCAAGTACTAGGCTACCTCTGTAACCATTTACAAGCCTAACATGTTATTGAGCGTGTTACAACAGACATAGGCATAATACGGAGGATTGCATTAACCTCCAAAATGCCATTGAGTCATTGATTTGAGATAGCTTCCTGGGACGCTATGTGCGCCAATCTTGGAACAATAATCATAGGGGAAGGCAAAACTACAAGAAGTGGAGCTACAACCCACAGAGAAGCTCATCTTTGCCATACTAAAGAAAACACTCTCTTACTAGGAATGAAATTTCCGATGCAAGCCCATCCCGAGGTAATGCCCAAAACCAAGAAAGAGCACAATCCTAGGAAAATGAATAAGACGTATTCTGATGCATTCCGACATGAATAAATCAGTTATTATTTCTTCAACATTTGTTTACTTTATTCATTTATGACTACTACAACTCACAAGGTTATCACACCTTGGAGAGGTTCGAGGAATACATAGTCCGAAAAGGATTAGATACTCTGATATCAGTACATGATGGCTAAACAAGAGAATTCACTTGATCGGTATCCAAGTTGAAGGAGTGCATTCAAGGGTTTTCACTTGTACCCTAATAAGCCTGACCTTTACCTATAAACTTAAAAAGTTTATAGAGGTTAAGTGTATCCGACCGTTGCCCGGGATAGTAGACTCCACACCAAAAGGCTTCCGTGTCAAAATTATTTTACAAATTCAACATTAAGCCTAACCTATAAGCCTGAAAGAGGTTTAACATGGTTGCGAGCATTAGACCGTTGCCTAGAATAGTGAACACCACTCCAAGAGGCTTCTGTGTCATAATCTTACACCTAAAAATTTGACTAAATGTCAAACATTTCTGAGTGAACCTGACCACCAAGATAGAGCATTGGACTCATTTCGGTTGGGAAAAATACAAGTGTCTGCTAAGTCTAAAATAGACACTGAGATCGAGCATTGGACCCAACTCGATAATGAAAACATAAGCATTTGTTAAGTGTAAAAGAAAAACACTGAGATCGATCGTTGAACCCATTTCAGTGATTAAAAAGACAATGGAGATATGAAAAATACTCTAAGTATTTAATCAATGCCCAAGAACGGGACTTGTTTGTTTACAAAAACCCCACGTAGGGGGGGCAAAGTGAAAAGAAGAATCAGACGCTCTCCAAGGTTGCCTCCACAACTATCTTCGAGGTCCTCTCTGCTTCTACTACTTGACCGCCCTCTGATGTCTCCTTGTCCTCCTCTTCACCAATGTCCACCCTAGCAGGAACTTGGTTAATAGGAGTAGTCGCGGGAGCGGCATCTATGATTTGACCATCCCGGACTAACTTCCTTGAACCAATTCCTTCCTCATTAAGATTTGGGTTCAAAAAGCAAAGCTGGGTGAGTGCATTTGCAAATTATTCAACCACTGACTTAGTCTATTTATCTTCAATAACCATAATTTCATCACTCAATCTGGCTTCAGTCTGGTGGAGAAGTTCATATTTAGCTCGGAGGGTGGTAAGAGTAGTCTCAGTGGAAGATAAGTGATCTTTCAAAGTGTTTTCCTAAGCCACTCCTTTGGCGATTTAAGCTTGGAGCATGGCCACATCGGCAACCTCTTCAGAAGGATTGGCAACCTTGGTTTAGAGTCTGGAGATTTCAGCCCTACGCACCTCAAGCCCTTTTAGCGATTCAAGCCAACTACCCATCTTTTTGGGCAACAACTAGCTCAAGCCCATGCTTTTTTATCCCGGAGGGCATCAAGCTCTTTCTCTAATTCTTAAGCCTCACGAATGAACTCGAAAGCTCCTTAAATTAGAGGATGGAAGCATTGTGCAGGCACCACACTTGCGCATCCTAGAGAAGCTCCATTATATCATGCTTAATTAATACATCTGAGTCGATAGGAGACAGAAGAGTATTGTCAATGATCCTTGCGGGATCAACCTTCCTGCCCCTAAACTGACCCAAGAGAGAAACACAATGGAGTGCCCTCTAGGATGGAAGACCCTGGACTAACAAGAACCTTGACAAGAACAGCCTCAGAAGCTGGCCTTTCACCCCTCTGATTCCTTTTATTATCGACCTTCTTCTTCCGAGGTTAGAGAGGCTACATAGGATAACCGGGCTCTACTGCTTGCACTGCGGGTGGAGGTGGAGGAACTGCAACTGTGACCCTTAGAGCAACGATTGGGGTCTGTGATCCAGATCCAGAAGCCCCTACTCTCTTGATAGTCAGGCGTTGGACAAAAACCTCGAGACCACCAGGGGGCACCATACTTTCTGCAAAAAAGAAAACAATAGTGTTACGACACTTAGAAGAAATTGAAAATACGTGTGAGTTAGATATATGCAGGACAAGATAACTAATAATGGCCTTATTGAGTCAGCGGGCTGATCGAAAACATCTTTACAGTATATGGCCCTACTCTTGTTAGCCCATTCCATGAGGAAATAGAGCACTTTAGCCTTGTCTTCATGCAGATCGGACATCAGAGTTTCTATCTCTTCTATCCTTCGATCCCATACAGCCTGTTTCTAGTATAAATATATACAAGGTTCGTTGTCTAGGTTAACAAAAAAAGGTGTTGACCATAGTGCCCTTTCAACTCTGAAGAAATCCTTCTTGAAGTTTTTGAAGGATTCTTGGTAGGGCTTGAACACTTTGTGTCTGGCTTGTGCTCGCAAAGTGACCCACCCTTTTTGATGACTATTCCTAGAGGATGAAAACTGAGTGAAAATGAAGAAAAAGGATATGATGGAGTACAGCTAGTTGAAAACCCGATAAACTAGTTCGAAAGCCCAGATCAATCTCCATGAATTTGGGTGCAGCTTGGTTAGAGCCACACGTAAATGGTTGAGGACCACGATCTCGAACTCAGTGAACGGAAACTGAACCTCAATTCTTGTAAAAGGCGCCTTATATATATATATATATATATATATATATATATATATATATATATATATATATATATATATATATATATATATATATATATATATATGTAATGGTCGCCTTCTATCCGAGTAGAACATACTCTCTCTTGCCTAGTCAGAGCACGGATGGCATACTCTCTATCTCTTAACCCATCAGAAGTTAACTACAAGTACTCCTACATCTCATGAGCGTCTTTTGCGCTCATTACACTCGAGGGAGTGTCCAAAACTTCATGGTCGACCTATTGATATAGGTCGACAACTCGAGGGAAGGTGAGTTCTCTATGTTCTAATGGAGCCATTCGCCAACATGTCATAACATTACCTACAGAGGTCGAACTCATCTCAGAATCAGAAGAAGACTCACTAAGGTTTCCTAACTCTACCATAAACTCAGAGAGCGGATGTGCTATCCTTTGCCTTGTGAGCTCTCTGGCACGATTCGCCCTCTGGATTGTCTCCAGGATATTCATCCTGGTTACTGACCTCGGACCTCCATCAGAGTCCCCACTATGAGAATAATGCCTTTGTCGCGATTGAGGTAGTGGGGATGACAAAGCACTAAGAATCTCTACAGAAACACCATTGTTTTGCACAGTCTCCTCACTACTATTCCATGACATTTTCCTCTCTCACAATGGTTTTTTTATAAAGAAAAAAATGTGGAGAAAGAGAATACCTTGGAATTGAACATTGAAAAGAGCTAGAAACCACCAATAACTATCGCTGGAACTAGTCAGAAAGCATTTTTGTTCGCTGGAGAAGGAAAGTAGAAACACTAGAAAGAAGGAGAAAGTGGGAGGAAAAACCCCCCACTCTTATTTTTAGGCGAACGAAACCTCCCCAACTGTTATCATGAATGGGGGTGAAAGCGTCTCTTCCTTTTCATCTCGAAATTTGAAAACGGCTAATCATGACGTTACGAATCCCAAACGATGGGTTCCACTATTTTTCAACCACTTGACATACTATTACTGAATAGAGTAGACAAAAGGACAACACTCAGAACATTCAGAAAATTGAAGCGACGCATGATGTTTAAAAAGGACATTCAATCTGAATCACAGACTTGCATTATGATAATCCATAACATAGATCTCGATTTGAAATCTAATTATTCTTAAAATTGAATGGGCCCCATAAACAAATCTATATGGGGGTAACCTACTACATATCCTGGATAATGGTACTATGACTTAAGCATAGTGATCCATTTCAAATCCCAATCTTACTCATTAACACTGGGGGCATTCTACGGCACATCACGGACCTCGACCCTTTGGAAAAAAACATCATGAGATCCAACATTTATGTTATGACTTGGATCCCTTTGTCCTATGTGTGTCGTGTGCTCCTCTTGAACTCGGATATCTTGACACTTAACTGTCACATCTAAGCACCAAACTAGGAGCAACTGTTCTTGACCGAATTTTGGGTTAACGGTTCAGGAGCAACCTAACCCACCAAAATAGTATCTCATATATTTATGCACGCTATTAGATAAGTTAATTTACTTATTTATGAGGCGCAAATCTCTTACAAAATTTCTCATAGATATGGACACTAATTCATCCTACATAAATAAGGAAATTAGTTATAAGAGATAACAATCTCATGGATTCTGATCCTAAATAATAACATTTTATTCAAACTACGATTCTTATCACCCAAGACGCTCTTATAAATACCATGTAAGGTCTCAAAGGTATGTATCTAATTCTAAACACTACTAACCTTGTGCACATTCTAACTTGAGTATTGGAGTGCCTTTTGCAGGTACCCATCCTTTCACATAACGATCACTGTTGCCATACTACAAAGGATTCCACCTTTAACTATCAATTTAGATATTAGTCTGAACCTTGTTTAGAATAACATAAATTCAAACTGCAACAAATTCATTCTTGAGTTGAATTTTTTAATATAACCAATTATGTAGTAAGCTCGTGCACCATGATTCTCTTTTTTAAAATTTTATTTTATTTTCTACGAAACCATCCTTTCTGCGAGTATTATGTTTTTCTTTTTTAGTTTGTTATATGTGAGAAAGTTACCCTCATGGAGGTAGTTTTCTATTAAGTCATTGGTGTTTTTTTCTTTAAATATTATACATGGAAATTACCTTTATGGACGATAATTTTTAAACTACTAACTAGAAAAAAAAAAGATACGCAATAGGAAACTACTCTAACTCATGACTACTTCCCAACATAAAAAGAAGCACATTTTGGTACATTAAAAAAAAAAGATGAGGTAACATGAAAAATAAAAAATAAAAGTATCAATATTGAGATAACACTACAAAAAAAAGTGGAGTTTAGCCACAGTTTTAACCATGCAAAATTTATAGAAAAAGTGTGGCAAAAGTATGTTAGCCATAGTTACTAATACCATGGCTAATCATGGCGTCACCCCAATTTAGCCACGGTTATTCTAACCATGATAACAGTAATTTAGCTATGGTTCTTTGCTTAATTAGCCATGACCAAAGGTAATCATTATAGAAGAATGGAAAAAACCAAAGATAGCCACAGTTTAACCATGGCTAAATTCGAGTTTCAAATACATTTTTTCCAATTTATTAGCCACATTTTAACAGTGGCTAAAATTAGACTTTCAAATAAAATTTTTCTCATATAAATTTTTTCCAATTTATATATATTTGAAAGATTTAATATTTAAAAGGCTTAAATGCTAAAAATTTTCTCATAGAAACTTGGAACTTGTCATTTGAACCTTTGAGGCTAAAAGTGAGAGAGTTAGGTCATGATTTATGATTTGATCCAAGAATCAAAAATTGGTGTTGTGGGTTGGTGGTTTATGTTTCCTATATGTTAGTAAACTTATTAGGGACTTAAAATCACCTAGAAACTGGATTGAAAGAGTTGAATTTGGTTTAGTTACCAATGGAATAGTAACCAACTTTTTGTCGAATTCTGTAGAACCAGTCAGTGGCTAAGCGCTAGGTGTTGGGTGCTTAAGCACCCAATAGCCAAAGAATGTGGCGTGCTGCAATGCACTCGGTGCTTATAAGCGCGCGTTAAGTGTTTGAGCGTTGGAGACAAGGCACAACAGGTAATGGTTCTGTCACTTGAGCGCTTGAGCGCCCACTTGGGAGTGCTTGAGCACTGGGTGACTAGAAACTTGTGTTAGTTTCTTTTGAAGGGAATTAAATTCCTATTTGCTTAGGATCACTCTTTTATGTCTTTTAAAGTGTGACGAGGCATCAATGGGTGTAGTTCAAGGAGGAATTACTATCTAGTATATGTGAGGAAAGTGTGAGACCTTAGGCAACCAATGGTTTGGAAGTGCCATAGGTTAAACACCTAGACTTATGATCCTTATAGGATTGATTTTATTATCACTTGTGATGATGATATATGTGATGGAAATGGCACATAGAGTGAATATGTGAGTATTCTTAAGACGATAGTTGGAACACCTCGTGGAGGAGGATGGACACATTTAGGGGCATTTGTTATGAACTTGTGTAAGAGAGTATCCGGTGTGGCATTGAATGTGTGTTAAATATCACTTTGCATGTTTTTTCACGCACTTGTTATTTTCACATATCTGTGAATGGTATATGAGATGGTAACAGTACACTCATTGTTGTGAGATGGAATAATCCATTCATTACCAAGTAGTGTTTTGAGGTTGGAGCCTTACTACTTAGAGAAATAAAAAAGGAATCGTAGTTCTTGGAAATAGTTGAGTTTCATGATATTGCAGTAACACTATTTTTACTTCATTACATATCCGTTGTCTTAGGACATATTAGGCATGAACATACAACATAACAAGCATTGCATATGCATTATAATTGTATGGGCAATTACCTTAATCAACGATATTTGTGATTGTATGGGCAATTGTATAATATTGTTAATGGTTTTTAATGCGTATTTAGGAATATGGTTTGCTTGAGAATACTACATAGGGTTACTATGTAAGTTATCCTTTTAGTAGTAAGTAGTGATTCTTATACCTATTGTAAACTTATTCCTAACGCTAATTATAATTTATTCATTGTGAATGTTTATACTCTGATTTTGGAATGCTTATATTGAGAAATTGTGATTTATCACCCCAATTGCGTTTTCATGTAAATCCAAGTGGAAGCATATCAAAAGGAAAGAGGAAGACGTTTGAAGACACATAGTATAATTGCTATATTAGGCTAAGCTTATATATAATTTATATTTGTTTAGTTTGTTTAAAGTTATGTATAACAATATTCCCTTTTGAGGCTATGATGTATATATATCACTATTGGATAACGTGGCTCTCTATAATGATTTATTTATATGAATGTTATGGGTTTGGTTTGTTGTTTAGTTTGAAAGTAGCATGGCTAGTATTGGTTATTCTTATATACGTTAGGTATATCGGTATGTCAATATTGGGATGTTACATTTTGGTATCACAACAATTCATCTTGTTGAGTCTGGGTATGGAGTGACTATGCTTAGGCATGTTTAGGAGTTCCTCTGTATGTTATGTATTTCTTTGTCTCTTGTTTGAGATGCTTGTATAGAACTGCATGACTTGCCTGTTGTTGGATTGTTAGTAGTTATTGTTGCATGATTATATGATATTGAGGACTGATCAACTCAATATGGATTGTTCTGTGTGTATAGGAAATTATGGCACCAAAGAGGCAAACTCGTGAGACAAGGAACTCAACTAGGGAAAATCTAGATATAGCTAAAGTCGTGATGGCAATGGCCGAAGCGATGCATGAGCAGACAACTGCAAATGCTACTGCAATGAGGGATCAGGCAGCTACGACTGTTAGGCTAGTTGAGATGTTAGGGGCCAATCAACAACCACCACCACCGATACAGGCAGAGAGAAATCAAAATTTTCAAGATATTTCAGAGTTTAAAAAGATGAACCATTCGTCTTTCAGAGGCAACTACAATCCAGTGAAAGTTGAAGAGTGGTTGGACGGAATAGAAAAGATTTTTGAGGTCATGGTTTGTTCGGACGAGCAGAAAGTATCCTTCGCTTCCTTTATGTTAGGGGAAGAAGCAAAGCCGTGGTGGCGAGGTGCCAGAAGACTGCTAGAGGCGGTAAGGACGCAGATTACATGCGAAGTTTTTCAAGAAACTTTTTTTGAGAAATATTTTCTAAGAAGTCTACAAGAAGATAAAGAGATGAATCTTATCAAAGCTTAGACCTAAGCTCTTAATAATCTTTTTTTTTCCTCATAGAAAGATGCTGGTAGTTTAGCATGGAGAAAAACATCACTTAAAAGGTCAATGATCATTGAAAATGTTTTATAAGTTGCACCACATAAGACTTTTATATGATACAAACGAATGATGAATGACAATTTGCTATATTTTGAGCAACCATGGTAGAGTTCTTGATTCCCATCCCTTAATAACTCCCTAATTTTTTCTAGCTCCTCATTACTTACATCTTCTGTACCCCTAGGGTGGTCACCATTAGGTATTTTTGATGGACCAAAATCTTGAGTTCCATGTGTAATTGGCATTGATTCAAGAAATTAGTTTTAATGATTACAAACAAGAAAGGTTGGATGTGCATTGATCAAGCTCCAAGAATATTCAAGAATAGCATATAGGGCTTAGATATTAAGGTATTTAGGATTCACTCTAAGCTCATTCAAATGGTTTTTCATTTGACTTAAATGGCTTTGCAAAATCATATTTTAAACTTGTGAAAAATTGGTTTATGTTTGAGCCAAAAATGTTTTTAATGGTATAACAAGTTAGGGACTTGATCAAGAGCAAAATACTCAATGTTTTTCAAGAGCTCCTAACCAGTTAGGAACTCCACCTAATTGGTTATTCATCAAGTCAGAACCTGTTTTTGTAAATGTCCTAACCGATTAGGAACATTGGCTAATCAGTTATCTATCAAAACAAAGGCATTGCCTCTTCATTTATAATAGTGCTAACCAATTAGAGGTTTTGGCTAATTGGTTAGTGTGATTTCTGGAAGAAACGTGAATTGGTTATTTTAATATCCTAACCGATTAGGATGTCCATCTCATTGATTATTTTTGAACTCAAAAGCTAATAGTAAGATGTCCTAACCAATTAGTGACTTGGCCTAATTGGTTAGTATGTATCTTTTAAGAAACAAATCTGTTTTATAAAATGTCATAACCGATTAGTGTTTCTACTAATTAGTTAGTATCCTTTTTAAACAAAGCCACGTGAACCCCTTGTTTAAATGACTAACCGATTAGGCAAGTCTGCTAATTGGTTATTCTATTAAACGGAGGCCCTGGAACTCATTTTCTAAATAGCCTAACCGATTAGGACTCTTTCCAAATTGGTTATTTAGGAAACCAGTAAACATATTCAACAGCTCTTTCACAGAGCATTAAATGTTTCCAACCACCCCAACAACTCTTAATTGTATTTGGCTATAAAAATAAGTTGTTGGGCATTTATGAAGGTAAGATAATCAATCTGAAAAACATTCTTAAGCATTGAGCTCACATTTCTCTATCTCTAAAATCATACTCTATTTTTGAGCTTTAGTAGAGTGAATTCTTAATACCCATAAACTTCAATTTGTATTATCTATTCTTGTAAGATTTTCCATTCATCTATACTTTGTTTATTCTGAAAAGAGGGCGAGGCATCCCTCAAAGGATCGTAAGGGTGAGGTATCCCATTGTTATTGAGACTCAAGCACAAAAGGTGAGGTATCCCAAAGTGTGTTGAGTGCTCCATCTTGTAAAGGTTGTCAAGCACCTGTTTGAAGTTTGAAGATATAGTGAAAATCTCGGGTGTTTACTTGAGGACTGGACGTAGACCACAAGTAGATTAGTAGTTGAACTAGGATAAAGCTTTGTGTTTATCTTCCTAAACTCATCTCCTTTACTTTGTGTACTATTTTATTGAATATCTTGCATTCTATCTTACTTGATTGATTTACTTGTATGTGTAAGTCCTCTATTCTCTCTATTCATTCAATTCTAACAAACAATAGCTTCAACGAAAATTGAGAATCAAGTGTTTTGCAAAAGAATTATGAACTTATTTCACAAACTCAATTCACCCCTCTCTTGAGTATTGAGGCCACTTGGTAACAAGTGGTATCAGAGCGAGATTCTTGTATAAAGAGCTTAGCTGCTTCAAGAGAAAAGATGGCTTCAAATGGTTTTTCTAATGAATGTTCTTCTATAAATAGACCTCCCTTTTTCAATGGGGATAGTTATGCATATTGGAAAGAAAGGATGAAGATTTTTATTGAAGCTATTGATATTGATATGTGGGATGCTGTTGAAAATGGCCCTTTTGTCCCCACACGTCTAGTTGATGGTGTTAGAACAAATACACCAAGAAATAAATGGACCGATGATGACAAGAAAAATGTCCAATACAACTTGAGAGCCAAGAATATCATCACTACTTCTTTCGGGTATGATAAATTTTTTAAGGTGTCAAATTGTAAGACCACTCAAGAAATGTGGGATACATTACAAGTAACCCATGAGGGCACAAGTGAAGTGAAAAGATCTAGAATAAATACAGTCATCCAGAGAAATATAAAAATTTCATAATCATCCACAAAATCATAAAAATTATAGAACTTACGAAAATCAAATCAGATTATGTAAAATAATTAAGACTTAATAGTAATAATTAAATTACGTAAGATTTTCTCCGGCCCGAAAATTATTATTTTCCTGACACGGAGTAAATAACATAAAACGATCAAATATATTCACAGAATACTCAAAATAATTTTACAGTACACAGAAATCACTAAACAGTATAATTTTATTAACTGTCAAATAGTTAGAAAATTTGGGGTGTTACAGTTCTCACCTCTTTATTGTGTCATTCTGTTTTATATTTATGTTTGATAAAAGATTGTGAGGAATAAGAAGAAAACCCACACCCTTACTGATTGAGCTAATTTTACTGTTGTTGATATGGCGTCTGGATGAGATTTATTTGGTTACGTGCGGGCGCAACTTCATGGAGGCATCGATGCCTAGCATGTCGACCGCGACACCGAGTGTTTCGTGTATAGTGGGCAGGTGACTCTGTTTAGGAGTAGTACCTATCTTGGGGTTACTACTTTTACCTTCAATGCTTTTGTGCATGTGGAGTTCTCTATTCCCATTAGAGACCTGTGGGGTGATCGGCATCACACCCCTCGGGAGGATTCTATGGAAGTGACTGCTTCGACTCCCATCCGTCGCAACATGCCTCGACCGGGGAGTTTGCCCGTTCTGGTTCTAGAGGAAGGCCAAGTGGGGGATATTACCCTTCAGGTATTTTGTAACATCCCGAAAATTAATAATTATAGGATAAATGATCATTTTACAAAATTTGGGATTTTTAGGAATTTTTCTGGATTTTTCTGAGAACGCGAAATATTTTAATATTATTCTTCGTTTTGCGTACACATTGGGCAGAGTTAACAAAACGACTGTAACGCTCCCAAAGTTGGAAAATTTTATTACGAATAGTCATTTTTTAATATTTGTGTTTTATGAGAATTCTTTCAGAATTTCTCGGAAACGACAAATATTTTATTATATTTCTCGTTTTGCATGCGTATTGAGCAGAGTCGGGAAAACGACTGTAATGCTTCAAAAATTGGAAAAATGATAAGACGAATAGTCGTTTTATAATATTTGTAATTTTTGAGAATTTTCTGGGATTTTTTCAAAAACGTCGAATATTTTGATATATTCCTCGTTTTGCGTGTGTGCTGAGCAAAGCCAGAGAAACGAGATATTTTCTCTGAGAACCTTGAACTATGGACATGTCGACGGGGGATCTTACTAAACCCGAAACTGGACATAGTTTACGAGATTTCACATTTTTTGAGAAATTTAGCATCAGAATAATAAAACGTTGTGTAAATTTCATCTGCCAAATAATTTAATACTGACTTCTGTCAACTGTAACTATTTTCCATTGGATAATAGCATACATTAGAAATCCTATCACTTTATTTTAATGCAATCCACTTTATGTCAAATCAAATCCACTTTAATTCAAATTTGTGTGCTTTTTCAAAGCTTCTTTGAGAAGCTTTGACCACCAAATGACCCAATTACCCTTGGCTTGCATGAGAAGCCAAATTTTTCCCCTCACTCTCTCCTCAATTCAGCAGCCCACACTAGCCAAGGAGGGCAAAATTGTGACTTGCACACTAAACCTAAACCTATCAAACCCTAATTCACTTTACTTATCACTTTCTCTCTCTTCACTTCATCTTCTTCATCTTTTTCTCCTCCTTCTCTCTACCTCCACCATGAGCACGAAAATGGCAGCCCCTCCTCCTCCATTTTTGTTCATCTTTTCTCCTCTCCAAGCCCATTTCTACACTTGCCTTCACCTTTTCTACCTTCTTTGTGTAGAAAGTTTCTCCATTTTTCATTTCTACCTCTATTTTCTCTCCACCTCTTCTCTTCTTCCTCCTTTTGAATCCGAAAATGGCAGCCACCACCACCATTGTTTCTCTTCACTTTTCTCTCCATAAACACCATTTCTATACTTCTCTCAACCTCCTCTACACTTTCTCTTTAGGAAATATCTTCAAAAATCCAACCTTTCTACCTCTCCTCCTCCAAATCCGAAAATCACCCTTCCATGGATGACCAAGCTTTTTGATTTTTTTCTTCACTAAACACATTTATACACTCATCTTCATCTTCTCTACAAGTTTCATTTAGAAGTTTTGCTCAAAATCCAACCTTGTCTCCATTGTCTTCCAAGGTAAAGATTCTTGATTTCTCTCCATTTTCTTCTCATTTTTGTTTTCCTTGGTTACTATGTGACCAAGGGCTTCTCTTTTTGAGCATTGATGTGTGATTTGAGTGATTTTGAACATTCTAGGGTTCTTGGGAGAGTGGAATCCGAAAATCACCAAAAAGGAATCTCAAGGAGTTCAAGCTTAAGGCTTTAGGTAAAATTCTTCACATTCACTTCTCAATTTCGTTTTCCTTGGTCACCTATGTGACCAAGGATCATTCTTTTCAATCCTTAGTTTGTAAATATGAGAATTTGACCACTTTATGGTTCTCTTGAAGGTGGAATCCGAAAATTGCAAATCAAGGAACCAAGGAGTTGTTTTCTTGCATTGTCTCCTCTAGGTAAGAGGGAGACTACTCACTTCAACCACTTATGGTGGTGAGGGAACTTTGTATGTATATTGATGGAGAATTCCATCCTTGTATGCTTACTTGAATTGTAGAAATTTGTATGATATAGTGTTCTTGAATTTGATTAATGCTTGAATTGTGTTCTTGAATATGTTTGATGTATTAAATATGCTTAATCAAGTTAAGGTTGTTAAATGGAAAATGTGGAGTTTCCTACCTTGACTTGATGCCACGGTTTTGAGATGATTCTTAATTAGTAAATTTGTTTTGTACATAATAAAAGGAAGCTATGAAATTGAATGTTAAATGATGATAAATAAAACTTATGAATATGAAATTCCAAGGGTTTACTACCTCACGTGAAGCCACGGTTTTAATCTTGACAAAGAGGCAATGGGATTAGTCTTAATGAACTAAAATTTAAGTGAATTGATAATGATGACCTAGTATATAAAAAGGAAAGAAAAAGTGAAACTTAGAGGACTTATGAAACCACGGTTTGGACCTTGGAAATTTGGGAATTGAATTGATTTTGCGAGAAATAGAATTTGAGTGATTAAGTATCAAGTAACTAATGCATAATGTGGTGAAGAATTGAAACTTTGATGACAAATGATGGCCACGGTTTTGATTTAAAATCATAAGGAATTGAAATGACTTTGATAAATCAAAATTCAAGTAAATTGATATTAAGAAGTTAATACATAAAATGGAAAGAAATTAGATCTTTGAGGACTTGAAGGGCCACGGTTTGGACCCATGATAATGAGAGTTTGGATTGAGTTAGTAAGCAATAAAGCTTGTGTAATTGAACACTAAAGGATTTATAATCATAGAGGAGTTGATTATGAAAAACTTAAAGTTTAAATGATACCTTTGTGCATCTTTGGAGATTAGGAGTTTAAAGACATGAAAAATCCCTAATGTGGATATGATGATAATTGATAAATCATGAATACCTGACAATGTTGAGGAATTGGATTGATCCCATGTAAAATAAAAACTAAGTGATTGGTATCAAGAGACTAGAGCATAACGCGAGAAGGAATTTAGAACCTTGAGGGCTTGTGAGGCTACGATTTCGAAGGTTAGTTAACCTAAAGGTTTGCATAATTGATCAATACTTAGATTCGTGGAATGGTTAAACCCTTAGTGGGAAATAGTGGTTTTGATAAGCCATAATATATATTAATATTGAGATTTAACTCTACATGTTGTGAGTCCCTATGAAGGGTTATATACTTGTTGGTTTAATCCTCGATGAGAAATGACATGTTGATGTTGGTGAACACTTATGTGCCATTGAGGCATCATATATGATATATGTATCATTGAGATGATTTATTGATATTGAGAATGAATATATACCGTTGTGGTGTTGCATATGATGAATGCATCATTGATAAACATACATGATTGGACATTGAGTCGTCATGTATATGTAATTTGATAAAGACTATATACCGTTGTGGTATTGTATATGATGAAAGCATCATTAATAAACATACATGACTAGATATTGCATCGTCATGCATATATATTGTACATGATGAATGAATCATTGATAAACATACATGACTGGACATTGCGTCGTCATGCGTATGTATACCTAAGAGTAGAATAACACCTATGTGCGGGTGCGAATAGACTAAGCGTAGGTGTGCCATATGTTGTTGGCCCCTGGGGGCGTCGGGGTGCGGGTGCCTCATCATGGACAGTTAAGAGCTCCTCTGTGTCATGGGGTAGACCGATGCAAACACACTAACGATCCGGACTAAGACGTTGTCCTATGTCGCGATCAACTATTGAGGTGCCATGTATAAGCCATTGCACAAACATTTTATGAGATAAAGCACACTGTATTTTAAGGCTAACGATATACTGGTATTATTCCTTGATCATTCACTCTGAAAAGGTTAATGTTTAGCTCCATGGAGTAGGTTTTGGTATCATAATGCATTGTGCATCGTTCATTGTCAGTCTCATAAGTTATTGAGCATGAACATCTGTTAAAGTATCTATTTTACTACTGTATATGATTTGTCCGATGATTTTCCTGATTTATTGGAAATCCTGTGGTGATTTACCTGTTGAAATTGGTTATTATCATTGCTTATTGCTGATCTACTTTTACTATAAAAGTGATTAATTCTTATTATTGCTTAAAACTTTGTGTTATAAATGTAAATGTATGCACTGTATTGCTTCGTGGGTGCTTTGCGTCGTGCTGTTTTCTTGCTGTCGTAGTGGTAATGAAAGATGGATGTCTCACCACTTTCTTGTATTACCCTGCTCTATGTCAAATTGGATAAAAACAGTGAAAAGTGCGGGTGGACTCGATTAGTTGTACTTGAGGATCGATTTCTACTTCCTGGTGATGACGTCCCCAACACCCTACATGTTTCGCACATGGATACAGTTTCTCCAAGGCTCGGAAGCCTGGCACTTCGAATGTGAAGCGGGACTTGTTGTATACGTGGGAGATGTAACCCTGGTGTAGTGTGGAGATGAACCCGGCGATGGGACTAACATCGCCTATGTTACATTACGTGTGGAGTTCCCTATACCCATTGGGGAAATATGGGATAACCGTCATCTTTTCCCTAGAGAGGTTTTGGTTATGACACAGGTTCGTACTCTTTTTCCTTTGGAGATATCGCAAGGGCGAGTCTTATCCATCAGAGATGCTGAGGAAGGTCAAGTGCAGGATCTTTCCACTCATGTGTTCGACTTCGGCGAAGGCCGAACCTTCATTTGGTAGTTTATGTTATGTAATGAAAGGTTTAAATCTGATATTGTGTAATTCTACTTTATGCATTAATTTTAGATATATATAATCTTGTATCAAGTGATGTTGTATCCGTTGATGAGTCAATATATTTATATCTCATTCGAGGCTCGTATCTTCTAATTATGCATAAACGTGAAACATAAACTCGCTAATTTTGAAACTACTGTTATCGTGACTATGACACGCCTAGATCTAGTAACTGTGGTGTAATGACGATTACGCTGCGGTTGTCTTATTTAGGTGTGTTACATTAGGTGGTATCAGAGCAGTTCATCCTGTTGAGCCAGGGTATGGACTTGCTATGTTTAGGCATATTAGAACTTGGTCTGTTGTGCACTTCCTTGTCTCTTGATTGAGATGATGGGAAAGGAATGCATGACTTGCCGTAGGTTGAATGTTAATAGCTACTGTTATATAGTTGCATGATATTGAGGATTGATCCACTCAATATGTAATGTTTTGTGTGCACAGGAAACTATGACTTCTCCTAGGCGTACTGTGTTAGGAAAATAGGAATTCTTTTGTGAGGAGATCAAAAGATTTTGGAAAACCGATCTTCTAGAGAAAGAAATAGCTGGTGTAAGTTAGGTTCGTGAAGCAGTTTGGAAGTTAACAACTTACGAGAGATTACGCTGTGGAGGCAGAATGAAGAAGTTCGGGCTGGAAGCTATTAGGATTCGTAAATTAGCTTGTCTTGCTTGAATGGTGTGCATTGTGTGACTCTTTGTGTTTGGCTTCCGAAGGGAGGCAATATTGTTTGAAATAATTACGTTTGTTTTATTGTGTTATGTTTGGTCCGTCTTCGAAGAAAGACACCGGCTCGTGGCAGACGTACACATATGAGCGTAGGATAAGACTATCGAAGTATAGCTGCGATTGTAGGAGAAATATGAAGGATAGCTGATGTGACAATTCACCAAGATCAGAGGACCGCACAGTAATGAGAATTGGAAGTTGTGGTTTAAAATCTATTGAAGGAAAGTCAGACTTGGGATAACCATGGACTACCTAGATTCCAAAGGAGGAATAATGGAAAAGCTAATAAGTTAAACGGGAACTATGTTCACGGGTACCAAGAAAGTAACAACAACACCCAACCCGTAGGGAAAGTGCTAGTAGTAATAGATCCTATCAGACCTCGACATTTGGAGATCTAAACAAGAGAAGTTACGCCTCAAATGATGATCCAATAATCGTGCTGTATAATTCTGGGGGTAACCCTCTCTTTTTACAATTCGTAACTGTATGGATCATTTGGATTCATCTGAATCATTCTTATCTTCGACTTAGTGTTTCCATTTCTATTGTTAAGATTTGTCTTGACACCTGAGTTTGTTTAATCTATCCTACTTCTCATGAAGATTGGACCTTTTGTTGATCTATTTTGCTTACTTGAAATCACATTGGTTAGAGTTCATGATTTAGGGACTGATTGATCATTTTCTAGTCATATCCTGCTAAACCATTCCAATGAAAACCTCAGTGGTTTTCAAATGTTAAGACTTCTGAATTCGTAGCGGCCAACAAAGTTGAAGCTTTGTAGTCGAAAGGAGCCTGAGAATACATGTTAGTGTTTTCCGTATAGGACCAAAAGTAAGGAGAATGTAAACGCCACTCTGATAGTCAAATGAGTTTCACATAATGAGCTATGATGCTGTCAGTTAAGGAAAAGAATGGGATTTCTCGGTGAAATGAGGGTTGTTACAAAATGAACAGAACTTCTATCAAGGATGAATGTTCTTGAAGAAAGATGAACGATTTTGTGGATCGACGAGAAGAGAGTCGATGTCCTCTCCAAGATAGATGTACATTCTTGTCATCATTAAGTTCATGGGAAATTGGAAATATTCCCAAAATGAGTTTTTCGAACGCGCTTTGAACATTACGGGTATCTTGTGATACCATTCAGAGCAACCAATATTCTTGTCGTATTCATGAGCTATCTAAATCAGATCTTTCGTCCTTGCCTTGACAGATTTGTTGTTGTCCATATCAACTACATTCTGATCTATTCTCAAATGCGTGGAGAAGCATGTTGGACATTTTGATCCAGTTTTCCAAACATTAAGAGAGAAGAAGTAAATGGAATAGTATGAGAACTTGTGGTTATCATTGGAAGTGATACCGAATGAAGTATATCTAGATATGATCGCTATTTCGAGTGGTCTGTTGGGAGAAATTCAAAGGAAATGGAAAAGTGACCAAGATATATTAAACGTTAAAGCGGAAGTATCAGTTGTAAGGGATGGAGATATAATATAATCTATGAAGAACTTCTTATGAAAGTCGAGAATAGGAGAACAAAGCAACACAGGGATATAAAGATCGCGTTGCTAAGAGTAATCTAAATGGGTGCAATTAGAAGCGCAACGTGAAAGTTAGAACGTGGGGAGAAGGAAAACATTGATGTTTAGTCTAAGGGATGAAAATTTCGAGGACGAAATTTCTATTTGAAGGAGAGAGTTGTAACATCCCGAAAATTAATAATTTTAGAATAAATGATCATTTTACAATATTAGGGATTTTTAAGAATTTTTCTGGATTTTTTTTAGAACGCGGAATATTTTAATATTATTCTTCATTTTGCGTGCACATTGGGCAGAGTTAGCAAAATGACTGTAACGCTCCCAAAGTTAGAAAATTTTATTACGAATAGTCATTTTCTAATATTTGTGTTTTATGAGAATTCTTTCAGAATTTTTCGGAAACGACGAATATTTTAATATATTTTTCGTTTTGCGTGCGTATTGAGCAGAGTCGGGAAAACGACTGTAATGCTTCAAAAATTGGAAAAATGATAAGACGAATAGTCGTTTTATAATATTTTCAATTTTTGAGAATTTTCTGGGATTTTTCCGGAAACATCGAATATTTTGATATATTCCTCGTTTTGCGTGCGCGATGAGCGAAGCCAGAGAAACGAGATATTTTCTCTGAGAACCTTGAACTTTGGACATGTCGACGGGGGATCTTAGTAAACCCGAGGCTGGACACAGTTTACGAAGTTTTACATTTTTCGAGAAATTTAGCAATCAGAATAATAAAATGCTGTGTAAATTTCATCTGTCAGATAAATTAATTGACACATCGACTGTAACTATTTTCCATTGGATAATAGCATGCATTAGAAATCCTATCACCTTATCCTAATGCAATCCACTTTATGTCAAATCAAATCCACTTTAATTGAAATTTGTGTGCTTTTTCAAAGCTTCTTTGAGAAGCTTTGACCACCAAATGACCCAATTACCCTTGACTTGCATGAGAAGCCAAATTTTTCCCTTCAGTCTCTCCTCTATTCAGCAGCCCACACTAGCCAAGGAGGGCAAAATTGTGACTTGCACACTAAACCTAAACCCATCAAACCCTAATTCACTTTACCTATCACTTTCTCTCTTCACTTCATCTTCTTCATCTTTTTCTCCTCCTTCTCTCTACCTCCACCATGAGCACGAAAATGGCAGCCCCTCCTCCTCCATTTTTGTTCATCTTTTCTCCTCTCCAAGCTCATTTCTACACTTCCCTTCACCTCCTCTACCTTCTTTGTGTAGAAAGTTTCTCCATTTTCCATTTCTACCTCCATTTTCTCTCCACCTCTTCTTTTCTTTCTCCTCTTGAATCCGAAAATGGCAGCCACCAACACCATTGTTTCTCTTCACTTTTCTCTCCATAAACACCATTTCTATACTTCTCTCAACCTCCTCTACACTTTCTCTTTTGGAAATCTCTTCAAAAATCCAACCTTTCTACCTCTCCTCCTCCAAATCCGAAAATCACCCTTCCATGGATGACCAAGCTCTTTGATTTTTCTCTTCACTAAACACATTTATACACTCATCTTCATCTTCTCTATAAGTTTCATTTAGAAGGTTTGCTCAAAATCCAACCTTGTCTCCATTGTCTTCTGATAACTTCAGAAAATGAAGTTAATTCACTCGAATTTGATTGTATTTGAGCATGCTATCCCTAATTTTTAAGGTCATAAGTTCAATATTTGCATGACTTTGGTGCATTAAGCTTGTTGATTCAAATGATTTATAATTGAATCTTTGAAGATCTTGTTTATCGAAGTTGGATGAATTGTGATTTGATGGACTTTATTATTATTTTGATATAGGTATTCAAGATGAGAAAGGCCTTGGAAGGGATGAGGAAAGTGAAGAGAGGCTCAAAGTGTGAAGAAATCATCCAGGGAAGGTGCTGCCAACCCACGCCTAGGCGTGGTCCTTGCAGTTTCTCAGGGATTAGAAGCAGAGACATCCACGCCTAGGCGTGGTTAATTCACGCCTAGGCGTGTAAAACTCAGTTTTTCAGGGTGATGTAGACAGAGACCACCACGCCTAGGCATGGCAAGCAGAGGACAGGCATGTGATTCATAACCACGCCTAGGCGTGGGTAAAATCCTAGCACACGAATTTTACCCTTATATTCTGATGTTTGGGAGGAGGAGTGAGCTTCTTCAGTTCTAACCTAGCCACGAATTCCAGAGAGCAAGTGAGAGGAGGAGGAACACACTTGGATTAAAGGTGACTAAAGGAAGAATCAAGAAGAAGGAGGAAGATCAAGCTTGGAATCTCTCCATTTTTGTTCATTCTTTCCCCTTTCTCTCTTGATTTGTAACTTGATGAATCATTTGATTACATTTGTTTTCTTCTCCTTGATAATATGTAACTAAACTCTAATCTAGGGGCTCTCTAGAATCTTGCTATGGATTTGATTAATTTGTAATTAGTTGAGTATCCTTTTAATGAAATTGGTTTTGTTCATCCATATCTATGCTTAGTGCTTGTTATTGATTGGCCATCAATTGCATGATTTTTAATATTCCAATTGAACTAGAAATAGGATGTTGCGAATATGGATATGGTATAGTTGATGTATGTTTAACTAAGGGGATGGACACATACTCTTTGGTCATGCATGGCAAGTGTTTGATAATTGGCTTCAATGAGTGATTCTTATGTTGCTTCACATGGACACATAGTGGAATAGCTAGGTTTTACATGGGTAATTGTCCTAGACATAGGCTCTTATCTATTGATGATTATTAGCCAACATATATCAATTCATTGACAGGTGCTTGTTAATTACAATTAATCATTGAAGTAGCAAGTGAATAGGGACCCCTAGGCTTTAATCATGCTCATCTTCTCTTGTGGAATTGGTGTTTGGTGTTTTCTTATTTTGTTTCCTTTAAGTTGTTATTTTAATTGCAACCCACTCTCTTTCGTTTTCTTGGATAAAAATTTGTGAATATTAGTTAAGTTTAACATTCTTCTAATTATTCAATCCTTTGGGACACGATACTCTAACTCTTCTTTATATTACTTGTCGACCCGTGCGCTTGCAGATTTACAGACCAACAAGTTTTTAGCGCCGTTGCTGGGGATTGAGTTTAGATTTTGTGTTATTTCTTACATCTATTCACAA
Organism: Ormosia emarginata; assembly: GCA_029884605.1. Lineage (NCBI taxonomy): Eukaryota > Viridiplantae > Streptophyta > Magnoliopsida > Fabales > Fabaceae > Ormosia > Ormosia emarginata. The sequence goes on from JAQQTP010000074.1 coordinate 1,883,067, forward strand.
TTCTTATTTCAAGTTTCATTTGTTTTGTTTTGTATTTTTTGATTTTCAGGTACTTGGCTCTTGTATGCGAAGAATTCAAGGTGTGTCTCGATTTCCTTACGATCTTGAGATCGAGAGGACATTTCGTAGATTGCTAAGAGAACAACAAGTACAAGAACAAGCACTAAATTTGGTTAGTGAATTTGAGATGGCGGAGGAAGCAAATGCCGAAAGACCCTTAAGGGAATATGCCACCCTAAGTGCTAGAGAAATCCGATCTAGCATTAGAAGGTCAGCTGTCCAAGCACAGACTTTTGAGATCAAGCCTGCTATTATTCAGATGGTTCAACAAAATGTGCAGTTTGGAGATTTATCCCATGAAGATCCTAATGCTCATCTAGCCAACTTCCTGGAGATATGTGATACTTTCAAGCATCATGGGAATACTGATGATGCAGCTCACTTAAGGCTCTTCTCTTTTTCCTTGAGGGATAGGGCCAAGGCATGGCTTCATTCTTTACCAGAGCATTCCATCACTACTTGGGAAGAGCTTGCTCAGAAGTTCTTGGACCGATTCTTTCCTCCCATGAAAGTAATGAAGTACAGAAATGACATCTTGTCCTTCAGACAATTTGAAGGAAAAACTTTATATGAAGCATGGGAGCAATTTAAAGATTTGCTAAGGAAGTGCCCCCACCATGGCATAGCAAAATGGATGTTGGTTCATACTTTCTACAATAGCTTGACAACTTCCATTCGTTCCATAATTGATGCAACAGCTGGAGGGGCACTTATGAGTAAGACTGTGGATGCAGCCTATGACCTGCTGGAAGAAATGGCTAATAACAATTATCAGTGGCCAGCAGAGAGAGTTGCTCCGAGGAGAGTGGCAGCCGGGATACATGAAGTTGATGCTCTCACATCGCTCTCCACTCAAGTGGCAGCACTCTCTAAGAAGTTGGACACCATGACAGTCAACTCAGTTGCAAGCGAAGCTAATGTCACAGCTGAGATTTGTGATCATTGTGGGGATCATCACTCCACTGCTAATTGTACGGCTAGCTTGGAAAGTGTACAATATGCTAGTCAATTCCGTCAACTGGGTCACAACACTGCGTTTGGTAATACTTATAACCCCAGTTGGCGGAACCATCCTAATCTCTCATGGGGTGGAAATGTTCAAGGCTCTTCCTCATCTCATCAGCATAATCAAGCACCTCGTGCTCCTCCAGGCTTCCAACAGCAGAGCCTCCTTCAAGCCCAAACTTCAACATCGACTTCAACTTCTAATTTGGAGAAGATGTTTGCTCAGTTTATGACCAGTCAACAAGATTACATGACCAAGACTGATTTAAGGCTAGCATCCCACGATGCTTTAATGCAAAGTCAAGCAGCTTCATTGAGGAATCTTGAGACTCAAGTAGGTCAACTTGCTCAAGCTCTAAATAACAGACCCCAAGGGAATTTTCCAAGTGACACCATCAACAATCCCAAGGGTGCATCTAATGAGCATTGCAAGGTTATCTCATTGAGGAGTGGGAAGGAGATAGAAGGTAATCCAATGACCAAACAGCTTGAAGAAGAAATTGAGGTGGCTCAAGATGAAGTGGTTGTGAGCAATGAGGTTGAGAAAAATGAGAAAATGGCTAGGGAAAGGGTTGAAGACAAGAAGAAGGAGGACAAGCCCATACCACCACCTCCACCTTTTCCTAACCGGCTAGCAAAGCAGAAGCTTGATGCTCAGTTCCAAAAATTCTTGGAAATTTTCAAGAAGCTTCACATCAACATTCCATTTGCTGAGGCGTTAGAACAAATGCCGAGTTATGTAAAGTTCATGAAGGACATCTTGTCTAAGAAGAGGAAATTGGGGGATTATGAGACAGTAGCTCTCACAGAGGAGTGTAGTGCAATCTTGCAAAACAAGCTACCTCCCAAATTGAAAGACCCTGGGAGCTTCACCATTCCATGCATAATCGGGAGCTAATTCTTTGGAAAAGCCTTGTGTGATCTAGGGGCAAGCATAAACTTAATGCCCTTATCCATCTTTCAAAGGCTAGGTTTGGGGGAGGTGAAGCCGACTTTAGTTACCTTGCAGTTGGCTGACCGTTCTCTCACATACCCTAAAGGGGTCATAGAAGATGTATTGGTCAAGGTGGACAAGTTCATCTTTCCAGCAGATTTCATCATTCTAGACATGGAAGAGGACTGCAATGTGCCTTTGATTCTTGGGAGACCCTTCCTGGCCACGGGTAAGATTATGATCGATGTCCAAAAAGGTGAGCTTACAATGCAGGTCAATGAGGATAAGGTAACTTTTAACATTTATAAATCCATGAAATTTCCCAATGACCATGAAGAATGTTCTTACTTGGGTATGATTGATCAAGTAGTTAATACTGCATTCCATACTAATTTCACTGATGATCCCCTTACTTTATCATTAACATCCATACATGAGTATGTAGATAGGGATGATGTGATGGAATGTATTAAACTGCTTGACGTGTCTGCTAAGTTTTACAAGAGACCAGGTTTTGAACCATTGAACATACCCTCTGATAAGCTCAGTCTCCAACCCTCTGTCATAGTTCCACCCAAGCTAGAACTCAAGCCATTGCCTGATCATTTGAGGTATTCATACCTAGGGGAGGAGTCCACATTGCCAGTTATCATCTCCTCATCCTTGTCAGAAGAGCAAGAATCCAAGTTGCTCAGAGTGCTCAGAGAATACAAACAGGCCTTGGGGTGGTCCATTGCAGATATCAGGGGTATTAGCCCCACCATTTGCATGCACAAAATATTGTTGGAAGCTGACCATAAGCCAACCATTGAACATCAGAGGCGCCTAAATCCCATCATGAAGGAGGTTGTCAAAAAGGAGATTATCAAGTGGCTGGATGCGGGTATCATATACCCTATTTCTGATAGCAAATGGGTGAGCCCAGTTCAGTGTGTGCCCAAGAAAGGTGGAATGACAGTTGTAGCAAATGAGAATAATGATTTGATTCCCACCAGGACTGTCACTGGATGGCGCATATACATGGATTACAGGAAGCTTAACACTGCAACCAGAAAGGATCATTTTTCATTTCCATTTATTGATCAGATGCTGGATAGGTTGGCAGGTCATGAGTTTTACTGTTTCTTGGATGGGTACTCAGGCTACAATCAGATTGCAATTGCCCCGGATGATCAAGAGAAAACAAATTCACCTGCCCTTATGGTACTTATGCTTTCAGAAAAATGCCCTTCGGGTTATGCAACGCTCCTGCTACTTTTCAGAGGTGTATGATGGCCATTTTCACTGATATGGTAGAGAACTGCTTGGAGATATTCATGGACAATTTCTCTGTTTTTGGTGATTCCTTTGATGGGTGTCTTCAGAACTTGGCTCTGGTGTTGCAAAGGTGCAAGGAAACCAATTTGGTGCTCAATTGGGAGAAGTGTCATTTTATGGTCCAAGAGGGAATAGTACTTGGTCATAGAGTGTCATCTAAAGGAATGGAAGTGGACCGAGCTAAAATTGAAGTGATTGAGAAACTTCCTCCAACAATTTCAGTGAAGGGAGTTCGGAGCTTCCTTGGTCATGCTGGATTCTATCGGCAGTTCATCAAAGACTTCTCTAAGCTTGCTAAACCGTTGTGTAACTTGCTGGAAAAAGATGTGGTTTTCAAGTTTGATGAAGCTTGTATGGAAGCATTTGTGGAATTGAAGAAGAGGCTTATCTCTGCACCCATCATCACTACTCCAGATTGGACCTTACCATTTGAGCTCATGTGTGACGCTAGTGACTATGCAATTGGAGCAGTGTTGGGCCAAAGGAAGAACAAAATCTTTCATTCCATCTATTATGCAAGTCGGACACTCAATGATGCTCAGTTGAACTATACCACCACTGAGAAGGAACTCCTTGCTGTAGTGTTTGCTTTTGACAAGTTCAGAGCATATTTGGTTGGCACCAAAGTCATTGTCTTCACAGATCACTCTGCCATCAAGTATCTAATAAGCAAAAAGGATGCCAAGCCAAGGTTGATTCGCTGGGTATTATTATTACAAGAGTTTGATCTTGAGATCAGAGACCGAAAGGGTGCTGAAAATCAGGTGGCTGATCATCTTTCCAGGTTAGAGAATGAGAGGTATCAGCAAGAACCAACCTTGATTGGTGAGTCATTTCCAGATGAACAGTTATTTACAGTGTTTGCTAGTTCAGATCCATGGTATGTTGATTTTGCTAACTACATAGTGAGTGGATTGGTGCCATCTGAATTGTCTTATCATCAGAAAAAGAAGTTCCTTCATGATGTCAGATACTTTATTTGGGATGAGCCATTTCTCTTTAAGTAGTGTGCTGATCAAGTGCTTAGAAGATGCATTCCTATGGAGGAGACTAGTGCGATACTTGAGCAATGTCATGCTTCACCATATGGAGGTCACTATGAGGGTGAAAGGACAGCGGCTAAGGTGTTGCAATCAGGCTTCTATTGGCCTTCTCTGTTTCGAGATTCTTACTCCTTTGCAGCCAACTGTGACCGTTGTCAACGGACTGGAAATATCTCAAGAAGGAATGACATGCCGTTGAACTCCATTTTGGAAGTGGAACTCTTTGATGTGTGGGGCATAGACTTTATGGGGCCCTTTGTATCATCTTTTGGCAATCGTTATATTCTTGTAGCGGTGGATTATGTGTCGAAGTGGGTGGAAGCCTGTGCTTTACCCACTAGTGACTCCAAGGTGGTCTTGGTTTTTCTGAAAAAGAACATTTTCTCAAGGTTTGGCACCCCTCGTGCTATTATCAGTGATGGAGGATCTCATTTCTACAACAAGTACTTTGCTGCATTGCTTGCCAAATATGGGGTGACACATAGAGTAGCCACAGCCCACCATCCACAATCAAGTGACCAAGCAGAGGTTTCTAATAGAGAGTTGAAGCGGATTCTGGAGAAAACTGTGAGTCCTTCTAGGAAGGATTGGTCAAAGAAGTTGAATGACGCTTTTTGGGCATATCACACTGCTTACAAAACCCCTCTTGGCATGTCCCCCTATCAACTAGTTTTTGGCAAGGCATGTCACCTTCCTGTTGAGCTTGAGCATCATGCTTACTGGGCCATCAAGAGATTGAATTGGGATTCTAAAACTTGTGGAGAGAAACGATTGTTGCAACTCAATGCACTTGAGGAATTTCGTCTCCAAGCATATGAAAATGCCAAGTTGTACAAGGACAAGGTGAAGAAGTGGCATGACAATCGTATTATCCTAAGAAACTTTGCACCAGGGCAGAAGGTTCTCTTGTTCAACTCAAGGCTTAAACTATTTCCTGGCAAGCTCAAATCTAGATGGTCAGGTCCATTTCTGGTTGTGGAAGTTTTTCCTCATGGTGCCGTAACCTTGGAAGACCCAGTTTCAAAGTCAACCTTCAAGGTCAATGGTCAGCAACTCAAACCCTACTTAGGTGGTGAGGTGGAGAGGCACAAAACCTCACTTACCCTCGCTCCTCCATCCTGAGTGTCTGCAAAGTCCAGCCACGACTATAAATAAGGCGCTTGTTGGGAGGCAACCTAATTTCTTAACCCTATCTCTTCGCTTAGGACAAGTTTATGCATGATTTTTCTTTTAGTTTGTAATTTTGGTTCATTTTGGTTTATTGTTTTATAGTGTTTATTTTTCAATTTAATTCTTTGATTGTTCTTGTCATTCCTATGCTGTTCTTAGATGTTTGACAATAAGGAGGGTGTATTTGATGCATGGATGTGGGGTATTCTGGTGTTGCTATTCAGTTTTGAGATCCGGAGTACCACGCCTAGGCGTGGTTTTTACACGCCTAAGCGTGGTGGTCTCAGCTGTGGTTGGGGGAATTTTCCAGAGAGTTACACGCCTAGGCGTGAATTATCCATGCTTAGGCATGGTACTCTCTGCGTTTTCAGTAATTTTGACCTGCAAGCATCACGCCTAGGCGTATGCTTTCCATGCCTAGGCTTAGCTTTGCTGTCAAAAAAAATATATTGTAAAAAAAAATTTAAATTAATAACCACGCCTAGGCGTTGTAATGTCACGCCTAGGCGTGATGTGTCTGTTGCTGCACAAAACGCAGCAGTTCTGTCCTTTCTGATTTCTTTCCTTTCTTCACCTAAACCACTGTAGCTTCCTCCCCACCATTCCCATAGCCACCGTATTGTCCTTCTTCTTCTATCCCTCTCCACCTAAGCACCTCCATCGTAACACCGCCGTAAACCCCTCCACCAAAACACCATCACCGTATCTCCTTCCCCACATTTCCCCCACCCAACAACCACCGTACCTGCCCTACCATTTTCCAAAATCCCATTCCCCTGTTCTTGTTGGTTTTGGTGTTGGGTTTGATTTTGTCTTCTCTGTTGCGTGGTTTTTGGGTACTTTGTGCCATTTGTGCTTCATTCACGGTGAGTTCCACATTTTTGACTTCCGAGTTATTTAACTATTGTGGCTGTTTCAATTTGTGACTAAATTGTTCACCATATGATTAAGTTGAATATGTTGTGATCACTGTGATTCTGATATGCTCTGTTTCCATGATTCACATATTGGATATTTTTGAAATGTGTGGCATTGTCCTATCTTCTGCTATACTCTGTTTCAACATTGCTAATTTTTTTTTGTGTTGATATATTGCTCATCAAGGGTCACACAGTTGTTAACGTGGTTGAATATTTCTGGTAGTGTGAATTCTGCATTTTTATTCAGCTTCGCTCTGGAATTCTTGATTTTTGAATGGTATGGCTGTTGATATGCTTATTTTGCTTAATGATTCTATTAATTTCAGAGTTGTTAATCATGTGACTGTTGCAATTTTTGGGGTGGGGGCTAGGAATTGGTTACACTATGTCAATTGATTGGGTTGAGTGTGAATTGCTTGGGCTGTGAATTATCGGTGGATTAGTTCTGTTGTGCTTTGGTAGTGCTATGATCTGGCTTTATTCTGTTATATTACAGCCTAGGATTTAATGCATCTAAGTTGTGACTGTTGCTTGGGCTATGATTTGGTTAACCTTGTGGTTTGGTTGGATAGTGACTAGGTTTGACTAGGAGTTAACTAAACTATGGATTGACATTGATTGATTTAGAATTGTGCCCTTTGCATATCTGGGTTGTGCATGGTTGATGTGCTGATGCTGTTATGTGATTGGAGGATGTTAATTTATATTGTCATCATGCTTGAGCTCTGAGTTATCATTTTGAGTTTTCTGAAAGATCTTCTGTCACTTTTGGGGTTGGATTGTTGATTTGGGCGAGCTTTGGGCTACATGAGTTGCATGAGTGACATTTGTGAATGATTGGGCTTATTGTTTGCATTACTAACTGTTCTGATTGGATATAACTGCTTACATTGATTGGTTGATTCTTGTTCAATGGTCATAACAGGGATTAAATTCTTTTCAGGTATCCTCTAATCATGTCGAAGCGTCCAAGGAAAACTGTTAAGGCTGGACCAAGCCAGGCTGAGGAAGGTGATGAAATTCCAGTTTTTGACCCAGCCTACTTTACAACACAGGATGCTTTTGACTATTTCTGGCAGTATTTGCGCAAGATTAACATCATACCAGAGAGGGGCTTCCATGGTATCAATATGGCACGCTATCCTGCCATTTCTGATGCCACTGAAGCACTCCACTGGAAGACCTTTGATGAGCATCCCCCTGAGGAACCTGTGGCGGCTATAGTAAAGGAATTCTACGCCAATGCGCATGCTGAGAAGCGCTCCATTTCCATTACCAGAGTCAGAAGGAAGGTAGTTGATTACTCTGTGGATCGCATTCGCTAGATTATGGACCTTGGCCTTCCTCCTTTTCAGTGTGCTTACAGGATTTTATAGTTACCTGAAGAGGAGGGAGGAACACCATTCAGCACAGTCATGACCAGTATCTGTGATCCGGCCTTCCCGATTCAGGTTCAGCGAAACTCAGACCGCTCCATCAGATTCATCAAACAAGAGAGTTTGCGCCGTGAGTTGCGTCCTTAGAATCACTTTGTGTGTTCCTGCTTGCTCCCCACTAAGCAACGGTCAGAGATCTATCCTGAGCGCGCATACATGTTGTATGCGATCCATAGTTTGCAGCAAGTGGACATTGCTCAGATACTGTATAATTAGATCAGACTGTGTATCACCGCCCGGCTCAAATCACTTTTTTTCCCCTTCCTCATTTGTCAGCTTTGTGAACAAGCTCACGTCAGATGGAAGGATACTAAGGTGCATGTCAAGCTGAAGACTCCGATGACGGAGAGGGCAGTTCAGACAATCATGACCGTCCAGGAGAAGCGCAGGCAAGCCCCTATTCAGCCCCTAGCTGCAGAGCCTGAGCCTGCTCCTGTACCAACTCCACAGCCTGCCCCTGCACCTGTCCCACAACCTATTGCAGTCTTTGATGCTGCTTAGACTGCCTCTGTTGATCAGCGCCTGGATCGGCAACAGGAGATGCTGACTACGTAGCAGGAGATGCTGGCTGCGATTTACCAGGGCATTCATTGAATGGCTTTGGGTCAGGGACGCCAAATGGATGATTTTCCAGCATTTCCTCCTTTTGCAGCTCCACCAGTGGCAGCTTCACCTTCTCCTCCACCTCCTCCACTAGCTGATGATACGGAGATGGGCGCTAAGGGCGATGACCTATTTGATGAGGAGGACTTGTTTTGAGGCGCCAGGGCCCTTGTTTTCTTGCTCTTTCTGCTTTATTTTTCTGTTTTTGCTTTCAGTCCATTGTACATACTTTATTGAAAAACTTGATTTCTTTTGGATACAATGGGACACTGCATATCTTAGGTTTGAAGGGGGGATTGGATTGATGATCTTTTTGTGACTGCTTGTTGAATCATTGTTTGGACATATATATATATTGATTCCCTTCTCTTCGAATCTGAGTGAGCATGATTTTGCCTTGAGGGTTGCGTGAATTAGGAATTGAATGGATGAGTGTGTGTTGAGGCAGGTTGAACTTGTGCATGCCTGATTTCTAATTAGAATATCTGATGAATGTGTGGATCATATATACACCTCACTGCTTGGGAACTCATTTGTAAAAATTCAAATTTTTGTGCTTACACTTATTGCCATAATTGCGTATGAGAGAAAATCCCTGTTGTATGTGTGGTGGATTCTGAAATATAAATGAAATGCATGGTTGGAGAAATTTATGATTGGCATGTGTAAAGTCTATTTGCATCTTAGAAGCTTGTCTAATTCCCTTTTGAGGCGAAATCCTAGGCAATGTGTTTTCAAGGAAATGACTAGGGCACTTGTTTGGACCGATTGAGCTTTTCAAGCCAACCTTGAGTGAATGAGTCCCCTAGTGCCCCCTTTTGAAGCCTAGTGTGTGTGTGTGTGGCCTAATTTTCATTTCTTTAACCCTAATCTCTACCCTCTTAAACCATGCTTGTGAAAGAAAGATCTCTTCCCCTCAATACAGGTCCCTTGTTGAGCACATGATTGAGCAGTTCTGTTATTTTGAGCCATAGTGTTTTGCATGATGCTAAGAATCTAGGAATTTGTGTTTACTAGCTTTCATTCAAAAATGGTATTGAAAAAAAAAAGAGAAAAAGAAAAAGAAGAAAGAAAATAAATAAGTGGGTTGATGTGTAAATTGAAGTCCTTTTGATTATGTGATGAGAAAATGGAATAAAGAAGGTTGATTCTTTAAGTTGGATTGTGTTTGTGCATCTACATGCTTGGCTTGATTCAATGGAAGTGGTTGATTATGTGTTTGATATTTGAATTCAAATCCTTTTCCTTCTTTCTTAGCCACTACCCTTAGCCTTACATTACAAGCTTAAAAGACCCTCATGATCTTTGATTCTGTCTTGCCTACATTAGTGGAGAAAGGGATGAAGGACATTCTTTTGAGAGTGCATGTGCATTTTATAAATTCATCCATCTTGCTCTTCATGATTAGGAAAGGGTCTTAAATACGTGGGCTTGGGAAATCTTTCATGCACAAAAATGGCATTCAAGGTTGATCATGTTGGGAATTTCTTGCATGTGTGGACCTTGTTGTGAGGTTGTGAAGTGATTTCTAAGGGTATGAATGATAATTGAAAGCTGGGTTTGTGACGAGCGCCGAACTCAGTCAAAATTATAACCGAAGTTATTAACTAAGTTTGCAGTATAGTGAACAACACCGGATCGTCTCCTCAAGGATCATAAATGCAATTTTATCAAATTAAGTTAAGTTAGAAAGGGGGGTTTTGATTGTTCAAGGATTACAATGACAAAATCTGAAGAAAAATAATAATTAAAAGAACAGTCAATTCAGAAATCTATCCGAGATTGGGTGGATTCAATCATAGACCTTTCAACAAACATTTGAAGCACATTTGAATGGTTAACTTGGATCTAATCGAGATCTCAAGATCAGATCCGAATTCATACTAGACAATCGTCAAAATTCAATTGACAAGTAATAAACATAAATCTGCAATCGCACCATTCATGTAGATATATGTCAATTTAAGCACCGAATTCAATTAACCTAGGCACCAATCAGTAACCTAACCTCTTCAATTACATGATTAATTTAGATCAATCAGTTCTAAGTTTCATCACAAATCTTCAATCTTCATTTACGTGATTAATTCAGATCAATCAGTTCTAAGTTTAATCACAATACTTAATCTTAAAATAAACATAAACAGAATCATCATTCATGCATTCAAGATCAAGAAAACAGAAGAAGAAGAAGAGAAGAAGAATCCAAATATAAATCAAATATATTACATAAACCAAGGTCTCAAGAATCCAAACCACAATCTCTTCAAGAGTCCCAAATTGACTAGAAGTGACTTAGCTCTCCATTACAATGAAGGAAAAATATACAAGAACTATGAAAAGCTATCTCTAACACCAAGTGTGTGTTTCCCTTAGAGCTCTCCACATGCTTCCTTTTATAGAGGAGTTAGAGTAGTAGTAGATGGGTAGATGGGATTAGTAGGTGGGTGAGTAGGTGGATGAGTAGGTGGATGAGTAGGTGGGTAAGTAGGTGGGTGAGTAGGTGAGCTACCTTGTCTCCGAAATTCTTTATTGCTGAACTCATTGATTTCGTCATTTCTGAGCCAAGTGGTCTTCATGAAAGTTCTAGGAAATTGTCTAAGCTTTCCAATGGCTCTGGAAACACCCAAAAATTCATCCTACAACCCAAGATATGACTCAATTACTACAGACTGTTCAGGACCAGTTTCAGCACTTCTGTTTTGACTTTCAGACCCAATATCTCCATCAAGGAGCCCGAATCAAGTTTTGTGCTTGACATGAAAGTTGTACATATGGGTCTTAACTTTCAGATTACAAATTTTCAGCCCATTTTATATGCCCAAACTCGAATTATGTTCTGGTTACTACACACTGTTCGGGTTCCAGTCACAAATCCCGTATTCTGATTTCCATGCCCAATTAGCTCCACTAGATGTCTGAAATTGACTTTGAGCTCTTCATCAAAGTTGTAGAGCTCTTTCTTATCTTTCCTACAAAGTAAAATTCATAATTATCAGACATTTAGAACTCAAGATATGACTAAAATACAGAAATAGTGTAAGACCCGAATAATGCTGAAAAAATCAATTAAGTCCGATTCGAGTTCAAACTTACAAAACATAATCAAATTCAGTCAATTAAGTACATGAAGAGTGTAAATAACTAAACATAAGGGTTTCTTAATGAATAAAATATGTGATTATCAAATTCTCCCACACTTAGCTTTTTGCACTCCTGGGCAAAACATATAAAACTAAAGTTAGAAGACAAAGACAAACGACACAAACTTAAAAGCTAAAAACTCTAAAGGACTCAATGAAGCAAGAAGAGCAACAAGAAATTCAAGGGATCAAAGCATAAATGAGGTAACATTTCTTCACATCTCAAACCAACAAGCAAGGAAACTTCCGTTGAAAAGAATGAATTAAGAATGATAGATCCTCACAAGATTCCCTCTTAATCTCTCAAGTGTTTAAAAGGTAGGTATTTCACTGAATTCAACCCATAAAAATTGCACTACCATAAGCTTGCTTATCTTCTACTTCTCCGCTACTCAAAACACATGCACACACAAATCATGAGGACTTTATTCAAGGTTGTATTAAGGTCAAGGTAACAGAAGAGGATAAAATGGATATGAGAAGATAAATACCAAAGAGAATAAAAGCAAATGAGAGCTGAGTTCAAATAACAAGCATAAAAGTTCATCCCAACTCTAACGTATATCGCTTTACATATTCATTTCCCAATCAATTTTTTTTTTTTTTTTTCTTTTTTTTTCCTTTTTTTTTGTTTTTTGTTTTTAATTTTTTAATTTTTTAATTTTTTATTTTTTTTAAGCACTCTTTCCTTTTTCAACAATCATTTTGTACACACACACCCCCACACTTGTTCAAAAACTCATCCATTAACCAAGCTAATGTTCTTTTATTCCCTAAGGTAAAGTAAGAACACGATTTTTCATTTAAGGCACATAATGAGCTAGAAACAAGGAATGGTCAAATAAACTCAAAGGGGTTAAGAAAAGGAAAATATACAAGGTTGGCAGGAATCAGAGAATTTTCAAGAAGTCAAAAGAGTGCTTGATATCATATTGAAAACAAGGTTGGCTATTTGGTTAAATTAGCTAATTAAGAAAGAGGGCCTCAATCATGTTCATGCATGCAAGTGAAATGTAGCCTCAAAAAGAATCAAAGCAAGTTCTAGAGTGATCATTAACATGAGTGAAAATCACACAAGAAAGAACAGAATGGCATAAATGTTGAATCCATCCATTAGGCTCAAAATCTCACAAGGTATGCATCCATCAAACTCAATTCATCAATTCAATCATCCATCACCAAGCATATCAGTTCAAGAAGGGAGAAAAGTTATTCAATCATGCAATGAACCCTTTTTTTTATTTTTTTTTAACAAAAAAGAAACATGCTAAAATCTCTCCCCCACACTTAATATAAACATTGTCCTCAATGTGAAAGTGATAAATAAAACGGAAAGAAAAGAGCAACACAATCTGATGAGGGGCAAGATAATGGCAAGCAGAAAAGATGCGTAAGAATCAAAGTCGCAAGTAACACGAAAACTCACAAAACAAATGAGTAAAATGTAAAACCAAAATAACATGACTGGAATAATATAAAATTAAAGAGGAAATGCGGGTCTTTTAGAGTCAGATTCCCAAGACTGTAACACTTTTGTTCATCTCTGAAGAGATTCCACAATTAAGAAGTTCATGATGTACCAGGCCACAAGAATGCGTCTCAAGAGTCAATAAGGTATAACTTACTGACTCCTTACTCAGCCATTTAAAGTGAAGTATGTTTTTATCTTCTCAGATTGCGAAAACCATCCCAAAAGATCTTGAAAACAAATGTAGTTGGGTTGCCTCCCAATAAGCGCTTGTTTAACGTCGTTAGCTCGACGTTGGGACACTTCTTAGTGATCTTTATAATGTGGATGGTAAAAGCCCATCACTTTCACTTCCACATTTTTCGACTTGAGATGATGTCCATTGGTCTTATTAAGTGAGGTTGGTGAAAAGACTCCACCAGGATCCCATTGGTTGAAACGTGATGACCAAGTTATGGTTGACACAACATGATAGCTTTCACTAGGGTCCCATTGGTTGAAGTGTAATGACCAAGTTAAGCTTGAAGCATGAGGGCTCCCATTGGGGTCCCATTGGTCTTTCTTAATTTCCTTGACTTCACCAATGGCATGTAACACATGTAATTTGGCAATTCTGCTTTCATTGATTATATTGGACCATGACCCAAAAACAAAATCCACTTCAGTAGTTACTGTCATATGCTGTCTTTCCTCCTTCTTTGAAAATTCCTCAATGGCCTTCAACTCCACCTCCCCTGTGTGTTTAGATTCTCGCAACCGCATTGTTGATAGACCCTTCAATATCATTAGATCTGCGTAAACAGAATCATCACTTTCAAATATGCAGAAATCTCAAGACACATAACACATTTTATATCACCGTCACAATCAGTACATGAGTTGCAATTGATAGAATCATTAAAATCAATAAAATCAGGAAATTCAGCACACAACTCATCATGAGTTTCCTCAACTAAATCTGCAGGTAAATCAATATGACAATTAGAATGCAGGGAGTTGGGAATTGTTTGGGAAGGAGTTGGTCTGACTCTTGACTTCTCAGTTCATTAACAGTGGTTGTCAACTGCTCAATTTGGGTTGTTAAATCCTGAATAGTAGCAGTGAAATTCTGTTGGAACTCAATTTGGGTTTTCATCAAGTCCTCTAATGAAGGCTCAAGTTTTGTGGTTGTTGGACTTGTTATCTGTTGGAACTGATTATTGTTGGTGGCCATCTGGTTCATCAAGTCCTTCCATGATGGCTCAAGTTTTATGGCTGCTGGACTTGTTATCTGTTGGAATGACTGCTCATATTGTAATGATTACTGCTGTTGTGATGCCGCATTGCCATATCCCAAATCCGAATAGTCTCTCTAGTCAGGGTTGTATGTGTTGAAGAAGGGATCATAACTTTGTTGCTGCTGCTGGAACTGTGGTTCATCAGGAAAATAACCAGCTGCTGCAACAAATTGATCTGGAAAAACAGAACTACCATACTGAAATGTAGGGCATGCATATATGGGGTGAGATGAACAAAAACAAATGTTACACACAAGTGTAGCTTCCTGCACAGGTGATTGTTGTCTTACTATTATATGTCTTACCAAAGAAGTCAACTCCTCAAGTTTTGACTCCATTATGCATGGTCCATTGTATCCTTAAAATGCAACAGAATGCAACAAAATGATAATGAATGAAAAAGAAAAAGAAAGAGTTAGTATGATAATTTTAAAAAAAAATTATATCACACTTATGGTTCCCCGGCAACGGCGCCAAAATTTTGACGAGCGCCGAACTCAGTCAAAATTATAATCGAAGTTATTAACTAAGTTTGCAGTATAGTGAACAACACCGGATCGTCTCCTCAAGGATCGTAAATGCAATTTTATCAAATTAAGTTAAGTTAGAAAGGGAGGTTTTGATTGTTCAAGGATTACAATGACAAGATCTGAAGAAAAATAACAATTAAAAGAACAGTCAATTCAGAAATCTATCCGAGATTGGGTGGATTCAATCATAGACCTTTCAACAAACATTTGAAGCACATTTGAATGGTTAACTTGGATCTAACCGAGATCTCAAAGATCGAGATCCGTAATTCATACTAGACAATCGTCGTAATTCAATTGACAAGTAATAAACATAAATCTGCAATCACACCATTCATGTAGATATATGTCAATTTAAGCACCGAATTCAATTAACCTAGGCACCAATCAGTAACATAACCTCTTCAATTACGTGATTAATTTAGATCAATCAGTTCTAAGTTTCATCACAAATCTTCAACCTTCATTTACGTGTTTAATTCAGATCAATTAGTTCTAAGTTTAATCACAATACTTAATCTTAAAATAAACATAAACAGAATCATCATTCATGCATTCAAGATCAAGAAAAGAAAGAAGAAGAAGAAGAAGAGAAGAAGAATCCAAATATAAATCAAATATATTACATAAACCAAGGTCTCAAGAATCCAAACCACAATCTCTTCAAGAGTCCCAAATTGACTAGAAGTGACTTAGCTCTCCATTACAATGAAGGAAAAATATACAAGAACTATGAAAAGCTATCTCTAACACCAAGTGTGTGTTTCCCTTAGAGCTCTCCACATACTTCCTTTTATAGAGGATTCAGAGTAGTAGTAGATGGGTAGATGGGATTAGTAGATGGGTGAGTAGGTGGATGAGTAGGTGGATGAGTAGGTGAGCTACCTTGTCTCCGAAATTCTTTATTGCTGAACTCATTGATTTCGTCATTTCTGAGCCAAGTGGTCTTCATGAAAGTTCTAGGAAATTGTCTAAGCTTTCCAATGGCTCTGGAAACACCCAAAAATTCATCCTACAACCCAAGATATGACTCAATTACTACAGACTGTTCAGGACCAGTTTCAGCACCTCTGTTTTGACTTTCAGACCCAATATCTCTATCAAGGAGCCCGAATCAAGTTTTGTGCTTGACATGAAAGTTGTACATATGGGTCTTAACTTTCAGATTACAAATTTTCAGCCCATTTTATATGCCCAAACTCGAATTATGTTCTGGTTACTACACACTGTTCGGGTTCCAGTCACAAATCCCGTATTCTGATTTCCATGCCCAATTAGCTCCACTAGATGTCTGAAATTGACTTTGAGCTCTTCATCAAAGTTGTAGAGCTCTTTCTTATCTTTCCTACAAAGTAAAATTCATAATTATCAGACATTTAGAACTCAAGATATGACTAAAATACAGAAACAATGTCAGACTCGAATAATGCTGAAAAAATCAATTAAGTCCGATTCGAGTTCAAACTTACAAAACATAATCAAATTCAGTCAATTAAGTACATGAAGAGTGTAAATAACTAAACATAAGGGTTTCTTAATGAATAAAATATGTGATTATCAGTTTGCTCTAGTTCAAATTGCCTCATGTTTCTTGACCTTTGAATTGGATTGTAATTCCTTTTCCTACTTGGATTAGTTTGCTCGAGGACTAGCAAAACTTTAGGTTTGAGGGTGTGATAACTTCAGAAAATGAAGTTAATTCACTCGAATTTGATTGTATTTGAGCATGCTATCCCTAATTTTTAAGGTCATAACTTCAATATTTGCATGACTTTGGTGAATTAAGCTTGTTGATTCAAATGATTTATAATTGAATCTTTGAAGATCTTGTTTATCGAAGTTGGATGAATTGTGATTTGATGGACATTATTATTGTTTTGATATAGGTATTCAAGATGAGAAAGACCTTGGAAGGGATGAGGAAAGTGAAGAGAGGCTCAAAGTGTGAAGAAATCATCCAGGGAAGGTGTTGCCAACCCACGCCTAGGCGTGGCCCTTGCAGTTTCTCAGGGATTAGAAGCAGAGACATCCACGCCTAGGCGTGGTTAATTCACGCTTAGGCATGTAAAACTCAGTTTTTCAGGGTGATTCAGACAGAGACCACCACGCCTAGGCATGGTAAAGTCAAGCCTAGACGTGGCAAGCAGAGGACAGGCACGTGATTCATAATCACGCCTAGGCGTGGATAAAATCCTGGCACACGAATTTTACCCTTATATTCTGATGTTTGGGAGGAGGAGTAAGCTTATTCAGTTCTAACCTAGCCACGAATTCCAAAGAGCAAGTGAGAGGAGGAGGAACACACTTGGATTGAAGGTGACTAAAGGAAGAATCAAGAAGAAGGAGGAAGATCAAGCTTGGAATCTCTCCATTTTTGTTCATTCTTTCCCTTTTCTCTCTTGATTTGTAACTTGATGAATCATTTGATTACATTTGTTTTCTTCTCCTTGATAATGTGTAACTAAACTCTAATTTAGGGACTCTCTAGGATCTTGCTATGGATTTGATTAATTTGTAATTAGTTGAGTATCCTTTTAATGAAATTGGTTTTGTTCATCCATATCTATGCTTAGTGCTTGTTATTGATTGGCCATCAATTGCATGATTTTTAATATTCCAATTGAACTAGAAATAGGATGTTGCGAATATGGATATGGTATGGTTGATGTATGTTTAACTAAGGGGATGGACACATACCCTTTGGTCATGCATGGCAAGTGTTTGATAATTGGCCTCAATGAGTGATTCTTATGTTGCTTCACATGGACACATAGTGGAATAGCTAGGTTTCACATGGGTAATTGTCCAAGACATAAGCTCTTATCTATTGATGATTATTAGCCAACATATATCAATTCATTGATAGGTGTTTGTTAATTACAATTAATCATTGAAGTAGCAAGTGAATAGGGACCCCTAGGCTTTAATCATTCTCATCTTCTCTTGTGGAATTAGTGTTTGGTGTTTTCTTATTTTGTTTCCTTTAAGTTGTTATTTTAATTGCAACCCACTCTCTTTCGTTTGCTTGGATAAAAATTTGTGAATATTAGTTAAGTTTAACATTCTTCTAATTATTCAATCCTTTGGGACACGATACTCTAACTTTCCTTTATATTACTTGTCGACCCGTGCGCTTGCGGATTTACGGACCAACATCTTCCAAGGTAAAAATTCTTGATTTCTCTCCATTTTCTTTTCATTTTCGTTTTCCTTGGTTACTATGTGACCAATGGCTTCTCTTTTTGAGCATTGATGTGTGATTTGAGTGATTTTGAACATTCTAGGGTTCTTGGGAGAGCAGAATCCGAAAATCACCAAAAAGGAATCTCAAGGAGTTCAAGCTTAAGGCTTTAGGTAAAATTCTTCATATTCACTTCTCAATTTCGTTTTCCTTGGTCACCTATGTGACCAAGGATTATTCTTTTCAATCCTTAGTTTGTAAATATGAGAATTTGACCACTTTATGGTTCTCTTGAAGGTGGAATCCGAAAATTATAAATCAAGGAACCAAGGAGTTATTTTCTTGCATTGTCTCCTCTAGGTAAGAGGGAGACTACTCACTTCAACCACTTATGGTGGTGAGGGAACTTTGTATATATATTGATGGAGAATTCCATCCTTGTATGCTTACTTGAATTGTAGAAATTTGCATGATATAGTGTTCTTGAATTTGATTAATGCTTGAATTGTGTTCTTGAATATGTTTGATGTATTAAATATGCTTAATCAAGTTAAGGTTGTTAAATGGAAAATGTGGAGTTTGACCTTGACTTGATGCCACGGTTTTGAGATGATTCTTGATTGGTAAATTTGTTTTGTACATAATAAAAGGAAGCTATGAAATTGAATGTTAAATGATGATAAATAAAACTTATGAATATGAATATGTACTACACCCCACGTGACGACTCTTTCTTGTCCACGACTCGGGCTCCTGCCCGCTGTTTCGTCGTTCCGATGGATGTCTCATCGGACGATGAGGACCTTGAGGAGGACCCCTCTATGGTTCCTTCTCGTTCTCGTCAGTCTTAGGGACTGTTTTCTATTGGTAGCTACTGATGGCTAACCGATTATATTTTTGGGAAGCCTGATGTCTGTACATGTTGGGGTATATTTGTATCTTTTTGGGCGGGTACACATTTTGTTTCTTTTTGGTACATTTTGGAATTGTAATTAAACAGACTTATATTTCTAGTACGACGTATGCAATTATCCATATTGTGTATGATTGTATGTTTATTCTACGCTGATTTTGTCTTGACCATTTTGACGGATGTTTCATTTGAAAAGGAACTTTAAATTTCAATTCATTTGACGCTATGCATACTCATGAACAAGCATATATGTATATTAAGGGAAATTTTAACCGGACTCATTTTAAAAAAAAATGTCTAAATTTTCCCGAATTGATTTAGGTGTCGTTTCACTATAGTGCGACGTTCCCTTTTCGTACCCGTTATGACTATGAGAAAAGGGGCGTTACAAGAAGAGCAACAAAAGATTCAAGGGATCAAAATATTCATGAGGTAGCATTTCTTCACATCTTAAACCAAAAAGTAAGGTAGCTTCAATTTGAAAAGCATAAATCAAGAATGATAGATCCTCACAAGATACACTCTTAATCCCTCAAGTATTTAAAAGGTAGGTATTTCACTTAATTCAACCCATGATAAATTGCACTACTATAAGCTTGCTTATCTTCTACTTCTCCACTACTCAACACATGCACACACAATTAAGAAGACTTTATTCAAGATTGTAATAGGGTCAAGGTAAGGGAAAGAAACAATATGGATATGACAAGTTAAATACCAAAGAGAATAAAAGAGCATTGGAGATGAACTCAAATGACAAGCATTAAATTTTACCCCCAATTCCACATAATGTGTATTCTCTTTACATATTCATTTCCTTTTTTTTATTTTTTTTCTTTCACAACCTTCTTGCATTTGTTTATTTATTTATTATTTTATTTTTATTTTTTTTATTGGCTCTTTTTCTTTCTTTTTCTTCACCAAACATTTTGCATATTGCACATCAATTTGCACAACCTCCACACTTGTATTATTAATTGCCCATAAGCAAAAGAGCTCATCCAATGAAAATGAACCAATGCTCTCCCATTCTGATAATCAATTATCACCCTCGAGCATTAGCTTTCTGAAAATTGATAATTGATTATCATATCCAATAATCGATTATCAAATGCATTTCTATAACCAAAATAGGCTCTCAAATATGGTAATCTCAGAAGAACACATTTCCTTTCATTTACAATCAAGACAACATCATGCCTCTATATATATTCTCAAACCAAAAATCCTCAAGGTTTAACAATAATGATTAAACCAATAAAATTCCTTATATCATCAATTTCAAATCGTTAAAGATTTATAGTTATCCTCAAGTTCAACAATCATATATATATATATATATATATATATACATATATATATGCCATCAATTCAACATAATACTCACAAGAACAATTCTCAAATCAATCCACTAATACAAGATTTGAGAAGCAAGAAGAGAAAAGAGTAAGGTAAAGATGCACAAACCCCTACCTTTGCTACTTCTTATTTTCTTGTTGACGGTGCTTCTTTCTTTCTTTTCTTCTTTTCTTTTTGTTGTTATTGGTCGGGAGAAAGTGAAGATAACAAAGTGAGAAACATATTTTAGGAGTGAGTCGGTGGAGAGATAATGATGAAATAGAAAAGTAATATGTTGTCCTCATTGAGTGGATGAGATATATCTCTTAAGAATACTTTGATATTCTATTATTGAATTTTTTTAACTTTCATAGATGTTATAGAAAATTCTAGGACTTTATTCAATTCCTATATTCATCATTTAATAATTATTTATACACACTATTGATAGTTATTAAGTTATGTTACTCTTTATTAAGTTAAAATAAACTTAGGGAGTTAGACTAATATAGTTACAGGCATTTGTCTTAACCTGTGATCATTTCCAGAATAATCTCTATCCTTTAATCAACAAGTCCACAAAGTTTCATAATTTTCTAAGCTTCTCTCATATTTAATTCGATCTTTAAACACTCATTCTATTTATTAAAAATGTCAAACTAATTCATTTAACTCCCCAGAAATTACTATAACTCATTCTAATTATTTGTAACCTAGATATAAATTTTTCATATTTATTTCCATCATCTAAATAGTTTATACTAAGGTCTGAGCTAATATGAGTTATTTTTCACGTATTGTGTTATAGCATTATACCCAAACTAACTCAAAAAATCACCAAAATTAACCAGTAACTCACACAAGTGTTAATAAGCTACTATAATAATCATTAAGGCTAATAGGTTAAGAAGAATGTTACATAACTCGCAGGTTGATACGAGGCGAGGCAGTTTGACCGGCTGAGCCAATTTTTTTTTCTTTTTTACAATTTTGTTTTGTGACAAGCTAGATATGTCAACTCGTGAGTTGACCTGCTTAACCCGTATTTTTGTTCACTTTTTAAGCAAATTGACCTGCCAACCTATCTTTTTTATTTTTTATTTTTTATTTTTTATTTTTAGGCGCCTTGACCTACCACAAAACAAAGTGGATTGTTCACTTCAACTCACATAACAAAAAATGAGTCAACCTGTCCTGCCTCATTTTCAGCTAACCCGTGACAGGCAAGTTCACCGGTTTTGCCATCTCTAACCTACATCTACTTGCTCTTTAAGTCACTTCACTCTATAAATAAAAGGAATGAGATAAGACTCCTCTAAAATGAACAAGTAAAAATATATTCATCTTTAAATTTTAATAAATTAAGATATCAATTTATTTTATATTAATTTAAGGGTTAATATACATTAATTTAACTAAAGTGACCCTTCCTCTCCCACACTCTGCCTCCTACACTCACTACCTTGCGAGTACATTACCTTTCTCACTCGACCGCATCATGGAGCTGCAACTTGAGCAGCCTTTGTACAAGGCTGAAACCACCTTTCTCACCTCAAGACAAAACAACTACGAAAAAGTAGCTCTACTATTTCACTCTTTGCGGTACCATAATACAAATCTTGAATAAAGTCCCTTACTGAATCTGATGTATAATAGAAGCAAGGTGTAGCATCTTGTCTTCTTTCTTTCTTTCTTCTTTTTTTTTTTTTTTTGGTTGTCTAGATCAGTGCTTATAAATATCTGATAGCGATATGGAACATACATATATAGTCAATAATGCACAAGTCCACCTGATTGAAAGTGGAATTGTA
The DNA here is from genome assembly GCA_029884605.1 of Ormosia emarginata. NCBI lineage: Eukaryota > Viridiplantae > Streptophyta > Magnoliopsida > Fabales > Fabaceae > Ormosia > Ormosia emarginata. Next base: position 1,905,216 of record JAQQTP010000074.1, read on the forward strand.
GACTCCACAACACTAAACCATCCAAATAAATCTTTTTACATAAATATATTTTTAAAATTATGCAAAATTACATAAAACTATTTTACACAAATCCAAATACAACCCAGCATATATATGCACTAATTGCATCCCCCCCCCCCCCACCTTAAGTGTACATCTAGCATTTCTCATACTGTAATTGTGTGACACTAAACAAGAGGCTTTCGATGCATTGACAGTCTATAAAGTTAGTCTACATCTAGCATAACAAGAACCTCAAAATGTGTTGCTGGATGTTAACCATTCACATAATTTTAACCTTCAAACTGAAAAAACTGAAGGGATGGGAAGGAGATAAAAAATAATGAGAAGAGACTGGACCATCAATTTCAGAAAATAATACCTAATGAAAATAAACATTGCCATATCATTATATATTTTAACATGATACAACCTTTTCTTTTTCCTTCCTTTATTCAACAAACCTATTTACATATCTAGAAGGTCATTTCCGTCTACAGAGAAGGCTATTACAGCAGATAAGAGATGAACTATCCTAAAGAGTTTGAGGCCTGTCTTATTCAGTAATACCTGTTCAAGTTATAGAACTCCACCAAGTCTATAATTTCCACGCTCATATACTATCAAGCTCTTCCATATATCTTGATCAGATATAGCTACTTGATTCCTACTTTCTTCCAACTAAATCAGTTACCAGTCATTCCCTCTTGACATCAGATTCTTCGGTCTTTGCAAATCTTCCACGGATTCTTGGTTGACTGTCAGCGAGAGCCTTCCTGCAAGCATACTGAAACCAAACCACTACATTAGTTTCAGAATCAGGTCATAGGCTGAAAATAGTTTCAGTGAAATTATTCAACATAAGAAATGGATAATGACACGTTCAGAAGCTTCAAAGTTGAAGTAATGATTATTTATAAAAGACACTACACTACTCATCCATGACACACGTATATATGCAACTTAAAATCACAAAGGAATTTATCAAAATAAATTCAAGAAACCCTTTGAGTTGAACAGAAGACAACAATGAACAGCACGTTTTAAGCAGGAAGCATTAATCAATAATAGTATTTATCCATCTCTCTTTTCATCCCATTGTTGTGTAGCAGCAGGAATCTTTCAAGAGATGTAAACATAGTAAATTTCAACAGATATGTGAGGCAATGCAATCAATAGAATTTCAAGGTTTCTGTTCTTGAGAAATTCTCAATTAGTATAAGGATGGTGAACCTATAGTTACCTTGATTTTCCTTCCAAAATTTCTCTTTGTCTTCTTATTCCTATATCTGGAGAGCTTTTCCCGACGTTCCTCACTAGTGCAGTTGCTGAGAAGAAAAGGCCTCTCAAGGGGAGATTGGGCAACGTTAATGTTACCATTACCAAGAGTCTGTCACAAAGACAGTAAACATTCAGCCCATCTTGTGGACATAGCTAGAAATCTATAGTTCTCAGTCCATAAGAAAAGACTGACAAATTTGTGAATTCTAAGTTAGCAATCAGATTAAGGTCATGCCAACACTCCTTTTTGGTCATTCTGCTTAAATCATGAGTTAACAGCAGACCAATTGAGACAGATGCAGTTTACCTTCTTGATTGACTTCAATACATCTTAAAGTCTCTCCATGTGCCCCCCCCTCCCCCCGGGAGGTGGCGCTATAGATGCTACTCAATTTATAAAAAACACACCAAAAAAATATGAATCAGTTAACTCTCACCTTTATATCTCCTTCACTAAATGCTCTCCGCATGCCATAAACTGCATTGAAATTTATTCCTGGGAAATCAAGGAAAGCAGGCTTAATTGCAGCTCCATGCATCCAGTCCATTGAACTCAAACTTCCTGAACTGACACTCTTTGGTAAAGGCATGTCAGGAAGCGGTTTGTTTTCTTGAATTAAATTATCATCTATTTTCAGAACAGGAATCTTGATTTCCAGAATATCAGAGAGCGGTGACTCTATTGCTGCCTTTTCTAAGAGATCCTTTTTGCACTCATAGAATACCTCACTCAGAAGTTGTTCATTTTGAAGAACATCAATATCTGTGGATTTTAGGCCCTGTGAAGAGACATCTTCCCCACAAGATATCAATGAGATGGCTGCTGTCATGGGATCCAGGGCCACGGCTGGTTCTTCAATAATGGGTTCAGGTGCTTTGAACAGATCTCCCTCTACTAACAAATCATACTCTGACATTGCAGAAGATTGAACAAGGTCACTCTGCATTAAAGATGGAAAAGAAAAGGCTAATTAACAGGTACTTAACAAAGATAAAATTATAGAATGGAGAACCAGAATATAATCAGTAAAAAGTAAAAACATAATTTTAGCTTTATAACAAAAAGCATACACCAGATGTTGAACAATTAATCATCATAACACAATTACCACAACATCACTAAACCTTTCAACTAATGTATGTATAACAATAATGGTAATAACAACAACTAATTGAATGGACAGATGCCTTGGTTAATTCCAGAAGCAGTGTGGGTCACCACGATTTACACCTCCCTCACCCTGACCCTCCCCCCCCTCCCACAAAAAAAAAAGAAGAGCAAACAAATGGTGTTTAATCACATAAAAAACTGACAGCATATCCAATAATCAATTATTTTGAGAATTTAACACTTGTTTACTTGCTAATGTTAAGAAGTTGCTCTAGGGTGCCATATCTGAGACCAATAGTGTGAAAAGTTTTCATGATAAAATTTTCATGATTTCATCAAGTAAAGTGGTTCTTAAAGCCTGCCCAAATTACGAATTTCTTAGAATGGGTTCTGTAAGTCATCATCATCCTACCAAAACATGGTTTATAGAAAAGATTTAGACCAGTAGAGGTTGTTCCTCAACTTTTTCAAAAAGAGAAAAAGAGAAACAATACGAGACAAAGAGAGAATTTATCTGTATAAAGTATAGAGATGATTTTAGGAATTGTGTGTATTTCTCACACATATAAACTGATATTTATATACATAGTGGTACATGAATATATACATGAAAGTATTAAGTATAAACACTAATTCCAATGAATACTAATTCCTATGAAGACACTAAGTCCTATGACACATGTAGCATATGAAACATGTGAAATATGGGTTTTTATTCTAACACTCTCCCTCAAGCTGGAGCATATATATCATATGTTCTAAGTTTGTTACAAATAAAATCAACCTGAAGCCCTCTGAGGTCATAGGGCTTTTATTCTAACAATCTGAGGTGACAGAAAAGGTATTTGTTAGCAAAAGACTTAAGCAAGGGCCTCAGAGTTTCAAGTACAATCTATGAATTATGCAAAATTCTCTGTGTGAGATTCTAACCTAAAACTAATTGGCATTAAGTGGAATGGTCCAACAGATATATAAACCGCACCCGAAAAATTGAGACAGACGATGTGAGACTCTTAACACTTCCCCTCCATAGATGTTTGGACGAAACAAGCGAGCCTAACGAAATAGGCGGAAACAAGCCTAGCGAAGTAGGCGACGAAAATAGGATCTTAGCTCTAATATCATATGAGATTCCAACCTAAAACCAATTGACATTAAGTGGAATGACCCAACAGATATATAAATCACACCCGAAAGATTGAGGCAGGCAATGTGAGACTCTTAATACTCTAGTTTGGTAAATGGACTCAAATGTTATTATCAGGATGGTATATATTGTAGGTTAAATTATAAAAGCTAAATAAGGCAAGGATTTTCTAGCTTTTTATTTCACTACAAAGCGTATACCATATACAATAGCAAAACACAACATTCATATAGCATAGCCAAAGCCTTGCGTAAATGAAAGGTGCCAATACATATTAGGTACATGATTGCAAATTCAAAGCCCATGCTTCACCCGAAAAGCTGACTTTGAAAGAGTCCAGGTGTAGACGGCTGAAACATTGAAAGTGGCATCAGACATTCAGTTCAGAATGAACTTGACTATAACTCAGCTCGAGAATATGGATTACAACTTTGTTATGAATAGCCAAAATATTGAAATTGTTGTACAACATAATTGAACCCCGGTTAAAGCAATTCGTTGAAGAAAAAAGTGAACAAGTATCAAAATATCATCAGCCCTTGCCTCAGAAACATTGTTTCAAATTTCAATGAACAAAACACCAAGCCACACCATATGGAAACAACCCACTAATACTTTTATCTCTTATTTTTGGAGAGCAGAAAACAGAAGCAAAGTAGCATGATTTCCTCCTTTCTCCAACCATGAAGAAATTATTAAGTTGAGCATTAACCAGTCCCTTTCCTCTTAACCTTTTCCTTACTATAAAGAAAAAGAGAATAAAAGGACTTTTTCCTCTTCAATCAACCTCCCTCAGTGCGGCACAAAAAGGCAAACCCCACTAAGAGTTCACACTTCACACCAGAAATTAATAATGAAATGGAAGAAAGATTACAGAACACGGAAGTATCACAACGAAAACACTTTCCATCTATACTTATTTTCTTTCCTTTCGTAACACTTTTCCAGATCCAGCATATAAAGCCAATTCCAGCTGTTTCCACTTGTGCTATGAGTATGACTATGAGAAAACATTCTGAATGGAAGGTGGAAAAACCAAATGAATAAATAGATATTAAATGACAAAAAATCGTTTGATTATTATTTTTCCTTCTCAAGCTTGATATTATCAACCAAGTAAGCAAATAAAAATTACAAAAAAAAAATTAAAAAAAGAAACTTTCCAAATTTAGAACGTAAGAAATGAAAAATTAGTCGCAAATTTCAAATTTGGACACAATTCTGAAAGGCAAAGCCTTCCATTTTATTTTGCCCCATTGGCAATTTGCTCCAAAGAAACGAATAGGGAACATACAGGATAAAGAATGAAGAGCAGAGCACAGGAGAGAAAAGAAAATTTTGAAATTTATTCAATACAAGGAAAAACCCATCAAGCAAATGCAGATCAACCAAGCACAGATAAAGGAAGAAGCTGAGAAAACCAAAAAAAAAAAAAAAAAAAAGAATAAAAAATAGCAACGTAATAAAAGAAAGTGGACATAGTAAAAGAGTAACAGAGAGGGTACAATTGAAGCATTGGACTTCTGCTGGGTCATGCAGTACTCGTCAAGTTGTTGAATCTCTTGAGAGAAGTTCTGCAAATATGGGAAGAGAAGACCAGTCTCTGCATACATTTTTCCAGCACAGAAACACTCTTGAATATCAAAGCTTCAGTGACAAACAGAAATCAGTTCCCCCAAGGAAACAGAGTAAAAGCAGAGCACAGAAGCACCCTTGTACTAGAAAACAGACAGCAGCAAAACGCAAGAGAACGAGATAGATAGCAAATTGTGGGCGAGGGGTTTGAGCTTTGAGCTTTGATGATTTTAAGACCATCGAGAAAGAGAATTTATATTTATAAAATTTAGGAAGGGTGAGGTAAGAAAGTACTAAATAAAGACAAAAGTAGGAAAAGGACATTATCATTTTTATAATGTAATGACCCCATGTCTCTGTCATGGTCATTAAGGTTATATTTAAAAGTTTTATATAAAAAAAAAGTTAGATAAAATGTGTTACTTTAATATGAGTAGTTTAAAATAAATTAGAATAGAGTAAAATAAGATAAAATGTATTATTTATTATTTAAATGTTTAATAAATTTATTGAAAATATAAAGAAAAATTTATGTCATTTATTTTTTATATTATAAGATAAAAATATTAAGTATTAAGTGATAAGAAAGAGATTAAATATTTTTTTATCATTCTATTTTTTTATTAAATAACTTTAAAACATATTTTTTAAAAGTTAATTATTTTATTATTGTCACACTCTTATCGTTCATCCAAACGCTGCTTAAAGAAAAAAATAGTTTTTTAATAAAAAGATTAAAAAAAAATTGTAGTATCATATTTGCAAATTGTAGCACAGAATACAGATGAATTGCACCCAGCCAATATCCGTGGAATGTGGCCATGTTGGTGGGGTTGGAGGCTTGGAGCTGAACAGTGATCATCACTCATTAATCAGTCATCGCTCGTCACTCGTCAGTGAATGCAAGCAGTGCAGCAGGATAGCCCTCCCTTAGATTCATACATGTCCATGCCCACGCGCTGAGATGATGCTTTTAACATAAACCCATCAATTTTGGTTTATACTAGTTTTTTTTTATTTTTATTTTTTATGTTTTGGTTTAAAAATTCTAACCACATATATTTTTATTTATATCATTTTATATCTATATAATTTTTATTATCTAATTATATTTAATTTCATATTATTAATCTATTTTTCCATATAGACATATGTAAAATTGTGTTTATGTTTTTTCTTTGGTTTATATATTCTAGTTTCATCTTGAATACTCAAGTTTTACAAGTCAAGAGTTATTTGTTGATATATTTTATAATGAATTATATTTATTAGATAATATTTGATGTACCTTATTTTAAAATTATGAATGATAAAAATAATTAAATTTTAAATTATTTATATAATTATTAATAATTAATAATATTTATTAAACTCAAATATATATGAATAGATTTATTATTCAAAGAAAGAAACATTAATAATATTTTCGTTAAAATACTCTTTAAGCCCCTATAGTTTCGTTGAATTTTTAAACAGACCTTTGTAGTTTAAATTTTTTGAACATAGTCCTTATACTATTAAAAAAATTAAATAGGTTCTTAGTGATTGACAGCTATTAGACTCCATTAATAGATATTTATAGTCATTTGTAAGTCATTATGTGGTGTTGTTACAAGTTTCAGAGACTTAATTACAAAATTTTATAATTAGTATGGATCTAATTAAAATCTTATTTAAACAATAAGGACTTATTTAAAAAATTAAAAATATAAGGACCATGTTAAAAACTTTAAAATTATAAGGACTATTTTAAAATTTAATAAAGCTATAGGAATCTAAAGAGTAATTTAAGCTAATATTTATTAAAACCAAGTTAACAATTATTAAATTCAAATTGATTTTATTATGTATATAAATAAATAATAAAATTAATTTGAAATTTTGGTCTTTAATTAATTGTTCACACAATTTTGAGTCGAAAGAGGTAGTTAGGTAAAACACTCCTTCAAGTGACAATTTCAAAATTTGAACTCCTGATATTGCAAATAAAGTTTGCTTAGAGTCATAATTCACTTTCGAACCAACCATTCATGGATAGCATCAATTTGAATTTAATAAATATAGATTCGTATTGTATATAAAAAGTATATAAAAATAAATAAATGCATATTGAACTTTAATTTGAATAGTGAAATTTAATTTTATTGTAAAAAATTATATTTAATTATTCATTATCATGTTATTAAAATAATTTAAAAATAATAAAAATTATTTAGAAAGTCAAACAATATTAATAATATAAAATAAATAATTGAATAATGATACAAAAATTATATCGATAATAAATTAAGATAATTTTTAAATAAAATACATAAACATGTATAAAATAATTATTAAAATGGTATTTTACTTATTTTAATTCGTGAAACTGATATGTGTTGGTCTGGGTAGAATGTGTAATATCCTTCTTCCAGCTAATTATATGGATATTTTAGGGGACTATAGGTACTAAAATTTACTATACAAAAATTAATTTATTTATGTTATTTTATCTATTATTGATTAGTTATTAGTCACATGTTAAAAGAGCATAAAGAATTGCTTAGATGTGAAAAGTGTAGATCAAAATGCCTAGTAGAAATGTCTAAATTTATCAGTGACAAAATCATAATCTTAGGAGTTTTACCAAGGGCATTTATGTCCTATAAAGTTTAAAAAACCCTAATCAAATAAACAAACTAGATACTGTGCTCATTTAATTACTCCAACTATCTAGTTAGGATAAATTAATAAAATAATTTTCATTCAATAGGAGTGAGACACCATATGTCACACTTAGCTTAATTTAATTGGTGGATTGAAACACTAATCAACTTATGATTAGTTGGTTAAGTGACCAATGGAAGCTAGTCAAATAGTAAATACTAGTCTTAACTTGATTGGTTGATAGTTAACAAATAATAAGAAGACACTCATTATAAGGTGATTAACTAATAGATTACACTAGTTTCAATGTGATTGGTTAATAAGGAGTAGCCAATGGGGTTAGACAACTTACAAGATACTATCTTCAATGTGATTGGTTAGTAAGAAGTAGTCAACGAGAGTTAAACAACCAAGTGAAATCAACTAATAGAAATTGAACAACATACAAGACATAAGTACTAAATTGATTGGTTAATGATTAGTCAACAGGAATTTGACATTATGCAAGACATGTGTTTAAAAATGATTGGTTCTAAGAAACACTAGGTGTAATATTCCAAAAAATACATATTTGATCATGAATCATCGTTTTATAATATTTTTTATTTTCAGGAATTTTTTCGGAATTTTTCGGAAACGACGAATATTTTAATATATTCCTCGTTTTACGCAATACTTGGCCGAATTGAGAATTCTTGAGACCAGTGTAACACCCGAGAAATTGATTATTTCACCATGAATAGTCATTTTCCAATATTTGTGATTTATGTGAATTTTTCTGGAATTTTTCGGAAATGACGAATATTTTAATATATTCCTCGTTTCTGCGTGAAACTCGAAGCAGAGTCGTGAAAACGATGTAGTGTGCTTCAAAAATTGGAAAATTATATGACGGATAGTCGTTTTATAATATTTGCAATTTTTGAGAATTTTCTGGGAATTTTAGAACCGTCGAATATTTTAATATATTCCTCGCTTTTTGTATTGTGACGAAAGTTAATCAGGAAACGCGATGTTTTCTCCGAGAACCTTGGACTATGGATAAGTCGACGGGGATCTTACTAAACCCGAGACTTGACACAGTTTATTCGAGGTTTCGCAATTTTGAGAAATCTTTTATCGATACAATTAAATCAAGATAAATGAAAAATTCATCTGTTAGATTAATTAAATATCGACTCTGTCAATCAGTAACTATTATCTATTGGATAATAGTGTGTAATAAAAATACTATCACATTATCCCAATGTAATCCACTTTATGTCAAATCTACCTACTTTAATTCAAATTTAATGGTTAAATATTCAAGCTTCCTTAAGAAGCTTTGACCCTAAACTTTGACCACTTGTGTAGCTTCCAAAGGAAGTCAATTTTTGTCACTCATTTCTCCCTCTCTCATTTACGTATCTGCAGCCCATGAAGGAGAAAAGAATTGGTTTTAATTATCCAAATAATTCATTTAACTCTTTATCACCAAAACACATTTTTTCTTCTTCATTTACGTTTCTTCTTCTTTCTTCTTCTTCAAACATTTCTTTCCTTCTCTTCCAGCCACCACACGTCCAGCCACCCTCCATGACCCCAACCTTCATAAAAATTTACTTCAACCATATTTTCTTAATCTCCTACTCCTTCTCATCATCTTTTGTGCTTGGAGTTTTCAAGAAAGCTTCCATCTTCAACCATTTCTCAAGCTTTGAAGGTGAGCTCCCATGGCTAAAAATTTTCAGATTTCCACTCCATTTTCGTTTCTGGTTTTCATCTTGATTTAATGGTCATTTCCTTCTTCTTTTTCACACCATTACATTGTTCTAACTTGGACCACATTTTCTAGGGATTTTGGAGCTTAAAATCCGAAAATCAAGTGCTCTTGGAATTTTCTTGGTTCTTCATCTTGGTAAGAGGAAGATTAATCCTCCTCAACCTCTTTAGCAACTAGGAATCTCGTATTTGATTTTTGGAAGAAGAACCACATGGTGGTTGTTCTTGAAATTGCTTGAAAATTTGATTCTTTGATTGTTGTCTTAATTTAGCTTTGAGTAGTTGATTGAGTGGTTAATTATTCATGTAATTTTGTGGTTGATATCCATGCTTGCTTGCTTGAAAATTTCGGTGCTTTGGAACCCCTGGATGTGCCACGGTTTTGACTCTGTTTTGGGGCTGTTTTTGGGCTGGAAATTGAATGGAAATGATGCTTAAATTTTGATCAATGTAAGGCTAATTAAATCAAGTAGTTAAGGGTGATTAAAGTGGACAAAATTCTGGTTCTTTGGACCATTACATGTGTCACGGTTTTGACTGTTTTGGGGCTGATTTTGGGCTGGAAAATGAATGCAAATGATGCTTAAATTTTGATCAATGTAAGGCTAATTAAATCAAGTAGTTAAGGGTGATCAAAGTGGACAAAATTCTGGTTGTTGGAACTCTTGAGTGCCACGGTTTTGAGAGCTTGAATGAGGGGAAAAGATAGCAAAAATTTGAGACATCAAGACTTGAATTAATCAAGCAATTAAAAACATAGATTAATAGTAGGAAACTTGCAACGATAAATTTTATGATGATTTGTGGTTAAGGCTTAGGAAATAAGCTAAGTTTGGAAGGTAATTGTAAGAATCAAATAGCTTGGATCAAAACAACAAGTAAATGGACCTAATGATGTGAACATGATTTATTTGAAACCTTGGGAAGACCATGACCTCTAGGTGAAAATTTGAGTTAAGATTTCATAACCCAATACTAGGATTACAAGTAATCAAAGAATACAAGAGCTTAAGGACTTCATAAACCTTAATGAACCAATGAGATAATTTTCATAAGACTTAGAGATTTTAGAAATCCATAATGGACCTAAATTATGTTCCTTGAATTATAAATTGATATTATGTTGATATTGGGTTCTTTTTGGATGCAAATTTGCTTATCGCACTCTCTTGATCAAATATGGTATATTATGAATTTGTATGAGATTGTGGATCATACATGAGCATGCATAGTGTCTTATGCATTATGGTGTCCTTGTGGACTGTTGTAAGGCCAAGTTGCCTAGGAGATTGAACACACCTTAGTGCGGGTGCGAGTAGACAAGTGTGGGTCTTGTTATGACCTTGGGGCGTCGGGGTGCGGGTCCTCCACAATGGGTAGTTGGTAGCTCCTTTGCCCGTGGGGCAAACCGATGCAAACGCACCGACGATCCGGACTTGACACTGTCCTATATCGTGATCTAGTGTAGAATGTCTGTGCAATGCCATGATTGTGCACGAGAAAAATTATTGATAGCACTGGCCTCGGCAGCCGAGTCACAGACATGTCTCCTGATCTTTCTCTCCGACTGTTTGAGTCTAGCTCCATGGAGTAGGAAATTGAATGTTGTGTCCATGCATCGTGGAATATTCTGACATCTGAAAATTATTGTTTACATGATATTTAACTGCCTGGATATTATGAATTATTCATTGCCTCTATTAATGATTGCTTGACTGGTTATCTGTTTAAAAGCTTGTTTATTGCCTTTACATGCTACGTGGGCGTTATGCGCCGTTCGGTTCTTGGTTGCTGTATTGGTATTGAGTGTAGGATATCTTACCTCTTTCCCTGTGCTTCTGTTATTTGCTGTTTATGTGCACCCTGTACTGATCGAAGACGACGGTGAAGAGACAGAAGAGCCTGCCTTCCCGCTTCTGGCCCGCACAGGATTGACTTTGACCTGCGACGATGATGTCCGCACGCACGCGCGGATTTTTGGGAGATGTGCGTCGACCTTCCTTGGAGGGCCGGAGTGCTTTGGCACATCAACCTAAACTCCGACCGCCGTGTGTGTATGTGGGAGACGTGTCGATATCACTTGCCCTGGAGACGCCATGAGGCACTGTGTCCTCCTCACTTGCTACCTCGGCCTACGCTTGGAGTTTTACCCGCCTATCGGGAGATGTGGGGTCCCCGTTACTACACCCCGCGGGAGGATTCGTTTGATTCCACCGCTCGGGCTCCGTCCGCGCCCTGTGGTTCCTATGGATGAGTCCTCGGATGAGGAAGATCCCGATGAGGGTCCTCCCGATGATCCCGAATCGGTCCCTTTCTATTTGAGGGGTCGATGATCATTGGTGGCTACCGATGGTGCCGGTGTTTTTGTTTTTGGGGGCCCGATGTATCTTTCTTTTGATTTGGGCTGTATATTTTGTATATGCATGAGGGTATATATGCATGTTTCCCTTGGGGTGAGTATAGTTTTGCTTTTTGATGATGGCCAGGCTTGTATTTATGAAACAGCTTGTATTAAATTCTATATATATATATATATATATATGCATGTTATACTGGTGCAAATCCCTATGTATTGTTTTATTCGTTACTTTTATCCGCACTCCGTAGTTTCATTATTATTATTATTCTTATTATAAAAAAAAATATTACCAATTTTGCTCACATGGTTAAACATCAATTAATTAAAATGAACGGGTCTTAATCGTTGTTCATTTAAATTTCCGCATTTTATTTTATTTGACAATGTGACGTTCCCTTCCAAAAAGGGCGTTACATTAAGTTGGTATCAGAGCCCGGTTTATGTTTTCTTTGGGTCTTGAGTGTGAGTCTGTCTTGTTTGTCTTTGTGTGAATCTCTCGTGATGGGTGTCTTGAGTGGATTCCTCGACTTTTCTTATGTTTTCGGTAATCTAACCGAGAGAAGAGCAAGATGGCAAGAGGTGGAGATATGGCGGTGCTATTGAAGCGATGCGAGAGAATGGTGAAGTCATCGCCCAACAAAATGAACGCACCGCCCAACAACAAGAGAGAGCTCGCTCAATGCTTGAGGCGATCGCCGACGCGCAAAACTTAGCGGAGTTTCGTCGTCATAACCCTCCGCAATTCAAGGGGAGTTTGATCCCGACAAGGCTAATCTATGGATCAAGGAGCTGGAAAAAGTCTTTTGTGGCATGAATTGTGCGGAAGACAAGAAGGTAAATTATGCGACTTTTATGCTCGTCGAAATCTTCGAAGACCGGTGGAATGGAGCTCAAAGGGCATTAGAAGCCGAAGGAGCAGAGGTCACTTGGGAACTGTTCAAGGAGAAATTCTTGGGCAAATACTTTCTGCGAATGCGAGACACGCAAAGGAGATGGAGTTCCTCAACCCGAGACAGGGGAACATGATTTGTCGGCCGAATACGCACCAAGTTTGAGAACTTGGAGAGATTTTCAACACATTACCCGCATCAAACCGATGAAGCACGGAAGTGCTGGAAATTCACCGAAGGACCGAGGTACGAGGTAAAGAAAGCTGTGATTACCTTGAAAATGAAGGTATTCTCGGAATCGTTAGACACTTGCTGCGAAGTTGAAGCCTTGGAGAGGCTAGAGACGCGAGAAACAGGAACTTTGGGCCCGTACGGTCCCAAAGAGGGGAGGCGTGGTTCAAACCGCTTTCGGAAGAAACCCTATTCCCGACCAGCGGGAGTCAACAACAAATCGGTGGAAGTTCGGGTGGAGGTTCTTTCGGGAACCGAACTGGTCGAATACGACCTACCCAGGTCCAAATGCCTCGAAGTGTGGGAAGGATCATCTCACAAGAGACGCACGATAAAAGGAATCATTTGCTTCGGATGTGGCAAACCGGGCCATATGTCTAGAGCGCAACCAAGCAAAGGCTGAACCTTCACCAATGCAACCGAGAGCCAAGAAACCGCAAGCCGGAGGTCGAGTTTATACTATGAGTGGAGCGAAGCTTCGAATCCGAAGACTTGATTCAAGGAGAAGGCGCCATAGAAGGTAATCTTTTAAAAGTACTTGTATGACTGGGGCAACCCATTCATTCATATCATATGATTTGTGTGCTACGACTTGGTTTACCCGTGTCGAACTACCTTTTGAATTGAGTGTTTCAACCCCCACCGATAAGTTTAGTAGTTACTACCAAAGTCCGTTTGAAGTGTCCTTTGATTGTTGAAGGTCGAATCTTTTCGTCGATTTGATCTGTTTACCTCTTTCACAGTTAGATATAATCCTAGGGATGGTTGGTTATCTTCCAACCATGTTCGTTAGATTGTTCTAGTAAGACCATAGTCTTTCCTGTGGATGAGAATTCTAGATACTTGACGGCCAACCAAGCACGAGCTTTCTTGAAAGAAGGAGCTCGGGGTACATGCTATTATCTTCCTTGAAAGTCGAGAGTGAGGTGATTTGAGTACTATTCCGGTAGTGAAGGAATTTCCGAGATCTTCCCCGAAGAAGTACACTGGTTTACCGCCGGCACGTGAAATCGAGTTTGCTATTGATCTAGTACGGAGCTGGTCCCGTGTCTATAGCACCTTACCGAATGTCACCGACTGCGTAATTAGCCGAACTTAAGCGGCGGCTAGAAGAGCTTTTGGAGAAGCGATTCGTTAGACCAAGTGTATCTCCGTGGGGAGCACCTGTGCTACTAGTTCGAAAGAAGGACGGTACCTCGAGATGTGTGTGGACTACAGGCAATTGAACAAGTTGACAATCAAGAACAAATATCCTCTCCCGAGAATTGACGACTTGATGGACCAACTGAAGGGGGCAGCGGTATTTTCGAAGATTGACTTGAGATCTGGGTATCATCAGATAAGAGTGAAGACGGAGGATATACCCAAGACTGCCGTACGCGATACGGTCATTACGAGTATCTTGTGATGCCGTTTGGTGTGACGAATGCGCCTGCTATTTTCATGGACTATATGAACCGCATCTTTCGTCCGTACTTGGATAAGTTTGTTGTCGTCTTCATTGATGACATCCTGATATATTCCCAGAATCAGGAGGATCATGCGGAGCACCTCAGCATAGTTCTTCAGATTTTGAAGGAAAAGGAACTGTATGCCAAGCTGTCGAAGTGCGAATTTTGGCGGGATGAGGTGAAGTTTTTGGGTCATGTGATCTCAAAAGAAGGAATCGCAGTGGATCCATGCAAAGTGGAAGCAAGATTGCGGTGGGAACAACCGAAGTCGGTGACGGAAGTCCGTAGTTTCGTTGGTTTAGTGGATATTACTGGGAGGTTCATAGAAGGGTTTTCCAAGATTGCTTGGGACCGCTCACTCAATTGACAAAGAAGAATCAAGCTTTCGAATGGACCGATAAATGTGAGCAGAGTTTTCAAGAGTTGAAGAAACGCTGACTACCTCACCGTATTAGTGTTACCCGATCCGAATGAACCGTTCGAGGTGTATTGTGACGCTTCGTACCAAGGATTGGGATCTGTTCTTATGCAACACCGAAAAGTGGTAGCCTACGCTTCGCGACAGGTTGCGAGTGCATGAAAAGAATTACCCGACTCATGATTTGGAGTTGGCGGTGTGGTTTTTGCTCGAAGATATGGAGACATTTCCTTTATGGAGCGACATTCAACATCTTCAGTGACCACAAGAGCTTGAAGTACTTGTACGATCAGAAAGAGTGAATATGAGGCACGAAGATGGCTGGAGTTTTTAAAGGATTATGATTTCCAGTTGTTGTACCACCCTGGTAAGGCGAACGTTGTGGCTGACGCCTTAAGTAGAAAGACTGTCAGTGTTTCTGCCTTGATGATTAAGGAAAGAGATCTCATCGAACAATTTAGAGATGTATGGTCATTTGTTAAGTTGGAACCTGGAAGAATTTGCATGAATATGGTTACCATCTCAAGCGAGTTGATGGAAGACATACGGAAAAAACAGAAGACCGATGAATTCTTGCAAGGAATAAGAGAACAAATGAAACAAGGCGAGAAAACCGAGTTCGAAGAAGGAACAGATGGAATTCTGAGATTCCGAGGTAGAGTTTGCATTCCTCGTGACCAAGAGCTTAGACGATATATTGTGGATCATGCTCACACTAGCAAGCTAAGTATGCACCCTGGTATAACAAAGATGTACCAAGACTTGAAGAAGTTGTTCTGGTGGCATGGACTAAAAAGTGATGTCACTAGATGTGTATCGACTTGTCTGTCCAGTCAAAAAGCCAAAGTGGAACATCGGCGACACCGGGGTTCTTTCGCAACCATTGTCTATTCCTGAATGGAAGTGGGACAACATCGCAATGGACTTTGTTGTGGGATTGCCAAGGACAAGGATGGGACACGACTCGATTTGGGTAATAGTTGATCGACTTACAAAATCGGCTCATTTCCTCCCGATTAACATAAGGTACAGTTTGGAAAAGCTGACTCGACTGTATATTGGGGAAATTGTCAGATTACATGGTGTGCCTACGAGTATAATCTCGGATAGAGATCCGAGGTTTACCTCAAAGTTTTGGCAAAGTTTACAAGCTTCGTTGGGGACGAGATTGCGCCTGAGTTCAGCATATCATCCGCAAACCGATGGTCAATCGGAAAGAACGATCCAATCTCTAGAAGACCTACTTAGAGCTTGTTCTATGGAACAGACTGGAAGTTGGGATGAAGTTCTACCACTGGTGGAGTTCACCTACAATAACAGTTATCATTCGAGTATAGGGATGGCACCCATGAAGCTCAGTATGGAAGACGGTGTCGAACACCATTATGTTGGTACCAAGACGGCGAGCGTCTTACGATTGGACCAGACATTATCCAGCAGACGACTGAGAAGGTTAAGATGATTCAAGAGAAGATGAGAACTGCTCAGAGCCGACAAAAGAGCTATGCGGATAAGAGAAGAAAGCCTCTTGAGTTTGAAGAAGGTGAGCATGTGTTCCTGAAAGTCACACCCACGACTGGGGTCGGCCGGGCCTTGAAATCTAGAAAACTCACTCCAAAATTTCTTGGACCTTACCAAATTCTTCGTCGGATAGGTCTTGTAGCTTACCAGATAGCCTTACCCCTATTCTTGCAAACATACATAATGTATTCCATGTGTCACAACTTCGTAAATATTTACGATCCAAGTCATGTCATAGCACCAGGACACAACGGTTAAAAGAGAACGACCTATGAAACGTCTCTGCGAGAATCGAGGATCGACGGATAAAGCAACTACGAGGCAAGGAGATTCCATTGGTAAAGGTGATTTGGAATGAAGCAATGGTGATGCGACTTGGGAATTGGAAGACAAGATGAAGGAGCAACATCCGAATTATTTTAAGGTATGTAAATTTCGAGGACGAAATTCCTTTTAGTAGGGAGTGTTGTAACATTCGAAAAATATATATTTGATCATGAATCATCGTTTTATAATATTTTTGATTTTTAGGAATTTTTCTGGAATTTTTTCGGAAACGACGAATATTTTAATATATTCCTCGTTTTACGTGCACTGGGTGAGAATTGCTTGAGACCAGTGTAACACCCCGGAAATTGATTATTTCACCATGAATAGTCATTTTCCAATATTTGTGATTTATGTGAATTTTTCTGGAATTTTTCGAAAACGAGGAATATTTTAATATATTCCTCGTTTTGCGTGAAACTCGAGCAGAGTCGTGAAAACGACTGTAGCGCTTCAAAAATTGGAAAAGTATATGACGGATAGTCGTTTTATAATATTTGCAATTTTTGAGAATTTTCTGGGAATTTTCCCGGAACCGTCGAATATTTTAATATATTCCTCGTTTTTTGTGTGCCGAGCGAGAATCGAGGGAAACGCGATGTTTTCTCCGAGAACCTTGGACTATGGATAAGTCAACGGGGATCTTACTAAACCCGAGACTTGACACGGTTACGAGGTTTCGCAATTTTGAGAAATCTTTTCGATACAATTAAATCAAGATGAAAAATTCATCCGTCGATTAATTAAATCCGACTCTGTCAACCGTAACTATTATCTATTGGATAATAGTGTGTAATAAAAATACTATCACATTATCCTAATGTAATCCACTTTATGTCAAATCTACCTACTTTAATTCAAATTTAATGGTTAAATATTCAAGCTTCCTTAAGAAGCTTTGATCCTAAACTTTGACCACTTGTGTAGCTTCCAAAGGAAGCCAATTTTTGTCACTCATTTCTCCCTCTCTCATTTACGTATCTGCAGCCCATGAAGGAGAAAAGAATTGGTTTTAATTATCCAAATAATTCATTTAACTCTTTATCACCAAAACACATTTTTTCTTCTTCATTTACGTTTCTTCTTCTTTCTTCTTCTTCAAACATTTCTTTCCTTCTCTTCCAGCCACCACACGTCCAGCCACCCTCCATGACCCCAACCTTCATAAAAATTTACTTCAACCATATTTTCTTAATCTCCTACTCCTTCTCATCATCTTTTGTGCTTGGAGTTTTCAAGAAAGCTTCCATCTTCAACCATTTCTCAAGCTTTGAAGGTGAGCTCCCATGGCTGAAAATTTTCAGATTTCCACTCCATTTTCGTTTCTGGTTTTCATCTTGATTTAATGGTCATTTCCTTCTTCTTTTTCACACCATTACATTGTTCTAACTTGGACCACATTTTCTAGGGATTTTGGAGCTTAAAATCCGAAAATCAAGTGCTCTTGGAATTTTCTTGGTTCTTCATCTTGGTAAGAGGAGGATTAATCTTCCTCAACCTCTTTAGCAACTAGGAATCTCGTATTTGATTTTTGGAAGAAGAACCACATGGTGGTTGTTCTTGAAATTGCTTGAAAATTTGATTCTTTGATTGTTGTCTTAATTTAGCTTTGAGTAGTTGATTGAGTGGTTAATTATTCATGTAATTTTGTGGTTGATATCCATGCTTGCTTGTTGAAAATTCTGGTCTTTGGAACCCCTGGATGTGCCACGGTTTTGACTCTGTTTTGGGGCTGTTTTTGGGCTGGAAATTGAATGGAAATGATGCTTAAATTTTGATCAATGTAAGGCTAATTAAATCAAGTAGTTAAGGGTGATTAAAGTGGACAAAATTCTGGTTGCTGGACCATTACATGTGTCACGGTTTTGACTCTGTTTTGGGGCTGATTTTGGGCTGGAAAATGGATGCAAATGATGCTTAAATTTTGATCAATGTAAGGCTAATTAAATCAAGTAGTTAAGGGTGATCAAAGTGGACAAAATTCTGGTTGTTGGAACTCTTGAGTGCCACGGTTTTGAGAGCTTGAATGAGGGGAAAAGATAGCAAAAATTTGAGACATCAAGACTTGAATTAATCAAGCAATTAAAAACATAGATTAATAGTAGGAAACTTGCAACGATAAATTTTATGATGATTTGTGGTTAAGGCTTAGGAAATAAGCTAAGTTTGGAAGGTAATTGTAAGAATCAAATAGCTTGGATCAAAACAACAAGTAAATGGACCTAATGATGTGAACATGATTTATTTGAAACCTTGGGAAGACCATGACCTCTAGGTGAAAATTTGAGTTAAGATTTCATAACCCAATACTAGGATTACAAGTAATCAAAGAATACAAGAGCTTAAGGACTTCATAAACCTTAATGAACCAATGAGATAATTTTCATAAGACTTAGAGATTTTAGAAATCCATAATGGACCTAAATTATGTTCCTTGAATTATAAATTGATATTATGTTGATATTGGGTTCTTTTTGGATGCAAATTTGCTTATCGCACTCTCTTGATCAAATATGGTATATTATGAATTTGTATGAGATTGTGGATCATACATGAGCATGCATAGTGTCTTATGCATTGTGGTGTCCTTGTGGATTGTTGTAAGGCCAAGTTGCCTAGGAGATTGAACACACCTTAGTGCGGGTGCGAGTAGACAAGTGTGGGTCTTGTTATGACCTTGGGGGCGTCGGGGTGCGGGTCCTCCACAATGGGTAGTTGGTAGCTCCTTTGCCCGTGGGGCAAACCGATGCAAACGCACCGACGATCCGGACTTGACACTGTCCTATATCGTGATCTAGTGTAGAATGTCTGTGCAATGCCATGATTGTGCACGAGAAAAATTATTGATAGCACTGGCCTCGGCAGCCGAGTCACAGACATGTCTCCTGATCTTTCTCTCCGACTGTTTGAGTCTAGCTCCATGGAGTAGGAAATTGAATGTTGTGTCCATGCATCGTGGAATATTCGACATCTGAAAATTATTGTTTACATGATATTTAACTGCCTGGATATTATGAATTATTCATTGCCTCTATTAATGATTGCTTATTTGGTTATCGTTTAAAAGCTTGTTTATTGCCTTTACATGCTACGTGGGCGTTATGCGCCGATTCGGTTCTTGGTTGCTTTGTATTGGTATTGAGTGTAGGATATCTTACCTCTTTCCCCGTGCTTCGTTATTTGCTTTGTTTATGTGCACCTGTGCGATCGAAGACGACGGTGAAGAGACGAGAAGAGCCTGCCTTCCCGCTTCCGGCCCGCACACGGGATTGACTTTGACCTGCGACGATGTCCGCACGCATGCGCGGATTTTTGGGAGATGTGCGTCGACCTTCCTTGGAGGGTCGAGTGCCGGCACATCAACCTAAACTCCGACCGCCATTGTGTGTATGTGGGAGACGTGTCGATATCACTTGCCTGGAGACGCCATGCATGAGGCACCTGTCCTCACTTGCTACCTCACTACGCTTGGAGTTTTACCGCCTATCGGGAGATGTGGGGTCCCCGTTACTACACCCCGCGGGAGGATTCGTTTGATTCCACCGCTCGGGCTCGTCCCGCGCCTCTGTGGTTCCTATGGATGACTCCTCGGATGAGGAAGATCCCGATGAGGTCCTCCTGATGATCTGAATCGGTCCCTTTCTATTTGAGGGGTCGATGATCATTGGTGGCTACTGATGGCTGCCAGTGTTTTTGTTTTTGGGGGCCTGATGTATCTTTCTTTTTGATTTGGACTGTATATTTTGTATATGCATGAGGGTATATATGCATGTTTCCCTTGGGGTGGGTATAGTTTTGCTTTTTGATGATGGCCGGGCTTGTATTTATGAAACAGTTGTATTAAATTCTATATATATATATATATATGCATGTTATACAGGTGCAAATCCCTATGTATTGTTTTATTCGTTACTTTTATCCGCACTCCGTAGTTTTATTATTATTATTATTCTTATTATAAAAAAAAAATATTACCAATTTTGCTCACATGGTTAAACATCAATTAATTAAAATGAACCGGGTCTTAATCGTTGTTCATTTAAATTTCCGCATTTTATTTTATTTGACAATGTGACGTTCCCTTCCAAAAAGGGGCGTTACATTAAGTTGGTATCAGAGCCCCGGTTTATGTTTTCTTTGGGTCTTGAGTGTGAGTCTGTCTTGTTTGTCTTTGTGTGAATCTCTGTTAATGGTTGTTTGGAGTGAATTCTTTGACTTTTCTTATGTTTTCAGTAATCTAATCTGAGAGAAGAGCAAGATGGCAAGAGGTGGAGATATGGCAGCTGCTATTGAAGCGATGCAGAGAATGGCTGAAGTCATCGCCCAACAAAATGAACGCACTGCCCAACAACAAGAGAGAGCTGCTCAACAGCTTGAGGCGACTGCCGACGCGCAAAACTTAGCGGAGTTTCGTCGTCATAACCCTCCGCAATTCAAGGGGGAGTTTGATCCCGACAAGGCTAATCTATGGATCAAGGAGCTGGAAAAAAGTCTTTTGTGGCATGAATTGTGCGGAAGACAAGAAGGTAAATTATGCGACTTTTATGCTCGTCGGAAATGCTGAAGACTGGTGGAATGGAGCTCAAAGGGCATTAGAAGCCGAAGGAGCAGAGGTCACTTGGGAACTGTTCAAGGAGAAATTCTTGGGCAAATACTTTCGCGAATGCGAGACACGCAAAGGAGATGGAGTTCCTCAACCCGAGACAGGGGAACATGTTGTCGGCGAATACGTGACCAAGTTTGAGAACTTGGAGAGATTTTCAACACATTACCAAACATCAAACCGATGAAGCCTGGAAGTCTTTGGAAATTCACCGAAGGACCGAGGTACGAGGTAAAGAAAGCCGTGATTACCTTGAAAATGAAGGTATTCTCGGAGCGGTAGACACTTGCTGCGAAGTTGAAGCCTTGGAGCGAGGCTAGAGACGCGAGAAACAGGAACTTTGGGCTGTACGGTCCCAAAGAGGGGAGGCGGTGGTTCAAACCGCTTTCGGAAGAAACCCTATTCCCGACCAGCGGGGAGTCAACAACAAATCGGTGGAAGTTCGGGTGGAGGTTCTTCGGGAACCGAATCTGGTCGAATACGACCTACCCGTCCAAATGCCCGAAGTGTGGGAAGGATCATCTCACAAGACGCACGATAAAAGGAATCATTTGCTTCGGATGTGGCAAACCGGCCATATGTCTAGAGGCGCAACCAAGCAAAGGTGAACCTTCGGTCAATGCAACCCGAGCCAAGAAACCGCAAGCCGGAGGTCGAGTTTATACTATGAGTGGAGTGAAGCACGAATCCGAAGACTTGATTCAAGGAGAAGGCGCCATAGAAGGTAATCTTTTAAAAGTCTTGTATGACTCGGGGCAACCCATTCATTCATATCATATGATTTGTGTGCTACGACTTGGTTTACCGTGTCCGAACTACCTTTTGAATTATTTGTTTCAACCCCCACCGATAAGCGGTAGTTACTACCAAAGTCTGTTTGAAGTGTCCTTTGATTGTTGAAGGTCGAATCTTTTCGTCGATTTGATCTGTTTACCTCTTTCACGAGTTAGATATAATCCTAGGGATGGTGGTTATCTTCCAACCATGTTCTGTTAGATTGTTCTAGTAAGACCATAGTCTTTCCTGTGGATGAGAATTCTAGATACTTGACGGCCAACCAAGCACGAGCTTTCTTGAAAGAAGGAGCTCAGGGGTACATGCTATTATCTTCCTTGAAAGTCGAGAGTGAGGCTGATTTGAGTACTATTCCGGTAGTGAAGGAATTTCCTGAGATCTTCCCTGAAGAAGTACCTGGTTTACCGCCGGCACGTGAAATCGAGTTTGCTATTGATCTAGTACCGGGAGCTGGTCCCGTGTCTATAGCACCTTACCGAATGTCACCGACAGAATTAGCCGAACTTAAGCAAGCCTAGAAGAGCTTTTGGAGAAGCAGTTCGTTAGACCAAGTGTATCTCCGTGGGGAGCACTGTGCTACTAGTTCGAAAGAAGGACGGTACCTCGAGATTGTGTGTGGACTACGGGCAATTGAACAAGTTGACAATCAAGAACAAATATCCTCTCCCGAGAATTGACGACTTGATGGACCAATTTGAAGGGGGCAGCGGTATTTTCGAAGATTGACTTGAGATCCGGGTATCATCGGATAAGAGTGAAGACGGAGGATATACCCAAGACTGCTGCACCGTACGCGATACGGTCATTACGAGTATCTTGTGATGCCGTTTGGTGTGACGAATGCGCCTGCTATTTTCATGGACTATATGAACCGCATCTTTCGTCCGTACTTGGATAAGTTTGTTGTCGTCTTCATTGATGACATCCTGATATATTCCCAGAATCAGGAGGATCATGCGGAGCACCTCAGCATAGTTCTTCAGATTTTGAAGGAAAAGGAACTGTATGCCAAGCTGTCGAAGTGCGAATTTTGGCGGGATGAGGTGAAGTTTTTGGGTCATGTGATCTCAAAAGAAGGAATCGCAGTGGATCCATGCAAAGTGGAAGCAGTATTGCAGTGGGAACAACCGAAGTCAGTGACGGAAGTCCGTAGTTTCGTTGGTTTAGCTGGATATTACCGGAGGTTCATAGAAGGGTTTTCCAAGATTCTTGGGACCGCTCACTCAATTGACAAAGAAGAATCAAGCTTTCGAATGGACTGATAAATGTGAGCAGAGTTTTCAAGAGTTGAAGAAACGGCTGACTACCTCACCTGTATTAGTGTTACCTGATCCGAATGAACCGTTCGAGGTGTATTGTGACGCTTCGTACCAAGGATTGGGATCTGTTCTTATGCAACACCGAAAAGTGGTAGCCTACGCTTCGCGACAGTTGCGAGTGCATGAAAAGAATTACCCGACTCATGATTTGGAGTTGGCAGCTGTGGTTTTTGCTCTGAAGATATGGAGACATTTCCTTTATGGAGCGACATTCAACATCTTCAGTGACCACAAGAGCTTGAAGTACTTGTACGATCAGAAAGAGCTGAATATGAGGCAGCGAAGATGGCTGGAGTTTTTAAAGGATTATGATTTCCAGTTGTTGTACCACCCTGGTAAGGCGAACGTTGTGGCTGACGCCTTAAGTAGAAAAGACTATCAGTGTTTCTGCCTTGATGATTAAGGAAAGAGATCTCATCGAACAATTTAGAGATGTATGGTCATTTGTTAAGTTGGAACCTGGAAGAATTTGCATGAATATGGTTACCATCTCAAGCGAGTTGATGGAAGACATACGGGAAAAACAGAAGACCGATGAATTCTTGCAAGGAATAAGAGAACAAATGAAACAAGGCGAGAAAACCGAGTTCGAAGAAGGAACAGATGGAATTCTGAGATTCCGAGGTAGAGTTTGCATTCCTCGTGACCAAGAGCTTAGACGATATATTGTGGATCATGCCCACACTAGCAAGCTAAGTATGCACCCTGGTATAACAAAGATGTACCAAGACTTGAAGAAGTTGTTCTGGTGGCATGGACTAAAAAGTGATGTCACTAGATGTGTATCGACTTGTCTAGTCTGTCAAAAGCCAAAGTGGAACATCAGCGACCTGCAGGGTTGCTGCAACCATTGTCTATTCCTGAATGGAAGTGGGACAGCATCGCAATGGACTTTGTTGTGGGATTGCCAAGGACAAGGATGGGACACGACTCGATTTGGGTAATAGTTGATCGACTTACAAAATCGGCTCATTTCCTCCCGATTAACATAAGGTACAGTTTGGAAAAGCTGACCCGACTGTATATTGGGGAAATTGTCAGATTACATGGTGTGCCTACGAGTATAATCTCGGATAGAGATCCGAGGTTTACCTCAAAGTTTTGGCAAAGTTTACAAGCTTCGTTGGGGACGAGATTGCGCCTGAGTTCAGCATATCATCCGCAAACCGATGGTCAATCGGAAAGAACGATCCAATCTCTAGAAGACCTACTTAGAGCTTGTTCTATGGAACAGACTGGAAGTTGGGATGAAGTTCTACCACTGGTGGAGTTCACCTACAATAACAGTTATCATTCGAGTATAGGGATGGCACCCTATGAAGCTCTGTATGGAAGACGGTGTCGAACACCATTATGTTGGTACCAAGACGGCGAGCGTCTTACGATTGGACCAGACATTATCCAGCAGACGACTGAGAAGGTTAAGATGATTCAAGAGAAGATGAGAATTGCTCAGAGCCGACAAAAGAGCTATGCGGATAAGAGAAGAAAGCCTCTTGAGTTTGAAGAAGGTGAGCATGTGTTCCTGAAAGTCACACCCACGACTGGGGTCGGCCGGGCCTTGAAATCTAGAAAACTCACTCCAAAATTTCTTGGACCTTACCAAATTCTTCGTCGGATAGGTCTTGTAGCTTACCAGATAGCCTTACCCCCAATTCTTGCAAACATACATAATGTATTCCATGTGTCACAACTTCGTAAATATTTACCTGATCCAAGTCATGTCATAGCACCGGACACAGTACAGTTAAAAGAGAACCTGACCTATGAAACGTCTCCTGCGAGAATCGAGGATCGACGGATAAAGCAACTACGAGGCAAGGAGATTCCATTGGTAAAGGTGATTTGGAATGAAGCAACTGGTGATGCGACTTGGAATTTGAAGAAAAAATGAAGGAGCAACAACCGAGAATTATTTTAAGGTATGTAAATTTCGAGGACGAAATTCCTTTTAGTAGGGGAGTGTTGTAACATTCCGAAAAATATATATTTGATCATGAATCATCGTTTTATAATATTTTTGATTTTTAGGAATTTTTCCGGAATTTTTCGGAAACGACGAATATTTTAATATATTCCTCGTTTTACGTGCACACTGGGCTGAGAATTGCTGAGACCAGTGTAACACCCCGGAAATTGATTATTTCACCATGAATAGTCATTTTCCAATATTTGTGATTTATGTGAATTTTTCTGGAATTTTTCGGAAACGACGAATATTTTAATATATTCCTCGTTTTGCGTGAAATTCGAGCAGAGTCGTGAAAACGACTGTAGTGCTTCAAAAATTGGAAAAGTATTTGACGGATAGTCGTTTTATAATATTTGCAATTTTTGAGAATTTTCTGGGAATTTTCCGGAACCGTCGAATATTTTAATATATTCCTCGTTTTCTTGTATGTGAGCGGAGAATCAGGGAAACGCGATGTTTTCTCTGAGAACCTTGGACTATGGATAAGTCGACGGGGGATCTTACTAAACCCGAGACTTGACACAGTTTACGAGGTTTCGCAATTTTGAGAAATCTTCTTGATACAATTAAATCAAGATCAAATGAAAAATTCATCGTCAGATTAATTAAATACTGACTCCTGTCAACTGTAACTATTATCTATTGGATAATAGTGTGTAATAAAAATACTATCACATTATCCTAATGTAATCCACTTTATGTCAAATCTACCTACTTTAATTCAAATTTAATGGTTAAATATTCAAGCTTCCTTAAGAAGCTTTGACCCTAAACTTTGACCACTTGTGTAGCTTCCAAAGGAAGCCAATTTTTGTCACTCATTTCTCCCTCTCTCATTTACGTATCTGCAGCCCATGAAGGAGAAAAGAATTGGTTTTAATTATCCAAATAATTCATTTAACTCTTTATCACCAAAACACATTTTTTCTTCTTCATTTACGTTTCTTCTTCTTTCTTCTTCTTCAAACATTTCTTTCCTTCTCTTCCAGCCACCACACGTCCAGCCACCCTCCATGACCCCAACCTTCATAAAAATTTACTTCAACCATATTTTCTTAATCTCCTACTCCTTCTCATCATCTTTTGTGCTTGGAGTTTTCAAGAAAGCTTCCATCTTCAACCATTTCTCAAGCTTTGAAGGTGAGCTCCCATGGCTGAAAATTTTCAGATTTCCACTCCATTTTCGTTTCTGGTTTTCATCTTGATTT
The DNA here is from genome assembly GCA_029884605.1 of Ormosia emarginata. NCBI lineage: Eukaryota > Viridiplantae > Streptophyta > Magnoliopsida > Fabales > Fabaceae > Ormosia > Ormosia emarginata. The sequence continues at coordinate 1,931,831 of JAQQTP010000074.1, forward strand.
AATGGTCATTTCCTTCTTCTTTTTCACACCATTACATTGTTCTAACTTGGACCACATTTTCTAGGGATTTTGGAGCTTAAAATCCGAAAATCAAGTGCTCTTGGAATTTTCTTGGTTCTTCATCTTGGTAAGAGGAAGATTAATCCTCCTCAACCTCTTTAGCAACTAGGAATCTCGTATTTGATTTTTGGAAGAAGAACCACATGGTGGTTGTTCTTGAAATTGCTTGAAAATTTGATTCTTTGATTGTTGTCTTAATTTAGCTTTGAGTAGTTGATTGAGTGGTTAATTATTCATGTAATTTTGTGGTTGATATCCATGCTTGCTTGTTGAAAATTCTGGTGCTGGAACCCCCTGGATGTGCCACGGTTTTGACTCTGTTTTGGGGCTGTTTTTGGGCTGGAAATTGAATGGAAATGATGCTTAAATTTTGATCAATGTAAGGCTAATTAAATCAAGTAGTTAAGGGTGATTAAAGTGGACAAAATTCTGGTTGCTGGACCATTACATGTGTCACGGTTTTGACTCTGTTTTGGGGCTGATTTTGGGCTGGAAAATGGATGCAAATGATGCTTAAATTTTGATCAATGTAAGGCTAATTAAATCAAGTAGTTAAGGGTGATCAAAGTGGACAAAATTCTGGTTGTTGGAACTCTTGAGTGCCACGGTTTTGAGAGCTTGAATGAGGGGAAAAGATAGCAAAAATTTGAGACATCAAGACTTGAATTAATCAAGCAATTAAAAACATAGATTAATAGTAGGAAACTTGCAACGATAAATTTTATGATGATTTGTGGTTAAGGCTTAGGAAATAAGCTAAGTTTGGAAGGTAATTGTAAGAATCAAATAGCTTGGATCAAAACAACAAGTAAATGGACCTAATGATGTGAACATGATTTATTTGAAACCTTGGGAAGACCATGACCTCTAGGTGAAAATTTGAGTTAAGATTTCATAACCCAATACTAGGATTACAAGTAATCAAAGAATACAAGAGCTTAAGGACTTCATAAACCTTAATGAACCAATGAGATAATTTTCATAAGACTTAGAGATTTTAGAAATCCATAATGGACCTAAATTATGTTCCTTGAATTATAAATTGATATTATGTTGATATTGGGTTCTTTTTGGATGCAAATTTGCTTATCGCACTCTCTTGATCAAATATGGTATATTATGAATTTGTATGAGATTGTGGATCATACATGAGCATGCATAGTGTCTTATGCATTGTGGTGTCCTTGTGGACTGTTGTAAGGCCAAGTTGCCTAGGAGATTGAACACACCTTAGTGCGGGTGCGAGTAGACAAGTGTGGGTCTTGTTATGACCTTGGGGCGTCGAGGTGCGGGTCCTCCACAATGGGTAGTTGGTAGCTCCTTTGCCCGTGGGGCAAACCGTTGTAACGCACCGACGATCCGGACTTGACACCGTCCTATATCGTGATCTAGTGTAGAATGTACGTGCAATGCCATGATTGTGCACGAGAAAAATTATTGATAGCACCGGCCTCGGCAGTACCGAGTCACGTACATGTCTCCCGATCTTTCTCTCCGATTTGTTTGAGTCTAGCTCCATGGAGTAGGAAATTGAATGTTGTGTCCATGCATCGTGGAATATTCGACATCCGAAAATTATTGTTTACATGATATTTAACCGCTGCACTGGATATTATGAATTATTCATTGCCTCTATTAATGATTGCTTGATTTGGTTATCTGTTTAAAAGCTTGTTTATTGCCTTTACATGCTACGTGGGCGTTATGCGCCATTCGGTTCTTGGTTCTTTGTATTGGTATTGAGTGTAGGATATCTTACCTCTTTCCCGTGCTTCGTTATTTGTCTTGTTTATGTGCACCTGTACCGATCGAAGACGACGGTGAAGAGACGGAAGAGCCTCGCCTTTCCCGGCTTCGGCCCGCACGGGATTGACTTTGACCGCGACGATGTCCGCACGCATGCGCGGATTTTTGGGAGATGTGCGTCGACCTTCCTTGGAGGGCCGGAGTGCCGGCACATCAACCTAAACTCCGACCGCGTGTGTATGTGGGAGACGTGTCGATATCACTTGCCTGGAGACGCCATGAGGCACCCTGTCCTCACTTGCTACCTCGCCTACGCTTGGAGTTTTACCGCCTATCGGGAGATGTGGGGTCCCCGTTACTACACCCCGCGGGAGGATTCGTTTGATTCCACCGCTCGGGCTCGTCCCGCGCCTCGTGGTTCCTATGGATGACTCCTCGGATGAGGAAGATCCCGATGAGGGTCCTCCCGATGATCCTGAATCGGCCCCTTTCTATTTGAGGGTCGATGATCATTGGTGGCTACCGATGGCTGCCAGTGTTTTTGTTTTTGGGGCCTGATGTATCTTTCTTTTGATTTGGGCTGTATATTTTGTATATGCATGAGGGTATATATGCATGTTTCCCTTGGGGTGGGTATAGTTTTGCTTTTTGATGATGGCCAGGCTTGTATTTATGAAACAGTTGTATTAAATTCTATATATATATATATATATATGCATGTTATACAGGTGCAAATCCCTATGTATTGTTTTATTCGTTACTTTTATCCGCACTCCGTAGTTTTATTATTATTATTATTCTTATTATAAAAAAAAAATATTACCAATTTTGCTCACATGGTTAAACATCAATTAATTAAAATGAACCGAGTCTTAATCGTTGTTCATTTAAATTTCTGCATTTTATTTTATTTGACAATGTGACGTTCCCTTCCAAAAAGGGGCGTTACATTAAGTTGGTATCAGAGCCCCGGTTTATGTTTTCTTTGGGTCTTGAGTGTGAGTCTGTCTTGTTTGTCTTTGTGTGAATCTCGTGATGGGTGTCTTGAGTGGATTCCTCGACTTTTCTTATGTTTTCGTAATCTAATCGAGAGAAGAGCAAGATGGCAAGAGGTGGAGATATGGCATTTGCTATTGAAGCGATGCGAGAGAATGGCTGAAGTCATCGCCCAACAAAATGAACGCACCGCCCAACAACAAGAGAGAGCGCTCAACAGCTTGAGGCGACTGCCGACGCGCAAAACTTAGCTTAGCGGAGTTTCGTCGTCATAACCCTCCGCAATTCAAGGGGGAGTTTGATCCCGACAAGGCTAATCTATGGATCAAGGAGCTGGAAAAAAGTCTTTTGTGGCATGAATTGTGCGGAAGACAAGAAGGTAAATTATGCGACTTTTATGCTCGTCGGAAATGCTGAAGACTGGTGGAATGGAGCTCAAAGGGCATTAGAAGCCGAAGGAGCAGAGGTCACTTGGGAACTGTTCAAGGAGAAATTCTTGGGCAAATACTTTCCTGCGAATGCGAGACACGCAAAGGAGATGGAGTTCCTCAACCTGAGACAGGGAACATGACTGTCAGCGAATACGCAGCCAAGTTTGAGAACTTGGAGAGATTTTCAACACATTACCAGCATCAAACTGATGAAGCCTGGAAGTGCTGGAAATTCACCGAAGGACTGAGGTACGAGGTAAAGAAAGCTGTGATTACCTTGAAAATGAAGGTATTCTCGGAACTGTTAGACACTTGCTGCGAAGTTGAAGCCTTGGAGCAGGCTAGAGACGCGAGAAACAGGAACTTTGGGCCTGTACGGTCCCAAAGAGGGGGAGGCAGTGGTTCAAACCGCTTTCAGAAGAAACCCTATTCCCGACCAGCGGGGAGTCAACAACAAATTGGTGGAAGTTCGGGTGGAGGTTCTTCGGGAACCGAGCCCGGGTCGAGAATACGACCTACCCGTCCAAATGCCTGAAGTGTGGGAAGGATCATCTCACAAGAGACTGCACGATAAAAGGAATCATTTGCTTCAGATGTGGCAAACCGGGCCATATGTCTAGAGACTGCAACCAAGCAAAGGCTGAACCTTCAGTCAATGCAACCCGAGCCAAGAAACCGCAAGCCGGAGGTCGAGTTTATACTATGAGTGGAGTGAAGCTTCGAATCGAAGACTTGATTCAAGGAGAAGGCGCCATAGAAGGTAATCTTTTAAAAGTACTGTATGACTCTGGGGCAACCCATTCATTCATATCATATGACTGTGTGCTACGACTTGGTTTACCTGTGTCTGAACTACCTTTTGAATTGACTGTTTCAACCCCCACTGATAAGCCGGTAGTTACTACCAAAGTCTGTTTGAAGTGTCCTTTGATTGTTGAAGGTCGAATCTTTTCGTCGATTTGATCTGTTTACCTCTTTCACAGTTAGATATAATCCTAGGGATGGGTGGTTATCTTCCAACCATGTTCTCGTTAGATTGTTCTAGTAAGACCATAGTCTTTCCCTGTGGATGAGAATTCTAGATACTTGACGGCCAACCAAGCACGAGCTTTCTTGAAAGAAGGAGCTCGGGGGTACATGCTATTATCTTCCTTGAAAGTCGAGAGTGAGGTGATTTGAGTACTATTCCGGTAGTGAAGGAATTTCCGAGATCTTCCCTGAAGAAGTACAGTTTACCGCCGGCACGTGAAATCGAGTTTGCTATTGATCTAGTACCGGGAGCTGGTCCCGTGTCTATAGCACCTTACCGAATGTCACCGAGCGAGAATTAGCCGAACTTAAGCGGCGGCTAGAAGAGCTTTTGGAGAAGCGATTCGTTAGACCAAGTGTATCTCCGTGGGAGCAGCACTGTGCTACTAGTTCGAAAGAAGGACGGTACCTCGAGATTGTGTGTGGACTACGGGCAATTGAACAAGTTGACAATCAAGAACAAATATCCTCTCCCGAGAATTGACGACTTGATGGACCAACCGAAGGGGGCAGCGGTATTTTCGAAGATTGACTTGAGATCCTGGGTATCATCGGATAAGAGTGAAGACGGAGGATATACCCAAGCGCTTTTCGTACGCGATACGGTCATTACGAGTATCTTGTGATGCCGTTTGGTGTGACGAATGCGCTGCTATTTTCATGGACTATATGAACCGCATCTTTCGTCCGTACTTGGATAAGTTTGTTGTCGTCTTCATTGATGACATCCCGATATATTCCCGAATCGGGAGGATCATGCGGAGCACCTCAAAGCATAGTTCTTGATTTTGAAGGAAAAGGGAAGCGTATGCCAAGCCGTCGAAGTGCGAATTTTGGCGGGATGAGGTGAAGTTTTGGGTCATGTGATCTCAAAAGAAGGAATCGCAGTGGATCCATGCAAAGTGGAAGCAAGTATTGCGGTGGGAACAACCGAAGTCGGTGACGGAAGTCCGTAGTTTCGTTGGTTTAGCCTGGATATTACCGGAGGTTCATAGAAGGGTTTTCCAAGATTGCTTAGGACCGCTCACTCAATTGACAAAGAAGAATCAAGCTTTCGAATGGGTGATAAATGTGAGCGAGTTTTCAAGAGTTGAAGAAACGGTGACTACCTCACCTGTATTAGTGTTACCGATCCGAATGAACCGTTCGAGGTGTATTGTGACGCTCGTACCAAGGATTGGGATCTGTTCTTATGCAACACCGAAAAGTGGTAGCCTACGCTTCGCGACAGTTGCGAGTGCATGAAAAGAATTACCCGACTCATGATTTGGAGTTGGCGGTGTGGTTTTGCTGCTCAAGATATGGAGACATTTCCTTTATGGAGCGACATTCAACATCTTCAGTGACCACAAGAGCTTGAAGTACTTGTACGATCAGAAAGAGCTGAATATGAGGCAGCGAAGATGGCTGGAGTTTTTAAAGGATTATGATTTCCAGTTGTTGTACCACCCTGGTAAGGCGAACGTTGTGGCTGACGCCTTAAGTAGAAAGACTGTCAGTGTTTCTGCCTTGATGATTAAGGAAAGAGATCTCATCGAACAATTTAGAGATGTATGGTCATTTGTTAAGTTGGAACCTGGAAGAATTTGCATGAATATGGTTACCATCTCAAGCGAGTTGATGGAAGACATACGGGAAAAACAGAAGACCGATGAATTCTTGCAAGGAATAAGAGAACAAATGAAACAAGGCGAGAAAACCGAGTTCGAAGAAGGACAGGATGGAATTTTGAGATTCCGAGGTAGAGTTTGCATTCCTCGTGACCAAGAGCTTAGACGATATATTGTGGATCATGCCCACACTAGCAAGCTAAGTATGCACCCGGTATAACAAAGATGTACCAAGACTTGAAGAAGTTGTTCGGTGGCATGGACTAAAAAGTGATGTCACTAGATGTGTATCGACTTGTCAGTCTGTCAAAAAGCCAAAGTGGAACATCAGCGACACGCGGGGTTGCTGCAACCATTGTCTATTCCTGAATGGAAGTGGGACAGCATCGCAATGGACTTTGTTGTGGGATTGCCAAGGACAAGGATAGGACACGACTCGATTTGGGTAATAGTTGATCGACTTACAAAATCGGCTCATTTCCTCCCGATTAACATAAGGTACAGTTTGGAAAAGCTGACCCGACTGTATATTGGGGAAATTGTCAGATTACATGGTGTGCCTACAAGTATAATCTCGGATAGAGATTCGAGGTTTACCTCAAAGTTTTGGCAAAGTTTACAAGCTTCGTTGGGGACGAGATTGCGCCTGAGTTCAGCATATCATCCGCAAACCGATGGTCAATCGGAAAGAACGATCCAATCTCTAGAAGACCTACTTAGAGCTTGTTCTATGGAACAGACTGGAAGTTGGGATGAAGTTCTACCACTGGTGGAGTTCACCTACAATAACAGTTATCATTCGAGTATAGGGATGGCACCCTATGAAGCTCTGTATGGAAGACGGTGTCGAACACCATTATGTTGGTACCAAGACGGCGAGCGTCTTACGATTGGACCAGACATTATCCAGCAGACGACTGAGAAGGTTAAGATGATTCAAGAGAAGATGAGAACTGCTCAGAGCCGACAGAAGAGCTATGCGGATAAGAGAAGAAAGCCTCTTGAGTTTGAAGAAGGTGAGCATGTGTTCCTGAAAGTCACACCCACGACTGGGGTCGGCCGGGCCTTGAAATCTAGAAAACTCACTCCAAAATTTCTTGGACCTTACCAAATTCTTCGTCGGATAGGTCTAGTAGCTTACCAGATAGCCTTACCCCCTATTCTTGCAAACATACATAATGTATTCCATGTGTCACAACTTCGTAAATATTTACCTGATCCAAGTCATGTCATAGCACCGGACACAGTACAGTTAAAAGAGAACCTGACCTATGAAACGTCTCCTGCGAGAATCGAGGATCGACGGATAAAGCAACTACGAGGCAAGGAGATTCCATTGGTAAAGGTGATTTGGAATGAAGCAACTGGTGATGCGACTTGGGAATTGGAAGACAAGATGAAGGAGCAACATCCAGAATTATTTTAAGGTATGTAAATTTCGAGGACGAAATTCCTTTTAGTAGGGGAGTGTTGTAACATTCCGAAAAATATATATTTGATCATGAATCATCGTTTTATAATATTTTTGATTTTTAGGAATTTTTCCGGAATTTTTCGGAAACGACGAATATTTTAATATATTCCTCGTTTTACGTGCACACCTGGTGAGAATTTTTGAGACCAGTGTAACACCCCGGAAATTGATTATTTCACCATGAATAGTCATTTTCCAATATTTGTGATTTATGTGAATTTTTTGGAATTTTTTTCGGAAACGACGAATATTTTAATATATTCCTCGTTTTGCGTGAAATTGAAAGTCGTGAAAACGATCTGTAGTGCTTCAAAAATTGGAAAAGTATTTGACGGATAGTCGTTTTATAATATTTGCAATTTTTGAGAATTTTTGGGAATTTTAAGAACCGTCGAATATTTTAATATATTCCTCGTTTCTTGTGTATTGAGCAGTAATCGGGAAACGCGATGTTTTCTCCGAGAACCTTGGACTATGGATAAGTCGACGGGGGATCTTACTAAACCCGAGACTTGACACAGTTTACGAGGTTTCGCAATTTTGAGAAATCTTTACTGATACAATTAAATCAAGACAAATGAAAAATTCATCTGTCGGATTAATTAAATCGACATGTCAATCGTAACTATTATCTATTGGATAATAGTGTGTAATAAAAATACTATCACATTATCCTAATGTAATCCACTTTATGTCAAATCTACCTACTTTAATTCAAATTTAATGGTTAAATATTCAAGCTTCCTTAAGAAGCTTTGACCCTAAACTTTGACCACTTGTGTAGCTTCCAAAGGAAGCCAATTTTTGTCACTCATTTCTCCCTCTCTCATTTACGTATCTGCAGCCCATGAAGGAGAAAAGAATTGGTTTTAATTATCCAAATAATTCATTTAACTCTTTATCACCAAAACACATTTTTTCTTCTTCATTTACGTTTCTTCTTCTTTCTTCTTCTTCAAACATTTCTTTCCTTCTCTTCCACCACCACACGTCCAGCCACCCTCCATGACCCCAACCTTCATAAAAATTTACTTCAACCATATTTTCTTAATCTCCTACTCCTTCTCATCATCTTTTGTGCTTGGAGTTTTCAAGAAAGCTTCCATCTTCAACCATTTCTCAAGCTTTGAAGGTGAGCTCCCATGGCTGAAAATTTTCAGATTTCCACTCCATTTTCGTTTCTGGTTTTCATCTTGATTTAATGGTCATTTCCTTCTTCTTTTTCACACCATTACATTGTTCTAACTTGGACCACATTTTCTAGGGATTTTGGAGCTTAAAATCCGAAAATCAAGTGCTCTTGGAATTTTCTTGGTTCTTCATCTTGGTAAGAGGAAGATTAATCCTCCTCAACCTCTTTAGCAACTAGGAATCTCGTATTTGATTTTTGGAAGAAGAACCACATGGTGGTTGTTCTTGAAATTGCTTGAAAATTTGATTCTTTGATTGTTGTCTTAATTTAGCTTTGAGTAGTTGATTGAGTGGTTAATTATTCATGTAATTTTGTGGTTGATATCCATGCTTGCTTGTTGAAAATTCTGGTGCTGGAACCCCTGGATGTGCCACGGTTTTGACTCTGTTTTGGGGCTGTTTTTGGGCTAGAAATTGAATGGAAATGATGCTTAAATTTTGATCAATGTAAGGCTAATTAAATCAAGTAGTTAAGGGTGATTAAAGTGGACAAAATTTGGTTCTTTGGACCATTACATGTGTCACGGTTTTGACTCTGTTTTGGGGCTGATTTTGGGCTGGAAAATGAATGCAAATGATGCTTAAATTTTGATCAATGTAAGGCTAATTAAATCAAGTAGTTAAGGGTGATCAAAGTGGACAAAATTCTGGTTGTTGGAACTCTTGAGTGCCACGGTTTTGAGAGCTTGAATGAGGGGAAAAGATAGCAAAAATTTGAGACATCAAGACTTGAATTAATCAAGCAATTAAAAACATAGATTAATAGTAGGAAACTTGCAACGATAAATTTTATGATGATTTGTGGTTAAGGCTTAGGAAATAAGCTAAGTTTGGAAGGTAATTGTAAGAATCAAATAGCTTGGATCAAAACAACAAGTAAATGGACCTAATGATGTGAACATGATTTATTTGAAACCTTGGGAAGACCATGACCTCTAGGTGAAAATTTGAGTTAAGATTTCATAACCCAATACTAGGATTACAAGTAATCAAAGAATACAAGAGCTTAAGGACTTCATAAACCTTAATGAACCAATGAGATAATTTTCATAAGACTTAGAGATTTTAGAAATCCATAATGGACCTAAATTATGTTCCTTGAATTATAAATTGATATTATGTTGATATTGGGTTCTTTTTGGATGCAAATTTGCTTATCGCACTCTCTTGATCAAATATGGTATATTATGAATTTGTATGAGATTGTGGATCATACATGAGCATGCATAGTGTCTTATGCATTGTGGTGTCCTTGTGGACTGTTGTAAGGCCAAGTTGCCTAGGAGATTGAACACACCTTAGTGCGGGTGCGAGTAGACAAGTGTGGGTCTTGTTATGACCTTGGGGCGTCGGGGTGCGGGTCTTCCACAATGGGTAGTTGGTAGCTCCTTTGCCCGTGGGGCAAACCGATGCAACGCACCGACGATCCGGACTTGACACTGTCCTATATCGTGATCTAGTGTAGAATGTCCGTGCAATGCCATGATTGTGCACGAGAAAAATTATTGATAGCACCGGCCTCGGCGGTAGCCGAGTCCACGTACATGTCTCCCGATCTTTCTCTCCGACTGTTTGAGTCTAGCTCCATGGAGTAGGAAATTGAATGTTGTGTCCATGCATCGTGGAATATTCGACATCCGAAAATTATTGTTTACATGATATTTAACCGCACTGGATATTATGAATTATTCATTGCCTCTATTAATGATTGCTTGACCGGTTATCGTTTAAAAGCTTGTTTATTGCCTTTACATGCTACGTGGGCGTTATGCGCCGTTCGGTTCTTGGTTCTTTGTATTGGTATTGAGTGTAGGATATCTTACCTCTTTCCCCGTGCTTCGTTATTTGTTGTTTATGTGCACCCAGATGCGATCGAAGACGACGGTGAAGAGGAGAAGAGCCCGCCTTCCCGGCCGGCTCCGCACGGGATTGACTTTGGCGCGACGATGTCCGCACGCATGCGCGGATTTTTGGGAGATGTGCGTCTGACCTTCCTTGGAGGGCCGGAGTGCTGGCACATCAACCTAAACTCCGACCGCTGTGTGTATGTGGGAGACGTGTCGATATCACTTGCCTGGAGACGCCATGAGGCACTTGTCCTCACTTGCTACCTCAGCTTACGCTTGTAGTTTTACCTGCCTATCAGGGAGATGTGGGGTCCCCGTTACTACACCCCGCAGGAGGATTCGTTTGATTCCACCGCTCGGGCTCCGTCCCGCGCCTCTGTGGTTCCTATGGATGAGTCCTCGGATGAGGAAGATCCCGATGAGGGTCCTCCTGATGATCCGAATCGGTCCCTTTCTATTTGAGGGTCGATGATCATTGGTGGCTACCGATGGTGCCAGTGTTTTTGTTTTTGGGGGCCCGATATATCTTTCTTTTGATTTGGGCTGTATATTTTGTATATGCATGAGGGTATATATGCATGTTTCCCTTGGGGTGGGTATAGTTTTGCTTTTTGATGATGGCCGGGCTTGTATTTATGAAACATTGTATTAAATTCTATATATATATATATATGCATGTTATACAGGTGCAAATCCCTATGTATTGTTTTATTCGTTACTTTTATCCGCACTCCGTAGTTTCATTATTATTATTATTCTTATTATAAAAAAAAAATATTACCAATTTTGCTCACATGGTTAAACATCAATTAATTAAAATGAACCGGGTCTTAATCGTTGTTCATTTAAATTTTCGCATTTTATTTTATTTGACAATGTGACGTTCCCTCCCAAAAAGGGGCGTTACACTAGGTTATTTCCTATTGGTGGATTAAAGACACTAAACTCATTCTAATTGGTTGGTGAAGTAGCCAATGACAGTTAGCCACCATAGAAACTCCTAACTAGATGCCCTAATTAGAAGTTAGATTAGTTTGGTTAGTTAAACTAGTTAGTTAGAAGGAAATAATTAAATAATGGCTAACCAATGAGAACAAGACACCAATCTAAACACTAGTCTTCCTATGATTGGTTACTAAAAACATTAGTCAAAATTATATGTAACAATGGTGAGCATGAGACACAACCATAGGAAAGGAAGCACTGCACATGCTGCCCCTAGCCAAATACAGGGCCCAGCGGCACAGCGCGACCCTCCTTCCATCACACTACTAGAAACCTCCACCGCTAGAAGCAGGCCTGTTGTGGTGGAAACTCTCAACGATGGACACGAGACTTCAGGTTCTGCTGAAAGCCCCGCTCCATGTCGAATGGTTTCAATCTGTAACAGACTTGTCTTTCCTCATGGTGGATCCAATAATACAAACCATGGAGCAAACCATGGAGTTAGGATCCCTATGCATGCTCGCTTGGGAACCTTTCACAATGATGTAGACCATGTGTCTCACTATGAAGACAATGTCCAATCTAAAATAACAAAGAATGACCTTTGAGAGTTGTTGCGCTAACAAACAGCGCTCATCGAGGGTTAGCGACGTCAGTTGGAAGAACAACATCGTTGGTTAGAGAATCTCGAAAGATCAGTGAGAATAGACAACGGCAACAGAGAATAGGATGTAGTTCGTAATGACCAAGCCGCTCAGCGTGCTAGCGCCGGGGTTTTTGGAAACCATAACCCGGTCCCCGACTGTCAATAACAATTCTCAGATGCTCTAATGGTATATAGAGTCCCGAGGAACTTCAAGCCTCCGAGCAATTTGGAGGCTTATGATGGGATGACAGATCCCCAAGAGCACTTGGACGCTTATACTCAGTCCATGCAGCTTTACGGGTACATCCCAGAATTGCTATGCCGAGCTTTTTCCCTATTTTTGAAGAAAGACGCCTTCCATTGGTTTGTCACCTTACGAACAAAGGAAGACCTTACGCAACGTTTCTTGCAATACTACACCACAGCAAAAGAGCGACCGAAGTCGATCGACTCCTTTCCGGAATCCACCAAAGAAGTTCTGAATCTTTGCGCGAATATGTCAAAGGGTTCAATCAGGCCTGTGTAGGCATTAAAAACCTGGATGATAGGATAGCCCTCCATTACATTAGAAACGAACTCTGAACTGACTCGGACTTCTTCATGTCGTTGGCAAAAAAGAAGCCGGCGAGTCTAGATGAGTTTCACCTACGGGCGGATAAGTACGTCGAGCTAGAGGAAGTTACCAGAACCAAAGAGAATCTGGAGAAAGGTGAACCGGTCCACCAGAAAAAGAACCAAAACTCCAACCAACCCCGTGACTCCTCTAAGAGCGAACAATATCGACCCAAGTATTCTGAGTATACTCCTTTGAACACCCCTTGAGAGACAATCTTGAAGGAGATCCTTCAAACTGAGTTCCAAGATATCAAGAGGCCACCACCTGTAAAGAAGCAATTCCAGAGGGACCATTCGAAACATTGTAGGTGGCATAAGAGTTATGACCACGAGACAGAAGATTGTTACCAACTCCGGGATGTTATCGAGTCCTTGATCAAAGAGGGACGGTTGCAAAAGTACATCAGCGGTTTCTGAGGAGGCGAGGACCACAGAAGACGTAAGGATCAGAGACGAAGCCGCAGCCCCCGACGAAGTCCAAACCAACGTCCAAGAAGAAGCCGAAGTCTTGCCAGAAGATCCCGGATCCCACCATGCCTCAATGTTGAAAACAGGCAAGATCAGGATTGGGATACTCAAGGTGGGGGTAATAGAAAAGACAGACTCATCAGTACCATCTCAGGAGGGTTTGCAGGGGGTGGTCCGTCTAACAATTCTTAGAAAAAGGCACTCCGGACAGTGGTCTTAAGCGTATCTGGTTCCTCGCAAAGACCCCATGTTGAAAACAAGGACGCATCGTCCATTTCCTTCTCCGACAAGGACTACGACGACATTATCTGAGATCATGACGATCCTCTGGTCATATCCGGAATAATATCTAACGCCGAAGTCCGACGTATCTTTATGGATTAGGAGAGTTCAGCAGACATCATGTTCATGGATGCATTCGAAAGACTAGAGTTCCCTCTGTCTGCACTCACACCGTATGAAGGTGAACTGACCGGTTTCTTCGGAGAAAAAGTTACCTCGGTCAGTTGCTTTGAAACTTTCTTGACCCTGGGTAACAACAACACATACAAAACGATTAAGGTGAGGTTTTTGGTCGTGGATTGCCCCTCAGCTTACAACATTATCCTGGGCCATCCTACGCTAAATGGCATTGTCGCTATAGTCTCTACTGCCCATCTGGTCATGAAGTTCCTCAATAGGAACAATGAAGTGGTCACGGTCAAGGGCAACTAGATCGCAACCCACAAGTGCTATAACGAGAGCTTAAAGATTAGTAAGGCTTCCAGGAAAACAAAGGCACAAACATCCAGCCCCGCTCGCGATCAAGTCAACATTCTGATGACCAAGTTAGATGTCCGTGAAGAAATCCGAGGCACAAGACCCCAGCCTGAAGGAGAATTGATCTTGCACCAGTTGGGTGATAAACCCGACCAAGTCACCAAGATAGGAGCAAACCTCAAAGAACAGGAGAAGATCCAGTTGATAAAGTTTTTACAGAAAAATAAAGATCTTTTCGCCTGGACATCCATTGACATGCCTGGGATTGAGCCCGCTTTCATCTGCCATCATTTATCTATTAAACGGGATACAAAACCAGTCTCCCAAAAGAAAAGAAAAGTTAGCCCCGAGAGGCAACATGTCATTGAGGAGGAAGTCAAGGAATTACTAAACGTTGGCTTCATCAGGGAGATCTCATACATTACTTGGCTCTCAAATGTTGTCCTGGTAAAAAAGTCAAATGGGAAGTGGAGGATGTGTGTGGACTACACCGACTTGAACAAGGCGTGTCCTAAAGATCCATACCCCCTCCCAAACATTGACAAGCTAGTTGATAGCTCCTCTGGCTTCCGGTTACTGTCCTTTATGGACACTTACTCCAGGTACAATCAGATTCCGATGTACCCCGTAGACCAAGATAAAATAGCCTTCATCACCGAAAGGGCAAGTTACTACTACAAGGTAATGCCTTTCGGGTTGAAATATGCGGGGCCACCTACCAGAGAACAATGAATAAGGTTTTTGAAGAACAGATGGGAAGAATGCTAGAGGTCTACATCAACGATATGATAGTCAAGACCCCATCGTCAGGATCACACACCTCGGACCTCGAGGAAGTATTTGCACAGTTAAGAAAACATGACATGAGACTCAATCTAGAAAAATGCGCATTCAGAGTCCAAGCTGGAAAATTCTTGGGGTTCATGCTGACTCATCGGAGTATTGAGGCAAACCGCGACAAATGCAAGGCAATAATGGATATACATAGTCCCCGGAGTGTGAAAGAAGTATAACATTTAACTGGACGGATTGTGGCTCTTACCAGATTCCAAGCCAAAGCCGCTCATAAATCCCTTCCTCTCTTCAAGTTATTGAAAAAAGGGACAGGATTCGAGTGGACACAGGAATGTGATGTTGGTGTATGCCCTAGTGGCCAATACATTTTATTTGTATTTACATACATTATATTATGTTATTTTTGATATATGAGGCATTTCATTTATTGTGTTCTTTTTGGTAGACATAATAAAGTCTTTAGAATAGTAAGTTTGATACCATAGGACATCAAGTGAATGACTTGATCGTGAGATCCTATTGGATAAAATACTATTCTTAAATGTCCCTAGTCAAGTATTATTGTTAATTAGGACAACAATAATGCATTGAGACTAGTATGTGCGTAGACTGATGACCACATCTCACGGGTCATGGATATGAGATATCAAGTCTATACATGGATACATATTAGAATAATGATATATTGGATAGACCCGCCATGAGAACGCTACGTGGATCATTACGTGAGTGTCATAAGCGATTCTCATAGTGATAATGGTGTATGTGGTCCTTTGACCTGAAATCACTACGATTCCTACATGAGAAGTTGTGTGTTTTAATGCCATCAAACGTCATTTGTAACAAGATGATTATAAAGTTAGTTATTAGACATACTGCAATACATGTGGAGAGATGTGAGTGACCTAGATGGGATTTGTCCCTCCTACATAACAGGAGTGATATCTTCGGGCCCCCTGATTGAGTGAGACTACGAAATGCGTGGCTATGCTCAAATGAGTCAATATGAGATATTGATCTCATTTGTTATGACTATATCTACTCGGGAATCAGGAAACTGAAGATTGAACTAAACAAAGGTGACACGTTCCATGCCTTGTGTTGAATTTGGATATCTGGACAAAGGGACTAAACTACACGGAAACATTGGTCATAGATAGGTTATGTCAAATCACTGACATTCTCATTACTTGGGTAGCAGTGATGTGTTGCTAGATACCGCTCACTGTTTGTAATATTAAGATGAGATTTTAATGTTACTACCAACGTCATGAGAACTTGCAGGGTCACACACTTAGAACAGACTAAATTGGAGCAATAAGGATCCAAGTTGGACTCAGATTTAATTGTGGGCCTAACTCATGATAGATGGGTTTAGGGTTGCACAGCTTACCTTGTTACTGCTTACACTCATTTAAGGCAGCCACTATTATAAATAGTACTGCTAAAGGGGCTGCTACATACGTTACATCATAACCCTAGCCGCACCTAAGAATGTGAGTGAGAGATAATGAAAGGTTCTTCTCTTCTATTCGCAGCTAGCACCGCGAAACAGAGGCGTGACTCCTTTTTGCAAGTCTATTCGTGTGGATACCGCAGAAACATCGTCACTATTACGGTGTTGGTGATTCACCTTGCTTGTGTCTATCACGCTTCAAGAGATAAAATTTTAAAACCCGGATTATGGATTTTTCGCATGGATCCTGTGAGGGAATTCTTTTATTTCGCTGTGAGATATTTTGATCCGCAATTCCCAACATGTGAAGACGCTTTCGCATCTCTGAAGAACATTCTGGCGTCCCCTCCCATTCTTACAAGACCAGAGTTAGGTGAAATACTTTACGTGTACCTCTTCATCCACGAGGAGGCTGTAAGTTCGGTACTCATCAGAGAAACACTGGAAGGCCAGAAATCGGTTTATTTTGTGAGCAAAGTATTCCAAGGCCCCGAACTCCGATATCAAAAGATAGAGAAGGTCGCTTTTGCACTCATCATCACGACTAGGAGACTAAGGCAATACTTCTAGTGCCATCCCATTGTAGTGAGGACAGATCAACCCATCCGACAGATACTGCATAAATCGGACTTAGCAAGGAGGATGATTGCCTAGTCCATTGAGCTTTTTCGAGTTCAGGATAGCCTACGAACCCAGAGTAGCAATCAAGGCACAGGCGCTCTTGGATTTTCTGGTCGAACTCACTTCAGACTCTGGTTATACCGAGGAGATATCCTAGACCGTGTTCATTGATGGGTCCTCAAACCCAAAAGGAAACGGTGCCGAGGTAATCTTGGAAAACTCCAAAGGGGTGACTATTGAGAATTTACTAAGGTTCTAATTTCTCACTTCAAACAACCAGGCAGAATATGAAGCGTGCATCGCCAGACTGGCAATGGCTAGAGACTTGGGGGCGCAAAGATTCGACTTTGTAGTGACTCCTAGCTCGTGACCTCCTAGATCTGAGGTGAATATCAGGCTAAAGAGCCCCTTCTACAGAAATACCTGGCGAGAGTGCAAGAACTCCTCACAAACTTCCAACTAGTTAAAGTGAAGCATATACCCCGGGAACAAAATTCCAGGGCCGATCTCTTATCCAAGTTGGCTAGCACCAAGAGTCTGGGCAATAATCGTTCGGTGATCTAGGAAACTCGCTCGCACCTTGCAGTCTCGACATAGCTATCTTCCAGGTCGATGGGGAAGAACGTACCTAGATCACGCCATTATTGGAATACTTACAGTCCGATAGTCTCCCCGAGGATTCAAAAGAAGCTGCTAAGTTAAAGAAAGCTGTGGTCAGATACACCATCTTCGATGGGCAGTTATACCGGCGTAGATTTTCTTCACCCCTCCTCAAATGCCTTGCGCCAAAAGAAGTCGAATACGTCTTAGCCGAAGTCCACGAAGAAAGTTATGGGCACTATATAGGAGGTAAGGCTATAGCATTAAAGGCACTCAGGGCAGGCTACTACTGGCCTATGATGGAGGCAGATTCCCTTGCGCATGTCCAAATATGTGACAAATGCCAATGACGTTCTGACCACTACCACGCCTCGCTAGAAGAATTGTCCACGACATCTATACCCTGGCCATTCTATCAGTGGGGCATAGATATCTTGGGACCTTTCCCTCAAGCTCTCGGACAGTTAAAGTTTTTGGTTGTAGTCATGGACTACTTTACCAAGTGGATAGAAGCAGAGCCCTTGGTCACCATCACCTCGGCTTGGATTCAAAGGTTCACTTGGAGCCACATCATTACCAGATTCGAGGTCCCAGAATCAATCGTGACAGATAATGGAACACAGATCAAAGACAAGGGGTTCAAAGAACTACTTGACAGGTTAAAGATAAAACATCACTACAATGTCGTAGAAAACCCCCGTACAAATGGACAAGCTGAGGTAGCAAACCATGTTATCGTCAGGGGGTTAAAGAGAAGACTGGACGAAGCTAAAGGAACTTGGGTCGAGCAGTTAGACCACATCCTTTGGGCCTACCGAACCACTCCTCACTCCACAACAGGTGAAACCTCATTCAAGCTAACCTATGGATATGAAGCAATGATCCCGGTGGTGATAGGGGAACCGAGCTGGCAACTCCAGAACTTTTCACCTGATAACAAACCTGGACTGATCAGGGAAGACTTGGATCTGTTGGAAGAAAGAAGGTGCATCGCACACATACGCGATACCGCGATCAAGCAAAGAACGACAGCCCTATACAACCTGAAGGTGATTCCTAAAAGGTTCCAGCTAGGCGATCTAGTACTTCGCAGGGCTGACATCGACGGAAGGAATACCTCCCAAAGGAAATTAGCCCCTAACTTGGAAGGCCCCTACTGTATCGTGATCAGCATCGGCAAAGGAGCTTATATTCTAGAGACGTTGACGAGCAAACCAGTGAAGAATTTTTGGAACGCAGACAAATTTAGAAAGTACTACAGCTAAGTACTTTTTACGACCTAGTCTCCTAGTCTACTTTATGTTTGATATGCCCCAATTGTTATATGGACCTTAGTCTTTCAAGATATTTAATGAAACAAGCATCACAGAGTTAGTGCATTTTATTAAACGAAATTTTCAAAGACCCACCACGACTTCCCAAGATGCCATGGTATCAACCGTGAAGTTGTCTTGTGCTAGATAGGTTGTGCAATAGAAAAATCCTGACTCGGGAAAATTCTCGCACCAAACCATAAGCATGAAAGACCTCGACAAGGACCAGTCTCTCAAACTAAAGTCACGCGGCATCCTGAATACCAAAGCAAATGGTAATGGACCCCGAACAAGGTTTCTTACCTTAGGCATGGACCCCAAATGCCAATATACTTTGGACATCGGATCCTAAGCCAAGGTTTCTAAATTTCTTATCACGCGAAATCCTAAAGGGAACCATAAGCACTCAATAGTAATGGGCGTTGGACTCGGACCGTAGTCTTTCCTCATCAAATTCACAAAGTCAAAATAACATGAAGGGCATTGGACCCAAAAATAGACAAAGGAATGCAACAAAACTAACTTGATTAAAACCCCAAAAATCGGAGTAGCACTATTGTCCATACAAAAACAAAACTCCACGTAGGGGGCAAGAATAAAAATCAGAATTACTTCGCGGCAGGATCTGGACCGCGGACCTCGGCGAAAGAGCCTTCAACACTTGGACCCTCAGCAGCGAGACGAGGAAGCACGAGACGACCATCTCAGACTACCTTCCCGGAGTCCAAGGAATCCAGAACTAGATCAACCTTGGGATTGAAGAGCTGAACTTGGTTGATGGCATTTTGGAATTACTCCTCCTTGATATCGGTGCAAACAATAATAAGTTACCCGACATCGCCTCGCAAGGAAGTAACTTGGGCATTAAGTCGTTTATTCTCGGCTCGAAGACCTTCATTCTTAGTTTTCAGTTTGGCTACACATTTTTCGACCTCCGTCAAGTTGGCCTCCTTTTCCTTCGCCGCATCCTTCAGGGTGGCCACTTCACTCTCCAGCTCTTGGGCCCGGACCTCAGCATCGTTTTTTACCTTCACAGCCTCTTCTTTTGCTCTAAGAGCTTGGTTTTCACCCTACTCTGTGGCAGCAGCCTTTTCCGCCAACTTCCGCTCATAGTCTTCAACCATATGCTCCAAGTACCGAGTCTCTAAGGCAAGACAGAGCCCTAAAGTCTCAAACCAGGAAAAGGTATACTTCTTGCTTCGCAGGGCTAGATGAGCTTCAACTTCTTCATCTAGAAGCTGGAAGTCGATGAACTCATGGGGATCCGGATCTTCACGGTACAGATTGATTGGCCTGGTGCTGATTGGACCAGTGTCTTCTTCAACCACGCCCTCTCACCCCAGTCGTTTGACTGACCCTCGCCAACTGCTTTTCTCTTACTCCACGTAAGCACCGGGGGGGGGGGGAATCCTCCACATGGATCGGTTCCTTCTCCGTGATTAGGACCTAGGTCAAACGGGGTGAGGAGATTGGCACAACATCAGTGGTGAGGTCTAACAGCCCCGATTCATTTCTGTCTTTCAAGGCTTCAAGAATGGCCAACGCGTTCCCCTCCTGAGACATCTCGGCCAAGCTCTCTGAAAAACCAACATAGGCAATTAGATCCATATAATGGCAAAGGAAAAGAAAATAAGCATGAACAATGGCCTATACTACCTAGCACAACCTAAGTATATCTTTAGGCCAGATTTTACCGACTTTGCCAACCCACATTTCGAAGACATTGACATACTCAATCTCCTCATCATTCAGGTGGCCGATCTCCCTCTCGAATGATTGGGGGGGATGCTCCATGCTGCCGAATTCTAGTATAGGCTAAATGTTGGCTCCCTATCGCTCCCCAACCAGAAAGAACGAGTGCCGCCGACTGCCATCAACTTAAAGAACTTTTCCTTAAAGTCCTTGTAACTTTCCAAGTATGGAAAGATGACCGTTCTTCCTTACCGAGATCACATCGACAGCCAAGATTGTTGATGGGCACGGGCACCATGAATGGAATACCTCGTGTGGAAATAAAAAAACACCCCATCGGAGTATCGCAACCCCACCAGCTGGTATATTCTCTCGAAAGCTAGGATATTTGCCCAACCATTAGGATGAATTTGACTGGGGGCAGCATGAAGAGTCCGAAGGACAGCAATATGGAAGTCGTTGAAGGGGAGGAGAAGCCCAAACCTCATAAAAAAGTCCTCATAGAGAAACATGAAGTGTTCCCTTGTTTGACGGGTCGAACACACCCGTTCTCTCCCCAGGGACACGATCAGGAACTCATCATCCCGGGCTCCTCCCTCAGTAAGTTCCAAATATTCTATTAGTTTGTCCAACTCCACCCTAGACTCATAGCGAGAGATCCTATTGAAGGCATCATCCACGACCCAGGTGTAAGCTAATCCTGGACCTCGGCAAATACGAATTGCCTCCTCCTCGGCCTCTTGATTCTTTGGTTCCCAAGCCTCGGGAACTGGGGCAGGTGCTTCAAGAACGAGCACTCTCTTTTTGGCCATTTGAATTCTTGGAAGACACACAGAGGCATAGGGTTAGAACTAGTCAAGTTCAAAGATCCAAACATGGCAATGGGTGAGCAGAAGAAGACTGAATGCACCCATGCACTGGTCTCCGCACCCACCAAGGTTAAAACCTCGAAAGGACACCTCTGTCGCACGCAGTGCGATGGAGGAGGTGCTCCATAAGGTAACACCATTAGAAGATGGGGAAAACAGTTTTCCCCACCCTTGTTCGCAGTAAAGAAAATGTGCATAACCATTCACGAAACGAAAATAAATAGAATCAAAGTCAAGAAAAAAGAAATACCTTGAAGAAAATGGAAGTAGAAGGAAGAAATCAAGCTTTGGGAAGTCCAAAAATTCTAGAACCGCTTCGCGCCGTCGCAACGCTCGTCGGAAATCACCCCAGGCCACCAGTTTTGATGAAAATCAGTGAAATGAAACAAAAAGGCTAAAACCCTACTTATAGGGGTTACAGTTAGGGGGAAATTCTGTCTGAGCATTTTAGATTTGAAAAGATACTAATTATGGTGTGCGAAGCACTATGCATGTCCACTCAACCCGAGCACGCCACGTGGCCCACGTAGCCGTCATGGTAGTCGAGAGGACAGTTATCCAGTAGACTAAGAAACACGCAACCTTAGGGTCCAAGAGCTCGGAAAACTTGTTCAGATCCCAGAAGCTTGACTACCCCGCTAAAGTTCCCTTAAGGTACAAAGACCCCGGATCCAAGTATTTAAACTTGGCACTTCATCGGTCTCGACTAAGTACCAAGCTGGGGGCAACTTAACATATCGCGTCGTCAAAGTGAGCATTAGACTCACCCTGGTATAATATAAATACCACGAATAATAGAAGACATAAGATTCAAAGCAAAAGAAAATTTTATTAATTTCTCATTTCATACATCATCAGAAATCAAAAAGAAAGGGAAGTGAAAACATTTGAGACATGAAATTTATAAACAAAGAGTTGCCCAGAAAAAGACGAGGACACCACTGCCACCAGCATCCTTGGCCATGTCGCATCCACATTTCCTCCAGAACTAGCACCGGTCTCCTCCCCGTGAAGCGGCCTCTTGAAAAGGTGGATTGGCTTCACAACCCGGAATAGAACACTGCTGCTAAACTCGGGGGCTCTGCCACATTCTTTTTCACTGCCTCCTTCGCCAGGATAATAGAGACCGAGGTGCACCTCCCTTTGTCAGATGGGGCACAGTTGTTCATGGGGAAGACCATTCCACTGGAACCGTGATCACCCCATGCCACTCCAAATTACAGAGCAGTCCTAATAGTTCCTCCTACATATCCAAATGCTCTTAGAGGATTTGCTGGCAAGGAGAACAACTTTGGACTCTATTTCTCTAATTGCCTCCATCCAACACGACAGATATCATGAGCCTCCCCAACGACAAAGCGTAGATCAAATACACCCTCATACATTGGGAAAGTGAGATATCTAGCAGAAGAACCATTTACGAAGACATGACAAAGTTTCAGAGATTTAGGGAAGAACAAGAAGAAAATCCTTGTAAGAGGCCAAACTCTCCAGAAATGCACAAGGAAAAAAGGAACCATTTCTTTGAAAGAAGTCACTTCCAAATGGAGACGCAGAAAGGAAAAAGGGAATGCTAAAGTCAAACGCAAACATCTCTTATTTATAAAAAGAATGGAACACTCTGCTTGGTTGCTAGGAAGGAAGAGCCTATCAAACTATAAAATCTGCATTTAATGCTCTCTCGTTCCCATTGGCTACAAGAACAACGGACAGTTAGAAACTGCGCGAAGCTGACGTTCCTCATTAAAGGCTCCTCAATTCTCGAGGAAATCAAAGCAATAGTTTCCAAAGAATCCAAGACCAACAAAGGACACTGCTGTAAGTTAAAAGACCCCGTGAACCACACTCGGGGCTAACAGGAGGAAAACCTAGGAATAAAGAATAGTGATGTAGGCAAGGACCCACCTTGGTCTCCAACCATATCTCGACCTCCGGGGTACCCCGTACTCAACGATGGACCTCGGCCTCAATATGAGACACCATGAAACCTGGCTATAAAGCTAGGGCATAGTCCGTTGCGAGCCTGATGATCCTATACCTTGACACTTAGGTCTTGTCCAAGCGCCAAGCTGGGGGCAACTGTTCTGGACTGTGGTCCGGGATCCTATCCGGAAGGATCGACTCGACACACGAACCACCAGATGTAACACCCCAAAATTTATTTATTTTATTATAAATGCTCATTTTGTAATATTTGTGATTTTCTGGATTTTTTCTGAATTTTTCTGAGAACGTAAAATATTTTAATATTATTCTTCGTTCTGCGTGCAAATTGAGCGGAGTTAGGAAAATAAGATATTTTTCCTAGAGAACCTTGATCTATGAAAACGTCGATGGAGGATCTAACTAAACCCGAGGCTGGACACAATTTACGAGGTTTCATGTTTTTTGAGAGAAAGTCAACAGACGAATGACAGAACGTTGTGTAAATTTCATCCGTCAGATTAATTAATACTGACTTCTGTCGACTGTAATTATTATCTATTGGATAATAGCATGTAATAAAAATCTTACCACATTATCCAAAATCTACTTTGTGTCATATTCTTTAACTTTATTTACAAAATAAAGATAAAGTTAATTCAAAATCCATTATAGGAAGCTTCCAAGAAGTTTCCTTATTAACACATTTTCTCTCTCTTCCCTCTCCACTCTTCTTCACGGCAGAGGCCATTTGGGAGTCTAAATATTCACATTCCCACTTTATTACCTTATTCTCACATTTCTAAACACCAAATACACTTATCACCTTTTATCTCATTCATTTCTCTCTTCTTCCTCCTCCTCCACCGTACACCCATTTCCTGGAGGCAATCTCCATAGTTTGCTTCACCATCACATTTCTAGCTTTATTACACCATTCCAAGACCATCCTCCTTGGTGGTCATCCTTTGGTTCTTCTTCTTCTTCCATCATCCACCATTGAAGCTAAAGCTTTGAGTTTTGAGGTAAAGTCTTCAACTTTCTTCTATTTTCTTCTCATTTTCGTTTTCCTTGGTCACCTATGTAACCAAGAACTCACCTTTCCATAGTTTGAGTGTACAATGTGGAAGTCACTCACTTTGGTGTTCTCTTGAAGGGGGGAGAACAAAAATCAAAGAGCAAAAAGGAGTAGCACCATTATGTTGTCTTCATTTAGGTAAGAGGGAGATGATCCTCTTCAACCAATCTTGGTAGTAAGGAAATGTCTTGTGTGGGTTGTTGTTGATTGTTGAATCCATGCATGGATTTCCATCTTTGTTATATTGTTTTTCATGATAGTGTATTTTGTTGGATTTGTATCAGTTATTGATTTTCTTTATATGATTTTGGATGCATGTTTGAGCTAATATGATGTTGAAAATGTCATGGATTGATTTGGTTTGAGTTTAGATGACTTAAAGATCATTTTCTACAAGTTTATGCATGGTAATCGATTACACAGAGGCTGTAATCGATTACCAAGCCCTTGGAGTTACAAAACCATGATTCTGGGAATCACGTAATCGATTACACACTGTCTGTAATCAATTACGGAGGTTCTGTCCAGCTGGTAATCGATTACCAGAGTTATGTAATCGATTACCAAGTCCCTAGAGTTACGAATCTTGTTCTGGGAAGCTACGTAATCGATTACATTCAGTCTGTAATCGATTACAGAGGTTCTGTTGAGCTGGTAATCGATTACTAGACATATGTAATTGATTACCAGGGTCTAAAAATGAGATTTTGAGCTGAAAATGATGGAAATATGGTTCCTTATCCCTTGTAACTCAAACATAAATCTTAAACCCTAGATTTGGGGATTTTATTTCACTTAAATGTGATAGGATTGTATGTCCAAACCTATAATGGAGAAATGATCTTGAAAGTGAAATTTTTGGAATCCATGACATGGAGACTTTGGTATGTATGAAATGATGAACATGCATATATGTTGATATTGAGAATGGTTAATCTTAATTGTGAGTTCCTATGTGGGACCAAGTTCTTGATGAAATTATGACATGTTAATATTGAAAATGAATATATATGTCACTGTGATACGCTATGATGAATACATCATTGATGAACATACATGATCGGACATTGTGTAGTCATGCATATGTGTTATCCGTTGGACATTGTTGAAAAGGCTATGTGTGTCTAGGAGTTTGAATAACACCTTTGTGCGGGTGTGAGTAGACTAAGCGTAGGTGTCATATGTTGTTGACCCTAGAGGCGTCGGGGTGTGGGTGTCTCACAATAGACAGTGGTAGCTCCACTGGGGCCGTGGGATAGACCAATGTGACACATCGACGATCCTGACTGAGACGCTATCCTATATCGCGATCAACTGTTGAGGTGCCATATGTGAGCCATTTTGCGCAAATGTTTTTATGAGATGAGCACACTATTTTTAGGGCTAACGATACACTGGTATGACTCCTTGATCATTCACTCTGAAAATGTATTGTCTAGCTCCATGGAGTAGGAATTTTTGGTACCCTTTGCAGTGTGGGTTGTCAGTCACAAGGTTCATTGGGCATGAGCATTTATAATTGTAAAATATATTTGCTATTATAGTTGCAATAATTATTTGATTCTTGGGAATGTTGATGTTGTTTACCTGTTATGGATAATGCTTACGGTGATTCATTATTGTTTTACTCTTATTACTACTTTCCAATTATTATTGTACTTGGATTTATGAATTATGCTTTATGTGGGTGTCCATCGCCATTTAATTTTCTTACTGCCATTTTGGTACTGAAAGCTGGGTGTCTCACTTCTTTCTGTACTATCTCTATTTGTGTATTTTGTCGGATTGCGTAACTCTGCGAAGATGTTCGTGAAGAAGATAAGAAAGCTCCTGAGTTTCCAGGCTTCTGGCCAGACTACGACTGAAACTGTTGAGGATGTCGTCGTGCCCCCGTGGGTTCTTTGGCTACGTGTGGATTAACTTTCACGGAGGTCCTGATTGCTGGCACATTAACGTGCAGACGGATCGCTGTGTATATCATGGGGAGCTGACGATGTCCCTTGCATGGGGTCGTTATGACGCCTCTATTTTTTATTTTCATGCTTTTGTCTGGTTGGAGTTTTACATGCCCATTAGGGACATGTGGGCTGATATGTACTATACCCCACGTGATGACTCCTTTTTGTCTACTGCTCGGGCTCCTGCCCGTTGCTCTGTCGCTCCGATGGATGTTTCCTCAGACGAAGAGGACCCCGAGGAGGACCCGGCTACGGTCCCTTCTCGTCAGTCATAGGAGCTGATACTATTGGTAGCTACTGATGGCTAATCGTTTATCTTTTTGGGAAGCCTGACGTTTTGCTGTACATGCTGGGGTATATCTATATATCTTTGGGTGGGTACATATTTGTTCTTTGTACATTTTGGAAATGTAATCAAATAGGCTCTTAAACATATATATGTTGTGTATGTTTTATTTTACGTTGTCAAATTTTATTTATTGTAACTGCATCATTTAAGATCTCTACATGTGATGGGTTTTAACTTGACTCTCTTAACGTTACTCGGTAATGATTTATAATTTTTATATATATATATATATATATATATATATATATATATATATATATATATATATATATATATATATGTACATAGTGATATTTATAAAGGAACCTAAATCATAATAAAATGAATCGGGACTACGAGTTTTAAAAACAATTACTATTTCCCGCAAAGGTTTGATTTACCTCATTTTTTGTTTCGCTTAATAATTGTGCGACGTCCCTTCTTCGCGGCTGCTTATAGAAAAAGGAGCGTTACACTGTCTTGGTATCAAAGCTCCTAGTTTATGTTTTCTTTTGGGTCATGTGATTTTGGACTGTCTTGTTTGTGCTGTGTGATTCTCTATGATTCCTTGTGTTTGGTATTCCGCAAGGATACATCTGACTTTTCTCTGTATTGTGTGTAGTTTGATTTGAAAGAAACTATGGCTCGCAGAGGTGATATGGCTGCTGCGATAGAAGCAATACAGAAAATGGCTGAAGTAATGTTGCAGCAAAATCAGCAAACGGCTCAACAACAAGCGAGAGCTACACAACAACTGGAAGCTACGGCTGATACTCAGAACTTAGAGGGATTTCATTGCGCTAACCCTCAGCAGTTCAAAGGAGAGTTTGATCCTGAGAAAGCTACGCTTTGGATCCAAGAGCTGGAGAAGATATTTACTGGCATGAACTGTGCCAATGACCAAAAGGTGACCTATGCTGCATTTATGCTGATAGGAGATGCTGAATACTGGTGGACTGGAGAGCAAAGATTGCTGCAAGATGAAAATAGGGCAATAACTTGGGAAGTATTCAAGGAAAGGTTCTTGAACAAGTATTTCCCTGAGAGTGCCAGACACGCAAGGGAAATGGAATTTCTGAGTTTGTGGCAGGGGGGTATGACTGTGAGCGAATATGCTGCTAAGTTTGAGAGCTTGTCGAGGTTCTCAACTTACTTCCAACATCAACCTATTGAAGCTTGGAAATGCCAGAAATTTGAAGAAGGCCTGAGACATGATGTGAAGAGAGCCGTCATAACTCTGAAGATTACCCAATTTTCTGAGCTGCTCGATACATGTTGTCAGGTGGAAAGTGTAGACTAGGCGCGTGAAGCGAGAAATAGAAACTTTTGGTCAATTCGGTCCCAAAGAGGAGGAAGCAGTGGCACTGGTCTTCATCAGAAGAAATCCTATTCCAGACCATCTGGAAATCAACAGCAAAGATCGCTGGGTGGAAGTCCAACTGGAAGTCCAGGAAGGACAGGGCAGAATGCGGCATCTATGCCGAGGTGCATGAAGTGCGAAAAAGAGCACTACACCAGAGACTGTACTATCAAGGGGTTTATCTGCTTTAGGTGCGGGAAGCAGGGACACGTTTCCCGTGACTGTAATCAGACCAAGGCGGAGCCTTCCGTCAACGCTGCTAGGACCTCTAAACTGCAGGCTGGAGGTCGGGTTTACACCCTGAGTGGTGCTGAGGCCTCCTAATCCAAAGGTCTTATACAAGGGGAAGGTCTCATTGAAGGTAATCTTTTAATTGTACTGTATGATTCTGGTGCAACTCATTCTTTCATCTCATATGATTGTGTGAAAAGACTTGGTTTGCTTGTGTCTTCTTTGCCATTTGATTTGACTGTTTTAACTCCAACTGCCAAACCTGTCGTCACTACCAAAGTCTGTTTAAATTGCCCATTGATTGTTAAAGGTCAAATCTTTTCTGTCGATTTGATCTGTTTGCCCTTATCTCAGTTAGATGTGATCTTAGGGATGGATTGGTTATCTGCTAACCATGTCCTATTAAATTGTTCTAGAAAAATAATAGTTTTTCCTTTGGATGGGAATTCTGGATTTGTGATGGCCAACCAAGCGAAAACTTTCTTGAAAGAAGGAACTCGGGGATACATGTTGATATCTTCTTTGAAAGTCGAGAATGAGGTGGATGCGGACGCGATCTCTGTAGTTCGAGAGTTTCCTGAAGTTTTCCCCGAAGATATATCTAGTTTACCACCAGAAAGGGAGATCAAGTTTGCTATTGACTTGGTGCTAGGAGCTGGTCCTATCCCCATAGCACCTTACTGTATGGCGCCAGCTGAGCTAGCTGAGCTCAAGAAGCAATTGGAAAAGCCTTTGGAGAAGTAATTTGTGAGGCCCAGTGTATCACCTTGAGGAGCACCAGTGTTGCTGGTCAAGAAGAAGGACGGTACTTCGAGTTTATGTGTGAATTATCGTCAACTGAATAAGGTCACAATTAAGAACAAGTATCCATTGCCGAGGATAGATGACTTAATGGACCAACTGAAGGGAGTAGCGGTGTTTTCCAAAATCGATTTGCGATCAGGTTACCACCAGATTAGAGTGAAAGTGGAAGATATTCCCAAAATGGCTTTTCGTACTCGTTATGGACACTACGAGTATCTGGTAATGCCTTTTGGCGTGACTAATGCACCTATTGTCTTTATGGACTATATGAATAGAATCTTTCGTCCTTATTTGGACAGATTCGTCATTGTTTTCATCGACGACATCTTGATCTATTCACAAAATCAGGATGATCATGCTGAACATCTCGCTATAGTTCTTCAGATTTTGAAGGAGAAAGAGTTGTATGCTAAATTGTCCAAGTGTGAGTTTTGGTTAGATGAAGTGAAATTCTTAGGCCATGTGATTTCGAAGAAAGGAATTGTTGTTGATCCTTCGAAGGTAGAAGCTGTGCTACAATGGGAAAGGCCGAAGACAGTAACAGAAATCTGAAGCTTTGTCGGATTAGTAGGATATTACCGGAGGTTCATTGAAGGATTTTCTAAAATCGCCGAACCACTCACTCAACTCACCAGAAAGAATCAGACTTTTGAATGGACAGACGTTTGCGAAGGAAGTTTCCAAGAATTGAAGAGGAGACTAACTACTTCACCCGTGTTAGTTCTGCCTAATCCAAACGAACCATTTGAGGTGTACTGTGATGCTTCATATCAAGGTTTGGGATGCGTCCTTATGCAAAACAGAAAAGTGGTGGCTTATGCCTCAAGACAATTACGAGTGCATGAGAAGAACTACCCAACGTATGGTTTGGAATTAGCTGCCGTGGTGTTTGCTTTGAAGATATGGAGACATTATCTGTATGGAGCAACTTTCAATGTCTTCAGTGACCACAAGAGTTTGAAGTACCTGTACGATCAGGAAGAGTTGAACATGCGACAACGAAGATTGCTAGAATTCCTGAAAGACTATGACTTCTAACTTCAGTACCACCCTGGGAAGGTGAATGTGGTGGCCGATGCTTTAAGTAGGAAAACAGTTAGTGTTTCTACTATGATGATTAGAGAGAAAGACTTGCTAGAACAATTCAGAGAAATATGGTCTTTTGAGGAGTTGACGCTAGGAAAAATCTGCATGAACATGGTCACGATTTCGAATGACTTGCTGGAAGACATTCGAGAAAGGCAGAAAGAGGATAAGTTCTTGCGAGAGGAAAGAGAATTGATAAGGCAAGCAGTGTATCAACATTAGAAGAAAGAGGTGATGGAATTTTAAGATTCCAAGGTAGAGTATGTGTGCCTAAAGATGAGGAACTTAGGAAGTATATACTTGAACATGCTCATATGAGTCAGTTAAGTATGCACCTTGGAATGACCAAAATGTATCAAGACTTGAGGAAATTATTTTGGTGGCATGGAATGAAAAGAGATATCACTAGATGTGTATCATCTTGTTTGGTTTGTCAGAAGACGAAGATTGAACATCAAAGACCGTCAGGATTTTTATAACCCCTAACTATTCTCGAATGGAAATGGGATAGCATTGCCATGGACTTTGTTGTTGGATTGCCAAGAACAAAAAGAGGTCATGACTCAATATGGGTAATCGTAGATAGACTTACGAAGTCAGCGCACTTTTTGCCGATCAACATCAAATATCCATTAGAGAAGTTGACTCAGTTATATATCGGTGAGATTGTCAGACTTCACAGTGTACCTACAAATATCATTTCTGGCAAAGACCCTTGATGTACATCGAAGTTTTGGCAGAGTCTTCAAGAAGCAATGGGGACAAAGCTACGGTTGAGTTTTGCATACCATCCGCAAACTGATGGTCAACCAGAGAGAACAATCCAATCATTGGAAGATTTGCTGAGAGCTTGTGCTATAGAGCAAACTGGTTGTTAGGATGAAATCTTACCATTGGTAGAATTCACTTACAACAACAATTATCGTTCAAGCATAGGGATGGCACCCTATGAGGCTCTTTATGGACGAAGGTGTCAAACACCTCTAAGCTGGTATCAAGATGGAGAGTGACTTACAGTCGGACCTGATCTCATTCAACAGACAACCGAGAAAGTCAAAATAATTCAGGAGAAAATGAGAATGGCTCAGAGTCGACAAAAGAGCTACGCAGACAAAAGAAGAAAACCTCTTAAGTTCGAAGAAGGTGAGTATGTATTTCTGAAAGTCACGCCTACGACTGGGGTCGGTCAGGTTCTCAAATCTAGAAAGCTCACTCTAAAATTCTTTGGACCATATCAAATTCTTCGTCGGATAGGTCCTGTTGCTTACCAAATAGCTTTACCCTCTTTCTTTTCAAATCTCCATAATGTTTTTCATGTGTCACAACTTCGAAAATACATTCCAAGTCCTGATCATGTCATTGCGCCTGATTTGGTACAATTAAAGGTGAACTTGACTTATGAATCAACTCCTGTAAGGGTTGAGGATAGGAGAGTGAAGCAACTCAGGGGAAAAGACATTTCATTGGTGAAAGTAATCTGGAACGAGGCAACTGGAGATGCGACATGGGAATTAGAGGACAAAATAAAGGAGCAATACCCAGAATTATTTTAAGGTATAAAAATTTCGAGGACAAAATTTTGGAGAGTTGTGATACCCCAAAATTTATTTATTTTATTATAAATGTTCATTTTGTAATATTTGTGATTTTCTGGATTTTTTCTGAATTTTTCTGAGAATGCGAAATATTTTAATATTATTTTTCATTCTACGTGCAAATTGAGTGGAGCTGGAAAAATGAGATATTTTTCTCAGAGAACCTTGATCTGTGGAAACGTCGATGAGAGATCTTACTAAACCCGAGGTTGGATCTGGTTTACAAGGTTTCATGTTTTTCGAGAGAAATTCAACAGACGAATGACAGAACGCTATGTAAATTTTATCCGTCAGATTAATTAATACTGACTTCTGTCGACTGTAATTATTATCTATTGGATAATAGCATGTAATAAAAATCTTACCACATTATCCAAAATCTACTTTGTGTCATATTCTTTAACTTTATTTACAAAATAAAGATAAAGTTAATTCAAAATCCATTATAGGAAGCTTCCAAGAAGTTTCCTTATTAACACATTTTCTCTCTCTTCCCTCTCCACTCTTCTTCACTGCAGAGGCCATTTGGGAGTCTAAATATTCACATTCCCACTTTATTACCTTATTCTCACATTTCTAAACACCAAATACACTTATCACCTTTTATCTCATTCATTTCTCTCTTCTTCCTCCTCCTCCACCGTACACCCATTTCCTGGAGGCAATCTCCATAGTTTGCTTCACCATCACATTTCTAGCTTTATTACACCATTCCAAGACCATCCTCCTTGGTGGTCATCCTTTGGTTCTTCTTCTTCTTCCATCATCCACCATTGAAGCTAAAGCTTTGAGTTTTGAGGTAAAGTCTTCAACTTTCTTCTATTTTCTTCTCATTTTCGTTTTCCTTGGTCACCTATGTAACCAAGAACTCACCTTTCCATAGTTTGAGTGTACAATGTGGAAGTCACTCACTTTGGTGTTCTCTTGAAGGGGGGAGAACGAAAATCAAAGAGCAAAAAGGAGTAGCACCATTATGTTGTCTTCATTTAGGTAAGAGGGAGATGATCCTCTTCAACTAATCTTAGTAGTAAGGAAATGTCTTGTGTGGGTTGTTGTTGATTGTTGAATCTATGTATGGATTTCCATCTTTGTTATGTTGTTATTCATGATAGTGTATTTTGTTGGATTTGTATCAGTTATTGATTTTCTTTATATGATTTTGGATGCATGTTTGAGCTACTATGATGTTGAAAATGTCATGGATTGATTTGGTTTGAGTTTAGATGACTTAAAGATCATTTTTCTACAAGTTTATGCATGGTAATCGATTACACAGAGGCTGTAATCGATTACCAAGCCCTTGGAGTTACAAAACCATGATTCTGGGAATCACATAATTGATTACACACTGTCTGTAATCGATTACGGAGGTTCTGTCCAGCTGGTAATCGATTACCAGAGTTATATAATCGATTACCAAGTCCTTGGAGTTACGAATCTTATTCTGGGAAGCTACGTAATTGATTACATTCAGTCTGTAATCGATTACAGAGGTTCTGTTGAGCTGGTAATCGATTACTAGATATATGTAATCGATTACCAGGGTCTAAAAAATGAGATTTTGAGCTGAAAATGATGGAAATATGGTTCCTTATCCCTTGTAACTCAAACATAAATCTTAAACCCTAGATTTGGGGATTTTATTTCACTTAAATGTGATAGAATTGTATGTCCAAACCTATAATGGAGAAATGATCTTGAAAGTGAAATTTTTGGAATCCATGACATGGAGACTTTGGTATGTATGAAATGATGAACATGCATATGTGTTGATACTGAGAATGGTTAATCTTAATTATGAGTTCCTTTGTGGGACCAAGTTCTTGATGAAATTATGACATGTTAATATTGAAAATGAATATATATGTCACTGTGATACGCTATGATGAATACATCATTGATGAACATACATGATTGGACATTGTATCGTCATGCATATATGTTGTCCATTGGACATTGTTGAAAAGGCTATGTGTGCTTAGGAGTTTGAATAACACGTTTGTGCGGGTGCGAGTAGACTAAGCGTAGGTGTCATATGTTGTTGACCCTGGGGGCGTCGGGGTGTGGGTGTCTCATAATAGATAGTGATAGCTCCACTGGGGCAGTGGGATAGACCAATGCGAGACACTGACAATCCTGACTGGGACGCTGTCCTATATCACGATCAACTATTAAGATGTCATGTGCGAGCCATTTTGTGCAAATGTTTTTATGAGATGAGCACACTATTTTTAAGGCTAACGATACACTGGCATGACTCCTTGATCATTCACTCCGAAAATGTATTGTCTAGCTCCATGGAGTAGGAATTTTTGGTACCCTTTACATTGTGGGTTGTCAGTCACAAGGTTCATTGGGCTTGAGCATTTATAATTATAAAATATATTTGCTATTATAGTTGCAATAATTATTTGATTCTTGGGAATGTTGATGTTGTTTACCTGTTATGGATAATGCTTATGGTGTTTCATTATTGTTTTACTCTTATTGCTACTTTTTAATTATTATTGTACTTGGATTTATGAACTGTGCTTTATGTGGGCATCCAGCGCAGTTTAATTTTCTTGTTGTCATTTTGGTACTGAAAACTGGGTGTCTCACCTCTTTCTGTACTCTCTCTATTTGTGTATTCTGTCGGATTGCGTACCTCTGAGAAGGCGTTCGTGAAGAAGATAAGGAAGCTCCTGAGTTTCCAGGCTTCTGGCCAGACTACGACTGAAGCTGTTGAGGATGTCGTCACGCCCCTGTGGGTTCTTTGGCTACGTGCGGATAAACTTTCACGGAGGTCCTGATTGCTGGTACATTAACATGCAGACGGATCGCTGTGTATATCATAAGGAGCTGACGGTGTCCCTTGCATGGGGTCGTTATGACGCCTCCATTTTTGATTTTCATGCTTTTGTCTGGTTAGAGTTTTACATACCCGTTAGGGACATGTGGGCTGATATGTACTACACCCCATGTGATGACTCCTTTTTGTCCACTGCTCGGGCTCCTGCCCGTTGCTCTGTCACTCTGATGGATGTTTCCTCGGACGAAGAGGACCTCGAGAAGGACCTGGCTACGGTCCCTTCTCGTCAGTCATAGGAGCTGATACTATTGGTAGCTACTGATGGTTAACCATTTATCTTTTTGGGAAGTTTGACGTTTTGTTGTACGTGCTGGGGTATATCTGTATATCTTTGGGTGGGTACATATTTTGTTTTTTTGTACATTTTGGAAATGTAATTAAACAGGCTCTTAAACATATATATGTTGTGTATGTTTCATTTTACGTTGTCAAATTTTATTTATTGTAACTGCATCATTTAAGATCTCTACACGTGATGGGTTTTAACTTGACTCTCGTTACGTTACTCAGTAATGATTTATAATTTTAACAAAAAAAAATATACATAGTGATATTTATAAAGGAACCTAAATCATAATAAAATGAATCGGGACTACGAGTTTTAAAAACAATTACTATTTCCCGCAAAGGTTTGATTTACCTCATTTTATGTTTCGCTTAATAATGGTGCGACGTCCCTTCTTCGCGGCTACTTATAGGAAAAAGGGGCGTTACACCAGATTCCACCATTAACACCCCGGCCTAAGCCTTACAGCCTCGGTCCACGACATCGGACTATAACGATCGCAAGACCCATGCAGATTCTTGCAATTGCCGACCACAACCCTATATGTGAGGACCGTAACTACCTACAATAAAGATTGGCCACTAAGGAGACAACACTAACAGGTCAGAGGTAGACCTCAATGATCGTGGGACAGCCCTGACAGGTTAGAGACAGACCTCAATGATCGTGAGCTGAAACCTCTGCCAAGACATGATCCTAATGCACCTTTGGCTTATATGAATTGTATGAGGATTTCAGCCACGCTCTACATATACCAGGCCAAGTTAACCTAATGAGGTATATGTTATTCTATTGCATAAGCCCTACTTGTGCATTGTCTGACTTAAGCATTGGAGTCCCTTTGCAGGTACCCACCCCGCTGGTTCAATACGCTTGGCAACAGCTGCACAAGGAGGAAGCCACCATACATGTGCCTATCTTAGGTACTTTCTGAATCTACTTCAGAACAACATATATTTTTATTTATATCATTTTATATTTACACAATTTTTATTATCTAATTATATTTAGTTTCATATTATTTATCTATTTTTCCATATACACATATGTACAATTGTGTCTATGTTTTTTCTTTGGTTTATATATTCTAGTTTCATCTTGAATACTCAAGTTTTACAATGAAATATATTTATTAGATATTATTTGATGTACCTTATTTTAAAATTATGAATGATAAAAATAATTAAATTTTAAATTATTTATATAATTATTAATAATTAATAATATTTATTAAACTCAAGTATATATGAAACAGACTTATTATTCAAAGAAAGAAACATTAATAATATTTTCGTTAAAATACTCTTTAAGCCCTTATAGTTTTGTTGAATTTTTAAACAGACCTTTGTAGTTTAAATTTTTTGAACATAGCCCTTATACTATTAAAAAAAATTTAAATATGTTCTTAGTGACTGACAACTATTAGACTCCAATAGATATTTATAGTCTTTTGTAAGTCATTATGTGGTGTTGCTACAAGTTTCAGAGACTTAATTACAAAATTTTATAATTAGTATGGATTTAATTAAAATCTTATTTAAACAATAGGGACTTATTTAAAAAATTTAAAAATATAAGGACCATGTTAAAAACTTTAAAATTATAAGGACTATTTTAAAATTTAATAAAGCTATAGGAATCTAAAGAGTAATTTAAGCTAATATTTATTAAAACCAAGTTAACAATTATTAAATTCAAATGGATTTTATTATGTATATAAATAAATAATAAAATTAATTTGAAATTTTGGTCTTTGATTAATTGCTTCCACAATTTTGAGTCGAAAGAAGTGGTTAGGTAAAACCCTCCTTAAAGTGGCAACTTCAAAATTTGAACTCTTGATATTGCAAATAAAGTTTGCTTAGAGTCATAGTCCACTTTCGAACCAACCATTCATGGATAACATCAATTTGAATTTAATAAATGTAGATTCATATTGTATATAAAAAGTATATAAAAATAAATAAATGCATATTGAACTTTAATTTGAATACTGAAGTTTAATTTTATTGTAAAAAATTATATTTAATTATTCATTATCATGTTTTTAAAATAATTTAAAAATAATAAAAATTATTTAGAAAGTCAAACAATATAAATAACATAAAATAAATAATTGAATAATGATATAAAAATTATATCGATAATAAATTAAGATAATTTTTAAATAAAATACATAAACATGTATAAAATAATTATTAAAATGGTATTTTACTTATTTTAATTCATGAAACCGACATGTGTTAGTTTGGGTAGAATGTGTAATATCCTCTTTCCAGGTAATTATATGGATATTTTAGGGGACTATAGGTACTAAAATTTACTATACAGAAATTAATTTATTTATGTTATTTTATCTATTATTGATTAGTTATTAGTCACCATGTTAAAAGGGTATAAAGAATTGCTTAGATGTGAAAAGTGTAGATCAAAATGCTTAGTAGAAGTGTCTAAACTTATCAATGACAAAATCATAATCTTAGGAGTTTTATCAAGGGCATTTATGTCCTATAAAGTTTAGAAAACCCTAATCAAATAAACAAGCTAAATACTATGCTCATTTAATTACTCCAACTTTCTAGTTAGGATAAATTAATAAAATAGTTTTTATTCAATAGGAGTGAGGCACCATA
Organism: Ormosia emarginata; assembly: GCA_029884605.1. Taxonomy (NCBI): domain Eukaryota; kingdom Viridiplantae; phylum Streptophyta; class Magnoliopsida; order Fabales; family Fabaceae; genus Ormosia; species Ormosia emarginata. The sequence continues at coordinate 1,969,127 of JAQQTP010000074.1, forward strand.
GGTCACACTTAGCTTAATTTAATTGGTGGATTGAAGCACTAATCAACTTATGATTAGTTGGTTAAGTGATTAAGGGAAGCTAGCCAAATAGTAAACACTAGTCTTAACTTGATTGGTTGATAGTTAACAAATAGTAAGAAGACACTCATTCTAAGGTGATTGACTAATGAATTACACTAGTTTCAATGTGATTGGTTAATAAGGAGTAACCAATGAGAGTTAGACAACTTACAAGATACTAGCTTCAATGTGATTGGTTAGTAAGAAGTAGTCAATGAGAGTTAAACAACCAAGTGAAATCAACTAATAGAAATTAAACAACATACAAGACATAAGTACTAAATTGATTGGTTAATGATTAGTCAATAGGAATTTGACATTATGCAAGACATGTGTTTAAAAATGATTGGTTCTTAGAAACACTAGGTTATTTCCTATTGGTGGATTAAAGACACTAAACTCATTCTAATTGGTTGGTGAAGTAGCCAATGAAAGTTAGCCACCATAGAAACTCCTAACTACAAGTTAGATTAGTTTGGTTAGTTAAACTAGTTAGTTAGAAGGAAATAATTAAATAATGGCTAACCAATGAGAACAAGACACCAATCTAAACACTAGTCTTCCTATGATTGGTTACTAAAAACATTAGTCAAAATTATATTGGTTGATTAATAAAACAAGATAACACCTAATTAAACAAAAATATCTAGACAAAGATGAGAGGGGATTTTGGCCAAGGCAAGAAAGGAGAGAAAAAAGAAGAAAGAAAGAAAGAAAGAAAGAAAGAAAGAGAGGACGAAGAAGAAGGAAGAGAAAGAAATGGAAGAAAATCTCCAAAATTCTCAAAAATTGAGAAATCTTCTCCTTGCAACCTTACATGCTTCTAAAAACAAGAAATCCAAGAAAGGAGCTCTAATCTTCTTCCTTTTGTTTCTAATAAGTTGTGTCTTTTGTAACTTGGAGGAGAGGTAGGAATACAAACTTCTATCTTTCTTGATTTTTAATTAATCTAGTTCTTAAATTAGAGTTTTGATGTTATTATAGCTTCCATATGCTTGCATTTTTTTTGGTTTAGAGAACACTACTATGGTGGAACAATCATAAAAAGAATAATTGATCTTAAGTAATTTAATGAAGTTATGCTTTTAAATTGGTTCTTGAACTTATTTATGTTTAGAAATTAAAAATCACCTAGGGTTAGGGTTCTAACCTAGGGTTTGGGTTTTAAGGATTTAAGAACCATAATTTGAAAAGAAAAGAATAAGATTAAACTTGAATTAAGCATTGGAAAACAAGTTGTTGAAGAAATCTACAAGGTTTCAACCAATGACTCTAAATAAGGAATTAGTGATGTATTTGCTTAAGTGGACAATTATATAATGATAAAAGATGATAATATAGAGATTGATAAAAGTGTATAATGGAAATTTGAGTAAAAAGGTCATTGAACTTTCTTTTGGCTGAGATCCACACCAAGAAATAAATAGAGAATTCTATTTAAATCTATGTTTCGATTAGGGTAAAATGTGATTAAATGGTTTTGAGTTAATGAATTTTAGCATAAATTCAATAATTGGAAAGTAAATGGCCAAGGATGACCAAGAGCTAGGTTTGGCATCAATAAATGTATGTATTTATTTAAATGCCTAGAAACTTGAATTTGTATTATCCAAGTGATGTAAGTTAGTTTGGTAATTGAATCATCAATGGTAAATGTGAATATGATGTTATTTCAAGTTTCAAGTAATGATATAGTTATGCAATGTCAAAAGATGATTGATGTTTCAATTTGACATATGACAATAATTTAGCTATTAATTATGAGAAAGTATATGAAGAATTGATTTATGATGACATGATTTATGAAGAAATGATTTATGATGACATGAGTTATAAAGAAATGATTTATGATGAAATGCCTTATGATGAAAGGATCTATGATTTATGATCAAATGATGTTTTATGATGAAGATTATGTTTAATGATCCTAAAGTTTATTCAGGTGGACCATGGAGTAAGAGGAATTAAGTTGTCATTGGGCTAAGTGGTACTTAATAGAAAGTCTTATCTTCTAGGACCCATTAAGGAGGCTCATGGGCTAAGAGGAATTAAATTGTCATCGGGCTAAGTGGAACTTAATGGGAAGTCTTACATGGGTCACTTTATTGGGTTCCATATCTCCCCTCCAGGGGCATGTGGAATGACCACCTTTGTTGGGTTCCTTGATTGGAATGACCACCATGCTAGGGGACGCCTTAGAAAGTTCGAGATCTTGACTATGTTATGTTATGTTATACTATTGGCCATGTGAGCAAGAAGAGAAAAATAAGGCATAATGAAAAATGAATTGATATATTGATGCAATCACTATATGATTTGATATATGAATGTGATTATTATTAATGATTTATATAATGAAATGTGAATATGATTACTATGTGATTTGATATATGAATGTAATTATTATTATGGTTTATATAACTAAATGTGAATATGATCATTATGTGATTTGATGTATTAACGTAATTATTATTATTGTGGTTTATATTCTCTCTTACTGTGTAAAGTGTTCTTTGTGATTGATGTAACTGCTTAGTTAATGGAAATAAATATGAAAAATTTGTTTATAAGTCACAAAGGTGTGGAATGTGATATGGTTAATTTTTTAGAGTTAACTGAGTCTGTTTGGTATTTTTAAGTACACTGAGTGTGTGTTTAAGTATCAGCTTGATGAATAATAGATATAGAAATATATGGTATTGATGAATTTAGGATTGAGATGAATCTTAGGATTTATTTTAATACCTATGAAAGTTAGGAAACTTGTTTCTGTAATATTAAAGTGTTTTTAATAGATATAAAGTTTCAGCATAATATCTTTAGAGATTATTAGGTTTTCCTTATGTTCCATGACCTTCTTTTCTCCTGTTTCATTGACTTTTCTCTTGTTCTCACCCACTCTCACGTTCTGCAAGCCAGAGGCAGGAAAGGGAGAAGAGAAAAAGAGAGCAAAGGAAGGCTAAAGGCAAAGCAAAAGCTTGAGTCCATCATCTATACTACTTAAAGTAAGGATGTTTGTTCATTTGACTTCATCTTTTTCTTTCAAACTCTTGATATATGAGGTATGCATGGGTTGTTAGAAATGAGTTTTTGAGAGTTTTCTCAATGGTTGGAGTTAGATGAACATGATCTAAGGTTTTTGGTGTTGTGGCTATGTTCTTGAAACCCCTTTAAAACTTATTTTGAAAACACTTGGGTTGAGGAGTGTTATTCTTGAGTTGGGAGGAGTTTTGGGTTGAGTTTCCATGTGAGGAAACTCTGTTTTTTGCTGAAAATGCACCAGATAACTGGTTACGGCAGTGGCCTAACTGATTATCTGGGTTGGGCATTCTATTATTGAAGCAGATAGCTGGTTATGGGAGTGCCATAATCGATTATCCAACCTTAGCAGACATCTAAGCCAAGCAATAACCGGTTAGGTAATAAGCCTAACAAGTTATTGGCTCATGGCAGGTGTAACGCCCTAATATAATTTTTCGTATAATATGCAGAAAATATCATAACAAATTGTATTAAACGTGCCACTTCTAAAATGCAAGTAACTAAAATCCATAATAACCTTTATAGTTAATATAGAGAGCCTCGAAAGATAAAAAGATCATATATACATACATCTCTGGCTAACAAGTTATATTGTATACATAAACCTTTATATATAACTAGTAAAGTAATAATATACAAACTGGATGAAAAAGAAGTACAACTACTAAACTAAGCCTTCTGTTTCTTCTTTTTCTTGCCCTTTTCTTTTGGAAGGTCTTCACCTGGAATTACATGAAGTATATAGGGGTGAGAAATCACTTTTTCTTAGTAATTGCAATGCCCCCTTTTTCTCTTCTCACGAAGAAGGAACATCACATGATAACAAAATTAAAACAAAAATGTGAAAAACAATAAATACATTGATTATTAAAGACCCGATTCAATTTTTTTAACATATAATTAAATAATTTGCATCTTAGATTGTATAGTATTTGAGTATTGAAAACGTGTGTGCACGTATATTCTTTTTTCTGAAGTAAAGAGATAACAATAATTGTAGATACAAGGGAAATTGACACGGAATTGAAAATCATACTTTCACATTATATAGATAATACTATATGCATCTAGCCTGTGTAGTTACATCATGAAAATATACAAAAAGTAAGAGGCTTTACCCACCCAAGATGATTACAAATTTACACCCCATCAAATTAGCAAAACGTCAAACTTCCTAAAAGAAATAAACGGTTAGCCATCAGTAGCCACCGATAGTATTAGCCCCTAAGACTGACGAGGAGGGACTGTAGCAGGGTCCTCCTCATCTGATGAAATCACCATCGGAGCGACCGAATTTCGGGCAGAAACCTGAGTAGTGGATAGGAAAGAGTCCTCTTGTGGGATATAATGAAGGTCATCCCACAAATCCCTAACAGGCTGGTAAAACTCTAAATGAACAAAAGTAGTGAAGTCAAAAACAGAGGGGTCGTAGTGATCCCAAACCAAAGACACAGTCAGCTCCCCATGATAGATGTATCGGCCCGTGCTCAAATTTATATGCCAGCAGTCTGGACCACTGTGAAAGGTTATCCTTGCATAACCCAAGCATCGGCGTGGACGTGAAGATATCTTCAATCAGCACTAGTCGTAATCGGGCCAAAAGCCAGGAAACTTAGGCGCCTCCTTTTCTTCTTCATGAACGTCTTCTCAGAAGCACATAATTTAAAACAGAAGTACCGATATGTGGAAAAGAGGTGAGACACCCAGCTTTCATTACCAATACAACAGTAAGAAAACAGAACAGCACTGGATGCCCACATAGCATTACAACACATATATTTATCAATAGTAGTAAATAAAAATAACAGTAATAATCATGTAAGCAATAAAAGAGAAATAACAATAGAATCTCAAGCAGTAAACAATTTTTTGAACCAGATAATCATCTCAATAGTAAAAGCAGATAATTCAACAGCTGTAAGTGCTCATGCTTAATGAAATATGACGCTGACAATAGACAGTGCACAATGCATTATGGTACCAAAATCCTACTCCATGGAGTTAGACATCAATATTTCGGAGAGAATGATCAAGGAGTCATGTCAGTATCTCGTTAGCCTTAAAAATAAAGTGCTTCATCTCATAAAAATATTTGCGCAATATGACTTATACATGGCACCTCAATAGTTGATCGTGATATAGGACAACGTTTAGGTCTGGATCATCGGTGTGTTTGCATCGGTCTATTGCACGGCCTCAGTGGAGCTACCACTGTCTATTGTAAGACACCTGCACCCCGACGCCTCCAAGGTCAACCACTATGACCCTACGCTTAGTCTACTTGCACCTGCACTTAGGTGTTATTCAATCTCCTAAGCACACATCGCCTTTCTCAATAAAGTCCAACGGACATCATATATACATGACGACTCAATTTACATCATGTATGTGTATCAATGATATGTTCCTCATAAACAATGCATCACATGCATATTCATCAACAAGTATTTCTCATAGAACATATTATAATGACATATAGATAATTCTCAACAATATCATGCCACAATTTCATTAAGTACAATTTACAAGTACTTAGTTCTACATATGAACTCACAATGGTATAAAACTAATCCTCAATATCAACATGTATATATATATATATATATATATATATATATATATATATATATATATACATACCACAATTTCTCATTATGAATTCAACATTCTCAATGTACTAAGTCTTGATCAATTATAAGAATTTTAGGGCTAAGGAGCCCTTCAAAAACCGTGGCCCTCTTTAGAATTATTACTCAATCAATTTCTTCCACCTCATTATGAAAATATATATATATATATATATATATATATATATATATATATATATATATCTAAGTCTTTAATTCCCAAAGATACATCATAGCATCACTTGAACTCCAAAATTTCCTCTAGAGGCCATGGCCTCCCTAGTGATCAAGGTTTCAAATTCTTTTTCATTTCATGCATCAATCTTTCAATACACAATTACCTGAGTCTTATTTTACACAAAATCAATTCCAACCCTTAAAGTTCATGGCCAAAACCCTAGCCTCCCAATAGGGTAGTAAACCCTTAAATTTTTCATTTATTAAATCTAACATTATCAAGCATTCCAACATCCCTAATGCATTCAAAATCACAAATTAATCACTAATCTCAATCAAGAACACATAGCCATGAAAATCCATAAAATAAAGTAAGCATTCAAATATGGATTTCTCCATCAACAACCACACAAGGTCTCCTCACCACCAATAATGGTTGAAGTGAGTAAATCTCCCTTTTACCTAAAGGAAGAACACGAAATCACCTCCTTGGTGCTTCTTGGTGGGTTCAGTTTTAGCTCTCCAAAACCCTAGAAATTCAAACACAAAGAATCAACAACCAAGTCTTGAAAAACATGAATCCTTGGTCACCAATGTGAGCAAAGAACACAAAAATGAAGAGAAGGAAAATGGGAAAATGGAAGCTTTACCTTAAAGTTTCAAGCTTTGTTCTTGGAAGACAATGGTGAAGATGATGGATTTTGAAGAAGCTCTTCAAATAGGAAGTGTAGAGGATGATGAGAGGAATGTAGAAATGGTGTTGGTGAAGTTGGAAGATGAAGAGAAATGGTCACATTTAGGGCTGTAAAACCAAGAGGGAAGAAGGAAGAAGAAGAGAGAAGTTGGAAAGAAAATGAAGATGAAAGTTAGAAAGAGAAAGTGATAGTAGGAAATGTGGTATTTTGAGTGAAGTGTGTTAAATGTGGGAAGCAAAATTCTTGCTTCCCCAAGGGCTCATTACTGCGGCAATAGAGAGAGAGAGGGGGGGGGAAGAATGGCTTCTCCAACAAGCCAAGGGCACATTGGTCACTTGGTGGTCAAAGCTTCCATGAGAAGCTTGCTTAAAATATGTTATATTTGAATTAAAGTGGATTTGATTAGACATAAAGTGGATTACATTAGGATAATGTGATAAAATTTTTAATACATGTTATTATCCAATGGATAATTGTTACAGTTGACAGAAGTCAGTATTAATTGTTCGACGGATAATAAATTGCACAGCGATTTTAATTTTATCTGATAAAATTATCAAAAACGTAAAACTTCGTAAACTGTGTCCGACCTCAAGTTTAGTAGGATCCCCCATCGGCGTTTCCACAAATCAAGGTTCTCGGAAAAAATATTGCATTTCCCCGGCTCCGCTCAATTTGCACGTAAAATGAGAAATAATATTAAAATATTTCACATTCTCGAAAAAATCTAGAAAAATTCTTAAAAATCACAAATATTATAAAATAAATATTTATAATAAAATAAATAAATTTTAGGGTGTTACAGCGTATATCAAGACCAACAATTAATTATTTACAACAAACAAATAACTGAACACAGTAAAATTATAAATAATACAAATATCCAACAGTCAATAACATCAAAAGATCGCCCATACAATCCTAAGATATTATTAAACAAACGATCAACCAATCAATTGATTATGCAATGACAATTGCCCATACAATTATCAACCATGCAATGCTTTATGTGATGAGGTATGATTATGCTCAAACAAGTACTAATATAATGATTATGCAATGCTAATGCAGATTTTAAGATTTGAAAACACAAGCTACTTGATTAATTTCTCGGAAACCTCTATTTCTTGTATATACAAAGTAGTATAAGCCTAAAAGCCTACTTCCACTTAGTAATAGGTAAACACCTTCCTCTCACTAATGTAAGAGTACTATTGTCAACCCCATACTGGTAACCCTGACCACAATAGCATACCTACTACGAGAATCTAGATCAACACCTTGTTCTTTGGCCATATGGTTGTACACACCATATTAAGTTACAATACAGTAGGAAACTATCAAATACCAGTTTGAAAACCAAGTATCAAGAACCATCTCAATTCACAATTAAGACATATCACAAGATTCCCATAACCAAGTGAATATCCAATACTAATACATATAGGTCCTAATATCACCTATCCACAAGGTAGCACTAACTATATAACTAGTATTTCCTTACCTAAAACCTCTCACCATCACTTCACAAGTGATTTCCAAATCAACCTCATGTTGATCAAAGTTTTAGATTGTCTCTAAAGCTTTCTAATTCAAAGATTTGCGTAAGGTTTCACAACTTTTAGCCATGTGGTTATTCTCTCCAAGAATTACCCCCATTTGTGTTTAGGAAAACATATAAGAATGATCCCAACACTTAGGAACTTCTAAAGATATCAAAAACATATTTTTGAAGACTTTGGAGCTCACGCTGCGGCACTCGCTGTGCCACACTGCGACACCCTTCTCTCGGGTTACAATATTGAAACTGCATGAGTCTCACACCGCGGCGTGAAATCCTTGCACTGCGGCGCCAACATCAGAACATGAATTCTGCAGTCGTGGGTTATTATTCCATTGGAACAAAATCTGGATTTTGGCCACTCCAAAACATTTTCTAGGTGATTTCAAGTTACTAACAAGTTTACTAACATGATGGAAATCTAAAACACCAATTGATTTCATCAAAATTGGATCAAAACACCAAATCATTCATCCAAACCCCTAAAATCAACACTTAGAGCATTTTAGGTCCAAATGGAGAATTTTCAATTTCTAATCCAAACTCTTAGCATGAACAAGTCATAAACCACATTTAAAACTCACCCAAGCAAGAAAATCACTTCAAACACTTCAAGAACTCATTTTGGCATATTAAACCTCAATTAGCATAACATGAAAAATGAGTAGAAATGAGAGTTAGAGTTCAAAAACCCCTACCTTCAAGCTCTAAAGCTGTAGAATTTGGTGGAGATGATGAAGGATTGATCACAAGTCCTCAAGCTTCCTTTTCCCCTTGGATTCCCTCTTCTTCCTTTCCTCCTTTATTACTTTCTCTTCCTTCTCCTTGGCTTCTGTTTTCAATCGTGAAAACTGAATGAGATGGTGATAGAAATATCACATAAAATGAGTTAAGAAAAGGGGCTAAAACCGTGGAGTGTTAAGGATCAAGGAATACCACATTGATAAATCTCGATCTGCTAAAAACACTCAACTTTAGCTAAAACAAGTTTTCCAAGTTCCAAAAAATTTTAAATAAATCATTAGATTCATTAAAATTATTGTTGCACCAAAACCACCATTTTTCATATCTGTGACCAATCATTTCAGCTTTAATTAGATAACCAGTATGCCTAAAAATACCAAACTGACTCTGAAAATTCTCAAACTTAAACCATATCACAGAATACCCATTTGTGATTTAGGAATAAATTATCCACCTCTATTTCCTTTAGCTAGGCCATTTATACTAATATCTGGGTCATTTAAGCTATTTTTCACCTTTCGGCTTGCAACAAAATGCCTAAACTAACTCAAATTGTCACAAAATTAAACAGACATGTTAAGCAAGTATTAAGCTACCTCTGTAACCATTTACAAGTCTAACATGTTGAAGAGGATGTTACATTTCTCCCCCTATTTAAAATTTTGCCCCCAAAATTGCTTACCACAAATAAACAACTACGGGTAATCTTGCTGCATGTGGGACTCCAACTCCCAAGTCACCTCCTGAAAACCAGCACCACCCCAAAGCACCTTCACCAAAGGAATCTGCTTACCTCTAAGCTCTTTGACTCCTCTGTCCACGATCCTTTTCGGTTGCATAGCATAAGACAAATCCTCTCTTAACAGTATAGATTCATTCCTTATGACATGTGAAGGATCTGGATTGTACTTCCTAAGTTATGACACATGGAAGACATCATGAAGGTTAGACAAGCTAGGTGGAAGGACAATTTGATAAGTTGCGGGTCCAATTCTCTTTAGGATTTGGTAGGGACCAATGAAACGAGGGTTCAACTTCCGTGTTCTCAATGCTCTACCAATCCCTGTTATAGGAGTGACTCTCAATAATACATGATCTCCTTCATCAAACTCTAAAGGTCTTCTCCTCTTATCAGCATAACTTTTCTGCCTACTATGAGCTCTCACCAATCTATCCCAGATCATTTTAATTTGATCTGTGGTCTGCTGCACCAACTCAGGACCTAGAATGGTTTTTTATCCAATCTCATACCAACACAAAGGGGACCTACACTTTCTACCATAAAGTGCTTCATACGGTACCATACCTATGCTAGCATGAAAACTGTTGTTGTAAGCAAACTCCACTAAAGGTAAGAACTTATCCCAACTCCCTATCTGCTCTAGCACACATGCTCTTAGCATATCCTCTAGGGTTTGAATAGTCCTTTCCTACTGACTGTCAGTTTGTGGATGGTATGCGGTACTCAAACTAAGCTTTGTCCCAAAAGCTTTCTGCAAGGCTCCCCAAAATCTAGATGTAAATCTAGGGTCTCTATCAGAAACTATAGAAAGAGGAATACCGTGCAACTTAACTATCTCCTGAAGGTATAACTGAGCTAGTCTATCCAAGGAGTAGTTAACCTTATAGGGTATAAAATAGTAGATTTGGTTAATCTATTCACTATAACCCATATCGCATCAAAACCTGACTGAGTCTTAGGCAAGCTGTAACATCTCGAAAAATATCTGTTTAAGTATAAATGATCATTTTATATTATTCTTGATTTTTAATAATTTTTCTAGAATTTTTCGGAAATGACGAATATTTTAATATATTTCTCGTTTTACGTGCACTCTGAGCTGAGAATTGCTAAGGTCAATGTAACGCTCCGGAAATTAATTATTTCACCGCCAATAGTGATTTTCTAATATTTGTGATTTATGTGAATTTTTCTGAAATTTTTCGGAAACGATGAATATTTTAATATATTTCTCATTTTGCGCAAAACTTGAGCAGAGTCGGGAAAACGACTGTAATGCTTCAAAAATTGGAAAATTATATGACGAATAGTCATTTTATAATATTTGCAATTTTTGAGAATTTTCTGGGAATTTTCCGGAAACGTCGAATATTTTAGTATATTCCTCGTTTTGCATGTGCACTGAGCAGAACAGGAGAAACGTGATGTTTCCTCCGCGAACCTTGGACTATGGACATGTCGACGGGGGATCTTACTAAACCCGAGACTTGACACAGTTTACAAGGTTTCACAATTTTTGAGAAATCTTAACAGATAAAATAAATCAATACTGCGAAAAATTTATCTGTCAGATTAATTAAATACTGACTTCTGTCAACTGTAACTATTATTCATTGGATAATAGTGTATAACAAAAATCCTATCACATTATCCAAATGAAATCCGCTTTATGTCTAATCAATCAACTTTAATTCAAATTTAATGTTAAATAATCAAAGCTTCTTTGAGAACCTTTGACCAAACATTGACTCAAATGCCCTTGGCTTCTCTTGGAAGCCAACTCTCCCCCTCTCTCTACATGATGTGTGTGAAACAACATCATATTTTGTTCATGTGTTTGCATGCATTTTTATACATTCTAGGCATTTTAGTTTTCCTTTTTGTTTGTTTTTCCCTTTAGTTCGGATAACTGCGGTGTTTTTGGTGTTGTTGTGCAGGATTGGTGCTTAATTGGCCTTGAAATGGATGGAAAGCTTGCACAATTGAAGTTGGAGCTTAAAGGGTGGCAATTTGGGACAAAAAGCTTATTCCAGAGAGCTCCACGGCCTGCCCGTGGCCTGAACCACAGCCATGGATCGAGCAGCTACGTGAAAACGCAAAAGGGGAAGTCCAGAGACAACCACGGCCTGGCCGTGGTGGCCACCACGGCCGTGGTTGAGAGTCTGGTTGAGAACTCTAAGTACAGAACTGACCACGGCCTGGCCGTGGTACCCACCACGGCTGTGGTTCGGTGTGCGTGTCAGATTTTTAAGTCCGTTTTTCTCTTTTCTGATGGGCTTGAACCAGTTTTAACCCATGGGGTATATATAGATGTTCTGAAGATAACATTAGGGTTCGAATTTGGTTTGGAAGGAGGCACATTAGAGGCTCTTGATCTTCATCTTCCTCTCTTCTCTCTAGGATTACGGGTTTGGATGTTCTTGGAACTTGATTTCTGGTTTCTTTTTCTCCATGTCTGAGTAGTTCCTTTTGTTTCTAGGATTGGGCAATGCCCTTTGATACATTGATGATGATTAATTGATATTGTTTACCCCTTTTATTAATCTTGAATGTTGTTGATTCAATCCTTATTGTGATTATTCATGTGAATTTGCTGGCCACTTATTTGCATCTCATAGATATCTAGGGACGTACTGAAAGGTGAACCTAGGTGTTGGAACTATAAGAATTGAACTTAAGGTTTAAATCACGAGAGTAGGTTTAGCCTTTCGAGGATTAATGAATTATCAAAAAGCGTAATGTGTTCAATTTAGATTCAATTACCACGAGAGTAGGAATTGGTTTAATTGGGCACGGTTCTTGTATCTTGAAAGGGAACATTAACTAATTTAGGGTAATTCACCTTCAATTGAATTTCAAGTGTTAATAAGAGGATTGTCAATTAGGAGTCTTGTATCATTGTGGTTAACCCCAATCCTGGAAGCTTTCTTAAATCTGAAATCTTTTCTCAATATTTTGCTATTTTTATTCTCAATTTTGCGTCTTAACTTTTATTTATTTAATTGTTTGGTTTCTACGTTCTTGTTCAACAATTATATTCTCTTTTGTTTAATTTAGTTGGATTAATTAATTAATTGGTATTCAAGAACATAGTCCCTGTGGATTCGATATTTTTATTACTTGACGACGAAACCGTACACTTGCGGATTTTACCCCAATCAAGTTTTTGGCGCCGTTGTCGGGGACTGTGTTCTTCTTGAATATCAGTTAAATTTTTAATTTAATTATTTTAAACCTTTTTACTACTTTCTTGTTTTCTCTTTGAGTGTCTACAGGTAATTCTCTTGTTTATGTGAAGAACTAGATGTTTTGGGACTCTTGAAGAAGCGATCCTGAAATTGAAAGAACCCTTCGAGAAGGAGAAGACAACAAAGCCAAAGAGCAAGAGATAGACTTGAGCCAACGCTTGTCATAGCTGCACTGCCGATAATAGACCTCTTAAAGAGTATGCAGCCCCTAATGCTCGGGGTTTGCGTTCTGAATTGCTCGGCCGGAAATTTAAGCTAGAAAGTTTAACATAACACCCTCTTTTCTTACCATGATAAGGAAGAACCAGTTTGGAAGATTGCCATCAGAGGACCCAAACGATCATGTGGATATGTTCTTGGAATTCTGTGAGACCCTCAAGATTGAAGGTGCCTCTGTTGATGCTATTCGCCTTCGCCTATTTCCATTATCATTGAGAGATAGAGCTAGAGCTTGGTTGAGGTCAATTCCCGCTGGGACCATCACTTCTTGGGACCAATTGGAGCAAACTTTCTTGAACAAAATCTTTCCACCATCCAAGACTGCTCATCTGAGGACCTAAATCACAAGCTTTGTTCAGAAAGATGGTGAATCATTGTCGGAAGCTTGGGATAGATATAAGGCTTTGCTGGAAGCCTGTCCACACCATGGGTTAGAAAAATAGTTGATTGTCCACACCTTCTATAATGGGCTAGAATATTCTTCGAAGGTGTCTCTAGACTCCACAGCTGGTGGAGCTTTGATGAATAGAAGACTGACAGAAGCCTATGAGATCATTGAGAGTGTTGCCACAAATCATCACCAATGGGCAAATGAAAGAGGTAATAACCCGAGAAAACTCTCGGGAGGTAAGTTTGAGGTAGACGGAGTTGATTTAATTATGTCAAAGTTTGATTATTTGAATAAACATTTTGACATGTTTGAAAAGGCTCATGTAAATGCCATAGGTGCCTCTAACAATTTTTGTGAGATTTGTGGAGCACAGGGACACATAGGTGTTGAATGCCAAGTTGGAATTGGCTCCTCACAAGGTGCACCGGTGGAGCAAGTGGAATCATGCCACAATTTCCATGACTTCAACCAAAAGGGGAGGAATGATCCATATTCTCAAACTTACAACCCCGGTTGGAAGTCACATCCCAACTTCTCCTACCAGAATAGTCAACACCAAGCAGGGCAAGGTAGTGGTAAACCCTCTTCTGGACTCCAACAGGTACAAAACTCTAAACTTGAGTCTCTTCTTGAGAATTTTGTTGAGAGTCAAGCTAAGCAAAATGAGGAGTTTAGGCAACATGGGCAAGTTGTGACTGAGGCCATTAGAGAATTGTCATCTAAAGTTAAAAATTTGGCCATTCATAATAAATTATTAGAAACTCAGATTGCCCAACTTGCAGGCACTTCATATAGGCAACAAGGTAAATTTCCTGGTCAGCCTGAAATGAATCCAGGTAATGAACACTGCATGTCTGTTAGTTTGAGAAGTGGTAAGAACCTAGAGGATCCCAAGGATAAGGAGGTTAGTGACAAAGATGAGGGGAATAAGGAAAAAGACACTAAGACACAACCCTTAGAGGAAGAGGAAATTAATGAAAAGGTGTCTAAGTATGTACCCCCTGAACCATACCAACCCCCAGTGCCATTCCCTCAAAGATTGGCTAAGGCCAAGCTAGATATGCAATTTGGGAAGTTCCTAGAGGTCCTTAAGAAATTGTACATTAATGTACCCTTCACTGAGGCGTTGAAACAAATGCCTACCTATGCTAAGTTTCTTAAGGACATTTTGTCTAATAAGAGAAAGCTTGATGAATATGAGACCGTAGCTTTAACTGAGGAGTGTAGTGCTTTAATTCAAAATAAATTGCCTCTTAAGCTAAAAGATCCAGGTAGCTTCTCTATTCCTTGCTTGATTGGTAACACAAATTTTGATAAAGCTCTGTGTGACTTAGGGGCTAGTGTCAGTCTTATGCCCCTATCTGTGTGCAAGAAGTTGGAGGTGGGTGAGCTGAAACCCACAACTATTTCACTCCAGTTGGCGGATCGGTCCGTCAAGTACCCCGTTGGCATCTTGGAAGATGTTCCTATTAGAGTGGGTAAGTTTTTTATACCTGTTGATTTTATTGTGCTTGACATGGAAGAAGATGCTAAAATGCCGCTCATACTTAGGCGACCATTCCTTGCCACTGGAAGGGCAATTATTGATGTCCACGAAGGGAAATTGACTTTGCGATTGAATAATGAGGAAGTAGTTTTTAATGTTTTCAATTCTGAAATAAATCTTAATTCCTCTAATTCATGTAATCGCATAGATGCTACTGATGATGTGGACAGAGTTGTATTTTCAGATATGCAGGAATTTGTGACTCATGCTATATTAGAGGAGACCTTGCCCAAGGTTGCTTCCAAGTTCGAGAAGGTCAAACCCTGCAAGAAAGGACCAAAGAAGAGGGATGACAAATGTGTCAAGAAGCGTGAATTTAAACGAGGGGATAAAGTTCTTGTTGATAACTCGCTTCTACATTTCTGTCCAGGTAAGTTTTGGTCGAAATAGTCTGGACCATATGAGATTGTTCGAGTCTTATCCTATGATGTGCTTGAGGTGAAGATAGAAGGCCAGAAGACATTTCTAATAAACGGCCAGAGAGTGCAACACTATGAAGATGGAGTGGGGACTGAGTACCACTCGATTGACATCACCTGAGCATAGAACAAACTCACAGTCAAGCTAATGACTATAACTTAGCGCTTCTTGGGAGGCAACCCAACATTCTATCTCTTTTCCTTTATTTTCTTATTTTTATTGATTAACACTTTTTTATTTTTGTTTCTTAGTTAGCTATTGTTGAGTCGGCTTTGGTGCCTCCCTAAGTTCGAAGCCTTTGTAGGGGGATGTATATAGCTGTCGGCCAAAAAAAAAATGGAGTTTTAGACCAGATGTTCGAGTTCATGGCTACACGTCTCCTTTTTCCACCACCACAGTGAGTTCTTTTCATTTATTCCTTCCATAGTTTTAGATTTTTACATTGGGGACAATGTAAGGTCTAAGCTTGGGGGTATTTATTTTTCATTTTTATTTTTATCTTCATTATCATGCATTCCCATATCTCATTTTGCATTGCATCTTCTTGTTGCATTTTCACACCATCTTATATTTTTGCTTTTTGGTTGAACCTTGTCCCCCTCTCTTTTGGGGATTTTGAGATGATAATTAATTTGGAACCCAATTTATTGATTCTTGTGGTAGGCAAATGTGCATTGTCTTTAATTGATAGTGGAGGTGATTTCTTGATAGTTGATAATTAGCATATGTTCTCTGAATTTGTGCTTCTCATTGATTTTTGAACCTCTAAAAGTGAGTTTTGAGCTTGTATGGGATTTATTCACTATATGATTTTTCATCCCATTCTTTGTGTTGAGTGGTCATTCCTCATTGATTTTGTGCTCTAGAACTTGATTTGAAACCATTTTGAGGCGAAATCTTGGTTTGCATGCTTGAATGTGATTAAGGCATCTTAGGTATTTTTCTGGCCTTCTGAATTTGTTACACTTTCATCCACTAGTTGCCCATTTTGAGCTTATTGTATAATTGTTTTCTTGATGCCTATGATGATACATTATCGGTGATCATTTAGAACATTGAATGAAGCAATCTGAGTTTGAATGTTGTATTGGGAATCATGTGTTTTGAAAATGAGGTCTCTCCCCTCTAAAAAAAAATGAGGAAAAAGGGAAAATAAAATAAAAGAAAAGCTTGAGATGAAAGCTTGAAAAGAAAGGGAGAAAATGTGGAATTATGCCTTGATTGAAAACTGTCTTTGCTCCATGTATGTTCTATTGGGTTTCTTGTGCTTGTTGAAAATGTAGTTAGCCCTTTGTGCATACCCTCCTTTCTTTATCCTTCCTGACATCATTCTCATGGCCCCATTATATCCCTTGAAAGACCTTTTGATTCTTGCATTCATGCTGATTATTAGTGAAAATTTGGTTTCTTATCAAGCTTATTGAAGTGCATTTTCTTTGAGGAATATTGAGCGCATTGTCTCCATCCTTAAACACTTTGAGTGTGTTAGTTGAGTGATCCTAATTTAGTGAGGAGCATGATTTCTGAGAACTTTAGCCTCTAATTGGACTTGATTTTGATTACCTCTCTAATTCTTGGTTTGTCTTTGCCTATTGCTTGGTTAGATGTTTTCTCGGGTTCCTCATTCACTATTGTCTCATAATCCCATTTCTTAGTTGGTCTTAGTGATTGCTTGGGGACAAGCAAAATCTTAAGCTTGGGGGTATTTTGATGTG
Organism: Ormosia emarginata; assembly: GCA_029884605.1. Lineage (NCBI taxonomy): Eukaryota > Viridiplantae > Streptophyta > Magnoliopsida > Fabales > Fabaceae > Ormosia > Ormosia emarginata. The sequence goes on from JAQQTP010000074.1 coordinate 1,986,314, forward strand.
TGTGAAACAACATCATATTTTGTTCATGTGTTTGCATGCATTTTTATACATTCTAGGCATTTTAGTTTCCCTTTTTGTTTGTTTTTCCCTTTAGTTCGGATAACTGCGGTGTTTTTGGTGTTGTTGTGCAGGATTGGTGCTTAATTGGCCTTGAAATGGATGGAAAGCTTGCACAATTGAAGTTGGAGCTTAAAGGGTAGCAATTTGGGACAAAAAGCTCATTCCAGAGAGCTCCACGGCCTGCCCGTGGCCTGAACCACGGCCATGGATCGAGCAGCTACGTGAAAACGCAAAAGGGGAAGTCCAAAGACAACCACGGCCTGGCCGTGGTGGCCACCACGGCCGTGGTTAAGAGTCTGGTTGAGAACTCTAAGTCCAGAACTGACCACGGCCTGGCCGTGGTACCCACCACGGCCGTGGTTCGGTGTGCGTGTCGGATTTTTAAGTCCGTTTTTCTCTTTTCTGATGGGCTTGAACCAGTTTTAACCCATGGGGTATATATAGATGTTCTGAAGACAACATTAGGGTTCGAATTTGGTTTGGAAGGAGGCACATTGGAGGCTCTTGATCTTCATCTTCCTCTCTTCTCTCTAGGATTACGGGTTTGGATGTTCTTAGAACTTGATTTCTGGTTTCTTCTTCTCCATGTCTGAGTAGTTCCTTTTGTTTTTAGGATTGGGCAATGCCCTTTGATACATTGATGATGATTAATTGATATTGTTTACCCCTTTTATTAATCTTGAATGTTGTTGATTCAATCCTTATTGCGATTATTCATGTGAATTTCTTTGGCCACTTATTTGCATCTCATAGATATCTAGGGACGTACTGAAAGGTGAACCTAGGTGTTGGAACTATAAGAATTGAACTTAAGGTTTAAATCACGAGAGTAGGTTTATCCTTTCGAGGATTAATGAATTACCAAAAAGCGTAATGTGTTCAATTTAGATTCAATTACCACGAGAGTAGGAATTGGTTTAATTGGGCACGGTTCTTGTATCTTGAAAGGGAACATTAACTAATTTAGGGTAATTCACCTTCAATTGAATTTCAAGTGTTAATAAGAGGATTGTCAATTAGGAGTCTTGTATCATTGTGGTTAACCCCAATCCTGGAAGCTTTCTTAAATCTAAAATCTTTTCTCAATATTTTGCTATTTTTATTCTCAATTTTGCGTCTTAACTTTTATTTATTTAATTGTTTGGTTTCTACGTTCTTGTTCAACAATTATATTCTCTTTTGTTTAATTTAGTTGAATTAATTAATTAATTGGTATTCATAAACATAGTCCCTGTGGATTCGATATTTTTATTACTTGACGACGAAACCGTACACTTGCGGATTTCACCCCAATCACTACACGGCTGGAAGCAGCCCATGCAAGGGAAATGCTTGCATTTCAATTAATTCATTTATTACACAAAATTTCATTAATTATCAAAACACTTTCTCTCTCTACCCTTTCTTCTTCTTCTTCATTTTTCTTTCTCTCTTCCTTCTCTCTACCCTCACCTCACGGCAGCCCCTCCCTCTCCCCACTCATCCATCACACAAATTTAAACTAAACACATTTTCTTCATCCTCTCACCATTCTAAACATCTTTTCTTCTTGGAGTTTCTTGAAATTCCTTCATTTTCACCATCTTCTCCAAGCTCCAAGCTTTGAGCTTTTTGGGTAAGTTTCAAGACTCCTCTTCTTTCTCCTCCATTTTCGTGGTCATGGTCTTCATGTTGGTCATCCATGCTTCATTTTCCAAGCCATTATGCTATTCTAACAAAGTCACCATTTTTAGGGTTTTTGGAGGTCAAATCCGAAAATTACAAGAAGCTTTCTTAGAGCTCTCTTGATTTCTTCATTTGGGTAAGAGGAAGACACTCCTCCTCAACCTCTCTTAGCATCTAGGAACTTTGATTGAGTTGTTTGTGGAAAAACCCTAATGAGGGTTATTCTTTGATTTTGTGATTATTGTGCTTATGTGTTGATTTTATTTGATTTATGCTATTGAATTAACTTTTTATATGTATGGATATGTTGGATTGGGTTTTGTGATTGAAAATGGAAGAAAAACACTTGAGAAACCTTCTTGGAGGCTCACGGTTTTAGGCTAGGAATTTAGGTAAATTTGTGATTTAATTGTAACTAGCATAAGACTTAAATTAATCAATGGATATGATAGAATTTAAGGGAAGGAAAACTTGGAATGGAAATTCCTATGAGGGCTACGGTTTTGGGGCCAAGAAATTAGGGTTCTTGATGAGCTAATTTAACAAGTAAACAATTTAAAGAACTAAGAGAATGGCATGCAAGATGATGACTTGAAAGGATTTGAAATTGGAGCCATTGTGAGGCCACGACCTCTAGGGCATTTTTAGGTGTAAGTAGATGATTTTGGTAAGTTGGAAGCATAAGCGATTATGTGATTAAAAACCTATGTAATGGGATAGACAATTGATGAATTAGAAGAATTTAATATAATCAAGATTTCATAAAATTTAAAGGACCAAGAATGAAATTATCATAAGACTTAAGGTAATTCTAAGTGAGTGAAGAACAAGAGAATGTGAGGCCAAGGAGCTTGAACAATTTACAAATTGTAAGAGATTAAATTACCTTAGGAGATTGAAAATAATTGTAAGAATTGGATTGGACATGAACCTTGAAAGAGGAAAGAAATTCTAAATTAGGATTCATAATGAACCTAAAAATGTACAAATTGACTTGATCCTTATATTGTGATGTTATGAGTCCATGTGAGTGACCATTTGTATATTGATGCTTATATTGGCCTATTGTGGCATGTTATGTAATTGTATGAGATTATGAATCATACATGTCCATGCATAGTATCATATGCATTGTGAATGTCCTTGTGGACTGTTGTAAGGCCTAGTTGCCTAGGAGATTGAACACACCTTTGTGCTGGTGCGAGTAGACAAGTGTGGGTCTTGTTATGACCTCGGGGGCGTCGGGGTGCGGGTCCTCCACAATAGGTAGTTGGTAGCTCCTCTGCCTGTGGGGCAAACCAATGCAAACGCACCGACGATCCGGACTTGACACTGTCCTATATCGTGATCGAGCGTGGACTGTCCGTACAATGCCTGATGTGCACGTGAAAATTGTTGATGAATAGCACTTTAGCCGCGGTAGCCGAGTTGCGGACACGTCTCCTGATCTTTCTCTCCGACTGTTTGAGTCTAGCTCCATGGAGTAGGAACTAGGGAAAGCATGCATGTGTGTTGTGATATATTCTGTCATCATAAATCATTATTTTCCATAACGGTGACCTGTTTGACTATTACTGTACCGAATGTCTACCTGGAAATTGCTTACCTGGTTACTGCTGAATTTACTGTTTATTACTTGGATATGCTGTTTCTGAATTGCTACTTGGGCGCGTTGCGCCATTTGTTTCTAGCTGCTATAATTGGTAATGATGGTAGGATGTCTTACTTCTTTCTGTGCTTCTATTATTTTCTACCTGTGTATGCACTGTATTGGTCGAAGATGACGGTAAGGAGGCGAAAGATCCCGAGTTTCCCGGCTTCTGGCCTGAACAAGATTAGCTTCTACCGAGACGATGGCGGCACGTATACGCAGATTTCTTGGTGATGTGCATCTGACCTTCCTCGGAGGGCTAGAGTGCTGGCATATCAACTTGAATTCCGATCGCTGCGTCTACTTGGGAGATGTGTCGATAGCCCTAGCCTAGAGACGTCATGAGGCGCCTGTCCTCACCTGCCACATCAGCCTGCGATTGGAGTTTTACTTGCTCATCCGTGAGATGTGGGGTGACCGTTACTACACCCCTTGGGAGGACTCTTTTGATTCTACTGCTCGGGCTCCTGCCCGTGGTTCTGTGGTTCCCATGGAGGTTTCCTCTGAAGAGGAGGATCCTGCTGAGGACCCAGATACAGTCCCTCCTCATCTGAGAGACTGAGTTTACTGGTAGCTACTGATGGCTACCAGTGTTTTATTTTGGGGCATGATGTATTTTTTTTTGTTTTGGTGGGCTGTATATTTTGGTATCTATGGGGCATATTTGTATAATCCTTTGGGGCAGGTATAGTTTTACTTTTTGAGTAATTCAGGCTTGTATCTAAGTATAAATGATGTCAAGCCACATTATATATATATATATATATATATATATATATATATATATATATATATATATATATATATATATATATATATATATATATATATATATATATCTATATGCATGTTATTCAGATGAGAATTTTGTATACTCTTTTATTCTTCACCGTCATTTATATTCCGCATGGTTACAATGATTATAAAAAAAAAAAATATTTCTGCTATTTTGCTCGTGTATTTAAGAATTGAACAAGTTAAACTTAAACGAATGAACCGGGTCTTGAAATGTTAAAACTTTACTTTTCCTCATTTTCTTTTATTTGATAATGTGACGTTCTCTCCCAAAAAGGGGCGTTACACAAGCCCATCACAAAATCCATAGTGATGTTATCCCATTTCCACTCAGGAATTACCAAAAATTGAAGAGCTCCAGAGGGTTTCTGGTGTTCTCTCTTGACCTTCTGACAAGTTAGGCACCTAGACACAAACTCAGCTATGTCCCTCTTCATTCCATACCACCAAGACAACTTCTTCAAGTCTTGATACATTTTTGTGGTCCCCGGATGTATAAAGTACTAACTATAGTGAGCTTCTTCAAGGATCTTTTCTTTGATCATGGATTTACAAGGAATGCAAAGTCTACCTTTAAACTTAATCATCCCATCATCCGCTATATCAAACTCTCCAAGATCACCTAAAAGGATTTGCTCACTAAGATCACTAAGAGTATCATCTTCTTTTTGAGCTTCAAAGATCTGAGTCCTAAAGTCACTCACTATGTCCACTCGACTCACACTGAGACTATGTGGTAACACAGTTACTGAAAGGCTCAAGTCTCTAAAACTCTCCAGAAGTTCACTCTCCTGGATCATCATATGGGACACATGTAGGGATTTCCTACTTAGTGCATCAGCCACCACATTGGCTTTACCCAGATGATACTTTAACTCAAAGTCATAGTCTTTCAAAAACTCCATCCATCTCTGTTGCCTCATATTCAGCTCCTTTTGATCAAATAAATACCTCAAGCTTTTATGATCATTGAACACCTCAAATTGAACTCCACACAAGTAATGTCTCCAAGTTTTCAAAGCAAACACTACTGCAGCCAGTTCCAGATCATGAGTAAGGTAGTTCTCCTCATGAGGTCTCAACTGCCTTGATGCATAGGCAATAACTCTCATATTTTGCATCAAAACACAACCCAAACCCATCTTTGAAGCATCACAGTACACCTCAAAGTTCCCCAGAGGATCTGAAAAACCAACACTGGTGTAGTAGTCAATCTCACCTTTAGCTCTTGGAAACTATCCTCACAATTCTGAGTCCAATTGAAAGAACTACCTTTCCTAGTTAAATTAGTCAAGGGTAGTGCTAACTGAGAAAAACCCTTTATGAATCTTCTATAGTACCCTGCTAGGCCTATGAAGCTTCTGATTTCTGTTATAGTGGTGGGTCTCTCCCACTGCAACACTGCATCAATCTTTCTCGGGTCCATAGAAATCCCTCCCTGAAATATCACATGTCCCAAAAACTGAACTTATGAAAGCCAGAACTCACATTTCGATAGTTTGGCTAACATCTTATTCTCCTTAAAAGTTTCCAACACTATCCTCAAATGGTGCTCATGCTCTTCCAAGGTCTTAGAGTAAATTAAGATATCATTAATAAACACCACAACAAACTAATCCAAGTAGGGCCTAAAGATCCTGTTCATGTAATCCATAAACACTATCAGAGCATTAGTCAACCCAAAGGATATCACAAGGTACTCATAATGCCCATACCTAGTTCTGAAAGCAGTCTTAGGGATATCCTCTTCCCTAACTCTTATCTGATGATAACCAGACCTAAGATCATTTTTTTAGAAAATCGCAGCTCCTCTCAACTGATCCATTAGATCATCTATTCTAGGCAAAGGATACTTATTCTTAATGGTCACCTTATTCAGCTGTCTGTAATCCACACAGAGCCTCATGGTACCATCCTTTTTCTTCACTAGTAACATAGGTGCTCCCCACGAAGAAACACTCGGCCTAATGAAATGCTTATCCAACAAATCCTCAATTTGTTTCTTTAGTTCCATTAACTTTAGTGGTGCCATTCTATAGGGTGCTATAGAGATAGGTCCCGTCCCAGACACTAAGTCTATAGTAAACTTTATATCTCTCTCAGGTGGTAACTCCACTATATCACTTGGGAAAATCTCAGGATATTCACTCACCACAGATATATCACCTATGCCCTGCTCAACACTAGCATTTAGTGATAATAAGAGAATATATCCTAAAGATCCCCCCTTCAAACAAAAATTGACCTGATTCGCATTGAGATACACAGACTCAGATGAAACGATTCTGGTAGGTATATTTGACAAGAAAACTAGGAATTTTTCTGAACAATTCAACACTACATGGTTGGCAAACAACCAATCTATGCCAAGGATGACATCAATATCTACTAAAGGCAAATAGATAAGGTTTACATGGAAAATCCTATCTTCAACTTTTACACAACAATCAAGACACACTCTAGATGTTGTAACTGGGTTACCAGTGGCCGTAGATACAGATAAGTCAAAAGAAAGTTCAGACACAGGAAAATCTAACACCTTCACACAATCATTAGAAACAAAGGAGTGAGATGCTCCCGAATCATACATCACAGTTAAAAGATAATTGTGAATAATGCATTTACCTTCGATAAGATCGGAAGACTGAGTCACCGTTTCACCACCTAGAGTATAAACTCCCCCTCTGACTTGTGGTTTCTGGGTAGGCACAACTTCCTTCTTTAATGAACAGTCCTTAGCATAATGCCCAGGTTGTCCACAAACAAAGCATACTGAGCAAGGCCGGTCTCCATGCTACTTTCCACACTTAGGACACTTAGGTCCCTCAAACTGCTTCTGAATCTACTTACCCTTGTCTTGAGGGAAACTAGATTTTGAAGTCCCTTTCTTGAACTTATCGTCACCCCATTTCCTCTTTTGGAAGTCTTGTGACTTAGGCTCCACAAAAAGCTTCTTCGAATGCCCTTCGATTATCCTACACTTGTTAATCAAAGTCTCAAAGTCCCGAATCTCAAGCGATACTACAGCATTCTGAATGTCTTCTCTCAATCCTTTCTCAAATTTAACACACTTCCAGGATTCATCTGGGTTAAGTCTGATACAAGATGAGAACTTAGACAATTCATTGAATTTGGCCACATACTGACCAACAGACAAACTGCCTTGTTCCAACCTAAGAAATTCCATCTCTTTGGCATTCTATAGGTTTTGCGGAAAGAAATTTCTCAAAAAGGATCTCTTAAAGACCTCCCATGTAATAGGAGTCATTGCTGCCACTAGAGCTCTCTTGGCATCTACCCACCAATCCTCAGCCTCACCTTCCAGCATATAAGTTACAAAAAGCACCTTTTGGTCATCCGAACAAGCCATGATCGTAAAAATATTCTCCATCTCTTTGAGCCAACCCTCAGCTCAGACTGGGTCGTACTCCCCTTTAAAGTAAGACGGATTAGATTTCCTAAACTCATAGAGATTCTGGAAAGTCTAGTTCCTCCTAGCTACCTCTTGATCTGGTTGCCCCTGATGGTGTGGTGGTGGTGTAGGTGGTTGATGTTGAGTCCCTGACATTCTTTCAAATATCCTGTTTGTAGTAGCAGTTTGCTCTCTAATAGCTTCAACATGAGTTGCTGTTTGGTTCCTCAAAGCATCAACCATCGCCATAAAGGCTCCAGCCATACTAGGGTCTTCAGTAGATGAGTTCCCTGTCTAACGGGTTTTTCATTTTGGTGCCATAGTTTCTTGCACTCATAGAACAATGCATATTGAGTTGATCAGTCCTCAATATCATGTACTCGTGTAACAATAGCTAATAACAAACCAATGCATCAAACAAGAGACAAAGAAATGCATAACACACAAAGGAATGCATAGTCAGCCCATACCCCGGTTCAACAGGATGAACTGCTTTGATATCATAATGTAACACCCTAATACAATTTTTCGTAAAATATGCAAAAAATATCGTAACAAATTGCATTAAACGTGCCACTTCTAAAATGCAAGTAATTAAAATCCATAATAACCGTTATAGTTAATATAGAGAGCCTTGAAAGATAAAAAGATCATATATACATACATCTCTGGCTAACAAGCCATATTGTATATATAAACCTTTATATATAACCAGTAAAGTAATAATATACAAATTGGATAAAAAAGAAGTATAACTACTAAACTACGCCTTCTGTTTCTTCTTTTTCTTGCCCTTTTTCTTTTGGAGGGTCTTCACTTGGAATTACATGAAGTATACAAGGGTGAGAAATCACTATTTCTCAGTAATCGTATATCAAGACCAGTAGTTAATCATTTACAACAAACAAATAATTGAACACAGTAAAATTATAAACAATGCAAATATCCGATAGTCAATAACATCAAAAGATCACCCATACAATCCTAAGATATTATTAAACAAACGATCAACTAATCAATCGATTATGCAATGACAATTGCCCATACAATTATCAACCATGCAATGCTTTATATGATGAGGTATGATTATGCTCAAACAAGTACTAATATAATGATTATGCAATGCTAATGCAGATTTTAAGATTTGAAAACACAAGCTACTTGATTAATTTCCTAGAAACCTCTGTTTCTTGTATATACAAAGTAGTATAAACCTAAAAGCCTACTCCCACTTAGTAACAGGTAAACACCTTCCTCTCACCAATGTAAGAGTACTATTGTCAACCCCATACTGGTAACCCTGACCACAATAGCATACCTACTACGAGAATCTAGATCAACACCTTGTTCTCTGGCCATATGGTTGTACACGCCATATTAAGTTACAATACATTAGGAAACTATCAAATACCAGTTTGAAAACCAAGTATTAAGAACTATCTCAATTCACAATTAAGACATATCACAAGATTCCCATAACTAAGTGAATATCCAATACTAATACATATAGGTCCTAGCATCACCTATCCACAAGGTAGCAAGAACTATATAACTAGTATTTCCTTACCTAAAACCTCTCACCATCACTTCACAAGTGATTTCCAAATCAACCTCATATTGATCAAAGTTTTAGATTGTCTCTAAAGCATTCTAATTCAAAGATTTGCCTAAGGTTTCACAACTTTTAGATATATGCCATGTGGTTATTCTCTCCAAGAATTACCCCCATTTGTGTCTCAACACACTTAGGAAAGCATATAAGAATGATCCCAACACTTAGGAACTTCTAAAGATATCAAAAACACATTTTTGAAGACTCTGGAGCTCACATCGTGGCACTCGTTGTGCCAAGCCGTGGCGCCCTTCTCTCGAGTTACAATATTGAAACTGCATCAGTCTCACGCCGTGGTGTGAAATCCTTGCGTCGTAGCGCCAGCATCAGAACATGAATTCTACAGAATTCTGCAGTCGCGAGTTATTGTTCCATTGGAACAAAATCCGGATTTTGGCCACTCCAAAACATTTTCTAGGTGATTTCAAGTTACTAACAAGTTTATTAACATGATGGAAACCTAAAACACTAATTGATTTCATCAAAATTGGATCAAAACATTAAATCACTCATCCAAACCCCTAAAATCAACACTTAGAGCATTTTAGGTCCAAATGGAGAATTTTCAGTTTCTAATCTAAACTCTTAGCATGAACAAGTCATAAACCGCATTTAAAACTCATCCAAGTAAGAAAATCACTTCAAACACTTCAAGAACTCATTTTGGCATATTAAACCTCAATAAGCATAACATGAAAAATGAGTAGAAATGAGAGTTAGAGTTCAAAAACCCCTACCTTCAAGCTCTTAAAGCTGCAGAATTTGGTGGAGATGATGAAGGATTGATCACAAGTCCTCAAGCTTCCTTTTCCCCTTGGATTCCCTCTTCTTCCTTTCCTCCTTTATTACTTTCTCTTCCTTCTCCTTGGCTTCTGTTTTCAACCGTGAAAACTGAATGAGATGGTGATAGAAATATCATATAAAAGGAGTTAAGAAAAATGGGCTAAAACGATGGAGTGTTAGGATCAAGGAATACCACATAGATAAATCTCGATCTGCTAAAAACACTCAACTTTAGCTAAAACAGGTTTTTCAAGTTCCAACAACTTTCAAATAAATCATAAGATTCATTAAAATTATTGTTGCACCAAAACCACCATTTTCCATATCAGTGACTAGTCATTCCGACTTTAATTAGACAACCAGTATGCCTAAAAATACCAAATTGACTCCGAAAATTCTCAAACCTAAACCATATCACAAAATACCCATTTGTGATTTAGGAATAAATTATCCAACTCTATTTCCATTAGCTAGGCCATTTATGCTAATATCTAGGTCATTTAAGCTATTTTTCACCTTTCGGCTTACAACAAAATATCTAAACTAACTCAAATTGTACAAAATTAAACAGGCATGTTAAGCAAGTATTAAGCTACCTCTGTAATCATTTACAAGTCTAACATGTTGAAGAGAATGTTATAGCAGGGAGTCACACCGTGTGATAACCGGTTAGCTAGGTGTGCTAACCGATTATTCCAGCAACCAGAAAATAGATTTGAGGGGTCCTAACCGATTAATCATGAAGATAACCAGTTACTAATCTTTGAAAAACAAAGTTTGGTACTCTTTGGGCTAAGATTAACATGAGGTAGGCTATGTATTGGTTATCAATGATCCAATTAAATTAGTCTATGGAAGTTAAAAGCCTTAAAAGTTTTAGTTCCTTCTTTAAGTGTTAAAGTTGAACTAATTTCTTCCTTTTTGGTCAAGTTGAGCTTGGATTGGTATGTGAACCATGTTTTGCTCTCTTGCCCCTTAAGGTTGAGCTATGAGAATATGCTAAGGATATGAGTTGGTTCCTTTATAAGATAAAGTTGAGTCAAGTGTGTATGTTTCTAGTTTTTGTTCTTTCACTTGGTTAGAGTGAACCTTGTGAAGGGTTTGTGTTATGTGAACGCTTTGCATGTTTTTTTACACTTGTTATTCATACATATTGTGACCTTATATTGTGTGCACAACTATTTGGCTAGAGAATAAGGATTAGTCTTAAATTCTCACAGCTGGAGAGCTATTATGATTAGGGTTATCAGTACATAGGGTGGTAGCAGTACTCTTACTATTGTGAGGGCAAGGAATCCACTGATGACCAAGTTGTATAAGGGCTCTTTTGCTTATCCTACTTAGACAGAGACAAGGGAATGCGATTCCTAGGGATGAGTGAGTATCATGTGTTTTCTAAAACAAAAACCTACACAAGCATTGCATAAGCATATTATTAGGACATTTCTCTTCCATAATCATCTTACATATTATACATTCTATTATTTGACAATTGTATGGGCAGTTGTCTTTCTTGTGGGTATCGAATTGTGATAGGGTTGTGGTTTGTTTTATGAGTATTATATAGTGAGTATGTATATGTTCTTATAATGATGAGTATAGTCTCATTTATCTATTGCAAACATAATCTGTTTTGACTGAGTTTGTTTGTATATTGTGAATGTTATAAATGCTGATTTTGGAATACTTATACTGAGAAATTTTGAATTCTCACCCTGTTGTACTTCTATGTAAATTTAGGTCAAGACCCTAAAAAGGGAAAGAAGAAGAAGAAGCAAAATACTTAGAATAGTTTATTTTGTTTCTCTTGACACAAAGAATGTATTTATTTATATACCTTTGGGTTTGTGTAAAGTTTGTATATAACAATGAGTCCTTTGGTGGCTAATGATGCATATATCTAACTTTTCTTCCTTCTTGGCTTTCTTTAATAGCTTGTGTAGTTATTATGGAATACTTTATCGATGTGTTAAAGTGAAAGTGACATGCTTAACTCTCTTTACTATGGTATATTATGAATATACTACTGTATTAGGGTTAGGGTATTATATTATGGTATCAGAGCAGTTCATCCTGTTGAGCCAGGGTAAGGACTGACTATGCTTAGGCATGTTTAAGAGTTCTTTTGTTTGTGTATGTTGTGCTTTTCTTGTCTATTGTGTGAGATACTTGGAACGAATTACATGACTTGCCTTAGGTTGGAATGTTATTGGCTACCGTCACACTGTTACATGATATGGAACTGATCAACTCAATATATATTATTTTGTGTACAAGAAACTATGGCCCCTCCAAGGCGAACCCAAGGGAATAGGAACTCACCAAATGAAGGCCCAAATATGGTTGGAGCCTTTATGGCTATGGAAGATGCTATGAGGGAGCAGACTGCCACGAATACGAGAATGCTTGAGAGGATGGGGGCAACTCAACCTCCACAGCCTACACCACCACTTGTCCAGCCGAAGCAACCAGTCTAAGAGGTACCAGTGGGGCGGAATCAGAATTTCTGAGACCACTCGAAATTCAGGAAATCTAATTCGTCATCCTTGATAATTTCATAAAATGTAGTTATTTATGCCCTATATCTATGCTCTATAGATAGCTTAGGCCTTGTTCTTATGCATAAATAGAAGATTTTAGGCTCATATTCGTCGAATTTAATCTTTATATCTTTCTATATATCTTAAGTAAATCTTGCATATATTAAGTAGATTTGCAACTGTTAATAACTTAGTGATTTCTTAATTGCAGGAAGGGGTCCAAATAAGGAGATTGGTGGAAGATTTGGACTAACATTGGACGAGAAAGCCCAATGAGTAATTCAGTAACCCACACCACGATGCAAGCATGTTCATGCCACAGCGTGGTGGCATCATCCTTGCTACATACTTAAACTCGAGGCTAGCACGCCATGACGTAGAGGAATTCATGTCGCGACGTAGTGACCTAAATTAATGTGCTCTGTGACGTAAGGTGTGTTATGCCGCAATGTGAAACTAATTGTTGGGGCTATAAATTCTATTTTAAAAGCATTCACAAGAGAGTTTTTTTAGTTAATAGAACACAACTGCTAGGGTTTCATTTTGAGATTTAGAGGAAGCAAAAGGTAACCAAGTTGGAGGTCATCTTCTTCAAGGAGAAAGATTCAAGCATCAAGGACTACAATCATTATGCCTTCTTCCCATTCCATTTCCTTTCTCTTTTTCTTTGTCATGAACATGAATATTTATGTTAGATTTTCATGTTTCATGGATAGATAAGCTATATTTAGGGAATTCCTTTGGATTCTTCTATGAATATTGGTGATTTTGTAACTTCTTGTGTTAACAATGATGATTTGAGTTTGTTTAACCATATTTCTCTTAATGCTCTTGATTGGTTGGCTAACTTTTAATGTGATTTCATTGAATTTATTGAACTAGACATATAGATTTAGATTAGAGATCATAGATATGGTTGATGCATGTTTAATTTCATTTAAATGGTAGGGTAAGTTAATTAGCTAATGGGATAGACATATACCTCTTTGTCATACATAGCAAGTGTTGAGAATAGTCCTTAATGAGTGAAGTTTGCACTAGCTCTCATGGAAACATAGTGAACTAGGTAAACAACACATGGTTAATTAACCTAGGGACATACTTTTAACTAAGTTAGTTTCTCAAGCTAACAAAACCCTTTTATTTATGTTGCTTAAGAGGATTATATATTACCAATTGAAGTAAGGGTTGAAGAAGGATTCCCTATTATCTAATCATTATCTCTTATTTCCAAATTCATTACATTTAAGTCTTGACTTCATCGTTATCATATACACACCTTTCCCTTATTGAATGTTCTTGAATAGAATTAATTGAGCTATTGATTGATATTTAGCATTAGATTTAGTCCTTGTCCTCGTGGGAACGATATCATACTTATCATTTTATTACTTGTGCAACCCGTGCACTTGCGGTACAAAAAGGAATAAACAAGTTTTTGGAGCCATTACTGGGGACACGACTTTATTTCTATATTGCTAATATTGACAACGAGCTTACTTAGTTCTAATTCAAGTTTCTTTTAGTTTATTTTAATTTAAGTTTTCATTTTTTCTCTATTCTAGGTACAATCACAATGGCGGATGATCATAACCACACTAGGCCTTTGTAGGAGTTTGCAACTCCTCAAATGTAGAACCTCTAATCAAGCATAAGATGACCTCCTATTTGCGCCAACAATTTTGAGATCAAACCGGCTATTATTCAAATGATACAAACTTCAGTGCAATTTAGTGGTTTGCCAAGTAAAGATCCCAATGCTCATTTATCAAATTTCTTAGAGATTTGTGACACATTCAGACACAACAGAGTCTCTGAAGATGCCATTCACCTATGGCTCTTTCCATTTTCTCTTAGAGATAGAGCCAAGAGTTAGTTACAATCTCTACCAGCAAGATCAATTGTTATTAGGACAAATGTTTGCAACAAATTTTTGAACAAATACTTTCATCTAACAAAGACAGTTGAAATGATGAATGACATCACCTCCTTTGCTCAATTCAAGTCTGAGTCCTTATATGAAGCTTGGGAGCAGTACAAGGATCTTCTTCGAAGGTGTCCACATCATGAGATACCTCTATGGCACTAAGTCTATTCTTTTCATAAAGGCTTGCTACCACACCATTGTCCTATTGTGGATGCAGCTACTAGAGGTTCTTTATTGAGCAAATCTTTTAATAATGCATTCCAATTGTTATAAGAATTGGTAGCCAATAGCTACCAATAGCTTTTAGTAAGAAACACTCCAATGAAAGTGGCGGGAGTCCATGATGTTGATGCCATTACTTCATTATCAGCTCAAGTCGTAGCAATTGTTAACAAGCTAGATAGTTTGGGACCATGCCACCATCAAAGCTCATTTGTTCTGTGTGACAAGCGTGGCGATAGTCATGCAAGTGATAGATGTCCTTCCACATCGAAAAGTGCTCAATATGTGGGGAGTTATTGCTAACAGCAAAACAACCCCTATTGAAATCTATACAATCTAAAATGGAGAAACCATCCCAATTTTTTCTTAGAACAGCAATCAAGGAGCATCCTCTTCATCTTCTGGAAATGAGAGACCAAATTTTCCTCCTGGTTTCTCCTCACAAGCAAGGCAACCCATACAAGAGAAGAAACCATTATTGGAAGACATGTTCATGTAACTAATGGTCAAAACTGATTCCTACATGTCCAAAACAGATGCTCATTTGGCTAAAAACGATTCAATTATTCAAAGTCAAATAACTTCAATATGGGCACTGGAGATATAGGTTGGGCAACTAGCAAGTGTAATAAACAACCGCTCTATAGGGTCATTTCCTAGTGACGCCATTAACAATCCAAGGGGTGACACAAAAGAACATTGCAAATTTATCTCTCTTCGAACCGGTAAGGAAATTGAAGGAAAACCAAAAACCAAAGCTTTGTTAGAATCAAATGAGCAAGAGGTAGTTAAAAGCAAAGCTGAAGAAGAGAAGGAAAAAGAGCCAAAGAAGGAGGAGTTTAAGAAAAATGACAAAAGCACCTCTCCTACCTTGCCGTTCCCCAATCGCTTTGATAAGCAAAAGATTGAGGAGTAGTTCAAGAAATTCTTAGAAGTCTTCAAAAAGCTTCACATCAACATTCCTTTCACTGAAGCATTGGAACAAATGCCAAGCTATGTGAAATTTATAAAGGATATTCTATCAAAGAAGCATAATTAAGGGAGTTTGAAATAGTTGCACTATCAGAAGAATGTAGTGTCACTCTGAAAAATAATCTACCTCCAAAACTAAAGTATCCAGGAAGTTTTATAACTTCTTGCACCATTGGAGATCAGTTCCTTGGACAGGCTCTATGTGATTTAGGGGCAAGTATAAATCTCACGCCCTTATCAATTTTCCCAAGGCTAGGTTTGGGGGAATGCAAGCCAACATTAGTGACCCTCTAACTAGCTGATTGCTCTTACATATATCTAAGGGGAATTGTTGAAGATGTCTTGGTCAAGGTAAACAAGTTTATATTTTTAGTTGATTTTATCATCCTAGACATGGAGGAGGACTGTAATGTACCATTGATTCTTGGGAGACCTTTCCTAGCCATCAGTAAAACTATGATTGATGTGCAAAAAAGTGAACTTACTATGCAAGTCAATGATGAAAAGGTAACCTTTAATATTTACAAAGCCATGAAATTTCCAAATAATCATGAAGAATACTCTTATATAGGCATGATTGATCAAGTAGCTAATAATGCATTTCATTCTAGTTTTACAGATGATTCCTTTGCTTTATCTTTGACAACCATATATAAGCTTATAGATAGGGATGATGTTATGGAATGTATTAAGCTACTTGACTCCTCTGCTAATTTTTCTAGGAAGCCAAGTTTTGAACCATTGAACATACCTTCTGACAAGCTTATTCTTCAGCCTTTCATAGTCACTCCACCCAAGTTGGAGCTCATGCCATTGCCTGATCACTTGTAGTATTCATACTTGGGGGAATCTTCTACTTTGCCAGTTATTATTTCTTCATCTTTGTTAGAGGTGCAGGAATCCAAGTTGTTGAGAGTGCTTATAGAGTACAAAAAGGCTTTGGGGTGGACTATTGCAGACATAAAAGGTATTGGCATTACTATTTGCATGCAGAAAATCTTGATGGAAGCTGATCACAAGCCAACCATTAAACATCAAAGGTATCTCAACCCCATCATGAAGGAGGTAGTCAAGAAGGATATTATCAAATGGCTTGATGCGGGCATCATTTACCCTGTCTCTGATAGCCAATGGGTAAGCCCAATTCAGTGTGTGCCTAAGAAGGGTGGAATGACAGTGGTAACCAATGAGAACTATGACTTGATTCCTACCAGGACAGCCACAGGATGGCACATTTGCATGGATTATAGGAAGCTCAACACTGTAACTCGGAAGGATCATTTTCCATTGTCATTTATTGATCAGATGCTTGATAGGTTGGGAGGTTATGCGTATTACTATTTCCTTGATGGGTATTTAGGGTATAACCAAATTGCTATTACCCTAGATGATCAAGAAAAAACTACTTTCACTTGCCCATATGGTACTTATGCTTTCAGGAGAATGCCCTTTGGTTTGTGCAATGCCCCAACAACCTTTCAGAAATGCATGATGGCTATCTTTATCAACATGGTAGAGTAATGTTTGGAGATTTTCATGGATTACTTCTCAGTCTTTGGTGATTCCTTTGACGAGTGCCTTCATAATTCAACTCTTGTGTTGCAAAGGTGTGAGGAGACAAACTTGGTGCTTAATTGGGATAAATGTCATTTTATGGTCTAATAAGGCATAGTACTTGGCCATAAAGTGTCTCATGAGGGAATGAAGGTTGATAGAGCTAAGATTGAAGTTATTGAGAAACTTCCGCCACCAATTTTAGTGAAAAGAGTCCAAAGTTTCCTTGGGCAAGCTAGATTTTACCGGAGGTTTATCAAAGATTTTTCCAAACTTGCCAAACCACTTTGTAACTTGTTGGAAAAAGATGTGCCTTTCAAGTTTGATGAGTCATGCATGGAAGCCTTTATGGAGTTGAAGAAAAGACTTATCTTAACATCTATTATCACTACTCCTGATTAGACCCTACCATTTGAGTTGATGTGTGGCGTTAGTGACTATGCAATTGGAGCGATATTGGGCCAAAGGAAGAACAAAATCTTTCACTCCATTTATTATGCAAGTCAAACACTTACTGATGCACAGTTGAATTACACCACTACTGAGAAAGAACTCCTTACAGTTGTCTTTGCATTTGACAAATTCCAGGTGTAATACCCTTAAGTACATGTTAGACTGGTAAATGGTTACGAAAGGTAGCATTTAACTTGTTTAGCATGTCAGTCAAGTTTTGTGACAATCGAGTTCATTTAGGCACTTAGTTGCAACATAAAAGTTGTAAAATGGCTTAAAATGACTCGAGATAATAGCATAAGTTGCTAAGTTAAGAGAAATAAACATAGAGAGTTTATTCTAGGTCACAAATAAGCCAAATAAGATGTGGTAAAAGTTTCAAGAGAATCGAGTCGGTTTGGTATTTTTAGGGGTTGTGCTTTTAATGCGAGATTGATCCCTACAAGAGATATAGAAAATAATGAGAAAAGAGAAACAACAACTTAGATGAATCTTATGATTTATTCTAAGGTTGTTGGAAAAGAGAAACTCGAATTAGCATGATTCGGGTATCCATAGAGATAGAAGTTTCAAAGTATTAATCTTTTCCCGTAACCACGTCCCTTCCCCTTTATATTTGGTTCTCTCGGAGAGAAGAAGAGAAACCGAAAACCAAAGAAGAAAAGAGAGAAAGGGAGAGGAGAGAAGGGAAGAAGAAGGGAAGAGGAAGATCAAGCTTCAAGATTCAAGGCTTCAATCTTCAAGAGGTAGGGGTTTAGAGCTTTTATTCATCTCTATTCTCTATGTATGCATATAGATACATAATATGCTAATTTGAGTTTTAGAGATGTTAGAAGAGTTTGGCTTGCATAGAAGTGTTCCTTGGGTCATTTATGACTTGTCTATAACATCAACTTAAGAAAGAAGACCCTTGAATCACAAAGTGAGCCTTAAGTTAAAGAATGAAGAATTCTAGCCATAATCCAAATTAAGAGATTTAAGAGAGTAATTGATGTTCCTAAATGTTAAAGAATTGATTAGGGACTTAGAATTACTTAGAATTTGGATTGAGATGGCTTGGAATCAGCAGAAATGATTAATAGAGCGGCAAACCCGCGGTACCGAAGAACAGAACCGGGGTTCTACTGGCGATGGCGCGCCGTGGCGAGATAGTCACGCCGCAGCGCAGAGTTTTCGCCGGGAATGCCGCGGCGTGGAGGAAGCATGCCGCGGCGTGAGGTTAAAATTAGCCCAGCAGTAGCCCTCGAGAGAAGGGCGCCGCGACGTGCAAATCTTTGTGCCGCGGCATGAGATCCTGAAGCTCCAAAATGATGTTTTTGGATGCTTTGAGGTGCCATAGTTAAGGGAATCATTAAGACATGTTTCCTAAGTGTGTTAAGGCACAAGATGGGATATTTTCAAGTGGAAAATATCTATCCATCAAGTATGAGAAAGCATAGGCTTTTAAGCATCCTAAAGGAAAGGTTTGCTTTAAGTAATGATATTGCACTTTAGGCAACTTAATGTTGCAACTGATATCACTTAAGATGTGATGAGATAGTGCAATAGAGATGAATAATAGTATTCACTCTAGTAGAGAATGATGAGAAAGGTATGAACCTTAGGAAATCCAAGAATAGTGGATTACCTTAGGAAGGTACCTAGAAGCTTAGGCAACAAAGAGTTGCAAGTAAGAGCCACTCTAGAGTTAGATTACATGAGTGGAGATAAGATTGTGTATGAGTTCCACAGAGGGACGTTTAGGTACTTAGTCTCAAGTTAAGTGAGACTTAGTACATTGTTAAATACACAAGAAGAGGAATTATGACTAAGAAGATGTCATAGCGAGAAAGTAGAACAGAAATGTACAACAACTCAAGTATAAGTTAAGATGAGTTAGAAGTACAAGATAAAGAGAAGATACTTCCTTAGATGCAAGTAAAGCATGGAAGTTGAGTTTAGAATAAGTATGTTAGCACACAAGTGTAGTATACGCTACTACCCGAAGTGTGATAGAAAAGGAAAGTTAGATGCATGAACTACTCTCTTTAGACAAAGTGGAGTTAATTATGCAAAGTTTTAGAGAAATGCTCTCGGTTCCTTAAGCAAGGTTAGATGAGGCATTAGTTAAGATAGACTCTTTCACTAGGATGAGTTGAGTCTATAGAAAAGAGTAAGATGGTGTTTATGTAAGAGTGAGCTCTTCACACACTAGAGAGTTAAGCTAGTGTGAAGATGAAGAGAAAGGACCTTAGGGCAACCAAGATTAGTGGTTCGCCAAAGGTAGGTACCTAACACCTCAGCAACGTAAGGTTGCATTAGAGATCACTTAAGAGAAAGGAGTGATGAGGTGAAGTTTAGGTACAAGTAAGAGACATAGTTTAGTAATGTTTACCTGAGAATGTAACGTTATATGACGTGAGGTCATTCAGCCAGGAGGTAAGGGATCAGAGAAGTTCCTAAGGGAACAAGTATTCCTAACCAAGTGCTAAGGTTACATATAGTAAGAGGTTACAGATTCTCCTCATCACAAGGGGTAAACATAAGAAGACTAGAATATGCTTAGCTCTGAGAGGAACTAAGTATATAAGTATGTACGAAAGTCTATGAATTAGTCAAGTAGGATCGATCTAGTGAGTATCCTTTGATGTTAATCATGAAGAAAAAAAGGAGATAGATGGGTGTCCAGAAGGACTTTTGAGAAAGGACATAACCCTGATGTCTCGTTGTGCCAAGGCTTAAGGAGATAAGTGGGAAATCCAGAGACGCTCTTTGAGCAAGGATGAAACCCGAATTTCTCAATGAGCTAGGATACGTGTAAGGTGAGGATGAGGTTTCCTCTATTTACCACTAGATGATATACTGACTAGTTCCTAGCAAATTCCTTCGCTCCAAATCAAAACTCTGCATTTGCATTTCATTCACATGCACTTAGGATTCCTTAGGCATATTCATTACATATCATTAGCATTGCATTTACGGACAGTTGTATGGGCATTGTCCGTCACTGTTGGTATGTACAGATGTATGGGCGCTGTATATATTAGCAGTGTGTTCACTCTTGATTGTTATCACACTATTAGAAAGTGTTTAAGTTATGAGAAAAGAGGAGGCAACTCCTAAGTTATGAGAAAAGAGGAGGCAACTCCTAAGTTATGAGAATAGAGGAGGAAACTCCTAAGTTATGAGAATAGAGGAGGAAACTCCTAAGTTATGAAAATAGAGGGGGAAACTCCTAAGTTAGAAGTATAGCTTTTGTTATATATATTTGTTATATACAATGTTATAGAGAACTGGTATTGGAATTGCTTATACTGAGAATGTTAATTCTCACCCCGATTCTATTCCATGTAAATCCGGATGCGGTGCACAGTCCGATAAAGATAAAGATGCAGGTACAGGTACCGATAAAGATAAAGATGCAGGTACAGGTACCGATAAAGATAAAGGTGCTGGTATGAGAGATGCAAACCTTGCCAAGGATGAGAAGATAAAGCATGAGACTAGAATAGTTTTTATTGCTTTAAGTAAAGACAGAACTTATGTAATAAGTTTATGTTTGTTCTGTAAGTTTTATGTTATATGTATTACAATAAGCCTCAGGTGGCTAAGTTTGTATATATATATGTATGAGATTAAGTTTTTCCGCAATCTCTCAAGGCTTTCTATAATTACTCAGTTGTGATTATAGATATATGTTAGTATGTAGTATAGAAGTGACATCTCTAGTCTGGTTATCTTTATATATCTCTGTCTGTCTAGGATATATCGGATATACGTATTAGGGTGTTACATTTTGGTATCGAGAAGCAGTTCATCCTGTTGAGCCGGGGTATGGGTGACCGTGCTTAGGCATAAGTAGCAATTTAGTAGAAAGTTATGCATTCTTTTATCTCTTTTTGAGATAAGCGGATGGAATTGCATGACTAGGAGACTGGTAAAGAAAGAGAATACGAGCTTTTAGAGAAATGGGCTGCTTTGTGTTGAGAGAGCAGACTGCCATGTAGTAGAAGTCTATCAGAAGCGATAGAATAGAACTCGCTTAGCTAGTAGCGAAGACGAGAGATAACTTTTGAGGAATCAGTGTTTCTCCGAGTTCAAGAAAGATACTCCTTTGTTTTCAAGGGAGCGTTTAGTTCAGCCGAGTTAGAAGATGGTTTCATGTGATGGAAGAGATCCTTGAGACCATAGCAAGCGCCGATGAATAGAAAGTGACCTTGCTTCGTAGGGTTAGTAGGTGAAGCCGAAAGGCGATGAGATGAAGCGAGAGAGGTTACTAGAGATGGTTAGTACTCGAACCACATGAGAGGTGTTTAGAGTTACTTTCCTAGATAAGTATTATTCCCTTGAGTTAGAGAAAGCAAAGGAAAGAAGAATTCCTAAAGTTAGAGCAAGGGGATATTATGAAGATCGAGAATGCAAAGCAATTCAAAGAATGTCAAGAGTTCTTTTCTTATTTTACGTCCAATCCGGATAAAGACCGGAAGTGAGTAAAATTTGAAGTAGAACTTGGAGAAGACATTAGAAGAATTGCGATGCAAAAGGAGGTTATAGACTTGCGCTCTAGTCGGTGCATGCAGAGTTGTAGAAGTAGCCTCGATGGAACAAGAGTTAGAAAGTTCCTAATGAGGAAAAGATCGGATGTTGAGGTCGGTGAGAGTGTCTTTTGATCTCAAGTTGTATCGAGTTGCACAAAGTGGAAGCTTGGAGTAATGATAAGTATAAGAAGAGTGCTTGTAGAGGAGCAACTCTAAGGAGAAAAGCAAATCAAGCTTCCAAGTAACTAAGATGTGCTAGATGTGGTAAGATACATGGATGTAGACCATTTTGATGGGTAATCCATGAGCTACATAAGTAAGTAACCGGGACATCGTAAGAGAGATGGTTCTTGGACAAAAGAAAGCGACGAAATCTTCCAACTTGGTATGAGATGAGAACACATGTAAAGAGAAATCTTTTAAGGTGTGTATAAGAAGAGAATAGATTTACTTTGTAGATCATGTTGATTTACTTTGTGAATCTAGTTGCTTACCTTGTTGGTATGGTTTGGTTGTTCGATAGAAGGATGATCAGGTAAGATCGGTTGAGAGAATCTTTGAATTTTCTCAGAGATGATCTAAGACTTGGTTATCATAGAAGCATAGTAAAGTAAAGCATGATTTTCGAGAGTTTTCCGAATTACGAAAGGACATGAAAAGTATGTCAAAGGTAGTTTTGGAAACTTTTGAAAAGAAGGGGTTAAGTACCAAGAAAACCGAAAGTCGGTTTTGGATTACAAGTGGTACAGTTTAAGAGTTATGTAATTTCTTAAGATGAGAAATTGCAGAGAACCCCAATAGAGTTTAAGCAGTGGTACAATGGGTAGAGTAACCATTGTATCCAAGAGCGAGAGAATCTATCGTAGATTTTCTAAGTTAGTGCTACCTGGTTTAGGCCGTTAAGAGAGGTAGTACCCAAGAATGGACTCTAGATAGTGAGTTTGTTTTCCAAGAGTAGAAGAGAAGGTTGATTACTACGTTAGTTTTGGTAATTCCAAATTCGAGAGAACTTTGAAGTAGACAGTTATACTTCGAAGATGGGACTAGGGTATGTTAGATGCAATAGAGGTAGGTAGATGCCTACGCATCAAGGCGATTCATGCAAGAGAAGGACTACCCTAGGTATGATTTGGAATTAGCCATAGTAGTGATACCTTATAGTTTTGGAGACATAACTCATAAGGAGTCTAGTTAGAGATGTTCGGCGATCATGATAGCTTAAGATGCTTGTGGATCGAGGAAGCTGGACATGAAGCGAGAATAGATGGAAAGAGTTTTTCAAGGTTCATAACCTTGAGTTGAGATATCATTCGGGTAATGCCGGTGTAGTGGTTATCCTAGATGATAGTCCAAGAGAGAGTGAATTCTTGAGAGTTTTCGAGAATTTGAGTCTAGCGGTGACTATGATTCCGGATAGTCTCTCGGTGAGCAAGGTGGACATAGTAAGAGGCCTAAAGGCTCAGATTTCTTTGAAGCCTCAGAAGGAGAATGAAGCTCTAAGGGACAAGTGTGAGCAGATTTTCAAGGGAACCCTTAAGGATTTTGTTATGACTAAGAGGGAATGACGAAGTTTAGAGATAACTTTGTCTTCCAAGAGAGTCAAAAATCAAGAAAAGGATTCCGGAGGAAGCTCACCGGAGAAAGTGTACCATCTATCAAGAGGCTACTAAGGTTTTCCAAGAGTTAAGGAAGATGTATAGTAGCATAGTATGTTAAAGAACATAAGAGAATATGTTGAGAGCGGCGGATAAAGGTGGCAAGATTAAGTAATCCACCAATCTTTTGCTAAGAACAGATAGCTATTTTCTAGATAAGGTAGTTCAACTACTTTTGAAGGGAATAGTTAGGATTCATAGAGTTTCGGTGAATATAGTGTCTCGAGAGAGATACTAGATTCACACTTGGTTTTGAAAGCCTTATAAGAAGGAGTTCAAAGCTAAGTTATGTTTTAGTACACTTACCATCCATAAGCATAGAGATCAAGAGCTTTGAGATAAAGCGGATCTAGTCAAGAGAAAGTGGTTGGGAGAATTTGGTACTAAAGAAGGACTGCATAGAAGCAGAAGTTCCATGTAGAGTTTTGTTTAGCCAGAATTGTTTACGTGAGGTGAACAATTTTGGGGACAAAATTTTAAAAAGGAGGGGAGAAATGTAATACCCTTAAGTACATGTTAGACTGGTAAATGGTTACGAAAGGTAGCATTTAACTTGTTTAGCATGTCAGTCAAGTTTTGTGACAATCTGAGTTCATTTAGGCACTTAGTTGCAACATAAAAGTTGTAAAATGGCTTAAAATGACTCAGATAATAGCATAAGTTGCTAAGTTAAGAGAAATAAACATAGAGAGTTTATTCTAGGTCACAAATAAGCCAAATAAGATGTGGTAAAAGTTTCAAGAGAATCAGAGTCAGTTTGGTATTTTTAGGCATACAGGTTGTGCTTTTAATGCCAGATTGATCCCTAGCAGATATAGAAAATAATGAGAAAAGAGAAACAACAACTTAGATGAATCTTATGATTTATTCTAAGGTTGTTGGAAAGGAAACTCGAATTAGCATGATTCGGGTATCCATAGCAGATAGAAGTTTCAAGTATTAATCTTTTCCCGTAATTCCACACGCACGTCCCTTCCCCCCTTTATATTTGGTTCTCCTCAAGCAGAGAAGAAGAGAAACCGAAAACCAAAGAAGAAAATAGAGAAAGGGGAGAGGAGAGAAGGGAAGAAGAAGGGAAGAGGAAGATCAAGCTTCAAGATTCAAGGCTTCAATCTTCAAGAGGTAGGGGTTTAGAGCTTTTATTCATCTCTATTCTCTATGTATGCATATAGATACATAATATGCTAATTTGAGTTTTAGAGATGTTAGAAGAGTTTGGCTTGCATAGAAGTGTTCCTTGGGTCATTTATGACTTGTCTATAACATCAACTTAAGAAAGAAGACCCTTGAATCACAAAGTGAGCCTTAAGTTAAAGAATGAAGAATTCTAGCCATAATCCAAATTAAGAGATTTAAGAGAGTAATTGATGTTCCTAAATGTTAAAGAATTGATTAGGGACTTAGAATTACTTAGAATTTGGATTGAGATGGCTTGGAATCAGCAGAAATGATTAATAGAGCAAAGAAACCCCGGTGCGAGTGTGCAGAACCTGGGTTCTGGCGATGGCGCCGCGGCGTGGAGATAGTCACGCCGCAGCGCGAGAGTTTTCGCCGGAATGCCGCGGCGTGGAGGAAGCATGCCGCGGCGTGAGGTTAAAATTAGCCCAGCGGTAGCCCTCGAGAGAAGGGCGCCGCGACGTAAAATCTTTGCCGCGGCATGAGATCCTGAAGCTCCAAAATGATGTTTTTGGATGCTTTGAGGTGCCATAGTTAAGGGAATCATTAAGACATGTTTCCTAAGTGTGTTAAGGCACAAGATGGGATATTTTCAAGTGGAAAATATCTATCCATCAAGTATGAGAAAGCATAGGCTTTTAAGCATCCTAAAGGAAAGGTTTGCTTTAAGTAATGATATTGCACTTTAGGCAACTTAATGTTGCAACTGATATCACTTAAGATGTGATGAGATAGTGCAATAGAGATGAATAATAGTATTCACTCTAGTAGAGAATGATGAGAAAGGTATGAACCTTAGGAAATCCAAGAATAGTGGATTACCTTAGGAAGGTACCTAGAAGCTTAGGCAACAAAGAGTTGCAAGTAAGAGCCACTCTAGAGTTAGATTACATGAGTGGAGATAAGATTGTGTATGAGTTCCACAGAGGGGACGTTTAGGTACTTAGTCTCAAGTTAAGTGAGACTTAGTACATTGTTAAATACACAAGAAGAGGAATTATGACTAAGAAGATGTCATAGCGAGAAAGTAGAAGAAATGT
Source organism: Ormosia emarginata (assembly GCA_029884605.1). Classification (NCBI taxonomy): domain Eukaryota; kingdom Viridiplantae; phylum Streptophyta; class Magnoliopsida; order Fabales; family Fabaceae; genus Ormosia; species Ormosia emarginata. The sequence goes on from JAQQTP010000074.1 coordinate 2,012,348, forward strand.
ACAACAACTCAAGTATAAGTTAAGATGAGTTAGAAGTACAAGATAAAGAGAAGATACTTCCTTAGATGCAAGTAAAGCATGGAAGTTGAGTTTAGAATAAGTATGTTAGCACACAAGTGTAGTATACGCTACTACCGAAGTGTGATAGAAAAGGAAAGTTAGATGCATGAACTACTCTCTTTAGACAAAGTGGAGTTAATTATGCAAAGTTTTAGAGAAATGCTCTCAGTTCCTTAAGCAAGGTTAGATGAGGCATTAGTTAAGATAGACTCTTTCACTAGGATGAGTTGAGTCTATAGAAAAGAGTAAGATGGTGTTTATGTAAGAGATAAACATAACACGAGCTCTTCACACACTAGAGAGTTAAGCTAGTGTGAAGATGAAGAGAAAGGACCTTAGGGCAACCAAGATTAGTGGTTCGCCAAAGGTAGGTACCTAACACCTCAAGCAACGTAAGGTTGCATTAGAGATCACTTAAGAGAAAGGAGTGATGAGGTGAAGTTTAGGTACAAGTAAGAGACATAGTTTAGTAATGTTTACACGAGAATGTAACGTTATATGACGTGAGGTCATTCACCGGGAGGTAAGGGATCGAGAGAAGTTCCTAGGAACAAGTATTCCTAACCAAGTGCTAAGGTTACATATAGTAAGAGGTTCTGATTCTCCTCATCACAAGGGGTAAACATAAGAAGACTAGAATATGCTTAGCTCTGAGAGGAACTAAGTATATAAGTATGTACGAAAGTCTATGAATTAGTCAAGTAGGATCGATCTAGTGAGTATCCTTTGATGTTAATCATGAAGGCAAAAAGGAGATAGATGGGTGTCCGAAGGACTTTGAGAAGGACATAACCCTGATGTCTCGTTGTGCCAAGGCTTAAGGAGATAAGTGGGAAATCCAGAGACGCTCTTTGAGCAAGGATGAAACCCGAATTTCTCAATGAGCTAGGATACGTGTAAGGTGAGGATGAGGTTTCCTCTATTTACCACTAGATGATATACTGACTAGTTCTAGCAAATTCCTTCGCTCCAAATCAAAACTCTGCATTTGCATTTCATTCACATGCACTTAGGATTCCTTAGGCATATTCATTACATATCATTAGCATTGCATTTACGGACGAGTTGTATGGGCATTGTCCGTCAGTCTTCAGTATGGTATGTACACGGATGTATGGGCGTTGTCAGTATATATTAGCAAAGTGTGTTCACTCTTGATTGTTATCACACTATTAGAAAGTGTTTAAGTTATGAGAAAAGAGGAGGCAACTCCTAAGTTATGAGAAAAGAGGAGGCAACTCCTAAGTTATGAGAATAGAGGAGGAAACTCCTAAGTTATGAGAATAGAGGAGGAAACTCCTAAGTTATGAAAATAGAGGGGAAACTCCTAAGTTAGAAGTATAGCTTTTGTTATATATATTTGTTATATACAATGTTATCTGGTATTGGAATTGCTTATACGAGAATGTTAATTCTCACCCCGATTCTTATTCCATGTAAATCCGGATGCGAGTACAGTACCGATAAAGATAAAGATGCGAGTACAGTCCGATAAAGATAAAGATGCAGTACAGTACTGGAGATAAAGATAAAGGTGCAGGTACGAGAATGCAAACCTTGCCAAGGATGAGAAGATAAAGCATGAAGACTAGAATAGTTTTTATTGCTTTAAGTACAGAACTTATGTAATCAGTTTATATTTGTTCTGTAAGCTTTATGTTATATGTATTACAATAAGCCTCATGTGGCTAAGTTTGTATATATATATGTATGAGTTTAAGTTTTCCGCAATCTCTCAAGGCTTTCTATAATTACTTAGTTGTGATTATAGATATATGTTAGTATGTAGTATAGAAGTGACATCTCTAGTACTGGTTATCTTTATATATCTCTGTCTGTCTAGGATATATCTGGATATCTGTATTAGGGTGTTACACCAGGCATATTTGGTTGGTGCTAAAGTCATTGTCTTCATGGATCACTCGACCATCAAGTATCTAGTGAGCAAAAAGGACGCTAAGTTGAGGTCGACTCGTTGGGTTTTATTGCTACAAGAGTTTGACCTTGAGATTAGAGATCGAAAGAGTGCTGAGAACCAAGTGGCTAACCATCTTTCTAGGTTGGAAAATAAGAATTATCAACATGACCCAACTCTGATTTATGAAACTTTTCCAGACAAATAGTTATTTGTTGTGTTTGCTATCTCAGATCCATGGTATGCTGACTATGCCAACTACATTGTGAGTGGATTGATACCTTCAGAATTATCCAACCACCAGAAGAAAAAGTTCCTTCATGATATCAGATTCTATGTTTGGGATGAATCGTATCTCTTTAAATAGTGTGTTGATCAGTTGCTTAAAAGGTGCATTCCTATAGAGGAGACTAGTGCTATACTCAAGCAATGTCATGCTTCACTATATGGGGGTCATTATGGGGGTGAACGAACAACTACTAAGGGGTTGCAATCAGGTTTTTATTTGCTTTCTCTATTTCAAGATTCTCACTTATTTGCAGCTAAGTGTGATAGATGTCAAAGGACTGGGAACACCTCAAAAAGGAATGAGATGCCCTTGAACTCCATTTTGGAAGTAGAAATCTTTGATGTGTGGGGCAAAGACTTTATGTGGTCCTTTGTATCGTCCTTTGGTAATAGCGACGATGTTTTTGCGATATTCACATGAACAGACTTGCAAAAGGGAGTCACGCCTCTGTTTCGCGGTGCTAGCTGCGAATAGAAGAGAAGAACCTTTCACTGTCTCTCACTCACTTTCTTAGGTTCGGCTAGGGTTGTGATGTAACGTATGTAGTAGCCCCCTTAGCAGTACTATTTATAATAGTGGCTGCCTTAAGTGAGTGTGAGCAGTAGCAAGGTAAGCTGTACAACCCTAAACTCATCTGTCATGAGTTAGGCCCACAATTGAATCCGAGTTCAACTTGGATCCTTATTGCTCCAATTTAGTCTGTTCTAAGTGTGCGACCCTGCAGGTTCTCATGACATTGGTAGTAACATTAAAATCTCATTTTAATATTACAAACAGTGAGCAGTATCTATCAACACATCACTACTACCCAAGTAATGAGAATGTCAGTGATTTGACATAACTTATCCGTGATTAATGTTTCTATGTAGTTTAGTCCTTTGTCCAGATATCCAGATTGAACACAAGGCATAAAACGTGTCATCCTTGTTTAGTTCAATCTTTAGTTTTTTGATTCCCGAGTAGACATAGTAATAACAAATGAGATCAATATCTCATATTGACTCATTTGAGCATGGCCATGCATTTCGTAGTCTCACTCAATCAGGGCCCCCGAAGATATCACTCCTGTTATGTAGGAGGGACAAATCCCATCTAGGTCACTCACATCCCTCCATATGTATCGCAGTATGTCTAATAACAAACTTTATAATCATCTTGTTACAGATGACGTTTGATGGCATTAAAACACACAACTCCTCATGTAGGAATCGTAGTGATTTCAAGTCAAAGGACCACATACACCATTATCACTATGAGAATCACTTATGACACTCACGTAACGAACCACGTAGCGTTCTCATGGCGGGTCTGTCCAATACATCATTATTGTAATATGTATCCATGTGTAGACTTGATATCTCATATCCATGACCCGTGAGATGTGGTCATCAGTCTACGCATATACTAGTCTCAATGCATTATTGTTGTCCTAATTAATAATAATACTTGACTAGGGACATTTAAGAATAGTGTTTTATCCAATAGGATCTCATGATCAAGTCATCCACTTGATGTCCTATGGTATCAAACTTACTATTCTAAGGACTTTATTATGTCTACCAAAAAAGAACACAATAAATGAAATGCCTCATATATCAAAAATAACATAATATAATGTATGTAAATACAAACAAAATGTATTGGCCACTAGGGCATACACCAACAATCTCCCACTTGCACTAGAGCCAATCAGGCATATTTCTAATGCCTAAAGACCTAGTGTGACCCTCATGCTTTTGCTGTGCAAGAGGCTTCGTCAGTGGATCAGCAATGTTATCATCTGTTGGTACTCTGCATATCTTCACATCTCCTCTATCGATGATTTCTCGCATGAGATGGAAGCGCCTAAGTATATGTTTAGATCGCTGGTGAGATCTGGGCTCCTTAGCTTGTGCAATGGCTCCATTGTTATCACAATAGAGGTCCACTGGGTCCACAATGCTAGGAACTACACCAAGCTCAATAATGAACTTTCTAGTCCAAACGGCCTCCTTTGCTGCATTGGAGGCAGCAATATACTTTGCCTCTGTGGTAGAATCAGCGACTGTCTCCTGCTTTGAACTCTTCCAGCTCATAGCCCCACCATTCAGGCAATAAACAAAACTTGATTGCGATCTGGAGTCATCCTTATCAGTTTGGAAGCTAGCATCAGTGTAACCCTTTACAACTAGTTCCTCCTCAGCTCCATATACCAAGAACGAATCCTTAGTCCTTCTTAAGTACTTAAGGATGTTCTTGACAGTACTCTAGTGACTCTCATCGGGATCAGACTGGTACCTGCTCGTCATGCTCAAAGCATACGAGATATCTGGTCGAGTACATAACATGGCATACATGATAGATCCAATTGCAGATGCATATGGAATCTTACTCATGCGATCCCTCTCATCCTGGGTGGAAGGGGATTGAGCTTTAGATAGGCTTATACCATGCGACATAGGCAAGAGTCCTTTCTTGGATTCATGCATGTTAAATCGTCTTAACACTTTGTCTATGTATATACTCTGACTTAGGCCAAGCAATCTCTGCGATCTATCTCTATAGATCCTTATACCTAATACATAGGTGGCTTCTCCTAAGTCCTTCATAGAAAAGAACTTCCCTAACCAAGTCTTTACAGACTGTAGGGTGGGGATGTCATTTCTAATTAGTAGTATATCATCTACATACAATACTAGAAAGACAACTGTGCTCCCACTAACCTTCTTGTAGACACAAGATTCTTCTTCATTCTTGACGAAACCAAACTGTTTGATTATATCATCAAAACGAAGATTCCAGCTTCTGGAAGCTTGCTTCAATCCATAAATAGATCATTGCAACTTGCATACCTTTCTAGCATCCTGTGGAGTGGCAAAACCCTCAGGTTGTGTCATGTACACATCCTCGAGAAGATTTCCATTAAGGAAAACAGTTTTGACATCCATTTGCTAGATTTCATAATCATGGTATGCTGCAATAGCAAGCAAGATCCGAACGGATTTAAGCATCGCAACTGGGGAAAAAGTTTCATCATAGTCTACACCATGAATTTGCTTGAAACCTTTAGCCACCAATAGCGCCTTAAAGGTATGCACATTACCATCTATGTCAGTTTTCTTCTTAAAAACCCACTTGCACCCAATGGGTTTTACCCCTTCTGGTGGGTCAACCAAGGTCCATACCTGGTTGGCATACATGGATTCCATTTCAGATCTTATGCCCTCAAGCCATTTTTCAGATTCTGGGCCAATAATGGCTTCCTAGTAAGTCACAGGCTCATCTTGATCCATGAGCAATACGTCACCTTGCTGAGTCATGAGAAATCCATATCTCTCTGGTTGATGACGTATCTTGTTAGACCTACGCGGGTCTTGTGCTACTAGAGCAGATTATGGTTCCACAACGAGTTGTGGAGGCTGCTCTATTTCCACCATTGGTTCACTGCTACTCTGTGAACTTTGAATTTCTTCAAGTTCTACTATCTTCCCACTAATTCCTTTGGAGATAAACTCCTTTTCTAGGAATACAGCAGTCCGTGCGACAAACACTTTGCCCTCGGTAGGATTATAGAAATAGTATCCCTTGGTTTCCTTGGGATACCCCACAAAGAAGCATTTATCTGATTTAGGGCCAAGCTTATCAGAAACTTAATGTTTCACATAAGCTTCGCAACCCCAAATCTTCATGAAAGACATACTGGGCCGTCTCCTAGTCCATATCTCATATGGTGTCTATTGAACTATCTTAGATGGAACACGGTTAAGTGTGAAAGCTGCTGTTAATAGAGCATGTCCCCAAAAGGAGCCTAAAGGCCTGCATGACTCATCATGGATTGGACCATGTCCAACAAAGTCTGGTTCCTCCTTTCAAAAATACCATTCCATTGTGGTGTTCCAGGAGGAGTGAGTTGAGATACTATCCCACACTCTTTCAGATGATTATCAAACTGTTGGTTTAAGTATTCACCTCCTCGATTTGATTGAAGGATTTTAATACTTTTGCCAAGTTAGTTTTGTACTTCATTCTTGAACTCTTTGAACTTTTCAAAGGATTCTGATTTGTGCTTCATAAGATATACAAATCCATATCTACTGAAATCATCAGTAAATGTAATGAAATATTGAAAACCGCCTCTAGCTAGTGTGTTTAGTGGCCCACATACATCACTGTGTATGAGGCCCAAAAGATCATTAGCCCTTTCACCTTGTCCAGTGAATGGGGCCTTAGTCATCTTTCCCAATAAACAAGATTCACATGTCTCATATGATTCATAATCAAACGAGTCCAAGAATCCATCTTTATGGAGTTTAGAAATGCGTTTCTCATTTATATGGCCCAAACGACAATGCCAGAGATAAGTCGGGTTCATATCATTTGACTTGAACCTCTTTGTATTTACGTTATAAATGGGCGTTTCGAGATCAAGGACATAAAGTCCATTACTCAAATGTGCACTACCATAGAAAATATCATTCAAATAAAGAGAACAACTTTTGTTCTTAATTATAAAAGTAAAACCCTTCTTGTCCAAACAAAAAATAGAAATGATATTCCTGCTAATAGCAGGCACAAAATAACAATTATCCAATTCAATTACAAGCCTAGTTGGCAAAGCTAATAAATAAGTCCCTACGGCTAGTGCAGCAACCTTTGCTCCATTTCCCACTCATAGGTCAACTTCGCCCTTAGTCAATGGTCTACTACTCTTTAGATCCTGCACATTTACACAAATGTGAGATCCACATCCAGTATCTAATACCCACGATGCAGAAGTAGATAAATTGACTTCTATAACAAAAATACTTGAAGTGGAAGTCTCACTTCCCTTCTTCTTCTTGAGCTCCTCTAGGTACTTGGCATAGTTCCTCTTCCAATGTCCGGTCTGACCATAGTGGAAGCATGTACCTTCCTTAGCCACTCCACCCACTGGTTTCAAGCCAGAAGTGCTAGGCTTGGACTTTTCCTTGCCCTTACGCTTCCACTTGTCCTGGGGTTTTTTCTGCTATTTCTTGCCCTTATTCTTATGGACCAACATTATGGCCTTTCCTTTGCCTTTGTTTATATTTTGCTCAGCAGTTCTCAACATGCTTAGCAGCTCTGGTAGTGATTTGTCAATTTCATTCATGTTGTAGTTCATGACAAATTGACTAAAACTTTCTGGCAACGATTACAGGACTAAGTCAGTGGCCAACTCTTGGCCCAAAGAAAAACCAAGTCTTTCTAGGTTTTCAATGTACCTAATCATCTTGAGTACATGAGCACCAACAGGGCTTCCTTCTACCAGCTTGCACTGAAATAGTGCTTTAGAGACCTCGAATCTCTCATGTCTAGCCTGCTCTTGATAGAGCTTTTTAAGGTGTACGATCATATCGTAGGCATCCATGTTCTCGTGTTGCTTTTGGAGCTCAGAGTTCATGGTGGCTAGCATTAGACATCCGACATCCAAGGCATCATCTTGATGCTTCTTATAAGCATCTCTTTCAGCTCTAGGGGCATTAGTAGCAGGTGGCTCAGGAATAGGCTATTCTAAAACATACAACTTTTTCTTTTGTTTAAGGACAATCCTCAAGTTCCTGTACCAGTCTAGGAAATTTGTCCCAGATAACTTGTCCTTGTCAAGGACTGATCGCAATGATAAGTTACTTGATGTGTTTGTTGCCATGGTAATCTATCAACAAAAATATGCAAAATATAAGTATCATGCCATAAACATATTTAACAAGGTCTTTAATTAAATACGTCTCCCACTATTTTATTCAAATCAATGACCCTCAGCATTGACTCGGAAAATCCCATCGAAAGATTTCCTAGTGGGCCAAGATCTATATTTCACCTAGCTTTGAGTCAGCTTTGGCTGATCGCCCAAAATTCGGTTATTTAGGTAGGAAACTCTTTCCAATTACATAACATGCAACTCTTGGATAGTTGGGTGAATAACACTTATTCTAATCCATCTAATGGACTAAAGCCTAACTTCATGTCTCTAAGCCTTCAATCCTATTGAAATGGCCTAGTTAAGTCAGACCCAATGGTTGGCATTTGGATATTACTTTTATCCCATCGCATCTTACTAATATAGATAAAGGCACCCTGCTTTGGTAGACCTACACTTAATCGATATTAGTCTTGACGAGTGCCACGCATTGGAAGGCATCACATAATGACTTAATATTTTCTTTGAGGAATTTTATTATTAGATCTCACCATTTATTAAACTTGTTTAACATACCATAAACATCATCCATGCATCTCATACATATAAAGCATATAATAAACGTGACATGGTTATGGTCTCTAAGAGAGTAACATCAACTAATGCCAGCTTCACCAAGCGTCTCCCACCAACGTCCTCACTTAATGCCGTCTCTTTGTCTCCACATGAAGATTACATTATAGAAACCTCTTTTACATTCGAGGGGAGTTGGATGAGAAGAGAATGTACAATCAGAATGCAGAGAAAAAGGCACGACACGCAGGTCGTATTTAAAATAACCTAAATAGCATAAAATAAAGACTAAGGCCATAACTATGCACCATGCATCTCTAAGAATACATAAACACAAAGCAATAACACATTATTATTTTGTGAATTATAAAAACAGTTTTGAATATTGCACTTTCGAATATCACACACCACGGAACGGGGTTAGGGGCAGCGCCCCGACGGGGATCTCGCTGCCCGGTCAGCTAGCGGGAGTCAAGGGGAGGCCGTCCTCCCCCCCTTGCGAGGTGCAGGGGCAGCGCCCCGGTCCAAAATTTTTCATTCATATACCACCATTGGTTACTTGAACAAAAATTCGAGTTGGACCCCTTCTGCCTCTATGACGGCTAGGGCAACAACACTTAAACCCTAAGGCCCGCAAACACATGAACGCTTCATGTGCCGCAGGGGTTCCTCACAGCCGTTATCACCTATCCAGAAACAAGGTTTCCAGAATGCGTGGAAACATGAACCCTTCATGTCATGAGGAAGCTTCATATCCGCCGCAAAACGGAAACAAGGTTTCCAAAACCTTGAGTCGCTCTGCTGTGTATATCGCATTCATACAGAAAATATACAGAAACAAAAAGCATTCAAAACAGTTGTCGTAGAATCATACATATCACATATATATATACAAAAAAAATGTAAAAATAGAAAGCATTCAAAACGATTTTCATTCATAAATATCACATATATATATACCAGAAAAACGCAGAAACAGAAAGCTTTCAAAATAGTTTTCACAAAAACATATGAACATCTTCATGGTTTCAAAAACATCAACATGTTTCGTAAACAACAAATAAAATAGAACACGGTTTGATACATCATTATTTTGATTTCAGAAATAACACATAAAGATCATATCTTTTATGAAAAGAAAGTAACGAATCATGTTATCGCATATAGCAAGAAAAGTAGAAAATCGAATCATGGTTTCGCAACCAGGCTCTGATACCACTGTTGGGAATTGCGGATCAAAATATCTCGCAGCGGAATAAAAGAATTCCCTCACAGGATCCATGCGAAAAATCTATAATCTGAGTTTTAAAATTTTACCTCTTGAAGCGTGATAGACACAAGCGAGGTGAATCACCAACACCGTAATAACAACAATGTTTCTGCGGTATCCACACGAACAGACTTGCAAAAGGGAGTCACGCCTCTGTTTCGCGGTGCTAGCTGCGAATAGAAGAGAAGAACCTTTCACTGTCTCTCACTCACTTTCTTAGGTTCGGCTAGGGTTGTGATGTAACGTATGTAGTAGCCCCCTTAGCAGTACTATTTATAATAGTGGCTGCCTTAAGTGAGTGTGAGCAGTAGCAAGGTAAGCTGTACAACCCTAAACTCATCTGTCATGAGTTAGGCCCACAATTGAATCCGAGTTCAACTTGGATCCTTATTGCTCCAATTTAGTCTGTTCTAAGTGTGCGACCCTGCAGGTTCTCATGACATTGGTAGTAACATTAAAATCTCATTTTAATATTACAAACAGTGAGCAGTATCTATCAACACATCACTACTACCCAAGTAATGAGAATGTCAGTGATTTGACATAACTTATCCGTGATTAATGTTTCTATGTAGTTTAGTCCCTTTGTCCAGATATCCAGATTGAACACAAGGCATAAAACGTGTCATCCTTGTTTAGTTCAATCTTTAGTTTTTTGATTCCCGAGTAGACATAGTAATAACAAATGAGATCAATATCTCATATTGACTCATTTGAGCATGGCCATGCATTTCGTAGTCTCACTCAATCAGGGCCCCCGAAGATATCACTCCTGTTATGTAGGAGGGACAAATCCCATCTAGGTCACTCACATCCCTCCACATGTATCGCAGTATGTCTAATAACCAACTTTATAATCATCTTGTTATAGCTGACGTTTGATGGCATTAAAACACACAACTCCTCATGTAGGAATCGTAGTGATTTCAGGTCAAAGGACCACATACACCATTATCACTATGAGAATCGCTTATGACACTCACGTAACGAACCACATGGCGTTATCATGGCGGGTCTATCCAATACATCATTACTATAATATGTATCCATGTGTAGACTTGATATCTCATATCCATGGCCCGTGAGATGTGGTCATCAGTCTACGCACATACTAGTCTCAATGTATTATTGTTGTCCTAATTAACAATAATACTTGACTAGGGACATTTAAGAATAGTGTTTTATCTAATAGGATCTCACGATCAAGTCATCCACTTGATGTCCTATGTATCAAACTTACTATTCTAAGGACTTTATTATGTCTACCAAAAAAGAACACAATAAATGAAATGCCTCATATATAAAAAATAGCATAATATAATGTATGTAAATACAAACAAAATGTATTGGCCACTAGGGCATACACCAACATCTCCTAACTTTCAAGATCAAAACTGTGGCTTCACCCTAGGGTATTAAACCCTTAAAATTCTCCATTCATAAATTTTAATATCATCATTTAATAATTAATCACATATGCTTTATTTCATTGTATACAAAAATCAATTTATACCCCTAAAATCTAGTCAAAATCGTGGCATCATATTAGGGTAGGAAACTCCAAATTTTCCATTTAACAGCCCTAACATGATCAAGCATTTCCAACACATCAAATACATTCAAATTCACCATTCAAACATTAATCTAATTCAAGAATACATAAACATACAAAATGACCAAAACAAAGTAAGCATACAAAGGTTCCCTCACCACCAAAATGATTGAAGTGAGTAGTCTCCCTCTTACCTAAAGGAGAATCATGAAAATGGCTTCCTAGATACTCCTTGGTAGGTTCGGTTTTGAGCTTCCAAAACCCTAGGAATTTCAAGACAATGAATCAACATCAAGGGTTGGAAGAGAAGAGATCCATGGTCATCAAAGAGACCATGGAGCACGAAAATGAAGAGAAAGAAGAAGAAAAATAAAAATTTTACCTTAAAGCTTGAAGCTTTGTCTTGGATGACAATGGAGGAAAGGTTAGATTTTGAAGAGAATTTCTAAAGAGAAAGTATAGAGGAGGTTGAGATGAGTAGAGAAATGGTCTTGATGAAGAGAAAAATGAAAGAAAATGGTTGAAGTTAGGGGCTACAATTTCGTAGGCAAGAAGGAGGAGAAGAGATAAGGAAGAAGAAATGTGAAGAAGATGGAGTTAGAGAGAGAAAGTGTGATAGGAAAATGAGTGAAAATGACTAAGTGTGTTAAGTGTGTGTGAGTAAAATTTTTCCCCCCTTGGGCAAGGAAGTGCAGCGGCAATGGGAGAGAGAAGGAGGGGGAAATTAGCTTCCCCAACAAGCCAAGAGTAGCTTAGTCATTAGGTGGTCAAAGCTTCTCAAAGAAGCTTTGATTAAAATACATTAAATTTGAATTAAAGTAGGTTTGATTAGACTTAAAGTAGATTACATTAGGATAATGTGATAGGATTTTTAATACATGTTATTATCTAATGGACAATTACTACAGTCGACAGAAGTCAGTGTTAATTTATCTGACATATAAAATTTACACAGCATTTTATTATTTTATCGGTTAAAATTTCTCAAAAAATATCTCGTAAATCGTGTCCAGCCTCAAGTTTAGTAAGATCCCTCGTCGACGTTTCCACAGATCAAGGTTCTCGGGAAAAATATCTCATTTTCCAGGGTCCGCTTAGTTTGCACGCAAAATGAGAAATAATATTAAATTATTTCACGTTCTCAGAAAAATCCAAAAAAATTCCCAAAAATCACAAATATTAGAAAATGAATATTTATCATGAAATAAATAAAATTTTGGGTGTTACAAACCCAGGTTCTTATCCTTTTACTTTTATCTTACATATGTAGTACTTTTAATTTTGTAGTTTTGTTATATTTTGGTTGTATACAAAAATTTAACCATCTGGACTAATTTTGCAGATGCTGGAGACCTCTAGGAAGCAGAAGTTGCTATAGAATTGAGTTTAATGTAGAGTTTTGTAGACAAACTCCTCACGCCGCGGCATAACCCTTCCCACGTCGCAGCACAGTAGCCTCTGGATTCTCAAGGCTTAAAACCCAAGAGCTCTACGCCGCAGCATACCCTGTATGAATGCCATGGCGTGCATGTTTTAAAAACAAATAAGTAATATATAAATAATAATTAAAATAAATATTTAATTAAAATATTAAAGAGGGAATTTTGAATTCACGCCGATGCGTGATGCGGCAGAACGAGTTATATGCTGCAGCGTTTCACATTTTCTCTGTTTTTCTCGTATTGTCTCTCATTTCCACTTATTTTCTGCCAACTCTCAGTGTCTCTCTCGTTTCCTACCTTCCCCACCCCTTTTTCTTCACTCTTGTCATTCTTTTCAAGGTATGTTATGTTTTATTTTAGTTATTTTGCTCATTTTCTAATTTTCTCATTTTATTTTTGCTTTTTATCTTATTTTTGCTATTATTTTCTGTTTTTGGGTAGTGAGCTGTTTAGATTTTTGTATAGAATGCATGTTAATGACTAGAACTTAATGCTGTCCTGGGTGTTGCTGGGCAAAAACACCATTTTTTGTCCCTACGTCGCGGCGTGGCTACTGTATGCCGCGGCGTGTATACTTTATTCCATGGCATGAGCTGGGATATTTTTGTATGCAGCGGCGTGAATACTGTATGCCGCGTGTGGGTTTGAATGTTCATGTATGCCACGACGCAGTTGTTCATGTCGCAGTGTGTCACACTAAAATGTGCATATTTTGTATGTTTTATATGTTTTTCATATTTTTGAATGCTCAGTTCTAGCATTGCGAATATTTTGACAAGTTTAGGTACCCCGTACTAGTCACCATGCCTCCAAAATGTCAAAGGGGATCGAGCAATGACCGTAACCGGGAACCTTCTCCTGAATTTGATAAGAGGAAATTTATATTCGCTGTAGCTGCTTATAGATATCACACATCATTAGTCACCAGACCAGTGATCCCGGAGTGTGGCTTCAACTTCACAGAGGCCATTCATCAGGATATATAAAATGTCATCCGCTACCACTGATGGAGTAAGTTTGCCAAACATCCAGATGCTACTAAACTTCCAATGGTTTGCGAATTCTATGTGAACATGACATTCTCTGACCAGCCGACTACATCCAAAGTTCATGGTCACATGGTCTCTTACTCAGCAACATCGATTAGAGTGGCTCTACACTTGCCAAAACCCCCAGAGGTTTGCGACTACAATGAGTTCTTACGCTGGGAGCCAGAGGGCATAGATCTTAACATGGTCATGGCCCAGATTTGCAACCCAGACCAGCCTGTGGTCTAGAACGTCAATGTACAGATGCAGAGGCCACGTAACTTCCCTCGATCATGTCTCACCCAGAGGCGAAGGTATGGTACCACTTCATCTCCCACCGCATCCTCCCATCTATGAACTTGTCAGAGGTGATCAGAGATAGGGCAATCCTCATATATGCTATCATTGATCGCCACTCCATCGATGTCGCCTAGATCATACATGACCAGATCCGGAGATTAGTGTGAAAGTATAGGAGCCTCTTCTTCCCTTCCCTCATCCAGCTCCTATGTACGAGATCACATGTTTAGTAGGATGAGCACGAGGAGTTAATTGACATAAAACAACCTCTCAATGATTACATCATTAAGCGGTTGGGAGCAGCTCCAACCCCAGCACCACAGAAACAGAGATAGGCTTGTCCTCATCGAGAGCCCAGAGCAGCCCCTCCACCTGATACAAAGTGGCGTATATAACACCCTAATACCATTATCCTAATATTACTAATAAATACCTGGATAAAGAATATTAGCTATGCTACTTCTAACTTACTCATCCTATAATCCATAACATTTATGAACAATTATGGAGAGCCTTAACTCATAAAGTTATACACATATACATCAATTGCCACAACGACAAGGAATTATACATACAACCTTTAAACATTCTCAAGCTAATATAAATAAATACATTAACTTTGTCTATAAAGGAAACAAATAAAACTAATTGACACTAGTTCTTCTATTTCTTTATCTCATTTCCCTTTGAAGAGTCTTGACCTGCTATTACCATAAAAACACAGAAAGGGATGAGAACATAAAAATTCTCAGTAATATTCATTTATTGCATGGCATCAAACATTGTAAAGTGCGTACATAAATTAACTAAACTCAACATTATATAATCGTCCATACAACCATATAATATTGTCTATAATAACTATCATAGGAGTTCCCTCTACTATAACTGATAATTGCACAATACCTACTAGTATAGTCAAATAGATAGCCTACATACTGTTAACATAAGCAACTGCCCATACAATCACTTATGTCAATAGAAATAGACAATTACCCATACAACTGAATTGTCACTGCAAAGCTAATGATTTAACCCTACCTCTACTTGTTCACTCTAGGAAACTCTGGTTCCACGAACACTTGCCAAGGTAGGTAGTAAACTTATCATATTCTGGTCCTACCTAGGACAGAGAAAAATTATCATCCTCACTAACTGTAAATTTGCTCATAGACTCAACTTATCCTTGTGAAAGAGTATATCTTAATTAATGCGTCATTTTGACTCAACTTATGGAGTCCAATGAGCACCTCTCTAATCTTTGCACACTTAACTCAACTCTACTACAAGTGAGTAATTCACGCATCGAGATAAGTAAACTATACCTCTCTCATTTGTATCAGGCTCTCCTTGCTATTGCACTACCTGTAGTGACCTATGTCACACTAGAGTGCTCAAGGTTTCAAATACGTGTTTTTGGTAACAATAACTCTTGGAATACCTAACGACTTGATCTTCTATACTTAACTTTGTATTCAAGGAAGTAACTCTTTTCTTATATGCATCTCCAACTCAACTATACTACTAGAAGAGCTAAGCATGTTTCTACTAAACTCAATGAATATGACAAGCTCTCAAGTCACCATTCATTCTATTGTGTATTTAACAATGCACGAGATCTTACTTACTAGAGAAATTAGTACACAACCATCGCTGATTAGGAACTAAACATACAAACTTGACTCCTGTAACACCCTTGTGGGGATGTCACATTTATGATGCAATAAAATAAAAATAAATAAAATATTACCCAAGTTATAAAATGTTTGATACATACTTAATATGAGTTGTAAAATTTTTATTTTTATACTGGATATCATTAAATAAATAACACAAAACATAAATAAAGCAAACTATTATCACACTCCATAATATACATATGATTTTATCTTAAGTTGTACAAATAATTTACAACTACAAATATTTAAACAAAGCAGTAAAGAGTTAGTATAATACAAAACATAGACATGCCCAAGTGCACATCAAAGAGTTCTAACCCTCTGAAGGATCACTCTCAGAGGAAACCTCGGGTGATAGAAATCCAGGATGTCTCATAGCTTTACAGACAGGAGTCCGTGTTGTTGATACTATACTGATCTCACTAGGGGTACGGAAAAGTCCTCCCCAGTGACGCCTCAGATCCAAAGGCATCTCCAGATATAGGTACAAAGTAGTAGTAAATACTGGCTCAGCATCAAACTCTCCACATAGGGACACAGTCAAACGTCCCAAGTAGATCACCGATCCTCTCGCAATCGCCAGGCCTCCAAGCCTCCATGAAACTCCAGCCTTACAAAACCTAGGAATCCCGGCAATGCCATCACAACAAGATCAATCTAGGTGGTAGGGATGATCGGACGGCTTGCCCTCGTCAAGCTGATCGTCTGTCTGCTGATCTTTGGGATACAAAATCTCTAGAGGCTGTTCCTCTACCTTTTCCTCAAACTCTTTACCGAAATAAAATAATAACACAGAAACACATACAAAAAAAAAGGTGAGATAATCTTACATCAATACCAGCATGGCAAATAAGAAAACGACAATACAATAGATATCACAGTTTAATACAATAAAGCATACCATAACATCATAAATAATAATACAATTTAACACAAGAATTGCATACCACAGTATCCTAAATAACAACACAATTCAACACATCATGTAATATCACGAATAATAATGTTATGATGCATGACACAAATGCAAATGTAATATGACTCCTTCTTACTCCATGGAGCTAGACACAGACATCAGAGAGAATGACTCGAAGAGAACTATCAGTACCTCAGGCTGCCCAACCAAACTATTACACTGTCAAACGTCATGTCTATAGCCCACAGTCCAACATTGTGTAATAGTACACAGTCCAAACACGTCGTGCACTACAAGCATTATACTAAACAGTCTCCCCAAGATCTCGATTAAGTATAGTGCATGTCGAGATCATTAGTGTGCTGCCAGTTACCACGACCCAGAGGAATGACCAACTGTTCACATGTGGAATACTCTGCACACTAATACCTCCAAGTCCACACAAGATGAACCACACTACGCTTATCACACCGACAACACGGTATAATTCATCTCGTCAATCAATCGCCAATATCAACCAAATTGGCACAACTCTTGATGCATGAATATAATTACAAAAATACCCTTAGTCTCAAAATACTATCATATTTACAAAAATGCCCTTAATCTCAAAATTCTAATATATAGTACGTCTCCACTTGACAGTACTATATCTCAACATGTCCGGGTCCACCACTTTGGTTCGATAGCAAAACTCACTGTTCCAATTAATCGCATAGAAATTTTATCGCATTTACACAATCGCGTCGCTTTTACAAACATTTTTTTTAATCGCGTAAATATATTTTGCTGTTTTTAAAATCGCATAGTATTTTTAAATCGTTTTCTCAATCGCGTAAGATTTTTAAATCGTTTTCTTAACCGAAAAGCTTTAAAATTTCTATTTTAAAACTGCGTAGCTATTTTTAATACTTTTAAATTACGTAGAATATTTTCCTTACGTTATAAATATATTATAAAATGTTCTCTTTTATTTGTCTGTTTCTAATAAATTTTGACAACATTTTGTTTATAAAATCTATTAAAAAAATTGTGTTTTCTACGTTTTTTCTTTAAAAATTCCTTTGTTTAGTTTATTGCTACAAAATACACTTTGAAAATTGTCCTTATACTTTAAAACTCAAAGATAAATATTTTTCAAGAGTTTTGTTTATTTTTCTTCTATACCATATTTCTAATAAAAATTAATTTACTTCTTTTAGTCTTGAAAATCCATTTCAAATGTATTCTTTTTAGGTTAAACATATAATCTACACTTAGAAAATAAATTTTTGGATTGATTACACATTTAGAAGGCATGTTGGCCGAATTTAACAAAACCTTGGCATTTGATATTTGGATCATTTTCCATCTTCAAAATCATTTTGGAATTCATCAATTTACCTAATTCCATTTACTCCTTCCTTTAGAAAATGGTTGAGAACATTTTGGTTTTCTTGTTGAAGTTGAAAGCTCCATGGTGTGTTCTTTGGAACACTCATGCAAACCTTACATGTTATTCATATCCTAATTAATAATCATGCATATATCAACACATGCAATATATTTTAAAGCTATAAACATGCATACAAACAATATCAAACATAAGTAGAAAAACATTTAAACAACCAAACAAGTGAATCCTTATGGATTCTTCACACACATACAATCCATTTTCTCATCACCACACATGGTTGGTGAGATTAAATCTCCCTCTTACCTTTAAGGAAGACAACTCCTTCTAATCCTTCTTCCTCCAAAGAAACCTAACATGCTCAAATAAATTTTTAAAAGTTATAACTATAGGAGAAAAAACACAAACCATGGATCAATCATGGCTTAGAACCTTAGAAATGAAGTTAGAAATGAAAAACAAGAATCTTCACCTTTTAGGAAAAATCTCCAAAGTAATTTTCCAAGCTTAAGATGAAGGATTTTGGAAGAACTCTCAACTAGAGATGTTCTTAGAATGTTGTTTAGGTTTGAGAAAGTAGGTTAGATGAAATTTTTGAAGGTTGGATGTATGATTTGTGGTGTTGGCCGAATGGTCTTCAAAGAAGAAAACAAGAGAATGGTTCTTGGTGTTCTTGGAGAAAAGAAAGATTTGGGATGAAAAATGACTAAGTTGATGTTCTCCTCACCATGCATGGCCATGCACTTCATCAAGGGAGATGGCCTCCTTTGTTGACTCCTTTCATCACCTAATAGCCTTGGATTTGATCAAGGGTGGACATGCAAAGCTTTGCCTCTAAGCTTGTCTCTCATTGGTGCATGAAAACCTAGTCATGCAAGTGACTAAACCCTTCTTGAAGCTTCTTGAAACCTCTTGGCCCTAAGGAGAGCAAACCAAGTTTGTGATCCATTTGGTCTTCTAGTTACACTTAGGTGCATTTGATTAATTTGTTTAGTTACTTGCCTAACTATCTAGTTACTTAGGTTAACTAGGTTAGTCTTGATATTTTGAGAACAGTTTTCTATCTAAAGCTTAAGTAGATAGCTAACTAGGTTTCCATAATTTAGTTACTTAACAAGCTTTCTATACTAACTTAGTTAGGTTCATGCTAACTTGGTTAAGCTTTTTAGTTTGATTTCAACAAGTCTAACCATTTTTGTGGACTTGAATCTTATTGGTCTAAAATTGTCAAGCCACTAACGTTGACCACTCTTCATTGGCTTAGGATTTAGTCTAGCAAAAAACGTTGACTGTTTCTCGAAACGTGGGTCTCACAGACTTTTCTGGGTGCATAGTCGTTTTAGAGCAGATTTCTACTGTTTTTGCGACAATAGGTACTATCAAATAAAATAATATTATAATAATATAAAATTATTTTATTGCACAGTTAAATCCTAAAAATTAAAAGATTAATAACCATATCACTTGGAATTGGGTTTAGTAAGATCCCCCAGCTCCGAATAATTAAAATAAGATTTCCCCGGCCCGAAAATTATTATTTTCTTGACTCGGAGTAAATCACACAAAACACTCAAATATAAACACGAAATAGTCAAATAAATTTTATAACATACAGAAAAACATAAAACAATACAATCAGGACAAAACGATCATTTTATCCAAAAGTTGGGGTGTTACAACTCCACTCGAGTGAAACTAACACAAGAGTAGTTTGTACTTGCAATATTTTGTTGCTTAAAATTCTAAGTACCCTACCAAGGCAATCCACTACTCTAGTATATCCTAAGGCTTAAACCTTTACCAATTACCTAGAGTGAATGCTACTAGTTCTTTCTAGTACATTCGTATATATTACACTATCTCATCACATCTTGTGTGATATCCAATGCAACATTAAGTGCCTAGGCTATTAGATACCTACCTATGGCAATCCTTAACTATTGGATGCACAAAGGGTCTAAACTTTCTCTTCTATACTAAAGGGTTGTTTTCTCTTTGAAATATCCCTAGTAGCATCCTAACACACTCCAAAAAGGATGTATAAAGAATCCCAACAAGTAGGAAACTTCATTCAACAAGATTCATATCTTGATATTTCATGGTTTATCACCTAAAAAAGTTATTTTTCATGAATGCACCAAAAGTACATCCTAACTCCTATAATTATGAAATTTTACAGCCTAATAGCCTTGTATGTTAGCTTCAGAATTCCATTAGAATCAAGTCATTTTGATATCTACATCTCAAGTTATGCAACAAAAAATACAGGCTGTCAGGATGTTGCCCTGTCTCATGCCTAGGCTTGGTTTTACCATGCCTAGGCGTGGCACTCTCTGTAGACTGACCACCCCACACCTAGCTGTGATCCCACGACAGAATCTTTTGCAGAATTCTGCAGAAGTGTGGCACTGTTCTATTAGTGCCACACATGAAATTTGATTACTTCAAAACTGTTTCTTGATGATTTGAAGTCCCAAACAAGTTTACAAACATGAGGGGAACATAAAACACCAATTGATTTCAACAAAAATGGATCCAAACGCAAAATCACTCATCAAAACCCCAAAATCTATAATTTGAGTGTTTTAGGTCCAAATGGATAGATTTTTGTTTCTAATCCAAACCCTTAGTATGAACAAGTCATAAACATTACTTATAACTCATCCAAATAAGAAAATCTCATAAAACACCTCTAGATCTCATTTTGACATATTAACCCTCAAATGAGTGAGACATGGAAGATGAGAAGAAAGTGAGTTTAGATCTCAAGAATCCCTACTTTTGGCAGCTGAGATGATCCATCTACAAGCTCTATGATTTGATCTTGAAGCCTTAGACTTGCCCTTGGACCTTCCTCCCTTGATTTCCTTCTCTTACTCTTTCTTGGTTTCCTCTTTCTCATTTTTTCTCTTCTGTTTTCTACTTCTGTTGTGGGAAGGAAAGAAAACATAAGAAGCAAAAGTTTAACTTTGCTTCTTATAAGCTAACCACTAATGTGGTATTAAATTCTTGATCTGCTATGAACACTTAGATTCCTCCGAATCCAATCTTTTTAACTTCCAACAACTTTGAAATAAATACTAAGATTCATCAAAATTATTGTTTCACCAATATCTTAATTTTTTATATCTGCTGCTAGTTAATTTGATATTAAAACACACAACTAGTATGCCTAAAAATACCAAACTAACTCTGATTGTTCTCAAATTTTAACTACACCTCATTCACCCTATTTGTGACTTAGAAACAAGCTCTCTAGGTTTATTTCCCTTAACTTAGCAATTTATGATACTATCTGAGTCATTTTAAGCTACTTTTCAACTTCTTGGTTGCAACTAAGTGCCTAAATGAACTCAGTTTGTCACAAAACTTAACTGATATGTTATACAAGTATAATAGTACTTCTGAGATCATATACAAGCCTAACATGTTTTCGGGATGTTACAACGCATAGCAATGGAGACCCAGATGGCACGTTTGGTAGCATTACAAACGTGCCAATATCATATACTATTCAGAGTATCTGGTGGATGGAAGAGTGCATAGGGCATCCCATGGATGACTTCCCTGTTCTTGAGTTCCCTCTAGAGACAGTTACTGATCCTCCACCATAGCAGTAGGATCCAGATGGTGATGGAGATGTTGTTGATGGTGTAGAGCAGGCTAAGTAGGAGGAGGACGATGGTGATGATGCAGAGGAGTAGCTCCGCTGTATACAGTGCATTCTCTTTCATGCTGATATTACTATGATTTATTTTGTATAGTGGGGACACTACTTCCCTTTAGTTTAGGAGAGTAACATGTGATATATGTTTTGGATATTATAATGTTTAATGTGTGGTGTCCCGGGGTCGACAAGGGTGGGGAGTGGTCGCCGGTGCTAAAGTTAAAAGCATCAATAAGCGGCTCCTGGCAGGCTTCTAGGCGAAGGGTCCTATGAATGAACGGAATACGCACTAGAATGAGAGGGATTCAGAGACTGTACAGGTATGGGACTGTATAGTTGATGATGACTTAAAGGAATTGATTAGGCGTAGCCATATTAACAAGTTACAACTTCTTTTCGGAAGCCTAGAACATAAGAACTCCATAGTTAAGTGTACTTGACCTGAAGCAATTGTGGGATGGGTGACCTCCAGGGAAGTTTCCTAGGATGCATGTGAGTGAGGACAAAGCATATTGAAAAGACCCGTGTTAGTTTGTGGAGACATTCATCAATCCTGCAGGCAGTCCCGGGACGTTACAAATGGTATCAGAGACGAGACCTCTCCCAGTACGGTGTGGTTCGGGGACAAACTAAGCAGAAGTTGGTGGGCATGTGGCATCCCAAGGCCGACAAGGGAAGGGAGTGGTCACTGTAACACCCCAACTTTTAGATAAATTACCATTTTGTCTTAATTATGCTATTTTATGTTTTCTATGTGTTATAAAATTAATTTAACTGTTTCGTAACTGTATTTGACTGTTGTGTGTGATTTACTCTGAGTCAAGAAAATAATAATTTTTGGGCCGGAGAAAATCTTATTTTAATTATTCTGAGCTAAGGGATCTTACGAAGCCCAATTCCGAATGATACGTGTATCGATCTTTTAATTTTTAGAATTTATTTGTACAATAAAATAATTTTATATTTTTATAATATTATTTTATTAGTAAGTACAAATAAAATGATCATAGACCCGAAAAAGTCTGTGGGATCCACAATTAGTTTGCAGGACCCACGTTTAGAAAAAGTAGTCAATGTTGATGGCTTGATTTATTTTTAAGCCAATAGGAATTAGTCAACAAAAAGGACTTGACTTGATTTGCTCCATTGGATGAGAAGGTTTAGTTTTGAATATCAACCGTTGATCTAATCAATGGTTGTAAAGATAAGCTTAATAAGGAAGGCTTTGGATATCCACTATTGATTTAATGTACGGTGGAGATTGGTCTCACAAAATGGCTAGAATCATTTGTGACCATTGGATGGGAAGTATATAGAGAAGATCTTGACCCTCT
Source organism: Ormosia emarginata (assembly GCA_029884605.1). Taxonomy (NCBI): domain Eukaryota; kingdom Viridiplantae; phylum Streptophyta; class Magnoliopsida; order Fabales; family Fabaceae; genus Ormosia; species Ormosia emarginata. The sequence goes on from JAQQTP010000074.1 coordinate 2,035,401, forward strand.
GTTTTTGAAGATGCATCTAATGGCTAGGATTTCATGGAAAAGAGATCTAATGGCTTAGATTTGATCATATCATTTGGAAGCTTCTACCTAATATCAACCTTTGATTTAATCAATGGCTCTTGAAGCTTGGTTACAAGAATGCTAATTAATTAGTAATGTAACTAATTTTCCTAATTAAGTTAGATTAAGTGTGCATAGAAACTTAATGAGATTAGTAACTTAGTTAGTATCCTATGATCACCATTAGGGTAGAACCTTCAAGAACATGTGACTAAGGCTTGAATGAGCCAATTAGAGGCAAGCTTAGGGGAGAAGCCTTTGCATGTGAACCCTTGATGTAAGCTAAGGCTAGGATGGAGTCTTGGAAGGTCAAACAAAGTGGCCACCTCCTCTTGGATGAACTCCATGACCATGCACCCATTAGGAGACCATTTCACTTCATTCTTCATCTTTGCTATCACAAAATCTCTCTTTTCTCTCTTCTAAATGAAAAACCACCATTGTTGTTTTCTTGGAGGACCATTCGGCCAAAAACCATACACCACCATCCACCCATCTAAAATTTTATCCAACCTTATTTCTCAACTCTAAACACTATTCTAAGAACATCTCTAGTTGAGAGTTCTTCCAAAATCTTTCATCTTAAGCTTGGAAAATTGCTTTGGAGATTTTTCCTAAAAGGTGAAGATCCTTGTTTTTCATTTCTAACTTCATTTCCAAGGTTCTAAGCCATGATTGATCCATGGTTTATGTTTTTCTCGTATGGTTATAACTTGTAAAAATTTATTTGAGCATGTTAGGTTTCTTGGGAGGAGATCACGAAATCATCTAGGAAGGAGAGAAAAAGATTTTATCTTCCTTAAACGTAAGAGAGAGATTTAATCTCATCAATCATGTGTGGTGATGAGAAAATGGATTGTATGTGTCTGAAGAATCCATAAGGATTCACTTGTTTGATTGTTTAAATGCTTTCCTATTTGTGTTTGATATTATTTGTATGCATGTCTATAAGCTTTAAAATATATTGCATGTAAGTTTGCATGAGTGTTCCAAAGAACACACCTATGGAGCTTTCGGGTTCAACAAAGAAAAGAGAACCAAAATGTTCTCAACAATTTTCTTAAGGAAGGATTTAATGGAATTAGGTAAATTAATGAAATCCAAAATGATTTAGAAGAAGAAAAATGATCCAAAGATCAAATGCCAAGGTTTTACTAATTTCGGCCAACATGCCTTGTAAATGTGTAATCAATCCAAAACTTATTTTCTAAAGTGTAGATTTGATGTTTAACCTAAAAAGAATGCATTTGAAATGAATTTTCAAGATTTAAAGAAGTAAACTAATTTTTTAGAAATGTAGTATAGAAGAAAAATGAACAAAACTCTTGAAAATTACTCATCTTTAAGTTTTAAAGTATAATGACCATTTTCAAAGTGTATTTAGTAGTAATAAACTAAACAAAAGAATTTTTAGAGGAAAACATAGAAAGCTCATTTTTTAATAGATTTTATAGACAAAAAATCTTGTCAAGATTTATTAAAAATTGACAAATAAAAGAGAACATTTTATAATATATTTATAACGTAAGGAAAATATTCTACATAGTTTAAAAGTATTATAAATAACTTACGCAATTTTAAAATAGAGATCTTAAAGTTTTTCGATCAAGAAAACGATTTAAAAATCTTACGTGATTGAGAAAACGATTTAAAAATACTACGCGATTTTAAAAACAGCAAAATATATTTACGCGATTTAAAAATATTTGTGAAAATGCGATAAAATTTCTACGCGATTAATTGGAACGGTGAGTTTTGCTGTCGGGCCAAAGTGGTGGACCCGGACATGTGGAGATATAGTACTGTCAAGTAGTGACGTACTATATATTGGAAATTTCTAGGTTAAGGATATTTTTGTAAAAATGACAATATTTTTAAGCTAAGGGTAATTTGGTAATTATTGTTTTATTCATGCATTGAGTTGTGTCAATTTGGTTGATATTGGTGATTGATTGATGAGGCGAATTACACCATGTTGTCGATGCGATAAGCGTAGTGTGGTTCATCTTGTGTGGACTTGGAGGCATTAGTGTGCAGAGTATTCCACATGTGGACAGTTAGTCGCTCCTCTGGGTCGTGGTAACTGGAAACACACTAATGATCTCGACACGCACTATACTTAATCAAGATCTTGTAAAGACTATTTAGTACAATGCTTATAGTACACGACGTTGGACTGTGTGCCACTACACGACGTTGGACTGTGGGCTATAGACACGACGTTAAACAGTGGAATAGTTTGGTTGGGCAGCCTAAAGTACTAATAGATCTTTATGTAACATCCCGAAAATTTATAATTTCAGAATAAATGATCGTTTTACAATATTTGGAATTTTTAAGAATTTTTTTGGATTTTTCTGAGAACATGGAATATTTTAATATTATTTCTCGTTCTACGCACACATTGAGCAGAATTGGCAAAACGACTGTAACGCTCCCAAAGTTAGAAAATTTTATTACGAATAGTCATTTTCTAATATTTGTGATTTATGTGAATTCTTTCAGAATTTTTCAGAACCGACGAATATTTTAATATATTTCTCATTTTGCGTGCACACTGAGCCGAACCGGGGAAATGAAATATTTTTCCCGAGAACCTTGAACTATGGAAACGTCGACGGGGGATCTTACTAAACCTGAGGCCGGACACAGTTTACAAGGTTTCACATTTTTCGAGAAGATTCAACAAACGAAATAATAAAACGCTGTATAAATTTTATCTGTCAGATAAATTAATACTGACTTCGGTCAACTGTAACTATTGTCCAATAAATAATAACATGTAATAAAAATCCTATCACATTATTCAAAATTTACCTTGTGTCAAATCCATTAGCTTTATTTTCAAAATAAAGATTAAATTAATTTAAGCTTGCCAAGGGAAGCTTCCTAGAAATTTCCTAACTAATCACATTTCTCTCTCTTCCCTCCATACTTCTACATGGCAGAGGCCCCTTTTTGGGAGCCAATAATCACATTTTCTTCTTCTCTTCTCTTCTCTTCTTCTCCTTGCTTCACCACCGTACACCCTCACCATTTACCATCTTCATTTCTTTTCTTCCCCACTTCCACATCTAGCTTTCTTCCATCATTCTAAGACCATCTTCCTTATGGCCATCCTTGGTTCTTCTTCTTCCTCCATTTTTCACCATTGAAGCTAAAGCTTTGAGCTTGGAGGTAAAGTCTTAACCTTTCTTTCACTTTCTTCTCATTTTCGTTTTTCTTGGTCACTTATGAGATCAAGAACTCATTTTTCCATGGTTTGAGTGAACATTATGGAAATCACTCACATTGGTGTTCTTCTTGAAGGGAAAACAAAAATCTAGGGCAAGAAGAGGTAACACCTTGTGTTGTCTTCCAAATCGGTAAGAGGGAGATGATCCTCTTCAACCAATCTTGGTAGTAAGGGAATGTCTTGTATTTGTGTTGTTATTGATTTCTGAATCCATGTATAAAGTTCTCTCATTTTTATGTTGTTCTTGATGATAGTGCATTTTGTTGGGTTTGTATGATTTATTGATGCCTCTTGCATGATTTAAAGGTATATTTGAGTATCTTGATGATTAAATATGATAAGGATTGGTTTGGTTTGAGTTAGAGGACCAGGAGAACTCTCTTTTCTACAAGTTTACGCGTGGTAATCGATTACACGGGGCTTGTAATCGATTACCAAGCTCTTAAGGGTACGAAATCGTGATTCTAGAAATCTGGTAATCAATTACATCTTGTGTGTAATCGATTACAGAGATTCTGTCTAGCTTGTAATCGATTACAAGGATGGTGTAATCGATTACCAAGCCTATGATGTTACGAAATGGTGCTTCTGGGAATCATGTAATTGATTACAACTTGTGGGTAATCAATTACGGAGGTTCTGTCCAATTGGTAATCGATTACCACATCTGTGTAATCGATTACCAGGGCCTTGAAGTTATGAATCGTGGTTCTGGGAATCATGTAATCGATTACAATGAGATTGTAATCGATTACAGAGGTTCTGTTACGTTGGTAATCGATTACCAGGGTGATGTAATCGATTACCAAGACCCAAAAATGAGATTTTTGAGCTGGAAATGATTGGAATTATGGTTCCTTGTCCTTTGTAACTCAAACATAACCTAAAAACTCTGGATTCAAGGATTTTACTTTACTTAAATGCGATAGGAATATGTATTCATACCAATAGAGAAGAAATGATTTTGAAAATGGAATTCTTGGATCCATGACATGAAAATTGTGGTAGGTAGGAACATATATTCCTAGTGAGAGTTATTGATGCAAGTGTGATTCCCTATGTGGGTTATGCAGTTATTGATTCAGTATTTAATGAGATAAGAAATGATGATGTGCCATTGAAGCAATGCTTATGTTGAATGCATCATTGATGATCATACATGTTCATGCATAGAGTCTTATGCATTGTGAATGTCCTGTGGACTGTTGTAAGGCCAAGTTGCCTAGGAGATTGAACACACCTTGGTGCGGGTGCGAATAGACTAGTGTGGGTCGTGTTATGACCTTGGGGGCGTCGGGGTGCGGGTCCCTCACATGGACAGTTTAGAGCTCCTCTGTGCCGTGGGACAAACCGATGCAAACGCACCGACGATCCAGACTTGACACTGTCCTATGTCGTGATCGAGCATGGACTGTCTGTACAATGCCTGATGTGCACGTGAAAAATATTGATTATAGTACTTTGGCTGCGGCAGTCGAGTTACAGACACGTCTCCTGATCTTTCTCTCCGACTATTTGAGTCTAGCTCCATGGAGTAGGAATTGGGAAAGCATGCATTGTGCATCGTTCATTACTGGTCTTATAAACTGTTGAGCATGAATACCTGTAAATGATTATCTAATTGTTGTGCTGATTTCTGGAAATACTATTGTGATCTGCCTACTATTGCTTACTGTTGTTCTACCTTTACTATAAATATCACTGTTATTATTGACTCTGATTGTTGCTTAGAATTGAATTACTTTTATTATAAATCCCGTTGTTGCTATTGATGAATATATGAACTGTATTGCTAGGTGGGCACTTTGCGCCGTGCTATTTTCTTACTGCCAATAGTGGTAATGAATGACGGGTGTCTCACCTCTTTCCTATATTTCTGCATTCTCTGTTTTATATTCATATTTGATAAAAGATCGTGAAGAAGATGATGAGGAATCACACCTTGCCGATAGGGTTGGGAACCTGGACAATATTTCTTCGATTTTCGTAGAAGTGCAGCTGCGTGGAGGTATTGATGTCTATTGTATCAACTGGGACGCTGAGTATCATGCGCATATGGGGTTGTGGCCTTGTCTGCTGGTAGTACCCATCCCTGGGTTACTACTTCTCCCCTTTAATGTTTTTATTTCCGCTGTATTTTATTTGACTCTGTAATTATTATATTCTATGTCATTAGTGATTCGTGTAAGTTGGCTATGAAATATATATATAAGGAACGTGATATTTTTTTATTGGTTGTATTATGGGTTGAATACATTTATAATTCATTCATGGCTCGTATTTTTTATTTATGCATAAATGTGAAAAACAAAAATAAACTCGTAAATTTTGAAACTACTGTTGTTATGACTGTGACGCACCTGGATCCAGTAACTGTGGTGTAATGACGATTGCTCTGTAATTGGTATATTTAGGTGCGTTACACTTTACGGTTCATTCTCTCTGATGTTTGTGTCTAGCTCCATGAAGTAGGAATGAGTCGTATTGCATTTGCATATGTGTCATGCATCATAACATTATTAATTGTGATATTATATGATACTGTTGTATTAAAGTTCTTGTGTTAAATTGTGTTACCATTTATGATGTTATGGTATGCTTTATTGTATTAAACTGTGATATTTGCTGTATTGTCATTTTCTTATTTGCCATGCTGGTATTGATGTATGATTATCTCACCTCTTTATATGTATTGTTTCTGTATTATTAATTATGTTATAAAAGAGTTTGAGAAAGAGGAACAACCTCTAGATTGTGTGTATCCTGAGGAGGAGGAGGAGCAGCAGACCGGGGATTAGTTCGACAAGTGTGAACCTTTCAATCATTCAATCATCCGATCCTCGATTTCTTAGTTTCGTAAGGCTAGAGTTTCACGGAGGTTCACAGGCCTGGCGATTACGCGAGGATCGAGGATCGGTGATATACTTGGGACGTTTGACTGTGTCCCTACGAGGAGAGTTTGATGCTGAACCTGTCTTCACTACGACTTTGTATCTACATCTGGAGATGCCGTTGGATCTGAGGCGTCACTGGGGAGGGCTTTTTCGTGTTCCCAGTGAGATTAACATAGTGTCAACAGCACGGACTCCTGTCCGTAGAGCTGTGAGACATCCTGGATTTCTATCACTTGAAGTTTCATCTGAGAATGATCCTTTAGAGGGTTAGGGATCTATGATGTGCACTTGGGCACTTTATGATGTTGTACTATATAATAACTCTTTACTGCTTTATTTAAATATTTTGTAGTTGTAAATTTTTTTTCATAACTTAAAACAAAATTATATGTATATTATGTGTGCGATAACAGTTTGTTTTATTTCATGTTCTATGTTATTTTATTTAAGGTTATTATGTATAAAAAGAAAAATTTTATAACTCATATTAATTATTTATCAAATATTTTATATCTTGGGTAATATTTTATTTATTTTTATTTTATTGCATCATAAATGTGACATCCCCACAAGGGTGTTACAGTCACCGGTGCTAAATTGAAAAGCATCAATAAGCGGCTCCTGGCAAGCTTCTAGGCGAAGGGTCCCATGAATGAACTGAATACGCATCGGAATGAGAGGGATTCAGAGACTGTGCAGGTATAAGACTGCATAGTTGATGATGACTTAAAGGAATTGGTTAGGCATAGCCATATTAACAAGTTGCAACTTCTTTTCGGGAGCCTAGAACATAAGAACTCCATGGTTAAGTGTGCTTGACCTGGAGCAATTGTGGGATGAGTGACCTCCTAGGAAGTTTCCTTAGATGCATGTGAGTGAGGACAAAGCATGCTGAAAAGACCCGTGTTGGTTTGTGGAGATACTCATCAATCCTATAGGCAGTCTTGGGACGTTACATAATATATAACATGTTTTGATGTTTAAAGTATGTAGTAGTGATAGTCACTATATTATCATGTTTATATATTGATTTTGGCTATTACTTATGGTTGTTGATAAAATAATTTTGATTTTTCTGATATGGAGCACATGATGTTTTGCTTGCTTAATTGAAAAAGCTGGATCTAATTGAATGCTTAACATGTTTGCCAATCGATAGTGTGGTTTTGGTTGTCTAATGATAAAAATGTTTGCAATTTGACCTCCTTTAGCGAAATTGTGACATCCCCACAAGGCAGACAGTCCCGGGATGTTACAGAAACCATATATGATCATAGAAGCATGGCGAAACATTCTAGTCTTTTTTTATGCATGATTTATATCCCACTCGTATGCACGTGTAACTTTGAAAATGATAAGAGTGTATGTCTAGAGAAAGTTTATGAAATATACATGTAGAGATATCGGGTATCCTAGAAATTATTTTTAAACTCTCTTGAAGCGAAATCCTAGATGATGCATGATTGAGGAAATGATTTGGACATTGATTGAACTGATTGAGCCTATCAAGCTTACCCTTACAAGATTATATCTATAGGTATCCTTTGAAGCTTATTAAATGTTCGGCCTTGTATATTTTTCAACCACCCTTATATTCCCTACCATGTTAACTATTCTCATGCATATGAAAGCATTGCATTTTCATCCTACCTTTGATGTTTGTTGAGTATATAACATATTATTTTTTGAAGTGAGTCCAGTGATTGAGGGTATTAATGCATGAATATTGGAGGAACCATATCTAGTAGAAAAAAAAACATTACTTTGTTAAAGAAAAACAAATACAAAACAAAACAACAAGCAAATGAATGAAATAAGGAAAAATACAAAAAAAAAAAACATTGAATGGTTCTGGAGAATTTTATTCTTTCACTTTTGAATACCCTAATAGTATCACTTGGAGGCTCAAGTCTTGAAATTGCATGTTTATGATTCTCAATGTTTGAACTGAATTCTTTCCCTTTTTGTTTTTCTGCCCATAATCATTGGCCTTACATTACAAGTTGTTGAAGTCCCTTTTAATCATCAATAATGTGTGATTTACATTAGTAGAGAAAGAGTTTAAAGACAATCTTATGGATTATATGATTCATATACATGCGTGCTCCATAAACTTATCCAGATGAGTATGACTTGAATAGGATAAGTTTAGCTTGCATGATTGTGGGAAATGTGATTTGCATAAAAAGAGGCCTTGAATGTTAGCATGCTAAGGATTATGTATGTGTGGAGTTAATTATGAAGCATTAACATTCTTCGACGGCTTATACAATCATCATACACTAGTTATGGTTAATTGAAAATTGAATTCATAATTGTTGTTGAATGTATGTTGAACATGATTTATCAAGCAAGTATGTTTAATCCTACTTTGTTTTGCTCGAGGACTAGTAAAAATCTAGGTTTGAGGGTGTGATAACTTCATAAAATGTAATTATTTATATCCTATATCTATGCTTTATATGTAACATCCCCTTTTTACACATGTTAGGCTTGTATAAGGTTACAGTAGAAGCTCAATACTTATTTAATATGTCTGCTAAATTTTGTGATGTTTCAAGTTAATTTAGGCACTTTTCTGTAACACAAAACATGCAAAATGACTATTTTAACTCAGAAAAATAGCTAAATGCTATATTAAAGGAAATAGATGTGGAAAAGTTATTTCTATGTTACAAATGAGTGAAGGAGGATGTGGTTAAATTTTGAGGACAAACAGAATTAGTTTGGTATTTTTAAGGATACCGAGTGAGTATTTAAGTACCGATTGGGTCACAACAGATATGAAAAATTATGAAAATGATGAAACAAGAATTTTGATGGATCTTAGAAATTTTTCTAAAGTTATGGGAAGTTAGAAAACTTGATTTAATAAGATTAAAGTGTTCTTAGTAGATACAAAATTGAGCGAAATGAAAAAAATGCCCTTATAACTCATCTATTAAAAGATGAGATTTCTCTCATCTTTCTCACTTCTCCCACGCAACTCCAGAGAAAGGAAAACTGAAGAGAAATCAAAGAAAGAAAGAGGAAACATGGGGGAGAAAGAAGGAGAAATGGAGGAGGAGGAGAAGAAGGAACCAAGAGGTTCATCATCTCAAAGCTTCATCATCTCCAAACTTGAGGTAGGGGTGTTTGCTATCTAGTTCTTCATCTTCTATTCTTTTCTTCATGTATGAGGCATATGGGTTTGAGAAAGAAAATGGGATTGGATGAGTTTCTTAGAGTTAGAGTAGGAAGAATTCATTAGAAATTTTAAGTATGATTGTATTTGAGTTGTGATTCTTGGCCATGATTCATGCTAGATGAGTTAGGAGTTCATATGAAGGTCGCTATGTGGTTAGGAACCTTAGTTGTGATTGGAAATCACCTAGAATTCATGAGTTGAGGATTGGATCAAGTTTAGGAATTAATAGAACAAGAAGCATGGCTGTTTTCTGCTCCAGGATTGCTGTTCTGTAATGCCTTATTCGAATACCAAGGTTGGTATTCGAATAAAGCATCACAGAGAGCTCCAAGAAGTGAAATTTCGTGGGTGTTATTCGAATACCACTAGGGGTATTTGAATAGACCCAAAACAAAGAGAAAACTCATTTTTGTCAGCCTGTACTGTTTTTATCATAACTTGAGCTACCGATATCGGAATGAGTTAATTCCAAAGCCATTTGAAAGCTAACATGTAAGACTATATGCCTACAAAATTTCATAATGTTTGAAGTTAAGATGCACCTCTGGTGCAATCTTAAAAATCAACCTTTTTGGGGTAAATATTGAGGTGTTTTGGAATAATTTAAGGTTGGATGGTTTGTGAACAACGTTTTGTTTTCTCTTTGGCTAAGATTGAGTTAGAATAATGTGAGATAAGGATGTTGGATCCCTATATGATGCAATGAGACATATTATTTTTTGATTAAGGATATGCTGATGGTATAATATGAACTTGGATTTGTTTGATTGGAAAATTGATTTCCAATGTTATGTTATGTCAAATTGATATATTTAAAAGATGTGCTTCAATGTTTATACTTTGTAAGAAAGTAATGATTACCATGATGATTAAAATGTAAATGAGGCATTGAGCCATGATATGGTATAATGTTGATGATCATGATATTGGGAAACAATATAAAAGGAATGATACAAGTAGATGAGGTTGAACGAGTCCCTCTCTACAAGCATGTATGATAATGTATAAAGAGAAAGTTTAATGTTTATGGTATTGCTTCCCTATTATATAGTGGAAGATATGATTAAGTAAAAGTTAAAGAAAGAAAGGTTTTAATATTATGCATGTGTTGTTTTCAAACATGTTATTTGATGTTTCCATGTATTGTAAATTTATGCTTGGACAAAAGGGCTCTAAGTGGCTTGGACAAAAGGGCTCCAAATGCCAAAGTTATGAATGTTTGGTAGTGCAAGGAACAAAAGGACGTCCTGCTTACCCAGAAAACAATACAAGGAACAAAAGGGCTTCTTGGAACAAAAGGGCTTCCTAGAAATAATCAAATAAAATGTGTTTTCGAAAATAAAGTCTTTTCAAAGAATCATTATATGAGCATATTTTAGGATTCTCATTAGGCATAATCATACATTACCATGCATTGCATAAAAATTTACGATTGTATATGCAATCGTCTTGTTTTGATTCAATATGAAGATTAAGGTTAAAAGCTTATTATAAAAGGTTGATAGTAGTATTTAAAGGAATTAAATGTTGTTTATAGTATGATGATAAATGTTTACGGTACATGCTATTTAAGTTGTGATGTGAATTAATTTATTATGATGTAAATGAATTATTTTGTAATTGAATGAACTGTCTACTTTGGGAAGGGAAAGGACTAAGTTTTGACTTATGCCACATTTCCAAATGATTAAGTACAATTTACGTTTTATCCCAAAGCAGCTGGATTTACCATGATGTTACGATTTCAAACTTCCTATTGAGAATCGTTGATTCTCACCCCGAACTCTTTATGTTTTCCATGATAAATCCTGAGGAGGATTCAAGCAAGCGCAAGGCAAGGAGATGAAGATTTGTTTATGTTGTTAATCTAATAGTTTTGGTTATGTAATTATATTTATGGCTTTGTAAATAAATTGATGTAATTAGTTTTGTAAATGTTTATAATCTCATACATATCAGATAGTTTTGAGGTAAAGAGCAAGTTGTCAGATGCATAAAATGTCTTGCTCTCTTACTTTGTCAAGTTTCTATATATGTATGCGTTATATATTTGTTATACAGGTTATGATTATGTTTTAAGCTTTACGTTTCAAATCTAGAAGTGACATACTTAATTCTATTTACTTAGTATATTTAGGTATGCTACAGTACCTAGAGTTAGGGTGTTACACTATAGATAGCTTAGTCCTTGTTTTTATGCATAAATGGAATATTTTAGGCTCATATTCGTCGAATTCAATCTTGATATCTTCCTATATGATCTTGAGAAAATCTTGCATATTCTTTAAGTTATTAAGTATATTTGCAACTGTTATTAACTTGGTGATTTCTCAATTGCAAGAAGGGATCCGAACAAGGAGATTGGTGGAAGATTTAGACCAACATTGGAAGAAAAAGACTAAGGAGTAATTTAGCAACCCACGCTGCGGCATGAACATGTCTGCACCATAGTGCAGACATGCTGCGGTGTAGTGACCTAAATTAATGTGTGCTGCGGCGTGAGGTGTGTCATGGCATAGCGTGAAACTAATTACTAGGCCTATAAATACTATTTTAAAAGCATTCACAAGAGAGTTTTTTGGTTAATAGAACATAACTGCTAGGGTTTCATTTTGAGATTCAGAGGAAACAAAAGGTAGCCAAGTTAGAGGCCATCTTCTTCAAGGAGGATGATTCAAGCATCAAGGACCATAATCATTGTGCCTTCTTCCCATTCCATTTACTTTCTCTTTTTCTTTGCCATGAACATGAATATTTGTGTTAGATTTTCGTGTTTCATGGATAGCTAAGCTGTATTTAGGGAATTCATTTGGATCCTTCTATGAATATTGGTGATTTTGTAACTTCTTGAGTTAATAATGATGATTTGGGTTTGTTTAACCATATTTCTCCTAATGCTCTTGATTGTTTGGCCAACTTTTAATGTGATTTGATTGAATCTATTGAACTAGACATAGGGATTTAGATTGGAGAAAATGGATATAGTTGATACATGTTTAATTTCATTCAAATGGTAGGGTGAGTTAATTAGCTAATAGGATAGACATATACCCCTTGGTCATGCATAGCAAGTGTTGAGAATAGTCCTTAATTAGTGGAGTTTGCACTAGCTCTCATGGAAACATAGTGAACTAGGCAAACAACACATGGTTAATTGACCTAGGCACATACTTTTAACTAAGTTAGTTTCTCAAACTAATTAAACCCTTTCATTTATGTTTCTTAAGAGGATTGCATATATCAATTGAAGAAGGGGGTGAAGAAGGATTCCCTATTATCTAATCATTATCTCTTATTTCCAAATTCATTACATTTAAGTCTTGACTTCATCATTATCATATACACACCTTTTGTAACAACCCAGGACTGCCTGCAGGATTGATGAGTGTCTCCACAAACTAACACGGGTCTTTTCAGCGTGCTTTGTCCTCACTCACACACATCCTAGGAAACTTCCCAGGAAGTCACCCATCCCATAATTGCTCTAGGTCAAGCACACTTAACCATGAAGTTCTTATGTTTTTGGCTCCCAAAAAGAAATTGCAACTTGTTGATATGGGTATGCCTAATCAATTCTTTTAAGCCATCCTCAACTATGCAATCCCATACCTGCACAGTCTCTGAATCCCTCTCATTCCGGTGCGTATTCAAATCATTCATGGGACCCTTCGCCTAGAAGCCTGCCAGGAGCCATTCATTGATGCTTTCTCTTAGCACCAGCGACCACTCCCCACCCTCGTCAGCCCCGGGACGCCACATGCCCACCAACTTCCACTTAGTTCATCCCCGAACTACACTGTACTGGGAGAGGTCCTAGCTCTGATACCATCTATAATGCCCCGGGACTGCCTGCAGGATTGATGAGTGTCTCCACAAACTAACACTGGTCTTTTCAGCGTGCTTTGTCCTCAGTCACACGCATCCTAGGAAACTTCCTAAGAGGTCACCCATCACACAATTGCTCCAGGTCAAGCACGCTTAACCATGGAGTTCTTATGTTTTAGACTCCCGAAAAGAAGTTGCAACTTGTTGATATGGCTACGCCTAATCAATTCCTTTAAGCCATCCTTAACTATGCAGTCTCATACCTGCACAGTCTTTGAATCTCTCTCATTCCAGTGCGTATTCAGTTCATTCATGGGACCCTTCGCCTAGAAGCTTTCCAGGAGAAGCTCATTGATGCTTTCTCTTAGAAATGGCGACCACTCCTCGCCCTCGTCGGCCTCGGGACACCAACATATGGCGTCCTGGGGCTGACGAGGGTGGGGAGTGGCTGGCATCCCAGTCCGACGAAGACGGGAGTGGGCGGCTTGGCATCCCGGGGCCGACGAGGGCGGGGAGTGACTGGCGGTGTAATTGAAAGCATCAATAAGCGTCTCCTGGCAATGCTTCTAGGTGAAGGGTCCCATGAATGAACTGAATATACACTGGAATGAGAGGGATTCAGAGACTATGTAGGTATGAGACTGCATAGTTGATGATGACTTAAAGGAATTGATTTGGCGTAGCCATATCAGTAAATTACAACTTCTTTTCGAGAGCCTAAAACATAAGAACTCTATGGTTAAGCATGCTTGACCTGGAGCAATTATAGGATGGGTGACCTCCTGGGAAGTTTCCTATGATGCGTGTGAGTGAGGACAAAGTACGCTGAAAAGACCTGTGTTGATTTGTGGAGACACTCATCAATCCTGCAGGCAGTCTTGGGATGTTACAGATGGTAACAAAGCTGGGACCTCTCCCAATACAGTGTGGTTCAGGGACGAACCAAGCAGAAGTTTGTGGGCATGTGGCATCTCGGGGCCAACGAGGGTGGGGAGTGGTCGCCGATGCTAATTGAAAGCATCAATAAGCGTCTCCTGGCAGTGCTTCTAGGCGAAGGATCCCATGAATGAACTGAATAAGCATTGAAATGGGAGGGATTCAGAGACTATGCAAATATGGGACCGTATAGTTGAGGATGACTTAAAGGAATTGATTTGGCGTAACTATATCAACAAGTTGCAACTTCTTTTCGGGAGCCTAGAACATAAGAACTTCATGGTTAAACATGCTTGACTTGGAACAATTATGGGATGACTGACCTCCTGTGAAGTTTCCTTGGATGGGTGTGAGTGAGGACAAAGTACGCTGAAAAGACCTGTGTTGGTTTGTGGAGACACTCATCAATCCTGCAGGTAGTCTTGGGATGTTACACCTTTCCCCTATTAAATGTTCTTGAATAGAATTAATTGAGCTATTGGTTGATATTTAGCATTGTCCTCGTGGGAACGATATCCTACTTATCATTTTATTACTTGTGCGACCCATGCACTTGCAGTACAAAAAGGGACAAACAATCCTTCAAGGGGGAGTACGACCCAATCAAAACTGAGGGTTGACTTAAGGAGATGGAGAAGATTTTCGCTGTTATAGCTTGCTCGGATGAGTAGAAAGTGCTTTTTGCTTCCTATATGTTGGAAAGGGAAGCGGAAGATTGGTGGACAAATACTAAGAGATTGTTTGACGCTTCAGGGACTCTTGTTACATGGGAGACCTTCAAAGATTCATTCTTAGAGAAGTATTTTCTGCAAAATTTGCAAAATGCAAAGGAGATGGAGTTCTTGAGGTTAGAGCAAGGTGATATGTCTGTTGGTCAGTATGTAGCCAAGTTTAATCAGTTGTCCAAATTCTCATCCTACATCAGAGTTAACACTGATGAGAGATGGAAGTGTGATTAAGAAATGATGTCCAGAAAGCTATTAGACCATTTGAGATCCGAGACCTTGCAACCTTGGTGAACAAATGTAGAATAATAGAAAGGCATGATGGGAAGCCTTCAGTGGAACAAAAGTCACAAAGCTCTCAGAAGAGAAAGCATGGTGATGAAAAGTTCGAGAAGGGATCCTTTAAACCCTGCTTTCCTTAGGGTAAAGGCAAGCAGGTTCAGAAGTAGTTATGGGGCCTAAGTGTCCCAAGTGTGGAAATCAGCAAGAAGACAGACCTTGTTCGGTGTGCTTTGTGTGTGGACAGCCCGAGCATTTTGCTAAGGATTGTCCTCAAAGGAAAAAAAGCTATGTCTATCCTGAGACCTTAAGCTAATGGAAGAGTTTACACTCTAGGTGATGAAGAGTTAACTGAGTCTTTGGACCATATCCAAGGTAAAGACATAATTCACGATCATCTTTTAACTGTGTTATATGATTCGGGAGCATCTCACTCCTTTGTTTCTTATGATTATGTGCATATGCTGGATTTACCTGTATATGAACTTTCATATGACTTGTCTGTGTCTACTCCCACCGATAAACCTGTTGCAACTTCAAAAGTGAGTCTTGATTATTGTATAAAAGCAGAAGATAGGACTTTCTTTGTAAATCTTATTTGTTTACCCCTTGTAGATATTGATGTCCTTCTTGGCATGGATTGGTTGTCCTCCAACCATATAGTTTTGAATTGCTCAGATAAAACCCCTATGTTCTTGTCGAAAATACCTTCTAGAGTTGTTCTTTTTGAGTCAGTGTATCTCAATGCGAATCAGGTGAATCACTATTTAATGAGGAAGCTCTAGGATATGTTCTCCTTTTCTCTCTAAGTGCTGAGGTTGAGCAGGGCATAGATGATATACCTATGGTGAGAGAATATCTTCAGGTATTCCTGAGTGAAATAGTTGAGTTGCCACCCAAGCGAGAAATAAAGTTCACTATAGATTTAGTGCCTCAGACGGGACCTATATCTATAACTCCCTATAGGATGGTACCATTAGAGTTAGTAGAACTCAAAAGGCAAATTGAGGAATTATTGGATAATCAATTCATAAGATCAAGTGTTTCTCCGTGGGGAGCACCTGTGCTTTTAGTGAAAAAGAAGGATGGTACCATGAGGCTTTGTGTTGATTACAGGCAATTGAACAAGGTAACCATAAAAAAATAAGTATCTATTGCCTAGGATATATGATCAAATGGATCAGCTGAGAGGAGCTTCGATTTTCTCAAAGATTGATCTTAGATCCGGGTATCATTAGATAAGGGTTAGGGAAGAGGATATCCCTAAGACCGCTTTTAGAACTAGGTATGGACATTATGAGTACCTTGTGATGTCTTTCGGGTTGACAAATACACTAGCAATGTTTATAGATTACATGAACATGATCTTTAGACCCTACCTAGATTAGTTTGTAGTAGTGTTTATTGATGATATCCTAATCTTTTCTAAGACAATGGAGGAGCATAAGTAACACGTGAGGATAGTTTTAGAAACCCTTAAGGAGAAGAGGTTGTTTGCCAAGCTATCTAAGTGTAAGTTCTAGCTTACGCAAGTGCAGTTTCAAAGCCACGTGATATCTCATGGTGGGAATTCAGTGGACCCAAGTAATGTTGATGCAGTGTTACAGTGGGAGAGACCCACCACTGTGACCGAGATCAGGAGATTCTTGGGCCCGACAGGGTACTATAGAAGGTTCATAAAGGGGTTTTCTCAGTTAGTGCTACGCTTGACTAGATTGACTAGGAAATGTAGTACTTTCGATTGGAATTTGAGTTATGAGAATAGTTTCCAAGATTTAAAGTTGAGGTTAACCACTACACCAGTTTTGAAAATTATAACATCATCTTCAACATGTTAGACTAGTAAATGGTTACAGAGGTAACTTAATACTTGCTTAACATGCCTGTTTAATTTGTGACAATCTGAGTTAGTTTAGGCATTTTGTTACAAGCCGAAAGGTGAAAATAGCTTAAAATGACCCAGATTAGCATAAATGGTTTAGCTAATAGAAATAGACGAGGATAATTTATTTCTAAGTCACAAATGCATATTCTGTGATGTGGTTTAAGTTTGATAATTTTCAGAGTCAGTTTGGTAATTTTAGGCATACTGGTTGTCTAATTTTAAGCCGGAATGACTAGTCACAAATATGAAAAATGATGGTTTTGGTGCAACAATATTTTTGATGAATCCTATAATTTATTTGAAAGTTGTTGGAACTTGGAAAACTTGGTTTAGCTAAAGTTAAGTGTTTTTAGAAAATCGAGAATTTCCAGTATAGTAACTAAAGGCCCTAAGCTATCCACAGTTTAGCCTTCTTTCTTGACTTCTTTTATGTGATATTTTTATCATAACTCATTCTTCTTTCACGGTTGAAAACAGAACAGGGAGAGAAGGAAGAGAAAAGAGAAAAGAAGGAAGAGAAGAAAAGGAAAACTAAAGGGAAAGGGAAGCTTGAAGACTTGTGATCATTTCTTCACCATCTCCAACATATTCTGAAACTTAAAGAGCTTGAAGGTAGAGGTTCTTGAACTTAGTTTCATCTTTTTCCTCATTTCTCCATGTTAGGTTTGATTGACGTCTAATATGTCAAATTGAGTTCTTGTGGTGTGATATGTGATTTTCTTGTTTAGATGAATTATAAAGGTTGTTTATGACTTGTTTATGCAATGAGTATGGATTAGAAACTAAAACTATCCATTTTTTTTTACCTAAAATGCTCAAATTGTAGGTTTTTGGGTTTTAATGGGTGATTTTGTGTTTGGATCCAATTTTGATGAAACCAATTGGTGTTTTGTGTTTCCTTCATGTTAGTGAACTTGTTAGGAACTTAAAATCACCTAGAAACTAGTTTGAAGTGATCAAAATCTGTGATTTGTCCCAATGGAACAGTGCCACGTTCTGCAAAATTATGTTGAACCATGTTTATGCCTAATGTAATCGATTACAAGGTTGATGTAATCGATTACAAGGCTCCTGGAAGGGATGTAATCGATTACAAGGAGAGTGTAATCGATTACCGGGGTTTTGGAATTTGTTATAATCAATTACAACAAGGGTGTAATCGATTACCAAGTTTTTGACTTTGTTGTAATTGATTACAACAATGGCGTAATCGATTACAAGCTCCATGTTTATGGAAAAACTGAGTTTTTCTTGATGGGACCATTTGTGCAAGTCTTTTTGGATGTTATGAGACACTTATGGAGATATTTGTTGGGAAGAATTATCAACATGCATATATGAAAAGGTTAGAAATGCTTAGACATTCAAAGTGTGATAGAATGCCTAGGTTGGTGTTTAGAACTTTGGTCATCATGAGGTTGACTTCTAAATCACTTGAGAGTGATTATGTGATGTTCTAGATACTATTTAGCTGAAGATATGAATCTTGCTACCTTTGTTGGACAAGTGAGGCTAAGGTTCCTATGTTCAGGTATTTAATGATGGCTTGGATAATTAGTTTTCAAACTTGGTATTTGTTAATTTCCTATGTATTGTGACCTTAAATGGTGTGCACAACCATATAGCCAGAGAACAAGGTGTTGATATAGATTCTCGTAGCTAGTATGCTATTTTGGTTAGGGTTACCGGTATGGGGGTGACAATTGTACTCTTATGTTGGTAAGGGGAAAGTGTTTACCTATTACCAAGAGGGAGTAGGCTTTTGGGCTTATTCTACTTTGAATATACAAGAAACAGAGGTTTATGGGAAATTAAGCAAGTAGCTTGTGTTTTCAAATTTCAAAACTTGCATTTACATTGCATAAACATTATATTAGTACTTGCTTGAGCATAACCATACCTCATCACATAAAGCATTGTGTGGTTGACAATTGTATGGGCAGTTATCATTGCTTAATCGATTGATTGGTTGGTCGTTTGTTTGATAATATCTTAGGATTGTATGAGCGATCTTTTGATGTTATTGATTATCAGGTACTTATATTGTTTATATTATTAACGTGCTCAGTTATTTATTTGTTGTAAATGATTAACTACTGGTCTTGGTATGCGAATACTGAGAAATTGTGATTTTCTCACCCTTGTATACTTCATGTAATTCCAGGTGAAGATCCTCCAAAAGAAAAAGGCAAGAAAAAGAAGAAACAGAAGTCTTAGTTTAGTAGTTGTACTTCTTTTTTATTCTAGTTCTATATTATTACCTTTCTAGTGTTATGTAAAAGTTTATGTATACGATATGGTTTGTTAGCCAGAGATGTATGTATATATGATCTTTTTATCATTCGAGGCTTTCTATATTAACTATAAAAGTTATTATAGATTTTTTAATTACTTGCATTCTTAGAAGTGGCACGTTTAATATAATTTATCATGAAATTTTCCTCAAATTTTACGAAAAATTGTGTTAGGGTGTTACATTATGATATCAGAGCAGTTCATCCTGTTGAGCCGGGGTATGTACTGACTATGCATTCCTTTGTGTGTTATGCATTTCTTTGTCTCTTGTTTGAAGTATTGGATTGTTATTAGCTATTGTTACACGAGTACATGATATTGAGGACTGATCAACTCAATATGCATTGTTTTGTGTATGCAGGAAACTATGGCACCAAAACGAAAAACCCGTCAGACAAGGAACTCATCTAATGAAGACCCTAGTATGGCTGGAGCCTTTATGGCGATGGCTGATGCCTTAAGGAACCAAACAACCGCTCATGTTGAAGCTATTAGAGAGCAAACTGCTACTACAAACAGGATATTTAAAAGAAGAATGAGTTGTGATAAAAATATCACATAAAAGAAGTCAAGAAAGAAAGGTAAACCAAGTTACTATATTGGAAATTCCTGATCTGCTAAAAACACTTAACTTTGGTTAAACCAAGTTTTCCAAGTTCCAACAACTTTCAAATAAATCATAGGATTCATTAAAAATATTGTTGCACCAAAACCATCATTTTCCATATTTGTGACTAGTCATTTCAACTAAAAATTAGACAACCAGTATGCCTAAAATTACCAAACTCACTCCAAAAATTCTTAGGTGGAAAACAGATTTTCTTAGGTGAAGAATGTCTGACATAGGTTTGGTTTTGGAGCTGGAGAATGGTTTGAGACAGGATTGTCTTTAGTTGATAATGATGAGTTGGATATCACTATTGAAGGTGGGATTCCTTCGAGTGTGATGTCTGATGGAGATCTTTGAACCTTAGTTGTGAGAGACTAAGTGTTGATGGCGAGCGAATTTTGGGGACAAAATTCTAAAAAGGTGGGGAGAAATGTAACACCTGTGAAAATATGATAGACTTATATATGGTTACGAAGGTAGCCTATTGCCTATTTATCATGTATGTTAAGTTTTGTGACTGTCTGAGCACATTTGGCACTTTACTGTAACACTATGTACGAAAAATAGTTGTTATTAGCTCCAGAAGTGGCTTAAACTGCTTAGTTAATAGAAATAAATGTGGAGAATTTGATCCTAAGTCACAAATGTGTGAACTGTGCTACAGTTAAAATTTGAGGTTAATCAAAGTTAGTTTGCTATTTTTAAGAATACTGATTGTATGTTTTAATGTCAGATTGACTACTAGCATATATGGAAAAATATGAAAATGGTGAACTCAGATTTTTGATGAATCATAGGATTTATTTTAAGTCTGTTGGAAGTTAGAGAATTGGTTTTGGTGAGATCTGTGTGTTCTTAATAGATTGGGGGTTTTAGTACTTGGCTATAAGAAGCTAATTTAGATTTATCTTCCTCATATCTCACGGCTGGAGAAGGAAGAAACAGAAAATAGAAGAAAGAAAAGAGAAAAGAGGAAGAGGAAAGAAAGAAGAACCAACAGAGAAAGAAGAAAGAACAAGTGGAGAAAGGGAGAATCTAAGAGCTTAGATCTATCCTTGGCTTCATCTTCAAGACCTTGAGGTAGGGGGAACATTGCTTGCGACACTTTCTTTTCCTTTTTTTCATCTTATCCACGAGGAGCTATCATGAGGGGAATGGATTTTTAGTGTCATTCTTTGATGTTTTATGCTTGGATCTTGTTGTGGAACTTGAGAATAGCATGCTTTCAAGTTGTTTGATGCTTGATGATGAGTTTTTATTACTTAGACACCTTTGTTTTCCATTTGAGATGAAAATGGGGTTTTAGGATTTAAGTAGTTGATTAAATCCATGATTCATGGTTTTGAGTGAAATCAAAGTGAAATAAGAGTTGCTATATGTAGATGGACCTTGTGGAAGGTTGGAAATCACTTGGATGTGAGATTTGAGTGATTGGAGGAGGGGTAAGTTCCAATGGAATAGTACCAGGTTCTACAGAATTTTGCAAAAGTTTTTGTCACAGGATCATGCCTAGGCGTGACTGAACCACGCCTAGGCGTGGGAGGATCAGTTTTCAGTTTTGGTGAGACAGAGAGTATCACACTTAGGTGTGAAGGAGCTACGCTTAAGTGTGGTTTACTAGGAGTTACAAGGATGTTGCCTTACCACCTTCACACCTAGGCATGAGTGGGTGGCTCCTCGGTATGACTTCCAGTGTTAATCAAGTGTTGATTCTTGATGTTTTGAGGATTCCTAAGCGTTAGGATCTTTCATATATGCTTTTTAAAATGTGTTGAGGTACCTATGGAAGTATTTCAAGGAGGAAATTACTACCTAGTTGATGAGAGGAAAGTGTTAAACCTTAGGCAACTAATGGTTTGGGGAATGCCATAGACTAACATTTAGACTCTTGATCTATATGGGATTGATGTTGTTATCATTTGTGATAATGGTATGCTTGTGAAACATAGTTGAGGTGAGTGATATACTCTTTATGTTTGTTAAGTAGTAAAGGTGAGTAATATCCTTACTACTTTTGTGATGCTAATTAAGGAGAATAATTAGACATGATTATATATATCATTGTATGTTTTGCCTTTATTGAAAGATGTGAGCTCCATAGATGAGAGTAATCTATATTAGACAAGATGGATGGTATTATTCCTATTATAATGGCTTTGAGGATGGATTTCCTTATTGTTGTTGATGACCATGTAGTTGATTGACTTTACTACCTAGAGAGGGTGATCATGCATGATTGTAAGTGAAGAGGTAACATACCTTCCATATTATTGTCATGAGTTATGGTTAGTTAGTCCCTCATACCCTGTGGATTGCTAGAACTGGGTTCCAGTGCTTGTTCAAGACTTGGGATGGACTTCTTTCGTTTTATTCAGGACTCATGCATTCATGATATTACCATGGAATTGGAGTTCCTGAATATGGTATCATGACATTACCATGGACTTGGTTTCATAACATTACTCATTTCATACTTAGGATTTGCATAGACATATACACTAGACATAATTTGGCATAGCATGACAATTGTATAAGCGGTTGCCACCATGACATGAACTCATGACATTGCAATTGTATGGACAATTGCGTATCTCTGAGGCAGAGTTGTTATTGTTGTGTCTCTGCGATGGAGACGATGCTTTGGTATCTCTGAAATAGAGATGTTGATTATGTCTCTGTGATAGAGATGATGTTTTTGAGTGTCTGGTGATCACTTGAAAACTGTTTGTGATAAAATGAGTTTTTATGTAAACTTATAAAATGAGAATCTATTTCGGGAAGAGAAAGGATATGGTTTTGGCCTTTGCCACCTTTCTGGTTTGTACAACTATGTGACTTGAGTTTAGAAAATATGTTTTTCCTCGAAATGGCTAGAATGATTGTGATGACATGTTTTATGGATTAATCTATTGAGAATATGTGATTCTCACCCCTTGTGTGTGTTTCCATAATGATTCCAAGGAGGAAGACTTGTGGAAAGTGAAGTGCAACCAGGAGCTTGGAGTGCTTAGCTTAGTGTAGCTTGGTAGTTTCTTTTGATATTATGTACATATTGTATTTATGAGAAATACAGTTGTGGTGTAATATTTATATATTCATTTGTGGCTCATATTTTCTATATAATGATGTTATGTTATATTTGAAATTGTATAGCTGTGAAAGTAACAGGTCTGAATCTAATGATTGTGGTGTTATACTATGGTTATTAAATTTAGGATGTTACTTTTAGGGTGTGTTCTGATGCAACATAGAAGGGTAATTACCTATGCATCAAGGCAGTTGAGGCCGCATGAGGAGAACTGCCCTACTCATGATTTGGAGTAAGCTGCAGTGGTGTTTACCTTAAAGGTTTGGAGACATCACTTATACAGAGTCCAATTTGAGGTGTTCAATTATCATAAGAGTTTAAACTACTTGTTTGATCAGAAAGAGTTGAAAATGAGCCAGAGAATATGGATAGAGTTCTTACAGGATTATGACTTTGAATTGAAACACCATCCGGGAAAGGCCAATGTAGTGGCCAGTGCACTAAGTAATAAATCCCTAGATGTTTCAGATGATGATCTAAGAGAGTGAACTTCTTGTGAGTTTTAGAGATTTGAGTCTTGTAGTGACTGTGTTAGCACATAGTCTCTATGTGAGTAAAGTGGACATGGTGAATGACTTGAGGTTTTAGAAGCTCAAAGGAAAGATGAGACTCTAGGGGATGTACTTGAGCAAATCTTCTTAGGAAACCCGAAGGAGTTTGATGTGGAGGATGATTGAATGATTAAGTTTAGAGGTAGACTTTGCATTCCAAGTGAATTCGGAATCAAGGAATGGATCCTTGAATTGGCTCATAGAAGTCATTACACCATCCATCCCGGGACCACTAAGATGTACCAAGATTTGAAGAAGATGTTTTGGTGGCCTGGAATGAAAAAGGACATCGCAGAGTTAGTGTCAAGGTACCTAACTTGTCAAAAGGTCAAGATAAAACACCAAATACCCTCTAGACCTCTACAGTCCTTAGGAATCCCTAAGTGAAAATGGGATAACATCATAATAGATTTTGTCATGGGGTTACCCAAGACTCAGCCAGGGTTTGATGAGGTTTGGGTTATTGTGGATAGATTAACCAAGTCCCACTTTCTGCCCATTAAAGCTAACTACTCCTTGGACAGACTAGTGCAGTTGTACCTGTAGGAGATAGTTAGATTGTATAGTATTCCCATTAGTATAGTTTCTGATAGAAACCCTCAATTTACATCTAGATTTTGGGGAGCCTTGCAAAAAGCTTTTGGGACAAAGCTTAGTTTGAGCACAACATATCATCCACAGACTAATGGTTAATTGAAAAGGACTATCCAAACCCTTGAGGATATGTTTAGAGCATGTGTGCTAGAGGAAAAAGGTAGTTGGGATAAGTTCTTGCCTTTAGTGGAGTTTACTTACAATAACAATTATCATTCCAACATAGGTATGGCACCGTATAAGGCACTTTATGGTAGGAAGTGTAGATCCCCTTTATGTTGGTATGAGATTGGAGATAAGACCATCTTAGGACCTAAGTTAGTACAGTAGACCATGGATCAGATTCGAATGATCAGGAATAGGTTAGTTATGGCCCAAAGTAGGCAGAAGAGTTATGCTGATAAAAGGAAGAGACCTCTAGAGTTCGAAGAGGGAGAACATGTTTTCTTGAGAGTTACTTCTACAATTGGGATTTGCAGAGCATTGAGAACACAAAAGTCAAATTCTTGTTTCATTAGTCCCTACCAAATCCTCAAGAGGAGAACACAAAAGTCAAACCTTCATAATGTCTTTCATGTATTGCAACTAAGAAAGTACAATCCAGATCCTTCACATGTCATAAGGAATGAATATGCCCAGTTAAGGGATAATCTGTCTTATGCATTGCAATCGATAAGGATTGTAGACAGAGGGATCAAAGAGCTTAGAGGTAAGTAGATTCCTCTAGTGAAGGTGCTTTGGGATGGAGCAGGTTTTAAGGAAGCTAGATGGGAGTTGGAGTCCCACATGCAACATGACTACCTGCAATTGTTTATATGAAGTAAGCAATTTTGGGGACAAATTATAAAAAGGAGTGGAGAAATGTAACATCCTCTTAAACATGCTAGACTTGCATATGGTTATAGAGGTAACATAATACAAGTTTAGCATATTTGTTTAATTTTGTAACTTTCTGAATTAGTTTAGTTACTTTGCTGTAACACTGTAAGTGAGAAATAATTATTATTAGCTTAGGAAATGACTTAAAATGCTTAGTTAATGGCAAAAAATATGGAGAATTTGTTTCTAGGTCACAAAGGTGTGGAATGTGATATGGTTAATTTTTGAGAGTTAACTGAGTCAATTTGTTTTTTTAAGTACAATGAGTGAGTGTTTAAGTACCGGATTGATGAATCACAAATATGGAAATATATGGTATTGATGAATTTAGGATTGAGGTGAATCTTAGGATTTATTTTAATACCTATAGAAGTTAGGAAACTTGTTTCTGTAACATTAAAGTTTTCTTAATAGATATAAAGTTTCAACATAATATCTTTAGATTTATTAGGTTTTCCTTATGTTCCACGACCTTGTTTTCTCTTGTTTCATTGACTTTTCTCTTGTTCTCACCCACTCTCACGTTTTGCAAACCAGTGGCAGCTAATGGAGAAGAGAAAAAAGAGAGGAAAGGAAAAGGAAAATAGAAAGAAGGCTAAAGGCAAAGCAAAAGCTTGAGTCCATCATCCATACTACTTGAGGTAAGGGTGTTTATTCTTTTGATTTCATCTTTTTCTTTCAAACTCTTGATACATGAGGTATGCATGGGTTATTAGAAATAGGTTTTTGAGAGTTTTCTCAATGATTGGAGTTGGATGAACATGATCTAAGGTTTTTGGTGTTGTGGCTATGTTCTTGCAACTCCTTTAAAACTTGTTTTGAAAACACTTGGGTTGAGGAGTGTTGTTCTTGAGTTGGGAGGATTTTTGGGTTAAGTTTCCATGTGAGTAAACTCTGTATGCACCAGATAACCGATTATGGTAGTGGCCTAACCGATTATCTAGGTTGAGCATTTTGTTGTTAAAGTAGATAACTAGTTATGGGAGTGCCATAACCGATTATCCAGCCTTGGCAGACATCCAAGCCAAGCAATAACCAGTTAGGAAACAAGCCTAACAAGTTATTGGCTCGTGGCAGGGAGTCATACCATGTGATAACTAGTTAGCTGGGTGTGCTAACCGATTATTCTAACAACTAGAAAACAGATTTGAGGGGTCTTAACTGATTAATCATGAGGATAACTGGTTAGTAATATTTGAAAAATAGAGTTTGGTACTCTTTGGGCTAAGATTAACATGAGTTAGGTTGTGTATTGGTTATTAATGATCCAATTAAATTAGTCTATGGAAGTTTAGAGACTTAAAAGTTTTAGTTCCTTCTTTAAGAGTTAAAGTTGAACTAATTTCTTCCTTTTTGGGTATAGTTGAGCTGGGATTGGTATGTGAACCATGTTTTGCTCTCTTGTCCCTTAAAGTTAAACTATAAGAATATCCTAGGGACATGGGTTGGTTCCTTTATGAGATAAAGTTGAGTCAAGTGTGCATGTTTCTAGTTTTTATTTTTTCACTTAGTTAGAGTGAACCTTGTGAAGGGTTTGTGTTATGTGAACACTTTGCATGTTTTTTTACACTTGTTATTCCGACGAATTATGACTTTATATGGTGTGCATAACCATTTAACCAGAGAATAATGATTAGTCTAAATTCTCGTAGCTAGAAAGCTATTATGGTCAGGGTTACCAATACATGGGGTAATAGTAGTACTCTTACTATTGTGAGGGCAAGGAATCCACCGATGACCAAGTAGTATAAGGGCACTTTTGCCTATCCTACTTAGACAGATACAAGAGAACACAGTTCTTGGGAATGAGTGAGTATCATGTGTTTTCTAAAACAAAAACCTACCAAGCATTGCATAAGCATATTATTAGGACATTTCTCTTCCATGATCATTTTATATATTATACATTCTATTATTTAACAATTGTATGGGCAGTTGTCTTTCTTGTAGGTATTGAATTATGATAAGGTTGTGGTTTGTTTTATGAGTATTACATAGTGAGTATTTATATGCTCTTATAGTGATGAGTAGAGTCTTATTTATCTATTGCAAACATAATCTGTTTTGACTGAGTTTGTTTATACCTCGTGAATGTTATAAATGTTGATTTTGGAATACTTATATTGAGAAATTGTGAATTCTCACCCCGTTGTGCTTCTATGTAAATCTAAGTCAAGACCCTAAAAAGGGAAAGAAGAAGAAGAAGCAAAAGACTTAAAATAGTTTATTTTGTTTCTCTTGACACAAAGCATGTATTTATTTATATAGCTTTGATTTTGTGTAAAGTTTGTATATAACAATAAGTCCTTTGGTGGCTAATATTGCATATATATAAACTTTTCTTCCCTCTTGGCTCTCTTTAATTGCTTGTGCAGTTATTATGGAATGTGTAAGACCCGTGAAAAACATGATAGACTTGTATATGGGTATGGAGGTAGCTTGATACCTGATTATCATGCCTGTTAAATCTTGTCACCTTCTGAGCATGTTTAGTCACTCTCCTACAATGTTATGTATGGAATATAACTGTTTTTAGTTCTGCTAATGGCTTAAACTACTTCGTTAGTGGAAATAAATGTGGAGAGTTCATTTCTAGGTCACAAATGTGTGAACTGTGCTGCATTTTAATTATGAGGTTAATCAGAATTAGTTTGGTATTTTTAATCATACTGGTTATGTGTTTTAATGCCGGCTTGACTACTAGAAGATATGGAAAAATATAGAAATGATGAAACAAGATTTTTGATGAATCTTAGGATTTATTTTAAACTTGTTGGAAGTTAGGAAACTTGATTTGTCAAAATCTAAGTGTTCTTAGCAGATCGAACTTCCCAACTTAGGTCACTTAAATGACTTAAGTATCCCACGGTTCCTTCCTTATTTTTTGCCTGGACTTTCTTGTTTAAAATAAGATATTTCTCTCATTTTCTTTTCATTTCACACGGCAACCACAAGGAAGAGCAAAGGGAAAGAAAAGAGCGAAGACCAAGGTGAAGTAACAACAACCAATGAGAAGGAAGAGCTTAGTGGTGGAGAGGAGCTGCTAAGTGACTTTATTTTTGGTCATTAATTGATGAAGACCGTGTAGTTGATGGATTTCACTACCAGGAGTGTTGTCTTTTGGACGGATTTCCAATGCTTGTTCAAGTCTTGAATGGACTTCCTTCATTTTGTTTAGGACTCATGCATTCATGACATTACCATGGAGTTTGTATCATACATTATACATTTCATACTTAAATTAGTGCATAGGCATACACACTAGACATAATTTGGCATAGCATGATAATTGTATAGTGGTTGCATGTCTCTGAGATGGAGATGTTGTTATTGTGTACTTCTGTGATTGAAATGTTATTTTGGTAATTATAAATTCTCTATGAATGTATAAAATGCTGGTTTTGGAATACTTCTATTGAGAATTGTGATTTCTCACCCTAATTGTGTTTCCATGTAAATCTAGGTGCAAATTCTTCAAAAAGGAAGAAGAAGATGTAAGAAGATTAGTATAGTTATAGGCTTGATGTTGACAAAGCTTGTATATTATACTAGAATCTTGTTGTTTTGAAAGTTTATGTATTACAATGTGTCTATTGAGGCAAGGACGTTTATATATAACTTTTGTTATCGTGGCTCTCCATAATTATTTGTACAAATGTTATGGGTTTAGTTGATGTATGTTTTGAAGTAGCAGACAAGTATTTGTTATTCTTATATATGTCAAATATATTGGGATAGAAATATTATGATGTTACATTATGGTATCAGAGCAATTCTTCTTGTTGAGTCAGGGTATAGACTGACTATGCTTATACATGTTTAGAGTTGGTTGTGTATTTCTTGTCTCTTATATGTGATGTTTGAGTAAAATTGCATGACTTGCCCTGTGTTGGGTGTTGTTAGCTATTGTAGCACGGTTACATGATATTGAGACTGATAAACTCAATATGGATTGTTTTGTGTGTACAAGAAACTATGGCACCTAAGAAGTGAGCTAGAGAAACCAGGAATACATCTAGTGAAGGTACTGATATGGCCACAACTTTTATGGAAATGGCTAATGCCATGATGCATCAGACAGAGCAGGCAGCCACTACTGCTAACGCAATGAGAGAACAGACAGAAGTAACTGCTAGAGTGCTAGAGAGGTTAGGACCGCAACAACTAGTACCATCATCGGTACCACCACCAGCATAGGAGGTACCAGTAGGGAGAAACCAGAATTTTCTTGATATTTCGAAGTTTAGGAAGATGAATCCTCCGATGTTCAGGGGCGACTACGATCCGGTGAAAACTAAAAAGTAGTTAGTCAAGTCAAAGAAGATCTTTGGGGTAATGGATTACTCATATAAGCAAAGAGTTTCCTTTGCTTCCTTAATGTTGGGAGGGGAAGTAGAGCAGTGGTGGCGAAGTGCTAGGAGACTGCTAGATGCAGCAGGAACTATAATCACATGGGAAGTGTTCAAAGAGACCTTTTTGGGGAAATATTTTCCAAGAAGTTTACAGGAGGACAAGGAAGTGGAGTTTCTTAGTCTTCAATAAGGGGATATGACTATTGGGTAATATGAAGCTAAGTTTCATGAGTTGTCCAAGTTTTCTTCTCAATTGAAACTCAATTCGAATGAGAACTAGAATTATGTTATGTTTGAATCTGGACTGAGGGGAAATGTAAAAGGAGCGGTGAGGTCTTTGGAGATAAAGGATTTCCCATCCTTGGTGAACAAGTGCAAAATCGTGGAGTTTGACAATCTCCAATTTCAATCGGAGCGAAGATGAAAATCTTTAGAAGAAGAAACAGGTGGAGGGTGGATATAGGAAAAGTGTTCCTAAATCCAGTTACCCACAAGAAAAAGATGACCAGGTTAAGAGGGATGATCAAGTTCAGAGGTGTACCACGTGTGACAGACACCATGGAAATAAAGTGTGTATAGTGGATCAGATAACATCTTATAAGCGTGGCGAGAAGGGACACTATGCCAAAGAGTGTCCTTAGAAGAAAAAGGCAAAGTCAGAGGTTAGACCAGGAAAAGTCTACTGGTTGGAGGGCAAAGAGACAACACAGTCTCCAAGTTCAGGAAAAGGTGAGTACATGGTTGGACTTGTTGAGTAATTTTGTTTTCTTGAGATTTGGTTATATCTATTATTGTGTGTGAGTTATTTGGGACTTCCTATTATATGTAAATCAAATTTTGGAGAAAAAATTTTAAAAAAGAGGGGAGAAATGTAACACCCGTGAAAAACATGATAGACTTGTATACGGGTACTGAGGTAGCTTAATACCTGATTATCGTGCTTGTTAAATCTTGTGATCTTCTAAGCACATTTAGTCATTTTGCTGCAACGTTATGTGTGGAATATAACTATTTTTAGCTCTGGTAATGGCTTAAACTGCTTAGTGAAAATAAATGTGGAGAGTTCATTTCTAGATCTCAAATGTGTGAAATGTGCTATAGTTTAATTTTGAGGTAAATCAGAATTAGTTTGTTATTTTTAAGCATACTGATTGTGTGTTTTAATGCCGGATTGACTACCAACAAATATGAAAAAAATATGAAAATGGTAAAACAAGATTTTTTATGAATCTTAGGATTTATTTTAAACTTATTGGAAGTTAGGAAACTTGATTTGTCAAAATCTAAGTGTCCTTAGCAGATCAAAATTTCTAGCTTAAGTCACTTAAGTGACTTAAGTATCCCACGATTCCTTCCTTTTTTTTTGCCTTGACTTTCTTGTTTAAAATGAGATATTTCTCTCATTTTCTTTTTATTTCACATGGCAGCCACAAGGAAGAGCAAAGGGAAAGAAAATAGAGAAGACCAAGGTGAAGCAACAACAACCAAAGAGAATAAAGAGCTTAGTGGTAGAGAGGAGCTGCAAAGTGACTTTATTTCTAGTTGTTAGAGGTACGGGAACCTTGTTCTTGACTCTTTACTTTATTTTCTTCATCTTGTTCTAGAGAGGCCTTGATGAGGCAAGTGATGGTGGAATGTTGTCTTTGTTGTTTTATGCTTAAATCTTATGGTAGAACTTAAGTATGACATGTTTTTAGGTTGTTTGATAATTGATGATGAACTTTCATCAATTAAACACCTTTGGTTTCTCTTAAGATAAAAGTTGAGTTTTAGGGTTCAAGTTAGATGAATTCATTCATTGATTTATGTGTGATGTTTTAAAAATTGGTTTGAGAGTTAAAACATGTTTTTAGACCTTGTATGAGGTTGGAAATCACTTGCATTTGAGTTTTAAGTGGTTGGAAGGCCACTTGATCCCAATGGAATAATGGCTGTCTTCTGCAGAATTCTCTGTTGCAGGGTCACGTCTAGGCATGACTAAGCCATGCCTAGGCGTGAAGTTTTTAGTTTTCAGAATTGGTGAGACAGAGAGTATCACGCCTAGGCGTGGTTGTCTGGCAGAAACAAGGATTTTTGTTAGATGAAATGGAGCCTTCTAATGGTGTAATTTCTTCTTTTATGCTTCTTAGTGAGTAATAAAACTCTTGTAGGTGTGTTTAATGAAGAGTTAATGTAATGAATCAAAATAATTTGTAATGTTAATTATAGGAAATAATTGGACATGGCTATATATATATATATATATATATATATATATATATATATATATATATATATATATATACATACACATATATATATTGTATTGTGATGAATTGAGGAAATGAGATCTCCTAAGTATTGGAATCACTCATAGATGTTCTTTTAAGAGTGTTAAAGTACTTTTAAAAGTATTAGATGAAGTGTTTGTAAAATGAACTTGATATGCATATAAATCAATTGTGGAGCTAATTATGGGAAGTAATTAGTATTTGTATTGCATGATATGATTGTGGAACATAGTTGAGGTTAGTGGTATACTCTCTATGTTTGTTGTGATATAAAGATGGATTTCCTTATAGTTTTGAGGATGAATTTCCTTATTAATTGATGAAGACCGTGTAGTTGATGGATTTCACTACTCGGAGTGTTGACTTCTGGAAGAATTTCCAGTGCTTGTTCAAGACTTGGGATGGACTTCCTTTGTTTTGTTCAAGACACATGTATTCATGACATTACCATGGACTTAGTATCATACATTATTCATTTCATACTTGAGTTATTGCATAGGCATACACACTAGACATAATTTGACATAGCATGGCAATTGTATGGGTGGTTGCGTGCCTCTGAGATGGAGATGTTGTTATTATGTACTTCTGTGATTGAAATGTTATTTTGTAATTATAAATTCTCTATGAATGTATTAAATGCTGGTTTTGGAATAGTTCTATTGTGAATTGTGATTTCTAACCCCGATTGTGTTGTCATGTAAATCCAAGTGCAAATTCTTCAAAAAGGAAGAAGAAGATGCATGAAGATTAGTATACTTATAGGCTTGATGTTGACAAAGCTTGTATATTATACTAGAATCTTCTTGTTTTGAAAGTTTATGTATTATAATGTGTCTGTTGAGGCAATGACATATGTATATAAATGTTGTTATCGTGGCTCTCCCATAATTATTTGTACAAATGTTATGGGTTTAGTTGATGTATGTTTTGAAGTAGCATATGTAACACCCCAACTTTTGATTAAATGATGATGTTTTCCTAAATGTACTATTTTATATTTTTCTGTGTGTTATAAAATTAATTTGACTATTTCGTGACTATATTTGACGGTTGTGTGAGATTTACTCCGAGTCAAGAAAATAATAATTTTCGAGCCAGGAAAATCTTAATTTAATTATTCGGAGCTGGGGGATCTTACTATACCCAATTCCGAGTGATACGTGTTTTAATCTTTTAATTTTTAGAATTTAACAGTGCAATAAAAATATTTTATATTTTTATAATATTATTTTATTGGACAGTACCTACTGTCTTAAAAACAGTAGAATTCTGCTCCAAAAGGACCATGGACCTGAAAAAGTCTGTGGGACCCATGCTTGGAGAATCAGTCAACATTTCGAGCTTGATTTATTTCTAAGCCAATGAGATGTGGTCAACAATAGTGGCTTGAAAGTTTCTAAGCCAATAGGAAACAAGTCCACAAAAGTGGTTAGACTAGTTAGTAAGTAACTAGAAAAACTAAACTAAGTTGATCTAACTAAACTAAGTTAAATTAATGTATCTAAGTAGTAACTAAATGAAGTAAACCTTGTTAGCTACACCTTATAGTTTTAGTTAGAGAAGGTTCTAGTAATATCAAGACTAAGACTAGTTATCTTAAGTAACTAGATAGTTAGACAAGTAACTGAGCAACCTAACTAATGCACCTAAGTCTAACTAGATGGCATAAGTGAACACAAACCTAGTTTGCTCTCCCTTGGAGGAATTCAGCCAAGGCTCTTCAAGAAGGATCAAAAAGCTTGATGACTTGATTTCCTACACTAATAGGAA
The DNA here is from genome assembly GCA_029884605.1 of Ormosia emarginata. Taxonomy (NCBI): domain Eukaryota; kingdom Viridiplantae; phylum Streptophyta; class Magnoliopsida; order Fabales; family Fabaceae; genus Ormosia; species Ormosia emarginata. The sequence continues at coordinate 2,068,839 of JAQQTP010000074.1, forward strand.
GCTAGTTTAAGGGAAAAGCCTTGGATATCAACCCTAGATCACATCAAAGGTTGTTAGGAGGTCTTGGAAGGTCAACAAAGATGGCCACCTCCTTTGAGGGAGCTCCATAGGCAAGTAAAAATTAGGAGAGGTTGGAGAGCATTTTTACTAAGTCATTTCATCTTCATCTTTACTATCGCCAAAAATTTCCTTTTTCTCTTCAAGAACACCAAGAACAACTCCATAGTTTTTCTCCTAGAGCCATTCGGCCAACACCCTAAACCAACACCTCTACTCTTCTAAATTTTCACCTAACACCACTTCTCAAATCCAAACATCATTCTAAGCATCTTTCATCTTGAAAGTTTCTTAAAAAAAAATCATCTTGAGCATGGAAAACCACCTTGAAGATTCTTTCCTACAAGGTGAAAATTCTTGTTTCTTATTTCTAACTTGATTTCTTAGGTTCTAATCCATGATTGATCCATGGTTTATACTTTTGACCTATAGTTACGACTCTTTAAAAATTTGTTTGAGTTGTTAGGGATCCTTTGGAGGTCACACGAAAATCACTAGGAGGAGTTAGAAGGAGTTTGTCTTCCCTTAAGGTGAGAGAGAGATTAAATCTCATCAACCTTGTGTGGTGGTGAGAAAATGGATGTAATTGTGGTGAAGAATCCATAAGGATTCATTCACTTGGTTGTTTAATGTCTTTTCTTATTTGTGATTGATTATGTTTGCAAGCATGTCTAAAGCTTTAAAATACATGGTATGTGTTCATATATGTATGATAATTATAGTAGGGTATGAATAACATGTGAGGATTTGCATGAGTGTTCCAAAGAACATAATAAAGCTCACGACTTCACCAAGAAAAAAAGAACCAAAATGTTCTCAACCATTTTCTAAAGGAATGAATTAATTGATTTAATTGAATTAATGAATTTTTACAATGACTTAAAGGATGGAAGATAATTTAAAGATCATTTGTAAAGAATGTGTTGAATTCGGACAAAATGCCAATCAATGCATATTTGATTCTAAAATTATTTTCTAATGTAGAATAAGTAGCTAACTTAAAGAGAATTCAATTTCAATGAATTTTTGGAGAACAAAATAAATAAACTTAGTTTTAGAAACCTAAATTAGAGGAATTAATTATAAATAAGAAATAAATTGAACACTTGAAGAATGTTAACATAGAGCTCACCTTTGGGTTTTGAAGCACGTTAGCAAGTTTCAAAGTATAAATAATGGTTATAACTAAAGCAAGGTAATTTTTAAAGAAAAACGTAGAAAATATCATTTTCTAGACAAAATTTTATCAAAATTAATTAAAAATAGACAAATAATGGAGAAAGTTTCAAAGTATAATTAGAACGTAAAGAAAATATTTTACGTAATTGAAAAATACTAGAAATAGCTTACGCGTATTTATAATGAAGAATTTTAAGCTACGCAATTGAGAAAATGATTTAAAAATCTTACGCGATTGAGAAAATGATTTAAAAACATTACGTGATTTGAAAAACATCAAAATATATTTACTCGATTTGAATTTTTTTGAAAAAGGTGACATGATTGTGAAAACGCGATAAAATCTTTACGTGACTAAAAGGAATAGTGAGTTTTACTGCCAGATCAAAGTGGTGGACCCGGACATGTTGAGAAATAGTACTGTCAAGTGGAGACATACTATATTTGGTTTATATCAATACTGAGGGTAGTATTGTAATTACGATTTATAGTGATAATAAGGGCATTTGTGTAATTATGGTTCATATACATATATTGAGAGATGTGCCAATTTGGTTGAAATTGACAATTGGCTGACGAGATGAATTACACCGTGTTGTGGGTGTGATAGGCGTAGTGCGGTTCATTGAGTGAACTTGGAGGCGTTAGTATGCGGAGGATTCCACATGTGGACAGTTGGTAGCTCCTCTAGGCCGTGGTAACGGGCAACGCACTAACGATCTCGACAAGCACTATTCTTAATCAAGATCTTGTGGAGACTGTCTAGTACAATGCCTGTTGTGCATGACATTTGGACTGTGTACTAACTACACAACGATTTTGACTATGTGCTATTTACACGACGTTTGACTATGTAATAGTTGGTTGGGCAGCCTGAGGTACGGATAGGTCTTCCGGGTCATTCTCTCTAATGTCTGTGTTTAGCTCCATGGAGTAGAAATGAGTCAGTGTACATTTGCATATATGGTCTGCATTATAATATGAGTAATTGTGATTGTTTATATTTGACTTGAGATGTCATTTATGATGTGATAGTATGAACTTGTATATCTGTATGTATTGTCGTTTTCTGTACTGCCATGATGATAATGATGTAGATTGTCTCACCTCTTTGTATGCGTTTTCTGTATTATTATTTATGTTCTGTAAAGAGTTTGAGGAAGAGGTAGAGGAGCAACCTCTAGATATTCAGTACCTGGAGGAGCAGTAACCAAGCGATTAGTTCGAGGAAGGCGAGCCATTAGATCACCCCTATCATTTGGATTGATCATGTGGTTATGGCTTTGCCTGAGTTCTTGGGTTTTATGAGACTTGAGTTTCATGGAGGCTCAGAGGCCTGGTGTCTGTGAGCTGAGAGAGGGTCGGTCGTGTATGTGGGGCGTCTGACTGTGTCCCTGCGTAGAGGATATGATGGAGCACCGATGTTTACTACTACTTTTATTTGCATTTAGAGATGCCTTTATCTATTAGGCGTTACTGGGGAGGACGTTTTCATGCACCCAGTGAGCTTAGTAGCGTATCGACAGCACAGACTCCTGTTCATAGAGCTGTGAGACATCTAGCATTTCTGTTGTCTGACGATCCATCTGAGGAGGATCCTTCAGAGGTTAGAAATCTTCGATGTGCACTTGGGCTTGTTTATGTTTTAGGGTTATGTTAACTTTTTACTGCTTTATTAAATATTTGTAGTTGTAAATTATGTGTATACTTAAGGTAAAAATCATATGTATATTATGGTGTGTAATAATAGTTTGTTTTACTTTATGCTTCATTATATTTTATTTAATGATATCATGTATATAAAGGAAAGTTTTACAACTCATATTAATTATGAACCAAACATTTTATAACTTGGGTAAGGTTTTATTATTACTGTATTGAAAATGTGACATCCTCATTAGGGTGTTACATTAGTTGGTATCAGAGCCCAAGTTAGAGACTTTTGGGGTTGTGGTTAGTTCTGTTTTTGCTTGTGTTATGTGAATCTCTGTGATTTGTTTCTGAAAGGTTACATCTGACTTTGTTTTGTTTTGTTTGACTGATTGAATAAAAAGATGTCTGGTGGAAGAAGAACGCGTGCGAACGTGGAACGTAATGTGGACCCAATGACTGCGGCTACTGAGGCTATGCAGGGAATGGCGGAGGTGATTACCCAACAAAATCAACGAGCAGCTCAATAACAAGATGCGACTACTGATGCTCTAAACTTATCTGAGTTCAGGCGCAACAACCCACCGCAGTTCAGAGGCAAATTTGATACAGAGAAGGCTTGTCTTTGGATACAGGACTTGGAAAAGATATTTGAAAGAATGGGGTGCACCGATGATCGGAAAGTGACGTACACTACTTTTATGCTGAGAGGGGATGGCAAAAATTGGTGGAGAGGAACTCGACGATTTCCACAAGCCGAGGGGACTGAAATTTCCTGGGAGGTATTCAACGAAGTATTTCTGGAGAAGTACTTTCCTGCTAGTGCCTGACATGCTAAGGAAATAGAATTTCTTGGTTTGCGACAAGGCAATATGACCGTTGGTGAATATGCTGCCAAATTTGAGAGCTTATCACAGTTCTCAAGGTATTTCCAAATTCAACTTAATGAGGCATGGAAATGCCACAAGTTTGAGGAAGGGCTGAGGGTAGAGTTGAAACAAGGAGTGCTACCCATAAGGATGAATCAGTTTCCTACTTTGATGGATATATGTCGATGACTCAAGGAGTTGGAGCCGTCACGAGATCCAAGGAACCGCAACTTTGGACTGACTAGGTTCCAAAGAGGAGGCAACAATAACAATAGCTGGTTTCAGCGCAAACCTTATTCGAGACCACCGAGAAGTCAATCTCAACGTCCATCTATTGGGAGAAGTTCTAGTGGTAACAGAGCTAGCCTAAATGTGGCGTTCACGCCAAGATGCTTTAAATGTGGAAAGAGTGGCCACATATCTAGAGATTGTTCAATCAAGGGAACAATCTGTTTCAACTGCAGAAAACCTGGACATGTTTCTAGGGATTGTAACCAGCCAGAAAGGAAGCCAACTGTGAGTAATGTTCGTGCTACTCAGCCACGATCTGGAGGGCGAGTATACACGTTGACCGGAGCTGAAGCTTCTCAGTCTGAAGATCTTATTCAGGGGGAAGGTGTCATTGAAGGTAATCTTTTGAATGTGCTATATGATTCAGGTGCGACGCATTCATTTATTGCATATGATTGTGTGGATCAGTTGAAACTGCCTGTGTCTTCTTTGAGTTTTCAATTGATTGTTTCTACACTAACTGCCAAGCCTATTGTTACATCCAAAATATGTTTGAACTGTCTTGTTACCATTAATGATCGACTATTTTTTATAAATTTAATTTGCTTACCTCTTGTTGAAATAGATATAATCTTAGGGATGGATTAGTTATCTTCTAACCATATCCTATTAGATTGTGCCAATAAAACCATAGTTTTTCTTAATGATGAGAATTCTAGATTTTTAACTGCCGTCAAAGTCGAGTTATTGTTGAGAGATGGAGCCCAAGGATATATGTTGTTGTCTTCTTTAGAAGTCAAGAGTGAGAAAGATGTGAATGTTATTCCTATCGTTAATGAGTTTTCAGAGGTTTTTCCCGATGAGGTACCTGGTTTACCACTGGAAAGAGAAATAGAGTTTTCCATTGATTTAGTACCAGGAGCAGGTCCTATTTTGATTGCACCATATCAGATGTCGTCAGCGGAGTTGGTAGAGTTGAAGAAGTAATTGGAGGAATTGTTGGAGAAACAGTTTGTGCGACCGAGTGTTTCACCATGTGGAGCGCCAGTACTGCTAGTCAGGAAAAAGGATGAAACTTCTCGTCTTTATGTGGACTATCATTAGTTAAACAAGGTCATAATAAAGAATAAGTATCCACACCCAAGAAATGACGATTTAATGGACCAATTGAAAGGAGCAACTTTTTTCTCTAAGATAGATCTGCGATCAGGTTATCATCAGATTCGTGTCAAGGTAGAAGATATACTTAAGACAGCTTTCCGAACTCGTTATGGACATTATGAGTATCAAGTGATGCGGTTCGGAGTGACGAATGCTCCTGCAATATTCATTGATTACATGAATAGGATCTTTCTTCTATACATAGAAAAGAAGTTGTATGCAAAGTTGGCAAAGTGTGAATTTTGGTTAGAAGAGGTTCAGTTTCTGGGTCACGTAATTTCCAAGGAAGGTATTGCAGTAGACCCATCGAAAATCGAAACCATTCTGTAATGGGAAAGGCCTAAGACAGTGAAGGAGATCCGGAGTTTTGTTGGATTGGCTAGATATTATCGAAGATTTATTGAAGGTTTTTCCAAGACAGCCGAACCTCTTATATAGCTCATAAGGAAGAGTCAAGCTTTTGTTTGGACAGAAGAATGTGAGATAAGTTTCCAAGAGTTGAAGAAGAGATTGACGACTGCACCAGTGCTGATTTTATCGGATCCTAGCGAGGCTTTCGAGGTGTATTGTGACACTTCTTACCAAGGGTTAGGATATGTGTTGATGCAGAATAGGAATGTAGTAGTGTATGCTTCAAGACAGTTGAAGGTACATGAGAGGAATTACCCAACCTATGATTTAGAACTAGCCGCAATAGTTTTTGCATTAAAAGTGTGGAGGCATTTTTCGTATGGAGCCACGTTCAATGTCTTCAATTATCACAAGAGTCTGAAATACTTGTTTGATCAGAAGGAATTGAACATGAGGCAGAGAGGTGGCTAGAGCTCTTGAAGGACTATGATTTTCAGCTTCAATACCATCTAAGAAAGGCGAATGTGATGGCGGATGCCTTAAGTAGAAAGGTGATTAGTGTTTCTACCATGATGATAAAGGAGGAAGAATTGATCAATCAGTTCAGAGATTTGTGGTTGTCTGTGGAATTGGCACCAAGAAGGATTCGTTTAAACAGAATGACTGTTTTGAATGACTTGCTAGAGGAAATCAAAGAAAAACAGGATGAGGATCCATTTTTACAGGATGAGAGGGAATTTTTGAAGCAAGGTCATAAGGCAACAGTTGAAGAATGAGCTGATAGGGTCTTAAGATTTGAAGGAAGGATTTGTATACCAGATGATTCCGATCTTAAGCAAGCAATTTTGGACGAAGCTCATACTAGGAGGTTGAGTATACATCTGAGAATGACTAAGATGTATCAAGATTTAAAGCAAATGTTTTGGTGGCCAAGGATGAAGAGAGATGCTACGGAACGTATGGCATCTTGCCTTGTTTGTCAGAAGGCAAAAGTGAAACATCAAAGACTTGTCAGTATGTTACAACCTTTAACTATTCCAGAATGGAAATGGGATAGTATCTCAATAGATTTTGTTACCGGATTGCCAAGAACGAGGAGGGGTCATGATTCTATATGGGTTATAGTTGATAGGCTTACGAAGTCAGCGCACTTCTTGCCGATCAATATCAAGTATTCGTTGGAACGATTAACCCAGGTGTACATTAGTGAAATTGTTAGACTTCACGGTGTACCCACAAGTATAGTTTCTGATAGAGATCTGAGGTTTACGTCGAGGTTTCAGCAAAGTTTGCAAGAAGCCATGGGGACTAAGTTACGTCTGAGTTCTGCCTATCATCCGCAGACTGATGGTCAAACGGAGAGAACAATCCAGTCGTTAGAAGATTTGTTGTGTGCTTGTGTGTTGGAACAACAAGGGAGTTGGGATGAATTCTTGTCTCTGATAGAATTCACCTACAACAATAGTTTTCACTCAAGCATAGGGATGGCACCCTATGAAGCATTATATGGGCGACGATGCCGAACACCATTGTGTTAGTATCAGGATGGGAAAAGTATGACCATTGGGCCTGATCTTGTGCAATGGACTACGGAAAAGGTGAAGATGATTCAGGAGAAAATGAGAACGATTCAAAGCCGATAAAAGAGCTATGTTGATAAGCGAAGTTGACCTCTTAAATTTGAGGAAGGTGAGCATGTGTTCTTAAGAGTAACACATATGACAGGTGTTGGGAGAGTTATCAAGTCTAGAAAACTCACTTCTAAATTCATAGGACCTTACCAAATCATTTGTCAGATAGGTCTTGTAGCCTACCAAATAGCTTTACCACAATTTCTATCCAATCTACATAATGTATTTCATGTGTCTTAATTGAGAAAATATATCCCTGATCCAACGCATGTTATACAGCCCGATGAAGTACAACTGAAAGATAATTTGACATATGAGACACTTCCTGTTAAGATTGAGGACAAGAGAGTGAAGCAGCTTCAGGGGAAAATGATCGAATTGGTAAAGGTAATATGGAACGACGTAACGGGTGATGCTACCTGAGAGCTGGAAGATAAAATGAGGGAGCAATACCCTTAACTTTTCTGAGGTATGACAAATTTCGGGGACGAAATTTCTGTTAGTGGGGGAGAGTTGTAACACCCTAACTTTTGGTTAAATTATGATGTTGTCCTAAATGTACTATTTTATATTTTTCTGTGTGTTATAAAATTAATTTGACTGTTTTGTGACTATATTTGACTGTTGTGTGTAATTTACTCCGAGTTAAGAAAATAATAATATTCGGGCCGGGGAAATCTTAATTTAATTATTCGGATCTGGAGGATCTTACTAAACCCAATTCAGAGTGATACGTGTATTAATCTTTTAATTTTTAGAATTTAACTATGTAATAAAAATATTTTATATTTTTATAATATTATTTTATTAGACAATACTTTCTGTCTTAAAAATAGTAGAATTATGCTCGAAATGGACCATGGACCCGGAAAAGTCTGAGACCCACGCTTGGAGAATCAGTCAACGTTTCTGACTTGATTTATTTCTAAGCCAATGAGATGTGGTCAACAATAATGGCTTGAAAGTTTCTAAGCCAATAGGAAACAAGTCCACAAAAGTGGTTAGACTAGTTAGCAAGTAACTAGAAAAACTAAACTAAGTTGATCTAACTAAACTAAGTTAAATTAATGTATCTAAGTAGTAACTAAATGAAGTAAACCTAGTTAGCTACACCTTATAGTTCTAGTTAGAGAAGGTTCTAGTAATATCAAGACTAAGGCTAGTTATCTTAAGTAACTTGATAGATAGACAAGTAACTAAGCAACCAAACTAATGCACCTAAGTCTAACTAGATGGCATAAGTGAACACAAACCTAGTTTGCTCTCCCTTGGAGCAATTCGGCCAAGGCTCTTCAAGAAGGATCAAAAAGCTTGATGACTTGATTTCCTACACCAATAGGAAGCTAGTTTAAGGGCAAAGCCTTGGATATCCACCCTAGATCACATCTAAGGTTGTTAGGAGGTCTTGGAAGGTCAACAAAGATGGCCACCTCCTTTGAGGGAGCTCCACGGCCAACTAAAAATTAGGAGAGGTTGGAGAGCATTTTCACAAAGTCATTTCATCTTCATCTTTACTATCACCAAAAATTTCCTTTTTCTCTTCAAGAACACCAAGAACAACTCCATAGTTTTTCTCCTAGAGCCATTCGGCCAACACCCTAAACCAACACCCTAAACCAACACATCCACTCTTCTAAATTTTCACCTAACACCACTTCTCAAATCCAAATATCATTCTAAGCATCTTTCATCGTGAAAGTTTCTTCAAAAAAATTCATCTTGAGCTTGGAAAACCACCTTGAAGATTCTTTGCTATAAGGTAAAAATCCTTATTTCTTATTTCTAACTTGATTTCTTAGGTTCTAAGTCATGATTGATCCATGGTTTATACTTTTCACCTATAGTTATGACTCTTTAAAAATTTGTTTGAGTTGTTAGGGATCCTTTGGAGGTCACACGAAAATCACTAGGAGGAGTTAGAAGGAGTTTGTCTTCCCTTAAGGTGAGAGAGAGATTAAATCTCATCAACCTTGTGTGGTGGTTAGAAAATGGATGTAATTGTGGTGAAGAATCCATAAGGATTCATTCATTTGGTTGTTTAATGTCTTTTCTTATTTGTGATTGATTATGTTTGCAAGCATGTCTAAAGCTTTAAAATATATGGTATGTGTTCATATATATATGATAATTATGGTAGGATATGAATAACATGTGAGGATTTGCATGAGTGTTCCAAAGAACACAATAAAGCTCACGGCTTCACCAAGAAAAAAAGAACCAAAATGTTCTCAACCATTTTCTAAAGGAATAAATTAATTGATTTAATTGAATTAATGAATTTTTACAATGACTTAGAGGATGGAAGATAATTTAAAGATCATTTGTAAAGAATATGTTGAATTCGGACAAAATGCCAATCAATGCATATTTGATTCTAAAATTATTTTCTAATGTAAAATAAGTAGTTAACTTAAAGAGAATTCAATTTCAATGAATTTTTGGAGAACAAAATAAATGAACTTAGTTTTAGAAACCTAAATTAGAGGAATTAATTATAAATAAGAAATAAATTGAACACTTGAAAAATGTTAACGTAGAGTTCACCTTTGGGTTTTGAAGCACGTTAGTAAGTTTCAAAGTATAAATAATGGTTATAACTAAAGCAAGGTAATTTTTAAAGAAAAACGTAGAAAATATCATTTTCTAGACAAAATGTTGTCAAAATTAATTAAAAATAGACAAATAATGGAGAAAGTTTCAAATTATAATTAGAACGTAAAGAAAATATTTTACGTAATTGAAAAATACTAGAAATAGCTTACGCGTATTTATAATGAAGAATTTTAAGCTACGCAATTGAGAAAATGATTTAAAAATCTTACGCGATTCAGAAAATGATTTAAAAACATTACGCGATTTGAAAAACATCAAAATATATTTACTCGATTTGAAATTTTTTGAAAAAGGTGACATGATTGTGAAAACGATTACAAGGAATAGTAAGTTTTACTGTCAGACATGATTTTATCGCGTTTTCACAATAGTAAAACTCATCAAAATATAATGATGTCGATTGTCTCACCTCTTTATATACGTTTTCTGTATTATTATTTATGTTCTGTAAAGAGTTTGAGGAAGAGAAAGAGGAGCAACCTCTAGATATTCAGTACCTGGAGGAGTAGCAACCAAGCGATTAGTTCGAGGAAGGCAAGCCATTAGATCACCCCTATCATTTGGATTGATCTTGTGGTTATGGCTTTGCCTGAGTTCTTGGGTTTTGTGAGACTTGAGTTTCACGGAGGCTTAGAGGCTTAGCGTCTGCGAGCTGAGAGAGGGTCGGTTGTGTATGTGGGGCGTCTGACTGTGTCCCTGTGTAGAGGATATGATGGAGCACTGATGTTTACTACTACTTTTATTTGCATTTAGAGATGCCTTTGTCTATTAGGCATTACTGGGGAGGACGTTTTCATACACCTAGTGAGCTTAGTAGCGTATCAACAGCACAGACTCCTGTTCATAGAGCTGTGAGATGTAACGCCCCTTTTTCTCCCTTAGTCATAATGGGTAAGAAGAAGGAACGTCGCACTATAGTGAAATGACGCACAAATGATTACGCAAAGTTTGAACATTTTTTTTTCTTTTTTTTTTCTCTAACATAAATCTGGTTAAAACTTCCATTTAATGTACATATACACCTGTTTGTAAATATATCGCGTGATTGAGTTAAAATTAAAAGTTCCTCTTTCATATAAAACTTCTTGTCAAAAATGTCAAAGAGAAATCAACATGGAATGAAACATACGACCATACACAATATGGATAATTACATATTTTATACCAGAAGCACGAGCCTGTTTAAATTACATTTCCAAAAAGATATACAAAATGTAAAATGTGTACCTACCCCAAGAGATACAAATATATACCCACTAATCCAATAGTATGTCAGGCTCCCTCAAAATAAATGGATAGCCATCGGTAGCCATCATTTTAAAACCAATCCTAAGACTGCCTGGAACGAGAAGGAACCGTAGATGGATCCTCCTCAGGGTCCTCATCGTCTGACGAGACATCCATCGGGACGACAGAACAGCGGGCAAAAGCCCGGGCAGTAGACAAAAAGGAATCTTCACGAGGGGTATAATACATTTCACCCCACATGTCCCTCACTGGCATATAGAACTCCAGCCATACAAAAGCATGAAAATCCGAAATAGGAGCGTCATAAAGTCTCCATGCTAAGGACACCATCACATTGCCGTGGTATACACATCGGTCAATCTGTACGTTGATATGCCAGCAGTCCGGACCTCCAAGAAAGTTAATCCGCACGTAGCCAAAAAGTCCACGGTGTAACGCCCCTTTTTCTCCCTTCAGTCATAACGGGTGAGAAGAAGGAACGTCGCACTATAGTGAAACGACACAAAAATGATTACGGAAAATTTGAACATTTTTTTTTCTTTTAACATAGTTCCAGTTAAAACTTCCATTTAATGTACATATACACCTGTTTGTAAATATATCGCGTGATTGATTTAAAATTAAAAGTTCCTCTTTCATATAAAACTTCTTGTCAAAAATGTCAAAGAGAAATTAACATGGAATGAAACATACGACCATACACAATATGGATAATTACATATTTTATACCAGAAGCACGAGCCTGTTTAAATTACATTTCCAAAAGATATACAAAAAGCAAAATGTGTACCTACCCCAAGAGATACAAATATATACCTACTAATCCAAGTAGTACGTCGGGCTCCCTCAAAATAAACGGATAGCCATCGGTAGCCATCAATTTAAAACCAACCCTAAGACTGCTGGAATGAGAAGGAACCGTAGATGGATCCTCCTCAGAGTCCTCGTCGTCCGACGAGACATCCATCGGGACGACAGAACAGCGGGCAGGAGCTCGGGCAGTAGACAAGAAAGAGTCGTCACGTGGGTTATAGTACATATCCGCCCACATATCTCTTACAGGAATATAAAATTCCAACCACACGAAAACATGAAAGTCAAAAATAGAAGCAGTGTAGCGTCCCCATGCTAAAGACACCGTCAATTCGCCGTGGTACACACATCGGTCAGTCTGCACGTTGATATACCAACAATCCAGACCACCATGAAAGTTGATCCGCACGTAACCAAAAAATCCACGGGGGCGAAATGACATTCTCAACAACTTCGGTCTCAGTCGAGATAAGGCCAGAAACCCTGAAACTCAGTAGTTTCCTTGTTCTCCTCACGAGTGTCTTCTCGAGAACATACGATCCAATCCAAAATGCAAAATAAAGAGAATTACCGAAAGAGGTGAGATTCCCAGCTTTCAGTACCAACAAGGCAGCAAGAAAATAAACGGCGTCGAACGCCCACATAAGACACAGTTAATACATACAGGTATAATAATACATGAAAGCAATTAATGAGAGTAAAGCAACAAGGAACAGTAGTTAACATCATCCATAGCCAACTAGCAACATTAGCATTACCAAGAATCAAATAAATATCACAGTCATAATAGTAAATACATTATCCAATCATGAATGCTCAATGGACCATGTAACTGACAACTCACAATGCAACAAGGGTACCAAAGTTCGTATTCCATGGAGCTAGACATAAACATCTTCGGAGTGAATGATCAAGGAGTTATGCCAGTGTATCGTTAGCCTTAAAAATAGTGTGCTCATCACATAAAAACATTTGCGCAAAATGGCTCACACATGGCACCTCAACAGTTGATCGCGACATAGGACAGCGTCTCTGTCAAGATCGTCGGTGTGTTGTAACATCCCAAAAATTTATAATTTCATGATAAATGATCGTTTTACAATATTTGGAATTTTTAGGAATTTTTTTGGATTTTTCTGAGAACGCGGAATATTTTAATATTATTTTTCGTTTTACGTGCACATTGAGCAGAATTGGCAGAATGACTGTAACGCTCCAAAAGTTGGAAAATTTTATTACGAATAGTCATTTTCTAATATTTGTGATTTATGTGAATTCTTTCAGAATTTTTCGGAACCGACAAATATTTTAATATATTTCTCATTTTGCGTGCACACTGAGCCGAACCGGGGAAATGAAATATTTTTCCCGAGAACCTTGAACTATGGAAACGTCGACGGGAGATCTTACTAAACCCGAGGCTGGACACAGTTTACAAGGTTTCACGTCCTTCGAGAAATTTTTAACAGATGAAATAATAAAACAATGCGAAGAATTGATCTGTCAGATTTGCTAATACTGACTTCTGTCAATTGTAACTATTGTCCAATAAATAATAACATGTAATAAAAATCCTATCACATTATTCAAAATTTACCTTGTGTCAAATCCATTAGCTTTATTTTCAAATAAAGATTAAATTAATTTAAGCTTGCCAAGGGAAGCTTCCTAGAAATTTCCTAACTAATCACATTTCTCTCTCTTCCCTCCCTCCATTCTTCTACACGGTTGAGGCCCCTTTTTGGGAGCGAATAATCACATTTTCTTCTTCTTCTTCTCTTCTCTTCTTCTCCTTGCTTCACCACCGTACACCCTCACCATTTACCATCTTCATTTCTTTTCTTCCCCACTTCCACATCTAGCTTTCTTCTATCATTCTAAGACCATCTTCCTTGTGGCCATCCTTGGTTCTTCTTCTTCTTCTTCTTCCTCCATTTTTCACCATTGAAGCTAAAGCTTTGAGCTTGGAGGTAAAGTCTTAACCTTTCTTTCACTTTCTTCTCATTTTCATTTTTCTTGGTCACTTATGAGATCAAGAACTCATTTTTCCATGGTTTGAGTGCACATTATGGAAATCACCCACATTGGTGTTCTTCTTGAAGGGAAAACGAAAATCTAGGGCAAGAAAAGGTAACACCTTGTGTTGTCTTCCAAATAGGTAAGAGGGAGATGATCCTCTTCAACTAATCTTGGTAGTAAGAGAATGTCTTGTATGTGTTGTTATTGATTTCTGAATCCATGTATAAAGTTCTCTCATTTTTATGTTGTTCTTGATGATAGTGCATTTTGTTGGGTTTGTATGATTTATTGATGCCTCTTGCATGATTTGAAGGTATATTTGAGTATCTTGATGATTAAATATGATAAAGATTGGTTTGGTTTGAGTTAGAGGACCTGGAGAACTCTCTTTTCTGCAAGTTTACGCGTGGTAATCGATTACACGGGGCTTGTAATCGATTACCAAGCTCTTAAGGGTACGAAATCGTGATTCTGGAAATCTGGTAATCGATTACATCTTGTGTGTAATCGATTACAGAGATTCTGTCTAGCTTGTAATCGATTACAAGGATGGTGTAATCGATTACCAAGCCTATGATGTTACGAAATGGTGCTTCTGGGAATCATGTAATCGATTACAACTTGTGGGTAATCGATTACGGAGGTTGTCAATTGGTAATCGATTACCACGTCTGTGTAATCGATTACCAGGGCCTTGAAGTTACGAATCGTGGTTCTGGGAATCATGTAATCGATTACAATGAGATTGTAATCGATTACAGAGGTTCTGTTACGTTGGTAATCGATTACCAGGGTGATGTAATCGATTACCAAGACCCAAAAATGAGATTTTTGAGCTGGAAATGATTGGAATTATGGTTCCTTGTCCTTTGTAACTCAAACATAACCTAAAAACTCTGGATTCAAGAATTTTACTTTACTTAAATGCGATAGGAATATGTATTCATACCAATAGAGAAGAAATGATTTTGAAAATGGAAATCTTGGATCCATGACATGGAAATTGTGGTAGGTAGGAACATATATTCCTAGTGAGAGTTATTGATGCAAGTGTGATTCCCTGTGTGGGTTATGCAGTTATTGATTCAGTATTCAATGAGATAAGAAATGATGATGTGCCATTGAGGCAATGCTTATGTTGAATGCATCATTGATGATCATACATGTTCATGCATAGAGTCTTATGCATTGTGAATGTCCTGTGGACTGTTGTAAGACCAAGTTGCCTAGGAGATTGAACACACCTTGGTGCGGGTGCGAATAGACTAGTGTGGGTCATGTTATGACCTTGGGGGCGTCGGGGTACGGGTCCCTCACATGGACAGTTTAGAGCTCCTCTGTGCCATGGGGCAAACCGATGCAAACGCACCGACGATCCAGACTTGACACTGTCCTATGTCGTGATCGAGCGTGGACTCTCTGTGCAATGCCTAATGTGCACGTGAAAAATCTTGATTATAGCACTTTGGCCACGGCAGCCGAGTTACAGACACGTCTCCTGATCTTTCTCTCTGACTATTTGAGTCTAGCTCCATGGAGTAGGAATTGGGAAAGCATGCATTGTGCATCGTTCATTACTGGTCTTATAAACTGTTGAGCATGAATACCTGTAAATGATTATCTGATTGTTGTGCTGATTTCTGGAAATACTATTGTGATCTGCCTACTATTGCTTACTGTTGTTCTACCTTTACTATAAATATCGTTGTTATTATTGACTCTGATTATTGCTTAGAATTGAATTGCTTTTATTATAAATCCCGTTGTTGCTATTGATAAATATATGAACTGTATTGCTCGTTGGGCGCTTTGCGCCGTGCTATTTTCTTACTTCCAATAGTGGTAATGAATGACGGGTGTCTCACCTCTTTCCTATATTTCTGCATTCTCTGTTTTATATTCATATTTGATAAAAGATCGTGAAGAAGATGATGAGGAATCACACCTTACCGATGGGGTTGGGAACCTGGACAATATTTCTTCGATTTTCGTAGGAGTGCAGCTGCGTGGAGGTATTGATGCCGGTTGTATCAACTGGGACGCTGAGTGTCATGCGCATATGGGGTTGCGGCCTTGTCTGCTGGTAGTACCCATCCCTGGGTTACTACTTCTCCCCTTTAATGTTTTTATTTCTGCTGTATTTTATTTGACTCTGTAATTATTATATTCTATGTCATCAGTGATTCGTGTAAGTTGGCTATGAAATATATATATAAGGAACGTGATATCATTTCATTGGTTGTATTAAGGGTTGAATACATTTATATTTCATTCATGGCTCGTATTTTCTATTTATGCATAAATGTGAAAAATAAAAATAAACTCGTAAATTTTGAAACTACTGTTGTTATGACTGTGACGCACCTAGATCTAGTAACTGTGGTGTAATGACGATTACGCTGTAGTTGGTATATTTAGGTGCGTTACATTAGGTGGTATCAGAGCAGTTCATCCTGTTGAGCCGGGGTATAGACTTGCTATGTTTAGGCATGTTAGAATTTGGTCTGTTGTGCACTTCCTTGTCTCTTGATTGAGATGATGGGAAAGAAATGCATGGCGTGCCGTAGGTTGAATGTTGATGGCTACTATTATACAGCTGCATGATATTGAGGACTGGCCTACTCAATATGTAATGTTCTGTGTGTACAGGAAACTATGACTTCACCTAGGCGTACTGTGTTAGGAAAATAGGAATTCTTTTGTGAGGAGATCAAAGGGTTTTGGAAAACCGATCTTCTGGAGAAAGAAATAGTTGGTGTAAACTATGTTTGAGAAGCAGTTTGGAAGTTGACGGCTTATGAGGGATTACGCTGTGGAAGCATAACGAAGAAGTTCGAGCTAGAGATCGTTAGAATTCGTGGATTGTGTAACACCCTCCATAGGGCATCACATTTTTGAAATAAAACTTAAAACCTGAAAATCATTTCATAAAAGCTTTGATTTCTAAAAGATAAATTTTTAAAATTTCTTTTCATGAAAATATAAACTTACCAAAAATTATAGGTAAAACAGAAATTAGATTAAATTAATTAATACACATATTATATATTCCACAAAATATTCAATAACAATTTAAAACATAACATTTACAGACTCAGAGAAATAGTAGCAAACCCAAAGACGGTACTACTAATAGCACGGTAACAACACTAACGAGAAAACCCAACCTACATGTTCCATTTCTCCACCAAACTGCATCCTGTTGAAACTTGGAAGATTACACCTGGACGCCGTCACCATATTCAGAACATAGCCTCTAGTTGGTCTAAGAAACTTTCTTCGTCTACTATACGAATTTAACAATACAAACACAACAAGCAATACAGTAAAGAGGTGAGATCCCCTTTCACCAATACCAGTACGGTAGCAAAGAATAATACGAATGACAAGGTCATTCCATACACACAGATAGTATCAATATAGTCATGTTATCAATTTACAATTAATTTGAATAAGCATATATCATAATAAAATAAACTACAATAACATTACCGGGATAGATATAACAATTCATACAATATAAAATGCCATAACAGTAAATCATAACAATATAAAATAACTATTAAATGCAATAACAACATATAATATCACAGATAAAAGATAATAATGTACAGACAAAATACAACATATAAACATATAATATCACAGATAAAAGATCACAGATAAAAGATCACAGATAAAGAAATAATAATGTACAGCATATAAACATATGCAATAGGACTCAACCCTACTCCATGGAGCTAAACACATACAGATATCAGAGAGAATGACCCACAAAATCTATTAGTACCACGGCTGCCCAACCAAACTATTGCGCTGTCTCACGTTGCGTCTATAGCCCCATGACACATGGAACCCACTGTCCAGGCTTGGTGTAGTTCATTGTCTCACGTTGTGGCACTACAGGCAATGTACTATTAGACTTTACGAAATCTCGATTAAATATAGTGCGTGTCGAGTCCATTAGTGTGCTTTCAGTTACCACGGCCCAGCGGAGCGACCGACTGTCCATATATGGGATCCCGTACACTAACGTCTCCAAGTTCATTAAGACAATGAACCACACTACGTTTATCGCATCGACAACACGATGTGTTTCATCTCGTCAACCAATCCACCAAAAATTGGCAAAAACTCAATATATGATCCAAAAATAAGAAATTACCAAAATACCCTCAATAAAAAATATATCCTCGAAGATAAATATATACAGTAAGTCCCACCAGACAAATACTGTTCCAAAGCTTGTACGGGTTCACCTCATAGCCCGACAACGAAAAATATACAGAATACCCTTAACGGTATAAAATATACAGTTTCGGTCAATAACATAGAAATTTTATCGCGTTTTCACAATCTCGTCATTTTTACAAACGTTTTGAAATCGCGAAAATTTATTTTTCTGTTTTTAAAATCGCGTAGAATTTTTAATACGTTTTCTCAATCGCGTAAGATTTTTAAATCATTTTCTTGTCCGAATCACTATTTAAAATAAACAAAAATAATATTTAATACATTTAAACTACGTAGAATATTTTTTCATACCGTATACTGTCTTTTGGACATCTTTTCTATCTTATTTGTCCATTTTTAATATAAATTGACAGTATTATGTTTAGAAAATTTATAATAATGGTTTCCTAATTTTTCTGTAAAAATTCTGTTTACTTAATTTTTAACCGTATAATTTAACTTTTTGAAAACCACTAACATGCTTCAAAATATAATATGAGCCATATGTTAGCAATTTACAAAAGTTACTGTATTTTCTTCAAACAGTAAAAATCATTTGTTTAAACTTCTTAAACTTAATCAATTTATTTCTTCAAAACTCATTGTAATAAAATCCTTTTGGCATTTATTACTTAACCTTAGTTGAAAACAATTCTATAACTCAAAACACATTTAAATTTGGCATTTTGGCCGAAAATCATTCTATGCTTTAAAATTTATTCCTAATTATTTCCATACATTTAATCTCTTATAAAACTATTGATCTAATTTATTGTTATTAAATTATCTAGTCAATAGTTAGAAAATAAATTTGGATCAAAAGTACGTGGCATGTTGGCCAAATTTAACAAAGTCTTTGTATTTGATCTTTAAATTATTTTTCATCTTCTAAATCCATGTCAAATTTATTGTATTACCTAAATTCAGTAAATCATTGTTTTAGAAAATGGTTTGGAAATGATTTTAGAAATCATAATTGCTTGGCTTTGGCATGTTGGCCGAAATACATAATTTCATCCATTGATCCATAAATTCATTTTTCTTACTCTAAACAAATTGGTAATTTGTCAATTTTCCTAGGTTAATTAAATTCCACTTTTAGAAAATTGATGAGAACATTTTGGTTCTCCTCTTTGCATTGAGGCTGTGAGCTTGGATTTGTACATACTATTCACATTTTACAATCATTATTATGCATCTATGAACACATACCATATATTAAAGCAATTATAAAACACATATATATTAAAGAAATCATATAACACATACAAAATATAAAGCTATAGGCATGCTTGCACACATAATCAATTACAATTAGGAAAAATAATAAACAATCAAGTGAATGAATCCTTATGGATTCTTCACCACAAACACAAACATTCCTCACCACCAACACATGGTTGATGAGGGTAATCTCCCTCTTACCTCTTGAAGAACCTCCAAAGTTCCTTGTATGTCTCCTTCAAGTAAATTTTCTCCACCAAGAGCTTCTTGAAAAACAAAGAAAACATGCAATATTAATACCTAAGGCCCTAAACTAAAATAATCATGGATTAAAATCATGATTAGAACTTTAAAATGGGTAGAAACATGAAGATTAAAGAATTCCACCTTCAAGGCTTCAAACTTGAGCTTTGAAGAACGAAAATGAAGATGGATGATTTAGGAAAAATCTCAAACATGAAAGTTCCTTAGAATTGCATGGAGATTCAAGATCTATGGTTGTTTAGAATTTTAGAAGAGTGGAGAATGATACAAGATGGCTTGGCCGAAATCAAGGGGGAGAAAAAAGAAGAGAGTTTTGGTTGCTTGCTCTTGGTTCTTTGGAGAAAAGGATAGGTAAGAGAGTAAGTGAGATGAATCAATGAAGATTATCTTCCATTTTGGGAGCTATGGCCGTGGAAGACAAGGAGAGAAAAGAAGAGTGAGAGCTTCTTGCCAAAGTTTCAAATGAACTAAGGCCCTCCTATTTATAGACTCCAGGAAAAAGATGAAAGCTTAAGATATTTTTCTGTACACTATAAGCAATGAACAATAATTACTGCTTATAAAGTCAGTGTCTATTGTCTAATGGATAATAAAATATACTTAGATTTTTTTCTTATACTAGCAGAGTAGCAATTATTATTGATCATTTTTCTACTGATTGCCCTTGATGAGTCATAAAGCGAGTCATCAAAGAGAAATTTCTAGAACATGTGACTCACTACGATGAGTCAGTATGATGAGTCAGCGTAGATATTTTATAAAACGGGTGAGTCAGCATGGCGAGTTAGCGTGCTGAGTCACTGACTGTGTCAGCATGATGAGTCACAGTGCTGAGTCACTGGCTGAGTCAGCATGACGAGTCATCAGCTGAGTCACCAACGGTGAGTCACAACACTGAGTCATCAGCTGAGTCATCAATGATGAGTCACAGCATTGAGTCAGCATGGTGAGTCATCATAGAAGCTTCTGGAACAGGTAACTCACTACGGTGAGTCACAGGGCGAGTCACCGCTTCTGGAACCTTCCGAAATCTGCTGAGTCATGGTGCTGAGGTATCACGCCACGTGTCAAGTTTCTATTGGCCCGTTGCGATGAGTCATCATCTACTAGATATTTTTCAAGAAAAATATCATCCAATAGATAATAAAACATACCCCGATTTTATTTGTCAGATAAAATCGTAAGAAAATAAAACTTCAAAAACTGACTCCGGTTTCGGGTTTAGTAAGCTCCCCCGGCTCCGGATAATAATAAAATTTCCCTGGTCCAGAAAATTTTAAATTTTCTGACTCGAAGCAAATCACATAAAACACCCAAATAAAATTACAGATAGTAATATAAAACACTGTATCATGCAGAAAAATTTAAAACAGTACATTCGGGATGTAATGGTCATTTTTCCATTTTTTTCCACAACCGAGCAAATCACTCAAAACACTCAAATAAAATTACAGACAGTAAATTATGTCTGTATATCACACAGAAGATTTAAAACAGTAATTTTGACAAAATTTTTATTTTACTGTCTCGAAGCAAATTACGCAAAACGACCAAATAAAATTAGAGCCTGTAAAATATACTTGTATTTCATGCAGAAAAACAAGAAACAGTAAAATCGGGACACAACGGTCATTCACCCAAAAGTTGGGGTGTTACAGATTGACTTGTCTTGTTTGAATTGTGTGATTTTGTGGGTTTAGTTTCTGAGAGGAGACAATGTTGATTGAAATAATTATGTTTGTTTCGTTGTGTCATGTTTTGTCCGTCTTTGAAGAAAGTCAATGGCTCGTGACAGACGTACGCATGTGAGCGCAGGACAAGACAATAGGAGCATGGCCGCGACTGTAGAAGAAAGGCAAATGATAGCTGAGATGACAACTTACCAGGATCAGAGGATCACGCAACAATGAGAATTGGAAGTTGAGGTTCAGAATCTGTTGGAGGAAAGTCGACTTTGGGGCAACCTTGGACTGCCTAGATTCCAAAAAAGGAATAATAGAAAAGTTAACCAGTTTAAGCGGAAACCATACGCATGGGTATCAGGGAAACAACAACAACAACCAACTCCTGGACAAAGTACTAATGGTGGTGTATCCAGTCAGACCCCGACATCTTCGCCAAGATGTATGAAGTGTGGAAAGAACCACTTCACAAGAGAGTGTAAGATCAAGGGTATAATCTGTTTTAAATGTGGAAAGCCTGGACACGTTTCCCGTAACTGCAACCCAACAAAGGCAAAGTCTTCAATCGATGCTGCAAGGGTTGTGAAACCACAAGTAGAAGCCAGAACTTATACCTTGGGTGGTGTTGAGTGTTGGTCCGTAAATCCGCAAGCGCACGGGTCGACAAGTAATATAAAAGAGAGTTAGAGTATCATGTCCCAAAGGATTGAATAATTTAGAAGAATGTTAAACTTAACTAATATTCACAAGTTTTTTATCCAAGGAAATGAAAGAGAGTGGGTTGCAATTAAAATAACAACTTAAAGGAAACAAAATAAGAAAACACCAAACACTAATTCCACAAGAGAAGATGAGAATGATTAAAGCCTAGGGGTCCCTATTCACTTGCTATTTCAATGATTAATTGCAATTAACAAGCACCTATCAATGAATTAATATATGTTGGCTAATAATCATTAATAGATAAGAGCCTATGTCTAGGACAATTACCTATGTGAAACCTAGCTATTTCACTATGTGTCCATGTGAAGCAACATAAGAATCACTCATTAAGGCCAATTATCAAACACTTGCCATGCATGACCAAAGGGTATGTGTCCATCCCCTTAGTTAAATATACATCAACCATACCATATCCATATTCACAACACCCTATTTCTAGTTCAATTGGAATATTAAAAATCATGCAATTGATGGCCAATCAATAACAAGCACTAAGCATAGATATGGATGAACAAAACCAATTTCATTGAAAGGATACTCAACTAATTACAAATTAATCAAATCCATAGCAAGATCCTAGAGAGCCCCTAGATTAGAGTTTAGTTACACATTATCAAGGAGAAGAAAACAAATGTAATCAAATGATTCATCATGTTACAAATCAAGAGAGAAAGAGGAAAGAATGAACAAAAACTGGAGAGATTCCAAGCTTGATCTTCCTCCTTCTTCTTGATTCTTCCTTTAGTCACCTTCAATCCAAGTGTGTTCCTCCTCCTCTCTCTTGTTCTCTGGAATTCGTGGCTAGGTTAAAACTGAAGATCTCCCCTTTCATCCTCCCAAAAATCAGAATATAAGGGTAAAATTCATGTGCCAGGATTTTACCCACGCCTAGGCGTGTATTTACCATGCCTAGGCGTGGTTATGAATCACGTGCCTGTCCTCTGCTTGCCACGCCTAGGCTTGACTTTACCACGCCTAGGCGTGTAGGTCTCTGTCTGAATCACCCTGAAAAACTAAGTTTGTCACGCTTAGGCGTGAATTAACCACACCTAGGCGTGGGTGTCTCTGCTTCTAATCCCTGAGAAACTGCAAGGGCCACGCCTAGGCTTGGATTTGTCACGCCTAGGCGTGGGTTGGCAGCATCTTCCCTTGATGATTTCTTCACACTTTGGGCCTCTCTTCACTTTCCTCATCTCTTCCAAGGCCTTTCTCATCTTGAATACCTATATCAAAACAATGATAAAGTCCATCAAATCACAATTCATCTAACTTCGATAAACAAGATCTTCAAAGATTCAATTATAAATCATTTGAATCAACAAGCTTAATTCACCAAAGTCATGCAAATATTGAACTTATGACCTTGAAAACTTAGGGATAGCATGCTCAAATACAATCAAATTCGAGTGAATTAACTTCATTTTCTGAAGTTATCACACCCCCAAACCTAAAGTTTTGCTAGTCCTCGAGCAAACTAATCCAAGCAGGAAAAGGAATTACAATCCAATTCAAAGGTCAAGAAACATGAGGCAATTTGAACTAGAGCAAACCCAGCTTCCAATTATCATTTATACCCTCAGAAATCACTTCACAACCTCACAACAAGGTCCACACATGCAAGAAATTCCCAACTATTGTGATCACCCTTGAATGCCATTTTTGTGCATGAAAGATTTCCCAAGCCCATGTATTTAAGACCCTTTCCTAATCATGAAGAGCAAGATGGATGAATTTATAAAATGCACATGCACTCTCAAAATAATGTTCTTCATCCCTTTCTCCACTAATGTAGGCAAGACAGAATCAAAGATCATGAGGGTCTTTTAAGCTTGTAATGTAAGGCTAGGGGTAGTGGCTAAGAAAGAAGGGAAAGGATTTGAATTCAAATATCAAACACATAATCCACCACTTCTATTGAATCAAGCCAAGCATGTAGATGCACAAACAGAATCCAAATTGAAGAATCAACTTTCTTTATTCCATTTTCTCATCATTTCAATTTTTTTTTTTGGATTTCTAAGATCATACATACAACCTTATTTTCATTGCAAAAGGGCTTCAATTCACACAACAGCCCACTTATTCATTTTCTTTCTCCTTTTTTTTTGAATGAAAGCTAGTAAACACAAATTCCTGGATTCTTAGCATCATGCAAAACACTATGGCTCAAAACAACAGAACTGCTCAATCATGTGCGCAACAAGGGACCTGTATTGAGGGGAAGAGATATTTCTTTCACAAGCATGGGTTAAGAGGGTAGAGATTAGGGTTAAAGAAATGAAAATTAGGCCACACACACGCACACTAGGCTTCAAAAGGGGTACTAGGGGACTCATTCATTCAAGGTTGGCTTGAAAAGCTCAATCGGTCCAAACAAGTGCCCTAGTCATTTCCTTGAACACGCATTGCCTAGGATTTCGCCTCAAAAGGGAATTAGACAAGCTTCTAAGATGCAAATAGACTTTACACATGCCAATCATAAATTTATCCAACCATGCATTTCATTCATATTTCAGAATCCACCACACACGCAACAGGGATTTTCTCTCATACGCAATTATGGCAATAAGTGTAAGCACAAAAATTTAAATTTTTACAAATGAGTTCCCAAGCAGTGAGGTGTATATATGATCCACATAATCATCAGATATTCTAATCAGAAATCGAGCATGCATAAGTTCAACCTGCCTCAACACACACTCATCCATTCAATTCCTAATTCACGCAACCCTCAAGGCAAAATCATGCTCACTCAGATCCAAAGAGAAGGGAATCAATATATATATATATATGTCCAAACAATGATTCAACGAGCACTCACAAAAAGATCATCAATCCAATCCCCCCCCAAACCTAAGATAAGCAGTGTCCCACTGTATCCAAAAGAAATCAAGTTTTTCAATAAAGTATGTACAATGGACTGAAATGAAAAAATAGAAAAAATAAAGCAGAAAGTGCAAGAAAATAAGGGCCTTGGCGCCTCAAAACAAGTCTTCCTCATCAAATAGGTCATCGCCCTCAACGCCCATCTCCGCATCATCAGTTAGTGGAGGAGGAGGAGGAGGAGGTGAAGCTGCCACTGGTGGGGCTGCAAAAGGAGGGAATGCTGGAAAATCATCCATTGGGCGCCCCTGACCCAAAGCCATCCAATGAATACCCTGGTACATCGCAGCCAGCATCTCCTGCTGCGTAGTCAGCATCTCCTGCTGCCTATCCAGGCGCTGATCAATAGAGGCAGCCCAAGTAGCGTCAAAGACTGGAGCAGGCTATGGAACAGGTACAGGAGCAGGTTGTGGAGCTGGTACAGGAGCGGGCTTTGGCTCTGCAGTTGGGGGCTGGACCGGGGCTCGCCGACGCTTCTCTTGAGCAGTCATAATGGTCTGCACTGCCCGTTCTGTCATGGGAGTCTTTAGCTTCACACAGACTTCAGTGTCCTTCCATGCCACTTTCGATTTCTGACACAGTGCACAAATAAGAGAAGGGAAGAACAACGATTTCAGCTTCGCTGTGATGCAAAGCCTGACGTGATCATAAAGAATCTGCGCAGTGTCCACCCGCTGAAGAGTATGGATGGCATACAACATGTATGCGCGCTCAGGATAAATCTCTGATCTATGCTCCGTAGGCAGCAATGAGGAGCAAACGAAGTGGTTCCACGGGCGCAACTCCTTGCGCAGACTTTCCTGTTTAATGAAACGGATCGAATGATCTGTGTTGCGTTGCACTTGAACAGGAAAGGTAGAATCACAAATGGCTTCCAGCACTGTTTCAAAAGATGTACCACCATCCTCTTCCGGCAGCTGCAGTGTTTTGTACGCACACACCAGTGGAGGAGGGCCAAGGTGTAAAACCTGGCTGATGCGCTCAACAGAGTAGTTAACAGTCCTCCCTCTGACTTTAGCAGTGGTCTCAGAACGCTTTTCAGCAAATGCGTTGGCATAGAATTCCTTGACTATTGCAGCTACTGGTTCTTCCACAGGATGCTCCGCAAAATGTTCCCAGTGGAACTCCTCAGTGGCACTAGTAATGGCGGGATATCGTACCACATTAAGGTCATGGAATCCCCGCTCAGCGATGATGTTAATCTTTCTCAAATGCTGCCAGAAGTAGTCATATGCTTCTTGAGATACAAAAATCTGTGGGTCATAGATGGGAATTTCCTCAAGCATCTGTGTGTTATTTGGGTCGGCCTCACTTGATTCACATTGTCTCTTTGACATGATTAGGAGCAACCTGAAAAAGAAGATGGTGCTGGTTATTATCATTTGAACAAATAATGAGAATAATTTCAATGAAATCAGCCACTTCCAGTAAGACGGCATGCAATGTAATCAAGCAACCTAGTTCAATAACGAACCAAAATGCAATCAGATCAGAGTCATGCAGTATGTACAACCCATATATGCATTAAGTTAACCAATAGTTCAACAATCCACAGCATAGCCAACCAAGTCAATTCTAGTCACTATCCAATCAAGCCACAAGGTGAATCAAGTCCTAGCCCAAGCAACATGTACAACTTACATGCATCCAATCCTATCATGCAACAGGGTCCAACTTTGAATCAGCATTGACATATCATATCCCTATCAGCTCAAATAATCATGCATTTGCACAGGCTCACAGATTAGAACATATTGTCAACACAGTCTTGCCAACCAAAATCTAACAAGGGGCAACTCAAGCAAAAGAACAATTGAGTACTATTGACAATGAAGTTCATTTTTAGCAAAATATCCAAACCTAGGCCACCCCTAAACTTACTCATGATTAAGTCACAACCCATTCAACTCACATCCAAACCCAAGCATAACACAACTACTGCAATCAGTTCCAAGTAACTCAGCAGCAACTATGAAGGCATAAAAATACCAAGATTGAGAACAATGTGCACACAAACCCAAAATTCCTAGTATCATATCAGAATCACATAGGCTACTGTAAAGTTCAATTTAATCACATGTTAACCATTTAATCAATAATTGAACAGAACACATCAAGGCAAGGGTTTCACAATTTGGAATTAAAGAAAGATGGGAATAGAAAATAAGAACCTTGGATGAAGCACAAGAAGAGCAGGCACCATAGAAAAGAAACAAGCACCAAACGCACAACCCTCCCTGAACCAAAAGAAACACGAAGAGACCCTTGAGTGGAGTGGGTTACGGAGGTTGGCCGTAGAGAAGGTGGGGAAGAGAAAGATGGTGAGGGAGATGAATGTTGGAGAAGAAGAAAAATTGGGAGGACGAAGAGGGGTGGAGAAAAGGTGAAGATTTGGATATGGTGAAAGGTGGGTACGGTGGCTATTGGGTGGGGAAAATGTGGGGAAGGAGATACGGTGATGGCCGAGAAGAGGGGTTTACGGTGGTGTTACGATGGAGGTGCTTAGGTGGGGAAGAGGAAAGAAGAAGGACAATACGGTGGCAATGGGAATGGTGGGGAGGAAGCTACGGTGGTTTAGGTGAAGGAGGGAAGGAAATCAGAAAGGGGTTAGGGATTTGAGAGGGGGATTAGGAAAGAAAGGACAGAACTGCTGCGTTTTGGGCAGCAACAGCACATCACGCCTAGGCGTGATGTTACCACGCCTAGGCGTGGTTATTATTATTATTATTATTATTATTATTATTATTATTATTATTATTATTATTATTATTATTATTATTATTATTTATTATTAATTATTTATTTTATTTTTTTAAAAAATTTAATTTTAATTTTTAATTTTTTTTAGCAATACTAAGCCTAGGCGTGGAAAACACACGCCTAGGCGTGATGCTTGCAGGTTAAATTGACTGAAAACGCAGAGAGGATCATGCCTAAGCGTGGATAATGTACGCCTAGGCGTGTAACTCTCTGGAAAATTCCCCAAAAGCAGCTGAGACAACCATGCTTAGGCGTGTAAAAACCACGCCTAGGCATGGTACTCCGGATCTCAAAACTGAACAGCAACACCAGAATAACCCACAACCATGCATCAAATACACCCTCCTTACTCTCAAACATCTAAGAACAACATAGGAATGACAAGAACAATCAAAGCATCAAATTGAAAAATAAACACTATAAAACAATAAAACAAAAACAAAGCAAGATGACAAAATAAAAATTCATGCATAAATATGTCCTAAGCTAAGATATAGGGTTAAGAAATTGGGTTGCCTCCCAAAAAGCGCCTTATTTATAGTCCTAGCTGGACTTTGCAGACACTCAGGATGGAGGAGCGAGGGTAAGTGAGGTTTTGTGCCTCTCCACCTCACCACCTAAGTAGGGTTTGAGCCGCTGACCATTGACCTTGAAGGTTGACTTTGAAATTAGGTCTTCCAAGGTTACGGCACCATGAGGAAAAACTTCCACAACCAAAAATGGACCTGACCATCTAGATTTTAGCTTGCCAGGAAATAGTTTAAGCCTTGAGTTGAACAGGAGAACCTTCTACCCTGATGCAAAGTTTCTTGGGATAATACGATTGTCATGCCACTTCTTCACCTTGTCCTTGTATAACTTGGCATTTTCATATGCTTGGAGACGAAATTCCTCAAGTGCATTGAGTTGCAACAATCGTTTCTCTCCACAAGCTTCAGAATCCCAATTCAATCTCTTGATGGCCCAGTAAGCATGATGCTCAAGCTCAACAGGAAGGTGACATGCCTTGCCAAAAACTAGTTGATAGGGGGACATGCCAAGAGGAGTTTTGTAAGCAGTGCCATATGCCCAAAGAGCGTTATCCAGCTTCTTTGACCAATCCTTCTTGGAAAGACTCACAGTTTTCTCCAGAATCTGCTTCAACTCTTTATTAGAAACCTCTGTTTGGCCACTTGATTGTGGATGGTAGGCTGTGGCTACCCTATATGTCACCCCATATTTGGCAAGCAATGCAGCAAAGTACTTGTTGCAGAAATGAGATCTTCCATCACTAATAATAGCACGAGGGGTGCCAAACCTTGAGAAAATGTTCTTTTTCAGAAAAACCAAGACCACCTTGGAGTCACTAGTGGGTAAGGCACAGGCTTCCACCCACTTCAACACATAATTCACCGCTACAAGAATATAACGGTTGCCAAAAGATGATACAAAGGGCCCCATAAAGTCTATGCCCCACACATCAAAGAGTTCCACTTCCAAAATGGAGTTCAAGGGCATCTCATTCCTCCTTGAGATATTTCCAGTTCGTTGACAACGGTCACAGTTGGCTACAAAGGAGGAAGAATCTCGAAACAGAGAAGGCCAATAGAAGCCTGATTGCAACACCTTAGCCGTTGTCCTTTCACCCCCATAGTGACCTCCATATAGTGAAGCATGACATTGCTCAAGTATCGCACTAGTCTCCTCCATAGGAATGCATCTTCTAAGCACTTGATCAGCACACTGCTTAAAGAGAAATGACTCATCCCAAATAAAATATCTGACATCATGAAGGAACTTCTTTTTCTGATGATAAGATAATTCAGATGGCACTAATCCACTCATTATGTACTTAGCAAAATCAGCATACCATGGATCTGAACTAGCAAACGCTGCAAATAACTGTTCATCTGGAAACGACTCACCAATCAAGGCTGGGTCTTGCTGATATTTCTCATTCTCTAACCTGGAAAGATGATCAGCCACCTGATTTTCAGCACCCTTTTGGTCTCTGATCTCAAGATCAAACTCTTGTAATAATAATACCCAGCGAATCAACCTTGGCTTGGCATCCTTTTTGCTTATTAGATACTTGATGGCAGAGTGATCTGTGAAGACAATGACTTTGGTGCCAACCAAATATGCTCTGAACTTGTCAAAAGCAAACACTACAGCAAGGAGTTCCTTCTCAGTGGTGGTGTAGTTCAACTGAGCATCATTGAGTGTCCGACTTGCATAATAAATGGAATGAAAGATTTTGTTCTTCCTTTGGCCCAACACTGCTCCAATTGCATAGTCACTAGCGTCACACATGAGCTCAAATGGTAAGGTCCAATCTGGAGTAGTGATAATGGGTGCAGAGATAAGCCTCTTCTTTAATTCCACAAAGGCTTCCATACAAGCTGCATCAAACTTGAAAACCACATCTTTTTCCAGCAAGTTACACAACGGTTTAGCAAGCTTAGAGAAGTCTTTAATGAACCGCCGATAGAATCCAGCGTGACCAAGGAAGCTCCGAACTCCCTTCACTGAAATTGGTGGAGGAAGTTTCTCAATCACTTCAATTTTAGCTCGGTCCACTTCCATTCCTTTAGATGACACTCTATGACCAAGTACTATTCCCTCTTGGACCATAAAATGGCACTTCTCCCAATTGAGCACCAAATTGGTTTCCTCGCACCTTTGCAACACCAGGGCCAAGTTCTGGAGACACCCATCAAAGGAATCACCAAAAACAGAGAAATCGTCCATGAATATCTCCAAGCAGTTCTCTACCATATCAGTGAAAATGGCCATCATACACCTCTGAAAAGTAGCAGGAGCGTTGCACAACCCAAAGGGCATTCTTCTGAAAGCATAAGTCCCATAAGGGCAGGTGAATGTTGTTTTCTCTTGATCATCCGGGGCAATTGCAATCTGATTGTAGCCCGAGTACCCATCCAAGAAACAGTAAAACTCATGACCTGCCAACCTATCCAGCATCTGATCAATAAATGGCAATGAAAAATGATCCTTTCTGGTTGCAGTGTTAAGCTTCCTGTAATCCATGCATATGCGCCATCCAGTGACAGTCCTGGTGGGAATCAAATCATTATTCTCATTTGCTACAACTGTCATTCCACCTTTCTTGGGCACACACTAAACTGGGCTCACCCATTTGCTATCAGAAATAGGGTATATGATACCCGCATCCAGCCACTTGATAATCTCCTTTTTGACAACCTCCTTCATGATGGGATTTAGGCGCCTCTGATGTTCAATGGTTGGCTTATGGTCAACTTCCAACAATATTTTGTGCATACAGATGGTGGGGCTAATACTCCTGATATCTGCAATGGACCACCCCAAGGCCTGTTTGTATTCTCTGAGCACTGTGAGCAACTTGGATTCTTGCTCTTCTGACAAGGATGAGGAGATGATAACTGGCAACGTGGACTCCTCCCCTAGGTATGAATACCTCAAATGATTAGGCAATGGCTTGAGTTCTAGCTTGGGTGGAACTATGACAGAGGGTTGGAGACTGAGCTTATCAGAGGGTATGTTCAATGGTTCAAAACCTGGTCTCCTGTAAAACTTAGCGACACACGCAAGCGTTTAATACATTCCATCACATCATCCCTATCTACATACTCATGTATGGATGTTAATGATAAAACAAGGAGATCATCAGTGAAATTAGTATGGAATGCAGTATTAACTACTTGATCAATCATACCCAAGTAAGAACATTCTTCATGGTCATTGGGAAATTTCATGGATTTGTAAATGTTAAAAGTTACCTTATCCTCATTGACCTGCATTGTAACCTTACCTTTTTGGACATCGATCATAGTCTTACCCATGGGCAGGAAGGGTCTCCCAAGAATCAAAGGCACATTGCGGTCCTCTTCCATATCTAGAATGATGAAATCCGCTGGAAAGATGAACTTGTCTACCTTGACCAATACATCTTCTATGACCCCTTTAGGGTATGTGAGAGAACGGTCAGCCAGCTGCAAGGTAACTAAAGTCGGCTTCGCCTCCCCCAAACCTAGCCTTTGAAAGATGGATAAGGGCATCAAGTTTATGCTTGCCCCTAGATCACACAAGGCTTTTCCAAAGAATTGGCTCCCGATTGTGCATGGAATGGTGAAGCTCTTGGGGTCTTTCAATTTGGGAGGTAGCTTGTTTTGCAAGATTGCACTACACTCCTCTGTGAGAGCTACGGTCTCATAATCCCCCAATTTCCTCTTCTTGGACAAGATGTCTTTCATGAACTTCACATAACTCGGCATTTGTTCTAACGCCTCAGCAAATGGAATGTTGATGTGAAGCTTCTTGAAAATTTCCAAGAATTTTTGGAACTGAGCATCAAGCTTCTGCTTTGCTAGCCGGTTAGGAAAAGGTGGAGGTGGTGTTATGGGCTTGTCCTCCTTCTTCTTGTCTTCAAACCTTTCCCTAGCCATTTTCTCATTTTTCTCAACCTCATTACTCACAACCTCTTCATCTTGAGCCACCTCAATTTCTTCTTCAAGTTGTTTGGTCATTGGATTACCTTCTATCTCCTTCCCACTTCTCAATGATATAGCCTTGCACTGCTCGTTAGGGGCACCCTTAGGATTGTTGATGGTGTCACTTGGGAAATTCCCTGGGGGCCTGTTATTTAGAGCTTGGGTAAGTTGGCCCACTTGAGTCTCAAGATTCCTCAATGACGCTGCTTGGCTTTGCATTAAAGTATCGTGGGATGCTAGCCTTGAATCAGTCTTGGTCATGTAATCTTATTGACTGGTCATAAACTGAGCAAACATCTTCTCCAAATTAGAAGTTGAAGTTGATGTTGAAGTTTGGGCTTGAAGGGAGCTCTGTTGTTGGAAGCTTGGAGGAGCACGAGGTACTTGATTATGCTGATGAGATGAGGAAGAGCCTTGAACATTTCCACCCCATGAGAGATTAGGATGGTTCCTCCAACTGGGGTTATAAGTATTACTAAATGTAGTATTGTGACCCGGTTGACGGAATTGACTAGCATATTGTACACTTTCCAAGCTAGCCGTACAATTAGCAGTGGAGTGATGATCCCCACAATGATCACAAATCTCAGCTGTGATATTAGCTCCGCTTGCAACTGAGTTGACTGTCATAGTGTCCAACTTCTTGGAGAGTGCTGCCACTTGAGCGGAAAGTGATGTGAGAGCATAAACTTCATGTATCCCGGTTGTCGCTCTCCTCGGAGCAACTCTCTCTACTGGCCACTGATAATTGTTGTTAGCCATTTCTTCTAACAGGTCATAGGCTGCATCCACAGTCTTGCTCATAAGTGCCCCTCCAGCTGCTGCATCAATTATGGAACGAATGGAGGTTGTCAAGCTATTGTAGAAAGTATGAACCAACATCCATTTTGCTATGCCATGGTGGGGGCACTTCCTTAGCAAATCTTTAAATCGCTCCCATGCTTCATATAAAGTTTCTCTTTCAAATTGCCTGAAGGACAAGATGTCATTTCTGTACTTCATTGCCTTCATGGGAGGAAAGAATCGGTCCAAGAACTTCTGAGCCAGCTCTTCCCAGGTAGTGATAAAATGTTCTAGTAAAGAATGAAGCCAAGCCTTGGCCTTATCCCTCAATGAAAAAGAGAAGAGCCTTAAGCGAGCTGCATCATCAGTTATCCCATGATACTTGAAAGTATCACATATCTCTAGGAAATTGGCTAGATGAGCATTAGGATCTTCATGGGGTAAATCTCCAAACTGCACATTTTGTTGAACCATCTGAATAATAGCAGGCTTGATCTCAAAAGTCTGTGCTTGGACAGCTGGCCTTTTAATGCTAGATCGGATTTCTCTAGCACTTGGGGTGGCATATTCCCTCAATGGTCTTCCAGTATTTGCCTCCTCCGCCATCTCAGATTCACTAACCAAATTTAGTGCTTGTTCATGTATTTGTTGTTCTCCTAGCAATCTACGAAATGTCCTCTCAATCTCAGGATCGTAAGGAAATTGAGACACAACTTGAGTTCTTCGCATACAAGAGCCAAGTACCTGAAAGTCAAAAAAAGCAAAACAAAACGAACGAAACTTGAAATAAGAATTGTGAATAGATGTAAGAAATAACACAAAATCTAAACTCAATCCCCGGCAACGGCGCCAAAAACTTGTTGGTCCGTAAATCCGCAAGCGCATGGGTCGACAAGTAATATAAAGGAGAGTTAGAGTATCGTGTCCCAAAGGATTGAATAATTTAGAAGAATGTTAAACTTAACTAATATTCACAAGTTTTTTATCCAAGCAAACGAAAGAGAGTGGGTTGCAATTAAAATAACAACTTAAAGGAAACAAAATAAGAAAACACCAAACACTAATTCCACAAGAGAAGATGAGAATGATTAAAGCCTAGGGGTCCCTATTCACTTGCTATTTCAATGATTAATTATAATTAACAAGCACCTATCAATGAATTGATATATGTTGGCTAATAATCATTAATAGATAAGAGCCTATGTCTAGGACAATTACCCATATGAAACCTAGCTATTTCACTATGTGTCCATGTGAAGCAAAATAAGAATCACTCATTGAGGCCAATTATCAAACACTTGCCATGCATGACCAAAGGGTATGTGTCCATCCCCTTAGTTAAGCATACATCAACCATACCATATCCATATTCACAACACCCTATTTCTAGTTCAATTAGAATATTAAAAATCATGCAATTGATGGCCAATCAATAACAAGCACTAAGCATAGATATGGATGAACAAAACCAATTTCATTGAAAGGATACTCAACTAATTACAAATTAATCAAATCCATAGCAAGATCCTAGAGAGCCCCTAGATTAGAGTTTAGTTACACATTATCAAGGAGAAGAAAACAAATGTAATCAAATGATTCATCATGTTACAAATCAAGAGAGAAAGAGGAAAGAATGAACAAAAACTGGAGAGATTCCAAGCTTGATCTTCCTCCTTCTTCTTGATTCTTCCTTTAGTCACCTTCAATCCAAGTGTGTTCCTCCTCCTCTCTCTTGCTCTCTGGAATTCGTGGCTAGGTTAAAACTGAAGATCTCCCCTTTCATCCTCCCAAAAATCAGAATATAAGGGTAAAATTCGTGTGCCAGGATTTTACCCACGCCTAGGCGTGGTTATGAATCACGTGCCTGTCCTCTGCTTGCCACGCCTAGGCTTGACTTTACCACGCCTAGGCGTGTAGGTCTCTGTCTGAATCACCCTGAAAAACTGAGTTTGTCACGCCTAGGCGTGAATTAACCACGCCTAGGCGTGGGTGTCTCTACTTCTAATCCCTGAGAAACTGCAAGGGCCACGCCTAGGCTTGGATTTGTCACGCCTAAGAGTGGGTTGGCAGCACCTTCCCTTGATGATTTCTTCACACTTTGTGCCTCTCTTTACTTTCCTCATCTCTTCCAAGGCCTTTCTCATCTTGAATACCTATATCAAAACAATGATAAAGTCCATCAAATCACAATTCATCCAACTTCGATAAACAAGATCTTCAAAGATTCAATTATAAATCATTTGAATCAACAAGCTTAATTCACCAAAGTCATGCAAATATTGAGGACCTTGAAAACTTAGGGATAGCATGCTCAAATACAATCAAATTCGAGTGAATTAACTTCATTTTCTGAAGTTATCATTGAGACCTCAACAATTGGAGATCTAAACAAGGGAAGTTACGCCTCAAATGACGATCCTGTAATCGTGCTGTATAATTCTGGGGGTAACCCCTCCTTTTACAATTTGTAACTTTATGGATCATTGGGATTCATCTGTATCTTTCTTATCTTCAACTTAAATTATTTCCATTTCTGTTACTAAGACTTGTCGTTGACACCTAAGTTTATGTAATCTATTCTATTTCTACTAAAGACTGAATCTTCCGTTGATCTATCTTGCTTACCTAAAATCATATCTATTTGAGCCCATGATCCTAGAAATTATTTGGTCGTTTCCCGATTATTACCTGCTAGAGCGTTTCGATCAACACCTTAGTGATTTTTTTTGAAACCAAGACTTTTGAATTAGTAACGGCCAACAAAGTCTAAGCCTCATAAAAGAAAGGAGCCTGAGGGTACATGTTAATGTTTTCCATAGAGGACTAAGAGTAAAGGGAATATAGATGCCGCTCTTGTAGTCGAAGGGAGTCACATGTCAAGCTACGATGCTGTTAGTTAAGGAGAAGAATGAAATTTCTCGGTGAGACGAGGACTGTCACTAAATAAACAAGGCTTCGATCAAGGATGAGTGTCCTCAGAGAAAGATGAGCGATTTAATGGGCTGGTGAGGAAAGAGTCGTTGTTCCTTCCAAGATAGATGTATGTCCTGGTCATCGAGGGATTCGTGGAAATAGAGAATGTTTCCAAAATGATTTTTCGGGCGTGCTTTTGACATTATGGGTATTCCGTGATGTCAATCGGAGTAACAAACACTCCTATTTTATTTATAGACAACATGAATTGTATTTTCTATCCTTACCTAGAACAGAATTATCATTGTCATTAATGATGACATTCTGATCTATTCTCAAAGATATGAAGAGACACGTTGGACATCTCGGTATAGTTTTCCTGATTTTAAAGGAGAGAAAGTAATTGTTAAGGTAACAAAGTACGAATTCCTGTTTGAGGAGACATTCAGATGCTCATCAGTTTTGATTCTACCTAATCTCGAGAAACCGTTTGAAATACCTAGTAATACTTCGCATTAAGGTTTAGGATGTGTGCTCATGCAAGGCTGGGAAGTTGTGGCTTACGCCTCAAGGTAGTTGAGGGTGCGTGAGAAGAATTACCTGACCCGTAACTTGTAATTAACTGTTGTTATATCTGCTCTGAGAATATAGAGACACTTTCTACATGGAGCAATGTTCAACACCCTTAGCTGTCACAGGAACCTGAAGTATTTATTCGATGAGAAGGAACCAAACACGAGGCAGAGAAGGTGACTAAAGATTTTGAAGGAACATGATCTCTAACTTTAGAGTCATCTTGGAAAAGAAAACGCCATGGCGGACGCTTTGGAATCGGAAACTGCCTAATGCCTTCATTATGATGGTCGACAAGAAGGAATTAGTAGAGTAATTCGAGGACAGGTGGCTGTCATTGGAAATGACACCGGATGAGGTATGTCTAGATATAATCGTTATTTCGAATGATCTGTTAGGAAGAACTCGAGAGAAGTGGAAACAGTGACCAATTTCTACAAGACAAGAAAGAGCTATTAAGTCAAGGCATGGTGTCAGAATATGAGGGAGGAACTCACCGGAATCTTAATGTTCATGAGTGATGGTTGCATACCAAATGATTCAGAACTTAAGGAGTTTATTCCCAATGAAACTCACGAGAGTAAACCGAGTTTACACATCGGAGCGATCAAGGTATATCAAGATCTAAAATAGAAGTGATGGTAACAAGGGATGAAGAAAGGTGTTGCTAAATGTGCGTAATCTTATTTAAGTTGCCAGCAAACTCACTCTTAAATTCTACGGACTATCCTAAATTCTTTTTCGGACTAGTTCGGTATCCATAACTAATCTTTACTATCCTTTCTTTTTAAATCTTATGATATCTTCCGTATGTTATGATCACGAAAGTATATCCTTGGACCCAACCATGTTATCGAACAGGACATAGTACGATTGAAAGAGAATTTGACCCATGGGATGCTTCCTGTAAGATTGAGAATAGAATAGCAAAGCAACATGGAGGCAGGGAGATCACATTAGTAAGGGTGATTAGAATTGACGTGATTAGAAGCACGACATGGAGGTTAGAAGATAAGGTGAAGAAACAACGTCGATATTTATCCTAAGGAATGAAAATTTCGTGGACGAAATTTCTATTTGAAGGGGAGTGTTGTAACATCCCGAAAATTTATAATTTCAAGATAAATGATCGTTTTACAATATTTGGAATTTTTAGGAATTTTTCTAGATTTTTCTGAGAATGTAGAATATTTTAATATTATTTCTCGTTCTATGCGCACGTTGAGCAGAATTGGCAGAACGACTGTAACGCTCCCAAAGTTGGAAAATTTTATTACGAATAGTCATTTTCTAATATTTGTGATTTATGTGAATTCTTTAAGAATTTTTCAGAACCGGTAAATATTTTAATATATTTCTCGTTTTACGTGCACACTGAGCCGAACCGGGGAAATGAAATATTTTTTCCGAGAATCTTAAACTATGGAAACGTCGATGGGGGATCTTACTAAACCCGAGGTCGGACACAGTTTACAAGGTTTCACGTCCTTCGAAAAATTTTTAACAGATGGAATAATAAAACAATGCTAAGAATTGATCTATCAGATTTGCTAATACTGACTCTGCCAACTGTAACTATTGTCCAATAAATAATAACATGTAATAAAAATCCTATCACATTATTCAAAATTTACCTTGTGTCAAATCCATTAGCTTTATTTTCAAATAAAGATTAAATTAATTTAAGCTTGCCAAGGGAAGCTTCCTAGAAATTTCCTAACTAATCACATTTCTCTCTCTTCCCTCCCTCCATTCTTCTACACGGCTGAGGCCCCTTTTTGGGAGCCAATAATCACATTTTCTTCTTCTTCTTCTCTTCTCTTCTTCTCCTTGCTTCACCACCGTACACCCTCACCATTTACCATCTTCATTTCTTTTCTTCCCCACTTTCACATCTAGCTTTCTTCCATCATTCTAAGACCATCTTCCTTGTGGCCATCCTTGGTTCTTCTTCTTCTTCTTCTTCTTCCATTTTTCACCATTGAAGCTAAAGCTTTGAGCTTGGAGGTAAAGTCTTAACCTTTCTTTCACTTTCTTCTCATTTTCGTTTTTCTTGGTCACTTATGAGATCAAGAACTCATTTTTCCATGGTTTGAGTGAACATTATGGAAATCACTCACATTGGTGTTCTTCTTGAAGGGAAAACGAAAATCTAGGGCAAGAAGAGGTAACACCTTGTGTTGTCTTCCAAATAGGTAAGAGGGAGATGATCCTCTTCAACCAATCTTGGTAGTAAGGGAATGTCTTGTATGTGTTGTTATTGATTTCTGAATCCATGTATAAAGTTCTCTCATTTTTATGTTGTTCTTGATGATAGTGCATTTTGTTGGGTTTGTATGATTTATTGATGCCTCTTGCATGATTTGAAGGTATATTTGAGTATCTTGATGATTAAATATGATAAGGATTGGTTTGGTTTGAGTTAGAGGACCTGGAGAACTGTCTTTTCTGCAAGTTTACACATGGTAATCGATTACACGGGGCTTGTAATCGATTACCAAGCTCTTAAGGGTACGAAATCGTGATTCTGGAAATCTGATAATCGATTACATCTTGTGTGTAATCGATTACAGAGATTCTGTCTAGCTTGTAATCGATTACAAGGATGGTGTAATCGATTACCAAGCCTATGATGTTACGAAATGGTGCTTCTAGGAATCACGTAATCGATTACAACTTGTGGGTAATCGATTACGGAGGTTCTGTCCAATTGGTAATCGATTACCACGTCTGTGTAATCGATTACCAGGGCCTTGAAGTTACGAATTGTGGTTCTGGGAATCATGTAATCGATTACAATGAGATTGTAATCAATTACAGAGGTTCTGTTACGTTGGTAATCGATTACCAGGGTGCTATAATCGATTACCAAGACCCAAAAATGAGATTTTTGAGCTGGAAATGATTGGAATTATGGTTCCTTGTCCTTTGTAACTCAAACATAACCTAAAAACTCTAGATTCAAGAATTTTACTTTACTTAAATGCGATAGGAATATGTATTCATACCAATAGAGAAGAAATGATTTTGAAAATGGAAATCTTGGATCCATGACATGGAAATTGTGGTAGGTAGGAACATATATTCCTAGTGAGAGTTATTGATGCAAGTGTGATTCCCTATGTGGGTTATGCAGTTATTGATTCAGTATTCAATGAGATAAGAAATGATGATGTGCCATTGAGGCAATGCTTATGTTGAATGCATCATTGATGATCATACATGTTCATGCATAGAGTCTTATGCATTGTGAATGTCCTGTGGACTGTTGTAAGACCAAGTTGCCTAGAAGATTGAACACACCTTGGTGCAGGTGCGAATAGACTAGTGTGGGTCGTGTTATGACCTTGGAGGCGTCGGGGTGCGGGTCCCTCACATGGACAGTTTACAGCTCCTCTGTGCCGTGGGACAAACCGATGCAAACGCACCGACGATTCGGACTTGACACTGTCCTATGTCGTGATCGAGCGTGGACTGTCTGTACAATGGCTGATGTGCACGTGAAAAATATTGATTATAGCACTTTGGCCGCGGCAGCCGAGTTACAGACACGTCTCCTGATCTTTCTCTCCGACTATTTGAGTCTAGCTCCATGGAGTAGGAATTGGGAAAGCATGCATTGTGCATCGTTCATTACTGGTCTTATAAACTGTTGAGCATGAATACCTGTAAATGATTATCTGATTATTGTGCTGATTTCTGGAAATACTATTGTGATCTGCCTGCTATTGCTTACTGTTGTTCTACCTTTACTATAAATATCGTTGTTATTATTGACTCTGATTATTGCTTAGAATTGAATTACTTTTATTATAAATCTCGTTGTTGCTATTGATGAATATATGAACTGTATTGCTCGGTGGGCGCTTTGCGCCGTGCTATTTTCTTACTGCCAATAGTGGTAATGAATGACGGGTGTCTCACCTCTTTCCTATATTTCTACATTCTTTGTTTTATATTCATATTTGATAAAAGATCGTGAAGAAGATGATGAGGAATCACACCTTGCCGATGGGGTTGGGAACCTGGACAATATTTCTTCGATTTTCGTAGGAGTGCAGCTGCGTGGAGGTATTGATGCCGGTTGTATCAACTGGGACGCTGAGTGTCATGCGCATATGGGGTTGCGGCCTTGTCTGCTGGTAGTACCCATCCCTGGGTTACTACTTCTCCCCTTTAATGTTTTTATTTTCGCTGTATTTTATTTGACTCTGTAATTATTATATTCTATGTCATCAGTGATTCGTGTAAGTTGGCTATGAAATATATATATAAGGAACGTGATATCATTTCATTGGTTGTATTAAGGGTTGAATACATTTATATTTCATTCATGGCTCGTATTTTCTATTTATGCATAAATGTGAAAAACAAAAATAAACTCGTAAATTTTGAAACTACTGTTGTTATGACTGTGATGCACCTGGATCTAGTAACTGTGGTGTAATGACGATTGCGCTGTAGTTGGTATATTTAGGTGCGTTAAATGTGTCGCATTGGTCTATCCCACGTTCCCAGTGGAGCTACCATTGTCTATTGTGAGACACCCACACCCCAACGCCCCCAGGGTCAACAACATTTGACACCTACGCTTAGCCTATTCGCACACGCACATAGGTGTGATTCAAACTCCTAGGCATACATCGCCTTACAAACCATGTCCAACGGACAACACATGCATGACGACACAATGTCTAATCATGTATGTTCATCAATGATGCATTCAGCATAAGCCTTTCCTCAATGGCACATAAGCATTATTCAATGTCCAACATGACATATCTACAATATATCTTATTAAAAACATTGCCTCAATTGCACATCATCATTTCTTATCTCATTGAATACTGAATCAATAACTGCATAACCCACATAGGGAATCACACTTGCATCAATAATTCTTACTAGGAATATATGTTCCAACATACCATAATTTCCATGTCATGGATCCAAGAATTTCATATTCGAAATCATTTCTTCTCTATCGGTATGAATACACCTTCCTATCACAATTAAGCAAAGTGAAATCCTTGAATCCAGGGTTTTTAGGTTATGTTTGTGTTACAAAGGACAAAGAACCATAATCTCAATCATTTCCAGCTCAAAATCTCATTTTTTTGGTCTTGGTAATCGATTACATCACCCTTGTAATCGATTACTCGAGAAACAAAATCTCTATAATCGATTACAATCTCATTGTAATCGATTACGTGATTTCCAGAATCACGTTTCGTAACTTCAAGGCCCTGGTAATCGATTACACAACCGTGGTAATCGATTACCAATTGGACAGAACCTCCGTAATCGATTATCCACAAGTTGTAATCGATTACGTGATTTCCAGAAGCACCATTTCGTGACCTCAGAGGCTTGGTAATCGATTACACCACTCTTGTAATCGATTACAAGCTAGACAGAATCTCTGTAATCAATTACACACCAGACGTAATCGATTACCAGATTTCCAGAATCACGATTTTACATCCTTAAGAGCTTGGTAATCGATTACAAGCCCAGTGTAATCGATTACCACGCGTAAACTTGCAAAAAACAGAGTTCTCAGGTCCTCTAACTCAAACCAAACTAATCCTTATCATATTTAGTCAACAAGATACTCAAATATACCTTCAAATCATGCAAGAGGCATCAATAAATCATACAAACCCAACAAAATACACTATCATCAAGAATAACATAAAAATGAGAGAACTTTATACATGGATTCAGAAATCAATAACAACACACATACAAGACATTCCCTTACTACTAAGATTAGTTGAAGAGGATCATCTCCCTCTTACTTATTTGGAAAACAACACAATGTGCCACTCCTTCTTGCCCTAGATTTTCGTTTTCCCCCTTCAAGAAAACTCCAATGTGAGTGATCACCACAATGTCCACTCAAACCATGAAGAATAGGTTCTTGGTCACCAAGGTGGCCAAGAGAAACAAAAATAGCAAGAAAATGAAAGAAAGTTGAAGGCTTTACCTTAAAACTCCAAGCTTTAGCTTCAATGGTGGAAGAGAAATGGAAGAAAAAGAAGAAGAGGAACCAAAGGATAACCACCAAGGAGAATAGTCTTGGAATGGTGGAAGGAAACAAGTAAATGTGATTTGTTTGGCAAATAATGGAGTTGGTCTCCAATGTGTGGGTGTGTGTGTGTACGGTGGAGAGGAAGGAGAAGAGAAGAAGAGAAGAGAGATATGTTAAATGTTTGGTGTTTAGAAAAATGAAGATGAGTTAATAAAAGGAAGAAAGCACCTTTGACTCCCCCAAAAAGGAGTGTCTGCCGTGGAGTGAGAGGAGAGGAAAGAGAGAGAAAATGTGTTACAAGGGAAATTGCTAGGAAGCTTCCCATAACAAGCTTGGATTAAATTTAATTTTTCTTTTGAAATTAAAACTAATAGATGTGATACAAAAATCAAATTTTGAATAATGTGATAATATTTTTAATACATGTTATTATTTATTGGACAGTAGTTATAGTTGGCAGAAGTCAGTATTAACAAATCTGACAGATAAATTCTTCACAGTGTTTTATTATCTCATCTGTTAAGATTTCTCGAAAAATGTGAAACCTTGTAAACTGTGTCCGGCCTCGGGGTTAGTAAGATCCCCCGTCGATGTTTCCATAGTTCAAGGTTCTCGGAGAAAATGTCTCATTTCTCCGGTTCCGCTCAATACACACGTAAAACGAGAAATATATCAAAATATTCTGCGTTCTCAGAAAATTCCTGGAAAAATTTCCAGAAAATCACAAATATTTTAGAATGAATTCTGATAGTAGAAAAGTAAATTTTGGGGTGTTACAACTCTCCCCAACAAATAAGAATTTCGTCCTCGAAATTTTCTATACCTTAAAACAATTCGGGATATTGCTCCTTCATCTTGTCCTCCAGCTCCCACGTCACATCTCCAGTTGCTTCATTCCAGATTACCTTCACTAGTGCAATGTCCTTTCCTCTGAGTTGCTTTGTTCTCCTATCCTCAATCCTTGCAGGAGTTGCCTCATATGTCAAGTTTTCCTTCAATTGTACAGAATCAGGTGCTATGACATAATTAGGATTTGGGATATATTTTCTGAGTTGTGACACATGAAAGACATTATGAAGATTTAAAAGAAAAGGGGGTAAAGCTATTTGGTAAGCAACAGGACCTATCCGACGAAGAATTTGCTAGGGTCCAAGGAATTTTGGAGTGAGTTTTCTAGATTTGAGGACACGACCGACCCCAGTCATAGGCGTGACTTTCAAGAAGACATGCTCTCCTTCTTCGAACTCAAGAAGTTTCCTTCTTTTGTCCGCATAACTCTTCTGCCAACTCTGAGCCGTTTTCATTTTCTCCTGAATCATTTTAACCTTCTCAATTGTCTGCTGAATGAGTTCAGGTCCAACGGTAAGTCGTTCTCCATCTTGATACCAACACAGAGGTGTCTGACACCTCCGCCCATATAAAGCCTCATAGGGCGCCATCCCTATACTTGAATGGTAACTGTTGTTGTAGGTGAATTCCACCAATAGTAAGATTTCATCCCACCCTCCAGTTTGCTCTATCGCACAAGCTCTCAACAGATCTTCTAATGACTGAGTTGTTCTTTCTGATTGACCATCAGTTTATGGATGGTAGGCAGAACTTAACCGCAACTTTGTTCCCATAGCCTCTTGAAGACTTTGCCAAAACTTCGAGGTAAACCTCGGGTCTCTATCGGAAATAATACTCATGGGTATCCCGTGAAGTCTGACAATTTCACCAATGTAAATCTAAGTCAACTTCTCCAACGGATATCTTATGTTGATTGGCAGAAAGTGAGCTGACTTCGTAAGTCGATCCATTATTACCCATATTGAGTCATATCCCTTCTTAGTTCTTGGTAACCCGACAACAAAGTTCATGGCGATGCTATCCCATTTCCATTCAGGAATAACTAAGGATTGTAGTAATCCCGCTGGTCTTTGATGCTCTATCTTCGTTTTCTGGCAAACCAAACAAGATGACACGCATTTAGCGATATCTCTTTTCATCCCATGCCACCAAAATAACTTCCTCAAGTCTTGATACATCTTGGTCATTCCAGGATGCATACTCAACTGACTCGAGTGAGCATGTTCAAGTATGTACTTTCTGAGTTCTTCATCTTTAGGCACACA
This sequence comes from Ormosia emarginata, assembly GCA_029884605.1. NCBI lineage: Eukaryota > Viridiplantae > Streptophyta > Magnoliopsida > Fabales > Fabaceae > Ormosia > Ormosia emarginata. The sequence goes on from JAQQTP010000074.1 coordinate 2,113,316, forward strand.
GACCCTTCCTTGGAATCTCAGAATCCCATCGCTTCCTTCCTTCAATGTTGATACACCACCTTGCCTTATCAATTCTTTTTCTTCTTACGGGAATTTATCGACCTTTTGTTTCTCTCGAATATCATCCATCAGGTCATTCGAGATAGTGATCCTATTCATGCAGATTTTACCCGGCGTTAACTTTACAAATGACTATATATCTCTGAATTGCTCTATCAAGTCCTTTTCTCTAATCATCATAGTAGAAACACTAATCGTCTTTCTACTCAAAGCATCGGCCACCACGTTCGCCTTTCTAGGATGATACTGAAGTTGGAAATCGTAATCCTTCAAAAATTCTAGCCATCTTCGCTACCTCATGTTCAGCTCTTTCTGATTGTACAGGTACTTCAGACTTTTGTGGTCATTGAAGACGTTGAATGTGGCTCCATACAAATAATGTCTCCATATCTTCAATGCAAACACCACTGCAGCTAACTCTAGATCGTGTGTTGGGTAGTTCTTCTCGTGCGTTCGCAATTGTCTTGAGGCGTAAGCTACCACTCCTCCGTTTAGCATGAGAACGCACCCCAAACCTTGATACAAAGCGTCACAATACACTTCAAATGGTTCACTAGGATTCAGTAAGACTAGCACTGGTGACGTAGTCAGCTTCCTTTTTAACTGTTGGAAACTTCTTTCGCAGGAATCTGTCCATTCAAAAGCTTGGTCTTTCTTGGTGAGTTGAGTGAGCGGTCCAGCAATTTTGGAAAATCCCTAAATAAATCTCCGATAGTATCCGGCTAATCCAATGAAGCTCCGGATTTCTGTAACTGTAGTTGGTCTTTCCCACTATAGTACGGCTTCTACCTTTGAAGGATCCGCTGCAATTCCTTCCTTTGTGATTACATGACCTAAGAACTTCACTTCTTCTAGCCAAAACTCGCACTTGGATAGTTTCGCATATAGCTCTTTTTCCTTCAAGATCTGGAGAACTATGCTGAGGTGTTCAGCATGGTCCTCGTGACTTTATGAATAAATTAGAATATCGTCGATGAAAACAACAACGAATTTGTCCAAGTAAGGACGAAAGATCCTATTCATATAGTCCATAAATATCGCAGGTGCATTTGTCACACCAAAAGGCATCACCAGGTACTCATAATGACCATAACGAGTACGGAAAGCCGTCTTGGGAATATCTTCCACTTTCACTCTGATTTGGTGATATCCCGATCGTAGATCGATCTTGGAAAACACAGCTACTCCCTTCAATTGGTCCATCAAGTCATCTATCCTCGGCAATGGATACTTGTTCTTGATCGTAACCTTGTTTAACTGACGGTAGTCCACGCATAATCTTGAAGTCCCATCTTTCTTCTTGACCAACAATACAGGTGCTCCCCAAGGTGACACACTGGGTCTCACGAATTGCTTCTCTAGGAGCTCTTCCAACTGCTTCTTAAGTTCCACGAGCTCTGCTGGTGCCATGCGGTAAGGTGCCATAGAAATAGGGCTAGCTCCAGGTACCAAGTCGATAGCAAACTCGACCTCTCTTTCCGGTGGCAAACCAGGTACATCATCAGGGAAAACCTCAGGAAAATCTCAAACAACAGAGATTGCGTCCACATCAACTTCACTCTCAACTTTCAAAGAAGATAACAACATGTATCCTCGAGCTCCTTCTTTCAGAAAAGCTTTCACTTGGTTGGCGGTCAAAAATCTAGAATCCTCATCCAAAGGGAAAACTATTATTTTTCTGGAACAGTCTAACAAGACATGGTTAGCAGATAGCCAATCCATTCCTAATATTACGTCTAGTTGGGATAATGGTAAACAGATCAAATCGACAGAAAAGACTCGACCTTCCACTATTAAAGGACAACCTAGACACACCTTAGTAGTGACTACAGGTTTTGTAGTAGGAGTTGAAACAGTCAAATCGAAAGGTAAAGAAGACACAGGCAATCCAAGTCTTTTCACACAATCATGTGAAATGAAAGAATGAGTAGCACCAGAGTCATACAGTACAATTAAAAGATTACCTTCAATGATATCTTCTCCTTGTATCAGATCCTCGGATTCAGAGGCCTCAGCACCACTCAGGGTGTAGACTCTGCCTCCAACTTGTGGTTTAGAAGTCTTAGCAGTATTAACGGATGGTTCCGCTTTGGTCTGGTTACAGTCTCGAGAAACGTGACTAGGTTTCCCGCACCGAAAGCAAATAAATCCTTTGATTGTGCAGTCCCTTATGAAATGCTCCTTCCCACATTTCATGCATCTCGGAGTAGTTGTAGCATTCTGACCCATCCTTCCAAGGCTTCCAATTGGGCTTCCTCCTTGAAATTTTTGTGGTTGTTGGCTTCCAGAGGGTCTGGAATAAGGCTTCTTTTGATAACGACTCGAGTTGCCACCACCTCCTTTTTGGGATCGAACGGGCCCAAAGTTCCTGTTTCTTGCCTCGCGTTCTTGTTCCATACTTTCCAATCGGCAGCAAATGTCGAGTAGCTCAGAAAATTGAGAAATCTTCAAGGCTATCACAATTTTCTTCACATCATGCCTCAGGCCTTCCTCAAACTTCCGACACTTCCAAGTTTTATTGGGTTGAAGTTGAAAATAGGCTGAAAATCTGTCTCAAACTTGGCGGCATATTCACTTACAGTCATACCTCCTTGTAGCAACCTTAGAAATTCCATTTCTTTTGCGTGCCTGGCACTTTCAGGAAAATACTTGTTCAAGAACCTTTCCTTGAACACTTCCCAAGTTATCACTCTGTTCGCGGCTTGCAGTAGCCTTTATTCTCCCGTCCACCAATGTTCAGCATCTCCCATCAGCATGTATGCGGCATAGGTCATCTTCCTATCATCAGCACAATTCATACCCGTAAATATTTTCTCCAACTCTTGGATCCACAATGTAGCTTTCTCCAGATCAAACTCCCCTTTAAACTGTGGAGGATTAGCGCGATGAAATCCCTCCAAGTTCTGAACATCCGCTGTAGCCTCTAGCTGTTGTGCAGTCCTAGCCTATTGTTGAGTTGTCTGCTGGTTCTGTTGTAGCATTGCCTCGGCCATCTTCTGTATTGCCTCTATGGCAGCAGCCATATCACCCCGACGAGCCATCGCCTCTTCTCGGATTAGACTACGCAAAACACAGAGAAAGTCAGATGTACTCATTTGAATACCAAACAGCAAAATCACAGAGAATGACACAGCACAAACAAGACAGTCCAAAACCACACGACCCAAAGAAACATAACCGGGAGCTCTGATACCAAGACAGTGTAACGCCCCTTTTTCTCCCTTCAGTCATAACGGGTGAGAAGAAGGAACGTCGCACTATAGTGAAACGACACAAAAATGATTACGGAAAATTTGAACATTTTTTTTTCTTTTAACATAGTTCCGGTTAAAACTTCCATTTAATGTACATATACACCTGTTTATAAATATATCGCGTGATTGATTTAAAATTAAAAGTTCCTCTTTCATATAAAACTTCTTGTCAAAAATGTCAAAGAGAAATCAACATGGAATGAAACTACGACCATACACCATATGGATAATTACATATTTATACCAGAAGCACAAGCCTGTTTAAATTACATTTCTAAAAGATATACAAAAAGCAAAATGTGTACCTACCCCAAGAGATACAAATATATACCCACCAATCCAGTAGTACGTCAGGCTCCCTCAAAATAAACAGATAGCCATCAGTAGCCATCAATTTAAAACCAACCCTAAGACTGCCTGGAATGAGAAGGAACCGTAGATGGATCCTCCTCAGGGTCCTCGTCGTCTGACGAGACATCCATCGGGATGACAGAACAGCGGGCAGGAGCCCAGGCAGTAGACAAGAAAAAGTCGTCACGTGGGTTATAGTACATATCCACCCACATATCTCTTACAGGCATATAAAATTCCAACCACACGAAAACATGAAAGTAAAAAATAGAAGTAGTGTAGTGTCCCCATGCTAAAGGCACCGTCAATTCACCGTGGTACACACATCGGTCAGTCTGCACGTTGATATGCCAGCAATCCGGACCACCATGAAAATTGATCCGCACGTAACCAAAAAATCCACGGGGGCGAAATGACATTCTCAACAACTTCGGTCTCAGTCGAGATAAGGCCAGAAACCCTGAAACTCAGTAGTTTCCTTGTTCTCTTCACGAGTGTCTTCTCGAGAACATATGATCCAATCCAAAATGCAAAATAAAGAGAATTACCGAAAGAAGTGAGATTCCCAGCTTTCAGTACCAACAAGGCAGCAAGAAAATAAATGGTGTCGAACGCCCACATAAGACACAGTTAATACATACAGGTATAATAATACATGAAAGCAATTAATGAGAGTAAAGCAACAAGGAACAGTAGTTAACATCATCCATAGCCAACTAGCAACATTAGCAATACCAAGAATCAAAGAAATATCACAGTCATAATAGTAAACACATTATCCAATCATGAGTGCTCAATGGACCATGTAACTGACAACTCACAATGCAACAAGGGTACCAAAGTTCCTACTCCATAGAGCTAGACATAAACATCTTCGGAGTGAATGATCAAGGAGTTATGCCAGTGTATCGTTAGCCTTAAAAATAGTGTGCTCATCACATGAAAACATTTGCGCAAAATGGCTCACACATGGCACCTCAACAGTTGATCACGACATAGGACAGCGTCTCAGTCAGGATCGTCGGTGTGTCGCATTGGTCTATCCCACGGCCCCAGTGGAGCTACCACTGTCTATTGTGAGACATCCACACCCCAACGCCCCCAGGGTTAACAACATATGACACCTACGCTTAGTCTATTCGCACCCGCACATAGGTGTTTTTCAAACTCCTAGGCATACATCGCCTTACAAACCATGTCCAATGGACAGCACATGCATGACGATACAATGTCCAATCATGTATGTTCATCAATGATGCATTCAGCATAAGCCTTTCCTCAATGGCACATAAGCATTATTCAATGTCCAACATGACATATCAACAATATATCTTATTAAAAACATTGCCTCAATGGCACATCATCATTTCTTATCTCATTGAATACTGAATCAATAACTACATAACCCACATAGGGAATCACACTTGCATCAATAATTCTTACTAGGAATATATGTTCCTACATACCACAATTTCCATGTCATGGATCCAAGAATTTCATATTCGAAATCATTTCTTCTCTATCGGTATGAATACACCTTCCTATCACAATTAAGCAAAGTGAAATCCTTGAATCCAGGGTTTTTAGGTTATGTTTGTGTTACAAAAGACAAAGAACCATAATCTCAATCATTTCCAGCTCAAAATCTCATTTTTTTGGTCTTGGTAATCGATTACATCACCTTTGTAATCGATTACTCGAGAAACAAAATCTCTATAATCGATTACAATCTCATTGTAATCGAGTACGTGATTTCCAGAATCACGTTTCGTAACTTCAAGGCCCTAGTAATCGATTACACAACCGTGGTAATCGATTACCAATTGGACAGAACCTCCGTAATCGATTACCCACAAGTTGTAATCGATTACGTGATTTCCAGAAGCACCATTTCATGACCTCAGAGGCTTGGTAATCGATTACACCACTCTTGTAATCGATTACAAGCTAGACAGAATCTCTGTAATCAATTACACACCAGACGTAATCGATTACCAGATTTCCAGAATCACGATTTTACATCCTTACGAGCTTGGAAATCGATTACAAGCCCAGTGTAATCGATTACCACGCGTAAACTTGCAAAAAACAGAGTTCTCAGGTCCTCTAACTCAAACCAAACCAATCCTTATCATATTTAGTCAACAAGATACTCAAATATACCTTCAAATCATGCAAGAGGCATCAATAAATCATACAAACCCAACAAAATGCACTATCATCAAGAATAACATAAAAATGAGAGAACTTTATACATGGATTCAGAAATCAATAACACGCATACAAGACATTCCCTTACTACCAAGATTGGTTGAAGAGGATCATCTCCCTCTTACCTATTTGGAAAACAACACAATGTGCCACTCCTTCTTGCCCTAGATTTTCGTTTTCCCCCTTCAAGAAAACTCCAATGTGAGTGATCACCACAATGTCCACTCAAACGATGAAGAATAGGTTCTTGGTCACCAAGGTGGCCAAGAGAAACGAAAATAGCAAGAAAATGAAAGAAAGTTGAAGGCTTTACCTTAAAGCTCCAAGCTTTAGCTTCAATGGTGGAAGAGAAATAGAAGAAAAAGAAGAAGAGGAACCAAAGGATAACCACCAAGGAGAATAGTCTTGGAATGGTGGAAGGAAACAAGTAAATGTGATTTGTTTGGCAAATAATGGAGTTGGTCTCCAATGTGTGGGTGTGTGTGTGTACGGTGGAGAGGAAGGAGAAGAGAAGAAGAGAAGAGAGATGTGTTAAATGTTTGGTGTTTAGAAAAAGAAGATGAGTTAATAAAAGGAAGAAAGCACCTTTGACTCCCCCAAAAAGGAGTGTCTGCCGTGGAGTGGAGGAGAGGAAAGAGAGAGAAAATGTGTTACAAGGGAAATTGCTAGGAAGCTTCCCATAACAAGCTTGGATTAATTTAATTTTTCTTTTGAAATTAAAACTAATAGATGTGATACAAAAATCAGATTTTGAATAATGTGATAATATTTTTAATACATGTTATTATTTATTGGACAGTAGTTATAGTTGGCAGAAGTCAGCATTAACAAATCTGATAGATAAATTCTTCACAGTGTTTTATTATCTCATCTGTTAAGATTTCTCGAAAAATGTGAAACCTTGTAAACTGTGTCCGACCTCGGGTTTTGTAAGATCCCCCGTCGACGTTTCCATAGTTCAAGGTTCTTAGAGAAAATGTCTCATTTCTCCGGTTCCGCTCAGTATACACGTAAAACGAGAAATATATCAAAATATTTCGTGTTCTTAGAAAATTGCAGGAAAAATTTTCAGAAAATCACAAATATTTTAGAATTAATTCTGATAGTAGAAAAGTAAATTTTGGGGTGTTACACGCGGAGTCGAAATGACATCCTCAACAACTTCGATCTCAGTCGAGATAAGGCCAGAAACCTTGGAACTCGGTGGTTTCCTTGTCCTCCTCACGAACATCTTCTTGAGAGCATACGATTCAACCAAAATGCAAAATAAAGAAAATTACCAAAAGAGGTGAGATTCTCAGCTTTCAGTACCGACATGGCAGCAAGAAAATAAACGGCGTTGAATGCCCACATAAGACACAATTAATACATACAAGTACAGTAATACATGAAAGCAATTAATGAGAGTAAAACAGCAAAATCAATAGTTAACATTATCCATAGCCAGCTAGCAACATTAGCATTACCAAAAGTCAAACAAATATCACAGTCGTAATAGTAAACACATTATCCAATCATAAATGCTCAATGGACCATGTGACTGACAACTCACAATGCAACAAGGGTACCAAAGTTCCTACTCCATGGAGCTAGACATAAACATCTTCGGAGTGAATGATCAAGGAGGCATGCCAGTGTATCGTTAGCCTTAAAAATAGTGTGCTCATCTCATAAAAACATTTGCGCAAAATAGCTCACACATGGCACCTCAACAGTTGATCGCGACATAGGACAGCGTCTCAGTCAGGATCGTCGGTGTGTTGCATTGGTTTATCCCACGACCCCAGTGGAGCTACCACTGCCCATTGTGAGACACCCACACCCCGACGCCCTCAAGGTCAACAACATATGACACCTACGCTTGGTCTATTCGCACCCACACATAGGTGTTATTCAAACTCCTAGGCATACATCGCCTTACTAACCATGTCCAACGGACAGCACATGCATGATGACACCATGTCCAATCATGTATGTTCTTCAATGATGCATTCAACATAAGCCATTCCTCAATGGCACATAAGCATTATTCAATGTCCAACATGACATATCAACCATACATTTATTAAAACATTGCCTCAATGGCACATCATCATTCTTATCTCATTGAGTACTACATCAATAATTCTCAGTATCAATATATATTCCTCATTACACACATACCACAATTTCCATGTCATGGATCCAAGAATTTCATATTCAAAATCATTTCTTATCTATCGGTATGAATACGCATTCCTATCACAATTAAGTAAAGTAAAATCCTTGAATCCAGGTTTTTGGGTTATGTTTGAGTTACAAAGGACAAAGAACCACAATCTCAATCATTTCCAGCTCAAAAATCTCATTTTTGGTCTTGGTAATCGATTACATCGCCCTTGTAATCGATTGAGGAACAATCTCGTAATCAATTACAATCTCATTGTAATCGATTACGTGATTCCCAGAACCACGTTTCGTAACTTCAAGGCCCTGGTAATCGATTACACAACCGTGGTAATCGATTACCAATTGAACAGAACCTCCGTAATCGATTACCCACAAGTTGTAATCGATTACGTGATTCCCAGAAGCACCATTTCGTGACATCAGAGGCTTGGTAATCGATTACACCACTCTTGTAATCGATTACAAGCTAGACAGAATCTCTATAATCGATTACGTCTGGGATTACACACCAGATGTAATCAATTACCAGATTTCCAGAATCACGATTTTATATCCTTAAGAGCTTGGTAATCGATTACAAGCCCCGTGTAATCGATTACCACGCGTAAACTTGCAGAAAACAGAGTTCTCCAGGTCCTCTAACTCAAACCAAACCAATCCTTATCATATTTAATCAACAAGATACTTAAATATACCTTCAAATCATGCAAGAGGCATCAATAAATCATACAAACCCAACAAAATGCACTATCATCAAGAACAACATAAAAATGAGAGAACTTTATACATGGATTCAGAAATCAATAACAACACACATACAAGACATTCCCTTACTACCAAGATTGGTTGAAGAGGATCATTTCCCCCTTACCTATTTGGAAAACAACACAATGTGCCACTCCTTCTTGCCCTAGATTTTTCGTTTTCCTCCTTCAAGAAAACTCCAATGTGAGTGATCACCACAATGTCCACTCAAACCATGAAAAATAGGTTCTTGGTCACCAAGGTGGCCAAGAGAAACGAAAATAACAAGAAAAATGGAAGAAAGTTGAAGGCTTTACCTTAAAGCTCCAAGCTTTAGCTTCAATGGTGGAAGAAAAAATGGAAGAAGAAGAAGAAGAAGAAGAAGAAGAAGAACCAAAAGATGGCAACAAAAGAGGACTTGGAATGGTGTAAGGAAGCAAGAATCTTTGATGATGAAGCAAGCAAAGGATGGCTGCCTCCAAGAGTGGTTGCATGGTGGAGAAGAAAAGAAGAAGAGAGGAAATGGATATTTGGGGTTTAGAAAATGAGAGTATAATATTAGAAAGAGGAGAGAAATTATTTAGGCTTCCCTTAAAGCCTCTTCCGTAGAAGAGTGGAGAAGGGAGAGAGAAAAATGTGTCAAATAGGAAGCTTCCTGGAAACTTCTTACAAGGGGTTTTAATTAACTAAATTCTCTTTTTCTTCTTTCTTGAAAATAAGACTAAAAAGGGGTTTGACATAAGGTAATTTTTGAATAATGTGTTAAAATTTTTATAACGTGTTATTATTTATTGGACGTAATTATAATTGGCAGCAGTCAGCATTAACAAATCTGACAGATAAATTCTTCGCAGTATTTTATTATTTCATCTATTGAAATTTATCGAAAAATGTAAAACCTTGTAAACTGTGTCCGGCCTCGGGTTTAGTAAGATCCCCCGTCGACGTTTCCATAGTTCAAGATTTTCGGAGAAAATATCTCATTTCTCTGGTTCCGCTCAGTGCATACGTAAAACGAGAAATATATATTAAAATATTCCGTGTTCTCAGAAAATTCCAAGAAAATTCCAGAAAATCACAAATATTTTTAGAATGAACTTTGATAGTAGAAAAATAAATTTTGGGGTGTTACATGAGACATCCAGGATTTCTGTCGTTCGATGATCCATCTGAGGAGGATCCTTCAGAGGTTAGAAATCTTCGATGTGCACTTGGGCATGTTTATGTTTTAGGGTTATGTTAACTTTTTACTGCTTTATTAAATATTTGTAGTTGTAAATTATGTGTATACTTAAGACAAAAATCATATGTATATTATGGTGTGTAATAATAGTTTGTTTTACTTTATGCTTCATTATATTTTATTTAATGATATCATGTATATAAAGGAAAGTTTTACAAGTCATATTAATTATGAACCAAACGTTTTATAACTTGGGTAAGGTTTTATTATTACTGTATTGAAAATGTGACATCCTCATTAGGATGTTACATTAGTTAGTATCAGAGCCCAAGTTAGAGTCTTTTGGGGTTGTGGTTGGTTCTGTTTTTGCTTGTGTTATGTGAATCTCTACGATTTGTTTCTGAAAGGTTACATCTGACTTTGTTTTGTTTTGTTTGATTGATTGAAGAAAAAGATGTCTGGTGGAAGAAGAACGTGTGCGAACGTGGAACGTAATGTGGACCCAATGACTGCGGCTACTGAGGCTATGCAGGGAATGGCGGAGGTGATTACCCAACAAAATCAACGAGCAGCTCAATAACAAGATGCGACTGCTGATGCTCTAAACTTATCTGAGTTTAAGCGCAACAACCCACCGCAGTTCAGAGGCAAATTTGATACAGAGAAAAAAAGTCTTTGGATACAGGACTTGGAAAAGATATCTGAAGGAATGAGGTGCACCGATGATCGGAAAGCGACGTACGCTACTTTTATGCTGAGAAGGGATGGCGAAAATTGGTGGAGAGGAACTCGACGATTTCCACAAGCCGAGGGGACTGAAATTTCCTGGGAGGTATTCAATGTAACACCCTTGTGGGGATGTCACATATATAAAGAAAATAAAAGAAAGATAAATAAAATCTACCTAAGTTGTAAAACATTTGTTACGTACTAATACGGGTTGTAAAATAATTCCTGTTAAACAGAATATTATTAAATAAAATAACGCGAAAACATAAAACCAACAGAACAACATCACTCATAATATACATATGGTCCAAGTTATAAGTTATACAAATAATTTACAACTACAACTACAAATATTTAAACAGAAACAGTAAACCAAAAAAAACAGTAAAGAGTCAATATATACATACGCAGACGCGCCCAAAATACACATCATAAACATTTAACCCTCTGATGGATCACTCTCAGGAAACTCATCAGAAGATAAATATCCAGGATGCCTCGACACTCGGAGGAAACGAGACCGCGCAATCGATACGATAGTCATCTCACTAGGCTCAGTGGACACACCACCCCAATGATGCCTAAGAGATAAAGGCAACTCTAAGTGCAGAAACACAGTAGTCGTCATCACTGGCTCTCCATCAAACATATGTCGTAGGGACACAGTCAATCGTCCCACATAAGTCACTGAGTCTCTATCTCCCCGCAGATGCCAAGCTAACGATCCACCGTGAAACTCGAGTGTCACAAAACCCAAAAATCCTGGCACCGCCATACCCAAACAAATCAGTCCAATGGATATGGATGATCAGATGGTTCTTGGTCGTCGTACTGATCTTCAGCTTGCTGCTCCTCTTCCTCCTCAGGATACAAAATCTCAAGAGGCTGTTCCTCTTCCTCAAACTCTTTACCACATAAATAAATATACAGAAAACACATACAATAAAGAGGTAAGACAATCTAAAATCATCACAAACATGGCAAATAAGAAAACGACAAACAACAGATATACAGTTCATGCAATATGAAAAGCTATAACAGTAATTAGTAACAGAGTAGTATCATAACAACACATAATATCACAGATAAAATAATATCACAGATAAGATAATATCACAGATAAAATAATATCACAGATAAAATAATACCGAGAGATAAAATAAAATAAGAAATAGACAAATTATCATAATAATAACCAAATAAAATAAACAGATAAAATAAAATAATATCCAAGATATAACCATATACAATATGACACGATCCTACTCCATGGAGCTAAACACATACAAATATCAGAGAGAGAATGACCCGCAAAATCTACTAGTACCACAGCTGCTCAACCAAACTATTGCGCTATCACACGTTGCGTCTATAGCCCCACGTCACATGGAATCCACCATCCAAGGCGTGGTGTAGTTCACGGTCTCACGTTGTGGCACTACAGGTAATGTACTATTGGACTTTACGAAATCTCGATTAAAAATAGTGCGTGTCGACTCATTAGTGTGCTATCGGTTACCACGGCCCAGCGGAGCGACCGACTGTCCATATATGGGATCCCGTACACTAATGTCTCCAAGTTCATAAAGACAATGAACCACACTACGTTTATCGCATCAACAACACGATGTGATTCACCTCGTCAACCAATCCACCAAAAATTGGTATAAACTTAATATATGAGAAATTACCAGAATACCCTCAATAAAATATATCCTCAAAGATAAAAAGATACAGTAAGTCCCACCGGACAAATACTGTTCCAAAGCCTGTACGGGTTCACCTCATAGCCCGACAGCAGAAAATTATAGAAAATACAATTTTGATCAATCGCGTAGAAATTTTATCGCGTTTTCACAATCTCGTCATTTTTACAAACGTTTTTAAATCGCGTAAATATATTTTTCTGTTTTTGCAAACCGCGTAAGATTTTTAATACGTTTTCTCAATCGCGTAAGATTTTTAAATCATTTTCTTGTCCAAATCCCTTAAAAATTACTATTTAAATAAATAGAAATAATAAATAATACGTTTAAACTACGTAAAATATTTTTCATACCGTATACTATCTTTTGGACATCTTTTCTATCTTATTTGCCTATTTTTTTTTACTAAAAATTGACAGTATTTTGCTTAGAAATTATATTAATGGTTTCCTAATTTTTCCGTAAAAATTCTGTTTATTTAATTTTTAACCTTATAATTTAATCCTTTTGAAAACTACTAACATGCTTCAAAATAAAGTATGAGCTATATGTTAGAAATCCTCAAAAGTTACCGTATCTCCTTTCTAATAGTAAAATCAATAATTTTAGTTGATTAAACTTAATTCAATTCAATTTATTTCTTCAAAACTCATTTTTAAAAAATTCTTTTTAACATATATTGCATCTTTATACTTGGAAATGGTTTGGAATTGATTTTAGAAATCATGAATATTTGATTTGTCATGTTGGCCGAAATATACACTTGGGTCATTTGATTTCTAAATTCATTTTCTTTGATCTAAACAATTCTATCTCTTGTTACTTTTCCTAGGTTAATTAAATTACACTTTAGGAAAATAATGAGAACATTTTAGTTCTCCTTTTGGTCAATGGTCGTGAGCCTTAGTGTGGTGTTCTTTGGAACACTCATGCATTCCTTAGCATGTTATTCACATCCTATACATTATCATGCATTTCTAACACATACAAATCATCAAAGCTTGTAGACATGCAAATCAAAGCTTGTAGACATGCAACATCATACAAATTATTACAAACATCAAATAGGAAAACTACTAACAACCACACAAACAAGCTACTAACAAACACAAACAAAGGAATCCTTATGGATTCTACAATCACAACAATCAATCTCCATCTTCTTACCACCACCCATGGATGATAAGATTAGTCTTCCTCTTACCTTAAATGAAGACAAAAATACTCTTTCACACCTCCTCTAGGTTTCGGTTTTCACTCCACCAAGTCACCTATCAAGCTTAAACAAAATTACAAATTACTAACCAAAAAAGAGAGCTTAAACCATGGAGAAATCATGGCCTAGAACTTTGAAAAAGAGTTTAGAAATGGAAAACAAGAAATTTCACCTTCTAGGTAAAATTTTCCAAGTAGGTTTCCAAGCTTCAAATGAAAGATTTTGCAAGAACTCTCAACTAGAGATGTTCTTAGATTTGTGTTTAGGTTTAGAAAACTTGGTTGGATAAAATTTTTGAGTGGTTGGATGGTGTAGAATAGGGTTTGGCCGAATAGAGCTTCAAGGAAGCTTCAATGGAGTTTAGGGTTTTTGGAAGAGAGAGAAGAGAGAAATTGCATGAAAGATGAAGTGATTTTTGTCCTCCAAAGGCCAAATGGCCGTGGACTTCAAGTCATGCAAGGTGTAGCCTTGCTTGGCTTCATCCAAGCCTTAGGATGAATCAATGATCAAGATTAAGCCTTGTTCACCAAGCTTTGCTCCCATTGGTTAATCCTAACCTAGTCACCATGCTTAGTCACTAATTAAGCTTAGTCACTATGTTCTTGAATGTTCCATCACTAATGATGCTTAACTAAGCTACTAAGTTAACTGTTTTAACTAAACATGGGTCTTGCAAAATATTTTCGGGTCTACTGTCATTTTATTATATTGACTAATAGAATAATATTATAATAATACAAAATTATTTTATTTGACAGTTATATCCTAAAAATTAAAAGATTAATTACAGTATCATTCAGAATCGGGTTTAGTAAGATCCCCCAGTTCTGAATAATTAAAACAAGATTTTCCTCGGCCCGAAAAATATTATTTTCCTGTCCCAGAGCAAATCGCACAAAAAATCCAAATAAAATCACAGACAGTAATATTAAGCACTGTAACATATAGAAAAATTAAAAACAGTACAATCAGGACGTAACGGTCATTTTTCCATTTTTCCCCACGATGAAGCAAATCATCCAAAACGTTCAAATAAAATTACAAACAGTATTAATTGTCTGTATATCTCCCAGAAAAATTAAAATAGTAGCTTGACAAAACTTTTATTTTACTGTCTCGAAACAATTTACGTAAAACGACCAAATAAAATTTTAGCCTGTAAAAACGTATTTGTATTGATCCCTCATCTTGAAAAACAGCAAACATAACATTCGAGACATTTTTCTAAAAATTGGGGTGTTACAACTCTCCCCAACAAATAAAAATTTCGTCCTCAAAATTCGCTGCACATCAAAACAAATGAGGATACTGATCCCTCATTTTATCTTCCAGCTCCTAGGTAGCATCACCCGTCACATCATTCCACATGACCTTCATTAGCTCGATCATCTTCCCTCGAAGCTGCTTTACCTTTCTGTCCTCTATTCTAACAGGTAAAGTCTCGTAAGTCAAATTCTCCTTCAACTGTACTTCATCTAGTTGTATAACATGCGTTGGATCCGGTATATACTTCCGTAATTGAGATACATGAAATACATCATGCAGATTCGATAGAAAAGGCGGCAAAGCAATCTGATACGCTACAGGACCTATACGTCGGATAATCTGATATGGTCCGATGAACTTAGGAGTAAGCTTCTTAGACTTAATAACTCTTCCGAAACCGGTCGTAGGAGTAACTCTTAGAAACACATGCTCACCCTCCTCAAATTCAAGAGGTCGTCTTCGTTTATCCACATAACTCTTCTGTCTACTTTGCGTTGTCCTCATCTTCTCTTGTATCATCTTTACCTTCTCTGTAGTCTGTTGTACAAGATCTGGTCCAATAGTCATGCTTTCCCCATCTTGATACCAACATAACGGTGTTCGACATCGCCTTCCATACAATGCCTCATAGGGTGCCATCCCTATACTTGAGTGAAAACTATTGTTGTAGGTGAATTCTATCAAAGATAAAAATTCATCCCAACTTCCTCGTTGCTCCAAAACACAAGCACGCAACAGATCCTCCAAAGACTATATAGTTCTCTCTGTCTGACCGTCAGTCTGCGGATGATACGCCGAACTCAGTCGCAACTTAGTTCCCATAGCTTCTTGCAGACTCCGCCAAAACCTTGACGTAAACCTCGGATCTCTGTCAGAAACTATACATGTAGGTACACCATGTAATCTGACAATCTCATTGATGTACAACTGGGTTATTCTTTCCAACGAATATTTAATATTAATTGGCAAGAAATGAGCAGATTTAGTAAGCCTATCGACTATAACCCATATTGAATCATGACCTTTCCTCGTCTTCGGCAAACCAGTAACGAAATCGATAGAGATACTATCCCACTTCCACTCTGGGATAGATAACGGTTGCAACATTCCAATTTGGTCTCCGATGTTCCACTTTTGCTTTTTCGACAAACCAAATAAGACTCCACATATTCTGCTACGTCTCTTTTCATCCTTGGCCACCAAAACAACCTTTTCAAGTCTTGGTACATCTTGGTCATCCCCGGATGTAAACTCAGGTCACTAGTATGAGTTTCATCTAGGATCGATTTCTTCAATGAGAATCATCAGGCATACAAATTCTTCCCTTAAACCTTAAGATTCCATCTGCTTCTTCCTCTACCGTCGCCTTATGACCTTGCTTCAACAATTCCCTCTCATTTTGCAAAAACACATCTTCCTTTTGTTTATCTCGGACTACATCAAGAAATTCATTTATGATCACGACCTTATATAAACGAACCCTTTCAGGCAGAAACTCTACAGACAACCATAGATCTCGAAACTTATTGATCAACTCTTCCTCCTTGATCATCATTGCCGAAACACTAAGCACATTTCTACTCAAGGCATCAGCTACCACATTAGCCTTTCCTGGGTGGTATTGAAGTTGAAAATCATAATCCTTTAGGAATTCCAACCATCGCCTCTGCCTCATATTCAATTCTTTCTGATCAAACAAGTACTTTAGACTCTTGTGATCACTAAAGACATTGAACAGCGCTCCATACAGAAAATGTCTCCACACTTTTAGAGTAAAAACCACTGCAGCCAATTTCAAATCGTGCGTTGGATAATTCCTTTCGTGAACCTTCAACTGTCGAGAAGCATACGCCACAACATTTCGGTTTTGCATCAATACGCATCCTAACCCTTGGTAAGAAGCGTCACAATACACGTCAAAAGTTCCCTTCGAATCCGATAAAATCAACACCGGCGCAGTTGTCAACCTCTTCTTCAATTCTTGAAAACTGGCTTCACGTTCTTCCGTCCACTCAAAAGCTTGACTTTTCCTCGTAAGCTGTGTAAGTGGTCCAGCAATCTTCGAAAAACCTTCGATAAACCTCCGGTAATAACCAGCAAGTCCAACGAAACTTCGAACTTCTGTTATCGTCTTAGGTCTTTCCCACTGTAAAACAGTCTCCACTTTTGATGGGTTTACCGCAATACCTTCTTTCGAAATCACGTGAGCTAAAAACTGAACTTTTTCCAACCAGAATTCACATTTAGTCAACTTCGCATACAGCTGCTTTTCCCTCAAAATCTGAAGAACAATACCAAGATGTTCAGCATGCTCTTTCTTAGATTGAGAATAGATCAGAATGTCATCGATAAAAACAACGACAAATCTGTTTAGATACGGACGAAAAATCTTGTTCATATAATCCATAAATGTGGCAGAGCATTCGTCACCCCGAATGGCATTACCTGATACTCATAATGTCCATAACCAGTTCGAAAAGCTGTTTTCGGTACATCTTCCCCCTTAACACGAATCTGGTGATAACCCGATCTCAGATCTATCTTGAAAAGTACCACAGCTCCTCTTAACTGATCCATCAAATCGTCAATTCTTGGAAGCGGATATTTATTCTTGATAGTCACCTTGTTCAGCTGACGATAATCCACACAAAACCGAGAAGTTCCGTCTTTCTTCTTGACCAAAAGCACTGGCGCACCCTATGGTGAAACACTTGGTCGCACAAACTGTTTCTCCAACAGTTCCACCAATTGCTCTTTCAGCTCCACCAACTCTGCTGGCGACATACGATACGGTGCAATTGAGATAGGACCTGCTCCTGGTACTAAATCAATTGAAAACTCGATCTCCCTCTCAGGTGGCAAACCAGGTACGTGATCAGGAAAAACCTCTGGAAACTCGTTGACAACAGGAATAGTATTCACATCCTTCTCATTCTTAACCTCTAGAGAAGACAATACCACATATCCCTGTGCTCCCTCTCTTAACAAAGACTTGACCTTAATAGCAGTCAAGAATCCAGATTTTTCTTCCTTAGGAAAAACTAGGGTTTTACTTGCACAATCTATAAGGATATGGTTAGAAGATAACCAGTCCATCCCTAAGATTACATCTATCTCAACAAGAGGTAAATAAATCAAGTTAACCAAAAACTTACAGTCCTTCACAACAACAGGACAATCCAAACATATCTTTGATGCAATCACAGGTTTAGCAGTTGGAGTAGAAACACTTAATTTAACATTCAAAGAAGACACAGGCAACTTCAATCTTTCCACACAATCATATGCAATAAACGAATGTGTTGCACCAGAGTCATATAACACAGTCAGATAATTACCTCCAACGTCACCTTCTCCTTGTATAAGATCATCAGATTGTGAAATTTCTGTTCTCGTCATAGTATATACTCGCCCTCCAGATCTCGGTTGGGTACTCCTTGGTTTCTGTTGATTAGCATGAACATAACGAACAGCAGGTTTCCTTTCCGGCTGAGTACAATCCTTCGACATATGCCCAGGCTGTTTATAGTTAAAACAAACTGTCCCTTTAATTGTGCACTCCGAAGAGATATAACCTTTCTTTCGGCACTTAAAACATGTCGGCGTGAACGCCACTTTCTGTCCAGCTCCACTACCACTTATACTTCCCCCAACTGTTGGTCGTTGAGATTGACTCCCTGATGGTTTGGAATACGACTTGCGTTGAAACCGATTCGTATTACCACCTTCACCTCTTTAAAACCTTGTCGGTCCAAAGTTACGATTCCTCTGATCTCTCGGCGGCTCTAATTCCTCAAGTCGCGCACAAGCATCAACCAAAGCATGAAACTGATTAATCCTCAAGGATATCACCCCTCGCTTCAGTTCCACTCTCAAGCCCGATTCAAACTTCCGGCATCTCCAAGTATCATCCGGTCAAGTTTGAGCATAATTCGAGAATTGAGACAAATTCTTAAATTTTGTAGCATACTCATTCACCGTCATATTTCCCTATCGCAAACCAAGAAATTCCATTTCCTTGGTATGCCTAGCACTTGCAGGAAAATACTTTCCCAGAAAAGCATCAGAAAATACTTCCCATGTGATTTCTGTTCCTTCAGCTTATAAAACTCGGCGAGTTCCTCTCCACCAATGTTCTCCATCTCCCCTTAGCATAAAAATAGCATAAGTCACCTTCTTATCATTCGTACATCTCATTCCTTCAAAAATTCTCTCCAAGTCTTGTATCCATTAGCTTGCTTTCTCCGGATCAACCTCGCCTCTAAACTGTGGCGGATTGTGGCGCCTAAATTCAGATAAATTTAGGGCATCAGCAGTAGCATCTTGCTGTTGAGCGCTCTCACTCTGGCTGCGTCATTACTTCAGCCATCCGCTGCATAGCTTCAGCAGCCGCAATCATAGGGTCCACATCACGATTCACGTTTGCACGTCCTCTGCCTCTACCAGACATCTTTTTTCTTCAAACAGAATAAAACAAAATTAGATACATCCTTTTGGAAGTAAATCACAGAGAATCACATAGCACAAACAAAAACAGACCCAACCACAACCCCAAAAGACTCTAACTTGGGCACTGATACCAACTAATGTAACACACTTGTGGGGATGTCACATATATAAAGAAAATAAAAGAAAGATAAATAAAATCTTCCCAAGTTGTAAAACATTTGTTACGTACTAATACGGGTTGTAAAATAATTCCTGTTAAACAGAATATTATTAAATAAAATAACGCGGAAACATAAAACCAACAGAACAACATCACTCATAATATACATATGGTCCAAGTTATAAGTTATACAAATAATTTACAACTACAACTACAAATATTTAAACAGAAACAGTAAACCAAAAAAAATGGTAAAGAGTCAATATATACATAAGCAGACGCGCCCAAAATACACATCATAAACATTTAACTCTCTGATGGATCACTCACAGGAAACTCATCAGAAGATAAATATCCAGGATGCCTCGACACTTGGCAGAAACAAGACCGCGCAGTCGATACGATAGTCATCTCACTAGGCTCAGTGGACACACCACCCCAATGATGCCTAAGAGATAAAGGAAACTCTAAGTGCAGAAACACAGTAGTCGTCATCACTGGCTCTCCATCAAACATATGTCGTAGGGACACATTCAATCGTCCCACATAAGTCACTGAGTCTCTATCTCCCCGCAGATGCCAAGCTAACGATCCACCGTGAAACTCGAGTGTCACAAAACCTTAAAATCCTAGCACCGCCATGCCCAAAGAAATCAGTCCAATGGATATGGATGATCAGATGGTTCTTAGTCGTCGTACTGATCTTCAGCTTGCTGCTCCTCTTCCTCCTCAGGATACAAAATCTCAAGAAGCTGTTCCTCTTCCTCAAACTCTTTACCACATAAATAAATATACAGAAAACACATACAATAAAGAGGTAAGACAATCTAAAATCATCACAAACATGGCAAATAAGAAAACGACAAACAATGGATATACGAGTTCATGCAATATGAAAAGCTATAACAAGTAATTAGTAAATGTAGAGTAGTATCATAACAACACATAATATCACAGATAAAATAATATCACAGATAAGATAATATCACAGATAAAATAATATCACGATAAAATAATACCGTAGATAAAATAAAATAAGAAATAGACAAATTATCATAATAATAACCAAATAAAATAAACAGATAAAATAAAATAATATCCAAGATATAACCATATACAATATGACACGATCCTACTCCATGGAGCTAAACACATACAGATATCAGAGAGAGAATGACCCGCAAACTCTATTAGTACCACGGCTGCCCAACCAAACTATTGCGCTGTCACACGTTGCGTCTATAGCCCCACGTCACATGGAATCCACCATCCAAGGCGTGGTGTAGTTCACGGTCTCACGTTGTGGCACTACAGGCAATGTACTATTAGACTTTACGAAATCTCGATTAAAAATAGTGCGTTCGACTCATTAGTGTGCTATCGGTTACCACGGCCTAGCGGAGCGACCGACTGTCCATATATGGGATCCCGTACACTAATGTCTCCAAGTTCATAAAGACAATGAACCACACTACGTTTATCGCATCGACAACACGATGTGATTCACCTCGTCAACCAATCCACCAAAAATTGGTATAAACTCAATATATGAGAAATTACCAGAATACCCTCAATAAAATATATCCTCAAAGATAAAAAGATACAGTAAGTCCCACCGGACAAATACTGTTCCAAAGCCTGTACGAGTTCACCTCATAGCCCGACAGCAGAAAATTATAGAAAATACTGTTTTGATCAATCGCGTAGAAATTTTATCGCGTTTTCACAATCTCGTCGTTTTTACAAACGTTTTTAAATCGCGTAAATATATTTTTCTGTATTTGCAAATTGCGTAAGATTTTTAATACGTTTTCTTAATCGCGTAAGATTTTTAAATCATTTTCTTGTCCAAATCCCTTAAATATTACTGTTTAAATAAACAGAAATAATAAATAATACGTTTAAACTACGTAAAATATTTTTCATACCGTATACTGTCTTTTGGACATCTTTTCTATCTTATTTGCCCATTTTTTTTTTACTAAAAATTGACAGTATTTTGCTTAGAAAATTATATTAATGGTTTCCTAATTTTTCCGTAAAAATTCTGTTTACTTAATTTTTAACCATATAATTTAATCCTTTTGAAAACCACTAACATGCTTCAAAATAAAGTATGAGCTATATGTTAAAAATCCTCAAAAGTTACTGTATCTCCTTTCTAATAGTAAAATCAATAATTTTAGTTGATTAAACTTAATTCAATTCAATTTATTTCTTCAAAACTCATTTTAGAAAAATTCTTTTTAACATATATTGCATCTTTATACTTGGAAATGGTTTGGAATTGATTTTAGAAATCATGAATATTTGATTTGGCATGTTGGCCGAAATATACACTTGGGTCATTTGATTTCTAAATTCATTTTCTTTGATCTAAACAATTCTATCTCTTGTTACTTTTCCTAGGTTAATTAAATTACACTTTAGGAAAATAATGAGAACATTTTGGTTCTCCTTTTGGTCAATGGCCGTGAGCCTTAGTGTGGTGTTCTTTGGAACACTCATGCATTCCTTAGCATGTTATTCACATCCTATACATTATCATGCATTTCTAACACATACAAATCATCAAAGCTTGTAGACATGCAAATCAAAGCTTGTAGACATGCAACATCATACAAATTATTACAAACATCAAATAGGAAAGCTAC
The DNA here is from genome assembly GCA_029884605.1 of Ormosia emarginata. Lineage (NCBI taxonomy): Eukaryota > Viridiplantae > Streptophyta > Magnoliopsida > Fabales > Fabaceae > Ormosia > Ormosia emarginata. The sequence goes on from JAQQTP010000074.1 coordinate 2,135,468, forward strand.
TAACAACCACACAAACAAGCTACTAACAAACACAAACAAAGGAATCCTTATGGATTCTACAATCACAACAATCAATCTCCATCTTCTTACCACCACCCATGGATGATAAGATTAGTCTTCCTCTTACCTTAAATGAAGACAAAAATACTCTTTCACACCTCCTCTAGGTTTCGGTTTTTACTCCACCAAGTCACCTATCAAGCTTAAACAAAACTACAAATTACTAACCATAAAAGAGAGCTTAAACCATTGAGAAATCATGGCCTAGAACTTTGAAAAAGAGTTTAGAAATGGAAAACAAGAAATTTTACCTTCTAGGTAAAATTTTCCAAGTAGGTTTCCAAGCTTCAAATGAAAGATTTTGCAAGAACTCTCAACTAGAGATGTTCTTAGATTTGTGTTTAGGTTTAGAAAACTTGGTTGGATAAAATTTTTGGGTGGTTGGATGGTGTAGAATAGGGTTTGGCCGAATAGAGCTTCAAGGAAGCTTCAATGGAGTTTAGGGTTTTTGGAAGAGAGAGAAGAGAGAAATTGCATGAAAGATGAAGTGATTTTTGTCCTCCAAAGGCCAAATGGCCGTGGACTTCAAGTCATGCAAGGTGTAGCCTTGCTTGGCTTCATCCAAGCCTTAGGATGAATCAATGATCAAGATTAAGCCTTGTTCACCAAGCTTTGCTCCCATTGGTTAATCCTAACCTAGTCACCATGCTTAGTCACTAATTAAGCGTAGTCATCTAGCTTAGTCACTATGTTCTTGAATGTTCCATCACTAATGATGCTTAATTAAGCTACTAAGTTAACTGTTTTAACTAAACGTGGGTCTCGCAAAACATTTCTGGGTCCACTGTCATTTTATTATACTGACTAATAAAATAATATTATAATAATACAAAATTATTTATTTGACAGTTAAATCCTAAAAATTAAAAGATTAATTACAATATCATTCAGAATCAGGTTTAGTAAGATCCCCCAGTTCTGAATAATTAAAACAAGATTTTCTCCGGCCCGAAAAATATTATTTTCCTGTCCCGGAGCAAATCGCACAAAAAGTCCAAATAAAGTCACAGACAGTAATATTAAGCACTGTAACATTTAGAAAAATTAAAAACAGTACAATCGGGACGTAACTGTCATTTTTTTATTTTTCCCCACGACGAAGCAAATCATCCAAAACGTTCAAATAAAATTACAGACAATATTAATTGTCTGTATATCTCCCTGAAAAATTAAAACAGTAGCTTGACAAAACTTTTATTTTACCGTCTCGAAACAATTTACGTAAAACGACCAAATAAAATTTTAGCCTGTAAAAACGTATTTGTATTTCATACAGAAAACAAGAAACAGTAAAATAGGGACACAACGGTCTTTTACACAAAAGCTTGAAAAATAGCAAACAGAACATTCGGGGCTTTTTTCTAAAAATTGGGGTGTTATAACTCTCCCCAACAAATAAAAATTTCGTCCTCGAAATTCGCTGCACATCAAAACAAATGAGGATACTGATCCCTCATTTTATCTTCTAGCTCCCAGGTAGCATCACCCATCACATCATTCCACATGACCTTCACTAGCTCGATCATCTTCCCTCGAAGCTGCTTTACCTTTCTGTCCTCTATTCTAACAGGTAAAGTCTCGTAAGTCAAATTCTCCTTCAACTGTACTTCATCTGGTTGTATAACATGCGTTGGATCCAGTATATACTTCCGTAACTGAGATACATGAAATACATCATGCAGATTCGATAGAAAAGGCGGCAAAGCAATCTGATACGCTACAGGACCTATACGTCGGATAATCTGATATGGTCCGATGAACTTAGAAGTAAGCTTCTTAGACTTAATAACTCTTCCGACACTGGTCGTAGGAGTAACTCTTAGAAACACATGCTCACCCTCCTCAAATTCAAGAGGTCATCTTCGTTTATCCGCATAACTCTTCTGTCTACTTTGCGTTGTCCTCATCTTCTCTTGTATCATCTTTACTTTCTCCGTAGTCTGTTGTACAAGATCTGGTCCAATAATCATGCTTTCCCCATCTTGATACCAACATAACGGTGTTCGACATCGCCTTCCATACAATACCTCATAGGGTGCCATCCCTATACTTGAGTGAAAACTATTGTTGTAGGTGAATTCTATCAAAGATAAAAATTCATCCCAACTTCCTCGTTGCTCCAAAACACAAGCACGCAACAGATCCTCTAAAGACTGTATAGTTCTCTCTGTCTGACTGTCAGTCTGCGGATGATACGCCAAACTCAGTCGCAACTTAGTTCCCATAGCTTCTTGCAGACTCCGTCAAAACCTTGACGTAAACCTCGGATCTCTGTCAGAAACTATACATGTAGGTACACCATGTAATCTGACAATCTCACTGATGTACAACTGGGTTAATCTTTCCAACGAATATTTAATATTAATTGGCAAGAAATGAGCCGATTTAGTAAGCCTATCGACTATAACCCATATTGAATCATGACCTTTCCTCGTCTTCGGCAAACCAGTAACGAAATCGATAGAGATACTATCCCACTTCCACTCTGGGATAGATAACGGTTGCAACATTCCAGCTGGTCTCTGATGTTCTACTTTTGCTTTCTGACAAACAAAATAAGACTCCACATATTCTGCTACGTCTCTTTTCATCCTTGGCCACCAAAACAACCTTTTCAAGTCTTGGTACATCTTGGTCATCCCCGGATGTAAACTCAGGTCACTAGTATGAGTTTCATCTAGGATCGATTTCTTCAATTCAGAATCATCAGGCATACAAATTCTTCCCTTAAACCTTAAGATTCCATCTGCTTCTTCCTCTACCGTCGCCTTATGACCTTGCTTCAACAATTCCCTCTCATTTTGCAAAAACACATCTTCCTTTTGTTTATCTCGGACTACATCAAGAAATTCATTTATGATCACGACCTTATATAAACGAACCCTTTCAGGCAGAAACTCTACAGACAACCATAGATCTCGGAACTTATTGATCAACTCTTCCTCCTTGATCATCATTGCCGAAACACTAAGCACCTTTCTACTCAAGGCATCAGCTACCACATTAGCCTTTCCTGGGTGGTATTGAAGTTGAAAATCATAATCCTTTAAGAATTCCAACCATCGCCTCTGTCTCATATTCAATTCTTTCTGATCAAACAAGTACTTTAGACTCTTGTGATCACTAAAGACATTGAATAACGCTCCATACAGAAAATGTCTCCACACTTTTAGAGTAAAAACCACTGCAGCCAATTCCAAATCGTGCGTTGGATAATTCCTTTCATGAACCTTCAACTGTCGAGAAGCATACGCCACAACATTTCGGTTTTGCATCAATACGCATCCTAACCCTTGGTAAGAAGCGTCACAATACACGTCAAAAGTTCCCTTAGAATCCGGTAAAATCAACACCGGCGCAGTTGTCAACCTCTTCTTCAACTCTTGAAAACTGGCTTCACGTTCTTCCGTCCAATCAAAAGCTTGACTTTTCCTCGTAAGCTGTGTAAGTGGTCCAGCAATCTTCGAAAAACCTTCAATAAACCTCCGGTAATAACCAGCAAGTCCAACGAAACTTCGAACTTCTGTTACCGTCTTAGGTCTTTCCCACTGTAAAACAGTCTCCACTTTTGATGGGTCTACCGCAATACCTTCTTTCGAAATCACGTGACCTAAAAACTGAACTTTTTCCAACCAGAATTCACATTTAGCCAACTTCACATACAGCTGTTTTTCCCTCAAAATCTGAAGAACAATACCAAGATGTTCAGCATGCTCTTTCTTAGATTGAGAATAGATCAGAATGTCATCGATAAAAACAACGACAAATCTGTCTAGATACAGACGAAAAATCCTGTTCATATAATCCATAAATATGGCAGAGCATTCGTCACCCCGAATGGCATTACCTGATACTCATAATGTCCATAACCAGTTCGAAAAGCGATTTTCGGTACATCTTCCCCCTTAACACGAATCTGGTGATAACCCGATCTCAGATCTATCTTGAAAAATACCATAGCTCCTCTTAACTGATCCATCAAATCGTCAATTCTTAGAAGCGGATATTTATTCTTGATAGTCACCTTGTTCAGCTGACGATAATCCACACAAAACCGAGAAGTTCCGTCTTTCTTCTTGACCAAAAGCACTGGCGTACCCCATGGTGAAACACTTGGTCGCACAAACTGTTTCTCCAACAGTTCCACCAATTGCTCTTTCAACTCCACCAACTCTGCTGGCGACATACGATACGGTGCAATTGAGATAGGACCTGTTCCTGGTACTAAATCAATTGAAAACTCGATCTCCCTCTCAGGTGGCAAACCAGGTACGTCATCAGGAAAAACCTCTGGAAACTCGTTGACAATAGGAATAGTATTCACATCCTTCTCATTCTTAACCTCTGGAGAAGACAATACCACATATCCCTGTGCTCCCTCTCTTAACAAAGACTTGACCTTAACAGCAGTCAAGAATCCAGATTTTTCTTCCTTAGGAAAAACTAGGGTTTTACTTGCACAATCTATAAGGATATGGTCAGAAGATAACCAGTCCATCCCTAAGATTACATCTATCTCAACAAGAGGTAAACAAATCAAGTTAACCAAAAACTTACAGTCCTTCACAACAACAGGACAATCCAAACATATCTTTGATGCAATCACAGGTTTAGAAGTTGGAGTAGAAACACTCAATTTAACATTCAAAGAAGACACAAGCAACTTCAATCTTTCCACACAATCATATGCAATAAACGAATGTGTTGCACCAGAGTCATATAACACAGTCAGATGATTACCTCCAACGTCACCTTCTCCTTGTATAAGATCATCAGATTGAGAAATTTCTGTTCCCGTCATAGTATATACTCGCCCTCCAGATCTCGGTTGAGTACTCCCTGGTTTCTGTTGATTAGCATGAACATAACAAACAGTAGGTTTCCTTTCCGGGTGAGTACAATCCTTCGACATATGCCCAGGCTGTTTACAGTTAAAACAAACTGTCCCTTTAATTGTGCACTAAGGACAGATATAACCTTTCTTTCCGCACTTAAAACATGTCGGCGTGAACTCCACTTTCTGTCCAGCTCCACTACCACTTGTACTTCCCCCAACTGGTGGTCGTTGAGATTGACTCCCTGATGGTTTGGAATACGGCTTGCACTGAAACCGATTCGTATTACCACCTCCACCTCTTTGAAACCTTGTCGGCCCAAAGTTACGATTCCTCTGATCTCTCGACGGCTCTAATTCCTCAAGTCGCGCACAAGCATCAACCAAAGCATGAAACTGATTAATCCTCAAGGATATCACCCCTCGCTTCAGTTCCACTCTCAAGCCCGATTCAAACTTCCGACATCTCCATGTATCATCCGGTCGAGTTTGAGCATAATCCGAGAATTGAGACAAATTCTTAAATTTTGTAGCATACTCATTCACCGTCATATTTCCCTGTCGCAAACCAAGAAATTCCATTTCCTTGGCATGGCTAGCACTTGCAGGAAAATACTTTCCCAGAAAAGCATCAGAAAATACTTCCCATGTGATTTCTGTTCCTTCAGCTTGTAAAACTCGGCGAGTTCCTCTCCACCAATGTTCTCCATCTCCCCTTAGCATAAAAATAGCATAAGTCACCTTCTTATCATTCGTGCATCTCATTCCTTCAAAAATTCTCTCCAAGTCTTGTATCCATTGACTTGCTTTCTCCGGATCAACCTCGCCTCTAAACTGTGGCGGATTGTGGCGCCTAAATTCAGATAAATTTAGGGCATCAGCAGTAGCATCTTGCTGTTGAGCTGCTCTCAAATTCTGCTGCGTAATTACTTCAGCCATCCGCTGCATAGCTTCAGCAGCCGCAATCATAGGGTCCACATCACGATTCACGTTCGCACGTCCTCTGCCTCTACCAGACATCTTCTTTCTTCAAACAGAACAAAACAAAATTAGATACATCCTTTCGGAAGTAAATCACAGAGAATCACACAGCACAAACAAAAACAGACCCAACCACAACCCCAAAAGACTCTAACTTGGGCTCTGATACCAACTAATGTAACACCCTTGTGGGGATGTCACATATATAAAGAAAATAAAAGAAAGATAAATAAAATCTACCCAAGTTGTAAAACATTTGTTACGTACTAATACGGGTTGTAAAATAATTCCTGTTAAATAGAATATTATTAAATAAAATAAAGCGAAAACATAAAACCAACAGAACAACATCACTCATAATATACATATGGTCCAAGTTATAAGTTATACAAATAATTTACAACTACAACTACAAATATTTAAACAGAAACAGTAAACCAAAAAAAATGGTAAAGAGTCAATATATACATACGCAGACGCGCCCAAAATACACATCATAAACATTTAACCCTCTGATGGATCACTCTCAGGAAACTCATCAGAAGATAAGTATCCAGGATGCCTCGACACTCGGCGGAAACGAGACCGCGCAGTCGATACGATAGTCATCTCACTAGGCTCAGTGGACACACCACCCCAACGACGCCTAAGAGATAAAGGCAACTCTAAGTGCAGAAACATAGTAGTCGTCATCACTGGCTCTCCATCAAACATATGTCGTAGGGACACAGTCAATCGTCCCACATAAGTCACTGAGTCTCTATCTCCCCGCAGATGCCAAGCTAACGATCCACCGTGAAACTCGAGTGTCACAAAACCCAAAAATCCTGGCACCGCCATACCCAAACAAATCAGTCCAATGGATATAGATGATCAGATGGTTCTTGGTCGTCGTACTGATCTTCAGCTTGCTGCTCCTCTTCCTCCTCAGGATACAAAATCTCAAGAGGTTGTTCCTCTTCCTCAAACTCTTTACCACATAAATAAATATACAGAAAACACATACAATAAAGAGGTAAGACAATTTAAAATCATCACAAACATGGCAAATAAGAAAACGACAAACAACAGATATACAGTTCATGCAATATGAAAAGCTATAACAGTAATTAGTAACAGAGTAGTATCATAACAACACATAATATCACAGATAAAATAATACCGCAGATAAGATAATATGACAGATAAAATAATATCACAGATAAAATAATACCGAGAGATAAAATAAAATAAGAAATAGACAAATTATCATAATAATAACCAAATAAAATAAACAGATAAAATAAAATAATATCCAAGATATAACCATATACAATATGACACCATCCTACTCCATGGAGCTAAACACATACAGATATCAGAGAGAGAATGACCCGCAAACTCTATTAGTACCACGGCTGCCCAACCAAACTATTGCTTATTTGTCACACGTTGCGTCTATAGCCCCACGTCACATGGAATCCACCATCCAAGGCGTGGTGTAGTTCACGGTCTCACGTTGTGGCACTACAGGCAATGTACTATTAGACTTTACGAAATCTCGATTAAAAATAGTGCGTTCGACTCATTAGTGTGCTATCGGTTACCACGGCCTAGCGGAGCGACCGACTGTCCATATATGGGATCCCGTACACTAATGTCTCCAAGTTCATAAAGACAATGAACCACACTACGTTTATCGCATCGACAACACGATGTGATTCACCTCGTCAACCAATCCACCAAAAATTGGTATAAACTCAATATATGAGAAATTACCAGAATACCCTCAATAAAATATATCCTCAAAGATAAAAAGATACAGTAAGTCCCACTGGACAAATACTGCTCCAAAGCCTGTACGGGTTCACCTCATAGCCCGACAGCAGAAAATCATAGAAAATACCGTTTTCATCAATCGCGTACAAATTTTATCGCATTTTCACAATCTCGTCGTTTTTGTAAACATTTTTAAATCGCGTAAATATATTTTTCTGTTTTTGCAAATCGCGTAAGATTTTTAATACGTTTTCTCAATCGCGTAAGATTTTTAAATCATTTTCTTGTCCAAATCCCTTAAAAAATACTGTTTAAATAAACAGAAATAATAAATAATACGTTTAAACTACGTAAAATATTTTTCATACTGTATACTGTCTTTTGGACATCTTTTCTATCTTATTTGCCCATTTTTTTAAACTAAAAATTGACAGTATTTTGCTTAGAAAATTATATTAATGGTTTCCTAATTTTTTCATAAAAATTCTGTTTACTTAATTTTTAACTGTATAATTTAATCCTTTTGAAAACCACTAACATGCTTCAAAATAAAGTATGAGCTATGTGTTAGAAATCCTCAAAAATTTACTGTATCTCCTTTCTACTAGTAAAATCAATAATTTTAGTTGATTAAACTTAATTCAATTCAATTTATTTCTTCAAAACTCATTTTAGAAAAATTCTTTTTAACATATATTGCATCTTTATACTTGGAAATGGTTTGGAATTGATTTTAGAAATCATGAATATTTGATTTGGCATGTTGGCCGAAAGATACACTTGGGTCATTTGATTTCTAAATTCATTTTCTTTGATCTAAACAATTCTATCTCTTGTTACTTTTCCTAGGTTAATTAAATTACACTTTAGGAAAATAATGAGAACATTTTGGTTCTCCTTTTGGTCAATGGTCGTGAGCCTTAGTGTGGTGTTCTTTGGAACACTCATGCATTCCTTAGCATGTTATTCACATCCTATACATGATCATGCATTTCTAACACATACAAATCATCAAAGCTTGTAGACATGCAAATCAAAGCTTGTAGACATGTAACATCATACAAATTATTACAAACATCAAATAGGAAAGCTACTAACAACCACACAAACAAGCTACTAACAAACACAAATAAAGGAATCCTTATGGATTCTACAATCACAACAATCAATCTCCATCTTCTTACCACCACCCATGGATGATGAGATTAGTCTTCTTCTTACTTTAAATGTAGACAAAAATACTCTTTCACACCACCTACTGGTTTCGGTTTTCACTCCACCAAGTCACCTATCAAGCTTAAACAAAATTACAAATTACTAACCATAAAAGAGAGCTTAAACCATGGAGAAATCATGGCCTAGAACTTTGAAAAAGAGATTAGAAATGGAAAACAAGAAATTTCACCTTCTAGGTAAAATTTTCCAAGTAGGTTTCCAAGCTTCAAATGAAAGATTTTGCAAGAACTCTCAACTAGAGATGTTCTTAGATTTGTGTTTAGGTTTAGAAAACTTGGTTGAATAAAATTTTTGAGTGGTTGGATGGTGTAGAATAGGGTTTGGCCGAATAGAGCTTCAAGGAAGCTTCAATGGAGTTTAGGGTTTTTGGAAGAGAGAGAAGAGAGAAATTGCATGAAAGATGAAGTGATTTTTGTCCTCCAAAGGCCAAATGGCCGTGGACTTCAAGTCATGCAAGGTGTAGCCTTGCTTGGCTTCATCCAAGCCTTAGGATGAATCAATGATCAAGATTAAGCCTTGTTCACCAAGCTTTGCTCCCATTGGTTAATCCTAACCTAGTCACCATGCTTAGTCACTAATTAAGCTTAGTCATCTAGCTTAGTCACTATGTTCTTGAATGTTCCATCACTAATGATGCTTAATTAAGCTACTAAGTTAACTGTTTTAACTAAACGTGGGTCTCGCAAAACATTTCCGGGTCCACTGTCATTTTATTATACTGACTAATAAAATAATATTATAATAATACAAAATTATTTTATTTGACAGTTAAATCCTAAAAATTAAAAGATTAATTACAGTATCATTCAGAATCGGGTTTAGTAAGATCCCCCAGTTCTGAATAATTAAAACAAGATTTTCCCTGGCCCGAAAAATATTATTTTCCTGTCCCGGAGCAAATCGCACAAAAAGTCCAAATAAAATCACAGACAGTAATATTAAGCACTGTAACATATAGAAAAATTAAAAACAGTACAATCGGGACGTAACGGTCATTTTTTTATTTTTTCCCACGACGAAGCAAATCATCCAAAACGTTCAAATAAAATTACAGACAGTATTAATTGTCTGTATATCTCCCAGAAAAATTAAAACAGTAGCTTGACATAACTTTTATTTTACCGTCTCGAAACAATTTACGTAAAAGGACCAAATAAAATTTTAGCCTATAAAAACGTATTTGTATTTCATACAGAAAACAAGAAACAGTAAAATAGGGACACAACGGTCTTTTACACAAAAGCTTAAAAAGCAGCAAACAGAACATTCGGGACATTTTTCTAAAAATTGGGGTGTTACATTCAACAAAGTATTTTTGGAGAAGTACTTTCCTGCTAGTGCCCGACATGCCAAGGAAATGGAATTTCTTGATTTGCGACAAGGCAATAGGACCGTTGGTGAATATGCTGCCAAATTTGAGAGCTTGTCACAGTTCTCAAGGTATTTCCAAATTCAACCTAATGAGGCATGGAAATGCCGCAAGTTTGAGGAAGGGCTGAGGGTAGAGTTGAAACGAGGAGTGCTACCCATGAGGATGAATCAGTTTCCTACTTTGATGGATACATGTTGATGACTCGAGGAGTTGGAGCCGTCACGAGATCCAAGGAACCGCAACTTTGGACCGACTAGGTTCCAAAGAGAAGGCAACAATAACAATAGCTGGTTTCAGCGCAAACCTTATTCGAGACCACCGAGAAGTCAATCTCAACGTCCATCTATTGGGAGAAGTTCTAGTGGTAACAGAGCTAGCCCAAATGTGGCGTTCACGCCAAGATGCTTTAAATATGGAAAGAGTGGCCACATATCTAGAGATTGTTTGATCAAGGGAACAATCTGTTTCAACTGTAGAAAACCTAGACATGTTTCTACGGATTGTAACCAACTAGAAAGGAAACCAACTGTGAGTAATGTTCGTGCTGCTCAGCCACGATCTGGAGGGCGAGTATACACGTTGACCAGAGCTGAAGCTTCTTAGTCTGAAGATCTTACTCAGGGGGAAGGTGTCATTGAAGGTAATCTTTTGAATGTGCTATATGATTCAGGTGCGACGCATTCATTTATTGCATATGATTGTGTGGATCAGTTGAAACTGCCTGTGTCTTCTTTGAGTTTGCAATTGATTGTTTCTACACTAACTGCTAAGCCTGTTGTTACATCCAAAATATGTTTGAACTATCCTGTTACCATAAATGATCGATTATTTTTTGTCAATTTAATTTGCTTACCTCTTGTTGAAATAGATATAATATTAAGGATGGATTGGTTATCTTATAACCATATCCTATTAGACTGTGCTAATAAAACCATAGTTTTTCTTAAGGATGAGAATTCTAGATTTTTAACTGCCGTCAAAGTCGAGTTATTGTTGAGAAATGGAGCCCAAGGATACATGTTGTTGTCTTTTTTAGAAGTCAAGAGTAAGAAAGATGTGAACGCTATTCCTATCGTTAATGAGTTTTCGGAGGTTTTTCCCGATGAGGTACCTGGTTTACCACCGAAAAGAGAAATAGAGTTTTCCATTGATTTGGTACCAAGAGCAGGTCCTATTTCGATTGCACCATATCGGATATCGTCAGCGGAGTTGGTAGAGTTGAAGAAGTAATTGAAGGAACTGTTGGAGAAACAGTTTGTGCGACCGAGTGTTTCGCCGTGGGGAGTACCAGTACTGCTAGTCAGGAAAAAGGATGGAACTTCTTGTCTTTATGTGGACTATCGTTAGTTGAACAAGGTCATAATAACGAATAAGTATCCACACGCAGGAATTGACAATTTAATGGACCAATTGAAAGCAGCAATTGTTTTCTCTAAGATATATCTGCGATCAGGATATCATCAGATTCGTGTTAAGGTAGAAGATATACCTAAGACAACTTTCCGAACTTGTTATGGGCATTATGAGTATTAAGTGATACGGTTCGGAGTGACGAATGCTCCTGCAATATTCATCGATTACATGAATAGGATCTTTCGTCCATGCCTAGACAAATTTGTCATTATTTTTATTGATGACATTCTAATCTACTCTCAAAATCAGGAAGAGCATACTGAACATCTAAGTATAGTTCTCCAGATTCTGAAAGAAAAGAAGTTGTATGCAAAGTTGGCGAAGTATGGATTTTGGTTGGAAGAGGTTCAGTTTCTAGGTCACATGATTTCCAAGGAAGGTATTGCAGTGGATCCATCGAAAATCGAAACCATTCTGTAATGGGAAAGGCCTAAGACAGTGAAGGAGATCCGAAGTTTCATTGGATTGGCTGAATATTATCAAAGATTTATTGAAGGTTTTTCCAAGACAGCTAAACCTCTTACACAGCTCATAAGGAAGAGTCAAGCTTTCATTTGGACAGAAGAATGTGAAACAAGTTTCCAAGAGTTGAAGAAGGGATTGATGACTGCACCAGTGCTGATTTTACCGAATCCTAGCGAGGCTTTCGAGGTGTATTGTGACGCTTCTTACCAAAAGTTAGGATGTGTGTTGATGCAGAATAGGAATGTAGTAGCGTATGCTTCAAGATAGTTGAAGGTACATGAGAGGAATTACCCAACCTATGATTTAGAACTAGCTGCAATAGTTTTTGCGTTAAAAGTGTGGAGGCATTTTTTGTATGGAGCCATGTTCAATGTCTTCAATGATCATAAGAGTCTGAAATACTTGTTTGATCATAAGGAACTGAATATGAGGCAGAGAGGTGGCTAGAGTTCTTGAAGGACTATGATTTTCAGCTTCAATACCATCTAGGAAAGGCGAATGTGATGGCAGATGCCTTAAGTAGAAAGGTGATCAGTGTTTCTACCATGATGATAAAGGAGGAAGAATTGATCAATCAGTTCAGAGATTTGTGGTTGTCTGTGGAATTGGCACCAGGAAGGATTCGTTTAAATAGAGTGACTGTTTTGAATGAACTGCTAGAGGAAATCAAAGAAAAACAGGATGAGGATCCATTTTTACAGAATGAGAGGGAATTTTTGAAGCAAGGTCATAAGGCAACGGTTGAAGAAGGAGCTGATGGGGCCTTAAGATTTGAAGGAAGGATTTGTATACCGGATGATCCCGATCTTAAGCAAGCAATTTTGGACGAAGCTCATACTAGGAGGTTGAGTATGCATCCGGGAATGACTAAGATGTATCAAGATTTAAAACAAATGTTTTAGTGGCCAAGGATGAAGAGAGATGCTACGGAACGTATGGCATCTTGCCTTGTTTGTTAGAAGGCAAAAGTGAAACATCAAAGACCTGTCGGTATGTTACAACCTTTAACTATCCCAGAATGGAAATGAGATAGTATCTCAATAGATTTTGTTACCGGATTGCCAAGAACGAGGAGGGGTCATGATTCTATATGGGTTATAGTTGATAGGCTTATGATGTCAACGCACTTCTTGCCGATCTATATCAAGTATTTGTTGGAATGATTAACCCAAGTGTACATTAGTGAAATTGTTAGACTTCACGGTGTACCCACAAGTATAGTTTCTGATAGAGATCTAAAGTTTACGTCGAGGTTTCGGTGAAGTTTGCAAGAAGCCATGGGGACTAAGTTATGTTTGAGTTCTTCCTATCATCCGCAGAGTAATGGTCAAACGGAGAGAACAATCCAGTCGTTGGAAGATTTGTTGCGTGGTTGTGTGTTGGAACAACAAGGGAGTTGGGATAAATTCTTGTCTCTGATAGAATTCACCTACAACAATAGTTTTCACTCAAGCATAGGGATAGCACCCTATGAAGCATTATATGGGCGACGATGCCGTACACCATTGTGTTGGTATCAGGATGGGGAAAGTATGACCATTGGGCCTGATCTTGTGCAACAAACTATGGAAAAGGTGAAGATGATTCAGGAGAAAATGAGAACAATTCAGAGCCGATAGAAGAGCTATGCTGATAAGCGAAGGTGACCTCTTAAATTTGAGGAAGGTGAGCATGTGTTCTTAAGAGTAACACATATGACTGGTGTTGGGAGAGTTATCAAGTCCAGAAAACTCACTCCTAAATTCATCGGACCTTACCAAATCATTCATCAGATAGGTCTTGTAGCCTACCAAATAGCTTTACCACCATTTCTATCTAATCTACATAATGTATTTCATGTGTCTCAATTGAGAAAATATATCCCCGATCCAACGTATGTTATACAACCCGATAAAGTACAACAAAAAGATAATTTGACATATGAGACACTTCCGGTTAAGATTGAGGACAAGAGAGTGAAGCAACTTCAGGGGAAAATGATCAAATTGGTAAAGGTAATATGGAACGACGTAACGGGTAATGCTACCTGGGAGCTGGAAGATAAAATGAGGGAGCAATATGCTCAACTTTTCTGAGGTACGACAAATTTCGGGAACGAAATTTCTGTTAGTGGGGTAGAGTTGTAACACCCCAACTTTTGGTTAAATTATGATGTTGTCCTAAATGTACTATTTTATATTTTTCTGTGTGTTATAAAATTAATTTGACTGTTTTGTGACTATATTTGACTGTTGTGTGTAATTTACTCCAAGTCAAGAAAATAATAATTTTCGGGCCAGGGAAATCTTAATTTAATTATTCAGATCTGGGGGATCTTACTAAACCCAATTCCGAGTGATACGTGTATTAATCTTTTAATTTTTGGAATTTAACTGTGTAATAAAAATATTTTATATTTTTATAATATTATTTTATTAGACAGTACTTACTGTCTTAAAAATAGTAGAATTATGCTCGAAATGGACCATGGACCCGGAAAAGTCTGAGACCCACGCTTGGAGAATCAGTCAACGTTTCTGACTTGATTTATTTCTAAGCCAATGAGATGTGGTCAACAATAATGGCTTGAAAGTTTCTAAGCCAATAGGAAACAAGTCCACAAAAGTGGTTAGACTAGTTATAAGTAACTAGAAAAACTAAACTAAGTTGATCTAACTAAACTAAGTTAAATTAATGTATCTAAGTAGTAACTAAATGAAGTAAACCTAGTTAGCTACACCTTAGAGTTCTAGTTAGAGAAAGTTCTAGTAATATCAAGACTAAGGCTAGTTATCTTAAGTAACTTGATAGATAGACAAGTAACTAAGCAACCTAACTAATGCACCTAAGTCTAACTAGATGGCATAAGTGAACACAAACCTAGTTTGCTCTCCCTTGGAGCAATTCGGCCAAGGCTCTTCAAGAAGGATCAAAAAGCTTGATGACTTGATTTCCTACACCAATAGGAAGCTAGTTTAAGGGCAAAGCCTTGGATATCCACCCTAGATCACATCTAAGGTTGTTAGGAGGTCTTGGAAGGTCAACAAAGATGGCCACCTCCTTTGAGGGAGCTCCACGGCCAAGTAAAAATTAGGAGAGGTTGGAGAGCATTTTCACTAAGTCATTTCATCTTCATCTTTACTATCACCAAAAATTTCCTTTTTCTCTTCAAGAACACCAAGAACAACTCCATAGTTTTTCTCCTAGAGCCATTTGGCCAACACCCTAAACCAACACCTCCACTCTTCTAAATTTTCACCTAACACCACTTCTCAAATCGAAACACCATTCTAAGCATCTTTCATCGTGAAAGTTTCTTCAAAAAAATTCATCTTGAGCTTGGAAAACCACCTTGAAGATTCTTTCCTACAAGGTAAAAATCCTTGTTTCTTATTTCTAACTTGATTTCTTAGGTTCTAAGTCATGATTGATCCATGGTTTATACTTTTCACCTATAGTTACGACTCTTTAAAAATTTGTTTGAGTTGTTAGGGATCCTTTGGAGGTCACACGAAAATCACTAGGAGGAGTTAGAAGGAGTTTGTCTTCCCTTAAGGTGAGAGGGAGATTAAATCTCATCAACCTTGTGTGGTGGTGAGAAAATGGATGTAATTGTGGTAAAGAATCCATAAGGATTCATTCATTTGGTTGTTTAATGTCTTTTCTTATTTGTGATTGATTATGTTTGCAAGCATGTCTAAAGCTTTAAAATATATGGTATGTGTTCATATATGTATGATAATTATGATAGGATATGAATAACATGTGAAGATTTGCATGAGTGTTCCAAAGAACACAATAAAGCTCACGGCTTCACCAAGAAAAAAAGAACCAAAATGTTCTCAACCATTTTCTAAAGGAATAAATTAATTGATTTAATTGAATTAATGAATTTTTACAATGACTTAGAGGATGGAAGATAATTTAAAGATCATTTGTAAAGAATATGTTGAATTCGGACAAAATGCCAATCAATGCATATTTGATTCTAAAATTATTTTCTAATGTAGAATAAGTAGTTAACTTAAAGAGAATTCAATTTCAATGAATTTTTGGAGAACAAAATAAATGAACTTAGTTTTAGAAACCTAAATTAGAGGAATTAATTATAAATAAGAAATAAATTGAACACTTGAAAAATGTTAACTTAGAGCTCACCTTTGGGTTTTGAAGTACGTTAGCAAGTTTCAAAGTATAAATAATGGTTATAACTAAAGCAAGGTAATTTTTAAAGAAAAACATAGAAAATATCATTTTCTAGACAAAATGTTGTCAAAATTAATTAAAAATATACAAATAATGGAGAAAGTTTCAAAGTATAATTAGAACGTAAAGAAAATATTTTACGTAATTGAAAAATACTAGAAATAGCTTACGCGTATTTATAATAAAGAATTTTAAGCTACGCAATTGAGAAAATAATTTAAAAATCTTACGCGATTGAGAAAATGATTTAAAAACATTACGCGATTTGAAAAACATCAAAATATATTTACTCGATTTGAAATTTTTTGAAAAAGGTGGCATGATTGTGAAAATGCAATAAAATCTTTACGTGACTAAAAGGAATAGTGAGTTTTATTGTCAGACCAAAGTGGTGGACCCAGACATGTTGAGAAATAGTACTGTCAAGTGGAGACATACTATATTTGGTTTATATCAATACTGAGGGTATTATTGTAATTACGGTTTATAGTGATTATAAGGGCATTTGTGTAATTATGATTCATATACATATATTGAGAGATGTGTCAATTTAGTTGAAATTGGCAATTGGCTGACTAGATGAATTACACCGTGTTGTGGGTGTGATAAGCGTAGTGCGGTTCATTGAGTGAACTTGGAGGCATTAGTGTGCAGAGGATTCTACATGTGGACAGTTGGTAGCTCCTCTGAGCCGTGGTAACGGGCAACGCACTAACGATCTCGACAAGCACTATTCTTAATCAAGATCTTTTGGAGATTGTCTAGTACAATGCCTGTTGTGCACGACGTTTGGACTGTGTACTAATTACATGACGATTTTGACTATGTGCTATTTACACGACGTTTGACTATGTAATAGTTGGTTGGGCAGCCTGAGGCACGGATAGGTCTTCCGGGTCATTCTCTCTGATGTCTGTGTTTAGCTCCATGGAGTAGAAATGAGTCAGTGTACATTTGCATATATGGTCTGCATTATAATATGAGTAATTGTGATTGTTTATATTTGACTTGAGATGTCATTTATGATGTGATAGTATGAACTGTTGTATGAACTTGTATATCTGTATGTATTATCGTTTTCTGTACTGCCATGATGGTAATGATGTAGATTGTCTCACCTCTTTGTATGCGTTTTCTGTATTATTATTTATGTTCTGTAAAGAGTTTGAGGAAGAGGTAGAGGAGCAACCTCTAGATATTCAGTACCTGGAGGAGCAGCAACCAAGCGATTAGTTCGAGGAAGGCGAGCCATTAGATCACCCCTATCATTTGGATTAATCTTGTGGCTATGGCTTTGCCTGAGTTCTTGGGTTTTGTGATACTTGAGTTTCACGGAGGCTCAGAGGCCTAGCGTCTGCGGGCTGAGAAAGGGTCAGTTGTGTATGTGGGGCGTCTGACTGTATCCCTGCGTAGAGAGTATGATGGAGCACCGATGTTTACTACTACTTTTTATTTGCATTTAGAGATGGCTTTGTCTATTAGGCATTACTGGGGAGGACGTTTTCATGCACCCAGTGAGCTTAGTAGCGTATCGATAGCACGAATTCCTGTCCGTAGAGCTGCAAGGCATCCAAGATTTCTGTCGTCCGACGATCCATCTGAGGAGGATCCTTCGGAGGGTTAGAAATCTTTGATGTGCACTTGGGCATGTTTATGTTTTAGGGTTATGTTAACTTTTTACTGCTTTATTAAATATTTGTAGTTGTAAATTATTTGTATACTTAAGACAAAAATCATATGTATATTATAGTGTGTAATAATAGTTTGTTTTACTTTATGCTTCATTACATTTTATTTAATGATATCATGTATATAAAGAAAAGTTTTACAACTCATATTAATTATGTACCAAACATTTTATAACTTGGGTAAGTTTTTATTATTACTGTAATGAAAATGTGACATCCTCATTAGGGTGTTACAACATGGCTAGTATTTGTTATTCTTATATATGTCATATATATCGGGATAGAAATATTATGGTGTTACAAAATGCTTTATCATTGTGTTAAAGTGAAAGTGACATGCTTAACTCTCTTTACTATGGTATATTGTGAATATACTGCTGTATTAGGGTTAGGGTGTTACTTTTCTCCTTAAAATCATAACATTTCAATTAATCAATATCAAACATAAGTAATCAAGAAAATGTCACAATATCAATCATACTTGATCAAGTGAGTCACGACTAAGGTTTATACTAAATTCATTTTTTCAAATTTGTCAAAAAAATTTGGCTCACGACATCACAAATTTCTTACAAGAATCCATGGAAAAGGAAGAACAAATTTGAAACCAATAACAATCCATAAAAATTCTATTTAGCCATGAGCAACCATGGCACAAAAACAGAATTTTAATTCAAAGAAACATAGAGGAAGAAGACTAAAAAAAGAAGGTAAGCAACCCCTACCTCAACTCCATTAGCTTGCAACAATTTTCTTTCCTTTCTTGCCTTTGATTTCTCTTTCCTCTTGCCTTTTGTTTCCTTTTGTTTTTCTCTCGTTTTCTTTGTGTGGCTGCTGCTCATGTTAGAACAGAGAAAAGATGAGGAAAAACATGTGTGAGAAATGGGTAGAAAACTCTAGAGGCTTGGACAGTTGTTGACTAAAGTTTATGGCCAAAATTTCATGCTAGAACTTTTGAATCTATTATGTACATTTTAATCTTCGAAAGTTGAGATTTCAAGTGTCTACAAGTATTAGAGAAAATTTTAGAACTCAACTTAGTCATTGGATCCATTTTTTCGTAACTTTTTGTACATTGCTATTTATCAGTTAAGCTTCATTACTCGATCCTAAGTTAAATTAAACCGAGAAATTAAGTAAATATGCTTACAGATACTTATCTTGGTATTTTGTACTAAAATATTCCCCATATCTTACTTATCATCTCCATGAAATTTCATATTATTTTGATATACTTAGTTGTTCCTTTTATTCCTTATCGGTATCCTTAAAAATATTGAACTAGCTTAGTTGATTCCCCAAAATTTACTATAATTCTTAACAATCATTTATAGTTAGGAAATAAATTTTTTATATTTATTTCCATCATATGATCTGTTTATGCATAAACTTTAGTTATTTTTTTGTATTTAGTGTTATAAAATAATGCTCAAACTAGTTTATAAAGTTACCTGAATTAAACAGATAACTCTTACTAATAGTACTGAGCTTCTATAACTCTGATTAGAACTATTAGGTTAAGGGGAATTTTACAATTCTCCCTTACTTTATAAATTTCGTCTTCAAAATTTGCTTACCTTATACAATAAAACTCTTGATAGTTTTGTGCCATTTTGGATTCAAGTTCCCATGTGGCTTCCTTTGAGTCTCCACCATCCCATAACACCTTCACCAGAGGAATTTGTTTCCCTTTGAGCTCTTTCACTACTCTATGCAAGATCCTTACAAGTTTAACTACATAAGTTAAGTCATCTTTTAATTGTATTCTTTCATTTTCTATGATATATGAAGGATTCAGATTATATTTTATGAGCTGGAAAACATGGAAAACATCATGAAAGTTTGAGAGATTAGGTGGTAGGGAAATCTAAAAAGCAGTTAGTCCGACTCTTTTTAGAATTTGGAAGGGACCAAGAAATATAGGATTCAACTTTTTTGCTTCAATGGACCTACTAACTCCCGTAGTAGGAGTGACTCGTTGGAACACATGTTCTCTATCTTCAAATTCTAAAGTCTCCTTCTTTCATCCGTAAAACTTTTCTGCCTACTTTGAGCTACTAACAACCTATCCTTGATTTTTTGATTAGTTTAGTAGTTTGTTGCACTAATTTTGGTCCTAGGATAGTTTGTTCTCCTGTTTCATACCAACATAAGGGTGACCTATGTAATATCCTTTATAACATGTTAGTCTTGTATATGACTATATAGGTAGCATATTACTTGTTTAACATGCTTGTTCAATTTTGTGACAAACTGAGTTAGTTTAAGCACTTTGCTACAATACAGAATGTGAAAAGTAACTTAAAATGACTCATTTAATGACATAAGTTGCTTAATTAAGGGAAAAATATATGCATAATTTGTTTCTAGGTCACAAATGAACTAAGTATCATGTGGTAAAATTTTTATGATAAACTGAATCAGTTTGATATTTGTAAGTACATTGGTTAAGTGTTTTAATACCAGATTGATGAGTTGTAGATATAGAAACTTATAAAAATGATGTACTGAGTATTTTGATTAATTTTAGGATTTATTCTAATAACTATGAAAGTTAAGAAACTTGATTTGGTAAAATCTAAGTGTTCTTAACAGATAAAAGTTCCAGCAAAATATCTAAAATTTGCTAAAGTCCTTCACGGCTCTATACAACCAACTTTCTTGACTTTTCTTGGTTATTTCCTTCCTTTCACACTTGTTTTCACTTACCCTCTCACGTTCACAACTAGTAGTAGCAGAAGAAAAGGAAAACAGAGGAAAGGAAGAAGAGGAAAGGCAAAAGGAAAGAGCAGAGCTTGAGTTCATCCATAGCTTAACACCATCTTCAAGGATTAAGGTAGAGGTGTTTATGTTTAGATGTATCTCTATTCTCATCTCCATCCTTGCTTTCAAAGCATGCATGTTGGATTGAAAATTGGGTTTTTGAGAAGTGCATGATGTGTTCTTGATTGCTTGTTGTCTTCAATGGTTTATTTTGGCTTAATCTATGCTTGGTTGCTGATTAGAATCTTGGATGAGCTCATTTGAATTTTTAATTTACAAGTTAATAAATGGGAATGTAATTCTTTGATTTCCTTGTTCATAACTCCATGATAGATGAGTTAAATGTGGGCATGATGTGTTAACATACTTAGGAACCATATTTGGGATTGAAAGATCACTTAGAACCCATACTTGATAGCTAGGAACAAGCTTAGAGAAGAAAGAGTCGAGTTGCTCTATTTTTCTACTGTAGAACGTAGCAAATAACCAGTTAGTGATAACTCTATAAAATGTAGTTATTTGTGCCCTATTTCTATGCATTATTGATGGCTTTGTCCTTGTTATGATGCATTGTTGGAAGGCTTTAGCCTCATTTTCATGTAAAATCCATGTTGAGGTCTTCCTTATCAATCTTGTTTAAGTCCTTCCCAATCTTTGATTAGATTGAGTTTGATTGCATTTGTATTTGACTGGTTGATTTCTCAATTGTAGGATGGTCCCAAAAGAGCTAAATTGATGAAAACCAAGGCCCTGCATTGAAAGAGGAATTCAAAGGCAAGCTCCAGAACATCACGTTGCGGCATTGGAATGCTCACACCGCGGTGTCCTGCTCTCTGCCAGTGCACCCTGTCAACCAGAGGCTTTCACGCCACAACGCAAGGAAGTGAATGTCGCGATGCTGGTGCCCTAAGTTTTGCGCATCGTGGCATATGTTATGTAACGTCACGATGTGATGCGCTAAATCTGTGCATCTATAAATACGTGGAACACAGATTTTGGGGCACTCTCTCCCTCAGTTTTCCTAGGTTTTTTCTATTTTTCTTTGTTTTCTCTCTCTTCTGTCTCTTATATAACATTTTGGGGCTTTTGCCCATTAGAGAATCCAACAGCTAGGAAGGCATTGTGAGGTTGAAAGAGGGTTGAATGAGACAAGATCAGAGGTTTTCTTTGTCTTGGAATGAGATTCAAGCTTCAAAACTCAACCCAATGAGGCTTCTTCTTCTGTTTCTTCTTCTCTCTCTCTTCCATTTATCTTGAATGCAGATTTTTTGTATTACATTTTCGTATTCAATGTCTAGCTAGCTATGTTTAGAGTACTCTTTGAATCTTCCTTTGAATATTTGTTGATTTGTACCCTTTTGAGTTTATATGAAAGATTTAGGTTTTGTCCTATCATATTGTGCTTAATGCTCTTATTTGTTTGATCAACTTGTGGGTCATTTGTTGAAATCTATTGAGCCTAGACATAGGACTTTAGGTTTTAGATCTTTTGTATGGTAGATGCATATTTGACTTTATTCCAATGGTGGAGTGGGTTGATTCGTTAATAGTGTAATGCCCCAATTTTTAGAAAATATTCTGAATGTACTGTTTTCTGTTTTTCATGCTTTTGTATGAATGACTGTTGTGTCCCTATTTTTCTGTTCTCGATTTTTGTATGAAAACAATTACGATAATACTGAGGTTCAAATTTTATTTGATCGTTTTACGTAGTTTGCTTGAGACGGTAAAATAAAAATTTTTCTCGAGCTCTTGTATTAATTTTTCTCGAAAGATATACACTATATAATCCGCTTGGATATTTTATTTGAACGTTTTGGATGATTACCTACGTTGTGGGAAAAAAGCGGGAAAATGACCGTTACGTCCCGAACGTCTTGTTTTATTTGTTTTTGTCTGTTTTTAATTGTTTTCTTCTTGATTTAATGCCCGAAAATACATGTCTGTGATTTTATATGGACTTCTTGTGTGATTTGCTCGAGGTAGGAAAATAATATTTTCCAGTGGGGGAAAATCTTATTTTATTATTTAGAATTGGGGGATCTTACTTAACCCGATTCTGAATGAGACTAAAAATAATCTTTTAATTTTTAGGATTTAAGCTGTCAAATAAAATAATTTTATATTATTATAATATTATTTTATTAGTCAAGATATAATTTAGTGACATGATGGACCCAGGAAATATTTTGCGGGACCCACAATTAGTGAACAGTTAGATCGGTAGCTTAGTTAATCACCGTAAGTGTAGAACTTTCGGAAGCAGTGCCGACTCATTAGTGACTCAATGAAGAGAATTTATTACACCGTGTGACTAAGCAAGGTGAGTCACCATGAGCAACCAATAGAATTTAAGCTTGCTAAGCAAGATTTAATCCTAACCTTTGATGAAATCAATGGCTTGGATGAAGCCAAATCCATGCACATCCTTACACATGAAGGCTACGGCCATTTGGAGTGAGAAAGCCAAAAACAACACTTCATCTTCATCACTTTTCTCTCTTCTCTCTCATCAAGAACCCTAGCCACCATTCTTGTCCATTTTCTTCACCATATTCGGCCAAGCTTATTTCCTAACCATCCAACCATCCAAAAATTTTTCTAACCAAGTTTCCTTAACCTAAACACCATTCTAAGAACCTTTGTAGTTGGGAGTTTCTTCAAATTCTTCCATCTAGGGCTTGGAAACCAACCTGAAAGTTTTACCTAGAAGGTGAAATTTCATGCTTTTCTTTTCTCTCTTCTTTTTCAAAGTTCTAAGCCATGATTTTTCCATGGTTTAGCTTCTTTTTCATGGTTAGTAACATGTAGATTTTGTTTGAGATTTCTAGGTATTTTTGGTGGTGAAAACCGTGACCTAGGAGGTGTGAAAGCAAGCTTTTGTCTTCATTTAAGGTAAGAGGAAGACAATTCTTATCATCCCTTGATGGTGGTAAGAAGATGGATTGTTTGTAGAATCCATAAGGATTCGGTTGTGGTGTGTTTATTGATGTGTATTTGTTAATTTTTGTGGTTGCTAGTAGTTTATGTGGTAATTGTTATTAGCTTTCTTGTTTGATGATTGTAATAATTTTGCATGTCTATTAGCTTTTGAAAGCATGTCTACAAGCTTTAATTTAGGTTGTATATGTTAGAAAATATTTTTGCATGTGTTAGAGATATAATGCATGTGTTAGAATTGTATGATAAAATATAGGATGTGAATAACATGTGTAAATTTGCATGAGTGTTCCAAAGAACACAATCCAATAGCTCACGGCAATGACAAGTTTGGAGGACCAAAATGTTCTCTTGATTTTTCCTAAAGTGTAACTTAATTAATCTAGGAGAATCAAGAAAGTTTCTAATTGATTTGATCAAAGAAAATGCATTTAGAAATCAAATGGTAAAAACTTAGTATTTTGGGCCAACATGCCTAAAGGATTAAATTGACTATTGTTAACTATTTTCTAAAATGATTTAATGAACTTAGACAATATAATACATTTGATATGATTTAAAAGGTGAAAGACATTTTGGAAATCAAATGCAAAAGTTTTGTGAAATTTGGCCAACATGCCACTATAGGTAATCATGATTTTTAAAACTTGATTCTAAACCTTTTTCAATTAAAAAGAAACAATACAAGTTAAGAAGAAATTTTCTATAATGATTTTTGAAGGAACCAATTGATTAGAAGTAAGTCTAAAGGGTTAAAATTCATAATTTTATCATTAGGAAGGAAATACTGATAATGTTAAGAAATTTTCTAACATATAGCTCACTTTAGGTTTTGAAGCATGTTAGAGATTTCAAAAAGAATTTAATGAAATGGTTAAATTTTAGGTAAATAGAAATTTTATGGAAAATTTAGAAAACCATTATTATAAGTTTATAAACAAAAAATCATTGTCAATTTTTAGTAAAAATGAACCTATAAGATAGTAACAATATCCTAATGACAGTATGCGGTATGAAAAATTATTCAACGTAGTTTAAATGTACTAAGTACTATTTCTATCTGTTTAAACAGTAATTTTAAGGGCATTCAAATAAGAAAATGATTTAAAAATCCTACGCGATTGAGAAAATGTATTAAAAATGCTACGCGATTTTAAAAACAGAAAAATATCTTTACCCGATTTCTAAACGTTTGTAAAAACGACGAGATTTCAAAAACGCGATAAAATTTCTACGCGATTGACCGTTACTATATTTATTTTTCGCTGTCGGGAAAATGTGAACCCGTCTGAGCTTTTGAGGTTATTTATTTGTCGGGAAAAAGTGAACCCGTCGGGCTTTTACGCCAATGAGGGCATATTTTTATCTTGAGGGCATTTTCGTAATTTCATATATTTGGAATTATGTATTTGTCTTTATACCAATTTTTGGTGTTTTGGTTGTGAGACGAATCACATCGTGTTGTCGATGCGATAAATGTAGTGTGGTTTATTGTTTTAATGAACTTGGAGACTTTAGTGTACGGGATCCCACATGTGGACAGTTGGTAGCTCCATTTGGGCCGTGGTAAACCGATAGCACACTAATGTACTCGACATTCACTATATTTAATCGAGGTTTGTAAAGTCTAGTAGTACATTGCCTATAGTGCCACAACGGAAGACTGTGAACTATACTACGCCTGGATGGTGGATTCCCAGTGTCGTAGGCTATTGACGCAACGTGTGATCGCGTAATAGTTGGTTGGGCAGCCGTGGTACTAATAGATTTTGCAAGTCATTCTCTCTGATATCTGTTTGGGTTTAGCTCCATGGAGTAGGGTTGTGTTTTGGTGTATTTGATTATATCTTGGATAATATTCCATTTTTCTCTATTTATCTTTATCGGTAATATCTTGGATGTTTTTACATTTTCTCTATTTATATTTATCGATAATTCTTATGTTAGTTGTCCATTTCTTATCTTATTTTATCTGTGAGATTGATTTATACGTGTGATTTTCTTTATTTGTGTTATATCTATGATGTTCGAAACACTAGGATATCTAATATGTATTCTTGTTATAGCTTTTTCGTATTGTATGAAGCTGTGTAGTTGTTATTTGTTGTCTTCTTATTGGCCATGTTGCGATGATTTTATGTTGTCTTACCTCTTTATTGTATGTGTCTCTTGTCTATTTATTTTATACGGTAAAGAGTTTGAAGAGGAAGAAGAGGAACGACCTCTTGAGATCGTGTACCACGAGGAAGAGGAAGGTCGGCAAGCCGACGATCGGTTTACGATCAAGAACCATCCGATCATCCATATCCTCTGGATTGATTGTGTGGGATGGCTACGCCAGGATTTTGGGATTCATAGAGCTGGTATTTCATGGAGGTGATCCGGCTTGGCATTTACGAGGAGATCGTGCTTACGTTACCTATCTGCCGGACGTATGACCGTGATTCTACGTCATCGGTTTGATGGAGATCCGATTATGACGACGACGACGTTATTTACGCACTTAGAGTTACCCTTATCCATTAGGCGTTATTGGGGTCTTTGAAAACCCCGAGCCTAGTGAGATAAGCATCGTATCGACCGCGCGATCCCGTTATCGCCGTGTGTCGAGACATCCGGGATATCTATCTCCCGATGATCATTTTCAGTGAGAGTGATCCATCGAGGATTAGATAACCATGATGTTTTTTTTTTTTTTTGGGCGCGTCGGCCGTATGTCGTATATATTAACTCTTTTATTGCTTTCTTTCTTGTTTTTGTTTAAATAGTTGTAGTCTTAGTTGTAAATTATTTGTGTACAGTTTATAACTTAATCATATGTATATTATTAGTGATGATGTTTTTTTTTTATTTTGTATTTTTCGCATTATCTCTTTATTACATACTTCTGTCTATCAGGAATTATTTTACAACCCGTAATAATATTTAACAAATGTTCCGCAACTTGGGTAGATTTTACATTAGTTGGTATCAGAGCCCAAGTTAGAGTCTTTTGGGGTTGTGGTTGGGTCTGTTTTTGTTTGTGCTGTGTGATTCTCTGTGATCTTTCTGATTTATATCCTTTCGGAAATATCTAGAAGGATGTATCTAACTTTGTTTTGTTATGTTTGAAGAAAGAAGATGGCTGGTAGAGGTAGAGGACGTGCTAACGTAAATCGTGATGAGGACCCGATGTTGGTTCTTCTTGAGGCTATGCGCGGCGGATGGTGAAGTGATTACTCAACAAAATTTGAGAAGCGAGCCCAATGACAAGATGCTACGGTGATGCCCTAAATTTATCGAATTTAGGCGCCATAATCCGCCACAATTTAGAGGCGAGGTGGATCCAGGAGAAAGCGAGTCGGTGGATGCAAGATTTAGAGAGAATCTTTGAGAGGATGAGATGTACGAGATGAAAAGAAAGTAACTTATGTTGTCTTCATCTTTGAGAGGAGATGCGAGAACATTGGTGGAGAGGAATCCGCCGAGTATTGCAAGTGAAGGACCGAGATCACACGGGAAGTGTTTTCTAATACTTTTCGGATAAATATTTTCTGCAAGTGCTAGGCATGCCAAGGAAATGGAATTTCTTGGTTTGACTGGGGAATATGACGGTGAATGAGTATGCCACAAAATTTGAGAGTTTGTCTCAATTCTCGGATTATGCTCGGACACGACAAGATGATGTGTGGAGATGCGGGAAGTTTGAATCGGGTTTAAGGGTGGGCGAAACGAGGAGTGGTATCTTTGAGGATGACTCGGTTTCATGCTTTGGTGGATGCTTGTGCTCGACTTGAGGAGTTAGAGCCATCTAGAGATCAAAGGAATCGGAATTTTGGACCGACAAGGTTCCGAGAGAGGTGGAGGTGGTAATGCAAATCGGTTTCAACGTAAGCCGTATACCGGGCCAACGGGAAGTCAATCTCAACGACCATCGTTAGTGGAGGTGCAAGCGGTAGTGGAGCTGGACGAGAGGGTGGTGTTTACGCCAACGTGTTTTAAGTGCGGGAAGAAAGGTCATATTTCTCCCGAGTGTACGATTAAAGGTGTGAGTTTGTTTCAATTGTAAGCAACACTGGGCACATATCAAAGGATTGTCCACAGTAGGAGAGGAAACTGGCACATTCGGTATGTTAAAGCTAATCGGCGAAGTCTGGAAGTACTCAACCGAGATCGGAGGACGAGTGTATACAATGATGGGATCTCGAGATTTCTAAGTCGATGACCTTATTCAAGGAGAAGGAGACATTGGAGGTAACCTTTCGACCGTATTGTATGACTCGGGTGCTACACACTCGTTTATTGCCTATGATTGTGTGGAAAAGGTTGAAGTTGCCTGTGTCTTCTCTCGAATGTTATGTTGAATGTATCTACGCCTAATGTTGCTAAACCTGTAGTTACTTCTAAGATCTGTTTGGATTGTCCTATTGTTGTGAAGGGCCGTTTGTTTTTGGTCGATTTGATTTGTTTGCCTCTTATTGAGATAGATGTAATCTTAGGGATGGGTGGTTATGTTCTAACCATATCCTTATAGATTGTGCAAAGAAAACTATAGTTTTTCCTAAGGAAGAAGAGTCTGGATTCTTAAGCTCTTTGTTAAGGTCAAGTCTTTATTGAGAAATGGAGCGCGAGGATATCTAGTATTGTCTTCTCTAGAAGTTAAGAATGAGAAGGATGTGAATACTATTCCTGTTGTCAACGATTTTCCCGGATGTTTTTCCTAAAGATGTACACTGGTTTCTGCTTTGAGCGGGAGATCGAGTTCTCAATTGATTTAGTACCGGGAACAGGTCCTATCTCAATTGCACCATATCGTATGTCGCCAGTAGAGTTGGAGGAGTTGAAAAAGCAATTGGTGGAACTGTTAGAGAAAGAATTTGTACGACCTAGCGTTTCCCCATGGGGTGCACTGTACTTTTGGTCAAGAAAAAGGATGGAACATCACGACTTTGTGTGGACTATCGGCAGTTGAACAAGGTGACTATCAAGAATAAATATCCGCTTCCAAGAATCGACGATTTGATGGATCAATTGAGAGGAGCTGTGATATTTTCCAAGATAGATCTGCGATCAGGCTATCACCAGATTCGTGTAAAAGGGAAAGATGTGCCGAAAGCGCTTTTCGAACTCGTTATGGACATTATGAGTATCGGTAATGCCATTCGGGGTGACGAATGCTCTGCCATATTTATGGATTATATGAACAGGATATTTCGTCCGTATCTAGACAGATTTGTCGTTGTCTTTATCGATGACATTCGATCTATTCTCAATCGAAGGAAGAGCATCTTGAACATCGAGTGTTGTTCTTGATTTTGAGGGAGAAGCAGTTGTATGCGAAGTTGTCTAAGTGTGAGTTCTGGTTGGAAGAAGTTCAATTTCTTGGTCACGTAATTTCTAAAGAAGGTATTGCGGTGGACCCATCGAAAGTGGAGACTGTTTTACGGTGGGAGAGACCTAAGACGATATGAAGTTCGAAGTTTTGTTGGACTTCTTTGGTTATTATCGGAGATTTATCGAAGGTTTTTCCAAGATTGCTTTGGATCGCTTACACAAGCGACGAGGAAAAGTCAAGCTTTCGAATGGACGGAAGAACGTGAAGCTAGTTTTCAAGAGTTGAAGAAGAGGTTAACAAGCTCGCGCGGTGTTGATCCTACCGATTCGACGAAATCTTTCGATGTGTATTGTGACGCTTCTTATCAAGGACTAGGATGCGTGTTGATGCAAGACCGGAATGTGGTGGCGTATGCTTCTCGACAATTGAAGGTTCATGAGAAGAATTATCCTACGCATGATTTGGAATTGGCCGCGGTGGTTTTTGCTTTGAAGATATGGAGACATTTTCTCTATGGAGCAACGTTCAACATCTTCAGTGATCACAAGAGTTTGAAGTACTTGTACGACCAGAAGGAGCTGAATATGAGGCAGCGAAGATGGTTAGAATTTCTGAACGATTATGATTTTCAGCTTTTGTACCATCCTGGTAAGGCGAATGTCGTGGCCGATGCCTTAAGCAGGAAGATTATTAGTGTTTCTGCTCTGATGATCAAGGAAAAGGAACTCATTGAACAGTTTAGAGATGAGTGGTCATTTGTTGAGTTGAAACCGGGGAAGATCTGTATTAGCATGGTTACTATCTCGAGCGAGCTGATGGAAGACATAAAGGAAAAGCAAAATGCCGATAAATTTTTGCAAAGAATAAGGGAGCAAATGAAACAAGGCGAGACACTAGAGTTCAAAGAAGGAACTGATGGGATTCTGAGATTTCGGGGTAGAGTCTGTGTTCCTCGTAACCGAGAACTGAGAAGATATATTGTGAAACATGCCCATACTAGTCTATTGAGTATGCATCCAGGTATAACAAAGATGTATCAAGACTTGAAGAAGTTATTCTGGTGGCATGGAATGAAGGGTGATGTGGTTAGATGCGTGTCAACTTGCCTAGTTTGTCAAAAATCGAAAGTTGAACACCAAAGACCAGCTGGGATGTTGCAACCATTATCGATTCCAGAATGGAAATGGGACAGCATTTCTATGGATTTCGTTACTGGTTTGCCAAAGACAAGGAGGGGTCATGATGCAATATGGGTTATAGTTGATAGACTTACGAAATCGGCTCATTTCTTACCAATCAATATCAAATATTCATTGGAAAGATTAACCCAGTTGTACATCAGTGAAATTGTCAGACTACATGGTGTACCGACAAGTATAATTTCTGATCGTGATCCGAGGTTTACGTCAAGATTTTGGCGAAGTCTACAAGAAGCTATGGGAACTAAGTTATGACTGAGTTCAGCGTATCATCCGCAGACTGACGGTCAGACAGAAAGAACTATACAATCTTTGGAAGATTTATTGCGTGCTTGTGTTTTAGAACAACGGGGAAGTTGGGATGAATTTTTATCTTTGATAGAATTCACCTACAACAATAATTTTCACGCAAGCATCGGAATGGCACCTTATGAAGCATTGTATGGAAGGCGATGCCGAACACCGTTGTGTTGGTATCAAAATGGGGAAAGTATGACTGTTGGACCGGAACTTGTACAACAGACTACGGATAAAGTCAAGATGATACAAGAAAAGATGAGGACGACGCAAAGTAGACAAAAGAGTTACGCGGATAAGCGAAGATGACCTCTTGAGTTTAAGGAGGGTGAGCATGTGTTTCTGAGAGTTACTCCTACGACTGGTGTCGGAAGAGTGATTAAGTCTAAGAAGCTTACTCCTAAATTCATTGGACCATATCAGATTATCCGACGTATTGGCCCTGTAGCATATCAGATTGCTTTGCTGCCTTTTCTATCCAATTTGCACGACGTGTTTCATGTGTCTCAGTTACGGAAGTATATACCAGATCCGACACATGTTATACCACCAGATGACGTGCAATTAAAGGAGAATTTGACTTACGAAACTTTACCTGTCAGGATAGAGGACAGAAAGGTAAAGCAACTTCGAGGAAGATGATCGAGTAGTGAAGGTTATATGGAATGATGTGACGGGTGAAGCTACTTGGGAACTAGAAGATAAAATGAAGGATCGGTATCCTCATTTGTTTGGATGAGCGTCGAATTTCGAGGACGAAATTTTTATTTGTCGGGGGGAGAGTTGTAATGCCCCAATTTTTAGAAAATATTCGAATGTCTTGTTTTCTTTTTCATGCTTTTGTATGAATATTTGTTGTGTCCCTATTTTTTACGTTCTCGATTTTTTGTATGAAAACAATTACGATAATACTGAGGTTCAAATTTTATTTGATCGTTTTACGTAGTTTGCTTCGAGACGGTAAAATAAAAATTTTTTAGAACTCTTTGTATTAATTTTTTGAAAGATATACTGACTATATAATATCTTGCTTTGGATATTTTATTTGAACGTTTTGGATGATTACCTACGTTGTGGGAAAAAATGAGAAAATGACCGTTACGTCCCGACATCTTGTTTTATTGTTTTTGTCTGTTTTTAATTGTTTTCTTCTTGATTTAATGCACGAAAATCTTGTCTGTGATTTTATATGGACTTCTTGTGTGATTTGCTCGAGGCGGAAAATAATATTTTTCGGGCCGGGGAAAATCTTATTTTATTATTTAGAATTGGGGATCTTACTTAACCCGATTCTGAATGAGACTAAAAATAATCTTTTAATTTTTAGGATTTAACTGTCAAATAAAATAATTTTATATTATTATAATATTATTTTATTAGTCGGTATAATTTAGTGATGATGGACAGGAAATATTTTGCGGGACCCACAATTGAGCAGTTAGATCGGTAGCTTAGTTAATCACCGTAAGGTGTAGAACTTTCGAGAAACAGTGACTCACTAGTGACTCAATGAGAGAATTTATTACACTTGTGTGACTAAGCAAGGTGAGTCACCATGAGCAACCAATAGAATTTAAGCTTGCTAAGCAAGATTTAATCCTAACCTTTGATGAAATCAATGGCTTGGATGAAGCCAAATCCATGCACATCCTTACACATGAAGGCTACGGCCATTTGGAGTGAGAAAGCCAAAAACAACACTTCATCTTCATCACTTTTCTCTCTTCTCTCTCATCAAGAACCCTAGCCACCATTCTTGTCCATTTTCTTCACCATATTCGGCCAAGCTTATTTCCTAACCATCCAACCATCCAAAAATTTTTCTAACCAAGTTTCCTTAACCTAAACACCATTCTAAGAACCTTTGTAGTTGGGAGTTTCTTCAAATTCTTCCATCTAGGGCTTGAAACTAACCTCGAAAGTTTTACCTAGAAGGTGAAATTTCATGCTTTTCTTTTCTCTCTTCTTTTTCAAAGTTCTAAGCCATGATTTTTCCATGGTTTAGCTTCTTTTTCATGGTTAGTAACATGTAGATTTTGTTTGAGATTTCTAGGTATTTTTGGTGGTGAAAACCGTGACCTAGGAGGTGTGAAAGCAAGCTTTTGTCTTCATTTAAGGTAAGAGGAAGACAATTCTTATCATCCCTTGATGGTGGTAAGAAGATGGATTGTTTGTAGAATCCATAAGGATTCGGTTGTGGTGTGTTTATTGATGTGTATTTGTTAATTTTTGTGGTTGCTAGTAGTTTATGTGGTAATTGTTATTAGCTTTCTTGTTTGATGATTGTAATAATTTTGCATGTCTATTAGCTTTTGAAAGCATGTCTACAAGCTTTAATTTAGGTTGTATATGTTAGAAAATATTTTTGCATGTGTTAGAGATATAATGCATGTGTTAGAATTGTATGATAAAATATAGGATGTGAATAACATGTGTAAATTTGCATGAGTGTTCCAAAGAACACAATCCAATAGCTCACGGCAATGACAAGTTTGGAGGACCAAAATGTTCTCTTGATTTTTCCTAAAGTGTAACTTAATTAATCTAGGAGAATCAAGAAAGTTTCTAATTGATTTGATCAAAGAAAATGCATTTAGAAATCAAATGGTAAAAACTTAGTATTTTGGGCCAACATGCCTAAAGGATTAAATTGACTATTGTTAACTATTTTCTAAAATGATTTAATGAACTTAGACAATATAATACATTTGATATGATTTAAAAGGTGAAAGACATTTTGGAAATCAAATGCAAAAGTTTTGTGAAATTTGGCCAACATGCCACTATAGGTAATCATGATTTTTAAAACTTGATTCTAAACCTTTTTCAATTAAAAGAAACAATACAAGTTAAGAAGAAATTTTCTATAATGATTTTTGAAGGAACCAATTGATTAGAAGTAAGTCTAAAGGGTTAAAATTCATAATTTTATCATTAGGAAGGAAATACAGTAATGTTAAGAAATTTTCTAACATATAGCTCACTTTAGGTTTTGAAGCATGTTAGAGATTTCAAAAAGAATTTAATGAAATGGTTAAATTTTAGGTAAATAGAAATTTTATGGAAAATTTAGAAAACCATTATTATAAGTTTATAAACAAAATACTGTCAATTTTTAGTAAAAATGAACCTATAAGATAGTAACAATATCCTAATGACAGTATGCGGTATGAAAAATTATTCAACGTAGTTTAAATGTACTAAGTACTATTTCTATCTGTTTAAACAGTAATTTTAAGGGCATTCAAATAAGAAAATGATTTAAAAATCCTACGCGATTGAGAAAATGTATTAAAAATGCTACGCGATTTTAAAAACAGAAAAATATCTTTACCCGATTTCTAAACGTTTGTAAAAACGACGAGATTTCAAAAACGCGATAAAATTTCTACGCGATTGACCGTTACTATATTTATTTTTTATTTGTCGGGAAAATGTGAACCCGTCTGAGGCTTTTGAGGTTATTTTTTGTCGGGAAAAAGTGAACCGTCTGAGCTTTACGCCATTGAGGGCATATTTTTATCTTGAGGGCATTTTCGTAATTTCATATATTTGGAATTATGTATTTGTCTTTATACCAATTTTTGGTGTTTTGGTTGACGAGAGGCGAATCACATCGTGTTGTCGATGCGATAAATGTAGTGTGGTTTATTGTTTTAATGAAC
Source organism: Ormosia emarginata (assembly GCA_029884605.1). Lineage (NCBI taxonomy): Eukaryota > Viridiplantae > Streptophyta > Magnoliopsida > Fabales > Fabaceae > Ormosia > Ormosia emarginata. The sequence continues at coordinate 2,169,638 of JAQQTP010000074.1, forward strand.
TTGGAGACTTTAGTGTACGGGATCCCACATGTGGACAGTTGGTAGCTCCGCTGGGCCGTGGTAAACCGATAGCACACTAATATACTCGACATTCACTATATTTAATCGAGGTTTGTAAAGTCTAGTAGTACATTGCCTATAGTGCCACAACGGAGACCGTGAACTATACTACGCCTGGATGGTGGATTCCCAAAGTGTCGTAGGCTATTGACGCAACGTGTGACCGCGTAATAGTTGGTTGGGCAGCCGTGGTACTAATAGATTTTGCAAGTCATTCTCTCGATATCTGTTTGGGTTTAGCTCCATGGAGTAGGGTTGTGTTTTGGTGTATTTGATTATATCTTGGATAATATTCCATTTTTCTCTATTTATCTTTATCGGTAATATCTTGGATGTTTTTACATTTTCTCTATTTATATTTATCGATAATTCTTATGTTAGTTGTCCATTTCTTATCTTATTTTATCGTGAGATTGATTTATCGTGTGATTTTCTTTATTTGTGTTATATCTATGATGTTCGAAACACTAGGATATCTAATATGTATTCTTGTTATAGCTTTTTCGTATTGTATGAAGCTGTGTAGTTGTTATTTGTTGTCTTCTTATTGGCCATGTTGCGATGATTTTATGTTGTCTTACCTCTTTATTGTATGTGTCTCTTGTCTATTTATTTTATACGGTAAAGAGTTTGAAGAGGAAGAAGAGGAACGACCTCTTGAGATCGTGTACCCGAGGAAGAGGAAGGTCGGCAAGCCGACGATCGGTTTACGATCAAGAACCATCCGATCATCCATATCCTCTGGATTGATTGTGTGGGATGGCTACGCCAGGATTTTGGGATTCATAGAGCTGGTATTTCATGGAGGTGATCGGCTTGGCATTTACGAGGAGATCGTGCTTACGTTACCTATCTTTGGACGTATGGCCGTGATTCTACGTCATCGGTTTGATGGAGATCCGATTATGACGACGACGTTATTTACGCACTTAGAGTTACCCTTATCCATTAGGCGTTATTGGGGTCTTGAAAACCCGAGCCTAGTGAGATAAGCATCGTATCGACCGCGCGATCCCGTTATCGCCGTGTGTCGAGACATCCGGGATATCTATCTCCCGATGATCATTTTCAGTGAGAGTGATCCATCGAGGATTAGATAACCATGATGTTTTTTTTTTTTGGGCGCGTCGGTATGTCATACGTATATATTAACTCTTTTATTGCTTTCTTTCTTGTTTTTGTTTAAATAGTTGTAGTCTTAGTTGTAAATTATGTGTACAGTTTATAACTTAATCATATGTATATTATTAGTGATGATGTTTTTTTTTTTATTTTGTATTTTTCGCATTATCTCTTTATTACATACTTTTGTCTATCGGGAATTATTTTACAACCCGTAATAATATTTAACAAATGTTGGGTAGCAACTTGGGTAGATTTTACATTAGTTGGTATCGAGCCAAGTTAGAGTCTTTTGGGGTTGTGGTTGGGTCTGTTTTTGTTTGTCTTTGTGTGATTCTCTCGTGATCTTTCGATTTATATCCTTTCGGAAATATCTAGAAGGATGTATCTAACTTTGTTTTGTTATGTTTGAAGAAAGAAGATGGCTGGTAGAGGTAGAGGACGTGCTAACGTAAATCGTGATGAGGACCCGATGTTGGTTCTTCTTGAGGCTATGCGGCGGATGGTGAAGTGATTACTCGCAAAATTTGAGAGAGCACGGCCAATGACAAGATGCTACGGTGATGCCCTAAATTTATCGAATTTAGGCGCCATAATCCGCCACAATTTAGAGGCGAGGTGGATCGGAGAAAGCGAGTCGGTGGATGCAAGATTTAGAGAGAATCTTTGAGAGGATGAGATGTACGGATGAAAAGAAAGTAACTTATGTTGTCTTCATCTTTGAGAGGAGATGCGAGAACATTGGTGGAGAGGAATCCGCCGAGTATTGCAAGTGAAGGGACCGAGATCACACGGGAAGTGTTTTCTAATACTTTTCGGATAAATATTTTCCTGCAAGTGCTAGGCATGCCAAGGAAATGGAATTTCTTGTTTTGCGACAGGGGAATATGACGGTGAATGAGTATGCCACAAAATTTGAGAGTTTGTCTCAATTCTCAGATTATGCTCGAGACACGACAAGATGATGTGTGGAGATGCAGGAAGTTTGAATCAGGTTTAAGGGTGGAACTGAAACGAGGAGTGGTATCTTTGAGGATGACTCAGTTTCATGCTTTGGTGGATGCTTGTGCTCGACTTGAGGAGTTAGAGCCATCTAGAGATCAAAGGAATCGGAATTTTGGACCGACAAGGTTCCAGAGAGGTGGAGGTGGTAATGCAAATCGGTTTCAACGTAAGCCGTATACCAGGCCAACAGGAAGTCAATCTCAACGACCATCTGTTAGTGGAGGTGCAAGCGGTAGTGGAGCTGGACAGAGGGTGGTGTTTACGCCAACGTGTTTTAAGTGCGGGAAGAAAGGTCATATTTCTCCCGAGTGTACAGTTAAAGGTGCAGTTTGTTTCAATTGTAAGCAACCTGGGCACATATCAAAGGATTGTCCACAGCCGGAGAGGAAACCTGCTGTTCGGTATGTTAAAGCTAATCACCAAGTCGGAAGTACTCAACCGAGATCTGGAGGACGAGTGTATACAATGATGGGATCTGAGATTTCTAAGTCTGATGACCTTATTCAAGGAGAAGGAGACATTGGAGGTAACCTTCTGACTGTATTGTATGACTCGGGTGCTACACACTCGTTTATTGCCTATGATTGTGTGGAAAGACTGAAGTTGCCTGTGTCTTCTCTGAATGTTATGTTGAATGTATCTACGCCAACTGCTAAACCTGTAGTTACTTCTAAGATCTGTTTGGATTGTCCTATTGTTGTGAAGGGCCGTTTGTTTTTGGTCGATTTGATTTGTTTGCCTCTTATTGAGATAGATGTAATCTTAGGGATGGACTGGTTATGTTCTAACCATATCCTTATAGATTGTGCAAAGAAAACTATAGTTTTTCCTAAGGAAGAAGAGTCTGGATTCTTAACTGCTGTTAAGGTCAAGTCTTTATTGAGAAATGGAGCGCAGGGATATCTAGTATTGTCTTCTCTAGAAGTTAAGAATGAGAAGGATGTGAATACTATTCCTGTTGTCAACGATTTTCCGGATGTTTTTCCTAAAGATGTACCTGGTTTACCGCCTGAGCGGGAGATCGAGTTCTCAATTGATTTAGTACCGGGAACAGGTCCTATCTCAATTGCACCATATCGTATGTCGCCAGTAGAGTTGGAGGAGTTGAAAAAGCAATTGGTGGAACTGTTAGAGAAAGAATTTGTACGACCTAGCGTTTCCCCATGGGGTGCACCTGTACTTTTGGTCAAGAAAAAGGATGGAACATCACGACTTTGTGTGGACTATCGGCAGTTGAACAAGGTGACTATCAAGAATAAATATCCGCTTCCAAGAATCGACGATTTGATGGATCAATTGAGAGGAGCTGTGATATTTTCCAAGATAGATCTGCGATCAGGCTATCACCAGATTCGTGTAAAAGGGAAAGATGTGCGAAAGCGCTTTTCGAACTCGTTATGGACATTATGAGTATCAGGTAATGCCATTCGGGGTGACGAATGCTCTGCCATATTTATGGATTATATGAACAGGATATTTCGTCCGTATCTAGACAGATTTGTCGTTGTCTTTATCGATGACATTCGATCTATTCTCAATCGAAGGAAGAGCATCTTGAACATCCGAGTGTTGTTCTTGATTTTGAGGGAGAAGCGGTTGTATGCGAAGTTGTCTAAGTGTGAGTTCTGGTTGGAAGAAGTTCAATTTCTTGGTCACGTAATTTCTAAAGAAGGTATTGCGGTGGACCCATCGAAAGTGGAGACTGCTTTTTACGATGGGAGAGACTAAGACAAGAATGAAGTTCGAAGTTTTGTTGGACTTGCTTGGTTATTATCGGAGATTTATCGAAGGTTTTTCCAAGATTCTTTGGACCGCTTACACAACTGACGAGGAAAAGTCAAGCTTTCGAATGGACGGAAGAACGTGAAGCTAGTTTTCAAGAGTTGAAGAAGAGGTTAACAACTGCGCCGGTGTTGATCCTACCAGATTCGACGAAATCTTTCGATGTGTATTGTGACGCTTCTTATCAAGGACTAGGATGCGTGTTGATGCAAGACCGGAATGTGGTGGCGTATGCTTCTCGACAATTGAAGGTTCATGAGAAGAATTATCCTACGCATGATTTGGAATTGGCCGCGGTGGTTTTTGCTTTGAAGATATGGAGACATTTTCTCTATGGAGCAACGTTCAACATCTTCGGTGATCACAAGAGTTTGAAGTACTTGTACGACGGAAGAGAGCTGAATATGAGGCAGCGAAGATGGTTAGAATTTACGAACGATTATGATTTTCAGCTTTTGTACCATCCTGGTAAGGCGAATGTCGTGGCCGATGCCTTAAGCGGGAAGATTATTAGTGTTTACTGCTCGATGATCAAGGAAAAGGAACTCATTGAACAGTTTAGAGATGAGTGGTCATTTGTTGAGTTGAAGCTTAGGGAAGATCTGTATTAGCATGGTTACTATCTCGGCGAGGCGATGGAAGACATAAAGGAAAAGCAAAATGCCGATAAATTTTTGCAAAGAATAAGGGAGCAAATGAAACAAGGCGAGACACTAGAGTTCAAAGAAGGAACGATGGGATTATGAGATTTCGGGGTAGAGTCTGTGTTCCTCGTAACCGAGAGGTGAGAAGATATATTGTGAAACATGCCCATACTAGTCTATTGAGTATGCATCCAGGTATAACAAAGATGTATCAAGACTTGAAGAAGTTATTCTGGTGGCATGGAATGAAGGGTGATGTGGTTAGATGCGTGTCAACTTGCCTAGTTTGTCAAAAATCGAAAGTTGAACACCAAAGACCAATTTGGGATGTTGCAACCATTATCGATTCCGAGAATGGAAATGGGACAGACATTTCTATGGATTTCGTTCTTGGTTTGCCAAAGACAAGGAGGGTCATGATGCAATATGGGTTATAGTTGATAGACTTACGAAATCGGCTCATTTCTTACCAATCAATATCAAATATTCATTGGAAAGATTAACTTGATTTGTACATCGGTGAAATTGTCGAGACTACATGGTGTACCGACAAGTATAATTTCGATCGTGATCCGAGGTTTACGTCAAGATTTTGGCGAAGTCTACAAGAAGCTATGGGAACTAAGTTATGACTGAGTTCAGCGTATCATCCAGACTGACGGTCAGACAGAAAGAACTATACAATCTTTGGAAGATTTATTGCGTGCTTGTGTTTTAGAACAACGGGGAAGTTGGGATGAATTTTTATCTTTGATAGAATTCACCTACAACAATAGTTTTTTCACGCAAGCATCGGAATGGCACCTTATGAAGCATTGTATGGAAGGCGATGTCGAACACCGTTGTGTTGGTATCAAAATGGGGAAAGTATGACTGTTGGACCGGAACTTGTACAACAGACTACGGATAAAGTCAAGATGATACAAGAAAAGATGAGGACGACGCAAAGTAGACAAAAGAGTTACGCGGATAAGCGAAGACGACCTCTTGAGTTTAAGGAGGGTGAGCATGTGTTTCTGAGAGTTACTCCTACGACTGGTGTCGGAAGAGTGATTAAGTCTAAGAAGCTTACTCCTAAATTCATTGGACCATATCAGATTATCCGACGTATTGGCCCTGTAGCATATCAGATTGCTTTGCCGCCTTTTCTATCCAATTTGCATGACGTGTTTCATGTGTCTCAGTTACGGAAGTATATACCAGATCCGACACATGTTATACCACCAGATGACGTGCAATTAAAGGAGAATTTGACTTACGAAACTTTACCTGTCAGGATAGAGGACAGAAAGGTAAAGCAGCTTCGAGGGAAGATGATCGAGCTGGTGAAGGTTATATGGAATGATGTGACGGGTGAAGCTACTTGGGAACTAGAAGATAAAATGAAGGATCAGTATCCTCATTTGTTTGGATGAGCGTCGAATTTCGAGGACGAAATTTTTATTTGTTGGGGAGAGTTGTAATGCCCCAATTTTTAGAAAATATTACGAATGTCTTGTTTTTACATTTTTCATGCTTTTGTATGAATGATATTTGTTGTGTCCCTATTTTTCTACGTTCTCAATTTACGTATGAAAACAATTACGATAATACTGAGGTTCAAATTTTATTTGATCGTTTTACGTAGTTTGCTTCGAGACGGTAAAATAAAAATTTTTCGAGCTCTTTTGTATTAATTTTTAAGAAAGATATACAGCTATATAATCTCGCTTTGGATATTTTATTTGAACGTTTTGGATGATTACCTACGTTGTGGGAAAAAATGAGAAAATGACCGTTACGTCCCGAACGTCTTGTTTTATTTGTTTTTGTCTGTTTTTAATTGTTTTCTTCTTGATTTAATGCACGAAAATATGTCTGTGATTTTATATGGACTTCTTGTGTGATTTGCTCCGGAAGGCAGGAAAATAATATTTTTCGGGCCGGGAAAATCTTATTTTATTATTTAGAATTGGGGATCTTACTTAACTTAGATTCTGAATGAGACTAAAAATAATCTTTTAATTTTTAGGATTTAAGCGTCAAATAAAATAATTTTATATTATTATAATATTATTTTATTAGTCGGTATAATTTAGTGAATGATGGACAGGAAATATTTTGCGGGACCCACAATTAGCATGAACAGTTAGATCGGTAGCTTAGTTAATCACCGTAATTTGTAGAACTTTCGAGCAGTGTGACTCGGCTAGTGACTCGTGAGAGAATTTATTACACTTGTGTGACTAAGCAAGGTGAGTCACCATGAGCAACCAATAGAATTTAAGCTTGCTAAGCAAGATTTAATCCTAACCTTTGATGAAATCAATGGCTTGGATGAAGCCAAATCCATGCACATCCTTACACATGAAGGCTACGGCCATTTGGAGTGAGAAAGCCAAAAACAACACTTCATCTTCATCACTTTTCTCTCTTCTCTCTCATCAAGAACCCTAGCCACCATTCTTGTCCATTTTCTTCACCATATTCGGCCAAGCTTATTTCCTAACCATCCAACCATCCAAAAATTTTTCTAACCAAGTTTCCTTAACCTAAACACCATTCTAAGAACCTTTGTAGTTGGGAGTTTCTTCAAATTCTTCCATCTAGGGCTTGGAAACCAACCTCGAAAGTTTTACCTAGAAGGTGAAATTTCATGCTTTTCTTTTCTCTCTTCTTTTTCAAAGTTCTAAGCCATGATTTTTCCATGGTTTAGCTTCTTTTTCATGGTTAGTAACATGTAGATTTTGTTTGAGATTTCTAGGTATTTTTGGTGGTGAAAACCGTGACCTAGGAGGTGTGAAAGCAAGCTTTTGTCTTCATTTAAGGTAAGAGGAAGACAATTCTTATCATCCCTTGATGGTGGTAAGAAGATGGATTGTTTGTAGAATCCATAAGGATTCGGTTGTGGTGTGTTTATTGATGTGTATTTGTTAATTTTTGTGGTTGCTAGTAGTTTATGTGGTAATTGTTATTAGCTTTCTTGTTTGATGATTGTAATAATTTTGCATGTCTATTAGCTTTTGAAAGCATGTCTACAAGCTTTAATTTAGGTTGTATATGTTAGAAAATATTTTTGCATGTGTTAGAGATATAATGCATGTGTTAGAATTGTATGATAAAATATAGGATGTGAATAACATGTGTAAATTTGCATGAGTGTTCCAAAGAACACAATCCAATAGCTCACGGCAATGACAAGTTTGGAGGACCAAAATGTTCTCTTGATTTTTCCTAAAGTGTAACTTAATTAATCTAGGAGAATCAAGAAAGTTTCTAATTGATTTGATCAAAGAAAATGCATTTAGAAATCAAATGGTAAAAACTTAGTATTTTGGGCCAACATGCCTAAAGGATTAAATTGACTATTGTTAACTATTTTCTAAAATGATTTAATGAACTTAGACAATATAATACATTTGATATGATTTAAAAGGTGAAAGACATTTTGGAAATCAAATGCAAAAGTTTTGTGAAATTTGGCCAACATGCCACTATAGGTAATCATGATTTTTAAAACTTGATTCTAAACCTTTTTCAATTAAAAAGAAACAATACAAGTTAAGAAGAAATTTTCTATAATGATTTTTGAAGGAACCAATTGATTAGAAGTAAGTCTAAAGGGTTAAAATTCATAATTTTATCATTAGGAAGGAAATACAGTAATGTTAAGAAATTTTCTAACATATAGCTCACTTTAGGTTTTGAAGCATGTTAGAGATTTCAAAAAGAATTTAATGAAATGGTTAAATTTTAGGTAAATAGAAATTTTATGGAAAATTTAGAAAACCATTATTATAAGTTTATAAACAAAAATCTTGTCAATTTTTAGTAAAAATGAACCTATAAGATAGTAACAATATCCTAATGACAAGTATGCGGTATGAAAAATTATTCAACGTAGTTTAAATGTACTAAGTACTATTTCTATCTGTTTAAACAGTAATTTTAAGGGCATTCAAATAAGAAAATGATTTAAAAATCCTACGCGATTGAGAAAATGTATTAAAAATGCTACGCGATTTTAAAAACAGAAAAATATCTTTACCCGATTTCTAAACGCGTTTGTAAAAACGACGAGATTTCAAAAACGCGATAAAATTTCTACGCGATTGACCGTTACTATATTTATTTTTATTTGTCGGGAAAATGTGAACCCGTCTGAGGCTTTTGAGGTTATTTATTTGTCGGGAAAAAGTGAACCCGCATGTGCTTTTACGCCATTGAGGGCATATTTTTATCTTGAGGGCATTTTCGTAATTTCATATATTTGGAATTATGTATTTGTCTTTATACCAATTTTTGGTGTTTTGGTTGACGAGACGAATCACATCGTGTTGTCGATGCGATAAATGTAGTGTGGTTTATTGTTCTAATGAACTTGGAGACTTTAGTGTACGGGATCCCACATGTGGACAGTTGGTAGCTCCGCTGGGCCGTGGTAAACCGATAGCACACTAATGTACTCAACATTCACTATATTTAATCGAGGTTTGTAAAGTCTAGTAGTACATTGCCTATAGTGCCACAACTGGAGACCGTGAACTATACTACGCCTGGATGGTGGATTCCGAGTGTCGTAGGCTATTGACGCAACGTGTGACCGCGTAATAGTTGGTTGGGCAGCCGTGGTACTAATAGATTTTGCAAGTCATTCTCTCTGATATCTGTTTGGGTTTAGCTCCATGGAGTAGGGTTGTGTTTTGGTGTATTTGATTATATCTTGGATAATATTCCATTTTTCTCTATTTATCTTTATCTGGTAATATCTTGGATGTTTTTACATTTTCTCTATTTATATTTATCGATAATTCTTATGTTAGTTGTCCATTTCTTATCTTATTTTATCGTGAGATTGATTTATCCGTGTGATTTTCTTTATTTGTGTTATATCTATGATGTTCTGAAACACTAGGATATCTAATATGTATTACTGTTATAGCTTTTTCGTATTGTATGAACTGTGTAGTTGTTATTTGTCGTCTTCTTATTGGCCATGTTGCGATGATTTTATGTTGTCTTACCTCTTTATTGTATGTGTCTCTTGTCTATTTATTTTATACGGTAAAGAGTTTGAAGAGGAAGAAGAGGAACACCTCTTGAGATCGTGTACCCTGAGGAAGAGGAAGGTCAGCAAGCCGACGATCAGTTTTACGATCAAGAACCATCCGATCATCCATATCCTCTGGATTGATTGTGTGGGATGGCTACGCCAGGATTTTTGGGATTCATAGAGCTGGTATTTCATGGAGGTGATCTGGCTTGGCATTTACGAGGAGATCGTGCTTCGTTACCTATCTTTGGACGTATGACCGTGATTCTACGTCATCGGTTTGATGGAGATCCGATTATGACGACGACGTTATTTCGCACTTAGAGTTACCCTTATCCATTAGGCGTTATTGGGGTCTTTGAAAACCCCGAGCCTAGTGAGATAAGCATCGTATCGATTCGCGCGCGATCCCGTTATCGCCGTGTGTCGAGACATCCGGGATATCTATCTCCCGATGATCATTTTCGGCCGAGAGTGATCCATCCGAGGATTAGATAACCATGATGTTTTTTTTTTTGGGCGTCGGGTATGTACGTATATATTAACTCTTTTATTGCTTTCTTTCTTGTTTTTGTTTAAATAGTTGTAGTCTTAGTTGTAAATTATTTATACAGTTTATAACTTAATCATATGTATATTATTAGTGATGATTTTTTTTTTATTTCGTATTTTTCGCATTATCTCTTTATTACATACTTCTGTCTATCAGGAATTATTTTACAACCCGTAATAATATTTAACAAATGTTCCGCAACTTGGGTAGATTTTATTTCTATTTCTTTTATTTTCTTTTATGTGTGACATCCTCCAAAGGGGTGTTACAAATAGGATAGACATATACCTATTAGTCATGTATAGTTTTAGTTGAGAATCGATCTTAATGCTTGTTGTTTGCTCTAGTTCTCATGGACGCATAGTAAACTAGGTAAATAGTATATGATTAATCGTCCTAGATATAGGATTTTAACTAAGCTACTTTCTTAGGCTAACCTAATCTAATCGTTTGTATTGATTGAATGGTTTACATGTTATTAGTAGAAACATGGGGTGAAGAAGGATTCTCTATGTTCTCTGTTACCCAAGTGGCTTCAGTACTCAAGAGGGGGGTGAATTGAGTAATTAAAAACTTTTTCGCAAACCCTTTTTAATAAAAATTTCTTGAAGCAATATAATGAATATATATAGAGATGATAAAATGCCTTAAGAACAGTAAATAAACAATTAAGCAATAATAAATAAATTGCTAAAAATAAAGAGATAAAGGAGAGAAGAGCAGGCACAATATTTATCTTGGTTCAACCACCAACCACTTGTGGCCTACGTCCAGTCCCCGAAACACAATTCAAGATTTTTCACTATTCAATACAAGCTTAAAACAGGTGCTTGCAACCTTTACACAATAAGGATACCTCACCCCCTTTGAAGGATACCTCACCCTTTTACTGAGGGATACCTTACCCTCATAAATTCACTAAGGGATACCTCACCCTTTTACAAAAGCAGAAAATAGATGAAGAGAAACTCTCACTTAGAGCAAATATTACAAGTTGAAGCGCTAGGAAGCTCTCTAAAGGGTATCTCAAGATTTTGGCAAAAAGAGCACAGAAAATATGAGAAAAATGAAAATCACGTTTTGGCACAAGCAAATAATAATCCAGATCATTGGGCTACCTTCAGAAGAGACCCAAGGTCTCTATTTATAGAGCCTTTGAGGAAAATAGTTGTTGGGTATAATTAATATCACATTAAATGTAGAAAATGACCGTTTCCTTCCATATTAGGATCTCGTAGTTATTCGAATACCTTCCTGGTTATTCGAATACCACTGTTTAGTGAAAAATAATTTTGAAGGAGGCTATTCGAATACCTATAAGGTTATTCGAATACCTTTGTTTTAAAAAGGCTTGTGAAAACAGATTAGAAGATGGTCATTTGAATACCTCTCAATGTATTCAAATACTTCAGTCTAAAAACGTTTTTCTAAGATCAGGTGTATTCGAATACCAAAATGGTTATTCAAATACCTTACTTTCAAAAGCAATTCTGGATACGAGTATCAGGCATGTTATTCGAATATCTTGTGGGGTATTCGAATACCCCTGATATAAAATCAGTTTTAAATACTTTCAAATATCCAGAAAATGATTCTTTAAGTTTGGAAAAACAATTTTGAAAATATTTCTTTGTGTCCAAAACCAATGAGATATCCAATAAGTCTCCTTACAAAGATCCTAAGTCCTAAAGCTATTCTTGAAGGTCTTGGACTTGGTCTTCTCATCATCTTCATGTTTGTTATCATCAAAACTATAATTAATGGCAGCTAGCCAATTACATTCTCAACCTATCTTTATTTTTTTCTCTATGCATTGTAATTTATTTATCAATCTCTTTTCCAATTTACGTTTACTTGAATAGAATTAATTAAGTTGTAGATTAATATTTAGCTTTGGAAGTTATCATGGACCCTGTGGAGACGATCTTACTTATCATTTTTATTACTTGAGCAACGCGTGTACCTGCGGTTAGCAAAAGAGCGGTTGGTTTCTGACTCAGTAATTAGAGACCAAGCTAACTAATTATTTGTAGCTAGCAGAGGCTCCTCTTATTTCCAGATAATTGGTTATCCATTTGGATAACAAGTTATTCGCAGGTAACAGAGAAACATAAAAGGGCAATAACCGGTTAGCAAAGAATGGCTAATTGATTATTATGTTATGGCAGAGAGACCAAATAAGCTATAATCGATTAGGGGAAAGGCCCTAAACAGTTATTGTGCATGACCAAAACAGGTTTTTAGATGTTATAATAGGTTATTTCAAGTAATAATCGATTATTAAGGTCTCATAATCGATTATGGATAATCCAAAGTTAGAATTTAGCTTGTCATAAAAGGATAAGGGTTTGGGACTTATGCAAATCGAATTTTTCATTCTTGGGCTTCATGTAAAGCTTGTTTAAGTTAGGTAATGAATACCCATGATTGAATAGAAGTTCTTATGCAAGTTGTAGTATGTATAGGAAATGTATAGGCCTTTGAGCAACCAAAAATGGTGGATTGCCTTAGGTAAGTGTCTAGCACCTTTAGTAACTTAGTGTTTCTTAGATATCACTTAAGATGCAATGAGTGATGATAGTAGTCACTTAAGATGTAATGAGTGAAGTTGTGGTGCAATAAATGCATGTAGACAAGGATGGATTGGTAGTGTTTTCCTACAAATGTGATCTTACACGATATGAATTGTCATTTAGGTTTTAGATCTTTTGTATGGTAGATGCATGTTCGACTTTATTCCAATGGTGGAGTGGGTTGATTCGTTATTAGGATAGACATATATCTATTAGCCGTGTATAGTCTTAGTTGAGAATCGATCTTAATGCTTGTTGTTTGCTCTGGTTCTCATGGACACATAGTGAACTAGGTAAATAGCATATGATTAATCGTCCTAGACATAGGCTTTTAACTAAGCTAGTTTCTCAGGCTAACCTAATCTAATCGTTTATATTGATTGAATGGTTTACATGTTATTAGTAGAAACATGGGATGAAGAAGGATTCTCTATATTCTCAACCTATCTTTATTTTTTTCTCTATGCATTGTAATTTATTTATCAATCTCTTTTCTAATTTACGTTTGCTTCAATAGAATTAATTTAGTTATAGACTAATATTTAGCTTTGGAAGTTATCATGGTCCATGTGGAGACGATCTTACTTATCATTTTTATTACTTGAGCGACTCGTGCACCTGCGGTTAGCAAAAGAGCGGTTGGTTTCCAACTTAGCAGTTAGAGACCAAGCTAACTAATTATTTGTAGCTAGCAGAGGTTCCTTTTATTTCTAGATAACCGGTTATCCATTTGGATAACAGGTTATTCACGGGTAACAAAGAAACATAAAAGGGCAATAACCGGTTAGCAAAGAATGGCTAATTGATTATTATGTTATATATGTGGAGACCAAATAAGCTATAACCGATTAAGGGAAAGGCCCTAAACAGTTATTGTGCATGACCAATACAGGTTTTTAGATGTTATAATAGGCTATTTCAAGTAATAATCGATTATTAAGGTCTCATAATCGATTATGGATAATTCTAAAGTTAGAATTTGGCTTGTCATAAAAGGATAAGGGTTTGGGACTTATGCAAATCGAATTTTTCATTCTTGGGCTTCATGTAAAGCTTGTTTAAGTTACGTAATGAATACCCATGATTGAATAGAGGTTCTTATGCAAGTTTTAGTATGTATAGGAAATGTATAGGCCTTTGAGCAACCAAAAATCGTGGATTGCCTTAGGTAAGTGTCTAACACCTTTAGTAATTTAGTGTTTCTTAGATATCACTTAAGATGCAATGAGTGATGATAGTAGTCACTTAAGATGTAATGAGTGAAGTTGTGGTGCAATAAATGCATGTAGACAAGGATGGATTGGTAGTGTTTTCCTACAAATGTGATCTTACACGATATGAATTGTCATTTAGGTTTTAGATCTTTTGTATGGTAGATGCATGTTCGACTTTATTCCAATGGTGGAGTGGGTTAATTCGTTAATAGGATAGACATATATCTATTAGCCGTGTATAGTCTTAGTTGAGAATCAATCTTAATGCTTGTTGTTTGCTCTGGTTCTCATGGACACATAGTGAACTAGGTAAATAGCATATGATTAATCGTCCTAGACATAGGCTTTTAACTAAGCTAGTTTCTCATGCTAACCTAATCTAATCGTTTATATTGATTGAATGGTTTACATGTTATTAGTAGAAACATGGGATGAAGAAGGATTCTCTATATTCTCAACCTATCTTTATTTTTTTCTCTATGCATTGTAATTTATTTATCAATCTCTTTTCTAATTTACGTTTGCTTCAATAGAATTAATTAAGTTATAGATTAATATTTAGCTTTGGAAGTTATCATGGTCCATGTGGAGACGATCTTACTTATCATTTTTATTACTTGAGCGACTCGTGCACCTGCGGTTAGCAAAAGAGCGGTTGGTTTCCAACTTAGCAGTTAGAGACCAAGCTAACTAATTATTTGTAGCTAGCAGAGGTTCCTTTTATTTCTAGATAACCGGTTATCCATTTGGATAACAGGTTATTCACGGGTAACAAAGAAACATAAAAGGGCAATAACCGGTTAGCAAAGAATGGCTAATTGATTATTATGTTATGGCAGGGAGACCAAATAAGCTATAACCGATTAAGGGAAAGGCCCTAAACAGTTATTGTGCATGACCAAAACAGGTTTTTAGATGTTATCATAGGCTATTTCAAGTAATAATCGATTATTAAGGTCTCATAATCGATTATGGATAATTCTAAAGTTAGAATTTGGCTTGTCATAAAAGGATAAGGGTTTGTGACTTATGCAAATCGAATTTTTCATTCTTGGGCTTCATGTAAAGCTTGTTTAAGTTACATAATGAATACCCATGATTGAATAGAGGTTCTTATGCAAGTTTTAGTATGTATAGGAAATGTATAGGCCTTTAAGCAACCAAAAATCGTGGATTGCCTTAGGTAAGTGTCTAACACCTTTAGTAATTTAGTGTTTCTTAGATATCACTTAAGATGCAATGAGTGATGATAGTAGTCACTTAAGATGTAATAAGTGAAGTTGTGGTGCAATAAATGCATGTAGACAAGGATGGATTGGTAGTGTTTTCCTACAAATGTGATCTTACACGATATGAATTGTCATTTAGGTTTTAGATCTTTTGTATGGTAGATGCATGTTCGACTTTATTCCAATGGTGGAGTGAGTTGATTCGTTATTAGGATAGACATATATCTATTAGCCGTGTATAGTCTTAGTTGAGAATCGATCTTAATGCTTGTTGTTTGTTCTGGTTCTCATGGACACATAGTGAACTAGGTAAATAGCATATGATTAATCGTCCTAGACATAGGCTTTTAACTAAGCTAGTTTCTCAGGCTAACCTAATCTAATCGTTTATATTGATTGAATGGTTTACATGTTATTAGTAGAAACATGGGATGAAGAAGGATTCTCTATATTCTCAACCTATCTTTATTTTTTTCTCTATGCATTGTAATTTATTTATCAATCTGTTTTCTAATTTACGTTTGCTTCAATAGAATTAATTAAGTTATAGATTAATATTTAGCTTTGGAAGTTATCATGGTCCATGTGGAGACGATCTTACTTATCATTTTTATTACTTGAGCGACTCGTGTACCTGCGGTTAGCAAAAGAGCGGTTGGTTTCCAACTTCGCAGTTAGAGACCAAGCTAACTAATTATTTGTAGCTAGCAAAGGTTCCATTTATTTCTAGATAACCGGTTATCCATTTGCATAACAGGTTATTCACGGGTAACAAAGAAACATAAAAGGGCAATAACCGGTTAGCAAAGAATGGCTAATTGATTATTATGTTATGGCAGGGAGACCAAATAAGCTATAACCGATTAAGGGAAAGGCCCTAAACAGTTATTGTGCATGACCAAAACAGGTTTTTAGATGTTATAATAGGCTATTTCAAGTAATAATCGATTATTAAGGTCTCATAATCGATTATGGATAATTCTAAAGTTAGAATTTGGCTTGTCATAAAAGGATAAGGGTTTGGGACTTATGCAAATCGAATTTTTCATTCTTGGGCTTCATGTAAAGCTTGTTTAAGTTACGTAATGAATACCCATGATTGAATAGAGGTTCTTATGCAAGTTTTAGTATGTATAGGAAATGTAAAGGCCTTTGAGCAACCAAAAATCATGGATTGCCTTAGGTAAGTGTCTAACACCTTTAGTAATTTAGTGTTTCTTAGATATCACTTAAGATGCAATGAGTGATGATAGCAGTCACTTAAGATGTAATGAGTGAAGTTGTGGTGCAATAAATGCATGTAGACAAGGATGGATTGGTAGTGTTTTCCTACAAATGTGATCTTACACGATATGAATTGTCATTTAGGTTTTAGATCTTTTGTATGGTAGATGCATGTTCGACTTTATTCCAATGGTGGAGTGGGTTGATTCGTTAATAGGATAGACATATATCTATTAGCCGTGTATAGTCTTAGTTGAGAATCGATCTTAATGCTTGTTGTTTGCTCTGGTTCTCATGGACATATAGTGAACTAGGTAAATAGCATATGATTAATCGTCCTAGACATAGGCTTTTAACTAAGCTAGTTTCTCAGGCTAACCTAATCTAATCGTTTATATTGATTGAATGGTTTACATGTTATTAGTAGAAACATGGGATGAAGAAGGATTCTCTATATTCTCAACCTATCTTTATTTTTTTCTCTATGCATTGTAATTTATTTATCAATCTCTTTTCTAATTTACGTTTGCTTCAATAGAATTAATTAAGTTATAGATTAATATTTAGCTTTGGAAGTTATCATGGTCCATGTGGAGACGATCTTACTTATCATTTTTATTACTTGAGCGACTCGTGCACCTGCGGTTAGCAAAAGAGCGGTTGGTTTCCAACTTAGCAGTTAGAGACCAAGCTAACTAATTATTTGTAGCTAGCAGAGGTTCCTTTTATTTCTAGATAACCGGTTATCCATTTGGATAACAGGTTATTCACGGGTAACAAAGAAACATAAAAGGGCAATAACCGGTTAGCAAAGAATGGCTAATTGATTATTATGTTATGGCTGGGAGACCAAATAAGCTATAACCAATTAAGGGAAAGGCCCTAAACAGTTATTGTGCATGACCAAAACAGGTTTTTAGATGTTATAATAGGCTATTTCAAGTAATAATCGATTATTAAGGTCTCATAATCGATTATGGATAATTCTAAAGTTAGAATTTGGCTTGTCATAAAAGGATAAGGGTTTGGGAGTTATGCAAATCGAATTTTTCATTCTTGGGCTTCATGTAAAGCTTGTTTAAGTTACGTAATGAATACCCATGATTGAATAGAGGTTCTTATGCAAGTTTTAGTATGTATAGGAAATGTATAGGCCTTTGAGCAACCAAAAATCGTGGATTGCCTTAGGTAAGTGTCTAACACCTTTAGTAATTTAGTGTTTCTTAGATATCACTTAAGATGCAATGAGTGATGATAGTAGTCACTTAAGATGTAATGAGTGAAGTTGTGGTGCAATAAATGCATGTAGACAAGGATGGATTGGTAGTGTTTTCCTACAAATGTGATCTTACACGATATGAATTGTCATTTAGGTTTTAGATCTTTTGTATGGTAGATGCATGTTCGACTTTATTCCAATGGTGGAGTGGGTTAATTCGTTAATAGGATAGACATATATCTATTAGCCGTGTATAGTCTTAGTTGAGAATCAATCTTAATGCTTGTTGTTTGCTCTGGTTCTCATGGACACATAGTGAACTAGGTAAATAGCATATGATTAATCGTCCTAGACATAGGCTTTTAACTAAGCTAGTTTCTCAGGCTAACCTAATCTAATCGTTTATATTGATTGAATGGTTTACATGTTATTAGTAGAAACATGGGATGAAGAAGGATTCTCTATATTCTCAACCTATCTTTATTTTTTTCTCTATGCATTGTAATTTATTTATCAATCTCTTTTCTAATTTACGTTTGCTTCAATAGAATTAATTAAGTTATAGATTAATATTTAGCTTTGGAAGTTATCATGGTCCATGTGGAGACGATCTTACTTATCATTTTTATTACTTGAGCGACTCGTGCACCTGCGGTTAGCAAAAGAGCGGTTGGTTTCCAACTTAGCAGTTAGAGACCAAGCTAACTAATTATTTGTAGCTAGCAGAGGTTCCTTTTATTTCTAGATAACCGGTTATCCATTTGGATAACAGGTTATTCACTGGGTAACAAAGAAACATAAAAGGGCAATAACCGGTTAGCAAAGAATTGCTAATTGATTATTATGTTATGGCAGGGAGACCAAATAAGCTATAACCGATTAAGGGAAAGGCCCTAAACAGTTATTGTACATGACCAAAACAGGTTTTTAGATGTTATCATAGGCTATTTCAAGTAATAATCGATTATTAAGGTCTCATAATCGATTATGGATAATTCTAAAGTTAGAATTTGGCTTGTCATAAAAGGATAAGGGTTTGTGACTTATGCAAATCGAATTTTTCATTCTTGGGCTTCATGTAAAGCTTGTTTAAGTTACGTAATGAATACCCATGATTGAATAGAGGTTCTTATGCAAGTTTTAGTATGTATAGGAAATGTATAGGCCTTTGAGCAACCAAAAATCGTGGATTGCCTTAGGTAAGTGTCTAACACCTTTAGTAATTTAGTGTTTCTTAGATATCACTTAAGATGCAATGAGTGATGATAGTAGTCACTTAAGATGTAATAAGTGAAGTTGTGGTGCAATAAATGCATGTAGACTAGGATGGATTGGTAGTGTTTTCCTACAAATGTGATCTTACACGATATGAATTGTCTTTTGGCTAGAAGGTAGGGAATTAGAAGTTCCTAATGTAACAGCCTAATACCGGCACCCTAGTATATCCAACATATACCTGGATAAGCAGGATTAGTCTTGCTACTTCTAATCTAATCATCAACTAATCCATAACATCTAAATAAATAATTATGGAGAGTCATATCTAAAAGTTATAAATATATATAACTTTTACATACTCAAAGCAAATATAATTAATTACATAAGCTTTGGAATGAAAACATAAACTAAACTCTTCTAGTTCTTCTGTTATCTTCATCTTCTTATCCTCTTGTTAGGCCTTTACCTAGATTTACATGGAAACATAGCAGGGTGAGAAATATAATTCTCAGTATGAGTAACCAATACCAACATTTAAACATTTATACTGAATAAATGAAATATGAAACTGAATGTACTATTAATATTAAACAAATGTCTACACAAATGTAAAATATCAAAGTCTCTTTATGCCTCAACTTTACTCATTAAAGTGGGCATACTATATTAACTTCTCTGGTCTAGTTATTCATCAATATGATATAAGTACTGACCAAATATCATTTCACAATGAATAATACTACTAGCATTAGAACATTCACATTGAGGCTCTACATGAACATTCATATAACCATTTCATAATCCAATATTAAACTCATACTTATAACTTAAATATTCTTAGGAGCTGTATTTCCTTATATTTATATGAGTAAAATAGGCTAAATAGCCATTCAACTGTCTGATGATGGGTGGTTAGTTCCATGTACAAATTCCATAGCATCATGTTTAATGATGAGTAGACTGTTCTATGTACTAATTCCACAATTTCAAACTAGAAACTCATCCTTTGTCTGGCATAGGATATCTCATCCTTAGCCTAGCATAGGATATAACTAGTCCACCACCTAGCTTAGGACATAACTAGTCCACAGCCTAGCATAGGACATGTTCATCCATTGCCTAGCTTAGGACGTAACTAGTCCACAGCCTAACATAGGATATGCTCATCTACCGCCTAGCTTAGGACATAACTAGTCCATAGCTTAGCATAGGATATGCTCATCCATCGCCTAGCTTAGGACGTGACTATTCCACAGCTTAGCATAGAATATGCTTATCCACCACCTAACTTAGGACGTAATTAGTCCACAACCAAGCATAAGATATGCTCATCCACCGTATGGCTTAGGACATAACTAATCATGACTCCACCTTTAGCAAAGTGCTTTTCTCACTCTTTTGCCAGGTCAAGGGGCTTACCTCGCTCCCTCAGTTAGGAGTTATGTTAAACTATGGATCAATCCCAACTCTTGCCAACTAGGCCCTATGGCGCTCAACTCTTGTCAACTAGGTCCTATGTCGCTCAAATATTGACAACTAGGCCTTATAGCACTTAACTCTAACTATTAAAAGAGTTACTAGTGTTTATAGGGGCTAAACCATACCCAAAACACCTCAAATCTTGCCTAAAAAGGCTGATTTTCATGATTGCACCAAATGTTCATCATAACTTCAGAAATTCTAAAATTTTATGAGCATATATATTTCTCCCATATTTTTCCAATGCCATAAACCTTGCTTCATTTGGATAAGTGTAGCCAAAGTTATGCAACATTGTGCAGAGGCCAAAATAGGGCATTCTCTGATTTTCCTGATTCTGACTTGACTTTAAATTGAAATTGGGAACAAACTACAAGTGGTAAAATTCTAAAATTTTACAGGCAAGAAACCTTACATCTTAGATTCAAAATGCCACTAGTTCTATATTGGTACAACATCAGAGCAAGAAATTATGCAACCTGGTTTACAGGCTGCCAAAATACATTTTCTGTAGAATTTACCTCAGATTCAAACAGAAACTGGAACTAATTGGCTTGGTGAAAAATTCTGAATTTTTACCATATAAAGCCTTATGTCTTAACTTTCAAATGACACTAGAATCAGGTCTATACGATGTCTGTAGCTCAAGTTATGCAACAAACATCACTGATTACTCACTAGATTCTACAGAATTTTGCAGAATCTGAGAATGGTTCCTTTGGAACAATTCTCATTTCCAATCATTCAAGATCAGTTTCTATGTGATTTATAACACCAATGTAAGCCTCTAAACTTGTTGTAACTTTTATACAACCAATTGATTCACTTAGGCATAGATTTAGGTTAAAAAATCACCTTAACTCTAATCTATTTCTCAAGTTTCTCATGAACCAAAAATGGTTTGGCTTAAGCCATAAATGACCATCTAACATTCTCTAAACTAAAAACTTCCTAACTTAGTCCTTGGAATCAAGAACCAAGACAAAAACATGGATTTGGCTATCCCATTATCTAGGTTCAACTAATAAGGGAACCATTATCTAGGTTCAACCAATAAGGGAACCAATGTTAGGCCACTTATCAAATGCAAACTTATGCCATTCTATGTTAATTAAGGTTCTAGATACTTAACCAAATCATAACATACCTTGGATAGGAATAAAAACATCAGAATGAAGAAAATCACACTAGTGCCGCTACACTAGACTTGGAGTGTCGCAACATCACTTTCTGGAGTTCATAATCCTGCGCTGCTGAAAACTGGGTGTTGCGGCACTCATTCCTTTGGTGTCACGGCAGCCATGCAAAATTCTTATTTTTCTAGAATTGCACCAAACTTCACTTCTTCCCTTTCAAACCTATTCCTTTCATCATTCAATCATCAACAACACTAACAAACAATTTAATAACATCATATACTTGAGATTTAAGCACTCAAACCTCTTACTCCATAACTAAGTACTATGAAAAACTATAGATTCCATGGATAGAAATCTATGGATCCTTAGATTTTAACTTCCTCAATCAAACATCAACTAGACTATAACTCTCTATTCTTACCCAAAGACCATTAATCTCCACTAAATCAAAATGAAAATAGGATGAAGATTAAGGAAGAAAGGTGAGAAATCAAGAATCCCTTACCTTGTGGTGATGACCACTCTTGGAGTCTCTTGATCTTGCTCTTGATCTCCCTTGGATCCTCTCCTTCTCTTCTTCTTCTTTCTTCCCATTCCTCTCTTCTATCCTTTCATTCTTTTCTTTCTTTCTTTTCTAGTTTCTGATGGGGATTTCATGAGAGGAAGGAGAGAAATGAGAAAGGGATATAGAGGAAATTTAGGAAAAAGTCTAACTTAAGTTTCTGTGCTGAAACTTATATCTGCTAAGGACACTCGAATTGTACTAATTCAAGTTTTCCATATCTGCTAGGGGTCAATTGAGCATTAAAAGCATAATCAGTATACCTAAAAATATCAAATTGACTCCGATTATTCTCAAATTTTAACTGTACCTTATTTAACTCATTTGTAACTTAGAAACAAGTTATCCATACTTGTTTCCCTCAACTTAGCAATTTATGCTACTATTTGAGTCATTTTAAACTACTTTTCAACTTCTGCGTTGCAGGAAAGTAATTAAACTAACTCAATTTATCACAAAACTTAAATGACATGTTAAGAAAGTATTAGGCTACCTTTGTAACCATTTACAAGCCTAACATGTTATTGAGGATGTTATATTTCTCCCCTCCTTTTTAAAATTTTGTCCTCAAAATTGCTTTTCTCTTGTCACAACTCTAGGCAATCATACTTTATCTTTTGAGTTTTCTTTGGAATCCACTCTCTGATTCTTGACTCTCATAGAAAACAAAGTTTGCCTCTATCTTCATCGTTCCATCCTTAGTCATGACATCATTCTTTTGGGTTTCCATGCGGATCTACTCAGCTAAGTCCCTTAGAGTTTCATTCTTTGCTTGAGTTTCTAATATCTGAGTCTTGAAGTCATTTACTATGTCCACTCTACTCACTTTGAGACTACGTGGCACCATAACATCGCTAGACTCAAATTCCAAAAACTCTTGAGAAGTTCACTCTATCTTGGACCATCATCAGGGACACCTGTAGGAATTTCTTACCTAGTGCATCAGCTATTGTAGTGGCTTTACCTAGATGATACTATAACTCTAAGTTTTGATCCTATTATCACAACCAAGTTCTGCTTAGCATTCCATCCATCATCTTTGTCTCTTGTTCAGCTTTTTCTGACCAAACAAGTGTTTCCAACTCGTAAGATCACCGAACATCTCAAACCATCTACTAGCTTAACTCATACCATATGTATAAAGAGTTCTGCTTCTCTCTTAAGTGATACTCATTTATCTCTCTAGGAATTTATTCTAGATGTCTTCTTATCACAAATATATTTCCTAAGATTTGCTTAACTTTCACATACAAGGAGAAAAGGAAACATATCCTTAAATCCCCATTACTCAGAAGTTGTTCACTTGTTTAGCTCTTAAAACATAGACTTTAAAGAAATAGGCACAGGAGTATCATCAGATGTAAACCTCAATGTTTTATCTGATAAATTCAAAATTATGTCTAATCTAACGTCCACGTTAAGAAGAGATAAAATAATAAGATTCACAAAGGAAATCTTACCTTTTATCTTTATACAACAATCCAAACTTACTAAGGAAGTTATGATTAGTTTTCCTGTTGGTGTAGACAAGGATAAAACATGGGGAAACTCAACATAGGTAAATCTGGTCTTTTTATATACTCGTATGAAATCAAGGAGTAGGAATACTCTTGAATCATACATTACAACTTAAAGATCACCATTAACCATATTCTTACCTTGTGAAATCGGGAGTCTAAACTACCTCCTTACTACTAAGAGTATAAACTCTTACTTTAACTTGAACTTTGAGGTTAGGCACTACTTCTAACTTCTTCACACACTTATTTAAACGTGTTTTGATTAGCCACATGTATAACATACTATTTGGCTAACTTAACTAGGTCTGCCCCAATGATGTCTCCCATAACTAACACACTTTGGTCCTTCACTTTTTAATGTAATGGTCATCCACTACTTCTAGGGTGTCGTCACATCTACTAAGATATTGCCTAACATTGGCATGAAAATTCAATTCCCACCTTCGGTCTGCAGCCTTTCTTAAGATTCGAACTCGTGACCAAGCCTTTTGTTTCCCTTAAAGGAAACTCCTCTCACCAGTTGAGTTGTAGCTCAACTGGTTTTTATCTTGAAGATAACTAGGTCTAGAAGCATACTTCTTATACCTATTATCTTCTCTCTTCCTCTTGTGGAAACTTTGAGACTATTGCTCCATTAGAGGCTAGCTATAGGGACCCTAAACTATTCTCTTGAATAGAACTAACATCACCATTCTCTTTGTTCTATAAGTATCTAACAATACCATAACTCAAGTAGAAAAAGGATTGGAAACTCAACTTCACTTGTTCATGATTTTACTTCAAGTATCATGAAGAATTCGATACTAATTATCCTTCATCAACCTTAACAAACAAAGAATGGTGAGTATAGAAAAACGAGTGCTACAACCCCTTAATTCAAAGTTCTATGGGTTGAAGTTCGATTCTGTAACTTGCTTTGTACTTATCGCTTACTTTTTTGAACTTAGCCATTTATTAGCGTACTAACACACCACCTTATTCAGGTCTTGAGAACTCTATCTCCTTGGCACTATGGTCACCCAAACTTTACCTCCTTTCTAACATATAGGAGATAACCAAAACTCTCAGGTCATCTGAGCAAACCTCAACTGTGAAGATTTGCTCCACTTTCTTAAGCCACTTCACCTACTCCAAATGAGTCTTACTTTCTTTTACAGGATATAGGATTGGCCTTTCTAAACTTCGAGAGATTTGGGAAGTTTCGGTCTCTTGCTACCACTACTCTATACACTAACTGTATTAGTGGTACTAGCTACTGAGATGAAATTACTTCCGTCACTTCTAAAACTCTACTTGCAATAGCAATCTACTTCCTCCTAGCGGTTACCACCTCTAAGAACACTTCAGCTATAATAGTTGATCCTTCACTAGAAGAGTTCCCATTACTCCTAGCTCGCCTTGGTGAAGTAATGGTTTCCTTTACACATTATGTATAACGGTAACCATTAACACTCCAACTTAAGGCCTATCATGCAATCATATCTACACATCTCACATATATGACAAGAAATGCATAACGCTTAGCGAAAAAACTCTAAACTGGCCTAAGCCTAGTCAGTCCATACCCTGGCTCACAAAATGAACTGCTCTGATAGCATAATGTAACAACCTAATACCATCACCCTAGTATATCCAACATATACCTAGATAAGCAGTATCAGTCATGTTACTTCTAATCTAATCGTCAACTAATCCGTAACATTAAAATAAATAATTATGGAGAGCCATATCTAAAAGTTATAAATATACACAACTTTTACATACTCAAAGCAAATATAATTAATTACATAATCTTTAGAATGAAAACATAAACTAAACTCTTCTAGTTCTTTTGTTATCTTCATCTTCTTACCCTCTTGTTGGGCCTTTATCTGGATTTACTTGGAAACATAACGGAGTGAGAAATATAATTCTCAGTATGAGTAACTAATACCAACATTTAAACATTTATACTGGATAAATGAAATCTGAAACTGAACACACTATCGATATTAAACAAATGTCTACACAAATGTAAAATATCAAAGTCTCCTTATGCCTCAACTTTACTCATTAAAGTGGGCATACGATACTAACTTCTCTGGTCTAGTTATTCATCAACATGATATAAGTACTGAGCAAATATCAATTCACAATGAATAAAACTACTAGCCTTCGAACATTCACATTGAGTCTCTATGTGAACATTCATATAACCTCTTCATAATCCAATATTAAACTCATACTTATAACTTAAATATTCTTGGGAACTGTATTTCCTTATATTTATCTGAGTAAAATAAGCTAAATAATCGTTAAGCTATCTGATGATGAGTGGTCGGTTCCATGTACTAAATCCATAACATCATATCTGATGATGAGTGGACTGTTTCATGTACTAATTCCACAATTTCAAACTAGAAGCTCATCCTTTACTTGGCATAGGATATCTCATCCTTAGCCTAGCATAGGATATAACTAGTCCACCGCCTAGCTTAGGACATAACTAGTCCACATCCTAGCATAGGACATGCTCATCCATCACCTAGCTTAGGACGTAACTAGTCCATAACCTAGCATATGATATACTCATCCACCGCCTAGCTTAGGACATAACTGATCTTGACTCCACCTTTAGCAAAGTGTTTTTCTCAGTCCTTTCCCAGGTCAAGGGGCTTACCTTGCTCCCTCTGTTAGGAATTGTATTAAACTATGGATTAATCTCAACTCTTGCAAACTAGGACCTATGACACTGAACTCTTGCCAATTAGGCCCTACGGCGCTCAACTATTGCCAACTTGGCCCTATGGCGCTCAACTCTTGCCAACTAGGCCCTACGTCACTCAAATATTGACAACTAGGCCCTATGACACTCAACTCTAACTATTAATGTAACACCCTAAAATTTAATTATTTCTTTATAAATATTCATTTTCTAATATTTGTAATTTTTGAAAATGTTTTTGAATTTTTCTGAGAACGCGGAATATTTTAATATTATTCCTCATTTTACGTGTAAGCAGAGTGGAGCCAGGAAAATAAAATATTTTTCCCGAGAACCTTGATCTATGGAAACGTTGATGGGGGATCTTACTAAAACCAAAGCTGGATACAGTTTACGAGGTTTCACATTTTTCAAAAAATTTTAACAGAATAATAAGCATTGTGTAAATTTTATCTGTCAGATAAAATTAATACTGACTTCTGTCAACTGTAACAATTGTCTCTTAAATAATAACATGTAATAAAATCCTATCACATTATCCTAATGTAATCTACTTTAAGTCTAATTAAACCTACTTTAATTCAAATTTATAGTATTATAATCAAAGTTTCTTTGAGAATCTTTGACAACTAATGACCATGACGCCCTTGGCTTGTTAGGGAAGCCAAAATCTCCCCCCTTCTCTCTCCCCATAGCCGCGGCAATGCATGGCTTTGGAGGGCAAAATTTTGCTCTCCCACTTAATACACTTAATCAAATTTTATTCATTTCTATCATAACACTTTCTCTCTCTAACTTCATCTTCTTCATTTCTCTCCATCTTCTCTCTACCTCTCCTTCTTGGCTACGAAATTGCAGCCCCTATCTTCAACCATTTTCCTTCATTTTTCTCTTCACCAAGCTCATTTCTACACTCATCTTCATCTTCTGTACCTTCTCTATTTAGAAAGTTTTTTCATTTTCCATCTTCACCTCCATTGTCATCCAAGACAAAGCTTCAAGCTTGAAGGTAAAGTTTTCATTTTTCTTCTTCTTTCTCTTAATTTTCGTGCTCTATGGTCTCTTTGATGACTATGGATCTCTTCTTTTTCAACTCTTCATGTTGATTCATTATCTTGAAATTCTTAGGGTTTTGGAAGCTCGAAACCGAAACTACCAAGAAGCAAGGAGGAGATCCTTTTTGTGTTCTTCCTTTAGGTAAGAGGGAGAGTACTCACTTCAACCATTTTAGTGGTGAGGGAACCCTTGTTTGCTCACTTTGTTTGGTGATTTTGTGTGTTTATGTATTCTTGAAATTTGATTTATGCTTAATGGATGATCTTAAACGTATTGGATATGTTGAAAATGCTTGATGGTGTTAGGGTTGTTAAATGGGAAATTTGGAGTTTTCTACCCTAATGCTATGTCACGATTTTGAATAGAAATTAGGAATTTAAATTGGTTTTTGTACACGATGAAATAAAGCTTATGTGATTAAAAGTTGAATGATAATACTAGTATTGATGAATGGAAAATTTTAAGGGTTTAATACCCTAGGGTGAGGCCACAGTTTTGATCTTGAAAATTGAGAGATTGGATTGGTTTTGTGTAAACTAAAATTTAAGTTATTAGATGTTGATTGGTTAAGGCATAAAATAGAAAGAAATTGGAACCTTGGTGGCTTAGGGAGCTCATGGTTTTTGAGAGAAAATTTTGAGGTAAAATGATACACCTTTGGAGATTAGGAATTTAGAGACTTGCATAATCCATAATCAAGTGGAAGAATTAAATTGAGAAATGACTTTTGACAGTGCCACGGTTTTGATGGGCTATTCAACTAAAATTTTCATAATTGACCAAAGCTTAAGACTTTGAAATGTGAGGATCCATAATATGGACTTATGGTAATTGATGAACCATAGATATAAATTGATGTGGGGAATTGATTTGATATTATTGTGAACCTTATGTGGGCTAAGTACTTGTTGACTGTGTACTTGAAAAATAATTATAT
This sequence comes from Ormosia emarginata, assembly GCA_029884605.1. Lineage (NCBI taxonomy): Eukaryota > Viridiplantae > Streptophyta > Magnoliopsida > Fabales > Fabaceae > Ormosia > Ormosia emarginata. Next base: position 2,197,910 of record JAQQTP010000074.1, read on the forward strand.
ATGCCATTGTGGTATGCTCATGATGAATGCATCATTGATAAACATGTGTGATGTACATGGTGTCGTCATGCATATGTGTTGTCCGTTGGACATTATCGGAAAGGCCATGTTACCTAGGAGTTTGAATAACACCTATGTGCGGGTGCGAATAGACTAGCGTAGGGTCATAGTGGTTGGCCCTAGGGACGTCGGGGTGCGGGTGTCTCACAGTGGATAGTGGTAGCTCCGTTGAGTCCATGAGATAGACCGATGCAAACACACCGACGATCTGGACTGAGACGCTGTCCTATATCGTGATCAACTGTTAAGGTGCCATGTATGAGCCATTTTGCGCAAATAATTTTTATGTGATAAGCACAAGGTCGACGGTATACTGGCATTACTCCTTGATCATTCACTCCGAAAATGTTTATCTCTAGCTCCATGGAGTAGGAACTTAGTACCATTTGCATTGTGAACTATCAATCTCATAATTCATTGAGCATGAACATTTATAACTGTGGAATAATATTTGTTCTTATTACCGAAATAATTACTTGACTTGTTTACTATTGATGATTCTTACTGCTGTTTAATATTATTTTGCTTCTACTGTAAATTTTAATTATCACTGTGTTAATGTGTGGGCGTCCAGCGTCGTTTGTTTCCTTGCTACCATTATGGCACTGAAAGTTGGGTGTCTCACCTCTTTCTGTATTTTTTCTATTTTCTATATTTCTATCCGTTTGTGTACTTCTGAGAAGGCGTTCGTGAGAAAAACAAGGAAACACTTGAGTTTCTAGGTTTTTGGCTGCATTACGATTAGAGTTGTTGAGGATGTCGTCCCGTCCACACCGCTTCTTGGGGTACATGAAGCTGACCTTTCACAGAGGACTCGATTGCTAGCACATTCATGTACATACGGACCGCTGTGTCTACCGCAGGGAGCTGACGGTGTCTTTAGATTAGGGCCGCTACGACACTCCTATTTTTGAGTTTTCTACTTTTGTTATCTTAGAGTTTTACCTGCTCATCGGGGATATGTGGGGTGACATGTACTACTTGTTGGTGTATGCCCTAGTGGCCAATATATTTTGTTTGTATTTACATACATTATATTATGTTATTTTATATGAGGCATTTCATTTATTGTGTTCTTTTTAGTAGACATAATAAAGTCCTTAGAATAGTAAGTTTGATACCATAGGACATCAAGTGGATGACTTGATCGTGAGATCCTATTGGATAAAACACTATTCTTAAATGTCCCTAGTCAAGTATTATTGTTAATTAGGACAACAATAATGCATTGAGACTAGTGTGTGCGTAGACTGATGACCACATCTCACGGGTCATGGATATGAGATATCAAGTCTACACATGGATACATATTAGAGTAATGATGTATTGGACAGACCCTCCATGAGAACGCTACGTGGATCGTTACGTGAGTTTCATAAGCGATTCTCATAGTGATAATGGTGTATGTGGTCCTTTGACCTGAAATCACTACGATTCCTACATGAGGAGTTGTGTGTTTTAATGCCATCAAACGTCATCTATAACAAGATGATTATAAAGTTGGTTATTAGACATACCGCGATACATGTGGAGGGATGTGAGTGACCTAGATGGGATTTGTCCCTCCTACATAACAGGAGTGATATCTTCGGGCCCCCTGATTGAGTGAGACTACGAAATGCATGACCATGCTCAAATGAGTCAATATGAGATATTGATCTCATTCGTTATTACTATGTCTACTCGGGAATCAGGAAACTAAAGATTGAACTAAACAAGGGTGACACATTCCATGCCTTGTGTTCAATCTGGATATTTGGACAAAGGGACTAAACTACACGGAAACATTGGTCACGGATAGGCTATGTCAAATCACTGACATTCTCATTACTTGGGTAGCAGTGATGTGTTGCTAGATACCGCTCACTATTTGTAATATTAAAATGAGATTTTAATATTACTACCAACGTCATGAGAACCTGCAGGGTTGCACACTTAGAACAGATTAAATTGGAGTAATCAGAATCCAAGTTGGACTCGGATTCAATTGTGGGCCTAACTCATGACAGATGGGTTTAGGGTTGCACCACTTACCTTGCTATTGTTCACACTCACTTAAGGCAGCCACTGTTATAAATAATACTACTAAGGGGGCTGCTACTAGGTTACATCATAACCCTAGCCGCACCTACAGAAAGTGAGTGAGAGATAGTGAGGTTTTCTTCTCCTCTCTTCGCAGCTAGCACTACGAAACAGAGGCGTGACTCCTTTTGCAAGTCTGTTCGTATGGATACCGCAGAGACATCGTCACTATTACGGTGTTGGTGATTCACCTCGCTTGTGATTATCACGCTTCAAGAGGTAATTTTTTTTTTAAAAAAAAATTCAGATTATGGACTTTTTCACATGGATCCTGTGAGGGAATTCTATTATTCCGCTGCGATACTTTTGATCCGCAATTCCCAACACTACTCCCCACAAGAGGACTCTTTTCTCTCCACTGCTCGGGTTTCTGTCCGAAACTCAAACGCTCCGATGGCGATTTCGTCAGATGATGAGGACCCTGAGGAGGACCCAGCTATGGTCCCTTCTCGTCAGTCGTAGGGGCTGATACTGTTGGTGGCTACTGATGGCTAACCATTTATCTTTTTGGGGAAGCCTGATGTTTTGCCGTTTTAGATGGGTGTATATTTGTATCTCTTGGGGTAGGTATATCTTTTGTTTTTCTTTTTTGTATAATTCGTATTGTAATTAAACGGTGATGCATATATATATATATATATATATATATATTATGGATGTATGATATTCAACACTGTGTCAATTTTATTGTATCTGTAATTACTGCTATCTTTTACCGTTATTTAAAGAAATCAATAAATAAAAGAAAATGTGTACACATATTTCAATATTCAATTACTTTACAATCCAAGAATGCAAATTATTTAATCACATGTTAAAAATGAACCGGGTCTAAATTAATCAACGAGTTTACTATTTTTTGCAATTTATTTCGTTTCCTTATATTATGGTGCGACGTCCCTTCTTCGTGGTGTTTGATGCAACACCCCAAGAATTCGTATTTTATTTGTTTTGGTCAATTCTGAATTATTTTGAATAATCTGACATGGCTTCTGTGAGTTTTGTAATTTTTGTGATTTTTAGGAATTTTTGGAAGTTTTTTGCGTTTTTGATTATTTTATTATTATTTTGGGCGGTATATATATAAGCCTTCGTATTTTATTTCTTTCTCTCAATTCTTAATTATTTTTACTAATCGATTTGATTTTCATGAGTTTCAATTAATATGATTTTTGTGAATTTTTATGATATTTTAGATATTTTGAATATTTTATTATATTTTAGATATTTTAAGATATTTTGAGATATTTTAAATATTATATTATATTTTAGATATTTTGATATATTTTGAATATTAATATATTTCTGATATTTTGGGCTGTGTGTGGGCCTAAGGCAAGCCTGAAAAAATAAAAACTTTTATTAGCCAGAAAGTTTTGTACTGTTGATTTGGAGTCGGGGGAACTTACTAAACCCGAAACCTGAAACAATTTTTGAAGTTTTATTTTCCTGTGATTTTATCTGACAAATAAAATCGGGGTATGTTTTATTATTCATTGGAAGATATTTTTCTTGAAAAATATCTAGTGGATGATTCTAGACGCAAGCCTAGTCACTCACTCTAGAATGTTCTAGACGATGACTCATCGCAACGGGCCAATAGAAACTTGACATGTGGCGTGACACCTCAGCACCATGACTCAGTAGATTCCGGAAGGTTCCAGAAGTGGTGACTCGCCCTGTGACTCACCGTAGTGAGTCACCTATTCCAGAAGCTTCTTTGATGACTCACCATGCTGACTCAGCGCTGTGACTCACCATTGGTGACTCAGCTAATGACTCGCCATGCTGACTCACCCATTCTAGAAAATATCTACGCTGACTCATCATGCTGACTCATCGTAGTGAGTCACATATTCTAGAAACTTTTCTTTGATGACTCGCTTTGTGACTCATCAAGGGCAATCAGTAGAAAATGATCAACAATAGTTCTTTGCTTATTTGGAGCAAGGTAAAAATATATGTATATTTTATTATCCATTAGATAATAAACATTGACTTTATAAACAGTAAATATTGTTCATTGGTTAAAGTATACTAGAAAATATACAGTGTGCACCAATAGAAATTGGTCAACAAAAATAACAACCAATAGGAATCAAGTTAGTAAATATTCAACCAATAAAAATTGGTCAAGAATAATGGCTTGACTCTTTAAGGACCAATAGGAAACAAGCTATTAAACAAATTTGGACTTCTTGAAATTTAGTGATTCTACGGTGAAGGAGAAGAGTAAATTGCTCTAATAGCCAATTCACTTTGTGAAATTCACGTAGGAAGCCTAAAGTGAACAAAATGAAGACTAGTCAATATTGATTGCTTTTCTTTGTTGCATTCCACGGCAAAGCAACCTTTTGTGAAGCAAATATTACAATTCAATTCTTACCATCTTTCATTTATTAACCAAGTAAGACAAAGTCAATTTTGGTGGCTCTCCATTTGGTTTCCTACGGCTATGCATAGTAAATAGGAGACTTTGTTTTCATTTAATCAAAGTCTTCACCTTTTCTCCAAAATTATCAAACAAGCAAAGCTCTCAAATTTTCTTTCTCCTTTTCTTCTTCAACCTCACGGCCTCCCCACCCAATCTCCTTATTCACTCTTCTATAATTCTAAATTATCTTATATCTTGCTTCCTTACTTCATCTTAAGATACTTTGTAGTTGAAACCTAAGCTTGAATCATCCATTTTCTATCTTGTTCTTCAAAGCTCAAGTTTGAAGCCTTGAAGGTAGGATTCTTTAATCTTAATGTTTCTATCCATTTCAAAGTTCTAATCATGATTTTAAGCCATGATTATTTTAGTTTAGAGCCTTAGGTATTAATATTGCATGTTTTCTTTGATTTTTTCAAGAAACACTTGGTGGTTGAAGTTCATCTTGAAGGAGACAACAAAAGGACATACAAGGAACTTTGAAGGTTTCTTCAAGAGGTAAGAGGGAGATTACCCTCATCAGCCATGTGTTGGTGGTGAGGAATGAATGTGTTTGTGGTAAAGAATCCATAAAGATTCGTTCACTTGATTGTTTATTGTCTTTCCTAATTGTGATTGATTATGTGTGTAAGCATGTCTAATAGCTTTAATATTTTGTATGTGTTTTATCATTGCTTTAATATATGGTATGTGTTCATAGATGCATGATAATTATTATAGAATGTGAATAGCATGTAAGGTTTGCATGAGTGTTCCAAAGAACACAAATCTAAGGCTCACGGCCTCAATATAAAAAGGGAACCAAAATGTTCTCAACAATTTTCTAAAAGAGCAATTTAATTGACTTAGGTAAATTGACAGGATGCAAATTAATTTAAAGCAAGGAAAATGAATTTAAAGATCAAATGACAATTTTTGTGGAATTCGGCCAACATGCCAAATCTAAATGTTTTGGTTTCTAAAATTATTTTTAACCAAGGTTAAGTAATAAATGCCAAAAGGATTTTATTACAATGAGTTTTGAGGAATAAAAATGATTAGATTAAGTTTAAAGAGTTAAAACTAAGAATTGTACCATTTATAAGAAAATACAGTAGCTTTTGAAAAATTTCTAACGTAGAGCTCACTTTGTGTTTTGAAGCACGTTAGTAGTTTTCAAAAGTGTAATTAATTGGTTGTAATAAAAACAAAAATATTTTTAATAGAAAACCTAGAAAACCATTGTTATAGATTTTCTAAGCAAAATATTGTCAGTTTTGTTAAAAATAGACAAATAAGATAGAAAAGATATTCAATATATTGTATACGGTATGAAAAATATCTCACGTAATTTAAACGTATTAAATATTATTTCTGTTTATTTAAATAGTGATTTTTAAGGAATTCAGACAAGAAAATGATTTAAAAATCTTACGCGATTGAGAAAACGTTTGAAAAATAGTACGCGATTTCAAAAATAGTAAAATATATTTACGCGATTTAAAAACGTTTGTAAAAACGATGAAATTTTGAAAACACGATAAAATTTCTACGCGATTGACGAAAACAGCAAGTTTTTACTGTCGTGCCAAAGTGGTGGACCCGGACAGATTATGAAACAATACTGTCAGGTGGGACATATTGTATATATATGAAATTTGCCAGTGAGGGCATTTTCGTAATTTTTGCCATTGAGGGCATATTGGAAATTTTTGCCATTGAGGGCATATTAGTAATTTTATCATGCATTGAGTTGTGCCAATTTGATTGATAATTGGTGGATTGATTGACGAGGTGAATTACATCGTGTTGTCGGTGTGATAAGCGTAGTGTGGTTCAACCTGAATGAACTTGGAGACATTAGTGTGCGGATTATTCTATTTGTGGACAGTTAGTCGCTCCTCTGGGCCGTGGTAACTAACAACACACTAATGGACTCGACACGCACTATACTTAATCAAGATCTTGTGAAATTTATTTAGTACAAGCCTATAGTGACACGACGTTTTGACAGTGTGCTATACCACGACGTTATGACAGTGGGCTATAGACGCAACGTGAGACAGCGGAATAGCTTGGCGGTCGATGGTACTAATAGATTTTGCGGGTCATTCTCTCTGATATCTGTGTCTAGCTCCATGGAGTAGGAATGAGTCTATGTACATTTGCATATGTGATCTGCATCTTTATGTGGTTATTTATATTCACTGTTGAGATATTATGTATGATGTGTTAATGTGAGTTATTATGTATGTTGTGACTATATGGTTTAATTGTATCCATTATTATATCTATCATGGTAATGTCATTGCTGTTCATTTTATTATAATATGTGTTTATTGGAATTATTTGTAAATTGATAACATGATTATAATTGTGATATCTGTGTGTATGGAATGACTTTGTCATTCGTATCGTTCTTTGCTACCATACTGGTATTGGTGAAAGGGCATCTCACTTCTTTACTGTATTACTGTGTTGTGTTTGTATCGTTAAATTCGTATAGAAGTCAAAGCAAGCTTCTTAGACCCATTGAAGGCAAAATTCTGAAGATGGTGACAGCGTCGAGGAGTGATCTTCTAAGTTTCAACAAGATGCAGTTAATGGAGAAACGGAACATGTAGGTTGGGTTTTCTCGTTAGTGTTGTTACCGTGCTATTAATAGTAACCATCATTGGGTTTGCTATTGTTTCTCTAAGTATGTAAATTTTATGTTTTAAATTGTGGTTAAGTGTTTTGTAGTATATATGTGTATTAATCAATTCAATTTAAATTTCTGTTTTTCTTGTAATTTTTGGTAAGTTTATGTTTCCATGAAAAGAAAGTTTAAAATTCATCTTTTAGAACTCAAAGCTTTTATAAAATGATTTTCAGATTTTAAGTTTTTAGTCAAAAATGTGATGCCCTATGTAGGGTGTTACATTTGAGAAAAAGGGGCGTTACACTGTCTTGGTATCAGAGCCCCGGTTTAAGTTTTCTTTTGGGTCATGTGGTTTTGGACCATCTTGTTTGTGCTGTGTGACTCTCTGTGATTGGTATTCCGCAAGAATACATCTGACTTTTCTTTGTATTTTGTTTAGTTTGACTTGAAAGAAGAATTATGGCTCGTAGAGGAGACATGACTGCTTTGATCAAAGCAATCCAGAAGATGGTTGAAGCCATACTGCAACAAAACCAGCAAACGGCTCAACAGCAAGCGAGGACTGCCCAACAATTAGAGGCAACTGCTGATGCCCAGAACTTGGCAGAATTTCGTCGCACTAACCCTCCACAATTTAAGGGAGAGTATGATCATGAGAAAGCTACACTGTGTATCAAGGAACTGGAAAAGATCTTCACAAGCATAAACTGTGCCAACGATAGGAAAGTGACTTATGCTGCGTTCATGCTGATTGGGGACGTAGAGGATTGGTGGACCGGAGAGCAAAAGGTATTGGAGGCTGAGAATAGAGCGATCAATTGGGAGGTGTTCAAGGAGAGATTCCTAAACAAATATTTCCCGGAAAGCGCTATATAACATCCCGGGACTGCCTATAGGATTGACGAGTGTCTCCACAAACTAACACAAGTCTTTTCAGCGTGCTTTGTCCTTACACACACGCATCCTAGGAAACTTCCCAGGAGGTCACCCATCCCACAATTGCTCCAGGTCAAGCACGCTTAACCATGGAGTTCTTATGTTCTAGGCTCCCGAAAAGAAGTTGCAACTTGTTGATATGGCTACGCCTAATCAATTCCTTTAAGTCATCCTCAACTATGCAGTCCCATACCTACACAGTCTCTGAATCCCTCTCATTCTGGTGTATATTCAGTTCATTCATGGGACCATTCGCCTAGAAGCTTGCTAGGAGCCACTCCTTGTACGTGCTTCTCTTACACCGGTGTCCACTCCCCGCCCTCGTCAGCCCCGGGACACCACATGCCCACCAGCTTCAGCTTGGTTCGTCCCGGAATCATACTGTACTGGCAGGATCCCGTCTCTGATACCATTTGTAACATCCCGGGACTGCCTGCAGGATTGATGAGTGTCTCCACAAACTAACACGAGTCTTTTCAGCGTGCTTTGTCCTTACTCACACGCAGCCTAGGAAACTTCCCAGGAAGTCACCCATCCCACAATTGCTCTAGGTCAAGCATGCTTAATCATGGAGTTCTTATGTTCTAGGCTCCTAAAAAAAAATTGCAACTTGTTGATATGGCTATGGCTAATCAATTCTTTTAAGCCATCCTCAACTATGCAGTCCCATACCTACACAGTCTCTGAATCCCTCTCATTCCGGTGCGTTTTCAGTTCATTCATGGGACCCTTCGCCTAGAAGCCTACTAGGAGCCGCTCCTTGTACGTGCTTCTCTTACACTGACGTCCACTCCCCGCCCTTGTCGGCCTCGGGACACCATACGCTAAGCATGCTAAGGAAATGGAATTCCTTGGCTTGAGGCAAGGGAATATGACAGTAAGTGAATATGCTGCCAAATTTGAGAGTTTGTCCAAATTCTCAACTTACTTTCAACACCAACCAAATAAAGCATGGAAGTGTTGGAAGTTCGAGGAAGGTCTGAGACATGACGTGAAGAGAGCCGTCATAACTTTGAAGATTACTCAGTTCTCAGAATTACTCGATACATGTCACCGGGTGGAAGATTTGGACCAGACACATGATGTAAGAAACAGAAACTTTGGGCCTTTCGGTCCAAAAGAAGAGGAAGCAGCAACGTTAACCATTACCAGAAGAAACCATATTCCAAACTACCTGGAAATCAACAAAAGAAACCGCAAGGAGGAAGTCCAGGCATAACTAGTCAAACAACGGCGTCTGCGCCGAAATGCTTGAAGTGCGGGAAGGATCACTACACGAGGAACTGCACTATTAAAGGATTGATTTGCTACAGATGCGGGAGACCTGGACACATTTCTCGTGACTGTAATCAACCTAAGGCGGAACCTTCCGTCAATGCTGCTAGAACTGCTAAACTGCAGGCTGGAGGTCGGGTTTACACTCTGAGTGGTGCTGAAGCCTCTCAATCCGAAGATCTTATACAAGAGGAAGGTCTCATTGAAGGTAATCTTTTAACTGTACTGTATGACTCTGGTGTAACACATTTTTTCATTTCTTATGACTGTGTGAAAAGACTTAGTTTACCTGTGTCTTCTTTACCTTTTGATTTGACTGTCTCCACTCCCACTGCTAAACCTATTGTCACTGCCAAAGTTTGTCTAAATTGTCCTTTGATTGTTGAAGATCGAATCTTTTTTGTTAATTTGATCTGTTTGCCTCTATCTCAATTAGATGTGATCTTAGGGATGGATTAGTTATCTTCTAACCATGTCCTATTAGATTGTTCTAGAAAAATCATAATTTTTCTTTTGGATGAGAATTCTAGATTTTTGACTGCCAACCAAGTGAAAGCTTTCTTGAAAGAAGGAGCTCGATGATACATGTTGTTGTCTTCTTTGAAAGTCGAGAATGAGGTTGATGTGGACACAATCTCGATGGTTTGAGAATTTTTTGAAGTTTTTCCTGAAGATGTACCTGGTTTACCACCGGAGCAGGAGATCGAATTTGCCATTGATTTTGTACCTGGAGTTGGTCCTATTTCCATAGTGCCTTACCGAATGTCGCTTGCAGAGTTAGCTGAGCTCAAAAAGCAACTGGAAGAGCTTTTGGAGAAGAAATTCATGAGACCCAATGTATCACCTTGGGGAGCACTTGTGTTGCTAGTTAAGAAGAAAGACGGTACTTCAAGATTGTGCGTGGATTATCGTCAGTTAAACAAAGTCACGATCAAGAACAAGTATCCACTGCCGAGGATAGATGACCTGATGGATCAGTTGAAGGGAGCAGCTGTATTTTCCAAGATTGATTTGCGATTGGGCTACCATCAGATCAGAGTGAAAGTTAAGGACATCCTAAAATGGCTTTTCGTACTCGTTATGGACATTACGAGTACTTGGTGATGCCTTTCGGTGTGACTAACGCACTTGTTATTTTCATGAACTATATGAATAAGATCTTTCGTCCTTATTTGGACAAATTCGTCGTTGTCTTCATCGACGATATCTTGATCTATTCGAAAAATCAGGAGGATCATGCCGAACATCTCAGTATAGTTCTTCGGACTTTGAAGGAGAAAGAGTTGTATGCTAAGTTGTCAAAGTGTGAGTTTTGGTTGGACGAAGTTAAATTCTTGGGCCATGTGATTTCAAAGAAATGAATTGCTATAGACCCATCGAAAGTGGAAGTTGTTCTTCAATGGGAAAGGCCGAAGATGGTAACAAAGATCCGAAGCTTTGTTGGATTTGCTAGATATTATAAGAGGTTTATCGAAGGATTTTCCAAGATTGCTAGACCTCTCACTCAACTCACTAGGAAGAACCAAGCTTTTGAATGGACGGATGCTTGTGAAGAGAGTTTTCAAGAGCTAAAAAAGAGACTAACTACTTCACCAGTGTTAGTTCTACCTGAGCCGAGTGAACCATTCGAAGTGTATTGTGATGCTTCATATCAAGGATTGGGTTGTGTCCTTATGCAAGGTGAAAAAGTGGTGGCGTATGGCCCGAGACAATTGCGAGAGCATGAGAAGAACTACCCAACGCATGACTTGGAGTTAGCTGCTGTGATGTTTGCCTTGAAGATATGGAGAAATTATCTTTATGGAGCAACATTCAACGTCTTCAGCGATCACAAGAGCTTGAAGTATTTGTACGATCAAAGAGAGCTGAACATGAGGCAGCGAAGGTGGTTAGAATTCCTGAAAGACTATGATTTCCAACGTCAGTATCACCCTGGAAAGGCAAATGTTGTGGCCGATGCCTTAAGTAGGAAAACAATCAGTGTTTTTGCCATGATGATCAGAGAAAGATATTTAATAGAGCAATTCAGAGATGTATGATCTTTTGTGGAGCTAATGCCAGGAAAGATCTGCATGAATATGGTCACTATATCGAATGACTTAATAGATGACATCTGAGAGAAGCAGAAGGTTGATAAGTTCTTACAAGAAGAAAGAGAGCTGATAAAGCAGGGTGGTGGTGTGTCAATATTAGAGGAAGGAAGTGATGGAATTTTAAGATTCCAAGGTAGAGTCTGTGTGCCTAAAGATGAGGAACTCAGGAAGTACATTCTTGAACATGCTCATACAAGCAAGTTGAGTATGCATGCTGGAATGACTAAAATGTATCAAGACTTGATGAAATTATTTTGGTGGCATGGGATGAAAAAAGATATTGCTAGATGCGTATCTTTTTGTTTGGTCTGTCAGAAAGCAAAGATCGAGCATCAAAGGCCATCTTGACTGTTACAACCCTTGACTATTCCCGAATAGAAATTGGATAGTATTGCCATGGACTTTGTTGTCAGATTGCCAAGAACTAGAAGATGATATGATTCAATATGGGTAATTGTGGATCGACTTACAAAGTCAGTGTTAACCATGGCAACCATCACCTAAGAGGGGGGTGAATTGAGTGATTACAAATTTTAATGCAACTTTGAGAAATTAAGCATTTTGAATAACTCAATTAATAAATGCAGCGGAATAAGTTTAACAAAGGTGCAACTATTAGTGATTTCACAAATACCACTTAGGATATATGATGAATTAAACAAATAAGCTAGATATCAAGTTCATAAAATCAAATCACCAAGATGACAAGATATGCAATAGATAAGTATACTACACTAAATACTGAAATTAAAGAGTATAGGTAAGAGAGAATCAAACTCAAGAATTTATCCTGGTTCAGCCACTAACCACTTGTGGCCTACATCCAGTCCTCAAGCTTAACTTGAGATTTTCTTCATTATCTCCTAGACTTCACCGGTGCTAGGAAAATCTTTGTACAAATAAGAGTACTCCTCACACCTTGGGATACCTCACCCTTGTGTTAGAGCCTCTAATTCTTCAAGCTTCATAGGTGCTTGATGACTTTTACAATCAGGAGTACTCATAACACCTTTGGGATACCTCACCCTTTGTGTTTGAGTCTTACTACAAGGGATACCTCACCCTTTTCTTTCTTGAGGGATACCTCACCCTCTTACAATGATTTCAAGGTGAATAGAAAGAATAGAAACTCTTACAAGAGTAGATATACAACTTGAAGAACAAAGTATGGATGATAGAAAACTCTCTCAAGAGTGGATAATACAAATTGAAGAACAAAGGAATAGAATGATTTTGCAATAAAGAGCTCAAAATATGATTTTGGTGATTCAAGGATCAAATCAAGTGTTCAAGAGGTGTATAAGCTTCATACAACACTTATATATAGAGCCCAAGTGATAAAATAGCTGTTGGTAGTGTTTAGAAATGATTTTTTATGAAAACTAGCCATTTATAGCCGTTAGAAACGTTTCTGGGCACTTGGTAATTGATTACAAACTTCTGGTAATCGATTACATGGCTTCTGTCATTGTTGTAATCGATTACAGGACTTGTGTAATCGATTACAGCTTTTCTGGTTTTGAAAGCTGACTTTAAAATGTCATAACTTCTTCATTTCTTATCCGATTAAAGCAAATGACCAGTCATTGGAAAGATCTTTGAGTCTATTTTCAAGTGAAATAAGTTTCACAACAAAATTCAAAGTATTTTGAGAGTTAGGATCAAAAGAGTGACCAAAGATCAGTTTTTCAAAACTTAAACTTGACTATATTTCATAGTTTAAAGCAAATGGTCATAACTTCTTCATTTCTTATCCGTTTAGAGTAGATGACTATTCATTGGAAAGATATTTGAGTCTATTTTCATATGAAATAAGTTTCATAACAAAACTCAAAGTATTTTGAAAGTTATGATTAAAATAGTAACTGAATGTTAGTTTTGCAAAACACAAACTTGGCTATTTTTCAAAGGTTTGAACTAGCACCAAGACTAACTTTCCAAAAACAGTTTGTTGGGCATTAAAACATGTAAGAAACACTTTTTCAAGATGTTAAAACATATTTGAGCTTAGTGTGATTCCTTTTTACCTTTACACAAGATCTAAGTCCTATAAGCTATTATTGAAGAACCTTGGGACTTGATCTTTTGCCATCATCAATTCTTGATGTAATCCAAGCTTCCAAAAATTTCTTCTCTTCAAATCTTGTAAATTGCTTGGAACATCTTTATCATTCTCATTCTTCTTGAGTTGAGCATGATTGTGATCTTTTGCTTTCTTGTTGCAATGCTCACTCTTAATACTTGGACTATCCTACAAAGTATTACTCACTTAACACAAGCATAGTTAGTCCAAATTCATAACTCAATATATTCATATGCACGATACAATATATATCTCATTAAGCCCATCTATGTAACATGATTAATATTCCTTTTGTAATGCATTTGTCATCTATAAAGCACATCTATCAAGCATAAGCATCATTCTTTTTTTCTTGTATTTGTCATCATCAAAACTTAACATATTAAACCATTAGGGCAAATTTGGATGGTTGGATGGTTGGATGGTCAAGGAACAAGCTTGGCCGAAAATGGCTTCAAGGAAGCTTCAATGGTGTTTAGGGTTTTTGGAAGAGAGAGAAGAGAGAAAAGCATGAAAGATGAAGTGGTATTTTGGTCTCCTAACCCTACATGGCCGTAGACTTCATGCATGCAAGGTGGCCAAATGGTTGGCTTCATCCAAGCCATGGAATGCATCAAAGGCTAGGATTAAAACTTGCTTAACAAGCTTGTCTCCTATTGGTTGATTATTGATGACTCACAAGCCTAATCACACTGTTCATTAATTACCAGCTTAGTCAGCTAGCTGAGTCAGCTTGTTCTGGAAAATTCTACTACTAATGATGATTAATTAAGCTACTAATCTAACCATTCTGCTAATTGTGGGTCCCGCAAAACGTTTCTGGGTCCACTGTCATTTTATTATACTGACTAATAAAATAATATTATAATATTATAAAATTATTTTATTTGATCAAATCCTAAAAATTAAAAGATTATTTATCATTTTCATCAATTCAGAATCGGGTTTAGTAAGATCCCCCAATTCTAAATAATAAAATAAGATTTCCCGGTCCGAAAAAATATTATTTTTCTGCATGATTCTCGGAGCAAATCACACAAAAAGTCCATATAAAATCACTTGGACGTAAGTAATATTGGACATTAAATCAAGTAGAAAACAATTAAAAACAAAAAAAACAAAGTTAAAAACAAGACGTTAGGGACGTAATGGTCATTTTCCCATTTTTTCCCACAACGTAGCTAATCATCCAAAAAGTTCAAATAAAATTACAGACAGTATTAATTGTCTCTATATCTTCCAGAAAAATTAAAATAGTAGCTCGGAAAAACTTTTATTTTACCGTCTCGAAACAAATTACGTAAAAAGACTAAATAAAATTTGAGCCTGTATAAACGTATTTGTGTTTCATGCAGAAATCGAGAAACAGTAAAATAGGGACACAACGGTCATTCACACAAAAACTTGAAAAACAGCAAATAGTACATTCAGAATATTTTCTAAAAATTAGGGTGTTACAACTCTCCCCAACAAATAAAAGTTTCGTCCTCGAAATTCGCTGTTCCTCAAAACAAATGAGGATACTGATCCTTCATTTGATCTTCCAGCTCCCAGGTAGCTTCACCCGTCACATCATTCCATATGACCTTCACTAGCTCGATCATTTTCCCTCGAAGTTGCTTTACCTTTCTGTCCTCAATTCTGACAGGTAAAGTTTCATAAGTCAAATTCTCCTTCAGCTGCACTTCATCCGGGTCAGATAAATTTAAAAATGATAGAAACATGTTTATTATCTATAACATGTGTCGGATCTGGTATATACTTTCGTAGCTGAGACACATGAAATACGTCATGCAGATTCGATAGAAACGACGGCATAGCGATCTGATATGCTACAGGACTTATACGTCGGATAATCTGATACGGTCCAATGAACTTAGGAGTAAGTTTCTTAGACTTAATAACTCTTCCGACACCAGTCGTAGGAGTAACTCTTAGAAACACATGCTCACCCTCCTCAAATTCAAGAGGTCGTCTTCGTTTATCCGCATAACTTTTTTCATTTAAAAATCTCATTGCTTTGTGTCGTCTTCATCTTCTCTTGTATCATCTTTACCTTTTCTGTAGTTTGTTGTACAAGATCGGGTCCAACAGTCATACTTTCCCCATCTTGATACCAACACAACGGAGTTCGACATCGTCTTCCATACAATGCCTCATAAGGTGTCATCCCTATACTTGAGTGAAAGCTATTGTTGTAGGTGAATTCTATCAAAGATAAAAATTCATCCCAACTTCCTCATTGTTCTAAAACACAAGCACGCAACAGATCTTCCAAAGAGGTCGTTTCGTATAGTTCTTTCTCATCGATCATGTTGTCTGCGGATGATACGCTGAACTCAGTCGTAACTTAGTTCCCATAGCTTCTTGCAAACTTTGCCAAAATCTTGACGTAAACCTCGGATCTCGATCAGAAACTATACATGTAGGTACACCATGTAATCTGACAATTTCACTGATGTACAACTGGGTTAATCTTTCCAATGAATATTTAATATTAATTGGTAAGAAATGAGCCGATTTCGTAAGCCTATCGACTATAACCCATATCGAATCATGACCTTTCCTTGTCTTTGGCAAACCAATAACGAAATCCATCGATATACTATCCCATTTCCATTCTGGAATCGATAATGGTTGCAACATTCCAGCTGGTCTTTGATGTTCCACTTTCGCCTTTTGACAGACTAGACAAGTTGACACGCACCTAATAATATCACTCTTCAATCCATGCCACCAGAATAACTTCTTCAAGTCCTGGTACATCTTTGTTATACCTGGATGCATACTCAATAGACTAGTATGGGCATGTTCCACAATATATCGCCTCAGTTCCCGGTCACGAGGAACACAAACTCTACCCCGAAACCTCAGAATTCCATCAGTTCCTTCTTTGAACTCTATTGTCTCGTCTTGCTTTATTTGTTCCCTTATTCCTTGCAAAAACTTATCGGCATTCTGTTTTTCCCTTATGTCTTCCATCAGCTCGCTCGAGACAGTAACCATGTTAACACAGATCCTCCCCGATTTTAACTCAACAAATGACCATTCATCTCTAAACTGTTCAATGAGCTCCTTTTCCTTGATCATCAGAGCAGAAGCACTGATAATCTTTCTACTTAAGGCATCAGCCACGACATTCGCCTTACCAGGGTGGTACAACAGTTGAAAATCATAATCTTTCAGGAATTCTAACCATCTCTGCTGCCTCATGTTCAGCTCCTTCTGATCATACAAGTACTTCAAGCTCTTGTGATCACTGAAAATGTTGAACGTTGCTCCATAGAGAAAATGTCTCCATATCTTTAGAGCAAAAACCACAGCGGCCAATTCCAAATCGTGCGTTGGATAATTCCTCTCATGAACCTTCAATTGTCGAGAAGCATACGCCACAACGTTCCTATCTTGCATCAATACGCATCCTAACCCTTGATAAGAAGCGTCGCAATACACATCAAAAGATTTCGTTGAATCTGGTAGAATCAACACCGGTGCAGTTGTTAATCTCTTCTTTAACTCTTGAAAACTGGCTTCACGTTCTTCCGTCCATTCAAAAGCTTGATTTTTTCTCGTAAGCTGCGTAAGTGGTCCAACAATCTTCGAAAAACCCTCGATAAACCTCCGGTAATATCCAGCAAGTCTAACAAAACTTCGAACTTCTGTTAACGTCTTAGGTCTTTCCCACTGTAAAACAGTCTCCACTTTTGATGGGTCCACCGCAATACCTTCTTTAGAAATTACGTGACCAAGAAATTGGACTTCTTCCAACCAGAACTCACACTTAGCCAATTTCGCATACAGCTGCTTCTCTCTCAAAATCCGAAGGACAATACCCAGATGTTCAGCATGCTCTTCCTTGGATTGAGAATAGATCAGAATGTCATCGATAAAGACAACAACAAATCTGTCTAAATAAGGACGAAATATCCTGTTCATATAATCCATAAATATGGCAGGAGCATTCGTCACCCTGAATGGCATTACTTGATACTCATAATGTCCATAACGAGTTCGAAAAGCAGTTTTCGGCACATCTTCCCCTTTTACACGAATCTGATGATAACCAGATCTCAGGTCTATCTTGGAAAATATCACAGCTCCTTTCAACTGATCCATCAAGTCGTCAATTCTTGGAAGCGGATATTTATTCTTGATAGTCACCTTGTTCAGCTGACGATAATCCACACAAAGCCGAGACGTTCCGTCCTTCTTCTTGACCAAAAGCACTGGCGCACCCCATGGTGAAACACTAGGTCGCACAAACTCTTTCTCTAACAGCTCCACCAATTGCTTCTTTAACTCCTCCAATTCCACTGGCGACATACGATACGGTGCAATTGAGATAGGACCTGTTCTTGGTACTAAATCAATTGAGAACTCGATCTCCCTCTTAGGTGGCAAACCAGGTACGTCATCAGGAAACTCGTTGACAACAGGAATAGTATTCACATCCTTCTCATTCTTAACTTCTAGAGAAGACAATACCATATATCCCTGCGCTCCACCTCTTAACAAAGACTTGACCTTAACAGCAGTTAAGAATCCAGACTCCTCTTCCTTAGGAAAAACTATGGTTTTACTTGCACAGTCTATAAGGATATGGTTAGAACATAACCAGTCCATCCCTAATATTACATCTATCTCAATAAGAGGCAAACAAATCAAGTTGATCATAAACAAACGGCCCTTCACAACAATAGGACAATCCAAACAGATCTTAGATGTAACAACAGGTTTAGCAGTTGGCGTAGATACACTCAATTTAACATTCAGAGAAGACACAGGCAACTTCAATCTTTCCACACAATCATAGGAAATAAATGAGTGTGTAGCACCAGAATCATACAATACAGTCAGAAGATTACCTCCAATGTCTCCTTCTCCCTGAATAAGATCATCAGACTTAGAAACCTCAGATCCCATCATTGTATATACTCGTCCTCCTGACCTTGGTTGAACACTTCCAGATTTTTGTTGATTAGCTTTAACATACCGAACAACAGGTTTCTTCTCTGGTCGAGTACAATCTTTCGACATATGCCCAGGCGTCACAGTTAAAACAGACTGTCCCCTTGATTGTACAATCTGGAGATATATGGTCCTTCTTACCACACTTAAAACACGTTGGCGTAAACACCACCTTCTGCCCAGTTCCACTACCACTTGCACCTCCACTAACCGATGGTCGTTGAGATTGAGTTCCTGTTGGTCTGGAATACAGTTCACGCTGAAACTGATTCGTATTGCTACCTCCACCTCTCTGAAACCTTGTCGGCCCAAAATTACGATTCCTCTGATCTCTAGATGGCTCCAACTCCTCAAGTCGAGCACAAGCATCCACCAAAGCATGAAACTGAGTCATTCTCAAGGATACCACTCCTCATTTTAGTTCCACCCTTAAACCTGATTCAAACTTCCGACATCTCCACACATCGTCTTGCCGTGTCTGAGCATAATCTGAGAATTGAGACAAACTCTCAAATTTTGTGGCATACTCATTCACCGTCATATTCCCCTGTCGCAAACCAAGAAATTCCATTTCTTTGGCATGCCTAACACTCGCAGGAAAATACTTATCCAGAAAAACATTAGAAAACACTTCCCATGTGATTTCAGTCCCTTCAGCTTGCAATACTCGGTGGGTTCCTCTCCACCAATGTTCTGCATCTTCTCTCAGCATGAAAACAGCATAAGTCACCTTCTTATCGTCTACGCATCTCATTCTTTCAAAAATCCTCTCCAAATCTTGCATCCACTGACTTGCTTTCTCCGGATCAACCTCGCCTCTAAACTGTGGCGGATTATGACGCCTAAACTCAGCCAAATTTAGGGCATCAGCAGTAGCATCTTCTTTGTTGAGTTGCTCTCTCGATTTTTTGCCGAGTAATCACTTGACCATCCATTGCATAGCCTCAGCAGCCGCAATCATAGGGTCCACATCCCGATTCACATTAGCACGTCCTCTACCTCGTCCAGACATCTTCAAACAGAACAAAACAAAATTAGATACATCCTTTTAGATACATCCGAAAGGATATAAATCACAGAGAATCACACAGCACAAACAAAAACGGACCCAACCACACCCCCAAAAGACTCTAACTTGGGCTTGATACCAACTAATGTAACACCCCTTTGGGGATGCCACACATATAAAGAAAAATAAAATAAATAAATAAAATCTACCCAAGTTATAAACCATTCATTATATAATAATATGGGTCGTAAAGTAATTCCTGATAAAGAGATTATTAAAAATAAAATATTTCAGAAAACATAAAATAAACAGAACGACACCACTCATAATATACATATGTTCTAAGTTATAAGTTATACAAATAATTTACAACTATAATTACAAATATTTATACAAAAATAGTAAATAAAAATAGTAAAAGAGTCAATATATATACATCCATACACAGATGCGCCCAAAAAAAACATCAAACATATTTACTCCTCTGAAGGATCACTCTCAACATGAAAATGATCATCAGGAGACAAATATCCTGGATGTCTCGACTCTCGGCGATAATGAGATCACGCCGTCGATACGAGTGTCATCTCACTAGGCTCAGTGGATATCCCACCCCAATGACGCCTAATGGATAAAGGTAACTCTAAATGTAGAAACACTGTCGTAGTCATGATCGGCGCTCCATCAAACCGATGACGTAAGGTCACTGTCATCCGTCCTGCATACGTCACCGAGTCTCTATCTCCTCTCATGTGCCACGAAAGCGATCCACCGTGAAACTCCTGAGTCACGAAACCTAAAAATCCGGGTACCGCCATACCAAAACTAATCAATCCAATGGGTATGGATGATCAGATGGTTCTTGATCGTCAAACTGGTCGTCGGCTAGCTGATCTTCCTCCTCCTCGGGGTACAAGACCTTAAGAGGCGGTTCCTCTTCTTCTTCCTCAAACTCTTTATCGCATAAAATAAATATACAGGAAACACATACAATAAAGAGGTAAGACAATCTAAAATCATCACAAACATGGCCAATAAGAAGACGACAAACAACAGATATACAGTTCATGAAATATGAAAAGCTATAACATTAATAAGTAACAGAGTAGTGCAAAGATTCAAAAAGATGCAAATATTCCAACAATATACCATCACAGATAAAATAAAATAAGAAACAAATGATACAATACAACAATAGATAAAACAAATACAAGTAAACAAATGAATCAATATCAATATAATAAACAGATAATACAAAATAAATAGATAAGACAAAATAAATAAATAGATAGATCCCAATAAATAAATATAAAACACACCCTACTCCATGGAGCTAAAAACACACAAAGATATCAGAGAGAATGACTCGTAAAAATCTATTAGTACCACGGCTGCCCAACCAACTATTGCGCTGTCACACGTTGCGTCTATAGCCCCACGACACAGGAATCCATCATCCAGGCGTGGTGTAGTTCACGGTCTCACGTTGTGGCACTACAGGCAAATGTACTACTAGACTTTACAAATCTCGATTAAATATAGTGCGTGTCGAGTCCATTAGTGTGCTATCGGTTTACCACGGCCCAGCGGAGCTACCAACTGTCCACATATGGGATACCGTACACTAACGTCTCCAAGTTCATTAGAACAATGAACCACACTACGTTTATCGCATCGACAACATGATGTGATTCGTCTCATCAACCAATCCACCAAAAATTTGGCATAAACACAGTACATAATTCCAAAAATATAAAATTATGAAAATGCCCTCAAGATAATAATATGCCCTCAATGGCAGAAAAATAGAAAGCCTGTACGGGTTCACATTTTCCCGACAGCGAAAAATAAATACAGTAACAGTCAATCGCGTAGAAATTTTATCGCGTTTTCACAATCTCGTCATTTTTATAAACGTTTTGAAATCGCGTAAGTATATTTTTCTGTTTTCAAAATCGCGTAGGATTTTTAATACGTTTTCTCAATCGCGTAAGATTTTTAAATCATTTTCTTGACCGAATTCCTTAAAATTTACTGTTTAAATAAACAGAAATAATAAATAATAGTTTTAAGCTACGTATAATATTTTTCATACCGTATACTGTCTTTTGGACATCTTTTCTATCTTATTTATCCGTTTTTACTAAAAATTGACAGTATTTTGCTTAGAAAATTATATTAATGGTTTTCTAATTTTACCGTAAAAATTCTATTTATTGAATTTTTAAACCATACAATTAATCCTTTTGAAAACTACTAACATGCTTCAAAATACAGCATGAGCTATATGTTAGAAATTTTTGAAAGTTACTGTATTTCATTTCCAATAACAAAATCATTAGTTCTAAGTTCTCAAACTTATTTTCTAATTGATTCTTTTCTTTAAAACTCATTTTAGAAAAATTCTTTTTAACCCATATTGCATCCTTAGACTTAGAAAAGGTTTGGATTTAATTTTAGAAACCATGGATACTTGGTTTGGCATGCTGGCCGAATTTCCTAAATATTTTGAAATTGATTTCTAAATTATTTCTCATCTTCTAACTATATGTCAAACTTATTATATTGTCTAAATTCATTTAACTATTGTTTTAGAAAATGGTTTTTGAAATCAACACATTCATTTTAGGCATGTTGGCCGAAAATACTAAGTCTTACCATTTGATTTCTAAATTCATTTTTCATGATCTAAACAACTTGAAACCTTCTTAATTCTCCTAGGTTAATTAAATTACCTTTTAAGAAAATTAAGAGAACATTTTGGTTCTCCATTTGTTAGTGGCCGTGAGCCTCATGGATGTGTTCTTTGGAACACACATGCATTTCCTTGACATGTTATTCACATCCTATACATTATCATGCAATTCTATACTTTATCATGCAATTCTAACACATGCAATATTATCAAAGCTTATAGACATGCAAATTAAAGCTAATAGACATGCAAAATTATTACAATCACCAAACAAAGAAAGCTACTAACAAACACCACATAACTACTAACAAACACAAAAATTAACAAATACACACATAATAACCACATCACCACCGAATCCTTATGGATTCTACAAACACCACAAATTACTCCATCTTCTTACCACCACCAAGGGATGATAAGATTAGTCTTCCTCTTACCTTAAATGAAGACAAATGGATTTCTTTCACTCCTCCTAGGGTTCGGTTTTCTCCACCAAAGTACCTAGCAACTCAAACGAAAATCTACAAGTTACTAACCATGAAAAAGAACCTAAACCATGGATAAATCATGGCTTAGAACTTTGAAAAAGAAGAGAGAAAAGAAAAACATGAGATTTCACCTTCTAGGTAAAATTTTCAAGATTGGTTTCCAAGCTCCAAATGGAAGATTTTGAAGAAATTCTCAACTAGAGATGTTCTTAGGATTGTGTTTAGGTTTAGAAAAGTTGGTTAGATGAAAATTTGGATGGTTGGATGGTTGGATGGTCAAGGAACAAGCTTGGCCGAAAATGGCTTCAAGGAAGCTTCAATGGTGTTTAGGGTTTTTGGAAGAGAGAGAAGAGAGAAAAGCATGAAAGATGAAGTGGTATTTTGGTCTCCTAACCCTACATGGCCATAGACTTCATGCATGCAAGGTGGCCAAATGGTTGGCTTCATCCAAGCCATGGAATGCATCAAAGGCTAGGATTAAAACTTGCTTAACAAGCTTGTCTCCTATTGGTTGATTATTGATGACTCACAAGCCTAATCACACTGTTCATTAATTACCAGCTTAGTCAGCTAGCTGAGTCAGCTTGTTCTGGAAAATTCTACTGCTAATGATGATTAATTAAGCTACTAATCTAACCATTCTGCTAATTGTGGGTCCCGCAAAACGTTTCGGGTCCCTTTGTCATTTTATTATATCGACTAATAAAATAATATTATAATATTATAAAATTATTTTATTTGATACCAAATCCTAAAAATTAAAAGATTATTTATGTCTCATTCAGAATCGGGTTTAGTAAGATCCCCCAATTCTAAATAATAAAATAAGATTTCCCCGCCCGAAAAATATTATTTTCCGCCTCGAGCAAATCACACAAAAAGTCCATATAAAATCACGAGATAGTAATATTGGACATTAAATCAAGTAGAAAACAATTAAAAACAGCAAAAACAGCAAAAACAGCACGTTCGGGACGTAATGGTCATTTTTCCATTTTTTCCCACAACGTAGCTAATCATCCAAAAAGTTCAAATAAAATTACAGACAGTATTAATTGTCTCTATATCTTCCGAGAAAAATTAAAACAGAGAGTTTCGGAAAAACTTTTATTTTCGTCTCGAAACAAATTACGTAAAAAGACTAAATAAAATTTGAGCCTATATAAACGTATTTGTGTTTCATGCAGAAATCGAGAAACAGTAAAATAGGGACACAACGGTCATTCACACAAAAACTTGAAAAACAGCAAACAGTACATTCGGAATATTTTCTAAAAATTGGGGTGTTACACCAATGGGCTTTGGAAGCATTCTTCTTGATGATTCCTCTTTCTTTTGACCAATTAGTCCATCCTTTTGAGAAACTTTCTGCATAATTGAGACACTAGGAGGACATTTTGGTACCCACTTCATCTTGGGTCCTTGAATGTTAGTACTAAGGCCTTTAAAGTCTTTAGGAACCCATACCATACTATTTCTCATATAAGTATTTCTTCTATAATTGCATAAATGAGAAATATGTCCTAGATGACCACAGAAATTACAAATAATTGAATTCAATGATGGCTTGGTCCTTTGAAGATCATTTTTGAAAAACTTGAGCCTTTGGCTGTTATTACATTCTATGTTATTTTTGCCAAAAGCCTTACTTGAAATTCCATGTGGAGTAACATCAATTTCATTCTTATTAACAAACATGGAATGTGAGCAATTAGAATCATTAGCTTTGACAAATTTGGAATATAAGTCCTCAACATGATTTTCTAAATCAATACACTTTTCACAAGAAGTTGAGATTTCACATTTCAAAGACATTTCCTCATCAAGAAAAGCATATTCATTTTTCAAAGACTTAATATCATTTTCAATGGAGGAAATGTTTTCCAAACAAGATAAGTTTTTATTTTCTAAAATTAACAAGCCATCATATATTTCATCATATGCACATTGTAGCTCATAATAAGAAGGACTATAATTTAGTTTAGCATCATTTACCTCAAAGTCCTTTTTAGCCATATAGGAAGTAATCTCAATTTGTAGCATGCTTGGCTCTTTGAGGAAATCATCATCTTTCTCATTGTTGTCCATCAAGCATTCAAGAACATCATTTTTCTCAATTTTGTTTTGCTTTGCCTCTTCTTCAAATTGAGAACCATCATCACCAAGAGGCATTGAGCTCATTTTCTTGCTTTGAACATGTTCTTGAGGACATTTTTCAATGTTGTCTTCCTCTAGAGGTTTTTGCTCTTCGTGCTCTCTATATACAACTTTATGCAAGAAATCATTGTGAGCAAGATAAATAGAATTAAGAGCATCCCATATATCTTTAGCACTAGAGCAACTCTTAATTTTAGCATAAGCATCATCATTTAAACTATTTCTTAAGATTTGCATTGCTCTAATGTTCAAGGAAAAATATTTCTTAATATAGGCATTCCAATAATGTTTTGATTTGTAAGTAAATCCATCAAGTACAATATCCCATAAATCAAGATCAATAGATTGCATATAAATTTCTATTCTAGCTTTCCAATAAACAAAATTCACACCATAAAAAAATGGTGGTTTATCAATTTCAAAACTATTCATTTTGAAAAGCTTTTAAAGGTTGCTAACAAATAAGGATCTTTAACTCCAAGCGGTTAAGCTTTTACCAGAGCATGAAGCTCTGATACCACTTGTTAACCATGGCAACCATCACCCAAGAGGGGGGTGAATTGGGTGATTACAAATTTTAATGCAACTTTGAGAAATTAAGCATTTTGAATAACTCAATTAATAAATGCAGCGGAATAAGTTTAACAAAGGTGCAACTATTAGTGATTTCACAAATACCACTTGGGATATATGATGAATTAAACAAATAAGCTAGATATCAAGTTCATAGAATCAAATCACTAAG
The DNA here is from genome assembly GCA_029884605.1 of Ormosia emarginata. Lineage (NCBI taxonomy): Eukaryota > Viridiplantae > Streptophyta > Magnoliopsida > Fabales > Fabaceae > Ormosia > Ormosia emarginata. Next base: position 2,223,558 of record JAQQTP010000074.1, read on the forward strand.
ATGACAAGATATGCAATAGATAAGTATACTACACTAAATACTGAAATTAAAGAGTATAGGTAAGAGAGAATCAAACTCAAGAATTTATCCTGGTTCAGCCACTAACCACTTGTGACCTACATCCAGTCCCCAAGCTTAACTTGAGATTTTCTTCATTATCTCCTAGACTTCACCGGTGCTAGGAAAACCTTTGTACAAATAAGAGTACTCCTCACACCTTGGGATACCTCACCCTTGTGCTAGAGCCTCTAATTCTTCAAGCTTCACAGGTGCTTGATGACTTTTACAATCAGGAGTACTCACAACACCTTTGGGATACCTCACCCTCTTACAATGATTTCAAGGTGAATAGAAAGAATAGAAACTCTCACAAGAGTAGATATACAACTTGAAGAACAAAGTATGGATGATAGAAAACTCTCTCAAGAGTGGATAATACAAATTGAAGAACAAAGGAATAGAATGATTTTGCAATAAAGAGCTCAAAATATGATTTTGGTGATTCAAGGATCAAATCAAGTGTTCAAGAGGTGTATAAGCTTCATACAACACTTATATATAGAGCCCAAGTGATAAAATAGTTGTTGGTAGTGTTTAGAAATGATTTTTTATGAAAACTAGCCGTTTATAGCCGTTAGAAATGTTTCTGGGCACTTAGTAATCGATTACACACTTCTGGTAATCGATTACAAGGCTTCTGTCATTGTTGTAATCGATTACAGGACTTGTGTAATCGATTACAACTTTTCTGGTTTTGAAAGCTGACTTTAAAATGTCATAACTTCTTCATTTCTTATCCGATTAAAGCAAATGACCAGTCATTGGAAAGATCTTTGAGTCTATTTTCAAGTGAAATAAGTTTCACAACAAAACTCAAAGTATTTTGAGAGTTATGATCAAAAGAGTGACTAAAGATCAGTTTTCAAAACTCAAACTTGACTATATTTCATAGTTTAAAGCAAATGGTCATAACTTCTTCATTTCTTATTCGTTTAAAGTAAATGGCCATTCATTGGAAAGATATTTGAGTCTATTTTCATATGAAATAAGTTTTATAACAAAACTCAAAGTATTTTGAAAGTTATGATTAAAATAGTAACTGAATGTTAGTTTTGCAAAACACAAACTTGGCTATTTTTCAAAGGTTTGAACTAGCACCAAGACTAACTTTCCAAAAACAGTTTGTTGGGCATTAAAACATGTAAGAAACACTTTTTCAAGATGTTAAAACATATTTGAGCTTAGTGTGATTCCTTTTTACCTTTACACAAGATCTAGGTCCTATAAGCTATTATTGAAGAACCTTGGGACTTGATCTTTTGCCATCATCAATTCTTGATGTAATCCAAGCTTCCAAAAATTTCTTCTCTTCAAATCTTGTAAATTGCTTGGAACATCTTTATCATTCTCATTCTTCTTGAGTTGAGCATGATTGTGATCTTTTGCTTTCTTGTTGCAATGCTCACTCTTAATACTTGGACTATCCTACAAAGTATTACTCACTTAACACAAGCATAGTTAGTCCAAATTCATAACTCAATATATTCATATGCATGATACAATATATATCTCATTAAGCACATCTATGTAACATGATTAATATTCTTTTTGTAATGCATTTGTCATCTATAAAGCACATCTATCAAGCATAAGCATCATTCTTTTTTTCTTGTATTTGTCATCATCAAAACTTAACATATTAAACAATTAGGGCAAACCTATTTGTCATCTTAGAAAGTTTCTTCATTTTCCATCTTCACCTCCATTGTCATCCAAGACAAAGCTTCAAGCTTGAAGGTAAAGTTTTCATTTTTCTTCTTCTTTCTCTTCATTTTCGTGCTCCATGGTCTCTTTGATGACCATGGATCTCTTCTTTTTTAACTCTTCATGTTGATTCATTGTCTTGAAATTCCTAGGGTTTTGGAAGCTCAAAACCAAAACTACCAAGAAGCAAGGAGGAGATCCTTTTTGTGTTCTTCCTTTAGGTAAGAGGGAGACCACTCACTTCAACCATTTTGGTGGTGAGGGAACCCTTGTTTGCTTACTTTGTTTGGTGATTTTGTGTGTTTATGTATACTTGAAATTTAATTTATGCTTAATGGATGATCTTAAATGTATTGGATGTGTTGAAAATTGTTGATGGTGTTAGGGTTATTAAATGAAAAATTTGGAGTTTCCTATCCTAATGCTATGTCACGGTTTTGAATAGAAATTAGGGATTTAAATTGGTTTTTGTATATAATGAAATAAAGTTTATGTGATTAAAGGTTGAATGATAATACTAATATTGATGAATGGAAAATATTAAGGGTTTAATACCCTAGGGTGAGGCCATGGTTTTGATCTTGAAAATTGAGAGATTGGATTGGTTTTGTGTAAACTAAAATTTAAGTGATTAGATGTTGATTGGTTAAGGCATAAAATAGAAAGAAATTGAAACTTTGGTGGCTTAGGGAGGTCACGGTTTTAGAGAGAAAATTTTGAGGTAAAATGATGCACCTTTGGAGATTAGGAATTTAGAGACTTGCATAATCCATAATCAAGTGAAAGAATTAAATTGAGAAATGATTTTTGAGAGTGCCACAGTTTTGGTGGGCTATTCAACTAAAATTTTCATAATTGACCAAAGCTTAAGACTTTGAAATGTGAGGATCCATAATATGGACTTATGGTAATTGATGAACTATAGATATAAATTGATGTGGGAAATTGATTTGATGTTATTGTGGACCCTATGTGGGCTAAGTACTTATTGACTGTGTACTTGAAAAATGATTATATATGCCATTGTGGTATGCTCATGATGAATACATCTTTGATAAACATATGTGATGTACATGGCATGTAACGCCCCTTTTTTCTTATCCAATACTCGCGAAGAAGGAACATCACACTATTATATTTATATAATCGTAAAAACATAAGGTAAGATTATACTGCAGAAAATAGTACTTGGTTTGAATTTCCATAAAACTCGGTGTATTAATGCTAGTTTAATTTATCTTAAAACTTTCGCCATACTCTTATTATATTATCATTATTGTATATTTTTTTTTGTGTAAGTCATTGTAAGTAGTACAATAGTAAATTAGAAAAAAATCCCTGTTGTAGCGAAACTTCAAACACTGAATAGTTATAATACAGTCAACAGAAATTAAACCATACATCGGAACTACATTATCATAATTATACGTACAAGCCTATATTAATTACATTTCCAAAATGTACACAAAAAGCACAATATGTACCTAACCAAAGAGATACAAATACATATATACCCATCAATCCAATAATACGTCAGACTCCCACAAAAATAAACGGACAACCATCAGTAGCCATCGATAAAAAAAACAGTCCCTAAGACTGACGAGAACGAGAAGGAATCGTAGATAGGTCCTCCTTAAGGTCCTCATTGTCCGATGAGACATCCATCGGAACGATGAAACAATGGGCAGGAGCCCAAGCAGTGGACAAGAAAGAGTCGTCACGTGAGCTATAGTACATATCCGCCCACATGTCTCTCACAGGCAGGTAAAATTCCAGCCATACAAAGGCATGGAAATAAAAAATAGAAGCATCATAACGTCCCCGGGCTAAGGACACTGTCAACTCGCCATGGTATACACAACGATTAGTCTGCACGTTGATATGCCAGCAATCCGGACCACCATGAAAATTGATCCGCACGTAACGAAAGAATCCACAGGGGCGAAATGACATCCTCAGCAGCCTCGATCTCAGTCAAGATACGGCCAGAAACCCTGAAACTCAGTGGTTTCCTTGTCCTCCTCACGAATGTCTTCGGGCAATCATAGGGTGATACATAATGGCAGAATATACAGTAAAGAGGTGAGATACTCGTCATTCATTACCAATAATAGCAGCAAGAAACTAAACGGCGTTGAACGCCTAAATAGAACACAGTTTATACATTTAAGCACCACAATATTAAAATTTTACAGTGAAAGTAGAATAACAACATTTAAATAATAGAGATACCATCAACAGTCAACAGTTCAAGTACCCAACAATTGTTACAGAAATACTAGTAAGCATGCTTCACAGATAATAATGCTCATGCTCATGAGTTATGCAACTGACAGCTCATAATGCAAAAGTGTCTCAAAAACCTACTCCATGGAGCTAGACATAAACAATTTCAGAGTGAATGATCAAGGAGTAATACCAGTATATCGTTAGCCTCATAAAATATAGTGTTATTTCATAAAAATGTTTGCGCAATGGCTTATACATGGTACCTCGACAGTTGATCGCAATATAGGACAGCGTCTCAGACAGGATCGTCGGTGTGTCGCATTGGTCTATCCCACGGCCCCAGTGGAGCTACCACTGTAACACCCTCCTTAGGGCATCACATTTCCGACTCCCGGCTCATAATCTAAAAATCAATTCGTAAAAGGTTTGAGTTATGAAAATATGGGTTTCAAAATTACTTCTTTACTGAAACGTAAATTTATTGAAAATATTAGGTAATATTAAAAATCATATTTCAACTATTCATTATGCAATATTGACACTAATTAATATTTCACAATTTAAAGAGAAATATAAAATTAACAGACTCTTTTTTTTTAATAGTAGCAAACTCTATAAGGGGTCCTACTTAATAGCACGGTACAACACTAACGAGAAACTTTAACATACTTATTCCTTTTTCTGTCCATCTTGATGCATCAGACATCTGTTCCTTTGTCAACACTACACACCTTCGAGTCCTAAATGTCCACTCCTTATTGTTGTCACCAATCTCAGAGTATCCATCGCCCGTTATGTCTAAGACAACTCGATCCTTCTATTATTTGATTTTAACAGTATAGACACAGCAAAACAACATAACAAAGAGGTGAGATCACCTACACCAATACCAACATGGCAGCACAGAGATAACACAAACAGCATATCATACAGATAGATCATATCACATTTATGATCATGTCATCAACATTAATCAACTATCATCATCCAATTATTCAAAACAATTGTTATAGCCAATATTCCTCAATTAATATATCACACAGATATAAATGTACTCATATAATGCATGTGCATTTAGACTCAATGTTCTTACTCCATGGAGCTAAACTCAGGTCAGAGAAATGATCGAAAAGATCTGTCGGTACCACATGCCTCAGACCACGTGCTATAATCCTCATTTTGATTTTGCACATCTAGCATATACACGATAGTCTTTATCAGATCTTGAATAAGAATAGTGTCTCGGTCAGGATCATCGGTGTGTTGCATCGGTCTAACCTACGGGAAGAAGCGCGACCAACTACCCATGTAAGCAACCCACACCCCGATGCCCCCAAGGTCAACAAGTGACTTACACTATGCATATCGCACCCACTCAAGAGGTGTGTTTCTCCTAGGCAATCAACCATATCCAGTCCTCATCGGACCATTCCAATGCATGTATAATGCACCAAATACCAATCACAGGTATAATACTAATCACAGGTATATCTCATAATTTCTCAGATATAGTTTATACAATGCACGAATATATCAGTGCAAGTCCAACCACAAGGGTCATTCTTTTCAAATTCGTTTGTTCAATTAAATCATATGCCTCAACGCATATTTTTTCCAATGCATCTAAAATGCACCACGTGCCAATAGCAGGCAAAACTCGTTGTCTTCACAAACAGTGTCCATACACTGGTTTTACAGTAATCATACTGTATTTTTCAATAACAAAATTATGTTATCATGTTTTCATAGTTGTAAAAAACTTTTACCGTATTTTCACAATCGCGTAACATTTCTGTTACGTTTTCACAATCCAAAAACGTTTCTGTTATGTTTTCACAATACCATAACACTTCTTTTACATTTTCACAATACAGTAACACTTTTGTTACGTTTTTATAATTCCAAAACGTTTTTATTACGTTTTCACAATACCGTAACACTACTGTTACGTTTACAAAATTCCGTAACATTTTTGTTACGTTTTCAAAATACCACAACTCTTCTGTTGCACTTTTAAACCACGCAGAAATTTTTCAATGTTTTTCTCAATCGCGTAAAAACATACGTTTCTAAAATCGCATAGTATTTTTTCACTGTTTAAAAATGGCATAACTTAAAAATCATTCTTTTAAATCGCGTAAATCATTTTCCATCATTCTCAAAATATTTAAAACACTTTCCAAATCTCACAGTAATTTTGTGTCATTTTCACAATCGTGTAAAAATATTCTATCACTTTTAAATCACATATTGATTTTTCAATAGTAGTTCAAATTACGTAAAATATTTAAACATAATTCAAATCGCGTAGAAATATTTTACTGTATTTCAAATTGTTTTTAAGATACGTAAAATATTTTTCAACATTTTACAATCACGTAAAATATTCCTCAATATTCCAAACATTATTTTGGACTTAAATAAATCAATATCATTTTCAACACATTTTTCAAATTGCGTAAACATATTTTACTGCATTTCAAATCGTTTTTAAGCTACGCAAATAATTTTTCACCACAATTTCATTATAGAAAATATTTCTTAACCTTCAAAAATTCCTTTTCAACTTTTCTCAAAATAATATAACTTTATACTTCATTTAATATTTTTTTTACTTAAGAAAATATTTTTCCACAATTCTTTACTCAAGAAATTCTTTTTCAAATATAACCCACAAAATCACTTTTCAATTAATTTAAATGAATGTTTCAAACTTTAAGAATTTCCTAACGTACTTCAAAACTCAAAAATCAGTTATACGTTAGTAAATTTTTAAAATACCATTATATTCTCCATTTTCCCCCAAATCATTTCCAAAATCAACCTTCTTCAAAATAAATTGAAACTCAAACGTTTTCAAACTCTCTTTGTTTTCCGTTACGAAAGTTTCTATTCTCTCAAGTGATAAAATGCTCTAATTCCCTTTCCAAATTTTTGTATTAAATCAATTATATTTCCACTTGAAAAATCACTTTGTCTCATCAAAATCAAGGCATTACAAGCCTTCGAAAACGTGGACATGACCATTGAAAATTATCAAAACATTTTTCCTTCTAAGTCAATATGGTTTTACACAAACAAAACCATTAAAATTTTGCTTTCAAAACCGTAAGACTTATGGTCATAAAAACCAAACTCATTTGTTCAAATTCATTTTCACTTTCTTTGCAAATCCTTTTTCACTTTCTTTGCAAATCCTTAAAATCAACGTTTGCCCGTTTCATTCAAAACTCATGTTTAGAAAAACACTTAGGATCTTTTTACACAAAATTAATTAATAAAAATCCTTCAAAACCATGTTCTTGTTCTCTTGAAAAACATATCCTTTGTTCATTTTCCATGCTTTTCAAATCAATCTAATTTTATACTTCCATGAAAATATTAAGTTATAAACACCTATGTTGAGGTGTCTTGGCTGAAATTCTCAATGTTCTAGGGACCCAAAAATTAATTCCCTTGTTCTTAAAAATTTTCAACATCCACCCTCTTCATGGGTAAAATCGTATTTCCTTTCCTTTGGCCATTGAAGCCAAAAATTGATTTTCTTTCCATCATCACATCAGGGCATACATATACATAATTTCAACATATTCTCATCATGCATATTATAAGCATACCATATTATCATCATGTATATTATAAGCATACCATATAAGCCATAAAATCATGCAAAGCATATCAAGCATCGACAAATAATCAAAGTTCATAAACACACAAAAATAATTTACACGACCATGGATATGAATCCTCACATGGATTCACTATCCATCAAATATAAGACCATCTCTCACCACCATGCTTGGTTGGTGAGATGAATCTCCCTCTTACCTCTTGAAGATCTTCAAAAGCTCTTTGTTTTGCTTCTTTTTCCAAGTCCTTCACCACCAAGGGCTTCTCAAATACAAAACAAAATAAATAAAAATTATTATACTAAGCTTGATTAAGAGGAACCATGGATCAAACATGGTTTAGATCATGAAAAAGAGAAAAGAAATGAAGTTTCCTTACACTTCACCATTAAAGCTTCAATCTTTAGCTTGAAGAACAAGGTTGAAGAGAGATAATTTAGAGAAAATCTTCAACATGAAAATTGCTTAGAATATCATGTAGATTCAAGATCTATGGTTGGATGAAAATAAAAGAGATTGGAGAGTGGTTTTAGGTGCTATGGCCAAAATTCCTCTTGAAGAACAAAGATGGAATTTTTTTTTTTTGATTTTTGTAAGAGAAAAGCTTCTAAGGCTTGGTTAAGACAAGAGATGAAGTGAAAACACTTAGTTTTTCCTTCCACAAATTTTGTGAAGCTCCTTGGGAAAATTCCTAAAAATCATAAACAAAGGTACAATCAATAACAAGTGTAGAAATAGGTAAACCATGGTTCAATCATGGCTTAGAAAATCAAAACTAGAAGATTAGAAGAAGAAATATGAAATTTACCATTTTTGGTAGAATCTTGAAACTTGGATTTGAAGATCAAGATGAATGATTTAGAGAAAACTCATAACTAGAGATGTTCTTAGAATAAGGTAAGGATTCAAGAAACTAGATTGGATGAAATTTTTGAGTGATGGAAGGTGTTCTTGATGGTCATGGCCGAAACATAGAGGAGAAGAGAAAGGAGAGAAAATTTTCTAAGTTTAGCTTCTTGAAATTGACAAAGAAAGACCAAGAATGAGTAATAATGATGGTCTTCCACTTTGCCATCCTCTTAAGGCACCAAAAACCGTGCCCCCCTCCAAACACTCTCCTAAGGATGCAAACAAATCAATAATAATGCATGTTGACCAAGACAAAGTGATAGAAAATGATAGGAATTGATTTGTAATAATTTGCCTCACAAATGGATGCAATGCCGTAGAGAGTGAGTGAGAAATGAGTGAATTATTGTTAGAAGAATGACCAAGTAAAATGAGTAAAGGAATTGGCCCCCTTTAGAGTGCATGGTCGTAGCTTGCATGGAGAGAAAGAAGAAAATATTTTTGCTTTAGGAAAATGATCAATAATTATGTATAATTGATCAAGACATCTAATAATGACATAAAGTTTTTCTTTAGCTCCAAAATGAAGCTCAAAAACCGTCCCCCCTTCATCCTTGCTTCTTCAAAGTTGTCATCTTTTTCAAGCCATTATTTGAAGCCTTTCTAGCCATTGATTAATTCAATGGTTAGGATATAGGTAGACTTTTGATTTAGAAGACTTAATGTAGGCCATTGGATCTTTCTCCTTTAAATTCTAACCATTAGATGTGTTTCCAAAATAAAGGGTCAAGATTACTCCTTCTTACTTTTAATCCAAGGGTCATAATTAATCTTTGCTACTTTTTAAGACTAATTCTCCACCATTGATTAAATTTACATCCAATGGTCATAAATGGTCTTGTTACTTTACAAGACCAAATCTCCACCCTTGATTAATTCTTCATCCTATGGTCATAAATGGTCTTTGTCACTTTTTGAGACGAAATCTCTACCATTGATTAAATCCAAATCCAATGGTTATAAATGGTCATAGCCATTTTATTAAACTTATCCTACACTGTTGATTAAATCGACGGTTGATATTAAAGTCTTCAATATTGAACTTATTTCCTATTGGTCCATAAAAAATTGTCACAATCACTAATATTGACTTAATAGTATAATTTCTATTTTTATCTACTAAAACCCCACGAAAGAATATATTTACTGTATTTTTATCATCCGATAAATAAATACAGTACAAAACACAGTATAAGAAAATTTCTAAAACTGTTTCTGGATTCAGGTTTAGTAAGATCCCCTGTCTCCATCAAAACAGTACAAATTTTTCTATGCGTAGAAAAACTTTCACTTTGCGAGACCCACCTGGGCCCATGTATGGCCACCTGGGCTCACATACACCCCCTGGGCTCACAAATAGTAAAAAAATTCATAATCTTTTACAAAAATCACAAATATTAGAAAACGCACAAATATCAAATCAGATTATTAAAAATAATTCACAGTCAAGAGAAATAAATATTTAAAGATTTTCTCCGGCTCGAAAATTATTATTTTCCTGACACAGAGTAAATCACTCAAAACGATCAAATACGCTGATGGAATAATCAAAATAATTTTATAGCACACAGAAATTACTAAACAGTAAAATTCTGTTAATTGTCAAAATTATTGTTTAAGAGATACGAAAATTCAGAGTGTTACAATACTCCCCCTCTAAAAAGAAATTTCGTCCTGGAAATTTTGGTAGTCATGATTTCACATCCTCGGAATAAATACAACTATTCCTCTTCCATCTTTTCTTCCAGTTCCCAAGTAGCTTCCTCTCTTACATCTTTCTATACTATTCTAACCAACAAAATCTTTTTGCCTGACGTTCAACTTCTTCTGATCAAATAGATATCTCAAACTCTTAGTTACTGAAGATATTGAATGTTACTCCAGAAAGAAAGTATCTCCATATCTCTGATACCAAAATCATATTATAATTCAATTTATAATATGATTTTGATATTATCGAACTACACATGTTATTCTCAAATGACTTTAATTTCCTAAAATCATACCCTACAACTCTTCTTTTCTGCATAAGCACATATCTTAAGCTCCGATGTAATACGTCAATGTTCACCTCTAATGGTTCACTAGGATTAGATAAAACTAATACTAGAGAAGTACTTCAAACATATTTCAATTCCTAAAAAATTTTCTTATATGCATCAGTCTATACGAATGCTTAATCCTTTCTGATAAGCTGGGTGAGAAGTCCTATGATCCAAAAATTTTCCAGGATTTCCATTACTGTCTTTTTGACTTTCCCACTGAAAAACTATTTTCAAACTTTGAAGGATCCACCCCGCTCACGTTGCGCCACTCTGATACTATGACATGGATATAAATAGGAATATCCTTTCTTGCAAAATATTCTTTCTTGCAAATGCAATATATGGAAGAATATTATAGAGGTTTAGGAAGAAAAGGTAGCAAAATGATCTGATATGTTACCAAACATATTCAACAAGAATTTGATTTTGCCTGATTTTCAAGAATGAATTTTTTTTCTGAATTATTAACACCTTATTGAGACAATCTCATAGGATATGGTTGAAAAATAACCAATCTATTTTTCAAAGATCACGTCTATTTATGGAAGAAATAAACAGATTAAACCAACACAAAGATTTAATCCATAACAACAATTTGAATAACATGTGTAGTTCGATAGGCTAAGAATAGAAACAGAAGTAAACAAATCAGAGGTTAACGGATAGCTCTAACATATAATTGATCTACTCAATCATATGCCATAAAGAATAGGTTGCCCCCAGAAATATATAGGATAGTTTATAGGATTAGCTCCAATGACACAATCTCCATTGTTTAAATCTTCAGCTCAGAACACTCTCGTTCTATTCGACGTATCGACTTTCTCTACTAATTGAGATTTTACTAACAGAAAACTCTGTTTTCAATGGAACACAATCTCTGGAAATGTGTCCAAACTTTTCGCAAATTATTTTCTTTAACGTACAATCCTTCGTTAAGTACCTTCTTTCACATCATTTACTACTTTTGGTTTCCTCAATGGTTGTTAATACATCTTCCGTCGAAATCAATTACTTTCTTAATATCCGAAAAAAAAATACCAGGTTCCAAAATTACGAAATCTTATATTCCAAGACTGATTCTCTTTCATCAGATCCTGAACTTCAACTTCCATTTTCTGCTGTTCAGCGATCCTCTGTTCGTGCGGTCGTCTTTCCACATTGCTCCCATTGCTCCCGTAGCTGCAACTGCATTACTAGTAACATGTTCTACTTCCACACAAGTACAACTATCCCGAGCCTTTTTTTTTCTTTTTCCTCAGAGACGAGCGAATCGAAATATAATGGATCTGATATAAATTATAAACAACATTGTTTCCTTTCGGAAAACAATAACACAAAGAACACAACACAAGCAAAACAGACCTAACCACAAATCCCAAAAGACTCAAACCGGGCTCTGATACCAACTAATGTAACACCCTCCTTAGGGCATCACATTTCTGACTCCCGACTCATAATCTAAAAATCAATTCGTAAAAGGTTTGAGTTATGAAAATATGGGTTTCAAAATTACTTCTTTACTGAAACGTAAATTTATTGAAAATATTAGGTAATATTGAAAATCATATTTCAACTATTCATTATGCAATATTGACACCAATTAATATTTCACAATTTAAAGAGAAATATAAAATTAATAGACTCTTTTTTTTAACAGTAGCAAACCCTATAACAGGTCCTACTTAATAGCACGGTACAACACTAACGAGAAACTTTAACATACTTATTCCTTTTTCTGTCCATCTTGATGCATCAGACATCTGTTCCTTTGTCAACACTGCACACCTTCGAGTCCTTAATGTCCACTCCTTATTGTTGTCACCAATCTCAAAGTATCCATCGCCCGTTATGTCTAAGACAACTCGATCCTTCTATTATTTGATTTTAACAGAACAGACACAGCAAAACAACATAACAAAGAGGTGAGATCACCTACACCAATACCAACATGGCAGCACAGAGATAACACAAGCATTATATCATACAGATAGATCATATCACAATTATGATCATGTCATCAACATTAATCAACTATCATCATCCAATTATTCAAAACAATTATCATAGTCAATATTCCTCAATTAATATATCACACAGATATAAATGTACTCATATAATGCATGTGCATTTAGACTCAATGTTCCTACTCCATGGAGCTAAACTTAGGTCAGAGAAATGATCGAAAAGATCTGCCGGTACCACATGCCTCAGACCACGTGCTATAATCCTCATTTTGATTTTGCACATCTAGCATATACACGATAGTCTTTATCAGATCTTGAATAAGAATAGTGTCTCGGTCAGGATCATCGGTGTGTTGCATCGGTTTAACCTACGGGAAGAAGCGCGACCAACCACCCATGTAAGCAACCCGCACCCCGATGCCCCCAAGGTCAACAAGTGACTTACACTATGCATATCGCACCCACTCAAGAGGTGTGTTTCTCCTAGGCAATCAACCATATCCAGTCCTCATCGGACCATTCTAATGCATGTATAATGCATCAAATACCAATCACAGGTATAATACCAATCACAGGTATATCTCATAATTTCTCAGATATAGTTTATACAATGCACGAATATATCAGTGCAAGTCCAACCACAAGGGCCATTCTTTTCAAATTCGTTTGTTCAATTAAATCATATGCCTCAACGCATATTTTTTCCAATGCATCTAAAATGCACCATGTGCCAATAACAGGCAAAACTCGTTGTTTTCACAAACAGTGTCCATACACTGGTTTTATAGTAATCATACTGTATTTTTCAATAACAAAATCATGTTTTCATGTTTTCATAGTTGTAAAAAACTTTTACCGTATTTTCACAATCGCGTAACATTTCTGTTACGTTTTCACAATCCAAAAACGTTTCTGTTATGTTTTTACAATACCATAACACTTCTTTTATATTTTCACAATACCGTAACACTTTTGTTATGTTTTTAAAATTCCAAAACGTTTTTATTACGTTTTCACAATACCGTAACACTACTGTTACGTTTACAAAATTTTGTAACATTTCTGTTACGTTTTCAAAATAGCACAACTCTTCTGTGCACTTTTAAACCACGTACAAATTTTTTAATGTTTTTCTCAATCGCGTAAAAACATACGTTTCTCAAATCGCATAGTATTTTTCCACTATTTCAAAATCGCATAACTTAAAAATCATTCTTTTAAATCGCGTAAATCATTTTCCATCATTTTCAAAATATTTAAAACACTTTCCAAATCTCACAGCAGTTTTCTGTCATTTTCACAATCGTGTAAAAATATTCTGTCACTTTTAAATCACATATTGATTTTTCAATAGTAGTTCAAATTACGTAAAATATTTAAACATAATTCAAATCTCGTAGAAATATTTTACTGTATTTCAAATCGTTTTTAAGATACGTAAAATATTTTTCAACATTTTACAATCACGTAAAATATTCCTCAATATTCCAAACATTATTTTGGACTTAAATAAATCAATATCATTTTCAACACATTTTTCAAATTGCGTAAAAATATTTTACTGCATTTCAAATCGTTTTTAAGCTACGCAAAAAATTTTTCACCACAATTTCATTACAGAAAATATTTCTTAACTTTCAAAAATTCTTTTTTAACTTTTCTCAAAATAATATAACTTTATACTTCATTTAATATATTTTCTTACGTAAGAAAATCTTTTTCCATAGTTCTTTACTCAAGAAATTCTTTTTCAAATATAACCCACAAAATCACTTTTCAATTAATTTAAATCAATGTTTCAAACTTTAAGAATTTCCTAACGTACTTCAAAACTCGAAAATCAGTTATACGTTAGTAAATTTTCAAAATACCATTATATTCTCCATTTTTCCCCAAATCATTTCCAAAATCAACCTTCCTCAAAATAAATTGAAACTCAAACATTTTCAACCTCTCTTTGTTTTCCGTTACGAAAGTTTCTATTCTCTCAAGTGATAAAATGCTCTAATTCCTTTTCCAAATTTTTGTATTAAATCAATTATATTTCCACTTGGAAAATCACTTTGTCTCATCAAAATCAAGGCATTACAAGCCTTCGAAAACGTGGACATGACTATTGAAAATTATCAAAACATTTTTCCTTCTAAGTCAATATGATTTTACACAAACAAAACCATTAAAATTTTGCTTTCAAAACCATAAGATTTTTGGTCATAAAAACCAAACCCATTTGTTCAAATTCATTTTCACTTTCTTTGCAAATCCTTTTTCACTTTCTTTGCAAATCCTTAAAATCAACGTTTGCCCGTTTCATTCAAAACTCATGTTTAGAAAAACATTTAGGATCTTTTTATACAAAATAAATTAATAAAAATCCTTCAAAACCATGTTCTTGTTCTCTTGAAAAACCTATCCTTTGTTCATTTTCCATGCTTTTCAAATCAATCCAATTTTATTCTTCCATGAAAATATTAAGTTATAAACACCTATGTTGAGGTGTCTTGGCCGAAATTCTCAATGTTCTAGGGACCCAAAAATTAATTCCCTTGTTCTTAAAATTTTCAACATAAACCCTCTTCATGGGTATCAAAACCGTATTTCCTTTCCTTTGGCCATTGAAGCCAAAAATTGATTTTCTTTCCATCATCACATCAGGGCATACATATACATAATTTCAACATATTCTCATCATGCATATTATAAGCATACCATATAAGCCATAAAATCATGCAAAGCATATCAAGCAGAGGCAAATAATCAAAGTTCATAAACACACACAAATAATTTACATGACCATGGATATGAATCCTCACATGGATTCACTATCCATCAAATATAAGACCATCTCTCACCACCATGCTTGGTTGGTGAGATGGATCTCCCTCTTACGTCTTGAAGATCTTCAAAAGCTCTTTGTTTTGCTTCTTTTTCCAAGTCCTTCACCACCAAGGGCTTCTCAAATACAAAACAAAATACATAAAAATTAGTATACTAAGCTTGATTAAGAGGAACCATGGATCAAACATGGTTTAGATCATGAAAAAGAGAAAAGAAATGAAGTTTCCTTACACTTCATCATTAAAGCTTCAATCTTTAGCTTGAAGAACAAGGTTGAAGAGAGATGATTTAGAGAAAATCTTCAACATGAAAATTGCTTAGAATATCATGTAGATTCAAGATCTATGGTTGGATGAAAATAAAAGAGATTGGAGAGTTGTTTTAGGTGCTATGGCCGAAATTCCTCTTGAAGAACAAAGATGGAATTTTTTTTTTGATTTTTGTAAGAGAAAAGCTTCTTAGGCTTGGTTAAGACAAGAGATGAAGTGAAAACACTTAGTTTTTCCTTCCACAAATTTTGTGAAGCTCCTTGGGAAAATCCCTAAAAATCATAAACAAAAGTTACAATTAATAACAAGTGTAGAAATAGGTAAACCATGGTTCAATCATGGCTTAGAAAATCAAAACTAGAAGATTAGAAGAAGAAATATGAAATTTACCATTTTTGGTAGAATTTTGAAACTTGGATTTGAAGATCAAGATAAATGATTTAGAGAAAACTCATAACTAGAGATGTTCTTATAATAAGGTAAGGATTCAAGAAACTAGATTAGATGAAATTTTTGACTGATGGAAGGTGTTCTTGATGGTCATGGCCGAAACATAGAGGAGAAGAGAAAGGAGAGAAAATTTTCTAAGTTTAGCTTCTTGAAATTGACAAAGAAAGACCAAGAATGAGTAATAATGATGGTCTTCCACTTTGCCATCCTCTTAAGGCACCAAAAACCATGCCCCCCTCCAAACACTCTCCTAAGGATGCAAACAAATCAATAATAATGCATGTTGACCAAGACAAAGTGATAGAAAATGATAGGAATTGATTTGTAATAATTTGCCTCATAAATGGATGCAATGCCGTAGAGAGTGAGTGAGAAATGAGTGAATTATTGTTAGAAGAATGACCAAGTAAAATGAGTAAAGGAATTGGCCCCCTTTAGAGTGCATGGTCGTAGCTTGCATGGAGAGAAAGAAGAAAATATTTTTGCTTTAGGAAAATGATCAATAATTATGTATAATTGATCAAGACATCTAATAATGACATAAAGTTTTTCTTTAGCTCCAAAATGAAGCTAAAAAACTGTTCCCCCCTTCATCTATGCTTCTTCAAAGTTGTCATCTTTTTCAAGCCATTATTTGAAGCCTTTCTAGCCATTGATTAATTCAATGGTTAGGATTTAGGTAGACTTTTGATTTAGAAGACTTAATCTAGGCCATTGGATCTTTCTCCTTTAAATTCTAACCATTAGATGTGTCTCCAAAATGATGGGTCAAGATTACTCCTTCTTACTTTTAATCCAAGGGTCATAATTAGTCTTTGCTACTTTTTAAGACTAATTCTCCACCATTGATTAAATTTACATCCAATGGTCATAAATGGTCCTTGTTACTTCACAAGACCAAATCTCCACCCTTGATTAATTCTTCATCCAATGGTCATAAATGGTCTTTGTCACTTTTTGAGACGAAATCTCTATCATTGATTAAATCCGAATCCAATGGTTATAATCAAAACGATCAAATGTGCTGACGGAATAATCAAAATAATTTTACAGCACATAAAAATTACTAAATAGTAAAATTTTGTTAACTGTCAAAATTATTGTTTAAGAGATACGAAAATTCAGGGTGTTACAACCGTTGTCTATTGTGAGACACCCACACCCCGACGCTCCCAGGGTCAACAATACATGACACCTACGCTTAGTCTATTCACACCCACATATAAGTGTTATTCAACTCCTAGGCCCACACGGCCTTTCTAACAATGTCCAATGGACAACACATATGCATGACGACACAATGTCAAATCATGTATGTTTATCATAGTCATGTAACAGTATCATTTCATCAGAATATTTTCACAGCACGTAACCATCAAGTATTGAGCACACAAGGAGGGGTCCACAATCACTTAGAATCATATTCTGTATCAATCCAATTTTCCAGAGTACATTCGCCATCATGGTCCACGTCATGGAATCCACTTTTTCAAGTTATAAGCCATTTGACTAAATGTGACAACATTGGGTTACTTTAATCCTTTAAATTTGTGTCATTCAACGGTCTTTCAATTTTTATTCTTTCATCGCATTGGGCATTAACTCCTTACCACTAATTCTCTTAATCCCATTAGTTCATTAAAGTCAAATCATTTCCATATTAATCAAGCCAAGGCCGTGGTCCTCATTAGGCTCACAAGTCCAATATTTGTCTTCATTTTTATGCATTAGTGTATCATTATTAATTCATTTTATGTATTAATTTCATGTTCTCCCAAAACTCACACACTCATGTTCTTTCTCTTGAGTAGGATTCTCAATTTTACTAAATTAAGCCTTTAATCAATTATCTTTGCACATTATGAATTCCTAATGGTCTTCTAATGTCCAATTTATCAATTCCTCCATCCAAGTCAAAATTCTTCACCATTGTTCCCCTCCATGGCCGTGAGCCTCACAAATTTAGGGTTCAAGGATTTTCATTTCTTCATTAGTCCTTAATCACTCAATTAATACCAATCCATTAAGCTTTAAAATTTTAAAAACCAACACCTCACCAAAGAGAGTGTGGTCGTGAGCCTCCATGCTTCAAGCATGGGGCTTTTGTCTCAACCTCATCAATTTCAATCCATCACAATTTTTACAATGGCAATAAGATTCAAATCTATCTAACAAATCAATTAAAAGAATGAAAATTTAAAGAATCAATAATAAAAGAAAATAAAGTAGCAAGAGTAACCCCTATTAGGGTTTCTCACAAATCTTCAAACAACAAGTCTCCAACCACCATTTTTGGTTGAATAAAGTGGTCTCCCTCTTACCAAAGAGGAGAGCACGAAAATAGCCTCCAAAGTGCTCCTTGGGATTTCAGTTTTTGGCTCCTCAAAACCCTAGAAAAAAACCTCAAAGAATCAACACCATATCTTGAAAAGAAAGCATCCTTGACCATGAAAATGGTCTTGGAACACAAAAAGGAGAAGAGAAGAGAAGAAAGTTGTGATTTTTACCTTAAAGTCTCAAACTTTGATCTTGAAGAAGGATGGTGAAGATGAAAGATTTTGATGTAGGGTATGAAAGGAAAAAGACTTAGAATGATGAAGAGAAGCTTGAAATGAAATTAATGAAGCAAGAAAACGAAAATGGTGATGGTGGAAGTGGTAACTCGAAATGGAGAAGAAGAGAAAATGGAAGATTTTGGTGAAACTTTGTGAATGAAAGTGGTAGAGATGATGATGGAGAGTAAGGATATGTGGTTAATGAAGAGAAAAGATGAAGAGATCAAAGAAGAGGAGGGGCTGGATTTTCGGATGGCAATGGTGTTTTTAGAGAGAAGGGAGAGCAAAGAAGAAGATGAAGTGGTAGAGAGAGAAGTGGTAGGGTAAAAGTGATGAGATAGTTTTGGAGAATTAGGTTAAAATGATGCAAACAAATTTTTCCCCCTTTTGCTTGGAGTGTGCCGCGGCAATGGAGAGAGAGAAGAGGGAAAATGACAAGCTTCTCAAGCAAGCTAAGGGTAGTCATGTCATTTTTAGGTCAAAGCTTCTAGAAACTTGATTAAAATAGCAATATATTTGAATTAAAGTGGATTTGTTATGACATAAAGTAGATTATATTGGGATAAGGTGATAGGATTTTTATTACATGCTATTATCCATTGGATAATAGTTACAGTCGACAGAAGTCAATATTAATTAATCTGACAGATGAATTTCACTCAGCGTTGTCTAGTTTTTATCTATTAGAATTTTCTCGTAAAACATAAAATCTCGTGAACTATGTCCGGCCTCGGGTTTAGTAAGATCCCCCTTTGACGTTTTCATAGTTCAAGGTTCTCAGAGAAAAATACCTCGTTTCTCCGGCTCTGCTTAATGTACACGTAAAATGAGGAATATATTAAAATATTCAGCGTTTCTGAAAAATTTCCAAAAAATTCATAAAAATTATAAATATTATAAAATGACTATTTGTCCTATAATTTTTCAATTTTTGAAACGTTACAGTTATTTTTTCGACTCTGTCCAATGTATACATAAAATGAGAAATATATTAAAATATTCCACGTTCTAAAAAAAATCCAGAAAAATTCTAGAAAATGATAAATATTATAAGATGAATATCGATAGCAAAATAAATAAATTTTGGGGTGTTACAACTCTCCCCAACAAATAAGAATTTCGTCCTTGAAATTTTTCATACCTTAAAATAATTTGGGATATTGCTCCTTCATTTTGTCCTCCAGTTCCCATGTTGCATCTCCAGTTGCTTCGCTCCAAATTACTTTCACCAGCGCAATGTCTTTCCCTCTGAGTTGCTTTATCCTCCTATCCTCAATCCTTACAGGAGTTGTCTCATAAGTCAAGTTTTCTTTTAATTGTACCAAATCAGGTGCTATGTAATGATCAGGACTTGGAACATATTTTCTGAGTTGTGACACATGAAAGACATTATGGAGATTTGAAAGAAAAGGGGGTAAAGCTATTTGGTAAGCAACAGGACCTACCCGACGAAGAATTTGGTATGGTCCAAGGAATTTTGGAGTGAGTTTTCTAGATTTGAGAACATGACCGACCCCAGTTGTAGGTGTGACTTTCAAGAAGACATGCTCTCCTTCTTCGAACTCAAGAGCTTTCCTTCTTTTGTCTGCATAACTCTTTTGCCGACTCTGAACCGTTCTCATTTTCTCTAGAATCACTTTGACCTTTTTGGTTGTCTACTAAATAAGTTTAGGTCCAACAGTAAGTCGTTCTCTATCTTGATACCAACACAGAGGTGTTCGACACCTTCGTCCATATAGAGCCTCATAGGGTGCCATCCCTATACTTGAATGATAACTGTTGTTGTAGGTGAATTCTACTAACGGTAAGATTTCATCCCAACTTCCAGTCTGCTCTATAGCACAAGCTCTCAACAAATCTTCTAATGACTAAATTGTTCTTTTTGATTGACCATCAGTCTGTGGATGGTATGCAGAACTTAATCGCAACTTCGTTCCCATAGCCTCTTGAAGACTCTGCCAAAACTTTGATGTAAACCTCGGATCTCTGTCAGAAATAATACTCGTGGGTACATCATGAAGTCTGACAATTTCACTAATATATATCTGAGTCAACGTATCCAATGGATATCTTATGTTGATCGGCAAAAAGTGGGCTGATTTTGTTAGTCGATCCATAATTACCCATATTGAGTCATATCCATTCCTTGTCCTTGGCAACTCGACAACAAAGTCCATGGCGATACTATCCCATTTCCACTCAGGAATAGCCAATGGTTGTAACATTCCAGTTGGTCGTTGATGTTCAATCTTCGTCTTCTGGCAAACCAAACAAGATGATACGCATCTAGCAATATCTCTTTTCATTCCATGCCACCAAAATAACACTGCTTCTAACACTGCTTCTACCTTTGCAGGATCCACAACAATTCCTTCCTTCAAGATCACATGACCTAAGAATTTCACTTCGTCTAACCAAAACTCACACTTGGACAACTTAGCATACAACTTTCTCTCCTTCAAAATTTGGAGAACTACACTGAGATGCTCAGCATGATCCTCCTAATTTTGCGAATAGATTAGGATATCGTCGATGAAAATAATGACGAATCTATCCAAATAAGGATGAAAGATCCTATTCATATAGTCCATGAATACTGCAGGTGCATTAGTCACACCAAAAGGCATCACCAGGTACTCGTAATGTCCATATCGAGTACAAAAAGCCGTCTTGGGAATATCTTCCACTTTCACTCTGATTTGGTGATAACTCGATCGTAGATCGATCTTTTAAAACACAGCTGCTCCCTTTAATTGGTCCATCAAGTCATCTATCCTCGACAATGGATACTTATTCTTGATTGTGACTTTGTTCAACTGGCGATAATCCACGCACAATCTTGAAGTACCATCTTTCTTCTTAACCAATAACACAGGTACTCCCAAAAGTGACACACTGGGTCTCACGAATTGTTTTTCCAAAAGCTCTTCCAACTGCTTCTTAAGTTCCACTAGCTCTGCTGGAGCCATACGGTAAGGCGCTATGGAAATAGGGCCAGCTCCTGGTACCAAGTCAATGGCAAATTCGATCTCTCGTTCCGGTGGCAAGCCAGGTACATGATCAGGGAAAACTTTAGGAAATTCTCGTACAACAGAGATTGTGTCCACATCAACTTCACTCTCGACTTTCAAAGAAGATAATAGCATGTATCCTCGAGCTCCTTCTTTCAAGAAAGCTTTCACTTGGTTGGCAGTCAAAAATCTAGAATCCTCATCCAAAGGGAAAACTATTGTTTTTCTAGAACAGTCTAATAGGATAAGGTTACCAGATAGCCAATCCATTCCTAATATCACATCTAATTGAGATAATGATAAACAGATCAAATTAATAGAAAAGATTCAACCTTCCACAATTAAAGGACAATTTAGACAGACTTTAGCAGTAATGACAGGTTTTGCAGTAGGAGTCGAAACAGTCAAATCAAGAGGTAAAGAAAACACAAGCAGTCCAAGTCTTTTCACACAGTCATATGAAATGAAAGAATGAGTAGCACCAGAATCATACAGTACAATTAAAAGATTACCTTCGATGATACCTTCTCCTTGTATCAGATCCTCGGATTTAGAGGCCTCAGCACCACTCAGGGTGTAGACTCTGCCTCTAGCTTGTGGTTTAGAAGTCTTAGCAGCATTGACGAATGGTTCCGCCTTGGTCTGGTTACAGTCTCGAGAAACATGACCAGGTTTCCCGCATCGAAAGCAAATAATTCCTCTGATTGTGCAGTCTCTTGTAAAGTGCACCTTTCCATACTTCATACATCTCGGCGTTGACACCGCATTCTGACCTACCCTTCCCAGACTTCCAGTTGGACTTCCTCCTTGAGGTCTTTGGCTGTTGGCTTCTAGATGGTCTAGAATAAGGCTTCTTTTGATAACACTTGCATTACCACCACCTCCTCTTTGGGACCGAACGGGCCCAAAATTTCTGTTTCTTGCCTCACGTTCTTGTTCCACACTTTCCAATCGACAACAGGTGTCAAGTAGCTCAGAAAACTGAGCAATCTTCAAAGCTATCACAATTTTCTTCACCTCATGCCTCAGGCTTTCCTCAAACTTTCGGCATTTCTAGATTTCATTGGGTTGAAGTTGAAAATAGGTCAAAAATCTGGACAAGTTCTCAAACTTGGCAGCGTATTCGCTCACAGTCATGCCTCCTTGTCGCAACCTCAAAAATTCCATTTCTTTTGCGTGCCTAGCACTTTCAGGAAAATACTTGTTCAAAAACCTTTCCTTGAACATCTCCCAAGTTATCACTCTATTTGTTCCCCAGTCCACTAATGCTCAGCGTCTCCTATCAGTATGTATGCAGCATAGGTCACCTTCCTATCGTCAGCACAATTCATACCAGCAAATATTTTCTCCAGCTCTTGGATCCACAATGTAGCTTTCTCTAGATCAAATTCCCTTTGAACTGTGGAGCGTTAGCATGACGAAATCCCTCTAAGTTCTGAACATCTGCCGTAGCTTCTAGTTGTTGTACAGCTCTAGCTTATTGTTGAGCTGTCTGCTGGTTCTGCTGTAGCATTGCCTCAGCCATCTTTTGTATTGCCTCTATGGCAGCAACCATATCACCTCTACGAGCCATCATTTCTTTTCAAATTAAACTACGCAAAACAAAAAGAAAGTCAGATGTATCCTTATGAATACCAAACAACAAAAATCACAGAGAATCACATAGCACAAACAAGATAGTCCAAAACCACATGACCCAAAAGAAGACATAACCAGGAGCTCTGATACTAAGCCAGTGTAACGCCCTTTTTTCTTATCCAATACTCGCAAAGAAGGAACGTCACACTATTATATTTATATAACCATAAAAACATAAGGTAAGATTATACTACGGAAAATAGTACTTGGTTTGAATTTCCATAAAACCTGGTGTATTAATGCTGGTTTAATTTATCTTAAAACTTTCGCCATACTCTTATTATATTATCATTATTGTATTTTTTTTTGTGTAAGTCATTGTAAGTAGTACAATAGTAAATTAGGAAAAATCCTTGTTGTAATGAAACTTCAAACACTAAATAGTTATAATACAGTCAACAGAAATTAAACCATCCATCAGAACTACATTATCATAATTATACGTACAAGCCTGTATTAATCACATTTCCAAAATGTACACAAAAAACAAAATATGTACCTACCCCAAGAGATACAAATATATATATATACCCATCAATCCAATAATACGTCAAGCTTCCACAAAAATAAATGGACAGCCATCAGTAGCCATCGATAAAAAAAACAGTCCCTAAGATTGACGAGAATGAGAAGGAACCATAGATGGGTCCTCCTCAGGGTCTTCATCGTCCGACGAGACATCTATCGGAACGACGGAACAATAGGCAGGAGCCCGAGCAGTGGACAAGAAAGAGTCGTCACGTGGGGTATAGTACATATCCGCCCACATGTCTCTCACAGGCAGGTAAAATTCTAGCCATATAAAGGCATAGAAATAAAAAATAGAAGCATCATCACGTCCCCACTCTAAGGACACCGTCAACTCGCCATGGTATATACAACGATCAGTATGCACGTTGATATGCCAGCAATCCGGACCACCATGAAAGTTGATCTGCACGTAACCAAAGAATCCACAGGGGTCAAATGACATCCTCAGCAGCCTCGATCTCACGAATGTCTTCAGGCAATCATAGGGTGATACATAATGGCAGAATATATAGTAAAGAGGTGAGATACTTGTCATTCATTACCAATAATAGCAGCAAGAAACTAAATGGCGCTGAACGCCCAAATGGAATACAATTTATACATTTAAGCACCACAGTATTAAAATTTTACAGTGAAAGTAGAATAACAACATTTAAATAATAGAGATACCATCAACAGTCAACAGTTCAGGTAGCCAACAATTGTTACAGAAATACTAGTAAGCATGCTTCACAGATAATAATGCTCATGCTCAATGAGTTATGCAACTGACAGCTCACAATGCAAAAGTGTCTCAAAAACCTACTCCATGGAGCTAGACATAAACAATTTCAGAGTGAATGATCAAGGAGTAATACCAGTATATTGTTAGCCTTAGAAAATATAGTGTGCTTTATTTCATAAAAATGTTTGCACAATGGCTTATACATGGTACCTCGACAGTTGATCGCGATATAGGACAGCGTCTCAGACAGGATCGTCGGTGTGTCACATTGGTCTATCCCACGGCCCCAATGGAGTTACCACTGTCTATTGTGAGACACCCACACCCCGACGCCCCCAGGGTCAACAACATATGACACCTACGCTTAGTCTATTCGCACCCGCACATAGGTGTTATTCAACTCCTAGGCCCACACGGCCTTTCTAACAGTGTCCAATGGACGACACATATGCATGATGACACAATGTCAAATCATGTATGTTTATCATAGTCATGTAACAGTATCATTTCATCAGAATATTTTCACGGTACATAACCATCAAGTATTTAGCACACAAGGGGGGTCCACAATCACTTAGAATCATATTCTGTATCAATCCAATTTTCCATAATACATTTGCCATCGTGGTCCACATCATGGAATCCACTTTTTCAAGTTATAAGCCATTCGACTAAATGTGACAACATTGGGTTACTTTAATCCTTTAAATTTGTGTCATTCAAGGGTCTTTGAATTTTTATTCTTTCATCACATTAGGCATTAACTCCTTGCCACTAATTCTCTTAATGCCATTAGTTCATTAAAGTCAAATCATTTCCATATTAATCAAGCCAAGGCCGTGGTCCTTATTAGGCTCTCAAGTCCAATATTTGTCTTCATTTTTATGCATTAGTGTATCATTATTAATTCATTTTATGTATTAATTTCATTTTCTCCCAAAACTCACACACTCATGTTCTTTCTCTTGAGTAGGATTCTCAATTTTACCAAATTAAGCCTTTAATCAATTATCTTTGCACATTATGAATTCCTAATGGTCTTCTAATGTCCAATTTATCAATTCCTCCATCCAAGTCAAAATTCTTCACCATTGTTCCCCTCCATGGCCGTGAGCCTCACAAATTTAGGGTTCAAGGATTTTCATTTCTTCATTAGTCCTTAATCACTCAATTAATACCAATCCATTAAGCTTTAAAATTTTAAAAACCAACACCTCACCAAAGAGGGTGTGGCCGTAAGCCTCCATGCTTCAAGCATGGGGCTTTTGTCTCAACCTCATCAATTTCAATCCATCACAATTTTTACAATGGCAATAAGATTCAAATCTATCTAACAAATCAATTAAAAGAATGAAAATTTAAAGAATCAATAATAAAAGAAAATAAAGTAGCAAGAGTAACCCCTATTAGGGTTTCTCACAAATCTTCAAACGACAAGTCTCCAACCACCATTTTTGGTTGAATAAAGTGGTCTTCCTCTTACCAAAAAGGAGAGCACGAAAATAGCCTCCAAAGTGCTCCTTGTGATTTCAGTTTTTGGCTCCTCAAAACCCTAGAAAAAAACCTCAAAGAATCAACACCATATCTTGAAAAGAAAGCATCCTTGACCATGAAAATGGTCTTGGAACACGAAAAGGAGAAGAGAAGAGAAGAAAGTTGTGATTTTTACCTTAAAGTCTCAAACTTTAATCTTGAAGAAGGATGGTGAAGATGAAAGATTTTGATATAGGGTATGAAAGGAAAAAGACTTAGAATGATGAAGAGAAGCTAGAAATGAAATTAATGAAGCAAGAAAACGAAAATAGTGATGGTGGAAGTGGTAACCCGAAATGAAGAAGAAGAGAAAATGGAAGATTTTGGTGAAACTTTGTGAATGAAAGTGGTAGAGATGATGATGGAGAGCAAGGATATGTGGTTGATGAAGAGAAAAGATGAAGAGATCAAAGAAGAGGAGGGGCTGGATTTTCGGATGGCAATGGTGTTTTTAGAGAGAAGGGAGAGCAAAGAAGAAGATGAAGTGGTAGAGAGAGAAGTGGTAGGGTAAAAGTGATGAGATAGTTTTGGAGAATTAGGTTAAAGTGATGCAAACAAATTTTTCCCCTTTTTGCTTGGAGTGTGCCGCGGCAATGGAGAGAGAGAAGAGGGAAAATGACAAGCTTCTCAAGCAAGCTAAGGGTAGTCATGTCATTTTTAGGTCAAAGATTCTAGAAACTTGATTAAAATAGTAATATATTTGAATTAAAGTAGATTTGTTATGACATAAAGTAGATTACATTGGGATAAGGTGATATAATTTTTATTACATGCTATTATCCATTGGATAATAGTTACAGTCGACAGAAGTCAGTATTAATTAATCTGACAGATGAATTTCACACAGTATTGTCTAGTTTTTATCTATTAGAATTTTCTCGTAAAACGTAAAACCTCGTGAACTATGTCCAGCCTCGAGTTTAGTAAGATCCCCCGTCGACGTTTCCATAGTTCAAGTTTCTTGGAGAAAATACCTCGTTTCTCCAGCTCTGCTTAATGTGCACGTAAAACGAGAAATATATTAAAATATTCAGTGTTTCCGAAAAATTCCCATAAAATTCCCAAAAATTACAAGTATTATAAAACGACTATTCGTCCTATAATTTCCAATTTTTGGAACGTTACAGTTATTTTTCTGACTCTGTCCAATGTGCACGTAAAATGAGAAATATATTAAAATATTTCGCATTCTCAGAAAAATCCAGAAAAATTCTAGAAAATCATAAATATTATAAGATGAATATCGATAGCAAAATAAATAAATTTTGGGGTGTTACATGGTGCCGTCATGCATATGTGTTGTCTGTTGGACATTGTTGGAAAGGCCATTTGCCTAGGAGTTTGAATAACACCTATGTGCGGGTGTGAATAGACTAGCGTAGGGTCATAGTGGTTGGCCCTGGGGGTGTCAGGTTGCGGGTGTCTCACAATGGACAGTGGTAGCTCTGCTGAGTCCGTGGGATAGACCGATGCAAACGCACCAACGATCCGGACTGAGACGTTGTCCTATATCGTGATCAACTATTGAGGTGCCATGTATGAGCCATTTTGCGCAAATGATTTTTATGTGATAAGCATAAGGCTGACGGTATACTGGCATTACTCTTTGATCATTCACTCCGAAAATGTTTATGTCTAGCTCCATGGAGTAGGAACTTAGTACCATTTGCATTGTGAACTGTCAGTCTCATAATTCATTGAACATGAACATTTATAACTGTGGAATAATATTTGTTCTTATTACCGAAATAATTACTTGACTTATTTACTGTTGATGATTCTTACTGCTGTTTAATATTGTTTTGCTTCTACTGTAAATTTTCATTATCACTGTGTTAATGTGTGGGCGTCCAACGCCGTTTGTTTCCTTGCTGCCATTATGGTACTGAAAGCTGGGTGTTTCACCTCTTTCTATATTTTCTCTATTTTCTGTATTTCTGTCGGTTTGTGTACTTAAGAGAAGGCGTTCATGAGGAAGACAAGGAAACACCTGAGTTTTTGGGTTTTTGGCCGCATTATGATTAGATCTGCTGAGGATATTGTCGCATCCACGCTGCTTCTTGGGATACGTGAAGTTGACCTTTCTCGGAGGACCCGATTGCTGGCACATTCACGTACATACGAACCGCTATGTCTATCGCGGGGAGCTAACGGTGTTTTTGGCTTGGGGCCGCTACGACATTCCTGTTTTTGAGTTTTTTGCTTTTGTTATCTTAGAGTTTTACCTACCCATCAGGGATATGTGGGGTGACATGTACTACTCCCCACGAGAGGACTCTTTTCTCTCTACTGCTCGGGTTTCCACCCGAAACTCGGTCGCTCCAATGGAAATTTCATCGGATGATGAGGACTTTGAGGAGGACCCGGCTACGGTCCCTTCTCGTTAGTCGTAGGGGCTGATACTGTTGGTGGCTACTGATGGCTAATCATTTATCTTTTTGGGGAAGCCTGATGCTTTGTCGTTTTAGATAGGTGTATATTTGTATCTCTTGGGGTGGGTACATCTTTTTTTTTTTTTTTGTATAATTCGTATTGTAGTTAAACAGTGATGCATATATATATATATATATATATATATATATATATATATATATATATATATATATAGTTTAATGTTACCCTATCTTGGTTTGGACGGTACATAATACCTGTTTGGATCTGTATTGTGGGGATGATAGCAGTAAGACCCAGTGGAGAAGGGCAGTAAGTCTAAGTACGTTTAGCCTCCATAAGGCAGTGAATGTTAGGTACTGTGGTGACCATGGACCAAGATCCGGTAAATGCTTGCGGTGGCTGTGGATCTGGACTTAACTAAGGACTTAAAATGTTAAAATATGATTTAATAATTGATAATCATCTCAGATCTAAATCAAAGTAATAAATAACTCGGTAATCTTAAAATCTAGTTCAGAACATAAATTTAACTTAAATTTCCTTATTTATGCTTCTATGGATCTATATGATGGCGATGATATCGGGGGTTTATACATCTGTTTCATTTGATCTTTTATTTTCCTGTGTTTTATTTCTGCTCTTATATTTTGATTTTCTATAATCATGTTACAATCGCTGTCTTCTGCAATCTCCAAACTTAAGGTTAGGTCATCCCAACCATCATCTTCTTCTCTTTCTGAGAAAAGCCTTAGCCAAACTAAATCAAACATCTTTAATGAAGAAATTCATTTTGAAGATATTAATCAAAACTTTGATAATTGGGAAATCCCGAAGATTTCTTCTAACGATCTCTACAAGCCTGAAGGTAGCTTCTTTAGGAGTTCTGATTATATAATTAGGACAGTAGAGAAAACAATCATAATAGAATCCGATGATGAAGAACTATTCTTGTTATCTAAAGAATCTATTAAAAAACATAAAGCTTCTGCCAAACCAAGAAGACTTAAACAAGAATTTAAGTCAAAACCTCCTCTTGACAATGTCAAGGTTCCGTCAAAACCTGTAATTTGCTATAATTGTGGCAAACCAGGTCATCTTAGCAAATACTGTAGGCTTAAGAATAAGATAAAAGCCTTAAATCTAGACCAAGCTGTCGAAGAACAACTTAACAACCTTCTAATTGAATCATCTGAAGAAGATTCCGAAAGAGAATTTTCTGAAGATTTAAACCAAATCCAAGACGATGACGTCTCATCATCTGATGATGATTTTGACTCTCCAATGGTTAATGTGTTAACCAAAGAACACGATCTGTTTGAAGTTCTTAATTCTGTCGAAAACTCTGAAGAACGCAGTGTCTTCTTACAAAAATTTAAAACAATAATCGAAGAATCCTCTTCTAAAACTCTTAAGAATCCAATTCTTAGGAACAAATATGATCTTAAAGAAACAATTAAGAAGATTGAAAAATCTGCTTCTAAAAAACCAATTACTCTTCAAGATCTTCAGTCTGAGATTAATAGCCTTAAGATTGAAGTTAAAAAACTTAAAGAGGAACAACAACTTCATTCGCTTATCATCTCCCAGTTAGGTGATATGTGTTCTGATTCAGAAGCTGAGAAATTTGAAAAGATTCCTCTTGATAATCTTGTCTTAGCAAATCCTAAGATTCAACAAAATGATGATGTTTTCTGCAACATCATTAACAAGTTAAGAATCCAAAAATTCTTTATAAACATCAGTATCAAAATCGACGATTTTGTTCTTAACACTGTTGCACTTTTCGACACTGGTGCAGATTCAAACTGTATTTTGGAGGGTATGGTCCCGACAAAGTATTTTGAAAAAACTACTGAGCGGCTTAGTACTGCTAGTGGTTCAAAACTAAAAATACAGTACAAATTCTCATCTGCAATCATCGAAAATCAGGGTTTCCAGATTGAAACCTCTTTCCTCCTTGTCAAGAATCTCAAAGGTGAAGTTATCGTTGGAACTCCATTCATCAGGGCTCTCTTCCCTTTGCAAATCACTGACGAAGGTATTCTTACCAATACCTTGGCAAAACCATCTGTTTTCCTTTCCTTAGGAAACCAATCCTCAAAACCCTTAACTCAATTGTTAACCAGATTAACAATAAACAAAATCAAATTAAATATCTTAAGGAAGAAATTTCTTTTAAAACTATTGATAACCAGCTTACTCAATCCCTGGTTAAGAAGCGTATTGAAGCTCTTCATCTTCAAATCCAAAACTCCATCTGTTCCGATCTGCCTAATGCATTTTGGGAAAGAAAGAAGCATATGGTTGATCTACCATATGAAAAGGACTTCAATGACCGCATGATCCCAACCAAGGCTCGCCCTATCCAGATGAGTCATGAACTTCTCGTTTTTTGCAAAACCGAGATCAATGATCTTTTATCAAAAGGTCTCCTCCGAAAGAGTAAGTCCCCATGGTCTTGCTCTGCCTTTTATGTCAACAAAGCTGCTGAGATCGAAAGAGGAGCTCCGCGCCTTGTCATAAACTACAAACCGCTTAATCAAGCTCTCCAATGGATTAGGTATCCTATTCCAAACAAAAAGGATCTTCTTAAGCGCCTTCATTCTGCGAAAATCTTTTCGAAATTTGACATGAAGTCAAGTTTCTGGCAAATCCAAGTTAAGGAATGTGATCGCTACAAGACGACCTTCACAGTCCCATTCGGGCAGTACGAATGGAATGTGATGCCCTTTGGTCTAAAGAACGATCCCTCTGAATTTCAGAGAATCATGAACGAAATCTTTAATCCTTACTCAAACTTTACAATAGTATACATTGATGGTGTCCTTGTATACTCTCAGTCTGTCGATCAACACTTTAAACACGTTAACATCTTTGTTAATATCATCAAAAAGAATGGTTTAGCTGTGTCTAAATCTAAGATTAATTTGTTTCAAACTAAAATCCGATTTCTTGGCCATAACATCTATCAAGGAACTATTAATCCAATTAATCGAGTAATTGAATTTGCTGATAAATTCCCCAATCAAATAATTGACAAAACCCAACTCCAACGGTTTCTTGGTTGTTTAAATTATGTCGCTGACTTTTTCCCTCAGCTGAGTAATCTGATCAAGCCTTTGCATGATCGCCTAAAAGCCAATCCACCTCCATGGTCTGATGTCCATACAGCTATTGTCAAACAAGTTAAATCCCAGGTAAAGTCTCTTCCCTGCCTTTACCTTCCCAATCCTAATGCTTTCAAGATTGTCGAAACTGATGCCTCTGACATAGGTTATGGTGGCATCCTCAAACAAAGAGTCGCAGACAAAGAGCATGTTATTGCATATGCTTCAAAACATTGGAATTCTGCTCAACAGAATTATTCAACTGTCAAAAAAGAAATTTTAGCAATTGTTTTGTGCATAACAAAATTTCAATCTGATTTGTTAAATAAAAAGTTTTTGGTTCGTGTTGATTGTAAATCTGCCAAAGACATTTTAACTAAAGATGTTAAGAACTTAGCATCAAAACAAATTTTTGCAAGATGGCAAGCCATCCTTTCTGTCTTTGATTTTGATATTGAATATATCAAAGGAACCTCAAACACTTTGCCTGACTACCTTACTCGTGAATATCTTCAGGGAAAGTAGCAGAATGCCCCGAGGAGGCTCATCATCCTCAAACTTCCCTTCTCGAGGAAGGGGTAAAGGTAAGTTAATTCTTTCTGGATTAACTAAAAAATCTTCTTCTGTCTCAGGGTCTTCAACCCCATCTGAGTCATCAACTCAGGTTCAAGCTACTCAAATTGGGTCATCAACTCAGAAGCCGACCCAAAAACAACCAAAGAAACAAACTAGTGATGACTATGCGGTGGCTGTCCCTGCATACCCAATCCAAGTCCTACAGGCCTTTCAACAGCAAGGTCTCACCAAACTACCAAAAGAATCTTGGGCCGATATTGCTGCTCAAGAGGACCTTGAATCCCAAATTCAAGCCTAGAAAAACAAGGAAATTGTGATCCAATCTCCTAGCAGACAAATTGCCATGTCCAAACCCAAATTTTCGAATGCTTACAATGTCTGAAGAAAACAAATAAATAGACAGATATTTTACTATTACAACAGTAAAATGGAAATCCCGCTACAGTGAACAGTAGCGAACAGTAATCAGTCGCAAGCGCTACAGTGAACAGTGTAGCACAGTGATCAGTCGCAATGGTGACTATTCATCGTCACTGAGATTGACACGATGACTGTCGATATCTTTGCCAAAGCAATCGTTGTCTTCGTTCTGATAAATTGGGTCAGAACTCATTCCTGATTCTTGTTAAGATTCTTCTTGGAGATGACGAAGAATAACCTTCAAATTCCTCTCAAATTCTTCTTTAGAAGTTGAGGCAGATAATGTTGCGGTTGCTTGGGCTCTCTTATTGAGAAAGACACTCGTCTCATGGTCAGCAGCCTTGAGCAGTTTGGGATTCTGAGAAAACCAGTTCTTGAGGCTTTCAGGAGTGGCATGCGAGAAGTCAAACTTCTTTCACCATTTGACATAAGCATACCTGTCAAGTGTCAGGAGACATTTTTGATGGTAAAAACTCTTCTTGTACTTGAATTGCCAAGAAAAGATCCATGCCAGGGATAGTTTGGACCAGAAATAGAGTTCAATCGGCCATGGGTCATTGCCGAGGTCAATTCTGGATTCAAAATAGTTTAGTCCTTCCAGAGCTGGGGACAGAAGGATATCTTTGATAGGTCCGAAAAATCCCCACCATTCATGAAACCAGTGAGGAAAATCATATTGTACATTATGTTTGAAGTAAAACATCCATGAATGTTTACCGTTGATATTTTTAAACCAAAAGGTATAAAGCCATGCGTCAGAATAATCCCAGTAATTAAAGTCAATGGGATAAGATTTAGAAAAAGCACGAAGCTTATACAGATTATTGCCCCATTCACCAGGAGAGATGAACTTTAAAATCTGGCAGGTTGAATAATCAATGACTTCTTGATCAATGATTTTCTCGTCTTTGTAATGTCTGATGGAGACAGAACCTGTGTCAATAAGGATGAACTCATAAAACTCGCGGATCTTAAAAGGAGCATCCGGTTTGAACAAAAGACCTTTGGGGAAAATCTTTTGGGCTGCAATGCTTGGATTGACATGGAAGACACTGGGTTCCATTTGGAAGACCTGCATAGTAGTTTCTTTTTCAAAATATTCATTTTGAGAAGAGGATTAGGTTTGGACTGGTTTGGACATGGCAATTTGTCTACTAGGAGATTGGATCACAATTTCTTTGTTTTTCTGGGCTTGAATTTGGGATTCAAGGTCCTCTTGAGAAGCAATATCGGCCCAAGATTCTTTTGGCAGTTTGGTGAGACCTTGCTGTTGAAAGGCCTGTAGGACTTGGATAGGGTATGCAGGAACAACCACTGCATAGTCATCACTAGTTTGTTTCTTTGGTTGTTTTTGGGTCGGCTTCTGAGTTGATGACCCAGTTTGAGTAGCTTGAATCTGAGTTGAAGACTCAGAAGGGGTTGAAGACCCTGAGACAGGAGTAGATTTTTTAGTTAATCCTGAAAGAATTAACTTACCTTTGCCCCTTCCTCGGGAAGGGAAGTTTGAGGATGATGAGCCTCCTCGGGGCATTCTTCTATTTTCCTTGAAGATATTCACGGGTAAGAAAGTTAGGTAAAGTGTTTGACGTTCCTTTGATATGTTCAATATCGAAATCAAAGACAGAAAGGATGGCTTGCCATCTTGCAAAAATTTGTTTTGATGCTAAGTTCTTAACATCTTTAGTTAAAATGTCTTTGGCAGATTTACAATCAACACGAACCAAAAACTTTTTATTTAACAAATCAGATTGAAATTTTGTTATGCACAAAACAATTGCTAAAATTTCTTTTTTGACAGTTGAATAATTCTGTTGAGCAGAATTCCAATGTTTTGAAGCATATGCAATAACATGCTCTTTGTCTGCGACTCTTTGTTTGAGGATGCCACCATAACCTATGTCAGAGGCATCAGTTTCGACAATCTTGAAAGCATCAGGATTGGGAAGGTAAAGGCAGGGAAGAGACTTTACCTGGGATTTGACTTGTTTGACAATACCTGTATGGACATCAGACCATGGAGGTGGATTGGCTTTCAGGAGATCATGCAAAGGCTTGATCAGATTACTCAGCTGAGGGAAAAAGTCAACGACATAATTTAAACAGCCAAGAAACCGTTGGAG
Organism: Ormosia emarginata; assembly: GCA_029884605.1. Classification (NCBI taxonomy): domain Eukaryota; kingdom Viridiplantae; phylum Streptophyta; class Magnoliopsida; order Fabales; family Fabaceae; genus Ormosia; species Ormosia emarginata. Next base: position 2,258,270 of record JAQQTP010000074.1, read on the forward strand.
TTGGGTTTTGTCAATTATTTGATTGGGGAATTTATCAGCAAATTCAATTACTCGATTAATTGGATTAATAGTTCCTTGATAGATGTTATGGCCAAGAAATCGGATTTTAGTTTGAAACAAATTAATTTTAGATTTAGACACAGCTAAACCATTCTTTTTGATGATATTAACAAAGATGTTAACGTGTTTAAAGTGTTGATCGACAGACTGAGAGTATACAAGAACATCATCAATGTATACTATTGTAAAGTTTGAGTAAGGATTAAAGATTTCGTTCATGATTCTCTGAAATTCAGAGGGAGCGTTCTTTAGACCAAAGGGCATTACATTCCATTCGTACTGCCCGAATGGGACTGTGAAGGCCGTCTTGTAGCGATCACATTCCTTAAGTTGGATTTGCCAGAAACCTGACTTCATGTCAAATTTCGAAAAGATTTTCGCAGAATGAAGGCGCTTAAGAAGATCCTTTTTGTTTGGAATAGGATACCTAATCCATTGGAGAGCTTGATTAAGCGGTTTGTAGTTTATGACAAGGCGCGGAGCTCCTCTTTCGATCTCAGCAGCTTTGTTGACATAAAAGGCAGAGCAAGACCATGGGGACTTACTCTTTCGGATGAGATCTTTTGATAAAAGATCATTGATCTCAGTTTTGAAAAAAACGAGAAGTTCATGACTCATCTGGATAGGGCGAGCCTTGGTTGGGATCATGCGGTCATTGAAGTCCTTTTCATATGGTAGATCAACCATATGCTTCTTTCTTTCCCAAAATGCATTAGGCAGATCGGAACAGATGGAGTTTTGGATTTGAAGATGAAGAGCTTCAATACGCTTCTTAACCAGGGATTGAGTAAGCTGGTTATCAATAGTTTTAAAAGAAATTTCTTCCTTAAGATATTTAATTTGATTTTGTTTATTGTTAATCTGGTTAACAATTGGGTTAAGGGTTTTGAGGATTGGTTTCCTAAGGAAAGGAAAACAGATAGTTTTGCCAAGGTATTGGCTAAGAATACCTTCGTCAGTGATTTGCAAAGGGAAGAGAGCCCTGATGAATGGAGTTCCAAGGATAACTTCACCTTTGAGATTCTTGACAAGGAGGAAAGAGGTTTCAATCTGGAAACCCTGATTTTCGATGATTGCAGATGAGAGTTTGTACTGTATTTTTAGTTTTGAACCACTAGCAGTACTAAGCCGCTTAGTAGTTTTTTCAAAATACTTTGTCGGGACCATACCCTCCAAAATACAGTTTGAATCTGCACCAGTGTCGAAAAGTGCAACAGTGTTAAGAACAAAATCATCGATTTTGATACTGATGTTTATAAAGAATTTTTGGATTCTTAACTTGTTAATGATGTCATAGAAAGCATCATCATTTTGTTGAATCTTAGGATTTGCTAAGATAAGATTATCAAGAGGAATCTTTTCAGATTTCTCAGCTTCTGAATCAGAACACATATCACCTAACTGGGAGATGATAAGCGAATGAAGTTGTTGTTCCTCTTTAAGTTTTTTAACTTCAATATTAAGGCTATTAATCTCAGACTGAAGATCTTGAAGAGTAATTGGTTTTTTAGAAGTAAATTTTTCAATCTTCTTAATTGTTTCTTTAAGATCATATTTGTTCCTAAGAATTGGATTCTTAAGAGTTTTAGAAGAGGATTCTTCGATTATTGTTTTAAATTTTTGAAAGAAGACACTGCGTTCTTCAGAGTTTTTGACAGAATTGAGAACTTCAAACAGAAGATCTTGTTCTTTGGTTAACACATTAACCACTGGAGAGTCAGAATCATCATCAGATGATGAGACGTCATCGTCTTGGATTTGGTTTAAATCTTCAGAAAATTCTCTTTCGGAATCTTCTTCAGATGATTCAATCAGAAGGTTGTTAAGCTGTTCTTCGACAGCTTGGTCTAGATTTAAGGCTTTTATCTTGTTCTTAAGCCTACAGTATTTGCTAAGATGACCTGGTTTGCCACAATTATAGCAAATTACAGGTTTTGACGGAACCTTGACATTGTCAAGAGGAGGTTTTGACTTAAATTCTTGTTTAAGTCTTCTTGGTTTGGCAGAAGCTTTATGCTTAAAATATTTGGATTTTTGATTCCGAAAAGGAGTCTGTTTAGGTTTATTCTTCTTCTTCTTAGCACAAGGAAGACCAAATTGTTCGCAGAAGTTTCCAAGCTCCCGCTTTGTTTGAGTTTTTTCTTTGGCAAGTTGAGACTGAATCTTATCATCTTGACAAATTTTTAATGCAACTTTCTGAACGAAAGCAATGAGTTGACCGTAACTCAACTGCTCATAAGGGATTTCTCTGTTAAGAGATTGACTATGGATTTTATCTCTGACTTTGTCGCCAAGAGACTTAGGTAGACCTGCAAGGAATTTCTCCTTCCAGAAGGGTTGTTGACAGTCTTCACGAGTGTAGACCCTAGTCAAGAAGGTATCACGATACCACCTAAAGTCAGATAGGGTTTTACAAGTCAGATTGGATAGAAGCTCAGCAGATCTATCACGCCAGATAGAAGTATCGCCAATAAAATGTTGAACGATAGCAAAGATTAAAGTGTTTACAGAATCAAGTATTGGTTTGCCATCACTAAGGATAGGATAGCCATCAGAATCAACTTTAACAGCATTTTGAATGTCGTTCCGTTGAGTATCAGTGAGATAATGATCCCACTAACCTTTGAGTTGACCAATAAAGCCTGCAACCAAGACTTCACAGATTATTTGATCACTACAGTCGTAGGAGGTTTGATAGGCTATAGAAACCATCATCATTTCTTGGAGAGTTTGAAGGATTTGATACTAATTCTTACCGTCTATGTCCCAAATATAAACGTTGTTGGCGCTGAACGATTTAAACGTTGGATCGCGTTCTTCAAGCAACAGATCAGGAGGAGTTGCTCTTTGATAGTAAAGCTTAGAAGGATTTTTCCAATTGAGAACTTTAGAAACAACTGGACTGATTTTGATTTCTGAATTTTGTTCAGATCGACATTCTGATTCAGACTGGGAATCAGCTTGTTTGAGTGTATTAACAACTTTAGAAACTCTAGAGGTTTCCGATTAAGGCGTATCAGGGATGACTGCATCAGCAGGCGGAATACGCTTGAGTTTGGAGACAATCTCACTAACTAACTCAGTATTAGGATTAGAATTAGGGTTACCTAAATTCTTGTTTTTTAAGAGTTTAATCGACTCTTTGACTTGTTTAGAAACCTTAAAAGGTTTAAAAATAGGTTTTTCGACTGCTAATTTGTCGGTCTTAGTTCCAGAAATTGAAGGGTTAACTTCAAATTGTTTTTCTTTATTCTTAGGTTCTGGATTTAAGATTTTTTCACCTAAGACTTGGAGATATTTGTTTGTATAATTATTTTGTTCTATAAGACTTTTAATATCATTAGGTCCTATAGGTTCATCGTCGACTCGAGATTTGAAAGGAGAGGCGACTACAGGTTTATTATTCTTATCTTTCTTTTCCAGAAAATAAGAACTTTGAGGAGGAAGAACAGATTTAACAAGAGTTTCGTCCTTCCGATGCCAGACTGTTAAGATGTTAACAGATAGATCTTCCATGAGGCCAATGCTCCATGGATAAGGGATTGCATTCCTAGTAAGATAGGCATGAAACCAGTCGAAGAAAGGAACATTTGTTTGAACGTTTTCCATAAATGTATACCATTTATTCTGGATTTCAGTCTTTTTATCACCCTTAAAATTGGCAAAAAACCATTCCCGTTGAGGCGTCCATGCCTCGGAGAAGAAGTCTTTCTTAAGGGTTGGTTTGTCTATTACGAATGGTGTACTAATCATGGACTATCGGAGTGAGTTGGAGAGAGAATAGTTCTCTGATCAAGGTTATCTTCCTGTCGGTAGATAGGTTTATGAAGGGTTGTAGAGGTGTCTAAACCCTGCAAATTAATTGTTGAAAAAGATCCTAGAGTTGAAAAGGATTTTCTGGACAAAGCAGATCTAAAATTATCAGATCGGGATGAAAAAGATCTAAAAGATCTAGATGAACTAAAAAAGTTTCTTCAGTCAAACCTGAGTTCAACTTTACCAGTTTGATGTTGGATGATTTCTTGAATCTATGGAGATTCTATGGGCAAAGCCGGTGCGGCTTCATCCATAGTCCATTTTTCAGGAAGAGATACATCTTCCCAATGGATAGATCTGGGGACAACTACGTTGGCCTTAGATGTGTCAGTTAAGAACAAGGTTGTAAACCCTTTTTCTTTTGATTTTAAGACTTTGGAGATGGAGGAATTCATTACTTTATACTGAATTCGATAGATTAAAGACAAGGGGATGGAACCTGGTTTCATATCTAAGCCACTAACCTTTACGTTCAGGAAAAAGGCTGTCAAGGATATTTTTGTCTTGAAGACTAACCATTTTGTCAGGATAGCAGTTGAAATAGATTGGTCCATAGCCAAGGCTAGTTTCGATTGTTCTAAGAAGAGAATCGTGGAAATGATTATGTCTGGTGTCTCTAAGACAGAGAAGGACAAATGCGTTTAATCCTTCGCGGATTAACGGCTTGATTGCCACCTGCACACAACCAATATGCAGAAAGTTGTATTTTGATTTATGTTTTTTAATAGATTCTTCAGATAACAAGAATAGTTCTTCATCATTGGATTCTATTATGATTGTTTTCTCTACTGTCCTAATTATATAATCAGAACTCCTAAAGAAGCTACCTTCAGGCTTGTAGAGATCGTTAGAAGAAATCTTCGGGATTTCCCAATTATCAAAGTTTTGATTAATATCTTCAAAATGAATTTCTTCATTAAAGATGTTTGATTTAGTTTGGCTAAGGCTTTTCTCAGAAAGAGAAGAAGATGATGGTTTGGATGACCTAACCTTAAGTTTGGAGATTGCAGAAGACAGGGATTGTAACATGATTATAGAAAAGCAAAATATAAGAGCAGAAATAAAACACAGGAAAATAAAAGATCAAACAAAACAGATGTAAAAACCCCCGATATCATCGCCATCATATAGATCCATAGAAGCAGAAATGAGGAAATTTAAGTTAAATTTATCTTCTGAACTAGATTTTAAGATTACTGAGTTATTTATTACTTTGATTTAGATCTGAGATGATTATCAATTACTAAATCATATTTTAACCTTTTAAGTCCTTAGTTAAGTCTAGATCCACAACCACCGCAAGCATTTACCGGATCTTGGTCCATGGTCACCGCAGTACCTAACATTCACTGCCTTATGGAGGCTAAACGTACTTAGACTTACTGCCCTTCTCCACTGGGTCTTACTGCTATCATCCCCACAATACAGATCCAAACAGGTATTATGTACCGTCCAAACCAAGATAGGGTAACATTAAACTGCGTACTTTCCAGATCTAAAATTAAGTTCCAGTTTTAACAGGTTATAACATGATTTAATAAAGAAATAAGCAGATCAGATAAATATCAAAGCATTATAATGTAATAACGTTAGCATCCAGTTCAATAAGATAAAAGCAACTTAAACTCCGCTCATTTACTTTCCTACTTCCCCATCAGGCTCTGATACCAGAGTTATAGGGTGAAGATCACGGGAAAACGGAGGAAGAAAGAGAGCAGGATAGAGAGAAATAGGAGGCAGACGGACTGCTTACATGTAAAAGAAGTGCGAAAAATATATATATATATATATATATATATATATATATATATATATATATATATATATATTATAGATGTATGATATTCAACACTATGTTGACTTTATTGTATCTGTAATTACTGTTATCTTTTACCATTATTTAAAGAAATCAATAAATAAAAAAAATGTGTACACATATTTCAATATTCGATTACTTTACAATCCAAGAATGCAAATTATTTAATCACATGTTAAAAATGAATCGGGTCTAAATTAATCAATGAGTTTACTATTTTTCGCAATTTATTTCATTTCCTTATATTATGATGTGACGTCCCTTCTTCGCGGTATTTGAGAAAAATGGGCGTTACAATTAAAAGAGTTACTAGTGTTTATAGGGGTCAAACCACACCCAAAACAACTCAAATCTTGCCTAAAAAGGATGATTTTTAGTATTGCACCAAATGTGCATCATAACTTCAGAAATTCTGAAATTTTATGAGCATATAGCTTTCTCTCATATATTTCCAATTCCACAAACCTTGTTTCATTTGGTTAAGTATAGCCAAAGTTATGCGACATTTTGCAGAGGCTAAAATAGGGCATTATCTGATTTACCTGATTCTGACCTGACTTTAAATTGAAACTGGGAACAAATTGTAACACCTAAAAAATTAATAGTTTCATGATAAATAGTCATTTTATAATATTTTTGATTTTTGTGAATTTTTTTTCTAAGAATGAGGAATATTTTAATATATTTCTCATTTTACGTGCACACTGAGCGGAGCCGAGAAATGAGATATTTTCACGAGAACCTTGAACTATGGAAACGTCGACGAGGGATCTTACTAAACCTAAGGCCAAACACAGTTTATGAGGTTTCACATTTTTTGCGATTTTATCTGATAAATAAAATCACGGTACATTCTGACGAATAAAGATTTTTGCGATACGCTCTATTACCCGTTGGACAATTAATACTGATTTTGTTAACTGTGATAATTACCCATTGGATAATAGATAATAGTAGAAATCCTATCACCTTATCTAAAGGAAATCCACTTTATGTCATATCCAATCTCCTTTATTTCAAAAAGAACGATTTGTTTAATCAAAAGCTCCTCAAGGAAGCTTCCTAGAAATTTCCTATGCATGCATGAAGCTCACTTTTCCCTCCTCTCTCTCCTTGTTTCCACGACAATGCACCACTTTGGGGAGCCAAAATTTGTGTTTTCATTTCATCATATTTTCATTTACTTATTTCAAAAACTATCATTTTCTCTCTCCATCCTTTCTTCCTCTCATTTTCTCTTAAGTCCTCTCTTCTTGTCTTCCTCTCCACCCCACCGTTGCAGCCACCATTGGAGACCATCTCCATTAGCTTGCTAAAACAAATCAGATTTCTTGTTTCCTCTCACCATTCTAAGACATTTTCCTTTGGTGACCATCTTCAAAAACTCAACCTTTCCTCTCCATTTTCTCTCCTCTTCCACGACCTAGACCACCATTTTTGGGTCATCCAAGCTTTTCATCCAACCAACCTCATTTCCTACCATTTCTCATCACTTAGAACATTTTATCTTTTGTGACCATCATCAAAATCTACCATTTTCATTTTCATCTCTTCAAGACTTAAAGCTTGAAACTTTAAGGTAAAAGTTCATGGCTTTTTTCCTTTCCCCCCCTCATTTTCGTAATCCATGGTCACTCTGGTGATCATTGATACCTTTTTCAAGTCTTGATTGTGTCTCTTGTGAGTTTGATGTTCTTAGGGTTACTTGAAGGTAGAGGACGAAATTTCAAAGGAGAAAGAAGCTTGTTTTTGTGTTGTCTTCTCTTGGTAAAAGGGAGACTATCCACTTCAACTTCTATTGGTGATGGGAAACTTGTTTGTATGTGGATTGTTAGAAACCCTAACATGAGTTGCTCTCTTGATTTTATAGTTTTCTATTGATTCTTTGGATTTAATGTGCTTTTGTGTGATTTTGTGGGTATATTGGTGTATGTTGGTAATCTTGGGGTATTTGTAACAGATTGGAATTATGAATGGGATGCAAAGGCTCCTTGCACTTCCACTTGAGGCTCATGGCCATGTGCCCAAAAATAGGGTGCCTAAGATTTGAAACATTGATGTAAGTTGGAAGACTAACTAATTAAAGGATTATTGATGAATGGAGAAATGAAAATTTCGGGTTTCTAAACCCCTAGAATTCACGGCCTCTTAAAGCAAAATGCCACAAAATGTAGTACTAAATTGGAGACGTAGATGATTTGAAAATTTTAGATTCATTAGGAGTTCATAAAATGGAAAGAATAAAGAACAAGACTTTATTTATGACTTAGAATGATTTTGAACATAAGGAAAGAACAATAGAGTTTGTGAGACTTGTAAAACCTTAGAGTAATTTTAAGTAAGCATAATTTGATTAGACTAAAGAACTTGACTAATCTAAAGGAATGAATGTTGAATAAAGACTTCAAGAGAATCCCTCTAGAAAATGAATTCATATGAAATATTAATTATAGTGAAACCTTATCATGATTTCATAATAGATGTTAATTAAAATGAAACTTTATAATGATTTCATAAGAAACGTTAATCAAAGCCAAACTTTATAATAGTTTCATAAGAATTGTTAAGTTAAAGTGAAACCCTGAAATGAACCTCAAAAAGTGTGTTATTACTCTTGAGAACTTAATACTATGCTATTGTGGGTCCGTGTATAGGACTAAAATTCTATTGATGTTTAACTTGACCAAATTGTGGCGTGTTATGGAAAGTATGTCATTATTGTTGAATATACATGATCATGCATTGAGTCGACATGCATTGGATAATTGCTCAGTCGATGACTGTTAAAAAGCTGCTTGAGCCTATGAGTTGAGCGAGAATCGGATAGTGAGATCTATGATGGATCTTGGGGGGGTGTAAGGCGCGATGATTCATTGCATGATGATGTTATCACATTATATACCCCTAGCCATGATAAACCATTGCAACACATTACGAGCCCGACAAGCACTATTCTTTTTGCGATCCGGCATAGACTGTCATTGAGGGGGGCAGATCTTCTGGAACGCTCATCTCTGAAATTTGGTTTAGCTCTATGGAGTAGGAACTTTTGGTACCATGTGCACGTGCATAGTGAGTCAACATATCATTTGGCATTTATGTATTTGTTCATTTATATGATGATGAAACTGTTGTTTAATTGATGTTATAACTACCTATAATTCTTAAGTTGTTTTCCATGTGGATCTTGATGCTGATTATTATTGTTGCTATGCTATCTGGGCATCCTGTGCAGTTCTGTTTCTTTACTGCCATAATTGGTAATGAAAGTAGGATGTCTCACCTCTTTGTTGTTTTACTTTGTCTTATGCTATGTTTGGATAAAGACTGTGAAGAAAGCGAGTTGAATTCACTTAGTTTAGTTTGAGATCGACTTTTGTCTCTTTGCGATGGCATATGGACAAGCTTCCTTCAGTTGCATGTGGATACAGTTCCATGGAGGCATGGAAGCCTGGCATTCCGACCATGATGCAGAGCATTTTTTGTACATATGGGATGTGACCCTAATTCGGAGTGGTAATTATCTTGGAGCTACTACGAGCATCTTTCATACTTTTATGTATGTGGAGTTCCCTATACCCATTGGGGAGTTACGGGATGATTTCCACCTCTTTCCTAGAGAGGTTTCGGTTGTGTCACCTATTCAGGTTCCTATGCATCATGACGTGTCTCAAGGGGAAAGTTCATCTGTTGGAGATCCGGAGTAGGATCAAGTGCTGGACCCTTTTCTCTAGGTGTTTGATTTTGGGAGAGGTCAAAGTTTTATATGGTAGTTACTCTATGTAAACTTATGTTTAATATTGTTGTATGTTACTTTTATGCGTGGATTGTGGAAATGTAACTTTATTTTAAGCTGATGTTATGTTTTGGATGTAAGTAAATATAAAAATATTTCATATCATGGCTCATATTTTTTATATATGCGCAATGATCAAATTTTTAAATGCGTGGATTGAGTTGTAGCACGTCTAGATTTAGTGACTGTGGCATAATGACGATTGTTCAATGGTTATTAGATCAAAGGGTGTTACATTAGGTGGTATCAGAGCAGTTCATCCTGTTGAGTTGGGGTATAGACTTACTATGTTTAGGCATATTAGAGTTCTTGTATGTTGTGTACTTCCTTGTCTCTTAATTGAGGTGATAGGAAATGAATGCATGGCTTGCCATAGGTTGAATATTAGTAGCTACTGTTACATAGTTGCATGATATTTAGGACTGGCTTACTCAATATGTAATGTTCTGTGTGGATAGAAAACTATGACTTCACCTAGGTGTATTAGGAGAATAGGAGTTCTTTTAGTAAAGAGACCAAGAGGTTTTGGAGAGCTGATCTTCTGGGCAAAGGAATAATAGGTGTAAGTTTAGTTGAGAAGCTGTTTGGGGGTTGACGACTTGCAAGAGGTTATGCCATAGAAGGCAGAAGGAAGGAGCTCGAGTTGGAGTCTGTTAGGATTCGTGGATTGGACCTATCTTGTTTAGATTGTGTGATTTCTTGTGTTTGGTTTTCGAAAGGAGACAATGCTGTTTGAAATAATTTCATTTGCTTTCGTTGTGTCATGTTTTGTCCGCCTTCGAAGAAAGTCAATGACTCGTGGTAGACGTGCATGTGTGGGTACAGAAAGCGACAATGGTCATATGACCACAATGGCAGAAGTAATGTAGAGAAAGACTAATGTGACGATGCAACAGAATCAGAGGGCCGCACAACAACGAGAATTGAAAATTGAGGTTCAGAATCTATTGGAGAAAAGCCGGTTTTGGTGTAACCTTAGACTGCTAGATTCCAAAGGAGGAATAATAGAAAAGTTAATTAGTTTAAGCGGAAACCGTATTCACGATTATCATAGAAGCAACAACAACATCCAACTTATGGAGAAAGTGCTAGTGGTAGTAGATTCAGTCAGACCTTGACTTTTTTACTAAGATGTAAGAAGTGTGGGAAGAACCACTTAACGAGGGAGTGTAAAATCAATGGGGTAGTCTGTTTCAAGTGCGGGAAGCTCGGACACATTTCTAGAGACTATGCTCCACCAAAGAAGAAGTTTTCTGTTAGTGATGTACGTGCTTCAAGACCTCAAGTTGAAGGGAAAGATTATACCCTGGATGGAACAAAGGTTTCCCAAACTGAAGATTTAAACAACGAAGATTGTGCCACAAGAGATGATCCCGTGACTGTGCTGTATAATTCCGGAGGCAACCCATTTCTTTACGACTTATGACTGTGTGGAATGATTAGGGTCATCAGTGTCTTTGTTACTTGTGACTTGTTCATTTCTGTTTCTATTACCAGACCTATTGTTACTATCCAGTTGTTCAAACTATCCTATTTGTGTTAGAGACTAAATCTTTTCGGTTGATTCAAATTGTTTACCTCGTTCTTGAATGTGTGTGATTTTACGAATAGATTGGTTATTTTCTAATTATATCCTACTAGATCGTTCCAATGAAAACCTTAGTGTTTCTTGAAACTAAGATTTTTGAATTCGTAACGACTAACAAAGTTGAAGCTTTGTGAGGAAAAGGAATCCAAGGATACATGTTATCTTTTGTGGAGGACAAAAGCAAGGGGAATATGAATGCCACTCTTGTACTCAATGAGTTTCGCATGATGAGCTATAGTGCTATCAGTTAAGGAGAAGAATGGAACTTCTTAGTGAGATGAGGACTGTCACCAATTGAACAAGATTATGATCAAGGATGAGTATCCTCGGAAGAAGACAAACGATTCGATGGATTAGCGAAAAGGGAATCGTTGTTTTCTCCAAGATAAATGTATATTCTAGTCATCATTAAATTCGTGGGAAGTTAAGGATGTTCCCAAGACGATTTTTTCGAACACGCTATGGGCATTATGGGTATCTCGTGATGCCGTTCGGAGTAACAAATACTCCTGCTGTATCCATGGATTACATGAATCGGATCTTTCGTCCTTACCTAGATAAATTTGTCATTGTCTTTATCAATGACAATCTGATATATTCTCAAAAATATGGAGGAATATGTTGAATATCTCGGTATGGTTTTCCAAACTTTAAAGGAGAAGAAGTGTACGCCAAATTATCAGAGTACAAATTCTGGTTTGAGGAGGTTAAACTTATGGGTCATGAGATTTCAAAGGAAGGAATTGTTGTGGATTCATCAAAGGTTGAAGCAATCGTTCAATAGGAAAGACTGAGACCGTAAAGGAGATTCGTAGCTAGTGGGATTAGTTGGTTTTTATCAAAGAAGGATCAATGGATTCTTCAAGACAGCAGAACTTCTCACTCAATTTACAAGAAAGAACCAAGTCGTTTTATGGACCAACGCAGGTAAAAGAAGTTTCAAGGGTTGAGGAGATATTCGATTACTCTGCCAGTTTTGGTTCTACTTGATCCCAAGGAACCGTTTGAAGTGTTTTATAATGCTTCACATCAAGGTCTAGGATGTGTGCTCATGAAGAGTTGGGAAGTTATGGCTTACGCCTCAAGGCAGTTGAGGGCGCATGAAAAGAATTACCCAACTCATGACTTGGAGTTAACCACAGTTGTATTTGCTCTGAGGATATGGAGACACTTTTTTTATGAAGCAATGTTCAACGCCTTTAGTAATCACAAGAGCCTGAAGTATCTGTTTGACCAAAAGGAGCTGAACATGAGATAAGGAAGGTGACTAGAATTTTTGAAGAAGTATGACTTCTAGCTTCAATGTCATCCTAGAAAAGCAAACGTCACGACAGACACTTTGAACCGAAAGCTACTTAATATCTTCATTATGATGGTCAAGAAGAAGGAATTAATAGATTAATTCAAGGACGAGTGGTTGTCATTGGAAATGACACCGGATGAGGTATGTCTAGGTACAATCATTATTTTGAATGATCTGTTAGGAGAAATTTGAGAGAAGTAGAAAAGTGACCAATTTCTACAAGACAAGAAGGAACTATTAAAACAAGGCATGGCGTCAGATTGTGGAGAAGGAATTTAATGGAATCCTGATGTTCATGGGTAAGGTCTGTATACCAGATGATTCAGAACTCAAGGAATTAATTTCGATGAAGCTCACACGAGTACGTTGAGTATACACACTGGAACGACCAAGATATATCAAGATCTAAAACAGAAGTATTGGTAGCAAGGAATGAAGAGAGACGTTGCTAAATATGTGTCACCTTGTTTGAATTGCTAGCAAACTTACTCCTAAATTCTACGGACTATATCAAATTCTTCTTCGGATTAGTCCGGTAGCCTACCAACTAGTTTTACCACCCTTTCTTTCTAATCTTCATAATATCTTCCGTATGTCGTAATTGCGAAAGTGTATCCCCGATCCAGCCCATGTCATCGAACCAAACACAGTACAATTAAAAGAGGGTTTGATCTATGAAATGCTTCTTGTGAAGGTCGAGGGTAGGAGAACAAAGCAACGTAAAGACAAAGAGATTACATTGGCAAGGGTGATCTGAATTGACGTGACTATAGGCGCGACGTGGGAGTTAGAAGATAAGATGAAGGAACAACATCCATATTTATTCTAAGGTATAAAATTTCGAGGACGAAATTTCTTTTTAGAAGAGGAGAGGTGTAACACCCCGAAAATTAATAGTTTCATGATAAATAGTCATTTTATAATATTTGTGAATTTTGTGAATTTTTTTAGATTTTTTTGAGAATGTGGAATATTTTAATATATTCCTCGTTTTACATGTGCACTGAGCGAAGCCAAGAAATTAGATATTTTCTCGAGAACCTTGAATTGTGGAAACGTTGACGGGAGATCTTACTAAACCTAAGGTCAGACACAATTTACGAGGTTTTATATTTTTCAAGATTTTATCTGATAAATAAAATCACAGTACGTTTTGACGAATATAGATTTTTGCGATACACTTTATTACCTGTTGGACAATTAATATTGGTTTTGTTAACTATGACAATTGTCCATTAGATAATAGATAGTAGTAGAAATTCTATCACCTTATCTAAAGGAAATTCACTTTATGTCACATCCAATCTCCTTTATTTCAAAAAGAATGATTTGTTTAATCAAAAGCTCCTCAAGGAAGCTTCCTAGAAATTTCCTATGCATGCATGAAGCTCACTTTTCCCTCCTCTCTCTTCTTGTTTCCATGGCAATGCACCACTTTGGGGAGCCAAAATTTGTGTTTTCATTTCATCATATTTTCATTTACTCATTTCAAAACTATCACTTTCTCTCTCCATCCTTTCTTCCTCTCATTTTCTCTCAAGTTCTCTCTTCCTCTCTTCCTCTCCACCCCACCGTTGCAGCCACCATTGGAGACCATTTCCATTAGCTTACTAAAACAAATCACATTTCTTTTTTCCTCTCACCATTCTAAGACATTTTCCTTTGGTGACCATCTTCAAAAATTCAACATTTTCTCTCCATTTTCTATCCTCTTCCACAGCCTAGACCACCATTTTTGGGCCATCCAAGCTTTTCATCCAACCAACCTCATTTCCTACCATTTCTCATCACTTAGAACATTTTCTCTTTTGTGACCATCATCAAAATCCACCATTTTCATTTTCATCTCTTCAAGACTTAAAGCTTGAAACTTTAAGGTAAAAGTTCATGGATTTTTCCTTTTTCCCCCTCATTTTCGTAATCATGGTCACTTTGATGATCATTGATACCTTTTTCAAGTCTTGATTGTGTCTCTTGTGAGTTTGATGTTCTTAGGGTTACTTGAAGGTGGAGGACGAAATTTCAAATGAGAAAGGAGCTTGCTTTTGTGTTGTCTTCTCTTGGTAAGAGGGAGACTATCCACTTCAGCCTCTATTGGTGCTGGGAAACTTGTTTGTATGTGGATTGTGAGAAAACCTAACATGAGTTGCTCTGTTGATTTTATAGTTTTCTATTGATTCTTTGGATTTAATGTGCTTTTGTGTGATTTTGTGGGTATATTGGTGTATGGTGGTAATCTTGGGTTATTTGTAATAGATTGGAATTATGAATAGGAAGCAAGGGCTCCTTGCACTTCCACTTGAGGCCCACGGCCATGTGCCTAAAAATAGGGTGTCCAAGATTTGAAACATTGATATAAGTTGGAAGATTAACTAATTAAAGGATTATTAATGAATGGAGAACTGAAAATTTTGGGTTTAAAACCCCTAGAACTCACGGCCTCTTAAAGCAAAATACCACAAAATGTAGTTCTAAAATGGAGACTTAGATGATTAGAAAATTTTAAATTCATTAGGAGTTTATAAAATGGAAAGAATAAAGAACAAGACTTTATCGTATGACTTAGATTGATTTTGAACATAAGGTAAGAACAATAGAGTTTGTGAGACTTGTAAAACCTTAGAGTAATTTTTAAGTAAGCATAATTTGATTAGACTAAAGAACTTGACTAATCTAAAGGAATGAAGATTGAATAAGGACTTCAAGAGAATCCCTCTAGAAAATGAATTCATATGAAATATTAATTAAAGTGGAACCTTATAATGATTTCATAATAAATGTTAATTAAAGTGAAACTTTATAATGATTTCATAAGAAACGTTAATCAAAGAGAAACTTTATAATGGTTTCATAAGAATTGTTAAGTTAAAGTGAAACCCCGAAATGAACTTCAAAAAGTGTGTTATTACTCTTGAGAACTTAATACTATGCTATTGTGGGTCCGTGTATAGGACTAAAATTCTATTAATGTTTAACTTGGCCAAATTGTGACGTGTTATGGAAAGTATGTCATTATTGTTAAATATACATGATTATGCCTTGAGTCAACATACATTGGACAATTGCTCAGTCGATGACTGTAAAAGGCTGCTTGAGCCTATGAGTTGAGCGAGAATCGAATAGTGAGATCTATGATGGATCTTAGGGGGGCGTAAGATGCGGTGATTCATTTCGTGATGATGTTATCACATTATATACCCTTGGCTATGATAAACCGTTGCAACGCATTACGAGCCCGATAAGCACTATTCTTTTCTCGATCCGGTGTAGACTGTCATTGAGGGGGGCAGATCTTCTAGAATGCTCATCGCTGAAATTTGCTTTAGCTCCATGGAGTAGGAACCTTTGGTACCATGTGCACGTGCATAGTGAGTCAACATATCATTTGGCATTTATGTATTTGTTCATTTATATGATGATGAAACTGTTGTTTAATTGATGTTATAACTACTAGTAATTGTTAAGTTGTTTTCCATGTGGATCTTGATGCTTATTATTATTATTGTTGCTATGCTATGTGGGTATCCTATGCCATTCTGTTTCTTTACTGCCATAATTAGTAATGAAAGTAGGATGTCTCACCTCTTTGTTGTATTACTCTGCCTTATGCTATGTTTGGATAAAGACTATGAAGAGAGCGAGTTGAATTCACTTAGTTTAGTTTGGGATCGACTTTTGTCTCTTTGAGATGGCATCTGGACAAGTTTCCTTTAGTTGCATGTGGATACAGTTCCATGGAGGCATGGAAGCCTGGCATTCCGACCGTGATATGGAGCGTTTTATATACATAGGGGATGTGACCCTAATTCGAAGTGATAATTATCATAGAGCTGCTACAAGCATCTTTTATACTTTTATGCATGTGGAGTTCCCTATACCTATTGGGGAGTTATGGGATGATCGCCACCTCTTTCCTAGAGAGGTTTCGATTGTGTCACCTATTCAGGTTCCTATGCATCATGACATGTCTCAAGGGAGAAGTTCATCTGTTGGAGATCCGGAGGAGGATCAAGTGCGGGACCTTTCTCTCCAAGTGTTTGATTTTGGGAGAGGTCGAACTTTTATATTGTAGTTACTCTATTTAAACTTATGTTTAATATTGTTGTATGTTACTTTTATGCATGGATTGTGGAAATGTAACTTTATTTTAAGCTGATGTTATGTTTTGGATGAGAGTAAATATAAAAATATTTTATATCGTGGCTCGTATTTTCTATATATGCACAATGATCAAATTTTCAAATGTCTGGATTAAGTTGTAGCACATCTAGATTTAGTGACTGTGGCATAATGATGATTGTACCATGGTTATTAGATCAAGGGATGTTACACAAACTACAAGTGGTAAAATTCTAAAATTTTACAAGCAAGAAGCCTTACATCTTAGCTTCAAAATGCCACTACTCCCATGTCGATACGACATTGGAGCAAGAAATTATGCAATCTGGTTTACAGGCTGCCAGAATACATTTTCTGTAGAATCTACCTCGGGTTCAAACAGAAACTGGTACGAATTGGCTAGGTGGAAAATTTTGAAATTTTTACCACATAAAGCTTTATGTCTTATCTTTCAAATGGCACAAGAATCAGGTCTATACGATGTCTACAGCTCAAGTTATACAACAAACATCGCTGATTACTCACTAGATTCTACAAAATTATGCAGAATCTGAGAATGGTTCCTTTGGAAAAATTCTCATTTCCATTCATTCAAGAACAATTTCTATGTGATTTATAACACCAATCTAAGCCTCTAAACCTGTTCTAACTTTTATACAACCAATTGAATCACTTAGGCATAGATTTAGGTTCAAAAATCACCTTAACTCCAATCCATTTCTCAAGTTCCTCATGAACTAAAAATGGTTTGGCTTAAGCTATAAATGGCCATCTAACATTCTTTAAGTTAAAAACTTCCTAACTTAGTCCTTGGAATCAAGAACCAAGCCAAAAACATGGATTTGGCTATCCCATTATCTAGGTTCAATCAATAATGGAACCATTATCTAGGTTCAACCAATAAGGGAACCATTATCTAGGTTAAACCAATAAGGGAACCAATGCTACGCCACTTATCAAATGCAAACTTATGCCATTCTATGTTAATTAAGGTTCTAGATACATAACCAAAGCATAACATAGCTTGGATAGGCATAAAAACATCAAAATAGAGAAAATTACACTGGTACCGCTGCACTAGACTTGGGGTGCCACAACATCACTGTATGGAGTTCATAATCCTGCGCTACTGAAAACTGGGTGTTGTGGCACTTATTCCCTTGGTGTCGCGGCACACATGCAAAATTCTGGTTTTTCCAGAATTGCACTAGACTTCACTTTTTCCCTTTCAAACCTATTCCTTTCATCATTCAATCATCAATAACACTAACAAACAATTCAATGACATTATATTCTTGAGATTCAAGCACTCAAACCTCTTACTCCATAACTAAACACTATGAAAACTATAGATTCCATGGATAGAAATCTATGGATCCTTAGATTTTAACTTCCTCAATCAAACAACAACTAGACTATAACTCTCTATTCTCACCCAAAGACCATTAATCTCCACCAAATCAAAACAAAAATAGGATGAATATTAAGGAAGAAAGGTGAGAAATCAAGAATCCCCTACCTTGTGGTGATGACCACTCTTGGAGTCTCTTGATCTTGCTCTTGATCTCCCTTGGTCCTGTTCTTCTCTTCTTCTTCTTTTTTCCCCTTCCTCTCTTCTCTCCTTTCTCTTTTTTCTTTCTTTCTTTTCTAGTTTCTGATAGGGATTTTGTGAGAGGGAAGAGAGAAATGTGATAGGGACATGGAGGGAATTTAAAGAAAAGTCTAACTTAAGTTTCTATGTTGAAACTTATATCTGCTAAGGACACTCGAATTGTTCTAATTCAAGTTTTTCAGCTTCCAACAACTTTAGAATAAATACTTGGATTCATCTAAATTGTTGTTTCACCTTTATTCTAGTTTTTCATATCTGGTGGGGGTCAATCAGGCATTAAAAGCACAACCAGTATGCCTAAAAATACCAAACTGACTCTGATTGTTCTCAAATTTTAATTATACCTTATTTAACTCATTTGTGACTTAAAGACAAGTTATCTGCACTTGTTTCCCTTAACTTAGCAATTTATGCTATTATTTGAGTCATTTTAAGCTATTTTTCGACTTTTATGCTGCAACAAAGTGCCTAAACTGACTCAGTTTGTCACAAAACTTAACTGACATGTTAAAAAAGTATTAGGCTAACTCTGTAACCATTCATAAGCCTAACATATTACTGAGGGTGTTACACCTAATAGAACAAGTCATTCCTGACTAAGTGCAAGGGTTACATGTAGTTTGAGGTTGCAGTTTTTCCTCCCTACAACAGGTAAACACGAGAAACCAAAGTTCCTAGTAAAACGTCTTGGTTCTTAATTGAGTTATGTATGTATGTATGTAAGTATGAATGTATATATGATTAACTTGGTTTATCTAGATACTAAAGTTAAACCTTGTAAGGAATTTAAACATATCTTATTATAGTATGTGTTAAGACTATGTTTATTATGTTATGTATGACTAGTTTTGGTTTACTTATACTGAGAATTGTTGATTCTCACCCCGCTATGTTGCCATGTAAATGCAGGTGAAGACTCTTCAAAGAATAAGAAGAAAAAGAAGCTGACAGACTAGAATAATTTTAGTTTTATTGCTTCTAGTGCGAACCTTGTATTTATTTATACTTGTTTTGTAATGTAGGAGAATTATGTATCACAGTATGCCATTTTCAGAGTAATGTTGTATATATAAGTATGTATGTTTCCACATTTCATAAAGCTTTCTATAATGACTAGACAGGTTATTATGAATCTATGTTTTGTGCTTTATGCATAGTTAGGAAGTGTCATACTTGATACTATTTATCCGTAAATATCTAGGTTATTTTGAGATAATTGTATTAGGGTGTTACAACCTACATTTCCTACCATACAGGGCTTCATAAGGGGTCATTCCTATGCTGGTATGATAATTATTATTGTAGGCAAATTTTGCTAAGGGTAAGAACCTATCCTAACTACCCTGTTGTTCTAACACACAAGCTCTAAGCATGTCTTCAAGGGTCTAGATGGTTCTTTTAGTTTGACCATCTGTTTTCAGATGATAGATAGTGCTGAAATTCAGCTTTGTTTCAAAAGCTTTTTACAAAGCTCCCCAGAACCTAGAGGTGAACCTAGGATCTTTATCTAATATTATACTTGAGGGGATACTATGCAGTCTAACTATTTCATAGATGTACAATTGAGCTAACTTATCTGATGAATAATTAGCTCTTATCGCCAAAAAGTATGCAGACTTTGTCAACTTATCTACTATAACCCAAATGACATCATGACCTAACTGGGTCCTTGGTAATCCCGTTACAAAATCCATGGATATGCTTTCCTACTTCCATTATGGGATTTCTAAGGGTTGAAGGGGTCTAGAGGATTTTTGATGCTTTATCTTGACATTTTGACAAACTAGGCATTTGGACACATATTTTACTATTTCCTTTTTCATACTTGGCTGCCAAAACATCTTTTTGAGGTCTTCATACATTTTTGTTGCACTAGGGTGGATGGTAAACTTACTCTTATGGGCTTCTTCTAAATTTTTTTCCTTTATTTCAGCTTTTCTAAGGACATAGAGTCTATCTCTAAACATAATTGTCTTATCATCAGCTCTTCTAAATTCCTTTTTCTTTCCTATTTGTTCATTTATCTCTTTTAGGTCATCATCCTCTTCTTGGGCTTCTTTTAAGTCCTTAGATCATTATGAATTTCTAACCTATTCAAACATAGATTATTTGATAACACAATCACTGCTAGACTTAAATTCCTAAAACTCTCTACGAGTTCCATTTCTTATGCCATCATGTAGGACATATATAGAAGTTTTCTGCTAAGTGCATCGGTCTCTACATTGGCCTTACACATATGATATATGTATCATCCCAAGAAAACAAGTTAGGCTTGTATATGGTCTCAAAGGTACTATTATACTTACATAACATGTCAGTTAAGTTTTGTGACAAACTGAGTTCATTTAGGCACTTAGTTGCAACATAAAAGTTGAAAAGTAGCTTAAAATGACTCAGATAGAAGCTTAAATTGTCAAGTTGAGGGAAATAAACCTAGAGAGTTTGTTTCTAGGTCACAAACAAGCTAAGTAAGGTGTAGTTAAAATTTGAGAACAATCAAAGTCAGTTTGGTATTTTTAGGCATACAAGTTGTGCGTTTTAATGCCGGATTGACCCCCAATAGATATGAAAAATAAAGTTATTTGTGAAACAATAATTTTGATGAATCCTAGTATTTATGTCAAAGTTGTTGGAAGTTGGAAAACTTGATTTAACTAAATTCAAGTGTCCTTAGCAGATATAAAGTACCAGTATAGGACTTAAGTGGAAAATTATGACTTTTCTTCTTATTCTCCTTCTTCTTCTCACGTTCCAGAACAAGGCAAAAATAGAAAAGAAAAGAAGAGAAAAGGAAGAGGGAACCGTGAGGGAGAAAGGGAGAAAAGAAGGAGGAAAAGCCATGGGGAGCTAGAAGATCAAGGGGAAAAGCTTGAGGATCTTTCATGGCTTCAAGAGGTAGGGGTTTCCTATCCTCCAATCTTATCTCTTCTTCATCTTTGCTTTGGTTGAAGTTAAGTTACATGAATAGTCAAAAATGGGTTTGAAGAGTAAATCTGTGTTCTTGGCTTGGTTTATCGTTCCAAGTGTTGAGTTAAGGTGTTTATAGCTAGTTTGATGCATGGTTGTCAATTTTGATTCCTTAGAATCCATGATATCCACTGGAGGTGTGTTTTGAGAAATGGATTTGTAGGTTAATGATTGGTGTTTAATCCATGTTTTAATGAGTTCAAGTTAGTGTTTGATGATCCTATCATGTTTTAGGTCATGTTTAAGATTGGATTGTATCTAGAATTCAAGAGTTTGGTGATTGGAATTGGTTTAGATAACCAATTTCGCAGAAAATAGAATTTTCTGTAGAATGGTCACGCCTAGGTGTGACTGAAGCATGCCTAGGCGTCGGATGGTCAGTTTGGCGTACTGATCAGACAGAGAGTGTCATGCCTAGACGTGATAAAACCAAGCCTAGGCATGAGTTCTAGGATTTTTTAAGAATTGTATTCTTGATGTTTTGGACTTCCCTATGTATTAGGATCACTCTTATATGCCTTTATAAGTGTGTTGAGACATTAATAAGGATGTTCTAAGAGGGAAATCATCACCTATCAAGTATGAGAAAGTTATACCCTTTGTGCATCTTATAGTTAAGGATTGTCATAGGTAGGCATCTAACACCCTAGGCACTTAGTGTTGCATTAGATCTTACACAAGATGTGATGAGTTGGTGCAATAGATACGAGTATACTAGAATGAATTAGTAGCATTCACTCCAGTTAGTTAGTAAAGGTATAAGCCTTAGGATATCCAAGAGTAGTGGATTACTTTGGAAGGGTACCTAAAACCTTAAGCAACAAAGTGTTGCAAGTACTAACCACTTATGAGTTAGTTTCACTTAAGTGGAGTTAATTTTGTGTGTTTAGTTCCTAAGCGGGAACAGTGGTATACTAAGTTCTCTAGTTAAGAGAGATCTCGTGCATTGTTTAATACACACTAGGATGAACTATGACTCGAAAGCTTGTCATATTCATTGAGTATAGCATAAATATGTTTAGCTCTTCTAACAATATAGTTGAGTTGAAGATGTATGTAGGAAGAGAGTTACTTCCTTGAATGCTAAGTTATTTTATGGAAAGTCAATTTGTTAGGTATTCCAAGAGTTAGGAGTTACCTAGAACATGTATTTGGAACCTTGAGCACTTTAGTGTGACACTAGTCACTACAAGTAGTGCAATAGCAAGGAGAGCCGAATATAAATGATATATTTACAATTTACTTATCTAGATGCACGAATTACTCATTTGTAGTAGAGTTGAGTTAAGTGTGCAAAGATCAGAGAAGTGCTCATTTGGCTCCATAAGTTAGTTCAAAATGATGCACTAGTTAAGATAGACTCCTTCACAAGGATGAGTTGAGTTTATAAGTAAGTTTACAGCTAGTAAGGACTACAATTTTCCTTTGTCTCAGGTAGGACCAAGAAGTGATAAGTTCACTCCCTATCTTAGCAAGTGTTCGTGGAATCAGAGTTTCTTAAAATGAACAAGTAAATGCAAGGTTAAATCGTCAACTTTGAAGTTACAGTTCAGTTGTATAGACAATTGTCTGTGGTGGTTGACATAAGTGATTGGATGGGCGGTTGTTTATGTTAACGGTATGTAGGCTATTGGTTTGACTATACTACGAGGCATTATGCAATTATCAATTATAGTGGAGGAAACTCCTATGATAGAAATTATAGATAACACTATATGGTTGTATGGATGATCGTATAATGTTGAGTTTAGTTTAATTATGTATATGATGGGATATAATTATACAGTTTCAAACCCAAATGCAGGTTGTTTCAAGTAGTAAATTCTCGGGAGTCTGAGGTCGAGAATTGATGAAGAGAAAATTATTTGAGGTATGGAGAAGATTTGTCACAATACTAAAAATGATATATGTTATTCACAGATGAAAAAGATTTGCTTGGGTTAGGAGATCCACTCTTGGTAATAAATTAAAAATAAGATTATTTCGTTTTATAACTCAATTGAAATCATGCATAATGAAGATTCCAATCGGAAGATTTAACATTCAAAGTTCAATCATGTAATCATATAATGGTTCCAATAATTATCTACCAATACTTGTAAATCGTCAAAAGCATCCACTGTGCCAATCCTATTGTCTACAATGGATCAAGATATTCATTATACAAGAAGAGTTTCAAAATTAATTGAAAACAACATACAACTCATATAAAGATCACATAAAAATATATCATTTAAAGCACAAGAAAGAAGTTAATCTAACCTTAACTTATTACCAAGAGCTTCACCTTTTCACCCAAGCAAGATGAAGATTTAGTTACTCATAGACAAGAAGAAAGAAAGAGAGAAGAAGAAGATGATGAACATAACTTCAATTAAGAACAATAGAAAACTACACAAAGGAAAACTAATAATACAATAGCATAAACTAAACTCTAAGCTAACTAACACCCTCAAATGTTTAGCCTTTGCCTCCTTTTATAGAGTTCAAGGAGTGTAAGAAGACAATGGAGTTGTTTGATGATAAGAAGTAAAATCAAAATAGATGATGAATGAGCTGAAATTATGGACTTTCTTGTCTCTAAAATGTCTCTGCTCTTAGCTCATCACATGCATCAGAATTGAGCCAAGTGGTCTTCACGAAAGTTCTAGGAAATTATCTCAGCTTTCCATAGACACCAAGTTTAGCCAAATCCAATAACCACAGCCCGAGATATGGCCCAATAACTGCTCATGGGTCAGGCCCAAATCCAGCACCTCTGTTCTGACTTCCAAGTCCAATATCACCTTCAAGGAATCCGAATTAGCTTTTGTGTTCTTCATGAAAGTTGTAGATATGGGACCTTCCACTTTCAAAATTTCAGAATTATTGAACTCCTATAGCCCGAGATATAGTCTAATGAGGGCATAAAGGTCAAGCTGTCAGGTTCAAAACGCTAGATTTTGCTTCAACTCCAATTTGAGTTATCCAAACATGTAGTTCTGGTCTTGAGGCCTCATGAAAGTTATAGAAATTTATCTTAGCTTAAAAACAAGACCAAAATCACATCCATCGGATATTTGTAACTCAAATTATAGCCAGTTTACTGAAAAAGCTAAGTGAGAAAGGTTATACAATGAATGAAATATATTGCTATTAATGTGGCTCTTGCTATCAAGTGAATAGTTATTAGAGAATTATCTTAACTTTCCAACAAGATCAGAATCACATTAATCAGATAATTACAACTCAAGTTGTGGTCACTTTACTTAAGAATACAATCACCCAAATTAATGATAATTTAAGCAATAATTTCTTCAATGATTCAATTAAGCTTAATTTCATAAAATGTGACAAAATCAACTTAATTAAGCCAAATTGAACCTTAAGAAGCCTAGTTAGAGGATTATAAAATGCATAAAATACATTGTTATCAAGTTCCCCCACACTAAACTTTTGCACTCCCGGGCAAAACACATAAGAACAAAAACTAAGGAACAAAGAAAAATGACACAGACTCAAAAGCTAAAAACTCTAAAAGATTTAATGAAACAAGAAGAGCAACCAGTCATTCAAGGGAACAAAGCATTTTTTTAGGTAATATTTCTTCACATCTCAAACCATCAAGCAAGGAAACTTCAGTTAAAAAGAACGATTCATGAATGAAAGATCCTCACAGGATTCACTCTCAATCCCTCAACTGTTTTAAATGGTAGATATTTCACTCAATTCAACCTATGAAAAATTGCACTACCATAAGCTTGCTTATCTTCTACTTCTCCACTACTCAAAACACATGCACACAAAAATCAAGAGGACTTTATTCAAGGTTGTAATGGGGTCATGGTAAAGAAGGAGGGTTAATATGGATATAAGAAGATAAATACCAAAGAGAATAAAAGAGCATTATGGTACAGTTAGAGTGGAAAAGATATTTGAGAACATTCATCATAAAGGACAATGACCAATATTTGACTAATGTTTTGTTGAAGATTAATCCCAAATTGATGAGTTGAATTTATTGTTAGGCATAAACATTCTCCTTCTCTTCCTGTTATTTCCAAGCATCCATCTTTATTCTAGATATGGATATGTCACATAGTGTATTAGGTGGTCATTTTTGTTTCTTTCTTTTCTTTTTTTTTTTTTTTTTTTTTTTTTCTTTTTCTTTTTCTTTTTTTTTTTTCTTTTTCCCTTTTTTTTTACACACACACACCCCCACACTTGTTTAAGAACAAAGTCAATGCTCTCTTATTCCCTAAGGTCAGGTAAAAACATGTTCCTTTTTTTTTAAAGGCACGTAATAAGCTAAAAATAAGAATTGGCCAAATAAGCTCAAAGGGGTTACACAAGGGAAAATATACAAGGATGACTATTTGGTCAAAGTAGCTATTTTAAAATGCCTCAATCATATTTATGTATGCATGTGAAAATGTAGCCTCAAAAAAAATCAAAGCAAGTTCTAGAGTAACAATTTCACAAGTGAAAATCACACAAGAAAGAAGAAAATGGTACAAATGTTCAATCCATTCATCAATAGACTCAAAATCTCACAAGGCATATTTCTATCATTCTCAATCCATCAATTCAACATTCATATCCAAGCATGTGATTTATAAGAAAGAAGAAAATTTATGCTATGACCCAAGATATGCTTTTTGCTACTTCTAAAACCATCTTTTTTCTTAACTATGATGCGTCTCAAAAGTAAAATTACCTCTTTGGCAAAATTTACTCCTTACTCTGCCATCCTTAATTGGTTTTGTTATAGGTTTCTGACAGTTATCTCACTAAACATACTTTCTTCAACTAAAATGCGTCTCAGGAGTAAAATTACTCCTTACTCTGCCAATATTCATTGGTTTAGCAAGTTCATGAAAATCATATCATACTTCCCTACTTTTCTTTCTTTTTTTTTAACTATCCTTCCCCCCAACTAGATCACAACATTGTCCGCAATGTTAAAATATAGATGAGTAAAGGATAGAAGATAGTACTTGCTGGAGAAATCTGACACAAATTTAAACATAAATAAAGTACGATAAATAAAATCAAAGGTAAAGGAAAGTTAAAGTTGAAGTGTCAGATTTGGCTTTCTTTGCATGTTGCTTCCCGCACTACTTCCTGATGACCAATCTATCTGAGCTAGGACTTTATCAGGTTCATAAACAAAAGCTTCTAATTTATCAATCAGCTCATTAATAGTGGAGGCATAGATAAGAAGTTTTCTTGCCGAAGGAGTGATAAATTTCTGTTCCACAGCTTTATCAAGAAAAAATAACAAAAGATCAAAGAAATTATTAACATTCAACAAACCAATGGGTTTATGGTGGATGTTCAGTTGGGCCCAAGAGACAATTTGAAAAATATCTTCCAAAGTACTAAAACCACCTGGTAAGGCAATGAATGCATCAGAGTTGATAAGCATTGTTTTCATTCGGCCATACATAGATGATACCTGAATTTTTTCTTCAACTGTCTTTCCAGTAATATTATTTTGAGCTAAAGGTTTAGGAATGACACCTAAAACCTGACTGCCTCCTACAAATGCAGAGAGTGATACAGCCCCCATTAACCCACGACAACCACCCCCATATACAACATGAATATTTCTTGTAGCAAGTGTTCGACCAAGAGCGCTTGCTACATTTACAAACTCTAAACCCTTCCCATAACTTGACCCACAAAAAACACAGACATTTTTAAGGTTACGAACAGGAGGTCCCATTTCTATACTCTTCCTCCCTTTGAATGTTTCTGAGTTAGAGGAAAGTGGAGAAAATGAAATGTTTAAATAAGGAAAAGAATGGAGAGAGAAATGATAACACCTATAAGGGTAGGTTGGTTGTTGTCAGAAAAGTTTGAAATTAAGAAACACAGAATTTTTTTTTAACTTATTTTTTAAC
The DNA here is from genome assembly GCA_029884605.1 of Ormosia emarginata. NCBI lineage: Eukaryota > Viridiplantae > Streptophyta > Magnoliopsida > Fabales > Fabaceae > Ormosia > Ormosia emarginata. Next base: position 2,285,235 of record JAQQTP010000074.1, read on the forward strand.
TTCAAGAAAACCATCAGGGTAAAGAAGTCTAGAAACCCTTGAAGGATCCTACTCAAAGGATCGTCTGTCCAAAAATCAAAATACAACAAAATCATACAAAGATAAAAGAAATATAATAATAAACGAAGATATACCTGTATGTACAGTTTTTATGGCGTATCTTTATACTGCGTGTCATGAATGCAGTAGTGGCATGTATTTGAGTTGCGTGTCACCAATGCAACATAAGAACTCCACAACGATTGCCGAACCGACAATAAGAACCTTTGAATCCTTTCCGTCCTGCTTACGGAAGAACAACCCTCTATCTTCCTGCAAACCTAATTAAAGGCCTGTATTCTAAGAAGATGGTACCTGACCGCAGCTAGTCAGAACTCGCCATAGAGACCTACTAATTAAAGTAAGTATACAGCTCAGTTAACAGTTTTCGTTCACTGTAAAGACGGGACACTTCTTTCTGTCCATCAGCACTACAGAGCCTTGGTTCCAAGAACTGGGAATGTAGCACACGGCTCTCTATAAAGCATGGCACACGAACTTTATTTACATACTGGCGTGTGAAGGTCTCCTCCTAAGTCTATGACAGGACGGGCATCTGCCCGGGGCTCCTAATCTAATTAAAGACCAAGTACAACCGTAGTTTCGGCCTCTATTTTTTTTTTCAAGTTGTTAGAAACCTGATGAAAGATAGGTGTATACTCACTTGAGATTGGGATGGAGGTAGTCTGTTCTTTCGGCTTTGTGCCAAAGCATTGTTGACTAGTATTAGACCCATTCAAGACCAGCGTAACATAGGGCTCCCAAAAGGGACAAGTGGCCATAATACGACTGGCTGCCTCACATGTGGGATACAATCTACCTTCTTTGTTTTTCAATTAAGAAGACTGGATCAGGATGCATGCATTTCCCCATTCACGTTGTGTGTTACCAAAGCCAAACCCAAGATGTATACATACTTTTTTTTCTTTTTTTTTTTGATTTTTTTTCTTTTTTTTTTTTGAACATGAAGAAGAAGAATAAAAAGAAGAAAATATGTGCATGTTGTTGTGGATGTTGCTCACATCTACCTCTGGTTTCACGTCCAGAAACGGCTTAAACGCTTTCTATGAGTCGAGGATAAGCTTCCTATCTAATTTTCTTATAAATTGGCAAACAGGGTCTTTTAGAGTCAGATTCCCAAGACTGTATTGCTTTGGTTCATCCTTGAAGAGATTCCACAAATTAAGAAGTTCACGATGCACAAGGCCACAAGAATGCGTATCAAGAGTCAATAAGATATCATCTAATGACTCCTTACTCAGTCCATTCTTAATGAAGAAAATTTTATCTTCTCTATTTTTGGAAACCATCCCCAAAGAACGACATCGCTTGTTACAATTCCATCGTCCACATATGTGACAGACTTGTAATCTTTTTACTCTTCTCCTTTTAGAATATGAACTTCTACTAAGACCTGACATGTATGAGTCAAATGAAATTGAAGACTCACCTGCTATCGGACCTTTGCTTTGATTATCCAACGTACATCTTCTGGTATACCTTTGTGCATTAACAATCTCAATCTTTCACATCTAGCCTTGTAAATTTTTGTTAGAGCATTTTGAGGAAGAGACGGAAAATGTTTTCTCAGGTTTGAGAGAATGATATCCATTTTGAAGAAGAAGAAATCAGTTATTTTGGGAAACTGAAAGAGAGCAAACTGACTTGAGAGTCACGGAGTACCGTCATCCGCCATTTTACCGGGGAGTTAAAGAGCTACAAAACAAAATAAAGCTACAAAATTAGAGTAAATTTTTCACATAACAAGGATCGAGAAAGGAAATGAATTCTACCTCAAAGGCTTGATTTTCTAGAAATGGTTTAAGTCTTTGTCCATTGACCTTAGACACATTACCATTCCTAGGATTCTCAATGTCTATGGCCCCATAAGGATATACATGTTTGACAATAAAAGGACCAATCCACCTAGATCTCAATTTTCTAGGGAAAAGATGAAGACGAGAATTATAAAGCAGAACTTTTTGACCAATTTCAAAAGATTTCCTCAAAATAGATTTGTCATGAAAAGCATTTGTTCTTGCTTTATAAATTTTTGAGTTTTCATATGCATCATTTCTCAATTCCTCAAGTTTATTTGCGTAACTTGCAAGCATCATCAAGATTTAAATTGAAAGCTTTAATGGCCCAAAATGCTTTATGCTCCAGTTCTATAGGCAAGTGACAAAGTTTTCCATAGACTAACTGATAGGGTGACATGCCTAAAGATGTTTTAAAAGCAGTACGGTAAGCCCAAAGTGCATCGTTTAGTCTTAAAGACTAATCTTTACGATTTGGGTTAACCGTTTTTTCTAAAATTTGTTTAATTTCCTTATTTGCTAATTCTACTTATCCACTTGTCTGAGGGTGATAAAGGGTAGCAACTTTATGGGTAATACCATATTTCTTCATTAAAGATTCAAATGGTTTATTACAAAAATGTGTTCCCTCATCACTGATGATAGCTCGAGGGATTCCAAATCGACTTAAGACATTTTCTTTTAAAAATTTGAGAACAGTTTTATGATCATTTTGTCGATATAGAATCGCCTCAATCCATTTTGAGACATAATCAACTACAACCAAAATATACACATATCCAAATGAGGATGGAAATTGACCCATGAAATCAATTCCCCAACAATCAAAAATTTCAATGACAAGGATAGGATTTAGAGGCATCATATTTCTTTTAGAAATGGACCCTAATTTCTAACAATTTTCACAACTTTTGCAAAAGGTATGGTTGTCTTTAAATAAAGTGGGCCAATAAAATCCACACTACAAGATTTTCGCAGCTATTTCTTTGAAGAAAAATGACCTCCACATGCTTCTGAGTGACTAAATTTAATGACACTACCTACCTCATTGTCGGGTATACATCTCCGAAAGATTTGATCAGGAGAATATTTGAACAAATATGGGTCATCCCAATAAAAATTTTTCACCTCAGTCAAAAACGTTTTTCTGTCTTGATGTGACCATTAAGGCGGCATCTTTCCTGTTACAAGAAAATTGACTATGTTCGCAAACCAAGACATGGAATTGACAGAAAATAAAAACTCATCAGAAAAAGAATCATTGATAGGTGTGCTATCAAAAGACGAGCATGTTGTAAGTCTGGACAAATGATCTGCGATAATATTTTTAGCTCCTTTCTTATCTTTTATTGTGATGTTGAATTCTTGAAGCAACAAGATCCACCGTATCAACCTAGGTTTGGCATCCTGCTTAGACATTAAATATCTAACAACCAATGCAAAAATTACAGTAAGTAGTTCTTTTTCAGTAGTGGTGTAATTTATTTGCGCACTATTTAAAGTTCTACTTGCGTAACAAATCATATGAGGCTTACCTTCCTTTCTTTGGCCTAAAACAGCGCCAACAGTAAAATCATTTGCATCACACATTAATTCAAAAGGCAAAGACCAGTCAGGGGATTGCATAATAGGAGCTGATGTTAGAAGACCAATTAATTTTTCAAAAGATTTTTGGCATTCTTGAGTCCAATCAAATGGTGTATCTTTTATCAGAAGATTGCATAATGGTCTAGATATGACACTAAAGTTCTTAATGAATCTTCGATAAAATCCTGCATGTCCTAAAAAGGAACGAACTTCTCTGACTGTTTTTGGGGAAGGCAAATGAGCAATTAATTCAACTTTGGCCTTATCAACTTCAATTCCTTCAGAAGATATCACATGACCTAACACGATTCCTGAAGTAATCATATAATGACATTTTTCCCAATTTAAAACAAATCCTTTTTCTTCACATCTTTTAAGAACTTTATCCAAATTATCAAGACAATTTTCAAAAGAATTTCCAAAAACTGTCAGATCATCCATGAAAACCTCTAAATAATGCTCAATCATGTCACTAAAAATACTTAGCATGCATCTTTGAAAAGTTGTCGGAGCATTACAAAGACCGAAAGGCATTCTTCTATATGCAAAAGTGCCAAAGAGGCATGTAAAAGTAGTCTTTTCTTGATCCTCTAATGCAATTGGTATTTGATTATACCCCGAATAACCATCAAGAAAATAATAGTAAAGATGTCCTGCTACTCTTTCTAAAATTTGATCAAGAAATGGTAAGGGGAAATGATCTTTCCTAGTGGCTGTATTTAATTTTCTAAAATCAATACACATACGCCAACTAGATGAAACTCGCGTAGGTATAACTCACCTTTTTCATTTTCAACTACTGTTATTCCAGATTTCTTAGGCACAACTTGTGTAGGGCTTACCCACTGGCTATCGGAAATAGGGTAAATAATTCCAACATCAAGTAATTTAAGAACTTCATCCCTAACTACCTCTTTCATGTGTGGATTTAATCTTCTTTGAGGTTGTTGTGATGTTTTAGCATTATCCTCTAAATGTATTCTATGTGTACAAATTAATGGATTAATGCCTTTAATATCTGTTAATGTCCATCCAATTGCACTTTGATGCCTTTTAAATACTTCTATCAACATACCTTCTTGTTCTTCAATAAGAATTGATGAAATTATTACTGGAAAGCTTTCTTCTTCTCCAAAAAATGTGTACTTCAACCTAGCAGGTAATGGCTTTAGTTCCGGTGTAGGTACTTCTTTATGAATATTATCATTCATGGGTTGTAGCTCTTCGAATCTCGGCTTCCATCCTTTGTATTCCATTGCTTGTGTACAATCAAGCAAAGAGCATATTTCAGAAATATCACCATCTACTTGCATATCTGAATCAAATGAATTAATTAAACAAACTTCTAATGGGTCAGAAGAACTCCCTTTTAGAAGATGATCATCTACAATGGCCTCAATCCCATCAGCTTCCTCATTTTCATCATTGACTTCATGTGGTTGCTTGCATAAGTTGAAAACATTAAGCTCAAGTGTCATGTTTCCAAATGTTAGCTTCATCAATCCATTTCTACAATTTATCAAAGCATTGGATGTTGCTAAAAATGGACGACCTAAAATAATAGGAATTGACTTGGAACAATTAATCATAGGTTCAGTTTCTAAGACAATAAAATCCACAGGATAAATGAATTTATCAACTTGAACTAACACATCTTCTACTATTCCTTTTGGAATTTTAATTGATCTATCAGCAAGTAGAAGAGTTACAGAAGTTAGTTTTAACTCACCTAGATTGAGTTGTTGATAAACTAAATATGGAAGCAAATTAACACTAGCACCAAGATCAAGTAAAGCTTGTTCAATCATATGTTCTCCAATAATGCATGAAACCGTAGGACAACCAGGGTCTTTATGTTTCAAAACATTATTGCTTTGAATAATGGAACTTACCTGTTCAGTCAAAAAGGCATTCTTTTTCACATTTAATTTTCTTTTAACAGTGCATAAGTCCTTTATAATTTTGGCATAAGAAGGAAAGTGTTTGATAGTATCTAACAACAGAATATTGACCTTCACTTGTTTAAGAATTTCAAAAATTTCAGTTTGGTGGTCCAATTTCTTTGGTTTGCTTAATGCTTGAGGAAATGGAAGTGGAGGAGACGAGAGTTTGGTTTCATTTTGGCCAGATGACTTATCAACCTCTTCCTTATCTTGGGGAATTGATTCACCATCTTTCTCACAATGTTCAGAAATTTCTTTTTCAACAACTTTTCCACTCCTAAGAGTTATCACAGAATTGACTTGATTTATTTGTTAGTTTTCTGAACTACCCTCATTTAAACTATATTGACCTTTGGGATTCAGTTGAGGTTGAGAAAGAAATTTTCCTTTCTCGTGAATGGTGAGTGCAAAAGTAAGTTTGGAAATAGTGTCTTTTATGTCTATCATGGTTTGAGTGTTTTGTTTATTGATGGCCTCTTGCTTTTCTATGAATGCACTTAATGTTCCTTCAAGGTTTTTCCTATATGGTGGGACATAAGGTGCATATCCTTGAGAATTTTGAGAATCCTGTTGTTCCTGAGGAGGTGGTGGTTGCATAAATTATGCTTGATTATTATTCCTCCAACTGAAGTTCAGGTGATTTCTCCATCCTGGATTGTAAGAATTTGAAAAAGAAGAGGCGAATGGCTTTTTAAAATTATTTATTGCATTTACTTGCTCATGCATAACTTCTTTAAAAATTAGAATATTAGGACATTCATTTGTCGAGTGTCCTAATTTATCACAAATGCTACAAATTTTTTCATTTTGCACATATTTGACTTCTTTTACTTTGCCTAATTCCATGGATTCAACCTTTCTAGCTAAACTAGCATACCTTGCATTTAGATCTTCTTCTTGACTAAGATGGTATTTTCCTTTTTCTGCATTTGCAAAGTTATATCTAATTGAATTTTCAGAAGGATTAGTAGCATGCCAAGATTGAGAATTTTCAGCTAAATGGTTTAAATAATCTAAAGCTTCTTCGGGTTCTTTATCAAGAAACTCATCATTACACATCGTTTTCACAAATTGTTTAGTTTCAGGTGTTAAACCTTCATAAAAGAAGCTTGTCATCCGCCATTTTTCAAAACCATGATGTGGGCAAGAATTTAACAAATCTTTAAAACGTTCCCAACTTTGAAAATACGCTTCATTTGAATTTTGGGAAAAATTTTGGATTTGTCTTTTCAAAGCATTGGTTTTATGTGTTGGAAAAAATTTCTTTAGAAACTCACTTTGCATTTCTTGCCATGTGCCAATTGATCTTGGTTTCAAAGCGTTAAGCCAAGTTTTTGCTTTATCTTTCAAAGAAAAAGGAAACAATTTAAGCTTAACAATCTCTTCACTGCAATTTTGATCATTAAAAGCAATACAGACTTCCTCAAATTCTTTTAGATGTAAATATGAACTTTCATTTTCTAAACCATGGAAATTCAGAAGTAAAGAAATCATACCCAGCTTAAATCTAAAATTATTAGCAGTAAGTGGAAAGATAAAACATGATGGAATAGAATTTCGAGGTGGTTGCAAATATGCATGCATAGTTCGCAATGGTTGATTTCCTTGTTCATCATGTATACTTTCATTTTCAGCTCGTTGTGTTTGATTATCATGTTCAACATGTGCACCTTCAAATTCAGTCATTGTGTTAATTGTGTGTGATTGTGATTCAAATAAATCAATATATAAATTATTAGGATTAATTTTAACCAAACGTCCAGAATTTAAATCACGATACCAATTAAGCATAAATATGTGACATAAAATAAAAATAATGTATAAGTAAGCGGTAGACACCGGCCATTAAATATTAAGAAGGATGTGGTATAAACTAACCACCCAAAAATAAAAATAAAAATAAAAATAAAAATACAAAAAATAAAGTGCAGAAAATAAAATACAAAAAATAAAGTGCAGAATGTAAATTTAAAATATGAAAATCGGAGAGTGGCAGAGCCAGCCCCACGAGTGAAAGAGAGAAGAGAAGAAGAAAAATTATTTCATTAAGTTAGATTGCGAAAAAATAAATGACAGAATTTAAAAGTTAGATGTGGAAAATAAATGACAGAATTTAAATGTTAGATTGCGGAAAAATAAATGACATAATTTAAAAGTTAGATGTGGAAAATAAATGACAGAATTTAAATGTTAGATTGCGGAAAAATAAATGACAGAATTTAAATGTTAGATTGTGGAAAAATAAATGATAGAATTTAAAAGTTAGATGCAAAAAATAAATGATTAATTTAAATGTTAGATAGTTAGTAAGCATAAAATAATAATAATAATAATAATAATAATAATAATAATAATAATAATAATAATAATAATAATAATAATAATAATAACAAAGCGTAAATAAAAAATAAAATAAAAAATAAAAACGAAAATAAAATAAAAAAATATAAATAAATGATGTAAATATAAAAGTTAGTTATTAAGTTAGTAAATAGATAAATAAAAATGAAAAGAGTAGAGGAAGAATATACCTGATAATGAAGTTTACTTATAGAAAGAGAACCTCAATATATTAGAACTTCAAATCAAGTCCCCGACAATGACACGAAAAACTTAATGGGATATAATTATACAGTTTCAAACCCAAGTGCAGGTTGTTTCAAGTAGTAAATTCTCGAGAGTCCGAGGTCGATCCATAGGGAATTGATGAAGAGAAAATTATTTGAGGTACGGAGAAAATTTGTCACAACACTAAAAATGATATAAGTTGTTCACAGATGAAAAAGATTTGCTTGGGTTAGGAGATCCACTCTTGGTAATAAATTAAAAACAAGATTATTTCGTTTTATAACTCAATTGAAATCATGCATAATGAAGATTCCAATCGGGAGATTTAACATTCAAAGTTCAATCATGTAATCATATAATGGTTCCAATAATTATCTACCAATACTTGTAAATCGTCAAAAGCATCCACTGTGCCAATCTTATTGTCTACAATGGATCAAGATATTCATTATACAAGAAAAGTTTCTAAATTAATTGGAAACAACATACAACTAATATAAAAATCACATTAAAATATATCATTTAAAGCACAAGAAAGAAATTAATCTAACCTTAACTTATTACCAAGAGCTTCACCTTTTCACCTAAGCAAGATGAAGATTTAGTTACTCATAGACAAGAAGAAAGAAAGAGAGAAGAAGAAGAAGATGATGAACATAACTTCAATTAAGAATAATAGAAAACTATGCAAAGGAAAACTAATAATACAATAGCAGAAACTAAACTCTAAGCAAACTAACACCCTCAAATGTTCAGCCTTTGCCTCCTTTTATAGAGTTCAAGGAGTGTAAGAAGACAATGGAGTTGTTTGATGATAAGAAGTAAAATCAAAATAGATTATGAATGAGCTAAAATTATGGACTTTCTTGTCTCTGAAATGTCTCTGCTCTTAGCTCATGGCATGCGTCAGAATTGAGCCAAGTGGTCTTCATGAAAGTTCTAGGAAATTGTCTCAGTTTTCCAGAGACACCAAGTTTAGCCAAATCCAATAACCACAGCCCAAGATATGGCCCAATTACTGCTCATGGGTCAGGCCCAAATCCAGCACCTCTGTTCTGACATCCAAGACCAATATCACCTTCAAGGAATTTGAATTAGCTTTTGTGGTCTTCATGAAAAATGTAGATATGGGTTTAACATTCCACTGTCAAAATTTTAGAATTATTGAACTCCTATAGCCCGGGATATAGCCTAATGAGTGCATAAAGGTCAAACTGTCAGGTTCAAAACGCTAAATTTTGCTTCAACTCTAATTTGAGTTATCCAAACATGTGTTTCTGGTCTTGATGCCTTCATGAAAGTTGTAGAAATTTATCTTAGCTTAAAAACAAGACCAAGATCACATCCATCGGATATTTGTAACTCAAATTATAGCCAGTTTACTGAAAAAGCCAAGTGAGAAGGTTATACAATGAATGAAATATATTGCTATTAATGTGGCTATTGCTATCAAGTGAATAGTTATTAGAGAATTATCTTAACTTTTCAACAAGACCAGAATCACATTAATCAGATAATTATAACTCAAGTTGTGGCCACTTTACTTAAGAATGCAATCACCCAAATTAATGATAATTCAAGCAATAATTTCTTCAATGATCCAATTAAGCTTAATTTCATAAAATGTGACAAAATCAACTTAATTAAGCCAAATTGAACCTTAAGAAGCCTAGTTAGAGGATTATAAAATGCATAAAATATATTGTTATCAGTATACAATTTACATAGTTTTTTATACCATGAAATATATGTTTATTACTGAGGATTTGTATGTTCTCACCCATTTTATGTGTTTTCATGGTAGAAGCAGATCAAGCATCATCATAGAGTAAGAAGTTCAAGAAATAGAAGAACTAGTGTAGTATAGATTTACTTGTTTCTTGTTTAGACAAAGCTTATGTATATTGTTTATATTTGCTTTGTAGTTATATTCAGAGGCATGTATTACAATAAGCCCTTCTGTGGCTAAGGTTGTATATATATTATGTATAAGTTTAAATTTTTCTGCATTCTCTCAAGGCTTTCTATAATGACTTACATGGTTGTTATAGATATATTAGTAGTTAGTTATGTAGTAAGTGACGTGGCTTGTAACACCCCAAAATTTATTTATTTTATGATAAATATTCATTTTATAATATTTGTGATTTTAGTAATTTTTTTAGAATTATTTGAATTACTTGATTATTTTAATATATTTTTCAATTTGCATGCGCACTGAGTGGAACCGGGAAAATAAAATATTTTCTCCAGTCCGAAAAACCTTGGACTATGGAAACGTCGAAGGGAGATCTTACTAAACCCGAGGTCAGGGCATAGTTTACAAAGTTTTATTTTTTGAGATTTTATCTGATAAATAAAATTACGGTACGCTTTATTATCCGTTGGATAATAAATACAGGTTTTGTTAACTGTAACTTTTGTCCAGTGGATAATAGCTTAGTAAAGTGTTAGTCATCTTTTTTAGATAACAATTTAATGACATCACAAGATGACCTCATTTGATAACATCACCTTTGATTTTTCAAAAAGTTAAAATTTGGCTTGTTGGAGAAACTTGAAAGAAGCTTCCAAGCAATTTCCTATTGACTTGTTGGAGAAGCCCATTTTCCCTCTCTCCTTTGTGAAGCTACATAGCTAAAGGGGGAAAAGGTGACCAAAATACAACATTTTCATTTTACTCTTACATTTCAAAAACCTTACTATCACTTTCTCTCTCTACCTTTCTCTTCTTCCATTTTCTCTTCACTTTTCTCTCTTCCTCTCCTCCTACCTCACGGCTACACCACCATTGCCACCCTCTATGTTTGCAAAAATATCATCCACTCACATTTTCTTAAACTCCACTACATTCTAAACCACTTTCTAGTTGGAATCATCTCCTAAAGCTTCCATCTTCCTCATTTTTCTTTAAGCTTTAGATTTGAAGCTTTTGAGGTAAAGTCTTGATCTTCATTTCTTCTGCTCATTTTCGTGTTCATGGTCTTCTTTATGACCATTGATTCACTCTTTTTCAAGCTTAGAATGTTGATTTTGTGAGTTGAAATTCTTAGGGTTTTGTTGGAGGCTTGGATGAAAATCACAAGGACCATCAAGGAGACAGTTTTCAATGATTGGAGAATCTATGTGTGGATTTCTCCTCTTGATTGGTTGTTTTTCAATGATTTATAACTATGTGATTTGTATGGTTTTATTGTTAATGTTGTGATATTTTGTGTTGTTGATAGATTATGATTGTTGTATGGTTAGATTTATGAGTGGATGGCAAAGAACACTTTGTCTCTTGATGTGTGGTTCATGGCCTTATGTCCTTAAAATGAGAGCCAAAATGAAAGTATCACATTGAAATGGAATTTGATGAGTTAATGGATGAAATGATGAAAAATGTGGACTTGAAACCTTGGTATAGGTCAAGGCCAAGAGGAGGCAAATTAGGAAAACTTGTGATTAAATTTGTGATGAATTGGAACTTGGAAGTTAACTGGAAAATGGATTGATTGAGGAATCAAAACAATGGATTAAGGAGATGAATATTGAATTCCATGAACTTAGGGCTCATGGCTAAGAAGGAGGAAAAAATGGAAATGTTGGATAAATTTTAAAGTAACTTAGAATTTAGAAAATTTAGGTTAAAAATGAGTTCATTAAAGAATTGAAATAAGTAAACAAGAAGATGCATTTTTGGAACCTAAGAATGTTAGGGTTTTGACCATTTATGGTAATCATGAAATCATTTTGAATCAAAAGTGAAATTTTACAGAATTAATGACTAGTAGATTAATTGGGAATTCATAAGATGGAAAAATAAAAGAAATGAGAACTTTCATATAAAACCATGATGACTTAAGACCATTGAAGGAAAATGAGTGTAAGTGAGGATTTGAGACTCATAAGACTTAAATAAGCACACTTTATTAATGATAAAGAGGAGCGTTAATTGGAATAAAGAAACAAGAATTGAAATGATAGTGGAATCTATATGGTTGAGATTAAATGATAATCGTTATGAATTATGATGGTGTATGATCATGGATTGCATGACATTGATGATGTTATATATGTATATGTGCATTGAGGCATTCATCATACCTTGTAAAGTCATGTGGTCTGTTGTTATGGCTATATGAGCTTAGGAGTTGAATTACACCTTCGTGCGGGTGCGATGGGCCTAGTGTAGGTCTTTATTGACCTTGGGAACGTCAGGGTGTGGGGTGTCCACAACGGCCAGTTGGTAGCTCCCCTGGGTCATGGATCTAACCAATGCAAACACATCGACGATCCGGACTAAGACACTCACCCAATTCTGGTTCTGGTATAGAATGTCCTGTATAAAGCCTTATTGTGCAAACATTGATTTTATTGAAAGCACTTGATTTATGGCTGATGAGATATAGACATATCTTTCGATCATTCTCTCCGAAATATTTGTCTAGCTCCATGGAGTAGGAATTGAGTACATTGTGTACATGCATAGTGGGTCTGTATACCCTCATGACATTTCATATATGTTTGATCATTTGATATTGAATGACTTATTGAACTGCTAGATTACTAGTGTTATCCCTGCTGTGGATATTTGATATTGTTGATTCCTGTATTTGGATGGTATTTCTGTCTGGACTGTCTTTACACTGCTTGTTGGGAATGATGCCGAATTTCTCACCTCTTAGTTGTGTTGTGTCATTTTACTGTATGTTCTGATTAATTAAAGGCCGAGGAGGAACTGAAGAGGAACTACCCCCTCTTTGATTGGTGTTAGCTGTTGTACCAAGATGACGTCAAGGCTACGTATGTTGGGTTATGTCTGCATGTACTTTCATGGTGGAGCAGATGCTTAGTGAGTCAACTTGGCTAATGAGAGGGTTACTTACATTGGAGAGCTAACATTGACTTTTCATGGAGATCTTCATCATCCCCCTATTTTGTCTTTCTCTATATCTGTTCTGTTAGTGTTTAACATACCTATCCGGGAATGTTGGAGTAACTTCCACTATACTCCTCATGAGGACAGCGTAGTGTCCTCTAGGCGGACGCATGTGCGTTAGGGTGTGCCTCCTACTGTGATCATTTCTTCTGAGGAATCAGAAGAGGATCCTTTTGAGGATCCTATGGTGTAGGTATGTAGGACTTGGACTGGTCGTGTCTTTTTGCTAGTCAGTCTTTCCTGATCATCTGTACATTTTTTGAGTGCGCGTATATATTTTGAGTGCCTTTCTTTTTGTAAGTATTTTGGAGGTACATATATGTATATGATCTATATGAACCAGCTGATATGAATACTTATGTATATGCAATATGTATATATACTTATCAATGATGTTTTATGATCTATCTGCTTGTTTGATCTGTTATCCGCAAGTAAAAAAGTATTTTACATCAAATATTATGGTTTTAATAATTACCGATTTTATAACTTGGGTCGAGTATATTTCATATTCTACTTTAATTGATTGACTTTGGATTCTTAAAGTAGTGACGTCCTACTCCTTCCAATGGGGAAGGGGGCGTTACAACAAGTTTAGTATCAGAGCCCAAGTTTGAGTCTTCTTTTGGGGTTTGTGGTTAGGTCTGTTTTGTTTGTGCTGTGTAATTCTTTGTGTTTGGTTTCCGAAAGGTTATATATGACTTTCCTTGTGTTTTGATCAGTTAATTATGAAGAAAAGCAATGGCTCGTACTGGAGGCATGGCTACAACAATTAAGGCAATGCAGCAAATGGTAAATGTTATAGTACAACAAAATGAAAGAGCAGCCCAGCAACAAAAGGCAAATGCGAAGACTCATAATTTATTAGAATTTCACTGCAATAATCCGCCCCAGTTTCATGGAGAGTTTGATCTAGAGAAAGCAAGTTTGTGGATCTAAGAACTTGAGAAGATCTTTGAAGGGATGAGATGCACCGATGACCGCAAAGTGACTTATGCCGCATTTATGTTGGCGGGAGATGGTGAGAATTGGTGGAAGGCAACTCGGAGAGTGCTGTAGGCTGAAAGAAGGGAAATCACATGGGAAGTGTTCTGTGAGGTGTTTCTGGAGAAATATTTCCACATAGTGCTAAACACGCCAAGGACATGGAATTTCTTGGACTGCGACAAGGTGGAATGACAGTCAGCGAGTATACTGCCAAGTTTGAGAGTTTGTCAAAGTTCTCACGATACTTTCAAATCCAGCCCCACGACATATAGAAGTGTCATAAATTTGAAGAAGGCTTGAGAGTCGAGCTGAAGCTAAGCATACTACCGATGAGAATGAATCAATTCTCAGCATTGGTGGACATATGCCATAGACTTGAAGATTTGGAACTATCCCGAGACACTCGGAATCGCAACTTTGGACAGTCTAGGTTCCAAAGGGAAGGAAACAACAACAACCGGTTTCAGCAAAAACCATATTCTCGACCATTGGAAAGTCAACAACAACAACCTCGTGGAGGTAGTTCTAGTAGCAATCGAACTGGTCCGACTGGGACATTTTCTTCAAAGTGTTTTAAGTGCGGGAAGGATCACCCTACAAGAGATTGCACGATTAAGGGGATCATCTGCTTTAGGTGTGGGAAACTTGGAAATTTGTCTAGAGACTGCAACAATCCCAAGGCAGAACCCTCTGTCAGCAATGTACATGTTGCAAGACCCTAAGCTGGAGGAAGGGTCTATACCATGAATGGAGTTGAAGCCTCAAATTCTGAAAATTTGATTACGGGAGATAGTGACATATTTGGTAATCATTTAATTGTACTGTATGACTCCGGGGCAATGCATTCTTTTATTTCCTATGACTGTGTACACCGATTAGGATTGTCTATGCCTTCTTTACCTTTTGATCTAACTGTTTCTACTCCTACTGCTAAAATTGTTACTACTGCAAAAGTTTGCCTGAATTGTCCTATTTCTATTAAAGGTCGAACCTTTTTGGTCGATCTGATGTGTTTGCCTTTATCCCAAATAGATGTAATTCTAGGAATGGATTAGTTATCTTCTAACCATATCTTATTAGATTTTTCCAATAAGACCTTAGTATTTCTTGATTCTGAGATTTCTGGATTTATAATCGCTGGCCAAGTCAAAACTTTCTTGAAAGAAGGAGCCCAAGGATACATGTTTTTATCTTCTTTGGAGGTTAAGCGTGAAGTCGATGTACAAGCTATTCCAGTGATCAACGAATTTCCTAAAGTCTTCTCTGATGACATACCTGGATTTCCACCGGTAAGAGAAGTGGAATTCTCTATTGTTCTTGTACTGGGATCTAGTCCTGTATCTATGGCACCATATCGAATGTCGCCAGTAGAGTTAACGGAGCTCAAGAAACAATTGGAATAATTGTTACAAAAGTAATTTGTGAGACCTAGCGTTTCACCATGGGGAGCTCCAGTGCTGTTAGTTAAGAAAAAGGATGGAACTTCACGGTTGTGCGTGGATTATCGCTAGTTGAACAAGATCACAATCAAGAACATGTATCCACTTCCGAGATTTGACAATTTGATGGATCAGCTAATGGGAACTGCTATTTTCTCTAAGATTGACCTATGATCTGGTTACCATCAAATTCGTGTGAAGGTGGAGGATGTTTCCAAAATAGCTTTTCAGACACGCTATGGACACTATGAGTATCGTGTGATGGCGTTCGGAGTAACAAATGCTCTTGCTATATTCATGGACTACATAAATCAGATCTTTCACCATTATTTGGATAGATTCGTTGTTGTCTTTATTGATGATATTTTAATCTATTCTTGAAGTCGGGAGGAATATGCTGAACATCTCAAGATAGTTCTCTAAATTCTAAAAGAGAAGAAGTTGTATGTCAAATTGTCAAAGTGCGAATTTTGGTTGGAAGAGATCAAGTTTTTGGGGCATGTGATTTCAAAGGAAGGAATTAATGTAGATCCATCGAAGGTTGAAGCGGTTCTTCAATAGGAAAGACCCAAGACCATGACGGAGATCCGTAGCTTCGTGGGATTAGCCGGATATTACCAAAGATTCATTGAAGTATTTTCCAAGATAGCAGGACCTTTTACCCAGTTTACGAGGAAGAATCAATCTTTCATGTGGACGGACGTATGTGAGGAAAGTTTCTAAGAATTAAAGAAGTGACTGACTTCTGCACTAGTGTTGATTCTGCCTGACGCCAACAAACCATTTGAAGTGTATTGTGATGCTTCACATCAAGCATTAGGATGTGTGCTCATGCAATATAAGAAGGTCATAGCCTATGCTTCAAGGCAACTGATGATACATGAGAAGAACTACCTAACACATGACTTGGAATTAGCTGCAGTGGTGTTTGCTCTGAAAATATAGAGACATTTTCTGTATGGAGCAACGTTCAACGTCTTCAGCGACCACAAGAGCCTGAAGTACCTATTTGAGCAAAAGGAGCTGAATATGAGGCAAAGAAGATGGTTGGAGTTTCTAAAAGACTATGATTTTTAACTCCAGTATCATCCTGGAAACGCAAATGTCATGACAGATGCTTTGAGCAGAAAAATGCTTAGCGTTTCTACCATGATGGTTAAGGAAAAATAGTTAATAGAGCAATTCAGAGATATATGGTTATCCTTAGAAATGACACCAAAGGAAGTTTATCTTGGAATGGTTACTATTTCGAATGATCTAATGGAAGAGATTCAAGAGAAGCAAAAGAGTGACCGGTTTTTACAAGATGAAAGAGAGTTGAAAAAGCAAGGTATGATGTCAACAGTTAAGGAAGGACCTGATGAGATTTTGATGTTTAGAGGTAGAATATGTGTACCAGATAATCCAAAGCTTAGGAGGTTAATTCTCGAAGAAGCCCACATAAGAAAGTTAAGTATGCATCCTGGAATGACCAAGATGTATCAAGATCTAAAACAGATGTATTGGTGGCATGGAATGAAGAGAGACATGGCCAAGTACGTATCATCTTGTTTAGTCTGTCAGAAGGCTAAGGTTGAACATCAAAGACCTTCCGGAATGTTATAACCCTTGACTATTCCCGAATGGAAATAGGATAGTATTACAATAGATTTTGTGACTGGATTGCCAAAGACCCGAAGGGGATGTGATTCAATATGGGTAATTGTTGATCGGCTTACGAAGTCTGCACACTTCTTGCCGATTAACATAAGGTACTCGATGGAGAGGTTGACTCAGGTATATATTGGTGAGATTGCTAGACTTCATGGTGTACCTTCTAGCATTATTTCTGATAGAGATACGAGGTTCACAACAAGGTTTTAGAAAAGTCTACAAGCTGTTATAGGAACAAAACTTCATCTGAGTTCTGCATATCATCCGCAAATGAATGGACAGTCTGAGAGAACAATTCAATCTTTAGAAGATCTGTTAAGAGCTCGTGTTTTGGAGCAAAGAGGAAGTTGGGATGAAGTTTTACCCTTGATCGAATTCACTTACAACAACCGTTTTCACTCAAGTATAGGGATGTCAACCTATGAAGCCCTGTATGGGAGACGTTGTAGGACGCCTTTGTGTTAGTACCAAGATGGAGAACATCTCACATTGGGACCCAATCTTGTACAACAGACGATAGAAAAGATTAAGGTGATTCAGGAAAAGATAAGGATAACTCAAAGTAGGCAAAAGAGCTATGTGGACAAGAGACAAAAACCTCTGGAGTTCAAGGAAGGGGATCATATGTTTCTAAGGGTTACACATACGACGGGCATTGGAAGAGTCATTAATTCTAGAAAACTCACTCCTAAATTCATTGGACCTTATTAAATCCTGCGTCGTATAGGTCCAGTAGCCTACCAGATAGCCTTGCTGCCTTTTCTTTCTAACCTACATAATGTCTTCCATGTGTCACAATTACGAAAATACATTCCTGATCCAAATCATATCATTGAACTAGATACAATGCAATTAAAAGAGAATTTGACCTATGAAACACTTCCTGTCAAAGATTGAGGATAGAAGGGTGAAACAACTCCGAGGCAAAGAGATTACATTGGTGAAGGTAATCTGGAATTACATCATTGGAGATGCAACGTGGGAGTTAGAGGACACGATGAAGGAACAATATCCACAACTATTCTAAGGTATGAAAATTTTGAGGACGAAATTGTGTACCTGATGATCCAGAGCTTAGGAGGTTAATTCTCGAAGAAGCCCACACAAGAATGTTAAGTATGCATCTTGGAATGACTAACATGTATCAAGATCTAAAACAGATGTATTGGTGGCATGGAATGAAGAGAGACATGGCCAAGTACTTATCATCTTGTTTAGTCTGTCAGAAGGCTAAGGTTGAACATCAAAGACCTTCCGGAATGTTATAACCCTTGACTATTCCCGAATGGAAATATGATAGTATTACAATAGATTTCGTAACTGGATTGCCAAAGACCCGAAGGGGATGTGTTTCAATCTGGGTAATTGTTGATCGGCTTACGAAGTCTGCACACTTCTTGCCGATTAACATAAGGTACTCGATGGAGAGGTTGACTCAGGTATATATTGGTGAGATTGCTAGACTTCATGGTGTACCTTTTAGCATTATTTCTGATAGAGATACGAGGTTCACATCAAGGTTTTGGAAAAGTCTACAAGCAGCTGTGGGAACAAAACTTCATCTAAGTTTTGCATATCATCCACAAATGAATGGACAGTCTGAGAGAACAATTCAATCTTTAGAAGATCAGTTAAGAGCTTGTGTTTTGGAGCAAAGAAGAAGTTGGGATGAAGTTTTACCCTTGATCGAATTCACTTACAACAACAGTTTTCACTCAAGTATAGGGATGGTACCCTATGAAGCCCTGTATGGGCGACGTTGTAGGACGCCTTTGTGTTAGTACCAAGATGAAGAACATCTCATATTGGGACCCGATCTTGTACAACAGACGATAGAAAAGATTAAGGTGATTTAGGAAAAGATAAGGACAACTCAAAGTAGGCAAAAGAGCTATACGTACAAGAGACGAAAACCTCTAGAGTTCAAGGAAGGGGATCATGTGTTTCTAAGGGTTACACCTACGATGGGCGTTGGAAGAGTTATTAATTCCAGAAAACTCACTCCTAAATTCATTGGACCTTATCAAATCCTGCGTCGTATAGGTCCAGTAGCTTACCAGATAGCCTTGCCGCCTTTTCTTTCTAACCTACATAATGTCTTCCATGTGTTACAATTACGAAAATACATTCCTGATCCAAATCATGTCATTGAACCAGATACAGTGCAATTAAAAGAGAATTTGACCTATGAAACACTTCCTATCAAGATTGAGGATAGAAGGGTGAAACAACTCCGAGACAAAAAGATTACATTGGTGAAGGTAATTTGGAATTACATCACTGGAGATGTAACGTGGGAGTTAGAGGACACGATGAAGGAACAATATCCACAACTATTCTAAGGTATGAAAATTTTGAGGACGAAGTTCTTTTTAGAAGGAGAGAGTTGTAACACTCCGAAAATTATTTATTTTATGATAAATATTTATTTTATAATATTTGTGATTTTTAGGAATTTTTCTGGAATTATTTGAATTCCTTGATTATTTTAATATAATTCTCGATTTACGTACGCACTGAGCGGAACCAGGAAAATAAAATATTTTCCTGAGGCCAAAAAACCTTGGACTGTGGAAACGTCGACAGGGAATTTTACTAAACCCAAGGCCGAGCACAATTTACAAAGTTTCGTTTTTCGAGATTTTATCTGATAAATAAAATCGTTGTATGCTTTATTATCCGTTGGACAATAAATACATATTTTGTTAACTATAACTTTTATCCACTAGGTTAGTGGAGTGTTAGTCATCTTTTCTAAAAAACAATTTAATGACATCACAAGATGACCTCATTTGATGACATCATCTTTGACTTTTCAAAAAGTTAAAATTTGGCTTGTTGGAGAAGCTTGGAGGAAGCTTCCAAGCAATTTCCTATTGGCTTGTTGGAGAAGCCAACTTTTTCTTTCTCCTTTGTGAAGCTTCACGGCCAAGGGTGGGAAAAGGTGACCAAAATACAACATTTTCATTTTACTCTTACATTTCAAAAACCTTACTATTACTTTCTCTCTCCACCTTTCTCTTCTTCCATTTTCTCTTCACTTTTCTCTCTTCATCTCCTTCTACCTCATGGCTACACCACCATTGCCACCCTCTATGTTTGAAAAAATTTCATCCACTCACATTTTCTTAAACTCCACTACATTCTAAATCACTTTCTAGTTGGAATCATCTCCTAAAGCTTCCTTTTTCCTCATTTTTCTTTAAGCTTCTGATTTAAAGCTTTTAAGGTAAAGCCTTGATCTTCATTTCTTCTCCTCATTTTCATGTTCATGGTCTTCTTTATGACCATTGATTCACTCTTTTTTAAGCTTAGAATGTTGATTTTGTGAGTTGAAATTCTTAGGGTTTTGTTGGAGGCTTGGATGAAAATCACAAGGACCATCAAGGAAACATTTTTCTTGTCATTTTCTTTAGTAAGAGAGAGAACATCCTCATCAACCACTCATAGTGGTGGGGGACGAATTGTGTGTTGAAAATGGAGAATCTATGTGTGGATTTCTCCTATTGATTGATTGTTTTTCAATGATTTATAACTATGTGATTTGTATGGTGTTATTGTTAATGTTGTGATATTTTGTGTTGTTGATGAATTGTGATTGTTGTATGGTTGGATTTATGTGGGGATGACAAAGAACACTTTGTCTCTTGATGTGTGGATCACGGCCTTATGGCCTTAAAATGAGAACCAAAATGAAATTATCACATTAAAATGGATTTTGATGAGTTAATGGATGAAATGATGAAAATAATGGACTTGAAACCTTGGTATAGGTCACGGCCAAGAGGAGGCAAATAAGGAAAACTTATGATTAAATTTGTGATGAATTGGAACTTGGAAGTTAAGTGGAAAATAGATTAATTGTGGAATCAAAACAATGGATTAAGGAGATGAATATTGAATTCCATGAACTTAGGGTTCACGGCCAAGAAGGAGGAAACATGGAAATGTTGGATAAATTTTAAAGTAACTTGGAATTTAGAAAATTTAGATTAAAAATGAGTTCATTAAAGAATTGAAATAAGTAAACAAGAAGAGGAATTTTTGGAACCTAAGAATGTTAAGGTTTTGACCATTTAGGATAATCATGAAATCATTTTGAATCGCAAGTGGAATTTTAAAGATTTAATGACTAGAAGATTAATTGGGAATTCATAAGATGGAAAAATAAAAGAAATGAGAACTTTAATATAAAACCATGATAGCTTAAGACCATTGAAGGAAAATGAGTGTAAGCAAGGCTTTGAGACTCATAAGACTTAAATAAGCACACTTTATTAACGATAAAGAGGAGTGTTAATTGGAATCGAGAAACAAGAATTGAAATGATAGTGGAAGCTATATGGTTGAGATTAAATGATAATACTACTATTACACCCGTAAGTGGAATCTTGAATTATTGATAATCGCTATGAATTATGATGGTGTATGATCATGGATTGTGTAACACCCCAAAATTTATTTATTTTATTATAAATATCCATTTTATAATATTTATGATTTTCTGATATTTTTCTGGATTTTTTTTAGAACACGGAATATTTTAATATATTCCTTATTTTGCGTGCACATTGGGCAAAGTTGGGTGTAACACCCCAACTTTAGGAAAAATGACCGTTGTGTCCTGAATTGTACTGTTTGTTATTTTTCTGTATGATACAGAGTTTTATTTTACTGTCTGTGATTTGATTTGAACTTTTTGTGTGATTTGCTCCGGGACAAGAAAATAATAATTTCTAGACCGAGAAAATCTTATTTTAATTATTTGGAGCTGGGGGATCTTACTAAACCCAATTCTGAATGATACTATTATTAATCTTTTAATTTTTAGGATTTAACTGTGAAATAAAATAATTTTATATTATTATAATATTATTTTATTAGTCAGTATAAATAAGTGACAGTGGACCCAAAAAATGTTTATAGGACCCACAAATGCCTTGTGGGACCCATGTTTAGGAAACTAGTCAACGATTTTGGCTAGAGAAATTTCTAAACCAATAGGAAAAGAGTCAACAAAAGTGGTTAGACTAATTAGTTTAGAACTAGATGACCTAATCAAGTTAGATTAGAACTTAACTAAGTTTGTATAAAAACTTGTTAAGTAACTAAATGATGGTAAATTAGTTAGCTATCTAGTTGGTTTCTAAGTTAATAAAAATCTATAAGTATCAGTCGTTTTATAATAATTGTGATTTTTTAGAACGATTTTTTCGGAAACATCGAATATTTTAATTTAGTTAACTAAGTTAACCTAAGTAACTAACTAGTTAGACAAGTAACTAGATTGTTTCACTTAAGTGTAACTAGATGGTTAAGGAGAAGAAAACTTGGTTACCTTTCTCCTTAGGGAATTCGGCCAAGCCAAGGTAAAGCAAGCCAAGAACTTTCAAGAACAAGCTTAGTCATTGCATGACTAGGTTTGCATCCACCAATGAGAGCTAAGCTTGGAGGCCAAGTGTTTATCCTAGCCATTGATCATTTCTAAGGCTTGGATGAAGCCACCAAAGTGGACACCTCTTTAGGGTGACTCCACGGCTACAACAAGGAGAGAAGGGTTGATTTTGTTAAGTTTTCTATCATCTTTCTCTCTTGCAAAAACAAAATTCCATTGAAGCTTCCTTTGAGAGCCATTCGGCCACACCATCCATTTCATCAATCATTCACCTAAAATTCTATCTACCTTACTTTCCTACAACTAAATACCATTCTAAGACTATCTCTAGTTAGAGATTTCTTCAAAAAAATTCATCTTGAGCTTGGAAAACAACTTTGAAGATTTCTCCTTAAAGGTGAAATTTCTTGTTTTTCATTTCTAATCTCATTTCTAAGGTTCTAAGCCATGATTGATCCATGGTTTATGTTATTCTTCTATGGTAGTAACTTGTAGAATTTATTAAAGCTTGATAGGTAATTTGGAGAGTGAACCCAAAATAACTAGGAAGGAGAGGAGAAGAGTTTGTCTTCATTTAAGGTAAGAGGAAGGCTTTAATCTTATCATCCTTGGGTGGTGATAAGAAAATGGATTTGTTTGTGATTGTAGAATCCATAAGGATTCATTTGTGTGTTTGTTGTAATAGCTTTCTTGATTGCGATTTGTATTGATATGCATGTCTACAAGCTTTGAATTTATTGTATGTGTTAGAAATGCATGAATAATTAGTAGGATGTGAATAAAATGCAAGGTTTGTATGAGTGTTCCAAAGAACCCAAATACAAGGCTCACGGCCTCAACACAAAATAGGAACCAAAATGTTCTCAACAATTTTCTAAAAGAGTGATTTAATTGATTTAGGTAAATTGACAAAGTACAAATTGATTTAGAGTAAGAAAAATGAATCTATAAATCAAATGGTAAGTTTATGGATTTCGGCCAACATGCCAAAGTCAAGTGTTCTTGGTTTCTAAAATTTTTTTTATCAAGGTCAAGTAATAATACCCAAAAGGAATTTTATTACAATGAGTTTTGAAGAATAAAAATAATTAGATTAAGTTTAAGAAGCTAAAACTAAGGATTTTACTGTTTAGGAGAAAATACAGTAACTTTTGTAAAATTTCTAACGTAGAGCTCATTTTATGTTTTGAAGCACGTTGGTAGTTTTCAAAAGTGTAATTAAATGGTTATAATATAAACAAAAGAATTTTTAACAGAAAACCTAGAAAACCATTGTTATAGATTTTCTAAGTAAAATACTGTCAATTTTTGTTAAAAACGGACAAATAAGATAGAAAAGATATCTAATATATTGTATACGGTATGAAAAATATCTTACGTAATTTAAACGTATTAAATATTATTTCTATTTATTTAAATAGTGATTTTTAAGGAATTCGGACAAGAAAATAATTTAAAAATCTTAGGCGATTCAGAAAACGATTTAAAAACAGTAAGCGATTTCAAAAATAGTAAAATATATTTACGTGATTGATGAAAACAGTAAGTTTTACTGTCAGGCCAAAGTGGTGGACCCGGATAGATTGTGAAACAATACTGTCAAGTGGGACGTACTGTATATTAGAGTTTTGCCATAAAGAATATTTTCGTAAATATGGGTACTAATACCATTGAGGGTATTTTGGTAATTATTTTGTTCATACATTGAGTTGTACCAATTTGGGTGATAATTGGTGATTTGATTGACGAGACGAATTACACTATGTTGTTAGTGTGATAAGCGTAGTGTGGTTTAACTTGTGTGAACTTGGAGACATTAGTGTGTAGATTATTCCATATATGGACAGTTGGTCGCTCCTCTGGGCCGTGGTAACTGGTAACACACTAGTGGTCTCGACACGCACTATACTTAATTGAGATCTTGTAAGGACTATTTTAGTACAATGCCTATAGTTACACGTTGTTTGGACTGTGTACTACACCACGATATTTTGGACAGTGGGCTATAGACACAACGTGAGACGGTGCAATAGTTGGTTGGGCAGCCTAAGGTACTAATAGAACTTGCGGGTCATTCTCTCTGATGTCTGTGTTTTAGCTCCATGGAGTAGGATTGAGTCATATTGCATATGTATATGTGTTGTACATTATAACATTATTATCTGTAATATTTTATCTATCTGTTACATTCTATGATGTTGTTGCATTTAATTTCTGTGTTATATTATATTATTATTTATGCTGTTAAGGTATGCTATACTGTATGGATTGTCATGTTTGTTGTATTGGCGTTTTCTTATTTACCATGTTTGTGGTGATATAGATTGTCTTACCTCTTTATATGTACTATTTCTGTATTTTAAATTATGTTGTAAAAGAGTTTGAGGAAGAGGAACAGCCTCTTGATTTTGTATACCCCGAGGACGAGGAACAACAACAAGCCGAGGATCAGTTCGACGACCAAGAACCATCCGATCATCCATACCCATTGGACTGATTGTGTGAGTATGACGCTGTCGGGATTCTTCGGTTTTGTGAAACTTGAGTTTCACGGAGGCTCAAAATCCTGGCGACTGCGGGAGGACAGAGATTCGGTGACTTACGTAGGGCGTCTGACTGTGACCATACGTACAGAGTTTGATGGAGAGCCCATTTTTTCTACTACGTTGTATTTATATGTGGAGTTGTCGCTGTCTCTTAGGCGTCATTAGGGTGGTATGTTTGATGCGCCTAGTGAGATTAGCAGTGTGTCGACTGCACGGACCCATGTCCGTAAAGGGTCGAGGCATCCTGGATATCTATCTTTTGATGATCGTCTTGATAGTGATCCATCGGAGGGGTAGAGATCTGTGATGTGTACTTGGGTGCGTCTGCGTTTTGTATATATAGACTTCTTACTGCTTTGTTTACTGTTTTGGTTTAAATATTTGTAGTTGTAAATTATTTGTATAACCTATGTCAAAACCATATGTATGTTATAGGTGATGATAGTTTACTTATTTTATGTTCCGTGTTATTTTATTTCGTAATATTCTGTTTAACAGGAAAAATTTTACAACCCGTATTACTATGTAACAAATGTTTTACAACTTGGGTAAAATTTTATTTATCTTTATTTTATTTTATTCATAAATGTGACATCCCCACAAGGGTGTTACATCGGGAAAACGACTGTGACGTTCCGAAAGTTGGAAAATTTTATGACGAATAGTCATTTTATAATAATTGTGATTTTTGAGAATTTTTTGGGATTTTTTCAGAAACATCGAATATTTTAATTTATTTCTCGTTTTACATACGCACTGAGCGGAGCCAGAGAAATAAGATATTTTCTCCGAGAACCTTGATATGTGGAAATGTCGATCGAGGATCTTACTAAACCCGAGGCTGGACACGATTTACGAAATTTTATATTTTTTGAGAAAATCTCAAACAGATAAAATAATAAAATACTGTGAAAAAATTATCGGTCAAATTAATTAATTCTAACTTTTGTCGACTGTAACTATTATCCATTGGATAATAGCATGTATTAAAAAATCCTATCACATTATCCTAATGCAATCTACTTTAAGTCTAATCAAACCTACTTTAATTCAAATTTATAGTATTATAATTAAAGCTTCTTTGAGAAGCTTTGACCAACTAAAGACTACAATGCCCTTGGCTTACCTGAGAAGCCATAAAATTGCCTCTCTCCTCTCTTCTCTTGCCGCGACAACCAAGCCCAAAGGGGAGTGAAATTTTGCTCCCACTTAACTCACTTAGTTACATGTTAATTCATTTCCAACTATCAACTTCTCTCTCTAAACTTCATCTCCTTCACATTTGCTCTTCCTTCTCTCTCTAACTTCATCTCTAAAGCTCTTCCTTCACATCTCCTTCCTCCACCATTTTCTTCTCTTCACTAAACACATTTCTACACTCATCTTCATCACCTCTACAACTTCCATTCACAAAGTTTTTTCAAAAACTCAACTTTTCTCCATTGTCTTCTAAGACAAAGTCTCCATCTTTAAGGTCAAGCTTCAACCTTCTCTTTTCTTCTTATTTTCGTATTCCATGGCTTCTTGGGTGACCATGGATCTATTCTTTTCCATGTCTAATGGTTGATTTTGATGGTTGAAAAATTAGGGTTCTTGGAGCCCTTGAAACCGAATTCACCTAGAAGCTTGGAGGAGTCATTTTCGTTTGTTCTTCCTTAGGTAAGAGGGAGACTACTCACTTCAACCAATTTTGGTGGTGAGGGAACCATTGTGTGTTCATGTATTTTGTGATTTTTGTTTATTGATGTGTTCTTGAATTTGACCAAGGTTTGATTTGTGATTTTGAATGGATTGTAAGTGTTAAATGAGCTTGATCATGTTAGGGTTGTTAAATGGAAAATGTGGAGTTCCTTACCCTAACATGAAGGCCACAATTTTGAGAAGATTTTGGCTTGAAAATTGGTTTCTTGTACATAATTAATTGAAGCTATGAAATTAAAGATTTAATGTTAATGTTGGAATTTTGAGATAAGAAATTTTAAGGGATTGTTAACCCAATTTAAAGCCACGGTTTTGACCTTAATAAATAAGGAAATGGATTGATCTTAATGAACAAAAATTTAAGTGGATTAATATTAATATAACTAATGTATATAAATGGAAAGAAATGTTGGACTTGAAGACTTAATGATGGCCACGGTTTTGGCTTAGACAAGAGGGGAATGGATTGACTTTGATAAACTAGAATTTAAGTAAATTGATACTAAGGAAACTAATACATAAAAATGGAAAGAAACATAGGACCTTGAAGACCATGAAGGCCACGATTTTAGAGACAAAATTAGGGGTAATTGAAGCCTTGATAAATCTTTGAAGACTTAAAAATTTAGAGACATGCATAACTCTTAATCAAGTGGAAGAATTGAATTAGATAATAATCCTTAGAGGGCCACGGTTTTGAAGGGGCAATTTACCTAAAATTTGTCATACCTAATCAAGCATAAGACTTTGAAAAAGGAAATTCATAATGTGGATTTGGGATAGTGGATAAACACTTGAAATATATGTTGGCATGGAAATTAATTCTATGCTATCGAGGACCCCTATGTGGGCAAAACACTTGTTGACATGTACTTGTGAGAATTAATGAGCAATGCATGATTATATATATTGATATTGAGAATACTAAGATGTGGTGATATTGAGAAATGAAAATGTATGCATACATGTATGTTTATGTACCATAGTGATATGATTATGATGAGTATACATGATTTGACATGCCTCCATTTTTTATTTTCATGCTTTTGTCTAGCTGGAGTTTTACATGCCCGTTAGGGACTAGTAGGGAATATTCACGTAACGAGCATGTGTCGAGGTGCCACGTATAAGCCATTTGCGCAAATATTTTTATGATATGTACTACATCCCACGTGATGACTCCTTTTTGTCCACTGCTCGGACTCCTGCCCGTTGCTCTGTTGTTCTGATGGAAGTTTCCTCAAATGAAGAGGACCCTGAGGAGGATCCGGCTACGGTCCCTTCTCGTCAGTCATAGGAGCTGATACTAGTAGTAGCTACTAATGGCTAACCATTTATCTCTTTGGGAAGCCTGACGTTTTGTTATACATGCTGGGGTATATCTGTATATCTTTGGGTGGGTACATATTTTGTTTTTTGTACATTTTGGAAATGTAATTAAACAGGCTACTTTATATATATTGTGTATGGTTCATCTTATGTTGTAAATTTTATTTACTATAACTATCTTATTTATGATCTCCATACGTGATAGATTTAACTCAACTCTTTTAACGCCACTTGGTAATAATTTACAATTTTAACCAAAAAAAATATAGTGACATTCGTAAAGGAACTTAAATAACCATAAAATGAATCGGGACTATGAGTTTAAAAACAATTGCTATTTCCGCATTCAATATAACTTATTTCGCTTTATGTTTCATAGTATTATAGTTATAGTGCGACGTCCCTTCTTCCGGCTACTTATAGAAAAATGGGCGTTATAGATTGCATGACATTGATGATATTATGTACATATGTGTGCATTGAGGCATTCATCATACCTTGTAAAGTCATGTGGTCTGTTGTTATGGCTGTATGAGCCTAGGATTTGAATTACACTTTCGTGCAGGTGTGATGGACCTAGTGTAGGTCTTTATTGACCTTGGGAACGTCGGGGTGTGGGGTGTCCACAATGGCCAACTAGTAGCTCCCCTAGGCCGTGGATCAAACTAATGCAAACACATCGACAATCCGGATCGAGACATTCACCCTAATCAGGATCTAGTATAGAATGTCTTGTATAAAGCCTTGTTGCACAAACATTGATTTTATTGAAAGCACTTGATTTATGGCTGACGAGATACAGACATATCTTCTGATCATTCTCTCTGAAATATTTGTCTTTCTCCATGGAGTAGGAATTGAGTACATTGTGTACAAGCATAGTGGGCTTGCATACCCTAATGACATTTCATATATGTTTGATCATTTGATATTGAATGACTTATTGAACTGTTAGATTACTAATGTTATCCCTGCTGCGGATATTTGATATTGCTGATTCCTGTATTTGGATGGTATTTCTGTCCGTACTGTCTCTACACTGCTTGTTGGGAATGATGCCGGATTTCTCACCTCTTAGTTGTGTTGTGTCATTTTACTGTATGTTCTGATTAATTAAAGATCGAGGAGGAACTAAAGAGGAACTATCCCCTCTTTGATTGGTGTTAGCTGCTGTACCAAGATGACGTCAAGGCTGCGTATTTTGGGTTATGTCCGCGTGTACTTTCATGGTGGAGTAGACGCTTAGTCAGTCAACTTGGCTAATGAGAGGGTTACCTACACTGGAGAGCTGACATTGACTTTTCGTGGGGATCTTCATCATTCCCCTGTTTTGTCTTTCTCTATATCTGTTTAGTTAGTGTTTAACATACCTATCCGGGAATGGTGGAGTAACTTCCACGATACTCTTCATGAGGACAGTGTAGTGTCCTCTAGGCAAACGCCTGTCCGTCAGGGTGTACCTTCTACTGTGATCATTTCTTTCGAGGAATCGGAAGAGGATCCTTCTAAGAACCCTATGGTTTAGGTATGTAAGACTTGGGCTGGTCGTGTTTTTTTGCTAGTCAGTCTTTCCTGATCATCTGTACATTTTTTGAGTGCGCATATGTATTTTGAGCGCTTTTCTTTTTTTAAGTATTTTGGAGGTACATATATGTATATGATCCATACGAAGCAACTGATATGAATACTTATGTATATACAATATGTATATATACTTATCAATGATGTTTTATGATCTATTTGCTTGTTTGATCTGTTATCTGCAAGTAAAAGAGTATTTTACATCAAATATTATAGTTTTAATAATTACCAATTTTATAACTTGGGTTGTGTTTATTTCATATTCCACTTTAATTGATTGACTTTGGATTCGTAAAGTTGTGACGTCCTCCTCCCTCTAATGGGGAAGGGGGCGTTACATGGCTAGTACTGTGTATCTCGAAATATTCAAATATATCAAGATATATGTCCTAGGGCATTATAATATCTCAATTCAAAATCATAATCTTTGAGGAATTTCATCCACCTTCTTTGTCTTATATTCAATTCTTTTTTATTAAACAAATATTGTAAACTTTTGTGATCACTAAAGACCTCAAATTTAATACCATATAAATAATGCCTCCAAATCTTCAGTGCAAAAACTATTGCTGCTAGTTCCAAATCATGAGTAGGATAGTTTTCTTCATGTGGTCTTAGTTTCCTAGATGTGTAAGTAACTACTCTACCTTTCTGCATTAAAACACATCCTAACTCTTTTCTTGAGGCATCACAATATACCTCAAAGTTTTCCTAAGGATCTGGTATTACTAGAACATTAGTGGTGGTCAATTTCTCTTTCCATTCTTGAAAATTGTTCTCACATTCTTGTATCCATCCAAAGGTACTACCCTTCCTGGTCAGCCTAGTTAAAGGTAAAGCTATTTGAGAAAAACCCTTTATAAACCTTCTGTAATACCCTGCTAGACCCAAAAGGCTTCTGATTTCAGTTACAGTGATAGGTCGCTTCCATTGCAAAACTGCCTCTACTTTGCTAGGATCTACTGATATTCCTTCACTGGATATCACGTGTCCTAGAAACTGCACCTCTCTCATCCAAAATTCACACTTTGATAATTTTGCATACAATTTCTTTTCTTTCGGGATTTCTAGAACTAACCTAAGATGTTCTTCATGTTCTTTAGTTGTTTTTGATAAATGAGAATATCATCTATAATGGCAATAGCAAATTTATCTAGGTAAGGTGTAAAAATCTTGTTCATATAATCCAAATACTGCAGGTGCATTTGTTAGACCAAAGGACATTACAAGATATTCATAATGCCCATATCTAGTTCTAAAGACAGTCTTAGGGATTTCTTCTTCTCTAACTCTGATTTGATGGTATCCTGACCTTAAGTCAATCTTTGAAAACATAGTTGCACCTCTTAATTGATCCAACAAATTATTAATCCTAGGTAATGAGTATTTATTTTTAATAGTGACCTTATTCAGTTGCCTATAGTCTACACATAATCTCATAATGCCATCATTCTTTTTCACCAGGAGCACTGGAGCTCCCTAGGGTGAAACACTGGGTCTAATGAACTTCTTATCCAATAACTCTTCTATTTGTTTCTTAAGTTTGACCAACTCTAGAGGGGACATTCTATAAGGTGCTATAGAAATAGGTCCAGTTCATGACAATAAATCTATGGTAAATTCTATCTCCCTCTCAGGTGGCAATTCACTAATTTTATCTGAGAACACTTCTAGGTATTCCCTCACTACAAGAATGTCTTCTAAATTCTGCTTACTTTTAGAATTCAAAGAGAAAAGGAGAACATAGACTTGACCCTCTTCTACTAGGTGGTTGATAAGTTGACTGGCATTCAAGTATATAGATTCAAAAGGAGTGTTTATGGAAGAAGTGTCAGACAAGAACACTAGGGTTTTATCTGAATAATTCAGGACAATACGGTTTGTTGATAGTCCGTCCATGCCCAAAATAATATCTATGTCAACAAGGGGTAGGCATATAAGGTTTACAAAGAAATCTCTATTTTCAACAGTTACACAATAATTTAAACATACTTTGGAAGTTGACACTAGTTTTTCAGTAGGGGTTGAGACTGTTAAGTCCTAAAGAAGGTTTGAAACAGGTAAATCTAGTATCCTTACATAATCATAAGAAATGAAAGAATGTGATGCTGCTGAATCATAAAATACAGTTAAAAGTACGCCTTTAATTATGCACTTTGTAACGCCCCTTTTTGGGAGGGAACGTCACATTATCAAACATAAAATGCGGAAAATAAAATTTTGCGGAATTAAGACCCGGTTCATTTTAATTAAGATTTATTTGTCCAATTCATTAGTACGTGAGTAAAAAGGCAGTATATATATTTTTTATTTTTTTTTGTTCGTTAATCAATAAAACGGAGTGACGAAATATGAATAACAATAAAGCGTAATACAGAAAGTGAAACTCACATCAGAACCACATGCGTATATATATATATATATATATATATATATATATATATAAATGTCAACCGTGTTTTAGATCTTTTTGTAACGCCCCAATTTTTAGAAAATATTAAGAATGTCTTGTTTTCTGTTTTTCATGTTTTTGTATGAATGACATTTGTGTCCCTATTTTTCTCGTTTCTCGATTTTTGTATGAAAACAATTACGATAATACTGAGTTCAAATTTTATTTGATCGTTTTACGTAGTTTGCTTGAGACGGTAAAATAAAAATTTTTACGAGCTCGTATTAATTTTTTTCGAAAGATATACTGACTAAATAATCTTCTGGATATTTTATTTGAACGTTTTGGACGATTACCTACGTTGTGGGAAAAAATGGGAAAATGACCGTTACGTCCCGAACGCATCTTGTTTTATTTGTTTTTGTCTGTTTTTAATTGTTTTCTTCTTGATTTAATGCCCGAAAATACCGTCTGTAATTTTATATGGACTTTTTGTGTGATTTGCTCGAGGCGGGAAAATAATATTTTTCGGTGGGAAAATCTTATTTTATTATTTAGAATTGGGGGATCTTACTTAACCCGATTCTGAATGAGACTAAAAATAATCTTTTAATTTTTAGGATTTAATCATCAAATAAAATAATTTTATATTATTATAATATTATTTTATTAGTCGGTATAATTTAGTGATGATGGACCCAGGAAATATTTTATGGGACCCACAATTAGCGAAACGGTTGGATCGGTAGCTTAATTAATCACCGTAAGTGTAGAACTTTCAGAAACAGTGACTCAACTAGTCGACTCAGTGAGCATTTAATACGTTGTGTGACTCAGCATGTGAGTCACTGGGAACCAACCAATGGGAATCAAGCTTGCTCACCAAGGCTTGATCTTGGCCTTTGATTCATCCAATGGTTTGGATGAAGCCAAGCAAGGTGCCCACCTTGCACCTTACTTGAAGTCCACGGCCAAGAGGCCTTAGGAGACCTAAAATCACTTTCTCCTTCATCACTTTTCTCTCTTCTCTCTCATCAAAACTCTAGCCACCATTCTTGTCCATTTTCTTCACCATTTTCGGCCAAGACACTAACTATACCATCCAACCATCCAAAAATTTTTCTAACCAAGTTTCCTTAACCTAAACACTATTCTAAGAACCTTTGTAGTTGGGAGTTTCTTCAAATTCTTCCATCTAGGGCTTGGAAACCAACCTTGAAAGTTTTACCTAGAAGGTGAAATTTCATGCTTTTCTTTTCTCTCTTCTTTTTCAAAGTTCTAAGCCATGATTTTTCCATGGTTTAGCTTCTTTTTCATGGTTAGTAACATGTAGATTTTGTTTGAGATTTCTAGGTATTTTTGGTGGTGAAAATCGTGACCTAGGAGGTGTGAAAGCAAGCCTTTTGTCTTCATTTAAGGTAAGAGGAAGACAATTCTTATCATCTCTTGATGGTGGTAAGAAGATGGAGCCATTTGTGATGTTTGTAGAATCCATAAGGATTCGGTGGTCATGTGTTAATTATGTGTGTATTTGTTAATTTTTGTGGTTGCTAGTAGTTTATGTGGTAATTGTTATTAGCTTTCTTGTTTGATGATTGTAATAATTTTGCATGTCTATTAGCTTTTGAAAGCATGTCTACAAGCTTTAATTTAGGTTGTATGTGTTAGAAAATATTTTTGCATGTGTTAGAAATATAATGCATGTGTTAGAATTGTATGATAAAGTATAGGATGTGAATAACATGTGTAAATTAGCATGAGTGTTCCAAAGAACACATCCAATAGCTCACGGCAATGACAAAGTGTGAGGACCAAAATGTTCTCTTCATTTTTCCTAAAGTGCAACTTAATTAATTAGGAGAAATAAGAAGGTTTCAAATTGTTTTGATCAAAGAAAAGGAATTTAGAAATCAAATGGTAAAGATTTAGTAAATTTTGGGCCAACATGCCTAAAGGATTTATTTGATTTAAAATCATTACTTTATAACATGATTTAATGAACTTAGATAAGATAATACCTTTGACATGATTTAGAAATCAAATGAAAAAGTTTTACAAAATTCGCCAACATGCCACTATAGGTAATCATGATTTCTAAAACTTGATTCTAAACCTTTTTCAATTAAAAGAAACAATACAAGTTAAGAAGAAATTTTCTATAATGATTTTTGAAGGGACCAATTGATTAGAAGTAAGTCTAAAGGATTAAAAGTTCATAATTTTATCATTAGAAAGGAAATACAAGAATGTTAAGAAATTTTCTAACATATAGCTCACTTTTGGTTTTGAAGCATGTTAGAGATTTCAAAAAGAATTAAATGAAATGGTTAAAAATTAGGTAAATGGAAATTTTATGGATAAATTAGGAAACCATTATTATGATATTCTAAACAAAAAATCTTTGTCAATTTTTAGTAAAAATGAACCAATAAGATAGCAAAAATATCTAAAAGACAGTATGCGGTATGAAAAATTATTCTACATATTTTAAATGTACTAAATACTATTTCTGTTTGTTTAAACAGTAATTTTAAAGGCATTTGAATAAGAAAATGATTTAAAAATTCTACGCGATTGAGAAAACGTATTAAAAATGCTACGCGATTTTAAAAACAGAAAAATATTTTTACCCGATTTTTAAACGTTTAAAAACGACGAGATTTCAAAAACGCGATAAAATTTCTACGCGATTGACCGTTACCATATTTATTTTTCATTTGTCGGGAAAATGTGAACCCGTCATGTGCTTTTGAGGTTATTTCATTTGTCGAAAAAAAGTGAACCCGCATGTGCTTTTTGCCATTGAGGGCATATTTTTATCTTGAGGGCATTTTCGTAATTTCATATATTTGGAATTATGTTTTGTCTTTATATCAATTTTTGGTGTTTTGGTTGACGAGACGAATCACATCGTGTTGTCGATGCGATAAACGTAGTGTGGTTCATTGTTCTAATGAACTTGGAGACTTTAGTGTACGGGATTCCATATGTGATGAGTTGGTAGCTCCGTGGGCCGTGGTAAACCGATAGCACACTAATGTACTCGACATTCACTATATTTAATCGAGGTTTGTAAAGTCTAGTAGTACATTGCCTATAGTGCCACAACGGAGACCGTGAACTATACTACGCTGGATGGTGAATTCCAGTCAGTCTGTCGTAGGCTATTGGACGCAACGTGTGACCGCGTAATAGTTGGTTGGGCAGCCGTGGTACTAATAGATTTTGCAAGTCATTCTCTCTGATATCTGTTTGGGTTTAGCTCCATGGAGTAGGGTTGTGTTTTGGTGTATTTGATTATATCTTGGATAATATTCCATTTTCTCTATTTATCTTTATCTGGTAATATCTTGGATGTTTTTTACATTTTCTCTATTTATATTTATCTGATAATTCTTATGTTAGTTGTCCATTTCTTATTTTATCTGTGAGATTGATTTATCTATGTGGTTTTCTTTATTTGTGTTATATCTGTGATGTTCTGAAACACTAGGATATCTAATATGTACTCTATTTCATTTATTATTACTGTTATAGTTTTTTTTTCGTATTGTATGAACTGTATAGTTGTTAATTGTCGTCTTCTTATTGGCCATGTTGTGATGATTTTATGTTGTCTTACCTCTTTATTGTATGTGTCTCTTGTCTGTTTATTTTATGCGGTAAAGAGTTTGAAGAGGAAGAAGAGGAACAACCTCTTGAGATCGTGTACCCTGAGGAAGAGGAAGGTCAGCAAGCAGACGATCAGTTTTACGATCAAGAACCATCCGATCATCCATATCCTCTGGATTGATTGTGTGGGATGGCGACGCCAGCATTTTTGGGATTCATAGAGCTGGTATTTCATGGAGGTGATCTGGCTTGGCATTTACGAGGAGATCGTGCTTCTGTTACATATGCAGGACGTATGACCGTGATTTTACGTCATCAGTTTGATGGAGAGCCCATTATGACTACGACGTTATTTCTGCACTTAGAGTTACCCTTATCCATTAGGCGTTATTGGGGTGCTGAAAACCCTGAGCCTAGTGAGATAAGCATCGTATCGACCGCGTGATCCTTATCGCCGTGTGTCGAGACATCCGGGATATCTATCTCCCGATGATCATTTTCGTGCCGAGAGTGATCCATCGAGGATTAGATAACCATGATGTTTTTTTTTTGGGCGCGTCAACAGTATGATCGTATATATTAACTCTTTTATTGCTTTCTTTCTTGTTTTTGTTTAAATAGTTGTAGTCTTAGTTGTAAATTATTTGTACAGTTTATAACTTAACCATATGTATATTATTAGTGATGATGTTTTTTTTTATTATTTCGTATTTTTCGCATTATCTTTTTATTACATATTTCTGTCTATCAGGAATTATTTTACAACCCGTAATAATATTTAACAAATGTTCCGCAACTTGGGTAGATTTTATTTCTATTTATTTTATTTTCTTTTATGTGTGACATCCTCCAAAGGGGTGTTACAGATACAAGCCTGGAATTTCGAAAAAGCAAAACTATACCTGCCCAAAGGATCATACATATACATCCCAAAGATATCATAATATACAGCCCAGCAAAAATAAAATATCAGGCCCCCAAAATAAAACACACTGTGACTATCAAGAACTATATATATATATATATATATATATATATATATATATATATATATATATATATAAATGTCAAGCTGTGTTTTAGATACAAGCCTGGAATTTCCAAAAAGCAAAACTATACCCGCCCAAAGGATCATACATATACATCCCAAAGATATCATAATATACAGCCCAACAAAAAATAAAACATCAGGCCCCCAAAATAAAACACTAGCAGCTATCAGCAGCTACCAGTAATGTCAGTCCCTTAGAGGAGGAGGGACCGTATCAGGATCCTCAGCGGGGTCCTCCTCGTCCGAGGAAACCTCCATCGGAACCACAGAACCACGGGCAGGAGCCCTAGCGGTGGAATCAAAAGAGTCCTCCTGCGGGGTGTAGTAACGGTCACCCCACATATCCCGGATGGGCAGATAAAACTCCAAGCGTAGGCTAACGTAGCAGGTAAAGATCGACGTCTCATGACGTCTCTAGGCTAGAGAAATTGACACGTCTCCCAGATAGACACAGCGGTCAGAACTCAAGTTGATGTGCCAACACTCTGGCCCCCCAAGGAAGGTCAGACGCACATCACCCAGAAATTCGCACATGCGTGCCTCCATGCTCCACAGTAGGTGCTAGTCTTGATCAGGCTAGAAGCCGAGAAAATCGAGAGCTTCAATCTTATTGTCGTCGTCTTCGATAGATACAATATACGCACAGGCGGCAAATAACAGAAATACAGGAAAGAGGTAAGATATCCTACCATCATTACCAATTATAGCAGCCAGAAACCAATACGGCACATCGCGCCCACATAGCATTCCCAAAATAGTAACAATAATAATAGGCAGTAAATACAATCAGTAAACAGGTAGATAGTTCTAGGTTGTCATTCATCATAATAATAAATAAATAGTTCAAAATTCGCACAAGGTAGTAATTATCAGATGGTATGACATCTCATGATGCATATGCACAGTACTCAATTTCCTACTCAATGGAGCTAGACACAAACAGTCAGAGAGAAAGATCAGGAGACACGTCTGCAACTCGGCTGCCATGGTCAAAGTGCTATAACTCAATAGTTTTCCACGTGCACATTCAGGCATTGTACAGACAGTCTACGCTAGATCACGATATAGGATAGTGTCTCGGTCCGGATCATCGGTGCGTTTGCATCGGTTTGCCCTACGGGTAGGAGAGCTACCAACTACCCATTGCGAGGTACCCGCACCCCGATGCCCCCAAGGTCGTAACATGACCTACACTAGTCTACTCGCACCCGCACTAAGGTGTGTTCAATCTCCTAGGCAACTTGGCCTTACAATAGTCCACAGGACATTCACAATGCATAAGACTCTATGCATGAACATGTATGATCAACATCACATATTCTTCCGTAATATGTCACAATTGGCCAAAATAAGTATTAACACACCTTTGGTCACTCAAATGGACCCACACTATCATAATATTGAAATTAATCAAGGTAATACATTTTTAAGGTCCATTATGCATTCTTATTTAAGATTTACTCTTCCTACAAGGTTCCTCTTTAATTTGATTCTCATACATAGTTTGATTTTCTCTAATGTAATTCATTCTCTTACACTTGGTAATTTATTCTAAGTCCTTAGAATCTCCCACTCTCTTGTTCTTGCTCTCTTGAAATCTCCTTAAGTTTTATGGAAGTTTCATTATTGGTTCTTTAAAATTTATGAAATCTCCATTTATCTTCAATTCTTCCAATTGGTAATTCCTCTAGTTCATTACTTAGGATTTTAGCCACTTGATTACTTAAGTCTCCAAGTTACCAAACTTTCATAATTAAGCCTCAAAAGGCCCTAGAGGCCGTGACCTCCCTAGGGATCCAATTCCCAATCTTTTCAATTTATCAATTGTATCTTACACCTTTAATTTTACTTAGTCTTTCACTTATTGCATTGGTCCAACAAGAACCCCTAATTTTGGGCTTAAAACCGTGACCTCCCAAGAGGCACTCCTAATTCATTTTCTTCTATTCCAAGTCATCCAATCCAATCCAATATATCAATATACACAACCAACCAATCCAATGTCATAAACATCATAAAATCAACATGTAAACATATAGATCATCAAATTAAAGAATCACCCTTGTTAGGGTTTTTCCACCAATAATCACAACCAAGGTTCCTAGATGCTAATAGAGGTTGAGGAGGAGTGTCTTCCTCTTACCCAAGTGAAGAAATCAAAAGAAACCTCCAAGAAACTCCTTGCAAATTCGGATTGGGTGCCACCAAAACCCTAGAAATTTCAACTTAGTTAAAACAACACCAATGCTTGAAAAATAAAGCATGGATGGTCACCAAGAGGACCATGAACACAAAAATGAAGAGAGGGAAGGAAGAGTCAAGAAACTTACCCAAGAACCCTAGGCTTGAAGCTTGAAGAAGATGGTGAAAATGGTGGATTTCAAGATGCTCCAAGCAAGAGAAGTGTTTAGGAGGTC
Source organism: Ormosia emarginata (assembly GCA_029884605.1). Lineage (NCBI taxonomy): Eukaryota > Viridiplantae > Streptophyta > Magnoliopsida > Fabales > Fabaceae > Ormosia > Ormosia emarginata. The sequence goes on from JAQQTP010000074.1 coordinate 2,324,216, forward strand.
GAGATGATTAGGAAAATGGTGTTGGTTGAAAATTTTGTGATGGTTGAGGGGGAAGAGGGGCTACTGGCCGTGAGGCTCCTAGAGAGAAGGAGGAGAAAATTTTTTTGTGAAGGAAGGAGATGAAGGTAGAGAGAGAAAGTGTTTTTAGGTTAATTTGACTTTTGTGTAGTGAAATAAGTTAAATGAATGCAAACTAATTCCCCCCCAAAAATGGGCTGCAGCCGTGCATGAAAAGAGAGGGAAGAGAGAGGATTTTTGGCTTCCCTTGGAAGCTAAGGGCATTGAGGTCATTAGTTGGTCAAAGCTTCTCAAAGAAGCTTTGATTATAATACATTAGATTTGAATTAAAGCGAATTGATTAGATATAAAGTAGATTACATTAGAATAATGTGATAGGATTTTATTACATGCTATTATCCAATGGATAATAGTTACAGTCGACAGAAGTCAGTATTAATTAATCTGACAGATAAATTTTACGTAGTATTATTTTGTTTTATCTGTTAAGATTTCTCAAAAATCGTGAAACCTCGTAAACTATGTCCAGCCTCGGGTTTAGTAAGATCCCCCATCGACGTGTCCATAGTTCAAGGTTCTCTTAGAAAACATCTCGTTTCCCTGGCTCCGTTTAGCGTGCACGTAAAACGAGAAATATATTAAAATATTCGACATTTCCGAAAAATTCTCAGAAAATTCTCAAAAATTACAAATATTGTAAAACGACTATTCGTCTCATCATTTCCAAATTTTTGAAGCATTACAGTCGTTTTCCTGACTCTGCTCAATATACACGTAAAACGAGAAATATATTAACATATTCATCGTTTCCAGAAAATTCCAAAACAATTCGCATAAATCACAAATATTGAAAAATGACTATTCACGATGAAATAAATGATTTTCGAAGCGTTACACTGAATTAGCAGGTTTCTGCTCAGTGTACACGTAAAACGAGAAATATATTAAAATATTCGTCATTTCCGAAAAAATTTCAGAAAAATTCCTAAAAATCAACAATATTATAAGATGATCATTGATGAATAAACAAACACTTTTTGGGGTGTTACAACACTCCCCTACTAAAAAGGAATTTTGTCCTCGAAATTTACATACCTCAGAATAGTTGTGGGTGTTGTTCCCTCATCTTGTCTTCCAGTTCCCACGTTGCATCACCAGTCGTCTCATTCCAGATCACCTTTACCAATGGAATCTCCTTGCCTCTAAGTTGCTTTATCCGTCGATCCTCGATTCTCGCAGGAGACGTTTCATAGGTCAAGTTCTCTTTTAATTGTACTGTGTCCGGTGCTATGACATGACTTGGGTAAGGTAAATATTTACGCAGTTGCGACACATGGAAGACATTGTGTATGTTGGAAAGAAAAAGGGGTAAAGCTATCTGGTAAGCTACTGGACCTATCCGGCGAAGAATTTGGTAAGGTCCAAGAAGTTTTGGAGTGAGTTTTCTAGATTTTAAAGCCCGGCCGACCCCAGTCGTAGGTGTGACTTTCAAGAATACATGTTCACCTTCCTTAAACTCAAAAGGCTTTCTCCTTTTATCCGCATAACTCTTTTGCCGGCTCTGAGCAGTCTTCATCTTCTCTTGGATCATTTTGACCTTCTCAATTGTCTGTTGAATGATATCTGGTCCAATCGTGAGACGCTCGCCGTCTTGGTACCAACATAATGGTGTCCAACACCGTCGTCCATATAGAGCTTCATAGGGTGCCATCCCTATACTTGAATGGTAACTGTTGCTGTAGGTGAATTCTATCAATGGCAAGATTTCATCCCAACATCCAGTCTGTTCTATAGTACAACCTCTAAGCAAATCTTCTAAAGATTGGATCGTTCATTCTGATTGACCATCGATTTGTGGGTGGTACGTCGAACTCAGACGTAACTTTGTTCCCAACGATGCCTGTAGACTTTGCCAAAATTTTGAAGTAAATCTTGGATCCCTATCCGAAACAATACTCGTAGGCACACCATGCAGTCTAACGATCTCTCCAATATACAGTTGGGTCAACTTTTCCAGACTGTACCTTATATTGATCGAAAGGAAATGAGCTGACTTCGTAAGTCGATCAACTATTACCCAAATCGAGTCGTGTCCTCTTCTTGTTCTTGGCAAACCCACAACAAAATCCATTGCTATGTTGTCCCATTTCCATTCAGGAATAGACAATGGTTGCAGCAATCCTGTAGGTCTTTGATGTTCCACTTTGGCTTTCTGACAGACTAGACAAGTCGATACACATCTAGTGACGTCACTCTTCATTCCGTGCCACCAGAACAACTTCTTCAAGTCTTGGTACATCTTCGTTATGCCCAGGTGCATATTCAGCTTGCTTGTGTGAGCATGATCCACAATATACTGTTTAAGCTCTTGGTCACAGGGAATACAGACTCTACCTCGGAATCTCAGAATTCCGTCTGTTCCTTCTTCGAATTCTGTTTCTTTACCTTGCCTCATCAGCTCTCTCACTTCTTGCAAGAATTCATCGACCTTCTGCTTTTCCCGTATGTCATTCATTAGCTCGCTTGAGATGGTGACCATACTCATACAAATCTTTCCTGATTTCAACTTTACAAATGACCGAACATCTCTAAACTGTTCTATGAGATCTCTTTCCTTGATCATCAGGGCAGAAACATTGATGGTCTTTCTACTCAAGGCGTCTGCCATGACATTCGCTTTGCCAGGGTGATACAACAACTAAAAATCATAGTCTTTCAGGAATTCTAACCATCTCCGCTGCCTCATGTTCAGCTCCTTCTGATCATACAAATACTTCAAGCTTTTGTGATCACTGAAGATGTTGAATGTCACTCAATAGAGGAAATGCCTCCATATTTTCAGAGCAAAGACCACAACTGCTAGCTCCAAATCATGCGTCGGATAGTTCTTTTCATGCACTCATAACTGTCGCGAAGCATAAGCTACCACTCTCCTATGTTGCATCAGAACAGACCCCAATCCTTAGTATGAAGCGTCACAGTACACCTCAAATGGCTCATTCGGATCAGGTAGCACCAATACTAGTGAGGTGGTTAGTCGTTTCCTCAACTCTCAGAAACTTTGCTCGCAGCTATCAGTCCACTCAAAAGCCTGGTTCTTCTTTGTTAGTTGAGTGAGCGGTCCAGCAATTTTGGAAAACCCTTCTATGAACCTTCTGTAATATCCGGCTAATCCTACGAAGCTACGGATCTCCGTCACTGACTTCGGCCTTTCCCATTATAGCACTGCCTCCACTTTTGATGGATCCACTGCAATCCCTTCCTTCGAGATCACATGGCTTAAAAAGTTAACCTCATCTAGCCAAAATTCACACTTCGACAGCTTAGCATACAGTTCCTTCTCCTTTAGGATCTGGAGAACTATGCTGAGGTGTTCAGCATGATCCTCCTGATTCTGGGAATATATCAGGATATCATCGATGAAGACGACCACAAACTTGTCCAAGTACGGATAAAAAATCCTGTTCATATAATCTATGAAGATAACAGGTGCATTCGTCATACCAAATGGCATCACAAGTTATTCGTAATGACCGTATCGGGTATGAAAAGCAGTTTTGGGTACATCCTCCGTTTTCACTCTTATCTGATGGTATCCAGATCTCAAATCGATCTTCGAAAACACCGCTGCTCCCTTCAGTTGGTCCATCAAGTCATCGATTCTTGGGAGTGGATATTTATTCTTGATCGTCAACTTGTTTAACTGCCTATAGTCCACACACAATCTTGAGGTACCATCCTTCTTTCGAACCAACAACACTGGCACTCCCCAAGGTGATACACTCGGTCTGACGAACTGTTTCTCCAAAAGCTCCTCTAGTTATTTCTTAAGTTCTGCCAATTCCATTAGTGACATCCTATAAGGTGCTATAGACACGTGACCAGCTCCCGGTACAAGGTCAATAACAAACTCTATCTCGCGCATCGGTGGTAAACCAGGTACATCTTTTGGAAAGACTTCAGGAAACTCCTTCACCACTAGAATAGTACTCAGATCAGCCTTGCTCTCAATTTTTAAATAAGATAGTAGCATGTATCCTTGAGCTCCTTCTTTCAAGAAATCTCGTACTTAGTTGGCCGTCAAGTATCTAGAATCTTCATCCATAGGGAAAACTATGGCTTTTCTAGAGTAATCTAATAGAACATGGTTAGAAGATAACCAGTCCATCCCTAAGATTATATCTAGTTGTGAAAGAGGTAAACAGATCAAATCGACAGAAAAGATTCGACCTTCAATAATTAAGGGACACTTCAAACAGACTTTGGTAGTAACTACTAGTTTGTCAGTAGGGGTTAAGACAGTCAAATCATAAGGTAGGGTAGACATTGGTAAGTCAAGTCGTAGCACACAGTCATATGATATGAAAGAATGGGTTGCCCCAGAGTCATACAGTACTTTTAAAAGATTACCTTCTATGGTGCCTTCCCCTTGAATCAAATCTTCGAATTTGGAGGCTTCAGCTTCGCTCATGGTGTAGACTCGACGTCTAGCTTGCGGTTTCTTAGCTAGAGTTGCATTGATTGAAGGTTCAGTCTTTGCTTGGTTGCAATCTCTGGACACATGGCCCAGTTTGCCACATCTGAAGCAGATGAACCCTTTGATTGTGCACTCTCTTGTGGGATGGTCTTTCCCACACTTTAGGCATCTAGAGGGATATGTCACATTCTGACCAGTCCGGTTCCCAGTAGAACCTCCACCAGAACTTCCACCAGTTTGTTGTTGACTTCCTGTTGGTCGGGAATAGGGCTTCTTTTGGAAACGGTTCGAGCTATTACCTCCACCTCTTTGGAACCTTGTAGGCCCAAAGTTCTAGCTCCTCGAATCTCTAGCTTGTTCCAAGGCCTCCACTTCACAGCATGTATCCAATAGCTTCGAGAACACTTTAATTTTCAGAGTGATCACAGCCTTCTTCACTTCATACCTCAGTCCTTCGGTGAACTTCCAACACTTCCAAGCTTCATCTAGTTGATGCTGAAAATAGGTTGAAAACTTCTCCAAGTTCTCAAATTTGGCCACATATTCACTAATGGTTATGTTCCCTTGCCTCAGGTTAAGGAACTCTATTTCTTTCGCATGTCTCGCGCTTGCAGGAAAGTACTTATCCAAGAATTTGTCCTTGAACAAGTCCCACGTGATGTCACGTCCCTCAGTCTCCAGTACTCTCTGAGTTCCATTCCACCAATCTTTGGCATTGCCAACAAGCATGAAGGTAGCATAGTTCATCTTCTTGTTTTCAGCGCAATTCATGCCACGAAAAACTTTCTCCAGCTCTTTGATCCACAAACTAGCCTTGTCTGGATAAAATTCTCTCTTGAATTGTGGAGGGTTGTGGCGATGAAACTCCACCAAGTTCTGCGCATCGGCAGTCGCTTCGAGCTGTTGAGCAGCTCTCTCTTGTTGCTGAGCAGCATGTTCATTCTGTTGCGCGATGACTTTTGCCATCCTCTGCATTGCTTCTATAGCAGCTGCCATTTCTCCACCTCTTGCCATCTCGCCTTTGTGGAAATAGGTTTGCCTCAATAGTTTAATATGTTAAGTTTTGATGATGACAAATACAAGACAAAAAGAATGATGCTTATGCTTAATAGATGTGCTTGATAGATGACAAATGCATCACAAAAGAATATTGATCATGTTTCATATATATGCTTAAAAGAGATATATTGGATCATGCATGATTATGTACTTTATTTAGTTATACTTCACTTAATAATCATGCAATGAGATATATGCAACATTCTTATATGCATGTTAGACTAACTAGAGTTATACATTTATGAATCATGCATATTAAGATATTAAGTTATGAATTTGGACTAACTATGCTTGTTTTAAGTGAGCAATACTTTGTAGGATAGTCTAAGTATCAAGAGTGAGCATTGCAACAAGAAAGCAAAAGATCACAACTATGCTCAACTCAAGAAGAATAAGAATGATAAAGATGTTCCAAGCAATTTACAAGATTTGAAGAGAAGAAATTTGTGGAAGCTTGGATCACATCAAGAAGCCTAAGGAATAGAATTGGTATATTTTCCTTTTAGGTTTTCTCCTATGTAAAGATAGAGGTTTTACAAGAAAAGAGCTCAAATATGTTTTTAAGTCTTTAAAAATGGTTCTTACATGTTTAAATGCCCAACAAACTGTTTTTGGAAAGTTAATCTTGGTGGTAGTTCACACATTTAAAAAATAGCCAAATTTGTGTTTTGAAAAACTGACATTCAGTTACTATTTTGATCATAACTTTCAAAATACTTTGAGTTTTGTTATGAAACGTATTTCATATGAAAATAGACTCAAATATATTTCTAATGAATGGTCATTTACTTTAAACGGATAAGAAATGAAGAAGTTATAACCATTTGCTTTAAACTATGAAATATAGTCAAGTTTGAGTTTTGAAAAACTGACCTTTGGTTACTCTTTTGATCATAACTTTCAAAATACTTTGAGTTTTGTTGTGAAACTTCTTTCATTTGAAAATAGACTCAAAGATCTTTCCAATGACTGGTCATTTGCTTTAATCGGATAAGAAATGAAGAAGTTATGACATTTTAAAGTCGATTTCAAAAACAGAAAAGCTGTAATCGATTACACAAGTCCTGTAATCGATTACAACAATGTCGAAGCCATGTAATCGATTACGAAGTGTGTAATCGATTACCAAGTGCCCGTAAACGTTTCTAACGGCTATAAATGGCTAGTTTTCATAAAAAATCATTTCTAAACACTACCAACGGCTATTTTATCACTTGGGCTCTATATATAAGTGTTGTATGAAGCTTATACACCTCTTGAACACTTGATTTGATCCTTGAATCACCAAAATCATATTTTGAGCTCTTTATTGCAAAATCATTTTATTCCTTTGTTCTTCAATTTGTATTATCCACTCTTGAGAGAGTTTTCTATCATCCATACTTTGTTCTTCAAGTTGTATATCTACTCTTGTGAGAGTTTCATTCTATCAACTTTGATTACTTTATAAGAGAGGATGAGGTATCCCTCCAAATTGTAAAGGGTGAGGCATCCCTTTGTTTGAAGAGACTCAAGCTCAAGGGTGAGGCATCCCAAGGAGTTGAGTGCTCAAGTTTGTAAAGGTCATCAAGCACCTGTGAAGCTTGAAGAATTGGAGGCTCTAGCACAAGGGTGAGGTATCCCAAAGTGTGAGGAGTGCTCTTGTTTGTACAAAGGTTTTCCTAGCACCCGTGAAGTCTAGGAGATAGTGAAGAAAATCTCAAGTTAAGCTTGGGGACTGGATGTAGGCCACAAGTGGTTGGTGGCTGAACCAGGATAAATTCTTGAGTTTGATTCCCTCAATATTTAGTGTAGTATATTTATCTATTGCATATCTTGTCATCTTGGTGATTTGATTCTATGAACTTGATATCTAGCTTATTTGCTTAATTCATTATATATCCTAAGTTGTATTTGAGTAATCTATAATAGTTGTACATTTGTTGTGCATGTTCCGCTGCTTTTATGACTTGAGTGATTCAAAATGCTTAATTTCTCAAAGGTGCATTAAAATTTGTAAACACCCAATTCACCCCCCCTCTTGGGTGATGGTTGCCATGGCTAACAAGTGGTATCAGAGCTTCGTGCTCTGGTAAAAGCTTAATCGCTTGGAGTTAAAGATCCTTGTTTGTTTGGCAACCATTAAAAGCTTTTCAAATGGAAAGTTTTGAAATTAATAAACCACCATTCTTTGATGGTGTGAATTTTGTTTATTGGAAAGCTAGAATGGAAATTTATATACAATCTATTGATATTGATTTGTGGGATATTGTGCTTGATGGATTTACTTGCAAATCAAAACAAACTTGGAATGCCTATGAAAAGAAATGCTTTTCTTTTAACATTAGAGCTATGCAAATTTTGAGAAATTGTTTAAATGATGATGCTTATGCTAAAATTAAGAATTGCTCTAGTGCTAAAGATATATGGGATGCTCTTGATTCTATCTATCTTGCTAATAATGATTTTGTGTATAAAGTTGTATATAGAGAGCAAGAAGAGCAAAAACCTCTAGAGGAAGACAACTTTGAAAAATGTCTTCAAGAACATATTCAAAGCAAGAAAATGAGCTCAATGCCTCTTGATGATGATGGTGCTCAATTTGAAAAAGAGGAAATGCAAAACAAAATTGAGAAAGAAGATGTTCTTGAATCCTTGATGGACAACAATGATAAAGATGATGATTTCCTCAAAGAGCCAAGCATGCTACAAATTAAGACTACCTCCTATATAGCTATAAAGGACTTTGAGGTAAATGATGCTAAACTAGAATATAATCCTTCTTATTATGAGCTACAATGTGCATATGATGAAATATATGATGGTTTGTTGAATTTAGAAAAGAAAAACTTATCTTGTTTGGAAAACATTTCCTCCATTGAAAATGAAATTGAAACTTTGAAAAATGAATATGCTTTTCTTGATGAGGAAATGCCTTTGAAAAGTAAAACCTCAACTTCTTGTGAAAAGTGCATTGATTTAGAAAATAAAGTTGAGGACTTATCTTTTGAATTTGTCAAAGCTAATGATTCTAATTGCTTACATTCTGTGCTTGTAAATGAGAATAAAATCAATGTTATTCCACATGAAAATTCAAGCAAGGCTTATGGCAAAAATAGTTTAGAATGTAAAAATAACAAAAGGCTTAAGTTTTCCAAAGATGATTTTCAAAAGACCAAATCATCATTAAATTCAATTGTTTGCAATTTTTGTGGTCATCTAGGACATATTTCTCATTTATGCAATTATAGAAGAAATCCTTATATGAGAAATACTATGGTATGGGTTCCTAAAGATCCTAAAGGCCCTAGTACTAACATTCAAGGACCCAAGATAAAGTGGGTACCAAAAAGTCCTCCTAGTGTTTCAACTATGCAGAAAATTTCTCAAAAGGATGGACAAATTGGTCAAAGGATAGAAGAACCATCAAGAAGAATTCTTCCAAAGCCTAATGGTAGAAATTTTGGTCAAAGAAGGAAGATGACTTCAACCAAAGCTTCTCAAGTACAAAATGTAGGACTTGTAAAGTTCAAAACTCCAAAAGAGAAGCAATGGGTAAGAAAAAATATTTCCTTGATTACAAAGGCCAAGGTATCAAAAGTTTTGACCTCTTATACACATTCACTTATAAAGTCAATGAATTTGAGGTATATTCCTTGTAGGCCTTAAAGTGAATGATAGAATCATGTATACTTGGTAAAATATGCATATATTGTTTAGCACATGATTATGTTCATTCTTATTGTACCATAGCTCATTAATTTGTTATACATCTTGGTACATAAAGTTCTACAATGCCTAAGTTCACTTCTTGTTTGGAATAGCTCATTTGATGAAAATATCTTAGAACTTGGCATATTGGATCAATCATGCATCTAACTCTTGCTAAAAATCATAACTTTTGCTGCATAAAGTTACAATCTTCTGCATAATTTGCATTTTTTTGCATAAACGTGTGTTTTGGATCAAGAACTGGTCAATTTTTATGCTTACATGATGTTTGGAATTGTTTTGAGAAGTTTTGGAACTAATTTGAAAGCTTTTAATTCTGTTCTTTATTGTTTGAAGTGCAAAAATTGAATTCAGCAAGCTTGTAATCGATTACAAGACCTTTGTAATCGATTACAGAGGCTCTGCCAAGCATTCCAAGCAAAGTCAGAGAGCCTGTAATCGATTACACATACTATGTAATCGATTACAAGGTTCCCAGAAAGTTGGTAATCGATTACACCAAACATGTAATTGATTATATGGATTCCAGAGGACTGGTAATCGATTACACACACATTGTAATCGATTACACAGGCTTTAAAAATGAGTTTCAGTGCGCAAAAAGCCATATCTCCTTTATTACTCACATTTTCTCTTAGTATGTGCTTAATAATCAATGAAATGAAATATCTTTTGCCCTTGTGAACTCATTTATTATTATTTGCTCATGAATTTGGTACAATGACTAACTTCTATGGATCCAAAATTGGTGGATACCAGAGAAAGTTCTTTGAATTGAGTTGTAGGGTGACTATTTATTCAAGCATGCATTGAAGCGAAATACAACTACGCCACTTGAGGTTGAAAAATTTGAAATAGCCCAAGTTCTCCAAGAGTAATGAAAACATAAAAGGATGGCATGGAGAACCACAATATTCTCAAGGAGCCTTGATGCGTATAAGTTAGAATCACCTACAAAAACTCAAAGAGTACACTTTTGGTGACATCAATCTCTTATCCTTATCTATACTTTAAATTAAATATCATGTGATATTTGAAGAAGTAGAGAGTTGTTTTTACATGCCTTACATGATCATTGTTTGCCTCAAAATGCTTATATATGTTTTGATGATGATCATGTCTTTCTTGACAAACTTGAATCTTGCTTTGAAAATGCTTAAACTATGCTTTTTGATTCAAGTATATATATCCTTCTTTTGTTCTTGTTAAAGCAAACATTGCATGGTTGATAATGTGGTACATGTTTTACATTGTATATCAACCTAAATTATGCTTATAAATAAGTTTAAATGATATTTGATGCTAACCCATGTTTTAGAGAACTTTTGAAATATAGTCATCAAATATTGAAATATCAAGCACATGTGGATAAATGAGAAATGTTGAAGGAAGAGGAACATGAGGAGACTTTCTTCAAATGAAATGGAATGAAATACTCATTGGAAGAAAGTACAAACTCAAAGGACCTAAATGAAGAACATTCTAAAGGAGCATCACTTTCTATCTAACCCAATAAGTATCTCTATCCCTAAACTATTGTGGTATTCTATATGCTATGGATTATAAGATACTTGTTGATGAATTGATCTTAAATGATTTGATGCTTTCCTTACATGAGAAGTATGATTCGCATTGACAAAGTGCCTAATTCGATAATAACTTGCTAATTTTTGTCATTGCATATAGGGTGGATGATATTAGTACTATACATACTTTGATCCCTATAGCATATTTCCTCAATGTGAATGTTCGATATAAATGATTATCTTGATTTATGGTTTCTTTGTAGTATAACACCTATGAGAATCATGCTCTTGTCTTTAAAAGAATATGTGGTTTCAATATAAAACCCTTCTACCCTTCTAAAATGCTTTTGAAAATATAATGTGGTCTTACAAAATTCTTTTTGAAAGGGGGAGAAGTTTTAAAATGATTTTTGATTAATAGATTAAGAATATAATCTTTATGGTAATATGCTTACATGGTCTTGGCATGCATATTTCCCTTTATCCATCTTGTGCTTCAATGAGGGTGAGCCTAGCTCTTGAATTGTTATTTATATCTCATAGCTTACATCCTTATTTGACATGAAGTGTTCTATTGTTAATACTATCAACATTTCAATGAAGATCATCTCTTATTCTCTTTCCCTCTATCAATGAAAGAAGGTAAACATTCTTAAAGCTCATATCTTTTTATTCTTTCATTGAGACATGCTTGATATGTGAGAAGTTGTATGATCTTTCATTTGAAAACCTCAATTCCATGACCTTACATGGATATTTTGCAACTCCTAACAAGTGATATCAAGTGGTACTTATTTATCATGTGCTAAATGTTGATGTACTAAAATATGACAAGCTTTGCATGAATGATCTTTTATATCTTGAAAACATACTTGTTTCATCTCTCTATTCTTGAATCATGTGTAGAATCAAACAAAGGGAGACAATTATGTTTTGAATAACTTGAAGAAGCTTTTGGTTTTGATGATCTTACTCTTTTTGACAACACGAGTTTTATCTATAATGGGAGTGAAAATATTATCTTTTCTTCCTAAGCCTTTTTGTTGATGTCAAATAGGGGGAGTGAAAATTGGAAAGAAAAATATGTTTTTATTGTTTGAAATGCTTACATGAATATCTATTCTTCTATATTGCATATTTTTCTTTAGTAATTTGTCATCATCAAAAAGGGGGAGATTGTGGAAATAGGTTTGCCTCAATAGTTTAATATGTTAAGTTTTGATGATGACAAATACAAGACAAAAAGAATGATGCTTATGCTTAATAGATGTGCTTGATAGATGACAAATGCATCACAAAAGAATATTGATCATGTTTCATATATATGCTTAAAAGAGATATATTGGATTATGCATGATTATATACTTTATTTAGTTATACTTCACTTAATAATCATGCAATGAGATATATGCAACATTCTTATATGCATGTTAGACTAACTAGAGTTATACATTTATGAATCATGCATATTAAGATATTAAGTTATGAATTTGGACTAACTATGCTTGTTTTAAGTGAGCAATACTTTGTAGGATAGTCTAAGTATCAAGAGTGAGCATTGCAACAAGAAAGCAAAAGATCACAACTATGCTCAACTCAAGAAGAATAAGAATGATAAAGATGTTCCAAGCAATTTACAAGATTTGAAGAGAAGAAATTTGTGGAAGCTTGGATCACATCAAGAAGCCTAAGGAATAGAATTGGTATATTTTCCTTTTAGGTTTTCTCCTATGTAAAGATAGAGGTTTTACAAGAAAAGAGCTCAAATATGTTTTTAAGTCTTTAAAAATGGTTCTTACATGTTTAAATGCCCAACAAACTGTTTTTGGAAAGTTAATCTTGGTGGTAGTTCACACATTTAAAAAATAGCCAAGTTTGTGTTTTGAAAAACTGACATTTAGTTACTATTTTGATCATAACTTTCAAAATACTTTGAGTTTTGTTATGAAACGTATTTCATATGAAAATAGACTCAAATATCTTTCCAATGAATGGTCATTTACTTTAAACGGATAAGAAATGAAGAAGTTATGACCATTTGCTTTAAACTATGAAATATAGTCAAGTTTGAGTTTTGAAAAACTGACCTTTGGTCACTCTTTTGATCATAACTCTCAAAATACTTTGAGTTTTGTTGTGAAACTTCTTTCATTTGAAAATAGACTCAAAGATCTTTCCAATGACTGGTCATTTGCTTTAATCGGATAAGAAATGAAGAAGTTATGACATTTTAAAGTCAGATTTCAAAACCAGAAAAGCTGTAATCGATTACACAAGTCCTGTAATCGATTACAACAATGTCAGAAGCCATGTAATCGATTACCAGAAGTGTGTAATCGATTACCAAGTGCCCAGAAACGTTTCTAACGGCTATAAATGGCTAGTTTTCATAAAAAATCATTTCTAAACACTACCAACGGCTATTTTATCACTTGGGCTCTATATATAAGTGTTGTATGAAGCTTATACACCTCTTGAACACTTGATTTGATCCTTGAATCACCAAAATCATATTTTGAGCTCTTTATTGCAAAATCATTTTATTCCTTTGTTCTTCAATTTGTATTATCCACTCTTGAGAGAGTTTTCTATCATCCATACTTTGTTCTTCAAGTTGTATATCTACTCTTGTGAGAGTTTCATTCTATCAACTTTGATTACTTTATAAGAGAGGATGAGGTATCCCTCCAAATTGTAAAGGGTGAGGCATCCCTTTGTTTGAAGAGACTCAAGCTCAAGGGTGAGGCATCCCAAGGAGTTGAGTGCTCAAGTTTGTAAAGGTCATCAAGCACCTGTGAAGCTTGAAGAATTGGAGGCTCTAGCACAAGGGTGAGGTATCCCAAAGTGTGAGGAGTGCTCTTGTTTGTACAAAGGTTTTCCTAGCACCCGTGAAGTCTAGGAGATAGTGAAGAAAATCTCAAGTTAAGCTTGGGGACTGGATGTAGGCCACAAGTGGTTGGTGGCTGAACCAGGATAAATTCTTGAGTTTGATTCCCTCTTCCCTACACTCTTTAATTTCAATATTTAGTGTAGTATATTTATCTATTGCATATCTTGTCATCTTGGTGATTTGATTCTATGAACTTGATATCTAGCTTATTTGCTTAATTCATTATATATCCTAAGTTGTATTTGAGTAATCTATAATAATTGTACATTTGTTGTGCATGTTCCGCTGCTTTTATGACTTGAGTGATTCAAAATGCTTAATTTCTCAAAGGTGCATTAAAATTTGTAAACACCCAATTCACCCCCCTCTTGGGTGATGGTTGCCATGGCTAACAGCCTTCTCTTAAATCAAATTGACTGAAAAACATAAGGAAAGTCAGATGTATCCATATCAGAATACCAATCACAGAGATTCATACAACACAAATAAGACAGACTCACACACAAGACCCAAAGAAGACATAAACCGGGGCTCTGATACCAACTTAATGTAATGCACCTTTTTGGGAGGGAACGTCACATTATCAAACATAAAATGTGGAAAATAAAATTTTGCGGAATTAAGACCCGGTTCATTTTAATTAAGATTTATTTGTCCAGTTCATTAGTACGTGAGTAAAAAGGCAGTATATATATATTTTTTTATTTTTTTTGTTCGTTAATCAATAAAACAGAGTGACGAAATATGAATAACAATAAGGCATAATACAGAAAGTGAAACTCACATAAGAACCACATGCGTATATATATATATAAATATTTAAATGTCAACTGTGTTTTAGATACAAGCCTAGAATTTCCAAAAAGCAAAACTATACCTGCCCAAAGGATCATACATATACATCCCAAAGATATTTAAATATACAGCCTAACAAAAATAAAACATCAGGCCCCCAAAATAAAACACTGGCAGCCATCAGCAGCTACCAGTAATGTCAGTCCCTCAGAGGAGAAGGGACCATATCAAGATCCTCAGCGGGGTCCTCCTCGTCTGAGGAAACCTCTATCGAAACCACAGAACCACGGGCAGGAGCCCGAGCAGTGGAATCAAAAGAGTCCTCCTGCGGGGTGTAGTAACGGTCACCCCACATCTCCTGGATGGGCAGACAAAACTCCAAGCGTAGGCTAACGTAGCAGGTAAAGATCGGCGTCTCATGACGTCTCTAGGCTAGAGAAATTGACATGTCTCCTAGATAGACGCAACGGTCGGAACTCAAGTTGATGTGCCAACACTCTGGCCCCCCAAGGAAAGTCAGACGCACATCACCTAGAAATCCGCGCATACGTGCCTCCATGCTCCACAGTAGGTGCTAGTCTTGATCAGGCCAGAAGCCGGGAAAATCGGGAGCTTCAACCTCCTTGTCGTCGTCTTCGATAGATACAATATACGCATAGGTGGCAAATAACAGAAATACAGGAAAGAGGTAAGACATCCTACCATCTTTACCAATTATAGCAACCAGAAACCAATACGACGCATCGCGCCCACATAGCATTCCAAAAATAATAACAATAATAATAGGCAGTAAATACAATCAGTAAACAGGCAGACAGTTCCAGGCAGTCATTCATCATAATAATAAATAAACAGTACAAAATTCGCACAAGGCAGTAATTATCAGATGGTATGACATCTCATGATGCATATGCACACAGTACTCAATTTCCTACTCTATGGAGCTAGACACAAATGGTCGGAGAGAAAGATCAGGAGACACATCTGCAACTCGGCTGCCGCGGCCAAAGTGCTATAACTCAATAGTTTTCCACGTGCACATTCAGGCGTTGTACAGACAGTCTACGCTAGATCACGATATAGGACAGTGTCTCGGTCCAGATCATCAGTGCGTTTGCATCGGTTTGCCCCACGGGTAGGAGAGCTATTAACTACCCATTGCAAGGTACCTGCACCCCAACGCCCCCAAGGTCGTAACATGACCTACACTAGTCTACTCGCACCCGCACTAAGGTGTGTTCAATCTCCTAGGCAACTTGGCCTTACAACAGTCCACAGCACATTTACAATGCATAAGACTCTATGCATGAACATGTATGGTCAACATCACATATTCTTCGGTAATATGCCACAATTGGCCAAAATAAGCATCAACACACCTTTGATCACTCAAATGGACCCACACTTTCATAATATTGAAATGAATCAAGGTAATACATTTTTAAGGTCCATTATGCATTCTTATTTAAGATTTACTCTTACTACAAGGTTCCTCTTTAATTTGATTCTTATACATAGTTTGATTTTCTCTAATGTAATTCATTCTCTTACACTTGGTAATTTATTCTAAGTCCTTAGAATCTCCCACTCTCTTGTTCTTGCTCTCTTGAAATCTCCTTAAGTCTTATGGAATTTTCATTATTGGTTCTTTAAAATTTATGAAATCTCCAATTATCTTCAATTCTTCCAATTGGTAATTCCTCTAGTTCATTACTTAGGATTTTAGCCACTTGATTACTTAAGTCTCCAAGTTACCAAACTTTCATAATTAAGCCTCAAAAGGCCCTAGAGGCTGTGACCTCCCTAGGGATCCAATTCCCAATCTTTTCAATTTATCAATTGTATCTTACACCTTTAATTTTACTTTGTCTTTCACTTGTTGCATTGGTTCACCAAGAACCCCCAATTTTGAGCTCAAAACCGTGACCTCCCAAGAGGCACTCCCAATTCATTTTCTTCTATTCCAAGTCATCCAATCCAATCCAATATAATAATATACACAACCAACTAATCCAATGTCATAAACATCATAAAATCAACATGTAAACATATAGATCATCAAATTAAAGAATCACCCTTGTTAGGGTTTTTCCACCTACAATCACAACCAAGGTTCCCAAATGCTAATAGAGGTTGAGGAGGAGTGTCTTCCTCTTACCCAAGTGAAGAAATCAAAAGAAACCTCCAAGAAACTCCTTGGAAATTTGGATTGGGTGCCACCAAAACCCTAGAAATTTCAACTTAGTTAAAACAACACCAATGCTTGAAAAATAAAGCATGGATGGTCACCAAGAGGACCATGAACATGAAAATGAAGAGAGGGAAGGAAGAGTCAAGAAACTTACCCAAGAACCCTAGGCTTGAAGCTTGAAGAAGATGGTGAAAATGGTGAATTTTCAAGATGCTCCAAGCAAGAGAAGTGTTTAGGAGGTCGAGAGGATTAGGAAAGTGGTGTTGGTTGAAAATTTTGTGATGGTTGAGGGGGAAGAGGTGCTACTGGCCGTGAGGCTCCTAGAGAGAAGGAGGAGAAAATTTTTTTGTGAAGGAAGGAGATGAAGGTAGAGAGAGAAAGTGTTTTTAGGTTAATTTGAATTTTGTGTAGTGAAATAAGTTAAATGAATGCAAACCAATTCCCCCCCAAAAATGGACTGCAGCCGTGCATGAAGAGAGAGGGAAGAGAGAGGATTTTTGGCTTCCCTTGGAAGCTAAGGGCATTGAGGTCATTACTTAGTCAAAGCTTCTCAAAGAAGCTTTGATTATAATACATTAGATTTGAATTAAAGCGAATTGATTAGACATAAAGTAAATTACATTAGGATAATATGATAGGATTTTTATTACATGCTATTATCCAATGGATAATAGTTACAATCGATAGAAGTCAGTATTAATTAATCTAATAGATAAATTTTATGCAGTATTATTTTGTTTTATCTGTTAAGATTTCTCAAAAATCATGAAACCTCGTAAACTGTGTCCAGCCTCGGTTTTAGTAAGATCTCACGTTGACGTGTCCATAATTCAAGGTTCTCAGAGAAAACATCTCATTTCTCCGGCTCCGCTCAAGGCGCACGTAAAACGAGAAATATATTAAAATATTCAATATTTTCGAAAAATATCCAGAAAATTCTCAAAAATCGTAAATATTGTAAAACGACTATTCATCTCATCATTTCCAAATTTTTGAAGCATTACAATCATTTTCCCGACTCTGCTCAATATACACGCAAAACGAGAAATATATTAAAATATTTATCATTTCCGAAAAATTCTGAAAGAATTCACATAAATCACAAATATTGAAAAATGACTATTCACGATGAAATAAATGATTTCCGAAGCGTTACACTGACATTAGCAGGTTTCTGCTCAGTGTGCACGTAAAATGAGAAATATATTAAAATATTCATCGTTTTCGAAAAATTCCTAAAAATCAACAATATTATAAGATAGTCATTGATGATTAAACAAACACTTTTTGGGGTGTTACACACTTACCCTGTAATAGATCTAAAGACTGAGTAGCTTCCTCGTTGTTCAAAGTAAAAACTTTTCCTCTAATTTGGGGCTTAGGAGGAGGAGATAATGCTTGCTTCTATGGGCAGCTCCTAGCAAAATGTTCCTTCTGTCCTCATAAATAACATACTGCCTGATCCACCCATCATGGTTTATTTCCATGATGCTTGCCACACTTTGGACAGGTCGGTCCATAAGGTTCTGTTTGAACCTGTTTTCCTTTCTCTTGCTGAGTCTTGGGTCGTGCATCATTCTTTTTAAATTTGTCATCTACCCTCTTCTTCTTCTGAAATCCTTGTTGACTATGCTCTTGTTGTGACTTTGAACTTGTAGACTCCATAATTTTGCATCTATCTACTAAAGTATGAAAATCCCTGATCACCAAAGGTCTTACCATTTTCCTTATTTCATCTTTCAATCCATCCTCAAACTTTTAGTTCTCATCTAGATTATACCGAAAGTAAGAAGAGAACTTTGACAGTTCTTCAAACCTTTCCACATATTGCCCCACTGTCATATTCCCCTGCTCTAATTTTAAAAATTCAAACTCTTTTGCTTCTTGCAAATTCCTTGGAAAATACTTATCTTGAAGGTTGTTCTGAATACTTTCCAAGTTATTTGAATACCAGTTGCTTCCTTTAATCTCCTAACCTCGTTCCACCAATATTCCACTTCTCCCTTTAACATGTGGGAAGTAAAAGACACCTTCTGGTCATCTCTACATCTCATCGCTGTAAAAATATTTTCCAATTCTCTCAACCATTCCTCCTCTTTTGATGGATCATACTTGCCTTGGAATGATGGAGGGTTGGCCTTCCTGAATTCCGAAAGATCATGAAAATCTTGATTTTCCACCAAAGCCACATTGTGCACTGGTGCTGGTTGTGCATTAGCCCTTATTTCTTCTAATATTCTATTTGTCATGGATGCTTGTTCTCTTACAATAACAACTATGTCTCTAAATGCTTTTGACATATCTAGTGTATTATTTCTACCTCCAGTTGGAGTTCTCCTACCTTGGCCATGGGTTCGCATAGTCGATGTCATAGTTTCCTGCACATACAACACATTATATATTGAGTTGATCAGGCTCAATATTATATTACAGTGCGACAATTAACCATAAACATACAAACTCAAGGCAATTATACAATTCTACCTATACATCTCATCATTAAGACAAGAATAATACATAACAAAGCATAGCTAGTCCATACCCCTACTTACGTATTAGTAACATCCTTAATATAATTACCAATTACGTATCCAAAATTACATATTAGTATTTAGAATTAAGCATGTTACTGTATTTATTATAAGTAATCTAAAATTATATATAAAGAATATACAAAATATGAGCCATGCTGAGGGGTTAATAATACGTACATACATTATATGGAGTAATATACAAAATATATTACATTATACAATATTTACATAATTTGTTCCAAGTATTAAATATACAACACAAATACAAAATACTATCAAAATTCTTTTCTTAGTCATCTTTTCTTGCTTGTTAATGGAAATACACCTGGAAATATTACAAAAAAAACAAACAAGAGGGTGAGAATTCTAGGAATTCTCAATAATGCTAGTAAAAATATGTGCCATCATAATACTTCCAGCTATTTTGGGAGAAAAAACACATTTTAAATTTCAAATTACACATAAACTAGAAATGTGGCAAAGTGCCAAAACAGGTCATTTCTCTTCCCGAAACAGAATTCCAATCATTAGCAATTTCTAAAAACATTTATTAAATAGCATTACAAATTATTTCTATAAATAATTTCAAAAACAATTTCCAATCAAGAATTATGTTCTCAAATTCATTCAGCAATTCTTATAACAATACCAGGTCAAAACATAACTTCTAAATACAAATTTATCTTAGTGCTCATTCTAATATCTGTTTATTCCCACATAACCCATATCTCAAGCATCATAATAGGTGAGAGCCACCTCATATAGCTCGGGTTCTATATACTCATGGTAGGGAGTGAATTAGGGCCTCACACTACCACTAGTACCCTATGAGGGATAATATCAGTGAGGAAACATAATGAGGAATTTTCAAGAACACATGATCCCTTTCCTCATGAAAGATCATCTCCATGATTCTACTAGAATTTTGGATACCATTCCCTCATACAGGATTAACTCCAAAATCCACTATATGAAGTGAATCAACAGTTCACATGAAAGGGTGCTGAGTGAGAAAAACATAATATGACAATTTTCCTTCCCATTCAAGGATAAATGTCCACAATTCTCATATACAATTCAAATTCAAATACCATGAGCACTGATTATTCAATCACACATCTAAGCTCAACCTTATGAATTAAGGGAGCATATCTAATACAAAGCTTAGCCCAACTTGAATATCAAGGAGCAATATAATTTCAAATACACAATAAGATTATATTCAACAATTGAACAATTTTAAAAATATCAATTCATATACTTGAGTTAACATGTGGCCTCTATGAACAATCTAAGACCTATATGGTCCATTCAAGAATACTAATGTTAGGATTTCTCCTTAAAATCATAACACTTCAATTAATCAATATCAAACATAAGTAATCATGAAAATGCCACAATATCAATCACACTTGATCAAGTGAGTCACGACTAAGGTTTATACTATATCCATCCTTGCAAATTCATTAATTACACATTATTTCCTTAATCAACTTAATTAACAATTGAATTAGAAATCACAAAGTTTAAATAAGACCTACTCATATAGGGTTTTTCCCAAGCATAGACGAATATGCCCTAGTTGTCAAGTATGTAAACAAACGTCAAGAATAATCATTCTTATTCATTTTACTCTCAAAACCTCTAATTAAAGATGTGTAATATAAAAAAAAATTAACATTTCCGTTCCTTAACAAGTCTTGGTCATGAGCATTATAGGGCTAAAAAGCTAAGCATTTTCTATCTTTACATAATAAATCACTTCACAAAGTTCTCAAAATTAAAGAAACAAGATAGAAACATAGATTAGATAATCACTTCCTACTTGGCCTTGTTTTGGCCGTGAATACCCTTGTCCATAACCAAAAAAAATTTCATCTCGCGACATCACAAATTTCTCATAAGAATCCATGGAAAAAGGAAGAACAAATTTGAAACTAATAGTGATCCATAAAAATTTTGTTTAGCCGTGAGCAACCATGGCACAAAAACATAATTTTAATTCAAAGAAACATAGAGAAAGAAGACTTTAAAAAGAAGGTAAGCAGACCCTACCTCAACTCCACTAGCTTGCCATAATTTTCTTTCCTTTCTTGCCTTTAATTTCTCCTTCCTCTTGCCTATTGTTTCCTTCTTGTGTTCCTTTTGTTTTTCTCTCCTTTTCTTTATGTGGATGTTGCTCACGTTAGAACAGAGAAAAGATGCAGAGAATGAGACGAAAAGATGAGGAAAAAAGTGAGTGAGAAATGGGTAGAAATCTCTAGAGCCTTGGATGGTTGTTGACTAAAGTTTATGACCAAAATTTCATGCTGGAACTTTTGGATCTGTTATATACATTTTAATCTTTCAAAGTTAAGTTTTTAAGTGTCCATAAGTATTAGGAAAAATTTTAGAACTCAACTTAGTCATTGGATCCATTTTTTCGTAACTTTCTGTATACTGCTATTTATCAGTTAAGCTTCATTACTTGATCTCAGGTTAAATTAAACCAACAGATTAAGTAAATATGCTTACTGATCCTTATCTTAGTTGGTATTTTATACCAAAATATTCTCGATATCTTACTTATCATCTCCATGAAATTTACTAAAATTCTTATCAATCATTTATAACTAGGAAATAAATTTTTCATATTTATTTCCACCATATCAACTGTTTATGCAAAAATTTTAGTTATTTTCTTATATTCAGTGTTAAACTAGTTCAAAAAATTACTTGAATTAATAGATAACTCTTACCAGTAGTGTGATTAGCATTGGCAATGGCAATGATTTTGATGATAACAAACAAGAGAAATGATGGTTGTGCAAAGATCAAGTCCCAAGATTCTACAAGTTTAGCTTATAGGACTTAGATCTTATGTTAAGGTAAATAGGAATCACACTAGCTCATGTCTTGTTCTTCATTCAACTTAAATCTCTTTGCAAAATCATGTTTCATATTGATCAAGTTTGAGCAAAATGTTTTTAGAAAGGATAAAAAGAAAACCATGTTTTATACTTGTGAAAATACTCATCAAGTTTGTGGAAAATGAGTTTAGAAAAGTTGAAAATGATTTGGGAAACTTTGGTTATAAAATCCTTTAGAAATCTTGTTTTCTTGGTAAGCCAATAACTGATTATGTGTTTTGAATAGCAGATTATTTGAAACTAATAACTAATTATGTGATTTCAAATAACTGATTATTTGAAATCCATAATAGGTTATTCATTGTGACAGAAATGCTCCATTAAAGGATTTAAAATGAATAACCGGTTATGGAAAGTCCATAACAAGTTATTTGCATGTTGGGAACGTTCCCTCTTGATTTTTAAAATTTTCTAACCGATTAGGGGTCCCAAATAATTTGTTATTTGCGTGCTACAATGTTTTCTAATGAAACAAATAACCTATTAGGCAAAATTAATAACCTGTTATCTGAAACTAAATAACATGTTATTGGAAACTAATAACTTGTTATCTAGGATAGCAGAAGTAATTTCCCAATAGCTCTATTAAGAGCATTTAACGCCCCAACAACCACCAACGACTCCAAAAAGGTTTGGGCTATAAATAAAAGTGGTTAGGCATTACAAACAAGTTGGAGAACAACATGAAAATCATTCTTGAGCATTAAATTCATGTTTCACTATCTCTTTCTACAAACTCCTATTTTTGAGGTATAAGTGTGTGATTCTTTGATACCCATAAGCTTTAATTTGTATTATCCACTCTTGAGAGAGTTTCATATTATTCAATCCTTATTTATACTGTAAAGAGGGTGAGGCATCCCTTAAACATATGTAAGGGTGAGGTATCGCTTTTGAATTGAGGCTCAAGCATAAGGGTGAGGTATCACAAGATGTGTTGAGTGCTCTAGTTTGTAAAGGTTTTCAAACACCTATTGAAGCATAAAGATATAGTGAAAATCTCAGGTGATTACTTGAGG
The DNA here is from genome assembly GCA_029884605.1 of Ormosia emarginata. NCBI lineage: Eukaryota > Viridiplantae > Streptophyta > Magnoliopsida > Fabales > Fabaceae > Ormosia > Ormosia emarginata. Next base: position 2,347,345 of record JAQQTP010000074.1, read on the forward strand.
ACTAGACGTAAGCCACAAGTGGATTAGTAGCTGAACCAAGTTAAAGCTTTGTGTTTATTTTCCTAAACTCAACTCCTTTACTTTTGTGCACTATTTTATAGGCTTGCTTGAATACTATCTTTCTTGGTTTATTTATTTGTGAGTGAAAGCATTACATCTTCTCTATTCATTCAATTCTAACAAACAATAACTTCAACAAAAATTGATAATTAAGTGTTTTACTGAAGATTTTCGAAAGATTTTTATCAACTCAATTCACCCCACCTCTTTAGTATTGAGGCCACTTGGTAACAAGTAGTATCAGAGATAGACTCTCGTGTAAAGAGCTTAGCAACTTCAAGAGAAGTGATGACTTCAAATGATTTTTCTTCTAAAAGTTCTTCTATAAATGGACCCCTTATTTCAATAGGAATGGTTATGCCTATTGGAAAGAAAGGATGAAAATTTTTATTGAACCTATTAATTTAGATGTTTGGGATGCCATTGAAAATAGCCCTTTTGTTCCTACACGTATTGTTGATGGTATAAGAACTAATACACCAAGAAGTGAATGGACCGATGAGGATAAAAAGAAAGTTCAATACAATTTGAGAGCCAAGAACATTATTACCACATCCTTAGGGTATGATGAATTCTTTAGAGCGTCAAATTGTAAAGCCGCCAAAGAAATGTTGGATACTCTACAAGTGACCCATGAGGGTACAAGTGAAGTAAAATGATCAAGAATAAATACTCTCACTCATGAGTAAGAATTGTTTAGAATGAATCAAGGAGAAAACATTTAAGAAATGCAAAAGAGATTCACATACATTATAAATCATCTTACTTCATTGGGAAAGACTTTTCCTAATGAAGATCTTATTAACTAAGTTTTGAGATATTTGAACAAGAATTGGCAACCCAAAGTAATGGCTATTGTGGAATCAAGGGATTTATCAATAATATCTCTACCCACTCTCTTAGGAAAGCTCTAAGAGCATGAGTGGGAGCTTAATAGGCTCAATCAAAGTGAGAAGGAGGAAAAGAAAAAAAAAAAGGGATTGCTCTCAAAGCCATTTCCTCCACAAATGATGATGAGGATGAAGATGATGGAGATGGTTTAGAGAACCTTGAGCTAAATAAGGAGAATCTTAGTCTCCTTGTAAGGATGTTTGGAAAATTCCTTAAAAAGAAAAGAATTCAAAGAATGCCACCTTTCCCTCACAAGAAGGCCTATTATAAAAGTGAAAGAACCTCATCCACTCCAACATGCTATGAATGCGAAAAATCGAGCATACGAAGATGAAGTGTCCCATCTATCAAAAGAAAACAAGGAAATTTGAAAGGAGACCCTCAAAAGAAAAGAAAGGAAGGAGAGTTTACATTACTTAGGAAGACAATGCCATAGACTCCATCAATAGCTCAGATAATGAGGAAGCTCATCTATGCCTTATGGCCAAAGGAGAGGAAGAAGAAAAAAAATATGACACCGAGGTAACTTCTTCTAACCTAGACTCCTCACCTTCCTATGATGAATTGCAAGATGTATTTGAAGAATTGCATAATGAATCCATGAGGCTCACAAAAATGTTTTTATCTTCCAACAAAACAATTTCCTTATTGGTAAACAAAGTTTATATTTAAACAAAAAGATTAATGAGCTTAAAATTGAGAATGAGACCTTAGGAATTATAAATGCTAACTCATCATGCATGACTTGCTCCTCACATGATAATGCATTCATACCCTTACCTTGCTCATCTTGCAAAGTTTTTGAAAAAGAAATTGAGGTCTTATTCAAAATTTACCTTTGGAAGAGATAACTTGAATATGTTACTAGAGAAATAAAGATGTGTTTTTCAAAAAGGCAGTTTAGGGTATAATCCCAATAATCAACAAAAGTCTTACGAGAATTTATTCATTTCCTCAATTACATCAAGTAGCTCCTTTGTTAAATGCTTTCATTGTAGGAGGAAAGGGCATAGTGCTTCTATATACAATGTTAGGAAGAACATAAAAACCAAGGTTGGAACTAAGATGGTTTTGGTCCCTAAGGGCACCTTGCCTAAATCTAACACACAAGGACCCAATAAAATTTGGGTACCAAAAGTTAAAATTTGAATGTGTGTTGTAGGTGTGCTAGAAAACCAAGAGCTCAAGTTGGTATCTTGATAGTGGATGCTCTAAGCACATAACGGGTGATGACTCCAAGTTCTCCTTTCTTGCACCTAAGAAGCATGGTCATGTCACAAATTAGGACAACAACAAAGGAAGGATCCTTAGAGTTGGAAAAGTTGATAAGAATACCTCTACTTCAATTGATAATGTCTTATATGTGGAAGGACTTAAACATAACTTGCTAAGCTTAAGTCAATTGTGTGACAAGGGAAATAGAATTATCTTTGACTCCAATTGTTGCATAATTGAAGGTAAGGATGATAAGTAAGTTAAGTTTCTTGGTCATAGAATTGATAACATATATATGATTAGTTTTGATGATATTACCTCTTAAAATGCAAGATGTCTTTTGAGTAAAGAGAGAGATTCATGGCTATGACATGGGAGAATTGCTCACATTCATATGGATCACCTAAACAAACTAATATCTAAAGATTTAGTAATTAGTCTTCCAAATCTCAAATTTGAGAAAAAATAAACTTTGAGATATATGTCAAAAGGGTAAACAAGTAAAGGTTTCTTTCAAAGCTACAAATATTGTTTCTTCTACTAGACTTTTACAACTTTTGCACATGGATCTTTTTGGACCATCAAGAGCTATGAGCTTTGGGGGTAACTACTATGCATTTGTGATTATGGATTATTACTCTATATATACATGGACTCTATTCCTTGCTCATAAAAAAGATGCCTTTCATGCATTTAGAAAACTTATAAAGGTTATCAAAATGAGAAAAATTGTAGTATTGCATCTATAAGAAGTATTATGGTGGAGAATTTGAAAACCATGAATTTGAATTATTTTGCAATGAAAATGACATTGAGCATAATTTTTCTGGTCCTAGAACTCCACAACAAAATGGAGTGGTTGAAAGGAAAAATCGATCTTTAGAAGAGTTAGCAAGAACTATGTTTAATAAAACAAATCTTTCTAAGTATTTTTGGGCAGATACGGTAAGTACTGCTTGTTATATTATAAATAAGGCTCTAATAAGGCTAATTTTAAAGAAAACTCCCTATGAACTATACAAAGGAAGGAAACCAAACATTTCCCACTTTCATGTCTTTGGTTGCAAATGCTTTGTTTTAAACAATGGAAAAGATAACCTAGGCAAGTTTGATGCTAAATCCGATGAGAGAATATTTTTTAGTTATTCACTTAGTAGTAAATCCTTTCGTATTTATAATAAGAGAACTATGACTATCGAGGAATCAATACATGTTGTATTTGATGAAACTAATCCTGTTGGCTTGGGAAATGATGATATTGATGATGTTATAGAAATTTTATCCAACACTCACTTAGGAGGCAAAGAAGAAGAGCAAAAAAGAGAAAGCTAAAGAAAGAAAACTCCACCACAATAAGAGGAGGGAACTTCAAATGGTCTTCCAAGAGAATGGAGAACTTCAAGATATCATCATCTTGACAAGGTGATAGGTGATGTATCAAAAGGTGTAATCACTCGAAACTCTCTTACAAATGCATGTAATCATATAGCTTTTTATTCTCAAGTTAAACCTAAAGACATAGATGAGGCCATTAATGATGAACATCAGATCTTGGCCATGCAAGATGAACTAAACTAGTTTGAGAGAAATCATGTTTGGGAATTAGTTCCAAGGCCCAATGATCATCCCATAATTGGCACCAAATGGGTCTTTAGGAACAAACCTGATGAAACTGGCTTAATAATAAAAAACAAAGTTAGGCTTATTGCTAAAAGTTATAATCAAGAAGACATAGATTATGAAGAAACATATGCTCCCATTGCTAGATTAGAGGCCATAAGAATGAACTTGCATATGCATGCATCATGAATTTCAAGCTTTATTAAATGGATGTCAAAAGTGCTTTCTTAAATGGTTTTATACAAGAAGAGGTGTATGTGAAACAACCTCCTGGTTTTGAAAGCTTTGAACTGTAATTGGCTAGCTGACATGGATAGTTGTTTTGATGATAACAAACACGAAGATGATGGCAAGACCAAGTCCAAGACCTTTAAGAATAGCTTTAGGACTTAGGATCTTTGTAAAGAGACTCATTGGATATCTCATTATTTTTGGTTGCAAAGAAATGTTTTCAAAATTGTTTTTCCAAACTTAAAGAATCATTTTATGGATATTTAAAAGTATTTAAAACTGATTTTATATCAGGGGTATTCGAATACCCTATGAGGTATTCAAATAGAATGGTTTTCAAGTTGATATGCTTCATGTTTTCAACAGAGGTATTTGAATACCATGCATGGCATTCAAATACAGAGCTTTTCAAAATCTGTTTTAAAAAGTAAGGTATTCGAATAACCAGTTTGGTATTCGAATACACCTAATCTCAGAAAAACGTTTTTAGACTAAAGTATTCGAATACATTGAGAGGTATTCGAATAACCATCTTCCAATCTATTTTCACGAGCCTTTTTAAAACAAAGGTATTCGAATACCTCATAAGGTATTCGAATAACATATCCCAGAAATGGTTTTACGAAGCTTTCGAAAATGGAAAGAAACGGCCATATTTTGCTTTAATGGCATTTTTAATTATACCCAACGACTCTTTTCTCCATTACTCTATAAATAGAGACCTTGGGTCTCTTCTGGAGGTTGCCCAACCACTTGAATTATTTTTGCTTGTGCCAAAAACGTGATTCACTATTATTTTCATATTTTCTGTACTCTTTTCGCCAAAACCTTGAGATATCCTTAGAGAGCTTCCTAGCGCTTCAACTTGTGATATTTACTCTTTGTGAGAGTTTATTTTTCATCTATTCTCTGCTATATTTCTGAAAAGGAGAGGTATCCCTCGAAGGCTTTTGTAATAGGGTGAGGTATCCCTTAGTGAAATTGTGAGGGTGGGGTATCCCTCAGTAAAAAGGTGAGGTATCTTTTGCTGTGTAAAGGTTGCAAGCACTTGTTTTAAGCTTGTTTTGAATAGTAAAAAATCTCGAACTGTGTTTCGGGGACTGGACATAGGCCACAAGTGGTTGGTGGTCGAACCGGGATAAATATCGTGCTTGCTTTTCTTCTCTTTATCTCTTTATTTATTGCAATTTATTTATCATTGTTTAATTGTTTATTTTCTGTTCTTAAAGCATTTTATCATCTTTATATATATTCATTATATTGCTTCAGGAAATTTGTATTAAAAAGGGTTTGCAAAAAAGTTTTTAATTACTCAATTCACCCCCCTCTTAAGTACTGAAGCCACTTGGGTAACAAGTGGTATCAGAGTTAGACTCTTGTATAAAGAGCTTAGCCGCTTCAAGAGTATATGGCTTTATCAAATGGTTTTTCAGAAGCAACTTCCATAAATCGACCACCCTTTTTCAATGGGGATGGTTATGCATATTGGAAGGAAAGAATGAAAATCTTTATCTAGGCTATTGATCTAGATGTGTGGGATGCTGTTGAAAATGGCGCATTTATACCTACACGAGTTGTTGATGGTGTAAAAACCGAGACACCTAGAAATGATTAGTCTAAAGATGATAAAAGAAAAGTTCAATATAACTTGATAGCCAAAAACATCATTACCACTGCTTTGGGGTATGATGATTTTTTCAGAATTTCAAGTTGTAAAACTGCTAAAGAAATGTGGGACACTTTACAAGTTACCCATGAGGGTACTAGTGAAGTAAAGAGATCGAGAATAAATTCTCTAACTCGTGAATATGAATTATTTAGAATGAACCATGCTGAAAGTGTAACGCCCCAATTTTTAGAAAATATTTCGAATGTACTGTTTACTGTTTTTCAAGTTTTTGTGAAAATGACCATTGTGTCCTTATTTTACTGTTTCTCGATTTCTGCATGAAATACAAATACGTTTATATAGGCTCAAATTTTATTTGGTCTTTTTACGTAATTTGTTCTGAGACGGTAAAATAAAAGTTTTTCCGAGTTACTGTTTTAATTTTTTTGGAAGATATACAGACAATTAATACTGTCTGTAATTTTATTTGAACTTTTTGGATGATTAGCTACGTTGTGGGAAAAAATGGGAAAATGACCATTACGTCCCGAACGTCTTTGTTTTTGTTGTTTTTAATTGTTTTCTACTTGATTTAATGTCCAATATTATGTCTGTGATTTTATATGGACTTTTTGTGCGATTTGCTCGAGACAGGAAAATAATATTTTTCCGGGCCGGGGAAATCTTATTTTATTATTTAGAATTGGGGGATCTTACTAAACCCGATTCTGAATGAGACAGTAAATAATCTTTTAATTTTTAGGATTTGACTGTCAAATAAAATAATTTTATAATATTATAATATTATTTTATTAGTCAGTGTAATAAAATGACAGTGGACCCCGAAATGTTTTGCGGGACTCACAATTAGCAGAATGGTTAGATCAGTAGCTTAATTAAACATCATTAGCAGTAGAACTTTCCAGAACAAGCTGACTCAGCTAGCTGACTAAGCTGGTAATTAATGAACAGTGTGACTAGGCTTGTGAGTCATCAATAATCAACCAATAGGAGACAAGCTTGTTAAGCAAGTTTTAATCCTAACCTTTGATGCAATCCATGGCTTGGATGAAGCCAACCATTTGGCCACCTTGCATGCATGAAGTCCACGGCCAATGCATGTTGGAAGACCATTCTTCACTTCATCTTCCTTGCTTTTCTCTCTTCTCTCTCATCCAAGAACCCTAGCCACCATTCTTGTTTCTTTCCTTCACTATTCGGCCAAGACAAGAACCATACCATCCAACCATCCAAATTTTCATCTAACCAAGTTTTCTAAACCTAAACACCATCCTAAGAACATCTCTAGTTGAGAGTTCTTGCAAATTCTTCCATTTGGAGCTTGGAAACCAATCTTGAAAATTTTACGTAGAAGGTGAAATCTCATGCTTTTCTTTTCTCTCTTCTTTTTCAAAGTTCTAAGCCATGATTTATCCATGGTTTAGGTTCTTTTTCATGGTTAGTAACTTGTAGATTTTCGTTTGAGTTGCTAGGTATTTTGGTGGAGAAAACTGAACCCTAGGAGGAGTGAAAGAAAATCCATTTGTCTTCATTTAAGGTAAGAGGAAGACTAATCTTATCATCCCTTGGTGGTGGTAAGAAGATGGAGTAATTTGTGGTGTTTGTAGAATCCATAAGGATTCGGTGGTGATGTGGTTATTATGTGTGTATTTGTTAATTTTTGTGTTTATTAGTAGTTATGTGGTGTTTGTTAGTAGCTTTCTTTGTTTGGTGATTGTAATAATTTTGCATGTCTATTAGCTTTAATTTGCATGTCTATAAGCTTTGATAATATTGCATGTGTTAGAATTGCATGATAAAGTATAGAATTGCATGATAATGTATAGGATGTGAATAACATGTCAAGGAAATGCATGTGTGTTCCAAAGAACACAACCATGAGGCTCATGGCCACTAACAAAAATGGAGAACCAAAATGTTCTCTTAATTTTCTTAAAAGGGTGATTTAATTAACCTAGGAGAATTAAGAAGGTTTCAAGTTGTTTAGATCAAGAAAAATGAATTTGGAAATCAAAGGGCATAACCTTACATTTTCGGCCAACAAGTCTAACTTCAACACTTTGATTTCTAAAATTATTTTCTAAGGTAATGATTTAATCAATGTAGACAATACAAGAGATTTAACATGTATTTAGAAGGTGAAAAATAATTTGGAAATCAAATGCAAAGTTTTTATCAAATTCGGCCAACATGCCAAATTAGATATTCATGATTTCTACAAATAATTCCAAGCTATTTTCAATCAAAAAGGAGCAATACAAATTAAAGTAAATTTTCTACAATAAGTTTTAAAGAAATAAAGTGGTTAGAACTAAGTTTAAGAGGTTAATACTAATGATTTTTAACTGTAAGAAGAAATACAGTAACTTTCAAAAATTTCTAACATATAGCTCATGCTGTATTTTGAAGCATGTTAGTAGTTTTCAAAAGGATTAAGTATAAGGTTTTAAAATTTTAATAAATAGAATTTTTACGGTAAAATTAGGAAACCATTAATATAATTTTCAAAGCAAAATACTGTCAATTTTTAGTAAAAATGGACAAATAAGATAGAAAAGATGTCCAAAAGACAGTATACGGTATGGAAAATATTATACGTAGCTTAAATGTATTATTTATTATTTTTGTTTATTTAAATAGTAATTTTTAAGGAATTCGGTCAAGAAAATGATTTAAAAATCTTACGCGATTGAGAAAACGTATTACAAATCCTACGCGATTTTGAAAACAGAAAAATATATTTACGCGATTTCAAAACGTTTGTAAAAACGACGAGATTGTGAAAACGCGATAAAATTTCTACGCGATTGACCATTACTGTATTTATTTTTATTTTTTCTGTGCTTTTGAGGATTTTTCGCTGTCGAGAAAATGTGAACCCGTACAGGCTTTCTATTTTTCTGCCATTGAGGGCAAATTATTATCTTGAGGGCATTTTTGTAATTTCATATTTTTGGAATTATGTATTGTGTTTATGCCAAATTTTTGGTGTTTTGGTTGACGAGACGAATCACATCGTGTTATCGATGCGATAAACGTAGTGTGGTTCATTGTTCTAATGAACTTGGAGACGTTAGTGTACGGGATCCCATATGTGGACAGTTGGTAGCTCCGCTGGGCCGTGGTAAACCGATAGCACACTAATGGACTCGACACGCACTATATTTAATCGAGGTTTGTAAAGTCTAGTAGTACATTGCCTATAGTGCCACAATGGGAGACCGTGAACTATACTACGCCTGGATGGTGGATTCCCAGTGTCGTAGGCTATTGACGCAACGTGTGACAACGTGATAGTTGGTTGGGCAGCCGTGGTACTAATAGATTTTGCAAGTCATTCTCTCTGATATCTGTTTGTGTTTAACTCCATGGAGTAGGATCGTGTCTTAGTGTATATGATTATATCTTGGATATTATTCTATTTTCTCTATTTATCTTTATCTGGTAATTATTATGATGGTTGTCTATTTCGTATTTCGTTCTATCTGTGATATTGTTTTATCTGTGTTTTTATTTGTGTTATATTTGTGATGATATGTAGTGTTATGATATCTAAGCTTTACTCTATTCCATTATTATTACTGTTATAGCTTTTCGTATTGCATAAACTGTATATATGTTGTTTGTCGTCTTCTTATTGGCCATGTTTGTGGTGATTTTAGATTGTCTTACCTCTTTATTGTATGTGTTTCCTGTATATTTATTTTATGCGATAAAGAGTTTGAGGAAGAAGAAGAGGAACAGGCTCTTGAGGTCTTGTACCCCGAAGAGGAGGAAGATCAGCAAATCGACGACCAGTTTTATGATCAAGAACCATCTGATCATCCATATCCATTGGATTGATTAGTTTTGGTATGGCGGTGCCTGGATTTTTGGGGTTCGTGACGCTGGAGTTTCATGGTGGATCGCTATCGTGGCACATGAGAGGAGATAGAGACTCAGTGACGTATGCGGGATGGATGACTGTGACCTTACATCATAGGTTTGATGGAGAGCCGATCATGACTACGACAGTGTTTCTATATTTAGAGTTACCCTTATCCATTAGGCGTCATTGGGGTGGGATATCCACTGAGCCTAGTGAGATGACACTCGTATCGACTGCGCGGTCTCATGTCCGCCGAGAGTCGAGGCATCCAGGATATTTGTCTCCTGATGATCATTTTCATGTTGAGAGTGATCCTTCAGAGGAGTAAATATGCTTGATGTTTTTTTTGGGCGCGTCTGCGTATGGATGTATATATTGACTCTTTTACTGCTTTTATTTACTGTTCCTGTTTAAATATTTTGTAATTGGAGTTGTAAATTATTTGTATAACTTATAACTTAGATCATATGTATATTATGAGTGGTGTTGTTCTGTTCATTTTATGTTTTCCGCAATATTTTATTTTTCAATAATCTGTTTAACAGAAGTTACTTTACGACCCATATTATTATGTAATAAATGTTTTATAACTTGGGTAGATTTTATTCATTTATTTTATTTTTATTTATATGTGTGGCATCCCCAAAGGGGTGTTACATTAGTTGGTATCAGAGTCCAAGTTAGAGTCTTTTGGGGTTGTGGTTGGGTCTATTTTTGTTTGTGCTGTGTGCTTCTCTGTGATTTATATCCTTTCGGATGTATCTAAAAGGATGTTTCAAATTTTGTTTTGTTCTGTTTCAAGATGTGTGGACGAGGTAGAGGACGTGCGAATGTGAATCGGGATGTGAATCCTATGATTGCGGCTGCTGAGGCTATGCAGCGGATGGCTGAAGTGATTACTCGGCCAAAATCGAGAGCGACTCAACAAAGAAGATGCTACCGCGATGCCCGAATTTATCGAATTTAGGCGCCACAATCCGCCACAGTTTAGAGGCGAGGTTGATCCGGAGAAAGCAAGTCAATGGATGCAAGACTTGGAAAGGATTTTTGAAGGGATGAGATGCACAGATGATAAGAAGGTGACTTATGCTGTCTTCATGCTGAGAGGTGATGCAGAACATTGGTGGAGAGGAACCCGCCGAGTATTGCAAGCTGAAGGAACAAAAATCACATGGGAAGTGTTTTCCAATACTTTTTTGGATAAATATTTTCCTGCAAGTGCTAGGCATGCCAAAGAAATAGAATTTCTTGGTTTGCGACAGGGGAATATGACGGTGAATGAGTATGCCACAAAATTTGAGAGTTTGTCTCAATTCTCAGATTATGCTCAGACACGGCAAGATGATGTGTGGAGATGCAGGAAGTTTGAATCAGGTTTAAGGGTGGAACTGAAACGAGGAGTGGTATCCTTGAGAATGACTCAGTTTTATGCTTTGGTGGATGCTTGTGCTCGACTTGAGGAGTTGGAGCCATCTAGAGATCAGAGGAATCGAAACTTTGGGCCGGCAAGGTTTCAGAGAGGTGGAGGTAGTAATACAAATCGGTTTCAGCGTAAGCCGTATTCCAGACCAACAGGAAATCAATCTCAACGACTATCAGTTAGTGGAGGTGCAAGTGGTAGTGGAGCTGGACAGAGAGTGGCGTTTACGCCGACCTGTTTTAAGTGCGGGAAGAAAGGTCATATCTCTCCCGAGTGCACGGTTAAAGGTACAGTTTGTTTTAACTGTAAGCAACCTGGGCACATATCGAAGGATTGTCCACAGCCGGAAAGGAAACCTGCTGTTCGGTATGTTAAAGCTAATCAGCAAAAATCTGGAAGTATTCAACCAAGGTCAGGAGGACGAGTATATACAATGATGGGATATGAGGTTTCTAAGTCTGATGATCTTATTCAGGGAGAAGGAGACATTGGAGGTAATCTTCTGACTGTATTGTATGATTCTGGTGCTACACACTCATTTATTTCCTATGATTGTGTGGAAAGATTGAAGTTGCCTGTGTCTTCTCTGAATGTTAAGTTGAGTGTATCTACGCCTAACTGCTAAACTGTTGTTACATCTAAGATCTGTTTGGATTGTCCTATTGTTGTGAAGGGCCGTTTGTTTATGGTCAACTTGATTTGTTTACCTCTTATTGAGATAGATGTAATTTTAGGGATGGACTGGTTATGTTCTAACCATATCCTTATAGGCGTGCAAGTAAAACCATAGTTTTTCCTAAGGAAGAGAAGTCCGGATTCTTAAGCTTTTGTTAAGGTCAAGTCTTTGTTAAGAGGTGGAGCGCAGGGTAAATGGTAATGTCTTCTTCAAAAGTTTAAAATGAGAAAGATGTGAAAAATATTCCCTGTTGTCAACGAGTTTCCTGATGTTTTTCCTGATGACGTACCTGGTTTGCCACCTGAGAGGGAGATCGAGTTCTCAATTGATTTAGTACCAGGAACAGGTCCTATCTCATTTGCACCGTATCGTATGTCGCCAGTGGAATTGGAGGAGCTGAAGAAGCAATTGGTGGAGCTGTTGGATAAAGAGTTTGTGCGACCTAGTGTTTCACCATGGGGTGCGCCAGTGCTTTTAGTTAAGAAGAAGGACGGAACGTCTCGACTTTGTGTGGATTATCGTCAGCTGAACAAGGTGACTATCAAGAATAAATATCCGCTTCCAAGAATTGACGACTTGATGGATCAGTTAATAGGAGTTGTGATATTTTCCAAGATAGATCTGAAATCTGGTTATCATCAGATTCGTGTAAAAGGGGAAGATGTGCCGAAAACTGCTTTTCGAACTCGATATGGACATTATGAGTATCAGGTAATGCCATTCGGGGTGACGAATGCTCCTGCCATATTTATGGATTATATGAACAGGATTTTTCGTCCTTATTTAGACAGATTTGTTGTTGTCTTTATCGATGACATTCTGATCTATTCTCAATCCAAGGAAGAGCATGCTGAACATCTGAGTATTGTCCTTCGGATTTTGAGGGAGAAGCAGCTGTATGCGAAATTGGCTAAGTGTGAGTTCTGGTTGGAAGAAGTCCAATTTCTTGGTCACGTAATTTCTAAAGAAGGTATTGCGGTGGATCCATCAAAAGTGGAGACTGTTTTACAATGGGAAAGACCTAAGACGGTACAGAAGTTCGAAGTTTTGTTGGACTTTCTTGGTTATTATCGGAGGTTTATCGAGGGTTTTTCGAAGATTGCTTGGACCACTTATGCACTTACGAGGAAAAATCAAGCTTTTGAATGGACGGAAGAACGTGAAGCCAGTTTTCAAGAGTTGAAGAAGAGATTAACAACTGCACCGGTGTTGATCCTACCAGATTCGATGAAATCTTTTGATGTGTATTGCGACGCTTCTTATCAAGGACTAGGATGCGTGTTGATGCAAGATCGAAACGTGGTGGCGTATGCTTCTCGACAATTGAAGGTTCATGAGAGGAATTATCCAATGCACGATTTGGAATTGGCCGCTGTGGTTTTTGCTCTAAAGATATGGAGACATTTTCTCTATGGAGCAACGTTCAACATTTTCAGTGATCACAAGAGCTTGAAGTACTTGTATGATCAGAAGGAGCTGAACATGAGGCAGCGGAGGTGGTTAGAATTCTTGAAAGATTATGATTTTCAACTGTTGTACCACCCTGGTAAGGCGAATGTCGTGGCTGATGCCTTAAGTAGAAAGATTATCAGTGCTTCTGCTCTGATGATCAAGGAAAAGGAGCTCATTGAACAGTTTAGAGATGTGTGGTCATGTGTTGAGTTAAAGCGGGAGGATCTCGTGTTAACATGGTTACTATCTCGAGCGAGGTGATGGAAGACATAAGGGAAAAACAGAATGCTGATAAATTTTTGCAAGGAATAAGGGAACAAATAAAGCAAGACGAGACAATAGAGTTCAAAGAAGGAACTGATGGAATTCTGAGGTTTCGGGGTAGAGTCTGTGTTCCTCGTGACCGGGAGCTGAGACGATATATTGTGGAACATGCCCATACTAGTCTCTTTAGTATGCATCCAGGTATAACAAAGATGTACCAAGACCTGAAGAAGTTATTCTAGTGGCATGGATTGAAGAGTGATGTTATTAGGTGCGTGTCAACTTGTCTAGTTTGTCAAAAGGCGAAAGTGGAACATCAAAGACCAGCTGGAATGTTACAACCGTTATCTATTACAGAATGGAAATGGGATAGTATATCGATGGACTTCGTTACTGGTTTGCCAAAGACAAGGAAAGGTTATGATTCGATATGGGTTATAGTCGATAGGCTTACGAAATCGGCTCATTTCTTACCAATTAATATTAAATATTCATTGGAAAGATTAACCCAGTTGTACATCAGCGAAATTGTCAGATTACATGGTGTACCTATATGTATAGTTTCTGATCGAGATCCGAGGTTTACATCAAGGTTTTGGCGAAGTCTGCAAGAAGCTATGGGAACCAAGTTACGACTGAGTTTAGCGTATCATCCGCAGACAGATGGTCAGACAGAAAGAACTATACAGTCTTTGGAAGATCTGTTGCGTGCTTGTGTTTTAGAACAACGAGGAAGTTGGGATGAATTTTTATCTTTGATAGAATTCACCTACAACAATAGCTTTCACTCAAGCATCGGGATGGCACCTTATGAGGCATTGTATGGAAGACGATGTCGAACTCCGTTATGTTGGTATCAAGATGGGGAAAGTATGACTGTTGGACCAGATCTTGTACAACAGACTACGGAGAAGGTGAAGATGATACAAGAGAAGATGAAGACGACGCAAAGAAGACAGAAAAGTTATGCGGATAAACGAAGACGACCTCTTGAATTTGAGGAGGGTGAGCATGTGTTTCTAAGAGTTACTCCTACGACTGGTGTCGGAAGAGTTATTAAGTCTAAGAAACTTACTCCTAAGTTCATTGGACCGTATCAGATTATCCGACGTATAGGTCCTGTAGCGTATCAGATCGCTATGCCGCCGTTTCTGTCAAATCTGCATGACGTATTTCATGTGTCTCAGTTACGAAAGTATATACCAGATCCGATGCATGTTATACAGCCAGATGAAGTGCAGCTGAAGGAGAATTTAACTTATGAAACTTTACCTGTCAGAATTGAGGACAGAAAGGTAAAGCAGCTTCGAGGAAAAATGATCGAGCTAGTGAAGGTCATATGGAATGATGTGACAGGTGAAGCTACCTAGGAGCTGGAAGATAAAATGAAGGATCAGTATCCTCATTTGTTTTGAGGAACAACGAATTTCAAGGACGAAATTTTTATTTGTTGGGGAGAGTTGTAACACCCCAATTTTTAGAAAATATTTCGAATGTACTGTTTACTATTTTTCAAGTTTTTGTGTAAATGACCGTTGTGTCCTTATTTTACTGTTTCTCGATTTCGCATGAAATACAAATACGTTTATACAAGCTTAAATTTTATTTGGTCTTTTTACGTAATTTGTTAGAGACGGTAAAATAAAAGTTTTTCCGAGCTATTGTTTTAATTTTTTTGGAAGATATACGAGACAATTAATACTATCTGTAATTTTATTTGAACTTTTTGGATGATTAGCTACGTTGTGGGAAAAAATGAGAAAATGACCATTACGTCCCGAACGTGCTGTTTTTGCTGTTTTTAATTGTTTTCTACTTGATTTAATGTCCAATATTATTGTCTGTGATTTTATATGGACTTTTTGTGCGATTTGCTCCGAGGCAGGAAAATAATATTTTTCCGGGCCGGGGAAATCTTATTTTATTATTTAGAATTAGGGGATCTTACTAAACCCGATTCTGAATGAGACAGTAAATAATCTTTTAATTTTTAGGATTTGACTGTCAAATAAAATAATTTTATAATATTATAATATTATTTTATTAGTCAGTGTAATAAAATGATAGTGGACCCCGAAATGTTTTGCGGGACCCACAATTAGCAGAATGGTTAGATCAGTAGCTTAATTAAACATCATTAGCAGTAGAACTTTCCAGAACAAGCTGACTCAGCTAGTGACTAAGCTGGTAATTAATGAACAAAGTGTGACTAGGCTTGTGAGTCATCAATAATCAACCAATAGGAGACAAGCTTGTTAAGCAAGTTTTAATCCTAACCTTTGATGCAATCCATGGCTTGGATGAAGCCAACCATTTGGCCACCTTGCATGCATGAAGTCCACGGCCAATGCATGTTGGAAGACCATTCTTCACTTCATCTTCCTTGCTTTTCTCTCTTCTCTCTCATCCAAGAACCCTAGCCACCATTCTTGTTTCTTTCCTTCACCATTCGGCCAAGACAAGAACCATACCATCCAACCATCCAAATTTTCTTCTAACCAAGTTTTCTAAACCTAAACACCATCCTAAAAACATCTCTAGTTGAGAGTTCTTGTAAATTCTTCCATTTGGAGCTTGGAAACCAATCTTGAAAATTTTACCTAGAAGGTGAAATCTCATGCTTTTCTTTTCTCTCTTCTTTTTCAAAGTTCTAAGCCATGATTTATCCATGGTTTAGGTTCTTTTTCATGGTTAGTAACTTGTAGATTTTCGTTTGAGTTGCTAGGTATTTTGGTGGAGAAAATCGAACCCTAGGAGGGGTGAAAGAAAATCCATTTGTCTTCATTTAAGGTAAGAGGAAGACTAATCTTATCATCCCTTGGTGGTGGTAAGAAGATGGAGTAATTTGTGGTGTTTGTAGAATCCATAAGGATTCGGTGGTGATGTGGTTATTATGTGTGTATTTGTTAATTTTTGTGTTTATTAGTAGTTATGTGGTGTTTGTTAGTAGCTTTCTTTGTTTGGTGATTGTAATAATTTTGCATGTCTATTAGCTTTAATTTGCATGTCTATAAGCTTTGATAATATTGCATGTGTTAGAATTGCATGATAAAGTATAGAATTGCATGATAATGTATAGGATGTGAATAACATGTCAAGGAAATGCATGTGTGTTCCAAAGAACACATCCATGAGGCTCACGGCCACTAACAAAAATGGAGAACCAAAATGTTCTCTTAATTTTCTTAAAAGGGTGATTTAATTAACCTAGGAGAATTAAGAAGGTTTCAAGTTGTTTAGATCAAGAAAAATGAATTTGGAAATCAAAGGGCATAACCTTACATTTTCGGCCAACAAGTCTAACTTCAACACTTTGATTTCTAAAATTATTTTCTAAGGTAATGATTTAATCAATGTAGACAATACAAGAGATTTAATATGTATTTAGAAGGTGAAAAATAATTTGGAAATCAAATGCAAAGTTTTTATCAAATTCGGCCAACATGCCAAATTAGATATTCATGACTTCTACAAATAATTCCAAGTTATTTTCAATCAAAAAGGAGCAATACAAATTAAAGTAAATTTTCTACAATAAGTTTTAAAGAAATAAAGTGGTTAGAACTAAGTTTAAGAGGTTAATACTAATGATTTTTAACTGTAAGAAGAAATACAGTAACTTTCAAAAATTTCTAACATATAGCTCATGCTATATTTTGAAGCATGTTAGTAGTTTTCAAAAGGATTAAGTATAAGGTTTTAAAATTTTAATAAACAGAATTTTTACGGTAAAATTAGGAAACCATTAATATAATTTTCTAAGCAAAATATTGTCAATTTTTAGTAAAAACGGACAAATAAGATAGAAAAGATGTCCAAAAGACAGTGTACGGTATGGAAAATATTATACGTAGCTTAAATGTATTATTTATTATTTCTGTTTATTTAAATAGTAATTTTTAAGGAATTCGGTCAAGAAAATGATTTAAAAATCTTACGCGATTGAGAAAACGTATTACAAATCCTACACGATTTTGAAAACAGAAAAATATATTTACGCGATTTCAAAACGTTTGTAAAAATGACGAGATTGTGAAAACGCGATAAAATTTCTACGCGATTGACCGTTACTGTATTTATTTTTCGCTGTCGGGAAAATGTGAACCCGTACAGGCTTTCTATTTTTCTGCCACTGAGGGCAAATTATTATCTTGAGGGCATTTTCGTAATTTTATATTTTTGGAATTATGTATTGTGTTTATGCCAAATTTTTGGTGTTTTGGTTGACGAGACGAATCACATCGTGTTGTCGATGCGATAAACGTAGTGTGGTTCATTGTTCTAATGAACTTGGAGACGTTAGTGTACGGGATCCCATATGTGGACGAGTTGGTAGCTCCATTTGGGCCGTGGTAAACCGATAGCACACTAATGGACTCGACACGCACTATATTTAATCGAGGTTTGTAAAGTCTAGTAGTACATTGCCTATAGTGCCACAACGGAGACCGTGAACTATACTACCCTGGATGGTGGATTCCCGGTGTCGTAGGCTATTGACGCAACGTGTGACAACGTGATAGTTGGTTAGGCAGCCGTGGTACTAATAGATTTTGCAAGTCATTCTCTCGATATCTGTTTGTGTTTAACTCCATGGAGTAGGATCGTGTCTTAGTGTATATGATTATATCTTGGATATTATTCTATTTTCTCATTTATCTTTATCCGGTAATTATTATGATGGTTGTCTATTTCGTATTTCGTTCTATCTGTGATATTGTTTTATCTCGTGTTTTTATTTGTGTTATATTTGTGATGATATGTAGTGTTATGATATCTAAGCTTTACTCTATTCCATTATTATTACTGTTATAGCTTTTCGTATTGCATAAACTGTATATATGTTGTTTGTCGTCTTCTTATTGGCCATGTTTGTGGTGATTTTAGATTGTCTTACCTCTTTATTGTATGTGTTTCCTGTATATTTATTTTATGCGATAAAGAGTTTGAGGAAGAAGAAGAGGAATAGGCTCTTGAGGTCTTGTACCCCGAAGAGGAGGAAGATCAGCAAATCGACGACCAGTTTTACGATCAAGAACCATCTGATCATCCATATCCATTGGATTGATTAGTTTTGGTATGGCGGTGCCCGGATTTTTGGGGTTCGTGACGCTGGAGTTTCATGGTGGATCGCTATCGTGGCACATGAGAGGAGATAGAGACTCAGTGACGTATGCGGGACGAATGACTATGACCTTACGTCATAGGTTTGATGGAGAGCCGATCATGACTACGACAGTGTTTCTACATTTAGAGTTACCCTTATCCATTAGGCGTCATTGGGGTGGGATATCCACTGAGCCTAGTGAGATGACACTCGTATCGACTGCGCGGTCTCATGTCCGCCGAGAGTCGAGGCATCCAGGATATTTGTCTCCTGATGATCATTTTCATGTTGAGAGTGATCCTTCAGAGGAGTAAATATGCTTGATGTTTTTTTTGGGCGCGTCTGCGTATGGATGTATATATTGACTCTTTTACTGCTTTTATTTACTGTTCCTGTTTAAATATTTTGTAATTGGAGTTGTAAATTATTTGTATAACTTATAACTTGGATCATATGTATATTATGAGTGGTGTTGTTCTGTTCATTTTATGTTTTCCGCAATATTTTATTTTTCAATAATCTGTTTAACAGAAGTTACTTTACGACCCATATTATTATGTAATAAATGTTTTATAACTTGGGTAGATTTTATTCATTTATTTTATTTTATTTATATGTGTGGCATCCCCAAAGGGGTGTTATAGAAAGCATTCAGGAAATGCAAAAGAGGTTCACCCATATTGTAAATCATCTTACATCATTAGGAAAGAATTTTTCTAACGAAGATTTAATTAACAAAGTGTTGAGATGTTTAAGCGGATTTGGCAACCTAAGGTGACTATATCTGAATCAAAAGACTTGTCAACAATGACATTAGCTACGCTTTTTGGAAAACTTCAAGAGCATGAATTAGAACTCAACAGGCTTGACCAAAGTGAGGAACACGATAAGAAGAAGAAAGGGATTGCACTTAAAGCCACCACCTCCACTATCAATAATGAAGAAAAAGACGATGGAGATGACGTG
This sequence comes from Ormosia emarginata, assembly GCA_029884605.1. Taxonomy (NCBI): domain Eukaryota; kingdom Viridiplantae; phylum Streptophyta; class Magnoliopsida; order Fabales; family Fabaceae; genus Ormosia; species Ormosia emarginata. The sequence goes on from JAQQTP010000074.1 coordinate 2,366,745, forward strand.
GACAACATTGAGTTAAATGAAGAGAACTTCAGTCTTCTAGTGAAGAAATTCGGAAGGTTTCTCAAAAAGAAAAGAACTCAAAGAAGATCGCCTTTCTCCCAAAAGAAATTTGAAAAGAAGCCCTCAAAGGAAAGAAGAGCTTACATAGCATGGGACGACAACGACATGAACTCAACCGATAGTTCAGATAGTGAAGAAGCCCATCTATGTTTTATGGCCAAAGGAGAAGAAGAAGAAGAAAGCGACACTGAGGTAATTTCTAATTATGAATTATCTCATTCTTATGATGAATTACAAGACGCTTTTGAAGAGTTGCATGAGGAATCTCTTAAGCTCACTAAAATAATTTCTTCATCTAAGAAAACTATTTCTTCTTTGGAAAATCAAATTCTTATTTTAAATGAAGAAATTAAAGAATTAAAAATTGAAAATGAGACATTAGGATTAATTGATGCATGCTAAACCTGTATTTCACATGCTTCTACATCTTTGTCTTGTTCTTCATGTCATATACTCGAAAAAGAAATTGAAGACTTAAAGAACACCCTTGCAAAATTCACCTATGGAAGAGATAATTTAAATATCATATTAGGGAAACAAAGGGTTGTTTTTGAAAAAGCTGGAATTGGTTATAACCCGAAAAATAAGCATAAATCGTATAAAAATTTCTTTATTTATTCAAGTACTTCTAGTAGCCCATTTACTAAATGTTTTTTTTTTGTGGGAAGAAGGGTCATAGTGCATCAACATGTAATGCAAGGAAAAACATTAATACAAAAATTGGAACTAAAATGGTATAGGTTCCCAAGGGTACTATACCTAAAACTGACATTCAAGGACCCAAGAAAATTTGGGTACCAAAAGCCACAAATTGAAATGTGTTGTAGGTGTGCTTGAAGGCCAAGAGCTAACGATGACATTTTGAAAGTGGTTGCTGCAAGCACAAAACCGAAAATATTTTCAAGCTTTCTTTCTTATTCTCGTGAAGCTTAAAGTTGCAATCATGAAATAAGCTCTTCATCATTAGGTAATAAGTTTCCCTCTCCCAGAATGCACTTCAGTACGTGTTAATCTTGTTTTTCTGATAAAGTTATTCGAATACCTCCCTATGGCATTCGAATACCATTGCATCTGTACGTGAAAATCTATGTTTTTCTGATAGGTCTATTTGAATACCATCATAAGATATTCGAATACCATACATTAGTACAGCGTTCTTATAGTTTTATAAGCTAGAGTATTCGAATAACTAATATAGTTATTCGAATACCCAGAAACTTATCATATCAGTGTTTCTCACATGCCTCTGGAGCATTCGAATACCTTCTAAGGCATTCGAATACTTGCACCTACCTTATCTTCTTTTGTGGTGGGTATTCGAATACAGCAAGAGGTATTCGAATACCACATGGCTGAAAATCAAATTTACGTTGTGATCTCTATTCTGTTTCTATTCTTTTTTTATGCAAATGCAATATAAATATACTTGATTTTATGAATATCATGCTTTTGATGAAATACATCTCATTTTTTTTAGCCTAAATTTATGCCTTAAATGAAAATTACATAATGCTCTTAAATGCATATTTCTTAGCTTGTTCTTGCTCCTTCTTTTTCTCAAAAATATGCTACATACTTAATTTCTTTGTAATACAAATGCTTAATGTAATTGGCTACTGTTTTGATATATATATGAACGTGATAACTTGGGTAACAAGTGCAACAAGCGGTATCAAACAAGTGGTTACTTGGCCAAATTAATCAATGAAATATCTTTTGCCCTTGTGAACTCATTTGTTATTTTGCCTTATTATTTTGAACGATTATTGGCTTATGAGTTTGGCTAACCTTTATGGATCCAAAAATTAATGGATACCAATGAAAATATTTTGAATTGTTTTGTAGGGTTATAACTACCTCAAACAAACTCTTGAATGAAAAAGATTATTCAACTTGAGGGAAATAAATGAAGAGGACATGAGGGGACTTTCTTCAAGTACATTGAAATGGAATACTCAATGGAAGAAAGCTCAAGACTATCTTAAATGACTAAATTTTTTTTACATGAGAAGCATACTTAGCATTGACAAAAGTGCCAAATTGGATATTATTTTTTTTTTGTCATTGCATATAAGGTAAATAATGCTAGTACTATACAATGCTCTGATCCCTATAGCATATTTCATCAAGTAAAATATTTAATATCTATGATTCTCTTAATATATGGCAGATTTATAAGAAATTGATAACAAGTGGTTATATTTGATAACAAGTGGTAAATGTTTTACATTTTGATAACAAGTGGTATCAAATATAAATAATTCTCTTGGTAAATGTAATGACTATTTTTTATGATAATACAATGCAATTAGTTGATCTATGAATGAATATATCTTTGCTCATGTGCTGAATATTGTGCTTGTATTGCTAAATTTATAAAATTAAACTTTGTTGCTATTCTTGTATGCTATGAATGAACATATCTTGTTGGACTGGAATATACTCTGTTTAACCTTATGCTTTATCTTGCCCCATCTTTTTTATCATGACAAAAAGGGGAGAAAAAGCTTGAATTATTTGTTTGAGAAAAGTCAGGGGGAGAAAAAGTAAAAGTTTGGTAAGACAAAAATGGAAATTAGATTCCAAAAGTAAGGGAGAGCTGTTGTGCACATCTCTGATATAAATCACCTCTTATGAAAAAGAGGGGGAGTAAGTATCTCTAAACATCTTTGTGAATTCCAATTTATATGAACTAATTCTTTTCTCAAATGTTAGTTTGTCATCATCAAAAAGGGAGAGAATGTAATTGGCTAGCTGACATGGGTAGTTGTTTTGATGATAACAAACACGAAGATGATGGCAAGACCAAGTCCAAGACCTTCAAGAATAGCTTTAGGACTTAGGATCTTTGTAAAGAGACTCATTGGATATCTCATTATTTTTGGTTGCAAAGAAATATTTTCAAAATTGTTTTTCCAAACTTAAAGAATCATTTTTTGGATATTTAAAAGTATTTAAAACTGATTTTATATCAGGGATATTCGAATATCCCATGAGGTATTCGAATAGAATGGTTTTCAAGTTGATACATTTCATGTTTTCAATAGAGGTATTCGAATACCATGCATGGCATTCAAATACAGAGCTTTTCAAAATCTGTTTTAAAAAGTAAGGTATTCGAATAACTAGTTTGGTATTCAAATACACCTGATCTCAGAAAAACGTTTTTAGACTGAAGTATTCGAATACATTGAGAGGTATTCGAATAACTATCTTCCAATCTGTTTTCACAAGCCTTTTTAAAACAAAGGTATTCGAATACCTCATAAGGTATTCGAATAACGTATCCCAGAAATGGTTTTACGAAGCTTTCGAAAATGGAAAGAAACGGCTATATTTTGCTTTAATGGTGTTTTTAATTATACCCAATGGCTCTTTTCTTCATTACTCTATAAATAGAGACCTTGGGTCTCTTCTGAAGGTTGCTCAACCACTTGAATTATTTTTGCTTGTGCCAAAAACGTGATTCACTATTTTCTCATATTTTCTGTGCTCTTTTCACCAAAACCTTGAGATATCCTTAGAGAGCTTCCTAGTGCTTCAACTTGTGATATTTACTCTTTGTGAGAGTTTATTTTTCATCTATTCTTTGCTGTATTTCTGAGAGGGTGAGGTATCCCTCGAAGGCTTTTGTAAAAGGGTGAGGTATCCCTTAGTGAAATTGTGAGGGTGAGGTATCCCTCAGAAAAGGGTGAGGTATCCCTTGTTGTATAAAGGTTGCAAACACCTGTTTTAAGCTTGTTTTGAATAGTAAAAAATCTCGAACTGTGTTTCGGAGACTGGACGTAGGCCACAAGTGGTTGGTGGTCGAACCAAGATAAATAGCGTGCCTGCTTTTCTTCTCTTTATCTCTTTATTTATTGTAATTTATTTATCATTGTTTAATTGTTTATTTTCTATTCTTAAAGCATTTTATCATCTTTATATATATTCGTTATATTGCTTCAGGAAATTTGTATTAAAAAGGGTTTGCAAAAAAGTTTTTAATTACTCAATTCATCCTTCCTCTTGAGTACTGAAACCACTTAGGTAACATGAACTGCCCAACCATGTTTTTAAATTGAAAAATGCCTTGTATGACTTAAAACAAGCTCCTAGAGCTTGGTATAAAAGGTTGGGCAAATTCCTTTTAGAAAAAGGGTTCTCTAGAGGAAAGGATGATACTACTCTTTTCATTAAGCATAAAAAGCATGATATACTTCTTATTCAAATATATATTAATGATACTATATTTGGTGCTACTAATGAGTCTCTTTGCAAGGAGTTTGCTAACATTATGCAAAGTGAGTTTGAGATGTATATGATGGATGAACTCATCTTCTTCCTTACTCTCCAAATCAAGCAAACAACGGATGGGGCTTTCATAAGTCAATCCAAGTATTGCAAGGAGTTGCTCAAAAAGTTTGGAAAGGACAATGGCAAGTATATGGCTACACCAATGGGCACTTCTTATTATTTGGACAAGGATGAAAGAGATAAATATCTACAAATCTCAAAATATAGAGGTATGATTGGCTCACTCCTTTATCTTATGACAAGTAGGCCAGATATCATGTTTAATGTGTACATGTATGCTAGATATCAAGCAATTGCTAAAGAATCACACCTATATGCTGTAAAAAGAATTATGAAATATCTAATAGGCACTTCACAAATGGGTTTGTGGTACCCTAAGGGTGCCTCATGTAGCCTAATTGGTTATTCCGATTCTGATTTTACTAGATGCAAAATAGATAGGAAGAGCACTAGTAGGACATGCCATTTGCTTAGAAGCTCACTATTTTCTTGGCATAGCAAGAAACAAAATAGTGTAGCATTATCTACAACTGAAGCTGAATATGTTGCAGTTGGAAGTTGTTGTGCTCAAATCCTTTGGATGAATCTACAACTTCTAGACTATGGTCTTGAGCTTGATCACATCCCTATAAGGTTTGATAACACTAGTGTAATCAATTTTTGTAAAAACCCCCATTTTGCACTCTAGGACTAAGCATATTGAAATTAGGCATCACTTTATAAGGGATCATGTTCAAAAGGGTGATTGCATTCTTGAGTTTGTTGAAACCACCAAGTAACTAGCTGACATCTTTACTAAACCTTTAAATAAAGAATTATTCTTTTATGTAAGAAGAGAACTTAGCTTATTGGATCAACCATGCATCCAACCTTTGTTGCATAATTTGTCATCTTACTGTATATTTTGCCTTTTTGGTGCAAAATTTTGCATGTTGTTGCATAATATGTCATCTTGCTGCATAATGGAGTTCATTGCATAGTTATTTTGTTTTAATCATTTTTGAATCCATACTGACTTGAGCATTGAAGTTTTCCCCAAGTCTGTTTTGCAGGTGCTTGATTCATGCTTAAGTCCCCCAAATTTCCAATCTCAAGCTCTTACTGAAGAAATTTATTTCTGGTACTTTTGTAGAAGAAAAATCAACTTTTGAGTTGCATTTATGGTGGTTTGAGATGATAAAATTGAGGCCAAGCTAAGATCACCCTTAAGATGGCATGAGTTGGCATTTTAAGGACTAAATTCTTGAAGTCTTCTATGTTTCTGGTAAAGATATAATCTGTTATGGAAAGCAAATAACTAATTAGGGCCTTCACACAATTGGTTTCTAGTGCCTTTGAGCAAGATGAATCTATTTTGAGATGCATTTATGGTGTTTAGGGTCGATGCAAGTGAAGCAAAGTCAAGATGATCCTCAAAGGTTGAATTCATAAAGGATTTCTGGTTTTGGTAGTGAAATAATCTGTTAAGAGGAGAAAATAATTGGTTATTTGGACTTTGGAACTAATATGGCACATTGGAATTGCTCTTTGTCAAGATATAATAACCAGTTATGAGATATTGCTAATCGGTTATTGAGCAATAAGGTCATTTGGTGCTTTCTGGAACACTCAAATAACTGGTTATGAACAAGCCATAACCAGTTATTCACTTCTGGCAAAGGCCACTCTTTTGCTGGTCCCCGAAAATAACTGATTAGGAACCTCCTATAATTAGTTATTTAAAGCACACAAAAGCTACATCTTTCATGATCCACAAAAATAACTGATTAGGATCCTCCTATAATAGGTTATTTGAAGCAAACAAAAGCTGCATTCTTCATTTCCCACACAAATAACTAGTTACCTAACACTCCTAACTAGTTATTGGGCCTCCTTATAGCAGTAAATTGTGACCCTTCTTCCCATTCACAACACCCCTCCTCTATTTTTCATCTTCTTTCTCTCATCCCTCACTAACACCCACTTCCTTAAACACCTCCCCTGCCTCAAAACCAACACAAATCCACCATTTAAACACCTTTTCCATCACTTTCCACTTATTAAAACCCATAAATTCTTCCAAAAATCTCATTCTTCTCATCTCCTCTCTTTCTAAAACCGTGACCTAACCTCTATTTTCAATCATGGCAAGCAGCTCGTCTCACCCTAAGAAATCGTGCCCCAAAAATCCCTCTGTTCCAAAGGAAACCCCTGCCCCATCCTTCGATCCGAATATTCCTCTAAGCTTGGATCAAAGGAGGCACTTCTCACATAAGGTTCAAATGACCAAATATAGGCTGGAGTTTCAATCTCAAAATTTGATTCAACCAAAGTACATGGATTGGGACTATTTTGTCAACAATGGGTTCACTTTTCTCACTAGCCTTCTAGAGTACCATGGTCTGAAAACCTTTGTCACTACAAAATGTGAGTACTATCTTGAACCTACCAAAGCCCTTTATTGCAGTATGAGTATATCTAGAGCAAATTTGGTCTCTGAGCTCAAGAGGCATAGAATTATTGTGAGACCCAATGATTAGGCTCTGCATTTTTGTCTAAATCACACTAGAGAGATTCATGAAAAATAGTCACAAAACTGGGAAGGGTATACTAGAAAAGAGGTTGTTAAGAGCATGATACAGCCAAGCAATGAAGTTCCAAAAAGGGTCCTTCACTGCTGGAATTCTAAAGGTGGAGGATCGCCTTCTCCACTATGTGTTGGCCCATATTTTAGTTCCGAGAGTGAGCAACTATGCTTTGCTTGAGGAAGAGGACATCTTCCTACTTTGGGCCATAAAACAGAAATTGCACATTAATTAGCCCCTCTATATCAGGCATTATATGAAGAAATCATAGGATAAGATGATGATGGACCTTCCATATTCCATGGTTATTACAAAAATTTTGAATCAATACAAGTTGAGCTTAGATGATGACGGAGTCATTCAGCTTATCGGTCACAACAAGTTTGCACAAGCTTCCATAAATCACATGAGAATCAAGTCTATTAATGGTGCTTGGGTTTATGGTGTTGGGTGTAACACCCCTTAATTTAATAACCACGACACAATCGTCATTATACTATGGTCATTAAATTTTGGCGTGCTACAACTCAACAACAGGTTTCCAAAATTAATCATTGTGCATATAAAGAAAAATATGAGTCATGAATGAAGTATATTTAGTACATAACTCCTAAAATACAACCACCGAAAGAAAATACATTCCATATATATAGATATATCCTGGACATAAAGTACTGGTAACACAAAACACAATACTTACATATCCAATAATAGAAGACGTGTACAACTACCATATAAAAACTCAACCCGACCCAAGTCCAAACACTTAAAGGGTAATATCTCCCACTTGGTCTTCCTCTGGAACCAGAACGGGCGAATTCCCCTGTCGAGGCATGTCGTGACAGATGGGACTCTGAGCAGTCGACTCCATAGAATCCTCCTTAGGGGTGTAATGCTGATCACCCCACAGGTCCCTAATAGGAATAGAGAACTCCACATACATAAAAGCATTGAAGGTGAAAGTAGTAGCCCAAGATAGGTACTACACCTAAACAAAGTCACCTCCCCTCTATACACGAAATGCTCAGTGTCACGGTCGACCGGTCAGGCATCGATGCCTCCATGAAGCCGTACCCGCACATAGCCAAAGAAATCTTGTCCAGACGTCATCACCATTTTCAGAAGTCAATCTACTAAAGTCCAGATGGTTCAACCTTGTAACACCCCTAGATCTAATAACTACAGCACAATCGTCATTAATACCACAGTCACTAAATCCAGGCGTGTCACAGTTTCAACAACCACTAGATCTAATTTAAGCTTGCCAAGGGAAGCTTCCTAGAAATTTCCTAACTAATCACATTTCTCTCTCTTCCCTCCTCACTTTTCTCCATGGCAGAGACCACGTTAGAAGCCAAATAATTACTTTCATTTTCCTAATATTTCCTCTCTTCCCATTCTCATTCTCTTCTCTTTCGTCTTCTTCTTCTCCTCTCTTCTTCTCCTTGCTTCACCATCGTACACCCTCACCATTCACCATCTTCATTTCTTTTCTTCCCGACTTCCACATCTAGCTTTCTTCCATCATTCTAAGACCATCTTCCTTGTGGCCATCCTTGGTTCTTCTTCTTCTTCTTCTTCTTCTTCTTCTTCTTCTTCTTCTTCTTCTTCTTCTTCTTCTTCTTCTTCTTCCTCCATTTTTCACCATTGAAGCTAAAACTTTGAGCTTGGAGGTAAAGTCTTAACCTTTCTTTCACTTTCTTCTCATTTTCGGTTTTCTTGGTCGCTTATGTGATCAAGAACTCATTTTTCCATGGTTTGAGTGAACATTATGGAAATCACTCACATTGGTGTTCTTCTTGAAGGGAAAACGAAAATCTAGGGCAAGAAGAGGTAACACCTTGTGTTGTCTTCCAAATAGGTAAGAGGGAGATGATCCTCTTCAACCAATCTTGGTAGTAAGGGAATGTCTTGTATGTGTTGTTATTGATTTCTGAATCCATGTATAAAGTTCTCTCATTTTTATGTTGTTCTTGATGATAGTGTATTTTGTTGGGTTTGTATGATTTATTGATGCCTCTTGCATGATTTGAAGGTATATTTGAGTATCTTGATGATTAAATATGATAAGGATTGGTTTGGTTTGAGTTAAAGGACCTGAGAACTCAGTTTTATGCAAGTTTACGCATGGTAATCGATTACACGGGGCTTGTAATCGATTACCAAGCTCTTAAGGGTACGAAATCGTGATTCGGAAATCGTAATCGATTACATCTTGTGTGTAATCGATTACTGAGAGATTGTCTAGCTTTGTAATCGATTACAAGAATGGTGTAATCGATTACCAAGCCTATGATGTTACGAAATGGTGCTTTTGGGAATCACGTAATCGATTACAACTTGTGGGTAATCGATTACGGAGGTTCTGTCTAATTGGTAATCGATTACCACGGCTGTGTAATCGATTACCAGGGCCTTGAAGTTACGAATCATGGTTCTGGGAATCATGTAATCGATTACAATGAGATTGTAATCGATTACAGAGATTCTGTTACGTTGGTAATCGATTACCAGGGTGATGTAATCGATTACCAAGACCCAAAAATGAAATTTTTGAGCTGGAAATGATTGGAATTATGGTTCCTTGTCCTTTGTAACTCAAAAATAACCTAAAAACTATGGATTCAAGGATTTTACTTTACTTAAATGCGATAGGAATATGTATTCATACCAATAGAGAAGAAATGATTTAGAAAATGGAATTCTTGGATCCATGACATGGAAATTGTGGTAGGTAGGAACATATATTCCTAGTGAGAGTTATTGATGCAAGTGTGATTCCCTATGTGGGTTATGCAGTTATTGATTCAGTATTCAATGAGATAAGAAATGATGGTGTGCCATTGAGGCAATGCTTATGTTGAATGCATCATTGATGATCATACATGTTCATGCATAGAGTCTTATGCATTGTGAATGTCCTGTGGACTGTTGTAAGGCCAAGTTGCCTAGGAGATTGAACACATCTTGGTGCGGGTGCGAATAGACTAGTGTGAGTCGTGTTATGACCTTGGGGGCGTCGGGGTGCGGGTCCCTCACATGGACAGTTTAGAGCTCCTCTGTACCGTGGGGCAAACTGATGCAAGCGCACCGACGATTCGGACTTGACACTGTCCTATGTCGTGATCGAGCGTGGACTGTCTGTACAATGCCTGATGTGCACGTGAAAAATATCTATTATAGCACTTTGGCCGCGGCAGCCGAGTTCCAGACACGTCTCCTGATCTTCCTCTCCGACTATTTGAGTCTAGCTCCATGGAGTAGGAATTGGGAAAGCATGTATTGTGCATCGTTCATTACTGGTCTTGTAAACTGTTGAGCATGAATACCTATAAATGATTATCTGATTGTTGTGCTGATTTCTGGAAATGCTATTGTGATCTGCCTGCTATTGCTTACTGTTGTTCTACCTTTACTATAAATATCACTGTTATTATTGACTCTGATTATTGCTTAGAATTGAATTGCTTTTATTATAAATTCCTTTGTTGCTATTGATGAATATATGAACTGTATTGCTTGGTGGGTGCTTTGCGCCATGCTATTTTCTTACTGCCAATAGTGGTAATGAATGACGGGTGTCTCACCTCTTTCCTATATCTCTACATTCTCTGTTTTATATTCATATTTGATAAAAGATCGTGAAGAAGACGATGAGGAACCACACCTTGCCGATGGGGTTGGGAACTTGGACAATATTTCTTCGATTTTCATAGGAGTGCAGCTGCGTGGAGGTATTGATGTCTGTTGTATCAATTAGGACGCTGAGTGTCATGCGCATATGGGGTTGCGGCCTTGTCTGCTGGTAGTACCCATCCCTGGGTTACTACTTCTCTCCTTTAATGTTTTTATTTTCGCTGTATTTTATTTGACTCTGTAATTATTATATTCTATGTCATCAGTGATTCGTGTAAGTTGGCTATGAAATATATATATATATAGAACGTGATATCATTCCATTGGTTGTATTAAGGGTTGAATACATTTATATTTCATTCATGGCTCATATATTCTATTTATGCATAAATGTGAAAAACAAAAATAAACTCGTAAATTTTGAAACTACTGTTGTTATGGTTGTGACGCACCTGGATCTAGTAACTGTGGTGTAATGACGATTGTGCTGTAGTTGGTATATTTAGGTGCGTTACAGACAAAGCCGCGATCCTTATATATATGATGCTCGGTGTCCTAGTCGACACGTCAGACATCAATGCCCCCATGAAGTTGCACCCGTACGTAACTAAAGAAATCTCATCCAGATGCCATGTCGAAAATAATGAATCAGCCCAATCCAATTAGTAAGGGCGTGGTCCCTCATCTTCTTCCTCGCAATCTTTTATCAAATATAAATATAAAACAGAAATACAGGGATACAGGAAAGAAGTAATACATCCTACTTACGTTACCAATTATGGCAGTAAAGAAACATGACGACGCAGGATGCCCACATAGCAGAGCAACAACATTTAAGCAGCAGTAATCACATACGATAAAAGAAACAACAATAGAGTCTCAGACAATAAACAATAAAACAGTTCAAATAATCATAACATTATTTAAAGCAATAGTTCAATCATCACATAATGAGTGCCAAATGATATGCTGACCCACTATGCCGACTCACAATGCCGACTCACAATGCATATGCACTTGGTACCAAGAATTTCTACTCCATAGAGATATATCAATATCAAATATGAACGTTCCAGAAGATCTGTCCCGCTTAATGACAATCTACGTCGAACCACAAAGAGAATAGTGATTTGTCAAGCCCGTAATGCATTGCAATCGGTTTATCATGGCCAGGGGTATATAATGTGATAACATCATCACGAAATAAACCACCACGCCTTATGCCCCCTATAGATCCATCATAGATCACAGTATTCAATTCTCGTTCATTCACCACAAAAAGAATAGTGATTTGTCAGGCCTGTAATATAGTATAATCAGCTTACACCGTGCCTTACGCCACCCATAGATCCTTCCATTGGATTACACCATTCAATTTTCATTAATTCACTGCGAAAGGAATAGTGATTTATCGGGCTCGTAATGCGTGCAATCAGTTTACACCACGCCTTACACTCCCTCATAGATCCTTCTATTAGATCACACTATTCAATTCTCATTCATAGGCTCATTCAAGGCATGTTGACTCAATGCATCATCATGGTTCATACGGCCTTTTAACAGTCATAGACTGAGAAATTGTTCAATGCATGTTACTTAATGCATAGTCATATATACTCAACAATGATGATTCACTCTCCAAAGCATGCCACAATTAGGCCAAGTTAAACATCAATAGAATTTTAGTCTAAACACGAACCCACAATAACATAGTATCAAGTTCTCAAAAGTGATAAAACACTCCTTACGGTTCATTATGGAATTTCACTTTAGCTTGACGATTCTTATACAATCTTTCTCCTGAGGGGAATTCTCTTAATAAATCAAGTTATTTACTTTAGTTTAATTATAACATATCAGTTATTGGAGTCATATTTATCTTCTCACAACATTTTTGGCCAATTATGCCCTGAGCGCTGGTTGAGCGCCTGAGCGCTCAACACACAGCACCTGAGTGCTCACTGAGCTACGTTTCTAGAAATCATTCTGGACGTTGGGTGTTTAAGCGTCCAAGCTCCAACGCCTGAGCGCTGATTGGGCGCCTGGGCGCTCGCTGCACAGCGCCTAAGCGCTCGTGCATCAGCAAGGATTCTGCAGAATTCGTTTCTACAGAACCTTGGCCCATTCATTTTCAAAGCTCCTCATTCATTTTCCAACAATCCAAAACATGGTTCATGGTCATCAAGGTACAAAATAAAAATCAATAGATACATAGTCATCCAAACACATAATGCAAGACCATAGATTTATACAAATCAAACAACCACAAAGTCATGAAAATAATACAATATAACAAAGAGAGTAATCCCACATGGATTCCCTCATCAACAACAACACACAACACATCTCCTTACTACCAAGATTAGTTGAAGAAGATTATCTCCCTCTTACTTATTGAAGACAACACAAGGATGCAAGTCCCTCTTGTTCTTGATTTTTGTTTTCCACCTTCAAGAAAATCCTAGGGTGAGCAACTTTCAAAAAGGTTCACTCAAACCATGAAAAGATGAGTTCTTGGTCACATAAGTGACCAAGAAAAATGAAAATGAGAAGAAAAGAGAAGAAAGTTGAGGACTTTACCTCAAAAGCTCCTAACTTTAGCTTCAATGGTGGAAAATGGAGGAGGAAGAACTAGAAGATGACCACTAAAGAAAAAAGCCTTGGAATGATGGAAGGAAGCTAGAAATGTGATGTGTGTAGCAAACAAATAGAGATGGTCTCCAATGGTGGTGGTGCCGTGGAGGAGGAAGAGGAGAAGAATAGAGAATGGCTTGAAGAAAATGAGAAGAAAGAAAAGAAAGAATATGTGTTTTTGTGTTTAGAAATTTAGAAATGAGATGATAAAAGTGAGAAGCATTTCTTTGCTTCCCAAAATGAGCTTCTGTCGTGGAGAGAGTGGGGAGGGGAGAGAGAGAAAAATTGTGTATCATTAGGGAAATTTCTAGGAAGCTTCCCTTAATAAGCTTTTGATTAAATTAATCTTTCTTTTGAAATAAAGTTAAAGGATGTGACACAAAGTAGATTTTAGATAAGGTGATAAAGATTTTTACTACAAGGTATTATCCAATGGACAACTATTATAGATAGCAAAGCCAGTATTAATTGTCCAATAGATAATAAAATGTACAATAATTTTTATTTATCAGATAAAAATCTCAAAAAATGTGAAACCTCTTAAACCGTGTCTGGCCTCGGGTTTAGTAAGATCCCCCGTCGAGTTTCCACAATTTAAGGTTCTCGTAGAAAATATCTCATTTCCCCGGTTCCATTTAATGTGCATGCAAAATGAGAAATAATATTAAAATATTCCATATTCTCAAAAAAATTTAAAAAAATTCACAAAAATCACAAATATTAGAAAATGACTATCTATCGTAAAATTATAAATTTTTGGGGTGTTACAAACCTCGCCTTCCTTTATAGTCTTTTTCAACATAATTGTAACCCAGAACAATACAATAAAGAGGCTAGATCCCTTACATCGCATACCAAAATGGCTGCGAAGAAAATGATATGAATGACAAAGTCATTCCATACATACAGATATTTAAGATATATTCAAGTAATCAATTTCATAAATATCATCAGAGAGCATATCCCATAATATTATAAATATTAACAACACTACAACAATAGATAACAACATATATCCACCATAGATATATAATGATTATGCCACCACAATATATATGTTGACCATGTCACGACAATATGTGTACTAACCATGTGTATGTATAATGAACCAGTTCCTACTCCATGGAGCTTATACTCAATTTCATATATGAATGACCCAGAAGATTTACCACCCTCAATAATAGTCTACGCCGAACGCAAAAAGAAATAGTGCTTGTCGGTTCCTCGTCAGTGCGTTGCAATGGTTCTTCATGGCCAGAGGTATATAATGTGACAACTAGGTCATTAGATGAATCACCTCACCCTGACACACCTTGAGATCCTTCCCTTGGATCACACTACTCAATTCTCATTCACTCCTAGGCAACAAAAGCCATAGACACTGACTGTATGATGTTCAATGCATGATAACTCAATGCATAACTCAAGCCTCCTTTGTATTGTTCCTAATGATATCAAAACAACTGCCCATACAATTGTCCAATACCAATAGTATTAATGAAATTATGTAACCACCCATACAATTATATAATAACACTGATCCACCCGGGTCCAGCACATCGGCACAACAACAAACCAGTGTATAATGTTCAATGTATGATAATGTCTAACGCACGATAATTCAATGCATAACCCAAGCCATCACAGGCCATAAATCATATTTTAACAAAACTGGGTCTAGTACATTGGCCCGATAACAAACCGCTATTTTCACAATTGCATAAACATTATCCAATGTTCTCCCCAAAATCTGCATTATATTAATTTACTGAAAACTTTCTCTATTACCTTTACTAAAATCCTCTTAAATAGAATACTCTAGGTTCCAAATCACATTCAAAAACTTATTCTCCATCACCATAATCAAAATCACTCTTATCTAATAATAATAAAAACTTTGTTCCATTCCTTTCAAATAAAATGTTTTAAGTCTCAATTCACCTTTAAAACTTCTTTTTCATTTCTAGTACCAAAAATCATTATTTATCAAATAAAAGCTATACGTTCCATATTCCTCTTAAAAATCCTTTTTAAACAAAAATATTTTAAGTTTCAAACCTTCATCCTAATTTAGTCTCCATGATCGAAAATCACTTCCTTTTTAAATTATAGAACCTTATTCATTTCTTTTTCCACTTTGTAAATCCTTAATCCAATTTCTAGTTGCCAAATCTTATGAATTCACAACTAACCAAATATTTTTAACTTGGATCACCCAAATTGGGCATAGAGGCCATGAGCCTTGGTGGTCATTGGGAACAAAATTTCTTTCTTTTCTCAAATGATTCATAGCATTAATTCAACCATAAAAATTTTACCATAATAATTTTATGTATATTATCAACATAATATAACCACATAAAGCTAAATGAACACAAATCAAGTTAAAGTCATATGATCACACATAGTAAATAAGCATATAATCAACAAGTAAGCACAAATCATAATCACACAATCAAGTGAGGGAATCCTCACATGGATTCTTCACTTACAAACACAAAATTTTCATTTTCTCTCCACCATGTTTGGTTGATGAGGATAATCTCCCTCTTAGCCCAAGAGAAGATCAAAAGGAAGCTCCTTGAAGTCTCTTTGAATTTTGGTCCAACACCAACAAACAAACCCTTAAGACAATAAACATACAAATATTAGATCTAAAACTTGTAAGGAATAAACCATTGATCAAAATGATGGTTTAGAATCTTGAAAATAGAAAGAAAAGAGTGAAGATTAAAACTTCACCTTAGAAACCTTCAAACCCTAGGTATGAAGAAAGTGCTTGAAGATAGATGAACTAAATGATGACCATAACATGAAAGTTTCTCAAAAGGGTGTCTAGGTTCAAGATATGTGATTGGTTGGAAATAAAGAAGATGGATGGGTGGTTTTTGACTGTGAGGCCATGAGCTTCAATGGAGGAAAGGTGAGGGTTTTGTGTTTAGTTTTTGGTTGCTTGGATAGAGAGATGAACAAAGGATGAACCAAGTGTATAATGGCCCTCCAAAAATGGCCTTGAATACAAAAAAGAGAAGAGAAGATGAAGATAAAAAATTTTACCCAAAAGCTTCAAGCTAGAGCTTGAAAGAAAGTGATGAAGATGTGAGTTTTTGAAAATGGTTCCAACAAGGAAAAGCCTTCAAGTGACGTGTAGATTCAAGAAAAGTATTTGGTTGAAATTAAACAACCATGGAAGGTGGAGGAAGAGTGCATGGCCATGGAGCATGGAGAGAAAAGAGAAGAGAAAATGTGAGAGAAAGGTGGAAGCTTTTTGGTTGAAAGATGAAATGAAGTGTTAAGAGAAAAGATGACAAAATTGTCATCTTTTTCCTTCCCCAAAACCGTGACCACACAAGGAAGGAGAGAGGAATTGGCTTCTCCAACAAGCCTTGATAGAAAACTTCTCCATTAAGTTTTGAGGAAGCTTTTTTAGGAAGCTTGGTGCAAAGCTTCCTTAAAAAGCTTTGTCCACTTTTTGAAAAAGTCAAAGTGATGTCACTTTGATGATGTCATCTTGATGATGTCATTAAAGTGCTCTCTAGGAAAGATGACTAACACTTTACTAAAGCTATTATCCAGTAGACAAAAGTTACAGTTAATCAAACTAGTATTTATTGTCCAATGGACAATAAAATGTACTACAATTTTATTTATCAGATAAAATCTAAAAAAATAAAACTTCATAAATTGTGTCCGACTTCGGGTTTAATAAGATTTCCCGTTGACGTTTTCACAGCCTAAGGGTTTTCCAGCCTTGGAAAAAATATTTTATTTTCTTGGCGCCGTTCAGTGTGCACGTAAATCAAGAAATATATTAAAATAATTAAAATCACCTAAATAATTCACAAAAATTCACAAAAATCACAAATATTATAAAATGAATATAAATCATGAAACAAGCAATTTTCGGGGTGTTACATTGGGCATGATGTAGTCGTCCAAGAATAAGCATTGCTTGCTACCCCTACTGATGTGCCTATGGAATAGGCCTATGACTCCAATGAAGATCGCATCATGGCTACCCTAGCAAGCATTCAAGTCCAAATTATAGATCTCCGAGCATATTAGGAGCATAGCATTAGAGTCATCTATGACTGCCTGGATAACATTAAGAGTCGTCTTCCACCACTACCAGATGATGAGGCTTAGGCATAGATTATTTCTGCTCTTGGCAATGACATTCTGTTTTAGCTTCTTTATTGTGCTTAAGTTAATCTAACCATATAGGTTATCTTTTGAATATGATGTTTGTTGTCTTAGCTTATGACCTTGCTGAACCATAATTTGACTTTGATGTGCTGTTTTTCATATGACTTGGATAATTTTGCAATGGATGGTCTGTTGATATGAATATATTACTAATCTAGTTATATTGTTCATGGATTATTACTAAATATTTGTTCAATGGCAATGGCTTTGTGTTTGAGAATATATTATTACTTCTCTCTTTGTCAAAAACTCTTATTTTTTCCAGATCTTTTTTATCATGACAAAATGGGGGAGAAGTTTTTGGTATATATGTCATCGAGAAAAGGAATGCAAAATAGAACAAGGTACATTTTTTTTAATGATCTTGGGATTCCAAAATAAAGGGGGAGTTGTGCATCTCTGATCTAAGCACCTCTTGAAAAATAGAGGGGGAATAAGTCTCTAACTCTTTTTGTGAGTTCCAATTAATTTGAACTAACCTTTTTCTCAATGGATGTTCGTCATCATCAAAAAGAGGGAGAATGTGATTAGTATTGGTAATGACAATGGTTTAGATGATAATGATTTTGATGATAAAAACAAGAGAAGTGATGGTTGTGCAAAGATCAAGTCCCAAGGTTCTTCGAGTTTAGCTTATAGGACTTATATCTTATGTTAAGGTTAATAGAAATCACACTAGCTCATGTCTTGTTCTTCATTCAACTTAAATCTCTTAGTGAAATTATGTTTTATATTGATCAAGTTTGAGTAAAATGTTTTCAGAAAGGATGAAAAGAAAACCATGTTTTATACTTGATCTGTTGATAATTTCAATATTTTGAATGTCTTATAATTGATCTAATTGGACTCCATATGTGCTCAATTGATAACATTTAACTAAGTTTCTGATATTTAGCTTAATTGGAACCTTATTGTGAAACTTTGATTCAATGTGTTCATAAACACTCATAATTGAATTGCATTTTTCAGGAAACCCCTGAGTGTTGGAGTCCATTAGCCTCAAACTAGGCTTGCTATCCATTTGAAGGAAAAGCCAAGGATTCATGAAGATCAATACTATCTCTTGAAGTAAGGGAAGACGGGTGTTTGTTGAGAATCCAAGTTAAAGTTGAAGAGAGTAAGCAACACAGCCTATGTCATCAGACATAGGGTACCCCATGTACTCCTCTAATACCACAAGAAGGTGCCCAACCATGAGTTTGCCTAACACGGCTCGTGTCAGATGACATAGGGTATACCATGTATGTTGTTGTCATGACAAGGGAATCCAATTTTGAGCTTTGACCAATAACACGACCCGTGTCATATGACACAGGGTTGGCCATGTATCTCTCTGGTATCTTAAGATAGGTTCAATGTTGAACCAATTCAACAACATGGCCTGTGTCATATGACATGGGGTGCCATGTAGTTCTCTAAATTATAAAGTACATGAGTTCGTAAAGGCAGAGTCAGACACGGGGTAGGCCGTGTCTGCGAATCAGAAACTGAATTTTAAATTTTGAGGCAAAATTAGGGATCCAAAGTTGTAAATAAGATTGGCTAGGACTCATAACACAATTCTGAACTAGAAGCCGTCAGAGAATAGAAGAGGATTCAAAGAACAAGAAAGAGGGAGATTTGATCGAAGATTAGAGACTCAGGTTCGAGCAATCGGAGATCGATCAACCTCACTCAGTGAAAACTAGTTTGATTTTCAGTTTTCTTTTGTTCTTTCATTCTTGACTATGTTTCTATTTTGTTTTGATTTTGATTTTGAATTCGCCATGTGTGGCTAAACTCCTTATTTGGTTAAGGGAGGATGAAACTCTAGTTTTGGTTATGTGAATTCTACATATTCCTTTATTTCAATACAATTGTGTTTTTATTCATATGTTGCTGATCTCAATTCAATATAAAGGTTGTTATATTCTTGCCAATTTCAAAAGTGGTAAAACTAGGATTGCTATGTGCAGTTGTGGTGGTAGAACTAGTGGAACATATGCTCTAAGCAATTTAATCCCAGTGTGTGATTGAATCTTAGCGTGAATAGTTTTCTATTTCTTAATGCAATCATTGGATAGATATAAGAGCGGTTGCTTTATAGCTAACTAGTGATTAGGGTTAGTTTGAGTGGTTGCCAAATTAACCATTACCTAAGGAAAATAGAGATTAATCTCACAATTGCGTAAAAACATAATTGACCATATTAGGGTAAAGGATATATCGATTTGCATGATCATATAAACCTAGTAGCGGATTCTATCTCTTAACCAATATCCTCAAATTATAAATTCAAATCGTGTTTATTTTGCTATTGTTTCATCTTTGGTTTTTATTTTAGTTTAAATTAACAAAACCCTATTTTTTACTGTTCATTGTCATTTAGAGTTTAAATTAGGATTCAGTTAATAGTGTTAATTGAGTTAGTTCTCTGTGGATTGACCCTTGCTAACTATATCTAGTTGCAAGGTTTTTATAATTTTGGCAGAACTTAGCAACTGATTTTATGCTAAATTTTAATCACAATCCACACTGCACCAAATTTTGGCACCGTTGTGTAAAACCCTAATACAGATATCTGGATATATCATAGTTTCACAACGATATATAAAGATAACGGTACTAGAAATGTCACTTCCTCATACTTTATTCTAACATATATCCATAATCACAACTGAGTAATTATAGAAAGCCTTGAGAGATTGTAGAAAAACTTTAACCTCATACATATATATATACAAACTTAGCCACCTGAGGGCTTGTTATAATACATATAACATAAAACTTACAGAACAAATATAAACTTATTACATAAGTTCTGTCTACTTAAAGCGATAAAAACTACTATAGTCTTCATGCTTTCTCTTTTTACCCTTAGCAGGGTCTGTACCATAGTACCTGTGCCTGATCCTGCATCTATTTCTGTATCTGGATTTACATGGTATAGCAACTGGGGTGAGAATAAACATTCTCAGTAAAAGCAATTCTAATACCATCTAACTATAACATTGTATATAACAAATATATAATGAATGCTATAATTTCTAACTTAAGAGTTTCCTTCTCTTTTCTCATAACTTAGGAGTTTTCTCCTCTTTTCTCATAACTGCACACTTTCTTATAGTGTGATTTCAACCGATAGCCTACACACTGTTCATATATACAACGCCCATACAGCTGTACATACCAACAGTGACGGACAATGCCTATACAACTGTCCGTGAATGCAATGATAATGATATGTAATATGAATATGCCTAAAGAAATCCTAAGAGCATGTGAATGAAATGCAAATGAAGGGTTTTATTTTGAAATGCATGCAAAAGTCTATTTTGAAATTAAAGAAGTTTGCTAGGAACTAGTCAGTATATCATCCAGTGGTAATTAGAGGAAAAACTTATCCTCATATTACACATATCCTGAAACGCTGAGAAATTTGGGCTTCATCCTTACTCAAAGAACGTCTTTGGATTTCCCATTTATCTCCTTTGGCCTTGGCAATATCGAGACATTAGGGTTATGTCCTTCTCAAAAGTCCTTCGGACACCCATCTATCTCTTTTTGCCTCCATGAATGACATCAAAGGATATTCACCAGATCGATCCTACTTGACCAATTCATAGACTTACATTTGTACTTATATACTTAGGTCCTTTACGATCTAAGTATATTCTCCTAGGAACTTTGGCTTCTTATGTTTATCCTTTGTAATGAGGAGAATCTGTAACCTCATACTACATGTAACCTTAGCACTTGGTTAGAAATACTTGTCCCCTTAGGAACTTCTCTGATTCCTTACCTTCTGGCTAAATGACCTCACGTCATATAACGTTACATTCTCAGGTAAACATTACCAGTCTATTTCTCATACTTGTACCTAAACACCACCTCATCACTCATATCTCTTAAGTGATTTCTAATGCAACACTATGTTGCTGAGGTGTTAGATACTCACCTATGGCAAACCACTAATCTTGGTTGCACTAAAGTTCTTTTTCCTCCCATACATACTAGCTTAACTAACTACTATGTGAAAAGCTTAGTGTTATGTTTAACTCTTACATAAACACCATTTTACTCTCTTATAGACCTCACTCATCCTAGTGAAAGAGTTTATCTTAACTAATGCCTCATCTACCCTTGCTTAAGGAAATAAATGAGCATTTCTCTAAAACTTTGCATAATTCACTCAACTTTAACTAAAGAGAGTAATTCACGCATCTAACTTTCCTTTCTATCACACTTCTAGTAGTAGCTTATACTACACTTGTGTGCTAACATACGTATTCTGGTTGTATCTAGCTTTCCCTTCTATCACACTTCTGGTAGTAGCTTATACTACACTTGTGTGCTTAAGGTTCTAGATACCTCTTTAACTATTCTAAACTCATGGAATGCTCAAGAACTTAACTTCCATACTTTTGTTAGTATCTAAGGAAGTAAATTTCCTTTATCTTGTACTTCTAACTCATCTTTGCTAATACATAAGTTATTGCACATTTCTATTCTACGTTATGATTATGACATCTTCTTAGTCATAATTCATCTTATTGTGTATCTAGCAATGTACCAAGTCTCATTTAACTTGAGACTTAGTACCTAAACATTCCCTCTTTGGAACTACTACACAATCTTGTCTCCACTCAAGTGAATCTAACTCAAGAGTGGTTCTTACTTGCAACTCTTTGTCGTTCAAGGTCTTAGGTATCCTCCTAAGCTAATCCACTACTCTTGGATATTCTAAGGTTCATACCTTTATCATTTTCTACTAGAGTGCATACTATTATGCATACTAGCATACTCATCTTCCTTGCACCATCTCATCACATCTTAAGTGATATCTAATGTAACACTAAGTTGCCTAAGGTGCTACTAAAGATTCTAGTGTTCAACTTTCTCAAAACACCTCAAATCTTGCCTAAAAAGGCTGATTTTCAAGATTGCACCAAACATGCATCATAACTTCTAAAATTCTGAATTTTTATGAGCACATAGCTATTTCTCATATCTTTCCAATGCCGCAAACCTTGCTTCATTTGGCTAAGTGTAGCCAAAGTTATGCGACATTTTGCAGAGGCCAAAACAGGACATTCTTTGATTCACTTGATTTTGACTTGACTTTAAATTGTAACTGGGAACAAATGACAAATGGGATAACTCTGAAATTTTACAGGAAAGAAGCCTTACATCTTAGCTTCAAAATTCCATTAGTCTCATGTCGATACGACATCGGAGCAAGAAATTATGCAATCTGGTTTACTGGCTGCCAGAATGCCTTTTTCTGTAGAATCTATCTTGGACTCAAACAGAAACTGGTATTGATTGACCTGCTCAATAATTCTGAAATTTTTACCACATGAAGCCTTATGTCTTAGCTTTCAAATGGCTCTAGAATCAACTCATTCCGATATCGGTAGCTCGAGTTATGCTCAAAACACTACAGGCTGTCAGAAATGAGTTTTCTCTCTGTTTTGGGTCTATTCGAATACCTCTGGTGGTATTCG
This sequence comes from Ormosia emarginata, assembly GCA_029884605.1. Classification (NCBI taxonomy): domain Eukaryota; kingdom Viridiplantae; phylum Streptophyta; class Magnoliopsida; order Fabales; family Fabaceae; genus Ormosia; species Ormosia emarginata. The sequence goes on from JAQQTP010000074.1 coordinate 2,389,627, forward strand.
AATACCACCCACGAAAATTCACCTTCTGGAGCTGTATGTGATCTTTTATTCGAATACCAACCTTGGTATTCAAATACCACACTGCAGAACAACACTCCTGGAGCAGAAAACAGCCGTGTTTCCTATTCTATTAATTTCCTAAACTTGATCCAATCTTCAACTCATGGATTCTAGGTGATTTTCAATCACAACTAAAGTTCCTAACCACATAGCAACCTTCATATGCCTCATACATGAAGAAAGGAATAGAAGATGAAGAACTAGATAGCAAACACCCCTACCTCTTGGTCTTGAAGATGAAGATGAAGCCAAGATCTACTTGATTCCTCTTCCTTAGTGATTGATTCTCCTCTTGATCTTGCTCTTCCTCTCCTCCTCCTTCTTCTTCCCCTTTCTCCCTTCTCCCCTTTCTCTCTTTTCTTTCTTTCTTTCTCTGTTTTTCTTCATTCTGCCGAGAGAGAAGAGAGAAATAAAGGGTGGGACGTGGAGAGAATTAAGAGAAAAGATTAACTTAAGTTTCTACACTGAAACTTATATTTGCTAAGGACACTTGAATCATGCTAATTCAAGTTTCTCAGCTTCCAACAACTTTAGAATAAATCATAGGATTCATCTAAATTGTTGTTTCACCATTTTCATAATTTTCTATATCTGCTACTAGTTATTCGGTATTAAAATGCATAACCAGTATGCCTAAAAATACCAAACTGACTCTGATTCTCTTGAAACTTTTACCACATCTTACTTGGCTTATTTATGACCTAGAAATAAACTCTCTATGTTTATTTCTCTCAACTTAGCAACTTATGCTATTATCTGAGTCATTTTAAGCTACTTTACAACTTCTGTGTTGCAACTAAGTGCCTAAATGAACTCAGTTTGTCACAAAACTTGACTGACATGCTAAACAAGTCAAATGCTACCTTTGGTAACCATTTACCAGTCTAACATGTGCTTAGGGGTATTACATTTCTCCCCTCCTTTTTAAAATTTTGTCCCCAAAATTGCTCACCTCAAGCAAACAATTATGGCTAAACAAAACTCTACATGGAACTTCTGCTTCCATGCAGTCCTTTTTTAGTACCAGCTTCTCCCAGCCACCTTCTCTTGACGAGATCTTCTTACCTTAAAGCTCTTGATCTCTATGCTTATGGATGGTAAGCTGTACTAAAACATAATTTAGCTGTGAACTCCTTCTTATAAGGCTTTCAAAACTAGGTGTGAATCTAGTATCTCTCTCAGACACTATATTCATTGAAACTCTATGAATTCTGACTATTTCTTTCAAAAGTAGTTGAACTACTTTATCTAGAAAATAGCTAACTTTACTTGGCAAAAGATAGGTAGATTACTTAATCTCACCACTTTTACCTACAGCTCAACATATTCTATTATGTTCTTTTAACATACTATGCCACTATACATCTTCCTTAACTCTTGGCAAACCTTAGTAGCCTCTTGTTAGATGGTATACTTTCTCTAATGAGCTTCCTCCGTAATCCTTTTCTTGATTTTTGACCCTCTTGGAAAACAAAGTTGTCTCTAAACTTCGTTATTCCCTCTTAGTCATAACAAAATCCTTTAGGGTTCCTTAGAAGATCTACTCACACTTGTCCCTTAGAGCTTCATTCTCCTTCTGAGCTTCAAAGAAATCTGAGTCTTTAGGCCTCTTACTATGTCCACCTTGCTCACTGAGAGACTATCTAGAATCATAGTTACCGCTAGACTCAAATTCTTGAAAACTTTCAAGAAATTCACTCTCTCTTGGACTATCATCTAGGATAAGCACTACACTGGCATTACCCAAATGATATCTCAACTTAAGGTTATGAGCCTTGAAAAATTCTATCCATCTATTCTGCTTCATGTCCAGCTTCCTCTGATCAACAAGTGTCTTGAGCTATCATGATCGCTGAACATCTCTAACTAGACTCTTTATGAGTTATGTCTCCAAAACTATAAGGTAATCACTACTGTTGCTAATTCCAAATCATATCTAGGGCAGTTCTTCTCTTGCAGAGTTAACTGCCTTGATGCGTAGGCATTTACCTACCTCTGTTGCATCTAACACACCCTAGTCCCATCTTCGAAGTATATCTGACTACCTCAAAGTTCTCTCGGGAATTTGGAATTACCAATACTGACGTAGTAATCAACCTTCTCTTCTACTCTTGGAAAACAAACTCACTATCTAGAGTCCATTGCTGAGTACTAACTCTCTTAACTGGCCTAAACCAGGTAGCACTAACTTAGAAAATCCACTGATAGATTCTTTGTTCTTGGATACAATGGCTACTCTACCCATTGTACTTCTACTTAAACTCTACTATAATTCTCTGCAATTTCTGTCTTGAGAAATTACATAATTCTTAAACTGTACCACTTGTAATCCAAAATTGACTTTTAGCTTCCTAAACACCTCTCAGGTGATTCGAGTACTAACCATCTCTAGTAACCTCTCTGCTTCATCTCCTCAGCTTTCGGCTTCACCTACTAACCCTTACGAAGCAAGGTCACCTTCTGTTCATCAGCGCACGACATGACCTCAAGGATCTCTTCCATCACATGAAACCACCTTTCGGCTCTGACTGAACTAAACACTCCCTTGAAAACAAAGGAGTAACTTTCTTGAACTCTGAGAAATACTGATTCCTCAAAAGTTCCTTCTCGTCTCCGTAACTAACTATGCGAGTCCTCTTCTATCGCTTCTGATAGACTTCTACTAATGGCAGTCTGCTCTCTCAACACAGTAGCCATTTCTCTAAGAGCTCTGGTTTTCTCCTTCTTACCAGACTCCTAGTCTCATAGGTCTGCCTGGTAGTTGCCATAGTTTCCTATACATACAGCACAATACATACTGAGTTAGCTAGGCTCAATATCATGTAACTATGTGACAGTAGCTATTAGCACATATACCTAAGGCTAGTCATGCAATTCCATCTGCATATCTCAAACAGAGATAAAAGAATGCATAACTTTCTACTAAACTGCTACTTATGCCTAAGCATAGTCAATACATACCCCGGCTCAATAGCATGAACTGCTTTGATACCAAAATGTAACACCCTAATATAGATATCTGGATATATCATAGTTTCACAATGATATATAAAGATAACAGCACTAGAAATGTCACTTCCTCATACTTTATTATAACATATATTCATAATCACAACTGAGTAATTATAGAAAGCCTTGAGAGATTGCGGAAAAACTTAAACCTCATACATATATATATATATACAAACTTAGCCACCTGAGGGCATGTTATAATACATATAACATAAAATTTACAGAACAAATATAAACTTATTACATAAGTTCTGTCTACTTAAAGCAATAAAAACTACTCTAGTCTTCATGCTTTCTCTTCTTACCCTTAGCAGGGTCTGTACCATAGTACCTGTGCCTGATCCTACATCTGTTTCTGCATTTGGATTTACAAGGACTAGCAACTGGGGTGAGAATAAACATTCTCAGTAAAAGCAATTCCAATACCATCTAACTATAACATTGTATATAACAAATATATAACAAATGCTATAATTTCTAACTTAAGAGTTTCCTCCTCTTTTCTCATAACTGCACACTTTCTTATAGTGTAATATCAACCGATAGCCTATACACTGTTCATATATACAACGCCTATACAGCTGTACATATAAACAGTGACGGACAATGCCCATACAACTGTTCGTGAATGCAATGATAATGATATGTAATATGAATATGCCTAAAGAAATCCTAAGAGCATGTGAATGAAATGCAAATGCAGGGTTTTATTTTGAAATACATGCAAAAGTCTATTTTGAAAACAAAGAAGTTTGCTAGGAACTAGTCAATATATCATCCAGTGGTAATTAGAGGAAAAGCTTATCCTCATATTACACATATCTTGGCATGCTGAGAAATTCGGGCTTCATCCTTACTCAAAGAGCGTATTTGGATTTCCCACTTATCTCTTTTGGCCTTAGCAATATCGAGACATTAGGGATATGTCCTTCTCAAAAGTCCTTCGGACACCCATCTATCTCTTTTTTCCTCCATGAATGACATCAAAGGATACTCACCAGATCGATCCTACTTGACCAATTCATAGACTTTCATTCGTACTTATATACTTAGTTCCTTTACGATCTAAGTATATTCTCCTAGGAACTTTGACTTCTTATGTTTACCCTTTGTAATGAGGAGAATCTGTAACCTCATACTACATGTAACCTTAGCACTTGGTTAGAAATACTTGTCCCCTTAGGAACTTCTCTGATTCCTTACCTTCTGGCTAAATGACCTCACGTCATATAACGTTACATTCTCAGGTAAATATTACCAGTCCATTTCTCATACTTGTACCTAAACACCACCTCGTCACTCATATCTCTTAAGTGATTTCTAATGCAACACTATGTTGCTGAGGTGTTAGATACTCACCTATGGCAAACCACTAATCTTGGTTGCACTAAGGTTCTTTTTCCTCACATACATACTAGCTTAACTAACTACTATGTGAAAAGCTTAGTGTTATGTTTAACTCTTACATAAACACCATCTTACTCTCTTATAGACTCCACTCATCCTAGTGAAAGAGTCTATCTTAACTAATGCCTCATCTACCCTTGCTTAAGGAAATAAATGAGCATTTCTCTAAAACTTTGCATAATTCACTCAACTTTAACTAAAGAGAGTAATTCACGCATCTAACTTTCCTTTCTATCACACTTGTAGTAGTAGCTTATACTACACTTGTGTGCTAACATACGTATTCTGGTTGTATCTAGCTTTCCCTTCTATCACACTTCTGGTAGTAGCTTATACTACACTTGTGTGCTTAAGGTTCTAGATACCTCTTTAACTATTCTAAACTCATGGAATGCTTAAGAACTTAACTTCCATACTTTTGTTAGTATCTAAGGAAGTAAATTCCCTTTATCTTGTACTTCTAACTCATCTTTGTTAATACATGAGTTATTGCACATTTCTATTCTACGTTATGATTATGACATCTTCTTAGTCACAATTCATCTTATTGTGTATTTAGCAATGTACCAAGTCTCATTTAACTTGAGACTTAGTACCTAAACATTCCCTCTTTGGAACTAATACACAATCTTGTCTCCACTCAAGTGAATCTAACTCAAGAGTGGTTCTTACTTGCAACTCTTTGTCGTTCAAGGTCTTAGGTATCTTCCTAAGCTAATCCACTACTCTTGGATATTCTAAGGTTCATACCTTTCTCATTTTCAACTGGAGTGCATACTATTATGCATACAAGCATACTCATCTTCCTTGCACCATCTCATCACATCTTAAGTGATATCTAATGCAACACTATGTTGCCTAAGGTGCTACTAAAGATTCTAGTGTTCAACTTTCTCAAAAACACCTCAAATCTTGCCTAAAAGGGCTGATTTTCAAGATTGCACCAAACATGCATCATAACTTATAAAATTCTGAATTTTTATGAGCACATATCTCTTTCTCATATCTTTCCAATGCCGTAAACCTTGCTTCATTTGGCTAAGTGTAGCCAAAGTTATGCGACATTTTGCAGAGGCCAAAACAGGACATTCTTTGATTCACTTGATTTTGACCTGACTTTAAATTATAACTGGGAACAAACCACAAATGGGATAACTCTGAAATTTTACAAGAAATAAGCCTTACATCTTAGCTTCAAAATGCCATTGGTCTCATGTCGATACGACATCGGAGCAAGAAATTATGCAATCTGGTTTACTTGCTGCCAAAATGCCTTTTTCTGTAGAATCTGCCTTGGATTCAAACAGAAACTGGTATTGATTGACTTGCTCAATAATTCTAAAATTTTTAGCACATGAAGCCTTATGTCTTAGCTTTGAAATGGCTTAGAATCAACTCATTCCGATATCGGTAGCTCAAGTTATGCTCAAAACACTACAGGCTATCAGAAATGAGTTTTCTCTCTGTTTTGGGTCTATTCGAATACCTCTGGTGGTATTCGAATACTACCCATGAAAATTCACCTTCTGGAGCTGTATGTGTTGTTTTATTCAAATACCAACCTTGGTATTCGAATACCACACTGCAGAACAGCACTCCTGGAGCAGAAAACAGCCATGTTTCCTATTCCATTAATTTCCTAAACTTGATCCAATCTTCAACTCATGGATTCTAGGTGATTTTCAATCACAACTAAAGTTCCTAACCACATAGCAACCTTCATATGCCTCATACATGAAGAAAGGAATAGAAGATGAAGAACTAGATAGCAAACACCCCTACCTCTTGGTCTTGAAGATGAAGATGAAGCCAAGATCTACTTGATTCCTCTTCCTTAGTGATTGATTCTCCTCTTGATCTTGCTCTTCCTCTCCTCCTCCTTCTTCTTCCCCTTTCTCCCTTCTCCCCTTTCTCTCTTTGCTTTCTTTCTTTCTCTATTTTTCTTCATTCTACCGAGAGATAAGAGAGAAATAGAGGGTGGGACATAGAGAGAATTAAGAGAAAAGATTAGTTTAAGTTTCTACACTGAAACTTATATCTGCTAAGGACACTTGAATCATGCTAATTCAAGTTTCTCAGCTTCCAACAACTTTAGAATAAATCATAGGATTCATCTAAATTGTTGTTTCACCATTTTCATAATTTTTTATATCTGCTGTTAGTCATTCGGTATTAAAATGCACAACCAATATACCTAAAAATACCAAACTGACTCGGATTCTCTTGAAACTTTTACCATATCTTACTTGGCTTATTTGTGATGTAGAAATAAACTCTCTATGTTTATTTCTCTCAACTTAGCAACTTATGCTATTATCTGAGTCATTTTAAGCTACTTTACAACTTCTGTATTGCAACTAAGTGCCTAAATGAACTCAGTTTGTCACAAAACTTGACTGACATGCTAAACAAGTCAAATGCTACCTTTGGTAACCATTTACCAGTCTAACATGTGCTTAAGGGTATTACACATTGCCGGAGAGCTAATTGTTCAATTGCGCTATTAGTTTGTTTCCTATTTTTCACTCTGTTCTTATTTTAGTTTTTGATCCTTTTCTTCCTCCTTTCCGACTATTTTGCAGGTGTTCATGTGCAATGGTGAAGTGAATGAACAATTGAGGAATCTAAGGCACTACTTTGAGCAAGTTAGCTCACAGTTTCCTCTTCAGTTCACACCTACTAATGTCGAGGTTGCCCGCCATATAGATTTATCCACTTCTGAGACATTTACTAAAATATCTCAAGAAGTGGTGAAGGCAGAGAATACTTTAAGGACGTTGGGTGCCCCAGATTTAGACCAATAGCCTCTTTGCATAGAAATTCCAGTAACTGAAGGGGCATTTGAGGTGAAGTATGGTCTAATCCACCTTTTACCATCCTTCAATGGATTAGCCGGGGAGGATCCTAATAAGCATTTGAAGGAGATACATGTGGTTTGTTCCAGCATAAAGCCTGCAAGAGTTTTAGTAGAACAAGTCAAGCTCAGGGCTTTTCCATTCTTATTAAAAGATTCTGTAAAAGAATGACCGTATTATTTACTACCCAGATCCATTAATTCATAGCAAGACATGGCTCAAGCTTTCCTAGATAGATACTTCCCTGCCTCTAAGGCCGCTACCATTCAAAAAAACATTTGCAGCATCCAACAAAGGCATAGGGAATCACTTCATGATTACTGGGAGAGGTTCAAGAGGTTGTGTGCTAGCTGCCCCCAACATCAAATTAGTGAGCAACTGCTGATTCAGTACTTTTATGAGGGTTTGCTAGTGATGGACCGCAACATGATTGATGCTACTAGTGGAAGAGCATTGGTTGATAAGACTCCTCATAAAGCTAGAAATTTAATCACAAGAATGGCTGCGAATACTAAAAAATTCTTCACTAGGAATGACACAAGAATGTGAGCTATAAAAGAGGCGAAAATAGTTAGCTGGCAGCAGCAGATGGCCTAGTTGACCACCATGGTTCAGAAGCTAATGGATAGTGGGAAAGCGTCAGTGAATGCTTGTGGTATTTATTGCTCTCTTGGACATCCTATTAACATGTGTCCCACTCTTCAAGAGGACACAAATGAAGAAGCAAAGGCAGTGGGGGATTTTCTACACTGTCCAAGAACTACAACCCCTACTCCAATACATACAATCCAGGGTGGAAGGATCATCCTAATTTTAGCTATGCAAAGCAGCCAGCTTATGGACCTCCATGGTTTCAGCAAAGACAAGCATCTTTTCCTCAAAGGCAGTAACAAGTTCAAGCTCCTAGGCAACCCGAGCCTTCTCTGGAGGAGCTAATAAGGCAAATGACCACTAATAACATTCAGTTTCAACAAGAAACAAGGGCCACCATCAGTAACTTGCAGAATCAGGTGGGGCAGTTAGCCACCAAGATCAACAAGGTTCAGAGTCAACTTTCTGGAAAACTTTCCTCATAGTCGGAGGTGAATCCGAGGGAAAATGCTTGTGTTGTTACCTTGCGAAGTGGGAAGACATTGGACAAACCCACATTTGCACCATAAGTCATTGAAGACAAAACTCAAAAGGTTAATGAGGTAGAAGAGGAGGGGCCTAATTCTAAGGCCCCTAAGGTAAGCGTTTCTGAACCACTCCCTAAATATGTCACTAAGGCCCCTTTTCCTTGTAGGTTGGTTAAAAATAAGAAAGAAGAGGCGGATAAAGAAATCTTAGAGACTTTTAGGAAAGTGGAAGTTAATATTCCTTTGTTAGATGTCATGAAGTAAATGCCTAGATATGCTAAGTTCTTAAAAGAATTATGCACTAACAAAAAGAAGTTAAAAGGTAATGAGAGGGTCCAGGTGGGAGCAAACATTTCAACTATTTTTAACAAGAAACTCCCAACTAAGTATAAGGATCCTGACATATTCACTATACCATGCACTATCGGTAACACAAGGTTCGAGAGGGCAATGCTAGATTTAGGTGCATCCATTAATGTCATGCCATTTTCTATTTATGCATTTTACATCTAGGACTTTTAGAACTAACTGGTGTTATCATTCAATTAGTAGACTAGTCTAACATATACCCTAAGGGGGTCGTTGAAGATGTTTTGGTGTAGGTAAATGAATTGGTATTTCCGGTAGACTTCTATGTGCTGGACATGGAAGAGGACAAATCCCCCAACTCTACTCCCATTCTGTTGGGGAGACCATTCCTAAAAACTGCACAGACTAAAATTGATATGTATTCGGGGACATTGACCATAGAGTTTTATGGAGAGTTGATCAGATTCAACATCTTTGAGGCTATGAGATACCCGAGTGATGTGTCATCTGCATGTGTCATTGATTCCTGTGATGTTTTTGACTCTTTAATTTCTGCTGCTTTTGAGTCTAATCTTTTTTATGCTCTTGATACAGTTCTGACTCATAGTTTAGATTCATAAGAATCAAAGAAGGTTGATGAAGGAGAGCCATGGAGCGAAGAGGTTTATCATGTTGTAGCAGCCTTGAATGAGCTCTCTTATGCTTCAATAGGACATGAGGTATCATATGTTGAGTTGCCTATTACTACTGATATACCTAAACCTTCTGTTGTGCAGGCACCGGAATTGGAATTGAAGGAATTGTCTGCCCATCTGAATTACATTTTCTTGGGAGAGAAGGAGACACTTCCAGTGATAATTGCTAAATCCCTTACCCAAGAACACGAGGATAAATTGGTGTTTGTGTTAAAGGAACACAAAACAGCCATTGGTTGGACTATTGCGGACATAAAAGACATTAGCCCCTCCATTTGCATGTACAGAATCTTAATGGAGGAGGGGGCTAAGCCAGTGAGAGACCCCCAGAGGAGGTTGAATCCTCCGATGATGGAGTTTGTGAAGAAGGAGATACTGAAGCTCCTAAGTGTGGGGCATATCTACCCTATTTCTGATAGTAAGTGGATAAGTCCAGTCCAGGTAGTACAAATAAATTTGGAATTACCATGGTAAGAAATGTGGAGAATGAGCTTACTCCCACTAGGTTACAGACATGGTGGTGTGTTTGTATTGATTATAGAAAACTGAATGCCGCTACCAGAAAAGACCACTTCTCTTTACCTTTTATTGATCAAATGTTAGAGAGATTAACTGGTCATTCTCATTATTGTTTTCTACATGGATTTTTAGGTTATAACCAGATAGCTATTGCTCTAGAAGACCAGGATAAGACCACCTTCACTTGTCTTTTTGGCACCTTTGCTTATAGGTGAATGCCTTTTTGGACTTTGCAATGCGCCAAGGACTTTTCAAAGATGTATGGTGAGTATATTTTCTGATTATATAGAGAACATCATTGAGGTCTTCATGGATGACTTTAGTGTATTTGGGAATAGCTTTGAGACATGTCTAGAACATTTGACATTGGTTTTAAAAAGATGCATTGACAATAACCTTGTTTTAAATTAGGAAAAATGTCATTTCATAGTAGAAGAAGGTGTTGTGTTAGGTTATGTAGTCTCTGATAGGGGCATTGAAGTCGATAGAGCTAAGGTAGAACTTGTGCGTTCATTACCCCTGCCCACTAGTGTGCGAAAAATTCGTTCTTTTCTTGGCCATACAGGTTTCTATCGGCGATTCATCAAGGACTTCTCCAAGATATCGTTACCCCTCTGCACACTCCTCTAAAATGATGTGCCATTTCATTTCGATGGGAAGTGTATGAAGGCTTTCACCTGACTTAAGGAGTTGATGATTGAGGCGCATATCATTAGGCCACCAAATTGGGAGCTTCCATTTGAGTTAATGTGTGATGCCAGTGACTTTGCGGTAGGGGCTGTCTTAGGACAGCGAGTTGATAGGGTTTCTTATGCTATTTACTATGCATCAAGGACCCTAAATAATGCTCAACTGAATTATTCCACAACAAAAAAAGAGCTTCTTGCTGTAGTTTTTGCTTTAGAGAAATTCATATCATATTTATTTGGTTCTAAAGTAATTGTTTTTTCTGATAATGCAGCATTGAAGTACCTACTTGCAAAGAAGGAGGCGAAGTCCAAACTACTCTGATGGATTTTGTTGCTCCAAGAGTTTAATTTGGAGATTATAGATAAAAATGGGAGCGAAAACCTAGTGGCAGACCATTTGAGCAGGTTGGTGACTGAGGAGGATGACATACCTATCCAAGAGATCTTTCTGGATGAACATTTAATGGCCATTACAACCATCATCCCTTAGTATGCTGACATTGCCAATTACTTGGCCACCAAGGATTTTCCAGAGGGTTTGACAAAGGCACAACGGGATAAATTGAAAAGTGACTGCAAATACTATATCTGGGATGATCTTTATCTCTAGAAGTATTACACAGACTAAGTGATTAAGAGGTGCATTCCAGACTCAGAGACTTACTCCATCCTTTCATTTTGCCACACCTATGCATGTGGAGGGCATTTTGTCATGAAGAGGACAACTAACAAGGTGTTTGACAGTGGTTTCTATTGGCCAACAATCTTCAAGGATGCTTACGATTTTTGTAAGTCTTGTGATCGCTGTCAAAGGATTGGTAGTATCGGTCCTAGGAATCAAATGCCTTAAACTCCGATGATTTTTGTGGAAGTTTTTAATGTTTGGGGCATTGACTTCATGGGACCCTTTCCCCCTTCATTGTCTTAGTTATGGATTATGTGTCGAAATGGGTGGAGGCAAAGGCCACTAGGTCTAATCACTCTAAAACTGTTGTGGATTTTGTGAAGTCCCATATTTTTTCCAGGTTCGACACTCCAAAGGCCACCATTAATGACCAAAGGACACACTTTTGCAACAGGATGTTTCAGTCCCTCTTGAAGAAGCATGGTGTGGTCCACCAAACTTCTACTCCCTATCATCCATAGATAAATAGGCAAACTGAAGTGTCCTATAAAGAGATCAAATCTATTCTTGAGAAAACAGTGAATCCAATGTGCAAGGATTGGAGTATCAGGCTTGATGATGCACTATGGGCTTATAGAACAGCATACAAGACCCCAATTAACATGTCGCCATTCTGATTAGTGTATGGGAAACCTTGTCACTTGCCAATGATGTTAGAGCATTGATCTTACTAGGCTATTAAGCAAGCTAACCTGGACTTGGTTAGTGCTGGAAAGCAAAAGAAGCTCTAATTACAAGAGTTGGAAGAATTGAGGAATGAAGCCTTTGAGAGTTCTCTCATTTACAAAGCCAAAACCAAGGCATTCCATGATCAAATGATATCAAGGAAGATCGAAGGACAATGCGTGTTACTATTCTAATCTAGACTTAAATTGTTTCCAGGTAAGTCGCGTTCTAAATGGATTGGACCATTTGTTGTAACTCTTGTTTTTCCCTCTGGTGCAGTGGAAATCAAGAATAAGGCATCTGGAAAGACCTTCAAAGTCAATGGACACCGACTCAAGCCCTACCATGAGCTTCTGGGCAATGAAGAAGTGGAAGAGATGACCCTTCTCCATCCACATTATGCAGAACACTGAGAAGTGTCACAATGTCGGGCTGAGGACATTAAACCAAGCACTTATTGGGAGGCAACCCAATTAGATTTGCTTTTTTTCTCCTTTCCATTTTATCTTGATTTAGTTTTAGCTTTGTAGTTCATTATATCTTGGTGTGTTCCTTATATGCTGATACATGAATCCTTGTAACTATTGTGTTTGAACCTTGATTGCATAAGCTAACTAGTTGTTATGGATGTGGAGTCTGTATCAAAGTTTGAATGGATGATTACTTTACAATTTGGTGATCTTATAGAGTTTTGGTGTGATTTTTCTGACTGCCAAATCAATGGAAGATATGGGGTAGGGGTTGTGTTCAAGACATACCCTATTTTCATAGTTTGCTTAAACCTCAATTGTTACTAAAGACAACACGGGGTGGGCCGTGTCAAATGACATGGCCAACGTCTTTGTATCAGAAGACCATTCTGCAGATCCAGTGGCTCACAGAGCTAAACATAGGGTTGGTTGTGTCCTTTGACATAGCCCTTGTCCTCAAATGGGCAGCCATTGTTCCTTCTAGAGGCAAACACGGGATAGGACGTGTCATGTGACACAACCCATGTTGGCGTGAATTAGAAGGCCATGTGTCTCACAGAGAAGTACACGGGGTGGGCCGTGTCATTTGACAGGCCCGTGTTTTCGTGGGGAAAAAGCCATTTCTTTTCCAGAGGTGTACACGGGTTGGGCTATGTCATATGACACGGCTAGTGTTTTCATGACAGACCACCCAAAGCCCCAATTTAGGGCTCCTTTCTTCATATTCTTCCCCAAAACCCTCTCTCCCCTGCGCAGCCACCTTCTCCTCCCGCTTCTCCTCCACCAAAGTCTTCCTTTTCCTCTAATAAAATCCACCATTTCCATCCATATCCAACCTCATTCAGGTCATATTCCTCCACTTTCTTCTTTTTTCGCTCCATTATCCTTCAAATCTCACCATTCGGTCCACCAAACTTCTCACCTCCCTCCATACGAGACCACCATCTTCTCCACTACCATCATTTTTCTTCATTATTCTTGCTCCTAACCACCACCCACACCACCACTCCCTCTTTCTTCCTTCTATTTTCACCATGTTCTCCTTGTGCAAGCCCTAATTCCCCAATCTCTTCCATACCCCTTTCACCATTATTCCTCTTTCCACCGTACCCTTCGTATATTTCCCCTTCTCTCTCTTTCATTCCTTCCAACCTCTACCACTCTAACACTGCACAATACCTCCACAGAAATGAACCAAGATGCAGGCCAGGAAGAAGGTTCCCCCTCCCCCTCCACTATGTGCTCCCTCTCCACCTCAGGTACCTGTTAACCCTATCGATAGGAAGGAAATTGTTGCCACTAGGTTCCTAGATGAGGACACTTTACGAGCTATAGGGTTATATGATGAGGTTTTTACATTGTTAGGTAGGATTCGTTTGGTAGACTTTGCTAAATTGAACAGACCCACATATGCTGAGCTGACTAAAGAGTTCATCTCTACCTTTGAGTATAAGTTGTATCCTCTGAGTAACCAAACTGAGTGGCTTGGTGAGATCAAATTTAAGTTATTGGGCAATCCTCACACCCTAGACATTCACCAGTTTAGTGCTATATTTGGATTTCCTATGGGGCACAATTGCATGCCTCGTGATTTTAATCATGAGCGTGTTTGGTCTCGTTTAACTATTGTTGGGTTTGGTAGCTATGATCCCAAAATCTCTAAAGCCTCTAGACTTTGTTCACGTGCCCATAGGTACATTCAAAAATGGTTAGCCAACACCATTTGTGGTAAGGGGGAGAGCCAAGGGACCATGAGTCAACCTGAGTTATTTTTCTTACACTACATACTTAATGGGGAGCTAGTAAATGGGGGGTATTGGCTATGTCACCAATTTCAGCATCTCGTGGCCACTCGAGCTAGCCGTATTATGCTTGGGGGTTATGTTTCTATCATTGTCGCTCGTTATGATTATTTAGATTTACTAGATGAGGCCCCTATCCGAGGTTCCACTGCTATTGATGGCCCCATTTTGGTGGCTATGAAGATGTGCGCCCATCAAAATGGTGCACTACACTTACTTGGAGCTGATGGCGAGGTCTTACCTGGGTAAGCTCCGATGCCTAAGCCCCAAGAGGATGATGTAGTGCAACACCCCCGAAGTATGTTGCTCCCTTTACTGATGATGCAGGCCCCTCCACTCAGCCTCGAGTTATTTCCTATGATGATCTTCTGGCCTATCTTGATCGCTTGGAGATGGATTAGACTGCTCGCTTTCAGAGTTTCGATGACTGCTTACAGAGCCTCCAGGCGCTAGGAGACTCTTCTGCTCAGAGATTGGATAGCATTGATGGCAAACTGGATGCCTTGCTTCAGAGATTATCTTATCCCCCCATCTTAATGTATTTCTATTGTTATTTTGCTTTTCATTGGATAATTTGAATCTGGATTGGACTTAATTGTTGATTATTACTTAATGATGATGATGATTTGCATTTTGTTAATGTCATTGCTTTTGCCCCATTAGTCTCATTGTGTTGATTTCAATCTATTTTGCCATTGTCAAGCCTATGATAGGGCATGTCTTCATGAGTTAGTTGAGAGTAAATACAAGCCTAAAACACTTGAGTGAAAGAGAGTATATCGGGAGGTTTTATCATGCTGATTTAACCTTGAGATTTGATTCATTTTGCTTGCTGGTTTAGATTGCTAGGAAAAGAAATTCCTGATTGCTTAGATTCCTTGAAAGGATTAATATGTGTAGGTCTTTGCTCATTGCTTAACACTTTCATTACCTATTGGAAAACATATGCTTGATTCTATGTTTTTGCTCAGGAGTGCAAAAGGCTAAGTGTGGGAGTATTTGATCTATTGATAGTTTCAGTATTTTGAATGTCTTATATTTGATCTAATTAGACTCCATATGTGCTCAATTGATAACATTTAACTAAGTTTCTGATATTTAGCTTAATTGGAACCTTATTGTGAAACTTTGATTAAATGTGTTCATAAACACTCATAATTGAATTGTGTTTTTTAGGAAACCCTTGAGTGTTGGAGTCCATTAGCCTCAAACTAGGCTTGCTATCCATTTGAAAGAAAAGCCAAGGAAAAAAGACTGTTTATTGAGAATCCAAGTTAAAGTTAAAGAAAGTAAGCAACACAGCCCGTGTCATCAGACACGAGGTACCCCGTGTACTCCTCTGGTACCACAAGAAGGTGCCCAGCCGTGAGTTTGCCCAACACGGCCCATGTCAGATGACACAGGGTATACCGTGTACGTTGCTGTCATGACAAGGGAATCCAGTTTTGAGCCTTGACTAACAACACGGCTCGTGTCATCTGACATAGGGTTGGCCGTGTATCTCTCCAATATCTTAAGATGGGTTCAGTGCTAAGCCAATTCGACAACACGGCCCATGTCATATGATATGGGGTGTGTCGTGTAGTTCTCTAAGTTCTAAAGTACATGAGTTCGTGAGGGCAGAGTCAGACACGAGGTAGGCCTTGTCATTACGAATCATAAACTGAATTTCGAATTTTGATGCAGAATTAGGGATCCAAAGTTATAAATAGGATTGGCTAGGACTCATAACACAGTTCTGAACTGGAAGCCGTCATAGAACAGAAGAGGATTCAAAGAACAAAAAAGAGGGAGATTTGATTGAAGATTGGAGACTCGGGTTCGAGCAATCGGAGATCGATCAACTTTACTCACTGAAAACTAGTTTGATCTTCAATTTTCTTTCGTTCTTTCATTCTTGACTATGTTTCTATTTAGTTTTGATTTTGATTTTGAATTCACCATGTGTGGCTAAACTCCTTATTTGGTTAAGGGAGGATGAAACTCTAGTTTTGGTTATGTGAATTCTGCATATTCCTTTATTTCAATACGATTGTGTTTTTATTCATATGTTTATGATCTCAATTCAATATAAAGGTTGTTATATTCTTGCTAATTTCAAAAGTGGTAAAACTAGGATTGCTATGTACAGTTGCAGTGGTAGAACTAGTGGAACATATGATCTAAGCAATTTAATCTCGGTGTGTGATTGAATCTTAGCGTGAATGGTTTTCTATTTCTTAATGCAATCATTGGATAGATATAAGAGCGGTTGCTTTATAGCTAACTAGTGATTAGGGTTAGTTTGAGCAGTTGCTAAATTAACCATTACCTAAGGAAAATAGAAATTAATCTCACAATTGCGTAAAAACACAATTGACTATATTGGGGTAAAGGATATGTGGATTTGCATGATCATATAAACCTAGTAGTGGATTATATCTTTTAACCAATATCCTCAAATTAGAAATTCAAATCGTGTTTATTTTGCTATTGTTTCATCTTTGGTTTCTATTTTAGTTTAAATTAACAAAACCCCACTTTTTACTATTTATTGTCATTTAGAGTTTAAATTAGGATTCAGTTAATAGTGTTAATTGAGTCAGTTCTTTGTGGATCGATCCTTACTAACTATAACTGGTTGCAAGGTTTTTATAATTTTTGTGGAACTTAGCAACTGATTTTATTCTAAATTTTAATCATAATCCACACCACACTAAATTTTGGCACCGTTGCTGTGGAGCTAATTATTCAATTGCGCTATTAGTTTGTTTCCTATTTTTTACTCTGTTCTTATTTCAGTTTTTGATCCTTTTCTTCCTCCGTTCTGACTGTTTTGCAGGTGTTCATGTCCTGTAATGAAGTGAACGAGTAATTGAGGAATCTAAGGCACTACTTTGAATAACTCAGCTCACAATTTCCTCTTCAGTTCACACCTGCTGACATCGAGATTGCCCGCCATATGGATTTATCCACTTCTGAGACATTTTCTGAAACATCTCAAGAAATGGTGATGGCAGAGAATACTTTAAGGGCGTTGGGTGCTCCTTAGACCAATAGCCTCTTTGCATAGAAATTCTAGTAACTAAAGGGGCTTTTGAGCTGAAGTTTGGTCTAATCCACCTTTTACCATCCTTCAATAGATTAGCTGGGGAGAATCCTAATAAGCATTTAAAGGAGATACATATAGTTTGTTCCAGCATAAAAGCCTGCAGGAGTTTCAGTAGAACATCAAGCTCAGAGCTTTTCCATTCTCATTAAAAGATTCTGCAAAGGAATGGTTGTACTATTTGTCACCTGGATCCATTAATTCATGGCAAGACATGGCTCGAGCTTTCCTGGATAGATACTTCCCTGCCTCTAAGGCTGCCACCATTCGAAAAGAAATTTGCAGCATCCAACAAAGGCACGGGGAATCACTTCATGATTACTGGGAGAGGTTCAAGAGGTTGTGTCCTAGCTACCCCCAACATTAAATTAGTGAGCAACTACTGGTTCAGTACTTTTATGAGGGTTTATACTGTAAAGATGGTGAGACATCCCTCAAACATCTGTAAGGGTGAGGTATCCCTTTTGAATTGTGGCTCAAGCACAAGGGTGAGGTATCACAAGGTGTGTTGAGTGCTCTAATTTGTAAAGGTTTTCAAGCACCTGTTGAAGCTTGAAGATATAGTAGAAATCTCAGGTGATTACTTGAGGATTGGACGTAAGGCACAAGTGGATTAGTGGCTGAAGCAGGATAAATTTTTGTGTTTGTTTTCCTAAACTCAACTCCGTTACTTTTATGCACTGTTTTATAGACTTGCTTGAATACTATCTTTCTTAGTTTATTTATTTTTGAGTGAAAGCATTCCATCTTCTCTATCCATTCATTTATAACAAACAATAGCTTCAACGAAAATTGATAATCAATTGTTTTACAAAAGATTTGCGAAAGATTTTCATAAACTCAATTCACCCTCCTCTTGAGTATTAAAGCCACTTGGTAAAAATTAGTACTGAGCTTCTATAACTCTATTAAAACTATTAGGTTAAGGGGAATGTTATAGTGTTGGTACACTCATTGTTGTGAGATGGAATAGTCCACTCATTACCAGGTAGGTTAAGGAAGTAAAAGATTCCCTCTCTACCCAAAAGAATACAAGGGAACCGGCTTCTTGGCAAAGAGCAAGTATTGTATAAATAAGTTTGTCCCAATAGTTTAATATATTAAGTTTTGATGACAACAAATACAAGACAAAAAGAATTATGTTTATAGATGTGCCTAATAGATTATATTGAATCATGCATGATCATATACTCCACCTTGTTATATTTCATATAAGAATCATGCATATTCTTTATAGCATCTTTTATAGGATATATCCAATAATATTTTATATGAGTGGTATTAAAGTATATTGGATTTGGCTCTATTTTATATGTTTGTTTAAGTGAACAATACTTTGTAGGATAGTCCAAGTACCAAGAGTGAACATTGCAACATGAAAGCAAAAGATCACAATTATGCTCAACTCAAGAAGAATGAGAATGATAAGATGTTCCAAGCATTTTCAAAATTTGTAGAGAAGAAATTTTTGGAAGCTTGGATTACATCAAGAAGCTTAAGTGTAACACCTTAATACAAATATCTCGATATAACTACTTATATAAACTACTTATATACAGATATATAAAGCATTAAACGTGTCACTTCTACTTACTATGTTCTTAATTCCATATAACTAAGTCATTTCTTATGGAGAGCCATGATAAAAGTAGGTCATAAATATATACATCAAAAGCCTCGAAAGGCATAACGTTATATATACAACACACATACAACTCAAAGTAAAATATATACAAGAGTTGTACATAAAATAAAAACTAATAACTATCTAATCTTGTTGCTTTATCTTCATCAGCTTAATCCCCTTTGGAAGGGTCTTGACCTGCTTTTACCATGGAAACATGAAAAAGGGTGAGAACATAAAATATCTCAGTAAATAAACATCTATTTCATGGCACTTAACAATATAACTCACTTATAAGCATAATTAATAATCACATTATATTGTCTCCCATACAAATGTATAATGTATAGAAATTTAATATACTTCGACATTACACAATCGCCTATACAACTGTATAATATCAACTAAACTTGGCAAATTGCTTGTCTCGCTTCAATGCCTAACTTAGGACTTAACTCATCCTAAGGCTCGTGATAGCAAGTTTAACTGACTTTACTACAACTACATAAGGTTGATCACATTCCTCATGTACTTGACAAACATTTTAGTTCACTGGATTGCCCTAGGTGAAGTGTTGTACTGATACTTACCTTTCTCAATTATCTTCTAAGCAAAGCGTTTAACTCACTAAGTTGCAAAGTTAAGAAGTTAAGCTCACTTCCTTAATTATGATAATTGTGCTATGGTTCAAATTCAAACATGAAATAGAACCAACTTTAGCTAATACTTTAATTCAACCATCTTAATGATACAATAAGGTGGTTCCATATAGGATTTGCACATTCAACTCATATTGAATTAAAAGAGATTAAATCATGCATCTCTGATAAAATACACTTTCTTATCAACTCATATCTAGATTACCTTATAACCACAACTCTGATGATTTTTTAAATCACACAAGGATATGTAAGGTTTAATATAACTATTTCAACTAACCAATACAATTAAACCACTTAACTCATACACTAGAGGATTATTTTCTTTGTGACATATCTCAAAAAGTGTCTCAAAACAATTAGGAAAACATATAAGAATGAATT
The DNA here is from genome assembly GCA_029884605.1 of Ormosia emarginata. NCBI lineage: Eukaryota > Viridiplantae > Streptophyta > Magnoliopsida > Fabales > Fabaceae > Ormosia > Ormosia emarginata. The sequence goes on from JAQQTP010000074.1 coordinate 2,409,669, forward strand.
CAAGTGGTAAGAAACTTCAACACTACAAGAAAAACCATGTTGAGAAATCCTGGAACTCACGCCTAGGCGTGGACCTCTCTGTCTCGCCTGGCTGAGAAAATAGGACAACCCATGCCTAGGTGTGGTTTAGTTATGCCTAGGCATGACTTTACGATTGCAGAATTCTGTAGAACAATTTACTGGTCCATTACCCAAATTTATCATTCCAATCACTCAAATTCTAATTTTAAGCTATCATAAATCTCAAATATGTTCCAATAACATGTTGTGATACTTTTACTACCTTAAATTCACTTACTCATATATTAATGAAAACTCCACCACCTAAAACCTAAACTCCTCATTTTTGTCTCCCATGAAGATTATTGGTTCTTAAACATTAATAACTCATAATCCTTCATCTATTAATGTACAAACACTTTACCCTAACATTTGGAAATAAAGACCAAACTCAAAACCTAGATTTGCTGATCAAATCCATCTCTTATAATTTTATAACCTAACTTCAACCATAAAGAAAATAGAAGAAGAAGGATGAAGATTTGGGTTAGAATCTCCTACCTCAAGTGTTTAAAGATGGTGAATGATCAAGCTTGCCTTTACCCTTAGTTCTCTTGTTCCTTTCTTCTTCCTCCTTGTCTTTGTCTTCTTTTCCTATCTTATTTTCCTTGGTTGCTGCTGTTGTTTTCGTTTGAGAAGATAAGTGAGAATGAGATAACAAATGAAATATCATGCTATAGACTAATCTGGAGGCTTAGTAACTGTGTATGACTTATAACCTTAAGATACTTCTCTAATATCTCTTGGTCTGCTAAAAACACTTAAATTTAGCTAAATCAAGTTTTCTAGCTTCCAACAACTTTGAAATAAATACTAGGATTCATCAAAATTAATGTTTCACTATTATCTTATTTTTCCATATCTACTTGGGGTTAATCAGGCATTAAAAGCATAACCAGTATGCTTAAAAATACCAAACTGGCTCCAATTATTCTCAAATTTTTACTACACCTTCTTTTGCTTATTTGTGACTTAGAAATAAACTCTCTAGGTTTATTTCCCCCAAAATAGTAATTTATGCTATTATATGAGTCATTTTAAGCTATTTATTAACTTCTGGGTTGCAACTAAGTGCCTAAACTAACTCAGTTTGTCACAAAAATAGACACACATGTAAAACAAGTATTATGCTACCTTTTGTAACCATAAACTAGTTTAACATGCTAAAAAGAGACTATTACATTAAGGACTAGAATTGATATATTTTTCTTTTAGGTTTCTCCTATGTAAAAGTAGAGATTTTTCAAGAAAAGAGCTCAAATATATTTTTAAATCTTTACAAATGGTTCTTACATGCTAAAATGCCCAAAAAATATGTTTTGAAAAGCTAGTCATGGTGGTTGTTCAAAATTATGAAAAATAGTCAAGTTTGAGTTTTGAAAAGCTGATATTTGGTTACTATTTTGATCATAAATTTCAAAATACTTTGCGTTTTATTCTGAAACTTTTTTCATTTGAAAATAAACGCAAATATCTTTCCAATGAGAGGTCATTTGCTTTAAATGAATGAGAAATGAAGAAGTTATGACCATTTAAGGTCATATTTCAAAACTAGAGTGGCTTATTCGAATAAGGGATTTGTTATTCGAATAAAATACACCCAAAAATGTTCTCAACAGTTATAAGCGGCTAGTTTTCATAAGAAATCATTTTTAAACACTACCAACAACTATTTTATCACTTAGACTCTGTAAATAAGCGTAGATTGAAGCTTTTACAACTGAAGAACACTTGATTTGATCCTTAAATAATCAAAATCATATTTTGAGTTATTTATTACAAAATCTTTCTATTCTTTTGTTCTTCAAGTTGTATATCTACTCGTGTAAGAGTTTTTAATCTTTCTCTTTATCTTAAAATCATTGTAAGAGGGTAAGGTATCCTTCAAGAGAGAAAACGGTGATGCATCCCTTGTAGTCAGACCCAAACACAAAGGGTGAGATATCCCAAAAGTGTTGTGAGTGCTCTTGAATGTAAAGGTTTTTCAAGCACATGTGAAGCTTGAAGAGTTGCAGGCTCTAGCACAAGGGTGAGATATCCCAAGGTGTGAGGAGTGCTCTTGCTTGTTCAAAAGTTTTCCTAGCACCCGTGAAGTCTAAGAAATAGTGAAGAAAGTCTCAAGTTAAGCTTAGGGACTGGATGTAGGCCACAAGTGGTTGGTAGCTAAACTAGGATAAATTCTTGAGTTTAATTTTATCTTCTCTACACTCTTTAATTTCAATATTTGATGCAACATATTTATTTATTGTATATCTTATCATCTTGATGTTTTGATTTTAAGAACTTGATATCTAGCTTATTTGTTTGATTTATCCTATAATTCAAGTTGTACTTGAGTAATCTATAATAGTTGTATCTTTGTTAGACTTATTCCGTTGCATGTGTTGATTTAGTATATCAAAATGTAAAATTTCTCAAAGTTGTTTTAAAAATTTGTGATCACTTAATTTACTTCCCTCTTGGGTGATGGTTGCTGTAACACCCTAATACAATTATCGTAAAATAAATTGAATATTTCAAGATAAATAGCATTAAATGTGTCACTTCAAAAAAATGCATAAAAATAAAACCAATAATAACCTTTATAGACATTATAGAAAACCTCGAATGATAAAAAAATCATATATACATATATCATTGGCTATCAAGCCATACTGTATACATAAACTTCTACAAGCTATTCAGTAAGATACACATATACAAGCTAAATTCAAAAAGAAATAAAGCAGATAAACTAAGCCTTCTGCTTCTACTTTTCCTTGCCCTTGACTATTTAAGGGTCTTTACCTATATTTACATGGAACACACAAGGGTGATAAATCATAATTCCTCAGTATTCGCATATCAAGACTAGTAGTTAAATCATTTACAACAAATAAATTAACTGAACACATAAATACACTCTATGTACTAAAATAACTAAAAACCAATAACATCAAAGAATCGCCCATACAATCCTAAGATACTATCGAACAAGCTACCAAACAATCAATCGGTCAAGCAATGACAACTGCTCATACAATTGTCAAACTATGCAATGCTTTATGTATGATGTATGGTTATGCTCAAACAGAGTCCTAATATAATGATTGTGCAATGCTAATGCAAGTTTAAGTTTTTAAAACACATATCATTTACTTAATTCCCAAGAACCTTCATTCATTATATTTGTCTCAGTAGGTTAGACAAAAGAGCTATCACACTACCTAGTAATAAGTGGATTTCTTCCTCTCACAATAGGAAGAGTACTACTACCACCCCCATACCGATAACCTTGACCATACAAGCATAAATGCAAGGAGAATTTAGATCCACACCTTGTTCTCAGGCCATATGGTTGTGTACACTATCTAAGGTTATAATAAATAGGAAACTAGCATATACCAAGTTTGAAAACCAAATATTCCAAGCCATATTTTAAACACTAGTACATAGGAATCTTAGCCTCACTTATCCAACAAAGTAGCAAGAACCATATAACTAGTATTCTCATATCTAAAACCTCACATTATCACTTCACAAATGATTTCAAGACAACCTCATGTTGTGTAAGGTTTTAGACACAATTTCTAAGACATTTTAACTCAAAGATTTGCCTAAGGTTTCACAACTTTTAGATATATGTCATATGATTATTCTCTCCAAGAATTGTCCATATTTGTGTCTCAACACTTTTAGGAAAGCATATAAGAATGATCGAAAAACTTAGGAACTTCCAAGGATATCAAAACACATTTGTGAAGATTCTGCAACTCATGCCGCGACACAAAACTAGGCACGCCACGACACCCTACTCTCGGGTGCAACTACTAGATAGAAAACTACCCCATACTGCGGTATACTATTCACCATGCAGCGGTATGCTCATGCCTCGGGCCACGCCTCGGTCCCAAACAAGTTGATTTCTTGGTTATTTTAAGTCCCAAACAAGTTCACTACCATGATGGAAACCTAAAACACCAATTGATTTTATCCAAAGTGGATCAAAACACCAAATCACTCATCCAAACTCCTAAATCAACACTTAGAGCATTTTAGGTCCAAATGAAGAATTTTTAGTTTCTAATCCAAACTCTTAGCATGAACAAGTCATAAACACTCTTTAAAACTTATTCAAGCAAGAAAATCACTTCAAACATCACAAGAACTCAATTTGGCTTATTAAATCTCAAATTAGCCTAATATAAGAAATGAGTAGGAATGAGAGTTTGAGTTCAAAAACCCCTACCTTTAAGCTCCACAACTTGTTGAAATGATGGAGATGATGAAGGAAATGATCATAAGTCTTCAAACTTTCCTTTCCCCTTGGTTTTCCTCTTCATCCTTTCTTCTTCTCTTCCTTGTTTTTCCTTCTCTGCTGCCTCTGTTTTCAGCCATGAGAAATGAGTAAAACAAGTGAGAAAAGCTTAGAAATATCACACAATTGTCAACAAAAAATGGCCTGCCATCCATGGATGACTTATGACCATTAATCAAAACATTGGTACTTCTCGATATGTTAAAAACACTCAACTTTAGCTAAATCAAATTTTTCAAGTTCCAACAACTTTAAAATAAATCATAGGATTTATAAAAAATATTGTTGCACCAAAACCATCATTTTTCATATCTGTGACTAGTCATTTCGGCTTTAAATAAATAACCAGTATGCCTAAAAATACCAAACTGACTTCGAAAATTCTCAAACTTTAACCTTATCACAGAATACATATTTGTGACTTAGAAATAAATTATCTACATCTATTTCCATTAGCTAAATAATTTATGCTAAAATGTGGGTCATTTTAAGCTACTTTTCACCTTTCGGGCTATAACAAAGTACCTAAACTAACTTAGATTGTCACAAAATCAAAGAGGTATGTTAAGCAAGTATTAAGCTACCTCTGTAACTAACTACAAGTCTAACATGTTGAAGAGGATGTTACAGTTGTCATAACTAACAAGTGGTATCAGAGCTTCGTGCTCTGTTGAAAGCTTAACCGCTTAGAGTTAAAGATCTTTGTTTGTTGGCAACCATTGAAAGCTTTTCAAAATGGAAGGTTTTGAAATTGATAAACCACCATTCTTTGATTGTGCACATTTTGTTTAATGGAAAGTTAGAATGGAATTTTATATGCAATCTATTGATCTTGATTTGTGGGATGTTGTGCTTAATGAATTTACTTGAAAATCAAAACAAACTTGGAATGCTTATGACAAGAAATGTTTTTCCTTGAACATTAGAGTAATGCAAATCTTGAAAAGTAGTTTGAATGTTGATGCTTATGCTAGAATTAAGAATTGCTCTAATGCTAAAGAAATTTTGGGCATCTTTGATGCTCTTTATATTACTAACAATGATTTTGTGTACAAAGTATATAGAAAGCAAGAAGAGCAAAAGCCTTTGAAGGAAGCTTGCCTTGAAAAATGTCCTCAAGAAAATGTTTAAAGTAAGAAAATGAGTTCAATGCCTCTTGGTGATGAAGGTGCTCAATTTGAAGAAGAGGCAATGCAAAACAAAATTGAGAAGGAAGATGTTCTTAAATCCTTGATGGACAACAATGAAGAAGATGATGATTCCCTTAAAGAGCCAAGTATGCTAGAAATTTAGACTACTTCCTATATGGCTAAAAAAGACTTTAAGGTAAATAATCATAAACTAGATTATAGTCCTTCCTATGATGAGCTACAATGTGCATGTGATGAATTGTATGATGACTTGTTATTTTTAGAAAAGAAAAACTTATCTTGTTTGGAAAACATTTCCTCCCTTGATGAGGAAATGTCTTTGAAATGTGAAACATCAACTTCTCGTGAAAAGTGCATTGATTTAGAAATCAAGTTAGGGATTTATTTTTCAAATTTGACAAAGCTAATGATTTTAATTGCTTACATTCCATGCTTGTTAATAAAAATAAAATTAATGTTATTCCATATGAAAATTCAAGCAAGGCTTATGGAAAAAATAATTTAGAATGTAATAACAACAAAATGCTTAAGTTTTCTAAAGATGATCTTCAAAGGACCAAGCCATCATTGAATTTAATTGTTTGCAATTTTTGTGGTCATTTAGGACATATTTATCATTTGTGCAATTATAGAAGAAATCCTTATATGAGAAATAACATGGTCGAGGTTCCTAAAAGTCTTAAAAACTCTAGTACTAACATTCAAGGACCCAAGATGAAGTGGGTACCAAAAAGTCCTCCTAGTGTTTCAATTATGTAGAAAATTTCTCAAAAAGATGGACAAATTGGTCAGGTGAAGAAAGAATCATCAAGGGGAATATTTCCAGTGCCCAATGGTAGAAGTTTTGATCCAAGAAGGAAGATGACTTCAACCAAAGCTTTTAAGTACAAAATGTAAAACTTTTAAAGTTCAAGACTCCAAAAGAGAAACAATAGGTAAGAAAAAGTATTTCCTTGATTACCAAGGCTAAGATATCAAATGCTTTTACCTCTTATGCATATTGACTTGTATAGTCAATGAATTTGAGATATATTCCTTGTAGGCCTTAAGTGATTGATAGAATCATATGCACTTGGTAAAATTTGAATATTATGTTTAGCATATGATTATGTTCATTCTTATTGTACCATAGCTCATTAATTTGTTATATATCTTGGTACATAAGGTTCTACAATACCTAGGTATGCTTACTATGTTTTGAATTGTCTATATATAATGAAAGTAAGCATGCTATTGACTATGTCCTTAATGGTAATTCATTATTTAATTTATTGTGCTTAATTTACATACTATGAAAAAATTGATCTTTATAAGAGCATAATGAATTAATAATCAATGACTAACACCTATGGATCCAAGATTGGTGGATACCAAAGAAAGCACTTTGAATTGTATTGTAGGGTGACTATTAGTTCAAGCATGCATTGAAGTGAAATACAACTATGCTACTTGAGGTTGGGAAAACTTGAAATGGTCCAAGTTCTCTAAGAGTGATAAAAATCTAAAAAGAATGGCATGCAGAACCTTAACATTCTCAAGGAGCCTTGAGCCATGGAAGTTGGAGTCACCTACAAAAACTCAAAGAGTACACTTTTGATGACATCAATCTCTTATCCTTATTTATGCTTTAAATTGAATATTATGTGATATTTGGAGAAGTAGGGAGTTGTTTTTATGCCTTAACATGCCTTAAGTTGTGCTTTTCTAGCATTGTGTCTGTTGGGAATTACAGATATATCACGCAGCAAAAAAAACAAAAAACTCCCACTAAGGATCCATATGAAAAAGACCATAATCCGTGATTTTTGAGTTTACCTCTTGAAGCAAGATGAAAATCAAACGATGTGAATCACCAACATTGTAACAGCGACGATGTCTCTACGGTATCAACATGAACAAACTCACGAATGTAACACCCTCCCTAGGGCATTACATTTACGACTTCACACTTACCAAACTAGAACCAAGTTGTAAAAGATTTAATATAATAACGAACTTTTTAATGAAAATTTTCTTTTGTGAATAATATAATTAACAGAATAATAAAAAGACAAGTTATAATAACTGAATAATATACATCAATATACATAAGACTTGTTCTTAAAATACATCTATATAAACTTTTTAACAAAACATAAATTGTTTCAACATAAAAGACCTAATGAGAAGAGTCCTCAGATGGATCTTCCTCTATCTCCTCAGACGATAAAAACCTCGGGTGGTACACGGTCCTACGAATAGGTGTCCGAGCCTATGACACCACAGAGTCCTCTCTAGGGGTATAGTAACGATCACCCCACAGATCTCTAATAAGCACAAACAACTCTAAATGTACAGAAACATCAAAAGATAGAATGGAACCCTATGGTGGGTCCTGTAACACCCCTTTGGAGGATGTCACACATAAAAGAAAATAAAAGAAATAAAAATAAAATCTACCCAAGTTGTGAAACATTTGTTAAATATTATTACGGGTTGTAAAATAATTCCTGATAGACAGAAATATGATATAAAAAGATAATGCGGAAAATACGAAATAAAAAAAAACATCATCACTAATAATATACATATGATTAAGTTATAAACTGTACAAATAATTTACAACTAAGACTACAAATATTTAAACAAAAACAGTAAAGAAAGCAATAAAAGAGTTAATATATACAGACATACGCTGACGCGCCCAAAAAAAAACATCATGATTATCTAATCCTCTGATGGATCACTCTCAGTATGAAAATGATCATTAGGAGATAGATATCCTGGATGTCTCGACACACGACGATAACGGGATCGCGCAGTCGATACGATGCTTATCTCACTAGGCTCAGGGTTTTCAGCACCCCAATAACGCCTAATGGATAAGGGTAACTCTAAGTGCAGAAAAAGTGTCGTAGTCATGACAGGCTATTCATCAAAACGATGACGTAGGATCACAGTCACACGTCCTGCATACGTCACAGAGTCACGATCTCCTCGTAAATGCCAAGCCAGAGCACCTCCATGAAATACCAGCTCTATGAATCCCAAAAATCCTGGCGTCGCCATCCTTCACAATCAATCCAGAGGATATGGATGATCGGATGGTTCTTGATCGTCAACTGATCGTCTACGCTTGCCGGTCTTCCTCCTCTTCGGGTACACGATCTCAAGGGGTTGTTCCTCTTCCTCGAAGTCTTTACCGCGTAAAATAAATAAACAGAAAATACATATAACAAAGAGGTAAGACAACATAAAATCATCACAACATGGCCAATAAAAAGACGACAAACAATATACATACGAGTTCATGCAATACATAAAGCTTTAACAATTATAATAACAGATTGAAGAAAATTTAGATATCATCACAATGTATCACATCACAAATAAAACTTTACGAGATAAAACAAGAAAGATAAGAATAAACAGATAAGATATAATAACCAAATATAATAACAATAACCAGATAAAATAAACAAATAAAATACGAGATAAACAATAAATAGATAAGATGGAAACAAATAGACATAGAGATAAATAATATGACAAAATCCTACTCCATGGAGCTAAAGAAAAACACAAGTATCGAGAGAGGAATGATTCGCAAAACCTAATAGTACCATGGCTGCCCCACCAACTATTCTGGCTGTCACACGTTGCGTCTATAGCCCCACGACACAGAATCCATCAATCCAGGCGTGGTGTAGTTCACGGTCTCACGTTGTGGCACTACAGGCAAATGTACTACTAGATTTCACAAATCTCGATTAAATATAGTGTACGTCGAGTACCATAGTGTGCTATCGATTTACCACGGCCCAGCGGAGCGACCAACTGTCCACATGTGGGATTCCGTACACTAAAGCCTCCAAGTTCATTAGAACAATGAACCACACTATGTTTATCGCATCGACAACACGATGTGATTCGTTTCGTCAACAAATCCACCAAATACATGGCACATATAACAGATAGATGGAAAGCCTGTACGGGTTCACATTTTCTCGACAGCAAATAATTCTCAAAAACCTGTACGGGTTCACATTTTCCCGACAATAAATAGATTTTCAAAAGCCTGTACGGGTTCACATTTTCCCGACAGCATATAGATTTTCAAAAGCCTGTACGGGTTCACATTTTCCCGACAGCATATAATAAATATAGTAACGGTCAATCGCGTAGAAATTTTATCGCATTTTCATAATTCCGTCGTTTTTACAAACGTTTAAAAATTGGGTAAAGATATTTTTCTGTTTTTAAAATCGCGTAGCATTTTTAATACGTTTTCTCAATCGCGTAGGATTTTTAAATCATTTTCTTATTCGAATGCCCTTAAAATTACTGTTAAACAGATAGAAATAGTACTTAGTACATTTAAACTACGTAGAATAATTTTTCATACCGCATACTGTCTTTAGGATATTTTTACTAACTTATAGGATCATTTTTACTAAAAATTGACAGCATTTTGTTTATAAACTTATAATAATGGTTTTCTAAATTTTCCATAAAATTTTCTATTTACCTAATTTTTAACCATATCATTTAATTCTTTTTGAAATCTCTAACATGCTTCAAAACTTAAAGTGAGCTATATGTTAGAAAATTTCTCAAAATTTCTGTATTTTACTTCCTAATGATAAAATCACTAGTTTTAATCCTTTAAGCTTAATTCTACTCAATTTGTTTCTTCAAAAATCATTATAGAAAATTTCTTCTTAAATTGTATTGTCTCTTTTTAATTGGAAAAAGTTTGGAATCAAGTTTTAGAAATCATAATTACCTATAGTGGCATGTTGGCCGAATTTTGTAAAACTTTTTCATTTGATTTCTAAATCATTTCAAAGGTATTATCTTATCTAAGTTCATTAAATCATGTTATAAAGTAATGATTTTAAATCAAATAAATCCTTTAGGCATGTTGGCCCAAAATTTACTAAATCTTTACCATTTGATTTCTAAATTTCTTTTCTTTGATCAAAACAATTTGAAACCTTCTTATTTCTCCTAATTAATTAAGTTGCACTTTAGGAAAAATGAAGAGAACATTTTGGTCCTCACACTTTGTCATTGCCGTGAGTGAGCTAGGGATGTGTTCTTTGGAACACTCATGCAAATTTACACATGTTATTCACATCTTAAACCTTATCATACAATTCTAACACATGCATTTATATTTCTAACACATGCAAAATATTTCTAACACATAAAACCTAAATTAAAGCTTATAGACATACAATCAAAAGCTAATAAACATGCAAAATTATTACAATCACTAAACAAGAAAGCTACTAACATACAACACTTAAACTACTAGCAACCACAAAAATTAACAAATACACATCAATAAACACACCACAACCGAATCCTTATGGATTCTACAAACAATCCATCTTCTTACCACCATCAAGGGATGATAAGAATTGTCTTCCTCTTACCTTAAATGAAGACAAAAAGCTTGCTTTCACACCTCCTATGGTTCGGTTTTCACTCCACCAAATACCTAAAAATCTCAAATAAAATCTACATGTTATTAACCATGAAAAAGAAGCTAAACCATGGAGAAATCATGGTTTAGAACTTTGAAAAAGAAGAGAGAAAAGAAAAATATGATATTTCACCTTCTAGGTCAAATCTACAAGGTTGATTTCCAAGCCCTTAATGGAAGATTTTGAAGAAACTTCCAACTAGAAAGGTTCTTAGAATAGTGTTTAGGTTAGGAAAACTTGGTTAGAAAAATTTTTTGATGGTTGGATGGTTAAGAAACAAGCTTGGCCGAATGGAAGGAGAAAAAGGAACAACAATGGTGGCTAGGGTTCTTGATGAGAGAGAAGAGAGAAAAGTGATGAAGGAGAAATGTAATTTTGGTCTTCAAAGGCCTCTTGGCCGTAGCACTCAAGTGGTGTGCAAGGTGGGCACCTTGCTTGGCTTCATCCAAGCCATTGGATGCATGAAAGGCTAGGATTAAGTCTTGGTGAGCAAGTTTGATTTCCATTGGTTGGCTCATGGTGACTCACATGCTGAGTCACATAGCGTATTTAATTTTCTCATTTGAGTCACTGAATTGAGTCACTGCATTCTGGAAAGTTCTACTGCTTACGGTGATTAATTAAGCTACCGATCTAACCGTTCTGCTAATTGTGGGTCCCGCAAAATATTTCCAGGTCCACTTGTCACTAAATTATATTGACTAATAAAATAATATTATAATAATATAAAATTATTTTATTTGTGATTAAATCCTAAAAATTAAAAGATTATTTTTAGTCTCATTCAGAATCGGGTTAAGTAAGATCCCTCAATTCTAAATAATAAAATAAGATTTTCCCGGCCCGAAAAATATTATTTTCCTCCCTCGGAGCAAATCACACAAAAAGTCCATATAAAATCACAGACAGTATTTTCAGGCATTAAATCAAGAAGAAAACAATTAAAAACAGCAAAAACAGTACGTTCGGGACGTAACGGTCATTTTCCCATTTTTTCCCACAACGTAGGTAATCGTCCAAAACGTTCAAATAAAATATCCAGCAGTATTATATAGCTGTATATCTTTCAGAAAAATTAATACAGTAGCTCAGAAAAATTTTTATTTTACCGTCTCGAAACAAATTACGTAAAACGATCAAATAAAATTTGAGCCTGTATTATCGTAATTGTTTTCATACAGAAATCGAGAACAGAAAAATAGGGACACAGCGGTCATTCATACAAAAGCATGAAAAACAGAAAACAGTACATTCAGAATATTTTCTAAAAATTGGGGCGTTACAGGTCCCATTAAATGTTAGGGTCACATCCCCAACACAGGTAACACGCTCTAGATCCAGGTTGATACGCTTGGCGTCCACGCCTCCATGAAATTGAACTCTAACAAAACCGAGAACACCACGTCTCGATGCCATTCAAAGTCTCAGAAAAATCAACACAAACAGAATGGATGTGATCATTAGTCATCTTCCTCGCTGTCTTTACCAAGCATAAACATAAAATAAAGTAATACAACAAAGAGGTGAGATTCCCTACATCACATACTAGCATGGCAGTACAGAAACAGAAATGACAGAAATGTCATTCAAATACTGAAATAACAAGTATATTCATGGTATCAAATAACAGATAATTCAACAGAAATTTGTCACAATAATATTTCAAGTGACTATGCATATGCACAATGGACCAGTTCCTACTCCATGGAACTAAAACACAATTTCGTAGTGAATGATCAAGGAGATATGTTCGTATATCGTTAGCCTCAACAAAGTACTATCACAAATTTAGCATACGCAATATGACTTATACAAGACATTCTTCACAATATCAGAAATAAAATAGTGTCTGGTTGAGATCATCAGTGCTGTGCTTAGTCACCACGACCCAATGGAGCTACCAACTATCCACTTGTGGGATACCCATTCCCCGACGCCTCCAAGATCAACAAGTGACCTACACTATACGATTCGCGCACTTAGATGTAATTCAACTCCTAGGCATACAACCTTAACAAACACAGTCTAAATGACTTTCTATGCATGATTAATGATTCAATACACAGACAAATGTCAAAAACATGGTTTTTCACATAAACAAGCCACCATTGGCCAAAACCATATATCGACATCTCTGGGTCTAGTACGTCGGCCCGATAGCAAACTTTTTGTTCTTATCAGTCGCATAGTACTTTTATCGCATTTTCACAATCGCGTAACACTTTTGTTACATTTTCAAATCGCGTAAACATTTTCTAATGTTTTCTCAATTGCATAATTTTTTTTAAATGTTTTGTCAATTGCGTAGCTCAAAAATCATCATTTTTGTAACGCGTAAGGTTTTAACACTATTTTTTAATCATGTAAAGCTTTTATTGACTTTCTAAACTTAATTTTGAAACTTTCCAAGTTTAATATAAATTTAACCTTAATTCCAATATTTTCTTGCTAAAACTCCTCTAGATAATATTTTCTAACGTTTTTCCCAAAACTTGTATTATTTTAATTTAATAAAATCTTTTCCATTTACTTTACTATAAATCCTCTTAAATAAAATACTTTAAGATTACAATTTGCTTCTCAACCCTATTTTCTAACATCATTGCCGAAAATTGCTTGAGGATCAATAATAAAATTTTTATTTATTTCCTTTTCTATTTTTGTAAAACCCTAATCCAATTCCTTTCCAATAATAAAACTTTATGCACTTCCTTCTTCAACTTATAAAACCTTAATTCATATCATTGTTACAAAATCAACTAAGTCCACAATTAATAAAATATTTTTGCCTTGGATACCCTATTTTAAGCTTGATGGCCGTGAGCCATGTTGGTCTTTGGAACAAAAAATTTTCATCCTTCCCATATGATTCAAAGCATACAACATATTTCAATCATCAATTTCTACCATAGCAAATATCATGCATACTATTAAAGCAATAAAATCACATAAAACAAATAAATACAAATTAATAAATTTATACAAACAAGTGAATAAATCCTCACATGGATTTTTCACCAACAACACAAATTTTATTCCTCACCACCATGAGTGGTTGATGAGGTTAATCTCCCTCTTACCTTAGATGATGCTTAAAGCTCCTTGTATGCCTCCTTCAAAGTAAACTTTCACCACCAAGTTGTTCTTGAAATAAAATAAACACACAAGTATTAACATCTAAAGCTTGATTAGGATGACCATAGATCAAAGTTATGGTCTTAGAACTTGAAAATGAAAAGAAAAATGAAGATTACAAAACTTCACCTTAAAAACTTCACAACCTAAGCTTGAAGAAAAAAAGATAGAAGATGGATGAACTAGGTGATGGTCACAACACCAAAGTGTCTTAGAATGGTGTATAAGTTCAAGATATGAAGTTTGTTGAAATTATGGAAGATTGGATGGTGGTTTTTGGTGCTTTGACCGTGAGCTCCAAGAGAGAAAAGTGAGAGAGTTTTTGTGTTGTTTCTTTGATAGAAAGATGAAATCGAATTCTTAAGTGAAAAACCAAGCTCAACGACCCTCCAAACCCTCACTTGGAGGTGAGTCACCAAAAATGTGAGTCATGTAGTGAGTCACAAGGTGAGTCATGCAAGGTGAGTGAGTCATATGGTGATTCACACAATGAGTCACCACACAAGGTGAGTCATAAGGTGATTTGTAACAGCCCAAAATTCATTTATTGTATTATGAATAGTCATTTTATAATATTTATGATTTTTGAGATTTTTTTTGGATTTTTCTGGGAACATGGAATATTTAATATTATTTCTCATTTTGCGTGCAAACTGAGCGGAGCCGGAGAAATGTAATATTTTTTTCGAGAACTCTGATCTGTGGAAACGTCGACGGGGGATCTTACTAAACCCGAGGCCGAACACAATTTATGAGGTTTTACATTTTTTGAGAATTTTAACAGATAAAATAATAATCGTTGTGTAAATTTTATCTGCTGGGTAATTAATACTAACTTCTATCAACTGTAACAATTGTCCATTGGGTAATAACATCTATTAGAAATCCTATCACATTATCCTAATATAATCCACTTTATGTCTAATTAAATCCACTTTAATTCAAAAATATAGTATTTTAATCAAAGCTTTTTTGATAAGCTTTGACCACCAAATAACCAAAGTGCCCTAGGCTTGTTAAAGAAGCCACTCAACCCCTTCTCTCCTCTCTCTTTTCCACGGCAATGTGCCCTTGGGGAAGCAAAATTTGCTTCCCACACACTTAACACATTTTGTAACACCCCAAATTTTATTTATTTTATGATAAATATTTATTTTCTAATATTTGTGATTTTTGAAAAAAAATTGGATTTTTCTGATGATGTAAAATATTTTAATATTATTTTTTATTTTACGTACAAATTGAGTGGAGCCGGGAAAATGAGATATTTTTCCCAAGAATCTTGATCTGTGGAAACGTCTACGGGAGATCTTACTAAACCCGAGACTGGACACGGTTTACGAGGTTTTACATTTTTTGAGAAATTTTATTAGATAAAATAATAATCACTGTGTAAATTTTATCTGTCGGATAAATTAATACTGACTTCTGTCAACTGTAACGATTGTCCATTAAATAATAACATGTATTAAAAATCCTATCATATTATTCTAATGTAATCTACTTTAAGTCTAATCAAACCCACTGTAATTCAAATTTATTGTATTTTAATCAAAGCTTCTTTGAGAAGCTTTGACTACCGAAGGACAAGAATACCCTTGGCTTGTTGGGGAAGCCAAAAACCTCCCATTCTCTTCTCTCCATTGCCGTGGCATTTGCTTGCCCAAGGGGAAGCAATTTTGCTTCCCTCCTTTAATCAATATACACTAAAAACAATATATTTTCCTATCACACTTTCTCTCTCTAACTTCTTCTTCTTCATTTTTCTCTTCCTTCTCTCTTCTTCTCCTTCTTCTCTACGAAAATTGCAGCTCCCATTAGCACCATTTCTCTTCACTTTTCTCTTCATAAACACCATTTCCACACTCACCTCAACTTCCTCTACATTTCCTATTTACAAATTTTCTTCAAAATCTATCTCCACCTCTATTGTCTTCCAAGGCAAAGCTTCTAGCTTTAAGGTATAGTTTTCTTTTTTCTTCTTTCTTCTCTTCATTTTCGTGCTCCATGGTCTCATTGATGATCATGGATCTCTTCTTTTTCAACCATTGATGTTGATTCCTTGTCTTGAAATTCCTAGGGTTTTGGAAGCTCAAAACCGAACCTTCAAGGAGCACCTAGGAAGCCATTTTCGTGTTCTTCCTTTAGGTAAGAGGGAGATTACTCACTTCAACCATTATTGGTGGTGAGGGAACCTTTGTATGCTCACTTTGTTTGGTGATTTTGCATGTTTACATATTTTTGAATTAGATTAATGCTTGATTAATGATCTTGAATGTGTTGAATATGTTGAAAATGCTTGATCATATTAGGGTTGTTAAATGAAAAATTTGGAGTTTCCTACCCTAATGTGAGGCCATGGTTTTGACTAGAATTTAGGGATATAAATTGGTTTTTTGTATACAATGAAATGAAGCTTATGTGATTAAATGTTGAATGATAATATTAAAATTAATGAATGGAAAATTTTAAGGGTTTAATACCCTAAGGTGAGACCACGGTTTTGGCTTTGGATCCTAAGGGAATGGATTGATTTGGTGTGAAATAAAATCTAAGTAATTGGGTATCAAGTAACTAATGCATAAAATGGAAAGAAATTAGAACCTTGATGACCTAATGAGGCCAAAATTTTTAGAGAAAAATTAGGAGTTAAATGATGCCTTGATGCATCTTTGGAGATTAAGAATTTAGAGACATGTATAATCCATAATCAAGTGGAAGAATTGAATTGAGTAATAACTCTTGAGAGTGTCACGGTTTGAAGGGTTACTCAACTTAAAATTTTCATAATTGACCAAAGCTTAAGACTTTGAAAATGAGGATCCATAATGTGGACTTGTGATAATTGATGAACCACGAATACATATTGACATTAAAAATTGATTCTATGTTTTTGCGAGACCCTATATGGGCTAAGTACTTATTGGTTGTGTACTTGATGAAATTATGACATGTTGACATTGAGCCATGTATATATATATATGCCATTGTGGTATGCTTATGATAAATGTATCATTGATGAACATATATGATGTACATTGTGTCGTCATGCATATGTGTTATCCGTTGGACATTGTTGAAAAGGCGATGTATGCCTAGGAGTTTGAATAACACCTATGTGCGGGTGCGAGTAGACTAAGCGTATGTTCATAATGGTTGGCCCTAGGGGCGTCGGGGTGCGGGTGTCTCACAATAGACAGCGGTAGCTCCACTGGGGCCGTGGGATAGACCGATGCAAACACACCGACGATCCGGACTGAGACGCTGTCTTATATCGCGATCAACTGTTGAGGTGCCATGTATAAGCCATTTGCGCAACTATTTTTATGAGATGAGCACACTATTTTTAAAGCTGATGAGATACTGGCATAACTCCTTGATCATTCACTCCGAAAAATGTTTATGTCTAGCTCAATGGAGTAGGAACTTTGGTACCATTTGCATCATAAATTGTCAGTCTCATAATTCATTGAGCATGAGCATTTATAATTGTGGGAAAATATCTGTTATTATTACCATAAAATTTATTCAACTGCTTGAACTGCTGACAGTTAGAAATGTTGATATTGTCTGCTTGTTATTGGTGATTCTTACTGCTATTTATTATTGTTCTGCCTTACTGTAAATTTTGATTATTGTTATGAACTGTGTTGACATGTGGGCGTCCAACGCCGTTCTGTTTTCTTACTGCCATTTTGGTACTGAAAGCTGGGTGTCTCACCTTTTTCTATATTTTCGATGTTCTTATTTAATTTGTATACTTCTGAGAAGACGTTCGTGAGGAGGAGAAGGAAACACTTGAGTTTTCGGGATTTTGTCCATACCTAGACTAGAGCTTACTGAAGATGTTGTCACGTCCACGTCGATTTTTGGGGTATGCCCGTATGACCTTTCATAGAGGGTTCGACTGCTGGCACATCAACTTGAGCACTGACTGGTGCATTTATCACGGGGAGCTGGTTGTCTCTTTGGCGTGGGGCCGCTACGACACGCCTGTTTTTGATTTTACTACTTTTGTCCACCTGGAGTTCTACTTGCCAGTTAGAGATCCGCTAGATGATCTATATTATACCCCACAGGAAGATTCGTTCCTCTCCACTGCTCGGGCTTTTGCCCAAAATTCAGTCGCTCCGATGGCAATTTCATCGGATGAAGAGGACCATGAGGAGGACCCGGCTACGGTCCCTTCTCATCAGTCATAGGAGCTGATACTGTCGGTGGCTACTGATGGCTAACCATTTATCTTTTTGGGGAAGCCTGATGTTTTGTCGTATTTACTAGGTATATATTTGTATCTTTCAGGTGGGTACATCTTTTGCTTTTTGTAATCCATGTTGTAATTAAATAGGCTGATGTATATATATATATATATATATATGAATTATGAATGTATGGTTTTTAGTTTATGTTGATTTTATTGTATCTGTCGATATTCTTATTTCTTTTATTACAAAAAAAATATAGCACGTATTTCGATGTTCAATTATTTCGCTATCAAGATGGAAACTATTTACTTTAACGACATATATGAACTGGGTCTAAATAAATTAACGAAATTACATCTTTCCACATTTTCATTTTGTTCACGTTTTAATTCACTATGGTGTGACGTTCCTTCTTCGCAAGTTAAGAAAAAAGGGGCATTACACATTTCACTAAATTTTCACTTATTCAACAATCTCTTTCTCTCTCTAACTTTCATCTTCATTTTCTCTCCAACTTCTCTCTTCTTCTTCCTTCTTCCCTCACAATTTTGTAGCCCTAAATGTGACCATTTCTTTTCATCTTCCAACCTCACCAATACCATTTCTACATTTCTCTCATCATCCTCTACACTTCCTATTTGAAGAGCTTCCTCAAAATCCATCATCTTCACCATTGTCTTCCAAGAACAAAGCTTGAAGCTTTAAGGTAAAGCTTCCATTTTTCCTCTTCCTTCTATTCATTTTCGTGTTCCATGGTCACATTGGTGACCAAGGATTCATATTTTTCAAGACTTGGTTGTTGATTCTTTGTGTTTGAAATTCTAGGATTTTGGAGAGCCAACACTAAATCCACTAAGAAGCACCAAGGAGGTGATTTCGTGTTCTTCCTTTAGGTAAGAGGGAGATTTACTCACTTCAACCATTATTGGTGGTGAGGAGACCTTGTGTGGTTGTTAATGGAGAAATCCATATTTGAATGCTTAATTTATTTAATGGTTTTTCATGGCTATGTGTTCTTGATTGAGATTAATGATTGATTTGTGATTTAGAGTGCATTAGGGATGTTGGAATGCTTTATAATGTTAAATTTAATAAATGAAAAGTTTGAGGGTTTACTACCCTATTGGGAGGCCACGGTTTTGGCCATGAATCTTAAGGGTTAGAATTGATTTTTTGTAAAATAAGACTTAGGTAATCATGTATTCCAAGATTGATGCATGAAATGAAAAATAATTTGGAACCTTGATGACTAGGGAGGCCACAACCTCTAGAAGAAATTTTGGAGTTCAAGTAATGCCTTGATGCATCTTTGGGGATTAAGGACTTAGATATGTATATATATATATAATTTATAATGAGATGGAAGAAATTAATTGAGTGATGAACATTGAAGGGGGCCACGGTTTTTCAAGGGTTTCTTAGCCCAAAATTTTTATAATTGACCAAGACTTAGGAAACTAAGGATGTTGGATTTATAACATGTAATTACGATATGTGTTGAACCATGTATATGGAAATTGTTGATATTGAGAATGGGTTATATGATCTTGTGAATCTATGTGTGAGACTGAGTACTTGTTGATTTATACTTGATGAAATTATGGCATGATATTATTGAGAATTGTCTATACACCATTATGATATGTCCCATGAGAAATACTTGTTCATGAATATGCATGTGATGCATTGTTTATGAGGAACATATCATTGATACAGATATATGATGTAAATTGAGTCGTCATGCATATGTGATGTTCGTTGGACTTTATTGAGAAAGGCGATGTGCGCCTAGGACATCGAATAACACCTAAGTGCGGGTGAGAGTAGACTAAGCGTAGGGTCATAGCGGTTGACCTTAGGGGCGTCGGGGTGCAGGTGTTTCACAATAGACAGTGGTAGCTCCACTGGGGCTGTGGGATAGACCGATGCAAAAACACTGACGATTAGGACTGAGATGTTGTCCTATATCACGATCAACTATTGAGGTGTCACGTATAAGGCATATTGCACAAATATTTTTATAAGATGAAGCATTTTATTTTTAAGGCTAACGAGATACTGGCATGAATCCTTGATCATTCTCTCCGAAATATTGATGTCTAGCTCCATGGAGTAGGATTTTTTGTACCATAATGCATTTTGCATTGTCCATTGTCAGTCTCATATTTCATTGAGTATGAGTACTTATGACTGTTGAATTATCTGCTCTTACTATTATTATAAGTATCTGATTCAATAAATTGTTCACTGCCTGAGATTCTACTTTATCGCTTACTTGATTATTACTGTCGATAACTGTATATGTTGCAATGTTATGTGAGCGTCCAGCGCCATTCTATTTTCTTACTGCCGTATTGGTAATGAAAGTTGGGTGTCTCAACTCTTTTCTGTATATCTGTATTTTTGTTTTAAATAACGTGCTTCTGAGAAGACGTTCGCGAGGAAGAAAACGAAGCGCCTGAGTTTCCTGGCTTTTGGCCCGATTACAACTAGTGTTGATTGAAGATGTCTTCACGTCCCCCCCAATTCTTAGGTTACGTGAGGATGACCTTTCATGATAGTCCCGACTGTAACGCCCCTTTTTGAGAGGGAGCGTCACATTATCAAATCAAACGAAAATGCGAAAATTAAAATTTTGAACAATTAAATTAAATTAAGACCCGGTTCTTTTTAGTTAAGATTAACTAGTTCGATATATTAATACGTGAGCAAAAAGTGGTATAAATTTTTTTTTTGTTTGTTAATTAAGGAAACGGAGTGTCTGAAATATGATTAGCAGTAAAGGATAAGACAAGAAATAAAACTCACACTTGAATAACATGCATATATATATATATATACATATTAACATCAATTGTACTTAGATACAAGCTTAAAAATTTCCAAAAAACAAAACTATACCTGCCCCAAAGAATTTTACATATACATCCCCTAGAATATCAAAACATACAACCCACCAAAATACAAAACATCAGGCCCCTCAAAATAAAACACTGGTAGCCATCAGCAGTTGCCAGTACAATCAGTCCCTCAGAGGAGGAGGGACCGTATCTAGGTCCTCAGCAGGATCCTCCTCTTCAGAGGAAACCTCCATAAGAACCACGGAACCACGGAACCACGGGCAGGAGCCCGAGCGGTAGAATCAAAAGAGTCCTCCCAAGGGGTGTAGTAACGATCACCCCACATCTCTCGGATGGGTAAGTAGAATTCCAGCCGCAGGCTGACATGGCAGGTGAGGATCGGGGCCTCGTGACGTCTCCAGGCTAGGGCAATCGACACGTCTCCTAGGTAGACGCAGCGATCAGAGTTCAAGTTGATATGCCAACACTCTGGCCCTTCGAGGAAGGTCAAATGCACATCACCTAGAAATCCGTGCATACGTGCCTCCATGCTCCGCAAAAGATGCTAATCTTACTCGGGCCAGAAGCCAGGAAAGTCGGGAGCTTCAGTTTCTGTGCCGTCGTCTTCGGTAGATACAGTACACGCACAGGTAGTAGACAATAGAAATACAGAAAAGAGGTAAGACATCCTATCATCATTACCAATTATAACAGCCAGAAACAAAATGGCGCAATGCGCCCAAGTAGCAATTTAGAAGCAACATATCCAAGTAATAAGCGGTAAATTCAATAGTAAGCAGATAAACAGTTCCAGGCAGATACTCATTACCATACTGACCAAACAATTCATAGTTACAAAAAATAATAATTTTCAATGACAAATTATTTCATGATACACATGCATGTTTTCCCAAATTCCTACTCCATGGAGCTAGCCTCAAACAGTCAGAGAGAAAGATTAGGGGACATGTCTGCAACTCGGCTGCCGCGGCCAAAGTGCTATAATCAATAATTTCCACGTGCACATCCAGGCATTGTACAAACATTCCACGGTTGATCACGATATAGGACAGTGTCTCGGTCCGGATCATCAGTGCATTTGT
This sequence comes from Ormosia emarginata, assembly GCA_029884605.1. Taxonomy (NCBI): domain Eukaryota; kingdom Viridiplantae; phylum Streptophyta; class Magnoliopsida; order Fabales; family Fabaceae; genus Ormosia; species Ormosia emarginata. Next base: position 2,431,931 of record JAQQTP010000074.1, read on the forward strand.
ATCGGTTTGCCCCACGGACAGAAGAGCTACCAACTGCCCATTGTGAAGGACCCGCACCCCGACGCCCCCAAGGTCAAACAGGACCTACACTAGTCTACTCGCACCCGCACTAAGGTGTGCTCAATCTCCTAGGCAACTTGGCCTTACAACAGTCCATAGGACATTCACAATGCATAAGACTCTATGCATGAACATGTATGATTCACAATTTCATACAATTCCATAATATGCCACAATTGGCCAAGATAAGCATCAACACATAAATGGTCACTCACATAGACTCTTAATGTCATAATATTAAAATCAAATGAGGTAATACATTTCTAAGGTCCATTATGCATTCTTATTCAAGATTTGCCATTGTTACAAGAATCCATCACTAAGTAAGTTTCCATAGTCAATTAAATTTTTCTAAAGTAATTTATTCTCATTCACTTAGAATGGTTATTCTAAGGTCTCAAAACCTCACACTCTCTTGTTCTTGCTCTCTTGGGATTTCCTAAGTCATGTAACAAGGTTATTCTTGGTTCCTCTAAAATTTATGGAATCTTTAATTATATTTCATTCTTCCAAATTTGCTAATTTACTAATCTATTGCCTATGTTTTAGTCATTTAATTCTCCAATCTCCAAGATTACAAGATTTTACATAATTAATTCCTAATTTACCCTAGAGGCCGTGGCCTCCTTAAAGGGTTCAATTCCAAATTTTTCCTTCCATTAATTTTTATTCTACATACTTGATTTCAATATGGCTTGCTCTTATTACAAATTGATCACCAAGAAGACCACCCTTTTTGGCCCAAAAACCGTGACCACCAAGGAGGTCTCAAATCCAAATTTTTCCTTTCATTAATTCCATCTTGTCACTTGATTAATTTAAGTCTTGTACTCATCATAATTTGTCCACAATTTTACCCAATTTCAAGCTCAAAAACCGTGGCCACCCAAGAGGGGTTATCAATTATTTTTCTTCCATTTTCAATCATCTAATCCAATCCAATATATTATTATACACAACCAATCAATCCAATAGCATAAACAAAGTAAAATCAACACACAAACATACTAATTACAAAATCAAAGAATAACCCTCATTAGGGTTTTTCCACAAATAACACAACCAAGGTTCCTAGATGCTAATAGAGGTCGAGGAGGAGTGTCTTCCTCTTACCCAAGTGAAGAAATCAATAGAAACTCCAAGAAATCTCCTTGTAATTTCATATTGCACCTCCAAAAACCCTAGAAATTTTGACTTCATTAGAAAAGCATATGGACATGAAAAATGGAATGTAAATGGCCATTAGAAGACTCTTGAAACCGAAAATGAAGAGAAGAGAAGAAGAGTCTTGAAACTTACACAAAAACTCCAAGCTTGAAGCTTGAGGAAAGTGATGAAGATGGTGGAATCTCAAGATGCTCCAAGCAAGAAAGATGTTTAGGAGAGGGAGAGGATTAAGGAAATGTGGTTGGAAAAAAATTTTGTGAAGGTTGAGGTGAGGGAGAGGGGGCTGCCGTGGAGGTGTTCTAGAGAGAAGGAGGAGAAAAACCAAATGAAGGAAGAAGAAGAAGGGTGGAGAGAGAAAGTGTTTTAGGTTAAAAATGAATTGTGTGGTAAAATGAATTAATGAAAGCAAGCTAATTTCCCTCCCAATTGGGGCTACTGCTGCCGTGCATAGAGAGAGAAGGGAGAGAGATTTTTTGGCTTCCCTTGGAAGCTAAGGGCCATTTGGTCATTATTTGGTCAAAGCTTCTCAAAGAAGCTTTGATTATTTTACATTAAATTTTAATTAAAGTGAATTGATTAGACATAAAGTAGATTTCATTTGAATAATATGATAGGATGTTTATTACATGCTATTATCCAATGGATAATAGTTACAGTTGACAGAAGTTAGTATTTAATTTATCTGACAGATAAATTTTTCGCGGTATTGTTTTGTTTTATCTGTTAGAATTTTTCAAAAATCGTGAAACCTCGTAAATTATGTCCAGCCTCGGGTTTAGTAAGATCCCCCGTCGACAAGTCCATAGTTTCAGGTTCACGAAGAAATATCGCGTTTCTCCAGTTCCGCTCAGTGTGCATGCAAAACGAGGAATATATTAGAAAATGACTATTTGTGGTAAAATAAGTAATTTCTGGAGTGTTACACTGACCTCAGCAATTCTCAGCTCAGTGTGTACGTAAAACGAGGAATATATTAAAATATCCGTCATTTTCGAAAAATTCCAGAAAAATTCCTAAAAATCAAGAATATTGTGAAATGATTATTTATGATTAAACAGATACTTTTCGGGACGTTACAACACTCCCCTACTAAAAAGGAATTTCATCCTCGAAATTTACGTACCTCAAAATAGTTCTGGATATTGCTCCTTCATCTTGTCTTCCGGCTCCCAAGTTGCGTCACCAGTCGTTTCATTCTAGATCACCTTTACCAATGAGATCTCCTTGCCTCTAAGTTGCTTTATTTGTCGATCCTCGATTCTCGCAGGAGGTGCCTCATAGGTTAAGTTCTCTTTTTATTATACTGTGTCCGGTGCTAGAACATGACTTGGACCAGGCAAAAATTTACGAAGTTGTGACACATGAAAGACATTGTGTATGTTGGAAAGAAAAGGGGGTAAGGCTATCTGGTAAGCTACTGGACCTATCCGGCAAAGAATTTGGTAAGGTCCAAGGAATTTTGGAGTGAGTTTTCTAGATTTCAAAGCCCGGCCGACCCCAGTCGTGGGTGTGACTTTCAAGAATATATGCTCACCTTCTTCAAACTCAAGAGGCTTTCTCCTCTTGTCTACATAACTCTTCTGCCGACTTTGAGTAGTTTTCATCTTCTCTTGAATCATCTTGACCTTTTCAGTTGTCTGTTGAATGATATCTGGTCCAATCGTGAGACGCTCACCGTCTTGGTACCAACACAAGGGTGTCTGACACCATCGTCCATATAGAGCTTCATAGGGTGCCATCCCTATACTCGAATGGTAACTGTTGTTGTAGGTGAATTCTATCAAGGGTAAGATTTCATCCTAACTTCCAGTCTGTTCTATAGTACAAGCTCTAAGCAAATCTTCTAGAGATTGGATCGTCCTTTCAGATTGACCATCGGTTTGTGGGTGGTACGCTGAACTCAGACGTAACTTTGTTCCCAACGATGCCTGTAGACTCTGCCAAAATTTTGAAGTAAACCTCGGATCCCTATCCGAAACAATACTCGTAGGCACACCATGCAGTCTAACGATCTCTCTAATGTACAGTTGGGTCAACTTCTCCAGACTGTACCTTATATTGATCGGAAGGAAATGAGCCGACTTTGTGAGTCGATCAACTATTACCCAAATCGAATCGTGTCCTCTTCTTGTTCTTGGCAAACCCATAACAAAATCCATTGTAATGTTGTCCCATTTCCATTCAGGAATAGACAACGGTTGTAGCAATCGTGCAGGTCTTTTATGTTCCACTTTGGCTTTTTGACAAACTAGACAAGTCGATACGCATCTAGTGACATCGCTTTTCATCCTATGCCACCAGAACAACTTCAGATCTTGGTACATCTTTGTTATGCCTGGGTGCATATTCAACTTGCTGGTGTGAGCATGATCCACAATGTACTGTTTAAGATCTTGGTCAAAGGGAATACAAACTCTACCCCAAAATCTCAGAATTCCATCCATTCCTTCCTCGAAGTCTGTTTCCTTACCTTGCTTCATTAACTCTCTCACTTCTTGTAAGAATTTGTCAACTTTTTGTTTTTCTCGTATGTCCTCCATTAGTTCACTTGAGATGGTAACCATGTTCATACTAATCCTTCTGGGTTCCAACTTAACAAATGACTAAGTATCTCTAAACTGTTCGATGAGGTCTCTTTCCTTGATCATCAAGACGGAAACAGTGACGATTTTCCTACTCAAGGCATCAGCCACGACATTCGCCTTGCCAGGGTGGTACAACAATTGAAAGTCGTAGTCCTTCAGGAATTCCAACCATCTTCACTGCCTCATGTTCAGCTCCTTCTGGTCATATAAGTACTTCAAGCTTTTGTGATCACTGAAAATGTTGAACGTCACCCCATAAAGGAAATGTCTCCATATCTTCAGAGTAAAAACCACAACTACTAGTTCCAAGTCATGTGTCGAATAGTTCTTTTCATGCACTCGCAACTGTCACGAAGCATAAGCCACCACTCTTCAGTGTTGCATAAGAACAGATCCCAATCCTTGGTATGAAGCGTCACAGTACACCTCGAATGGCTCATTCGGATCAGGTAGTACCAATACGGGTGAGGTAGTCAACATTTCTTCAACTCTTGGTAACTTTTCTCGCAGCTATCAGTCCATTCAAAAGCCTTGTCCTTCTTTGTCAGTTGAGTGAGCGGTCCAACAATTTTGGAAAATCCTTCTATGAATCTTCTGTAGTATCCGACTAAACCCACGAAGCTACGAATCTCCGTCATTGACTTTGGTTGTTCCCACTGTAGCACTGCCTCTACTTTTGACAGATCCACTGCAATCCCTTCCTTCGAGATCACATGGCCTAAAAACTTCACCTCATCTAGCCAAAACTCACACTTCGACAGCTTAGCGTATAATTCCTTCTCCTTCAGAATCTGGAGAACTATGCTGAGGTGTTCAGCATGATCCTCCAGGTTCGGGGAATATATCAAGATATCGTCAATGAAGACGACAACGAACTTGTCCAAGTACGGATGAAAGATTCTGTTCATGTAATCCATGAAGATAGCAGGTGCATTCGTCACACCAAATGGCATCACAAGGTATTCGTAATGACCGTATCGGGTAAGAAAAGCAGTCTTGGGTATATCCTCCATTTTCACTCTTATCTGATGATACCCGGATCTCAGATCAAGCTTCGAAAATACCGTTGCTCCCCTCAGTTGGTCCATCAAGTCGTCGATTCTTGGGAGTGGATACTTGTTCTTGATCGTCAGCTTGTTTAACTGTCTATAGTCCACACATAGCCTCGAGGTACCATCCTTCTTTTGAACTAACAACATTGGCGCTCCCCAGGGTGATACACTAGGCCTGACGAACTGTTTCTCCAAAAGCTCCTCTAGCTATTTCTTAAGTTCTGCCAATTCCGTTGGTGACATCTGGTAAGGTGCTATAGACACGAGACCAGCTCCCGGTACAAGGTCAATAGCAAACTCTATCTCACGCGTCAGTGGTAAACTAGGTACATCTTCGGGAAAGATTTCAGGAAACTCCTTCACCACAGGAATAGTGCTCAGATCAGCCCTGCTCTCGACTTTCAAAGAAGATAGTAGCATGTATCCTTGAGCTCATTCTTTCAAGAAAGCTCGTACTTGGTTGGCCGTCAAGTATCTAGAATCTTCATCCATAGGGAAAACTATGATTTTTCTAGAGCAATCTAACAGAACATGATTGGAAGACAACCAGTCCATCCCTAGGATTATATCTAGTTGTGAAAGAGGTAAACAGATCAAATCGACAGAAAAGATTCGATCTTCAACAATTAAGGGACACTTCAAGCAGACTTTGGTAGTAACTACCGGTTTGTCAGTAGGGGTTGAAACAGTCAAGTCAAAGGGTAGTTCAGACACAGGTAAGCCAAGTCGTAGCACACAGTCATATGATATAAAAGAATGGGTTGCCCCAGAGTCATACAATACTTTTAAAAGATTACCTTCTATGGTGCCTTCTCCTTGAATCAAGTCTTCGGATTCAGAGGCCTCAGCTCCGCTCATGGTGTAGACTCGACCTCCGGCTTGCGGTTTCTTAGCTCGAGTTGCATTGACTGAAGGTTCAGCCTTTGTCTGATCGCAGTCTCTAGACACGTGGCCCGGTTTGCCACACCTGAAACAGATGATTCCCTTGATCGTGTAGTCTCTCGTGAGATGATCTTTCCCACACTTTAGGCATTTGGACGGATAGGTCACATTCTGACCAGTTCGGTTCCCAAAAGAACCTCCACCAGAACTTCCACCGGCTTGATGCTGACTTCCCATTGGTTGAGAATAAGGCTTCTTTTGGAAGTGGTTTGAACTATTGCCTCCACCCCTTTGGAACCGGCAGGCCTAAAGTTCTTGCTCCTCGAGTCTCTAGCCTGTTCCAAGGCCTCAACTTCACAGCATGTGTCTAGCAGTTCTGATAATACTTTCATTTTCAGAGTGATCACAGCCTTCTTCACTTCATACCTCAGTCCTTTAGTGAACTTCCAACATTTCCAGGCTTCATCGGTTTGATGTTGGTAGTGTGTTGAGAACTTCTCCAGGTTCTCAAATCTGGCCGCATATTCACTGGCGGTCATATTCCCCTGTCTCAGGTTGAGGAATTCCATCTCTTTCGCATGTCTCGCATTTACAGGAAAATATTTGTCCAAGAACTTGTTCTTGAACACGTCCCATGTGATGTCAGTTCCTTCGGCTTCCAGTGCTCTCTGAGCTCCGTTCCACAAGTCTTCGGCGTTGCCCACAAGCATAAAGGTAGCGTAGCTCACCTTCTTGTCTTCGGCATAGTTCATGCCACGGAAAACCTTCTCTAGTTCCTTGATCCACAAACTAGCCTTGTCTGGATCAAATTCTCCCTTGAACTGTGGATGGTTGTGGCGATGAAATTCTGCTAAGTTCTGTGCATCGGCAGTCGCCTCGAACTGTTGAGTAGCTCTCTCTTATTGCTGAGCAGCATGTTTATTTTGTTGCGCGATGACTTTTGCCATCCTTTGCATCGCTTCTATAGCAGTTGCCATTTCTCCACCTCTTGCCATCTCGCTCTTTCTTAAATTGGATTGGCTGAAAAACATAAAGAAAGTCAGATGTATCCGTTCAAAATACCAATCACAGAGATTCACACAGCACAAACAAGACAGACTCACACACAAGACCCAAAGTAACACAAACCGGGGCTCTGATACCAACTTAATGTAACGCCCCTTTTTGAGAGGGAACGTCACATTATTCAACATAAAAGAAAATACAGAAAATAAAATTTTGAACAATTAAATTAAATTAAGACCCGGTTCTTTTTAGTTAAGATTAACTAGTTCGATATATTAATACGTGAGCAAAAAATGGTATAAGTTTTTTTTTTTGTTTGTTAATTAAGGAAACGGAGTGTCTGAAATATGATTAGCAGTAAAGGATAAGACAAGAAATAAAACTCACACTTGAATAACATGCATATATATATATTAACATTAATTGTACTTAGATACAAGCCTGGAAATTTCCAAAAAGTAAAACTATACCTGCCCCAAAGGATTTTACATATACATCCCCTAGAATATCAAAATATATAGCCCACCAAAATACATAACATCAGGCCCCCCAAAATAAAACACTGGCAGCCATCAGCAGCTGCCAGTAAAATCAGTTCCTCAGAGGAGGAGGGACCGTATCTGGGTCCTCAACAGGATCCTCCTCTTCAGAGGAAACCTCCATAGGAACCCCGGAACCACGGCAGGAGCCCGAGCTGTAGAATCAAAAGAGTCCTCCCAAGGGGTGCAGTAACGATCACCCCATATCTTTAGGATGGGTAAGTAGAACTCCAACCGCAGGCTGACATGGCAGGTGAAGATCGGCGCCTCATGACATCTCCAGGCTAGGGCAATCGACACGTCTCCCAGGTAGACGCAGCGATCGGAGTTCAAGTTGATATGCTAGCACTCTGGTCCTCCGAGGAAGGTCAGACGCACATCACCTAGAAATCCGTGCATGCGTGCCTCCATGCTCCGCAAAAGATGCTAATCTTGCTCGGGCCAGAAGCCAGGAAAGTCGGGAGCTTCAGTTTCCGTGCCGTCGTCTTCGGTAGGTACAGTACACGCACAGGTAGCAAACAATAGAAATACAGAAAAGAGGTAAGACATCCAACCATCATTACCAATTATAGCAGCCAGAAACAAAACGGCGCAACACGCCCAAGTAGCAATTTAGAAGCAACATATCCAAGTAATAAACGGTAAATTCAATAGTAAGCAGATAAACAGTTCCAGGAAGATACTCATTACCATAATGACCAAACAATTCGTAGTTACGAAAAATAATAATTTGCAATGACAGATTATTTCATGATGCACATGCATGTTTTCCCAAATTCCTACTCCATGGAGCTAGACTCAAACAGTCGGAGAGAAAGATCAGGGGACATGTCTGCAACTCGACTGCCGCGGCCAAAGTGCTATAATCAATAATTTCCACGTGCACATCCAGGCATTGTACAGACATTCCACGCTCGATCACGATATAGGACAGTGTCTCGGTCCGGATCGTCGGTGCGTTTGCATCGGTTTGCCCCACGGACAGAAGAGCTACCAACTGCCCATTGTGAAGGACCCGCACCCCGACGCCGCCAAGGTCAAACATGACCTACACTAGTCTACTCGCACCCGCACTAAGGTGTGTTCAATCTCCTAGGCAACTTGGCCTTACAACAGTCCACAGGACATTCACAATGCATAAGACTCTATGCATGAACATGTATGATTCATAATTTCATACAATTCCATAATATGCCACAATTGGCCAAGATAAGCATCAACACATAAATGGTCACACACATAGACTCTTAATGTCATAATATTAAAATCAAATGAGGTAATACATTTCTAAGGTCCATTATGCATTCTTATTCAAGATTTGCCGTTGTTACAAGAATCCGTCACTAAGTAAGTTTCCATAGTCAATTAAATTTTTCTAAAGTAATTTATTCTCATTCACTTAGAATAGTTATTCTAAGGTCTCAAAACCTCACACTCTCTTGTTCTTGCTCTCTTGGGATTTCCTAAGTCATGTCACAAGGTTATTCTTGGTTCCTCTAAAATTTATGGAATCTTTAATTATATTTCATTCTTCCAAATTTGCTAATTTACTAATCTATTGCCTATGTTTTAGTCATTTATTTCTCCAATCTCCAAGATTACAAGATTTTACATAATTAAGTCCTAATTTACCCTAGAGGTCGTGGCCTCCTTAAAGGGTTCAATTCCAAATTTTTTCTTCCATTAATTTTTATTCTATATACTTGATTTCAATATGGCTTGCTCTTATACAAATTGATCACCAAGAAGACCACCCTTTTTGGCCCAAAAACTGTGACCACCAAGGAGGTCTTAAATCCAAATTTTTCCTTTCATTAATTCCATCTTGTCACTTGATTAATTTAAGTCTTGTACTCATCATAATTTGTCCACAATTTTACCCAATTTCAAGCTCAAAAACCATGGCCACCCAAGAGGGGTTATCAATTATTTTTCTTCCATTTTCAATCATCTAATCCAATCCAATATATTATTATACACAACCAATCAATCCAATAGCATAAACAAAGTAAAATCAACACACAAACATACTAATTACAAAATCAAAGAATAACCCTCATTAGGATTTTTCCACAAATAACACAACCAAGGTTCCTAGATGCTAATAGAGGTTGAGGAGGAGTGTCTTCCTCTTACCCAAGTGAAGAAATCAATAGAAACTCCAAAAAATCTCCTTGTAATTTCAGATTGCACCTCCAAAAACCCTAAAAATTTTGACTTCATTAGAATAGCATATGGACATGAAAAATGGAATGTAAATGGCCATTAGAAGACACTTGAAACCGAAAATGAAGAGAAGAGAAGAAGAGTCTTGAAACTTACACAAAAACTCCAAGCTTGAAGCTTGAGGAAAGTGATGAAGATGGTGGAATCTCAAGATGCTTCAAGCAAGAAAGATGTTTAGGAGAGGGAGAGGATTAAGTAAATGTGGTTGGAAGAAATTTTTGTGAAGGTTGAGGTGAGGGAGAAGGGGCTGCCGTGGAGGTGTTCTAGAGAGAAGGAGGAGAAAAACCAAATGAAGGAAGAAGAAGAAGGGTAGAGAGAGAAAGTGTTTTAGGTTAAAAATGAATTGTGTGGTAAAATGAATTAATGAAAGCAAGCTAATTTCCCTCCCAATTAGGGCTACTGCTGCCATGCATAGAGAGAGAAGGGAGAGAGATTTTTTGGCTTCCCTTGGAAGCTAAGGGCCATTTGGTCATTATTTGGTCAAAGCTTCTCAAAGAAGCTTTGATTATTTTACATTAAATTTGAATTAAAGTGAATTGATTAGACATAAAGTAGATTGCATTTGGATAATGTGATAGAATGTTTATTACATATTATTATCCAATGGATAATAGTTACAGTTGACAGAAGTCAGTATTTAATTTATCTGACAGATAAATTTTTCGCAATATTATTTTGTTTTATCTGTTAGAATTTCTCGAAAATCATGAAACCTCGTAAACTGTGTCCAACCTCGGGTTTAGTAAGATCCCTAGTCGACATGTCCATAGTTCCAGGTTCACGGAGAAATATCGCGTTTCTCCAGTTTCGCTCAGTGTGCACACAAATCGAGAAATATATTAAAATATTCTACGTTTCTGGAAAAATCCCAAAAAATTCTCAAAAATTACAAATATTATAAAATGGCTATCCGTCATATAATTTTCCAATTCTTGAAGCATTACAGTCATTTTCCTGACTCTGCTCAATGTTTGCGTAAAACGAAAAATATATTAAAATATTCGTCGTTTCCTAAAAATTCCAAAAGAATTCACATAAATCACAAATATTAGAAAATGACTATTTGTGGTAAAATAAGTAATTTTCGGAGCGTTACACTGACCTCAGCAATTCTCAGCTCAATGTGCATACAAAACGAGGAATATATTAAAATATCCGTCATTTCCGAAAAATTCCAGAAAAATTCCTAAAAATCAAGAATATTGTGAAATGATTATTTATGATTAAACAGATACTTTTTGGGACATTACACCGACTATTGGGACATTAACTTGCGCACGGACCGATGCATCTATCATGGGGAGCTGACTGTGTCTTTAGCTTGGGGTAGCTACGACCCTCTTGTTTTTGACTTTGCTAAGTTTGTTCATTTAGAGTTTTACCTGCCTGTTAGGGATTTGTGGGATAACTTTTATTATACCTCACAAGAGGACTCTTTCCTCTCCACTACTCGGGCTTCTACCCGAAATTCGGTCGCTCCGATGGCGATATCATCGCATGAGGAGGTCCCTGCTATGGTCCCTGCTATGGTCCCTTCTCGTCAGTCTTAGGGGATGATGTTGTCGGTGGCTACTGATGGCTAACTGTTTATTTTTTTTGGGAAGTCTGACGTTTTGCTAATTTGATGGGGTGTAAATTTGTAATCATCTTGTGTGGGTAAAGCCTCTTACTTTTTGTATATTTTGATGATGTAACTAAATAGGCTAGATGCATATATATATATATATATATTGAATGCATGGTTTTATTTCATGTCGACTTTTGTTGTATTTATAATTATCATTATCTCTTTATCTTTAAAAGAAAAAATATACGTGCACACACATTTTCAAAACTCGATTGCTATAAAATCTAAGATGCAAATTATTTAATTACATGTTAAAAATGAACCGGGTCTTAACAATCAATGTATTTATTGTTTTCTGCATTTTTATTTTGCTTTTGTTATAGTGTGACATTCCTTCTTCGTGAGATGTGAAAAAGGGGCATTACACTGTCTTGGTATCAGAGCCCTAGTTTAAGTTTTCTTTTGGGTCTTGTGGTTTTGGACTGTCTTGTTTGTGCTGTGTGATTCTCTGTGTTTGGTATTCCAAAAGGATACATCTGATTTTTCCTTGTGTTTTGTATAGTTTGACTTGAAAGAGAATTATGGCTCGGAGAGGAGACATGACTGCGATGATTGAGGCAATTCAGAAGATGACTGAGGCCATGCTGCAACAAAACCATCAGACTGCTCAACAGCAACAGAGGACTGCACAACAGCTTGAAGCCATTGCTGATGCCCAAAACTTGGCTGAATTTCGTCGCACTAACCCTCCACAATTTAAAGGAGAATTTGATCCTGAGAAGGCTACTCTGTGGATCAAGGAGCTGGAAAAGATATTCACGGGTATGAACTGTGCTAATGACAAGAAGGTGACTTATGCTACGTTTATGCTAGTTAGAGACACGGAGGATTGGTGGATCAGAGAACAGAGGTTACTGGAGACAGAAGGTCGAGAAATTACTTAGGCAGTATTCAAGGAGAAGTTCTTGAATACATATTTCCCGGAAAGTGCCAGACATGCTAAGGAAATGGAGTTTCTCAGTTTGCGACAGGGAAATATGGCTGTAAGTGAGTATGCTGCAAAATTTGAGAGCTTGTCGAGGTTCTCGACTTACTTTCAACACCAACCAAACGAAGCATAGAAATGTCAGAAGTTTGAGGAAGGTTTAAGGTATGATGTGAAAAGAGCTGTTATAACATTGAAGATTAATCAGTTTTCGGAATTACTTGACACGTGTCGCTGGGTGGAAGACTTAGACCAAGCGTGAGACACCAGAAACTGCAACTTTGGACCTTTTCGGCCCCAAAGAGAAGGAAGCAGTAATGTTAATCGTTACTAGAAAAAGCCTTATTCAAGACCACCAGGAAATCAACAACAATGACTACAAGGTGGAAGTCCTGGAGGAAGTCTGGGTAGAACAGGTCAAACTATGGAGTTTACGCCGAGATGCATGAAGTGTGGGAAGGAGCACTACACGAGGGATTGCACAATCAAAGGGATCATTTGTTTTAGATGCGGGAAGGCTGGACATGTTTCTCGCGATTGCAATCAGACGAAGGCTGAACCTTTGGTTAATGCTGCAAGAACTGCGAAACCGCAGGCTAGAGGTAGAGTTTACACCCTGAGTGGTGCTGAAGCCTTTCAATCCGAAGATCTTATACAAGGAAAAGGTCTCATAGAGGGTAATCTTTTAACTATATTGTATAACTCTGGTGCAACCCATTCTTTTATTTCCTATGACTGTGTGAAAAGACTAGGTTTGCCTGTGTCCTCTTTGCCTTTTGACTTAACTATTTCAACTCCTACTGCTAAACCTGTTGTTACCACCAACGTCTGTTTGGATTGTCCATTGATTGTTGAAGGTCGAATCATTTTTGTTGATTTGATCTGTTTACCACTTTCCCAGTTAGACGTAATCTTAGGAATGGATTGGTTATCTTCGAACCATGTCCTGATAGATTGTTCTAGAAAAACCATAGTTTTCCCTTTGGATGAGAATTCTAGATTTTTGACAGCCAACCAAGTTCAAGTTTTCTTGAAAGAAGGAGCTCAAGGATACATGCTATTGTTTTCTTTAAAAGTCAAGAATAAGGCAGATGTGAGCATACTTTCAGTGGTTCAAGAATTTCCTGAAGTCTTTCCTGAAGATGTACCTGGTTTACCACCGGAGTGGGAGATCGAGTTTACTATTGACCTTATGCCTGGAGCTGGTCCTATTTCCATAGCACCCTACAGAATGTCACCAGCAGTACTAGTTGAACTCAAGGAGCAATTGGAGGAGCTTTTGGAAAAGCAGTTTGTTAGACCTAGTGTATCACCTTGGGGAGCGCCGGTATTGCTAGTCAAGAAGAAGGATGGTACCTCATGATTATGTGTGGACTATCGTCAGCTGAATAAAGTCACAATCAAGAACAAGTATCCACTGCCAAGGATAGATGAGCTAATGGATCAGTTGAAGAGAGCAGTAGTGTTTTCTAAGATTGATTTGCGATCGGGTTACCATCAAATCAGAGTAAAAGTGGAAGACATTCCCAAAACAGCTTTTCGTACTCGTTATGGACACTACGAGTACTTGGTGATGCCATTTAGCGTAACGAATGCACATGCCATATTCATGGACTATATGAACAGAATCTTTCACCCTTATTTGGACAGGTTTATTGTTGTCTTCATTGACTATATCCTGATCTACTCTCAAAATCAGGAAGATCATGTTGAACACCTCAGCTTAGTCCTTCAAATTCTGAGAGAGAAAAAGTTGTATGCCAAGTTATCCAAATGTGAATTTTGGCTGGATGAGGTCAAGTTTTTAGGCCATGTGATCTCAAAGGAAGGAATTGTTGTAGACCTGTCAAAGGTAGAAGCTGTTCTACAATGGGAAAGGCCGAAGATGGTGACAGAAATTTGAAGCTTTGTCGGATTGGCTGGATATTACTGGAGATTTATTGAAGGATTCTCTAAGATTGCTACACCTCTCACTCAACTCACAAGGAAGAACCAAGCTTTTGAGTGGATGGATGCTGGCAAAGAAAGTTTTCAAAAGCTAGAAAGGAAACTAACTACTTCACCAGTGTTAGTTCTACCTGACCCAAATGAACCATTCGAAGTGTACTGCGATGCTTCGTATCAAGGTTTGCGGTGTGTGCTTATACAAGGTGGAAAAGTGGTGGCTTATGCCTCGAGACAATTGTGAGTGCATGAGAAGAACTACCCAACACACGACTTGGAGTTAGCTGTTGTTGTATTTGCTTTGAAGATATAGAGCATTTTCTTTGTGGAGCAACGTTCAATGCCTTTAGTGATCATAAGAGCTTGAAGTATCTGTACGATAAAAAAGAGTTGAACATGAGATAGCGGAGGTGGTTAGAATTCCTAAAGGACTATGATTTTCAACTTTAGTATCACCCTGGGAAGGCGAATGTTGTGGCCGATGCCCTAAGTAGAAAAATGATTAGTGTTTCTACTATGATGATCAGAGAAAAGGATTTAATAGAACAATTTAGAGACATATCGTCTTTTATGGAATTAGTGCCGGGCAAAATCTTCCTGAACATGGTCACAATCTCAAGTGAGTTAATAGATGATATCCGAGAGAAGCAGAAAGTTGACAAGTTCTTACAAGAAGAAAGGGAGCTGATGAAGCAGGGCGGTGTATCAACATTAGAGGAAGGAAGCGATGAAATTTTAAGATTCAAAAGCAGAGTCTGTGTACCTAAGGATCAAGAGCTTAGAAAGTATATTCTTGTACATGCTCATATAAGTAAGTTAAGTATACACCCTAGAATGACCAAGATGTACCAAGATTTGAAGAAGTTATTTTAGTGGCATAGAATGAAGAGAAATATTACTAGATGTGTATCTTCCTGTCTAATTTGTCAGAAAACAAAGATTGAACATCAAAGACCGTCAGGAATGTTGCAACCCTTATTTATTCCCAAATGGAAGTAGGATAGCATTACAATAGACTTTGTTGTTGGATTACCAAAGACTAGAAAAGGTACAATTTGATATGGGTAATTGTTGATCGACTCACAAAATCAGCACATTTCTTACCTATCAACATAAGGTATTCATTGGAGAAATTGACTCAGTTGTATATCTGTGAGATTGTCAGACTTACATCAAAGTTTTGGCAAAGTCTTCAAGAAGCAATGGGAACAAAGTTACGCTTAAGTTCTGCATATCATCCACAGACTGATGGTCAATCAAAAAGAACAATTCAATCATTGGAAGATTTGCTTAGAGCTTGTGCTTTAGAGCAAACTGGAAGTTGGGATGAAATCTTACCGTTGGTAGAGTTCACTACAACAACAGTTATCATTCGAGCATAGGGATGGCTCTCTATGAGGCTCTATATGGATAGAGGTGCAGGACACCTTTATGTTGGTTTCAAGACAGAAAGTGACTTACTGTTAGACCTGATCTCATACAACAGACAACTGAGAAAGTTAAGATGATTCAGGAGAAGATGAGAATGGCTCAAAGTTGACAAAAGAGCTATGCGGACAAAAGGAGAAAACCTCTTGAATTTGAAGAAGGAGAGTATGTGTTTTTGAAAGTCACGCCTACGATTGAGGTTGTTTGAGCTCTTAAGTCTAGAAAACTTACTCCTAAATTCCTTGGACCTTATCAAATTCTTCGTCAGATAGGTCCAGTTGCTTACAAGATAACTTTACCATCTTTTCTTTCAAATCTCCACAATGTCTTTCATGTGTCACAACTTCAAAAATACATTCCTAGCCCTGATCATGTCATAACACCTGACTCAGTACAATTAAAGGAGAACTTGACTTATGAAACGTCACCTGTAAGGATTGAGGATAGAAGGATGAAGCAACTCAGAGGGAAGAACATTCCATTGGTGAAAGTAATCTGGAACGAAACAACTAGAGATGCGACGTGGGAACTAGAGGACAAGATGAAGGAGCAATATGTAACGCCCTTTTTTTCTAAATGTACCGCAAAGAAGGAACGTCACACTATGATACTTCGAAGCAAACATAGACTGAAATAAATTAAATTGTAAAAAATAATAATTGTTTTAAACTCATAGTCCCAATTCTCTTTATGGTTATTTAAGTTCCTTTACAAATGTCACTATTTTTTTTTTGAATTATTACATTACCGAGTAAAATCAAAAGTTGATTTAAAAATTCATTATGTATAGAGACAACAATTAAGACGGTCTCTATAAAATCGACATGAAGTAAACCATGCATAATATATATATATTCATATTTATATGCATAAGCCTGTTTTAGTTACATTCCAAAATATACAAAAAAAAAAATGTATCCACCCAAAGTTATACAAATATACCCCAACATGTACAGCAAAATGTTAGGCTTCCCAAAAAGATAGACGGTTAGCCATCAGTAGCTACCAATAGTATCAGCACCTAAGACTAACGAGAAGGGACCATAGCCAGGTCCTCCTCAGGGTCCTCTTCGTCCGAGGAAACATCCATTGGAGCGATAGAGCAATGGGTAGGAGCCCGAGCAGTGGATAAAAAGGAGTCATCACGTGGGGTGTAGTACATATCAGCCCACATGTCCTCAATGGGCATGTAAAACTCCAGCCAAACAAAAGCATGAAAATCTACAACAGGGGCATCATAACGACCCCAAGCCAGGGACACCATCAGCTCCCCATGGTACACGCAACAGTCCGTTTGCACATTAATGTGCCAGTAGTCAGGGCCTTCGTGAAAGATGATCCGAGTGTAGCCCAAAAATCCGCGGGGGCATGACGTCATCCTCAATCACTTCAGTCGTAGTCTGGCCAAAAGCTTGGAAACTTAGGAGCTTCCTTGTCTTCCTCACGAACGTCTTCTCGAAAGTACACAATTCAACAGAATACAGAAATAGAGAAAATATAGAAAGAGGTGAGACACCCAGCTTTCAGAACCAAAATGGTAGCAAGAAAACAATATAGCGCTGGACACCCACATATGACACAGTTCATACATTTAATCACGACACTATTAAAATTAATAGTAAAGGCAAAGCGACAATAATTAATTGTAGTAATTATAATAGCAGGCAAACAGCAGTAATATTTCCAGCAGACAACAGTTTGGATAATCAAATAATTGTTACAATAATAGGACTAGTTATATTTACAGTTATAAATGTTCATGCTCAATGAATTATGTGACTCACAATGCGCAATGCAAAGGGTACCAAAAATCCTACTCCATGGAGCTAGACATAAACAATTTTCAGAGTGAATGATCAAGGAGTTATGCCAGTATCTCGTTAGCCTTAAAAACAATGTGCTTCATCTCATAAAATAGTTGCGCAAATGGCTTATACATGGCACCTCAACAGTTGATCATGAAATAGAACAGCGTCTCAGTCAGGATCGTCAGTGTATCGCATTGGTCTATCCCACGACCCTGGTGGAGCTACCACTGTCTATTGTGAGACACCTACACCCCGACGCCCTCAGGGTCAACAACATATGACACATAGCTTAGTCTATTCGCACCTGCACATAGGTGTTATTCAAACAACTAGGCATACATAGCCTTTATAACAATGCCCAACGGACAACACATATGCATGACAACACAATGTCCAATCATGTATGTTTATCAATGATGCATTCATCATAAAATATACCACCATGGCATATATATCCATTTTCAACATTAGCATGTCATAATTTCATCAAGAACTTGGTCCCATATAGGAACTCATAGTTGCATCAAACAATTCTCAATATCAATACATATACTTGTCCATCATTCCCCACATACCACAATTTCCATGTTATGGATCCAAAAGTTCTATTTTCAAAATCCTTTCTCCATTATTGGTATGGATATATAATCTTATCACATTTAAGTGCAACAAAATCCTTGAATCTAGGGTTTAAGATTCATGTTTGAGTTACAAGGGACAAGGAGCCATATTTTCATCATTTTCAGCTCAAAATCTCATTTTAGGGTTCTGGTAATCAATTACACATCTCTGGTAATCGATTACTAGCTCGATAGAATCTTTGTAATCGATTATAGACTGAATGTAATCGATTACATAGCTTCCCATAACACAATTCGTAACTCCAGGGACCTGGTAATCGATTACATAGTTTTGGTAATCGATTACCAGCTGGACAGAACCTCCATAATCGATTACAGACAGGATGTAATTGATTACGTGATTCCCAGAATCACGATTTTGTAACTCCAGTGGCTTGGTAATCGATTATACAATTCTGGTAATCAATTACAAGCTAGACAGAATCTCTGTAATTGATTACAGACAGGATGTAATCGATTACGTGATTCCCAGAATCATGGTTTTGTAACTCCAAGGGCTTGGTAATCGATTATAGGCACTGTGCAATCGATTACCATGCATAAACTTGCAGAAAAATGATCTTTGAGCCATCTAAACTCAAACCAAATCAATCCATAACATTTTCAACATCATATTAGCTCAAACATGAATCCAAAATCATATAAGGAAAGTCAATAACTCATACAAATCAAACCAAATACACCAATGTGAGAAGAAGAAAGAAAAATACATAACAAAGAGGGAAATCCACACATGGATCCCTAAATCAACAACACCACACAAGACATCTTCTTACTACCAAGATTGGTTGAAGAGGATCATTTCCCTCTTACCTAAATGAAGACAACACAAGGATGCTAGTCCCTTCTTGTTCTTGATTTTTGTTTTTACCTTCAAGAAAACACCAATGTGAATGACTTCCACAATGTTCACTCAAACCATGGAAAGATGAGTTCTTGGTCACATAGGTGACCAAGGAAAATGAAAATGAGGAGAAAATGGAAGAAAGGTGAAGACTTTACCTCAAAAGCTCCAAGCTTTTGCTTCAATGGTGGAAAAAGGAAGAAGAAGAAGAACCCAAGGATGACTACCAAAGAAAATGGTCTTGGAATGATGGAGGAAAGCTAGGAATATGATTGATTTAGCAAACTATGGAGATTGTCTCCAATAGGTGGGTGTAAAGTGGGGAAGGAAGAAGAAGAGAAGAAAACTGAGAAGAGAGAAAAATAGTGAAAAGTGTTATGTGTTTGAAATGAGGGAATGATGTAATAAAAGTGAGAAGACCACTTTTGACTCCCCAAGGAGTGTTCTGCCATGGAGAAGAGTGAAGAGGGAAGAGAGATAAAATGAATTAGTTGGGAAATTTCTAGGAAGCTTCCCATTAGTGAGCTTAGATTAAATTAATCTTTCTTTTGAAAATAAAGCTAATGGATTTGACACAAAGTAGATTTTGGATAATGTGATAAGGATTTTTAATGCATGTTATTATTTAGTAGACAATTGTTACAGTTGACCGAGGTCAGTATTAATTTATCTAACAGATAAAATTTACACAACATTTTGTTATTTGTTTGTTAAATTTTCTCGAAAAATGTTAAACCTCGGAAACTGTGTCCACCCTCGAGTTTAGTAAGATCTCCCATCGACGTTTTCACATATCAAGGTTCTCGGGAAAATATTTTATTTTCTCAGCTCCACTCAATTTGCACGCAAAACAAAGAATAATATTAAAAAAATTCACGTTCTCAGAAAAATTCCAAAAAATCACAAATATTATAAAACGAACCTTTATAATAAAATAAATAAATTTTGGGGTGTTATAACACTCCCCAACAAATAAGAATTTCGTCCTCGAAATTTTTTGTACCTTAAGGCAATTCTGGGTACTGCTCCTTTATTTTGTCCTCTAGTTCCCCAGTCGCATCTCTAGTTGTCTCGTTCCAGATCACTGTCACCAATGAAATGTTTTTCCCCCAGAGTTGCTTCACTCTCCTATCCTCAATCCTTACAGGAGTTGTTTCATAAGTCAAGTTCTCCTTTAATTGTACCGAATCAGGTGCAATGACATGATCAGGACTTGAAATGTATTTTTGAAGTTGTGACACATGAAAAACATTATGGAGATTTGAAAGAAAAGGGGGTAATGCTATTTGGTAAGCAACAGGACCTACCTGACGAAGGATTTGATAAGGTTCAAGGAATTTTGGAGTGACTTTTCTAGATTTGAGAACCCGACTAACCCCAGTCGTAGGCGTGACTTTCATAAATACATGCTCTCCTTCTTCGAACTCAAGAGATTTTCTTCTTTTGTCCGCATAACTCTTTTGTCGACTCTGAGCTGTTCTCATCTTCTCCTGAATCATTTTAACTTTCTTAGTTGTCTGTTGAATGAGATCAGGTCCGACTGTAAGTCACTCTCCATCTTGATACCAGCATAAAGGTGTTCGACACCTTCGTCCATACAAAGCTTCATAGGGTGCCATCCCTATACTTGAGTGATAACTATTGTTGTAGGTGAATTCTACCAATGGTAAGATTTCATCCCAACATCCAGTCTGTTCTATAACACAAGCTCTCAGCAAATCCTCCAATGATTGGATTGTTCTTTCCAATTGACCATCCGTTTAAGGATGATATGCAGAACTCAACCATAGCTTTGTCCCCATTGCCTCTTGAAGACTCTGCCAAAACTTCAATGTAAATCGAGGATCTTGGTCAGAGTAATACTCGTGGGTACACTATGTAATCTGACAATCTCACCGATGTATAATTGAGTCAACTTCTCCAATGGATATCTTATGTTGATCGGCAAAAAATGTACTGACTGCGTAAGTCTATCCATGATCACCCATATTGAATCATGTCCTCTCTTCGTTCTTGGTAATCCAACAACAAAGTCCATGGCAATGCTATCCCATTTCCATTCGAGGATAGTCAAGGGTTGTAGCATTCCAGCTGGTCGTTGATGTTCAATCTTCGTTTTATGGCAAACTAAACAAGATGATACACATCTAGCGATATCTCTTTTCATCCCATGCCACCAAAATAATTTCTTCAAGTCTTGATACATTTTGGTCATACCAAGATGCATACTTAACTGACTCGTATGAGCATGTTCAAGTATATACTTCCTGAGTTCCTCATCTTTAGGCACACAGACTCTACCTTGGAATCTTAAAATTCCATCACTTCCTTCTTTTAACATTGACACACCGCCCTGCTTTATCAGCTCTCTTTCCTCTTGCAAGAACTTATCATCTTTCTGCTTCTCTCAGATGTCTTCCAGCAAATCATCCGAAATAGCGACCATATTCATGCAGATTTTTCCTAGCGTTAGCTCCACAAAAGACTATACATCTCTGAATTGTTCTATCAAGTCTTTCTCTCTGATCATCATGGTAGAAACACTGATTGTCTTCTTACTCAAGGCATCGGCCACCACATTCGCCTTCCCAGGGTGATACTGAAGTTGGAAGTCATAGTCTTTCAAAAATTTTAACCATCTTCGCTGCCTCATGTTCAGCTCCTTCTGATCATACAGATACTTCAAGCTCTTGTGGTCACTAAAGACGTTGAACGTTGCCCCATACAGATAATGTCTCCATATCTTCAAGGCAAACACCACCGCAGCTAGCTCCAAGTCATGCGTTGGGTAGTTCTTCTCATGCACTCGCAATTGTCTTAAGGCATAAGCCACTACTTTTCCATCTTGCATAAGGACGCATCCCAATCCTTGATATGAAGCGTCATAGTACACCTCAAACGGTTCACTGGGGTTGGGCAAAACTAACACTGGTGAAGTAGTTAGTCTCCTTTTCAGCTCTTGGAAACTTCCTTCGCAAGCATCTGTCCATTCAAAAGCTTGATTCTTCCTGGTGAGTTGAGTAAGAGGTCTGGCAATCTTAGAAAATCCTTCAATGAACCTCCAGTAATATCCGGCTAATCCAACAAAGCTTTGGATTTTCGTCACCATCTTCGGCCTTTCCCATTGTAGAATTACTTCGACCTTCGAAGGATCAACAACAATTCCTTCTTTCAAAATCACATGGCCCAAGAATTTCACTTCATCCAACCAAAACTCACACTTGGACAATTTAGCATACAACTCTTTCTCCTTCAAATTTTGAAGAACTATACTGAGATGTTCAGCATGATCCTCCTGATTCTGTGAATAGATCAAGATGTCATCGATGAAAACAA
Organism: Ormosia emarginata; assembly: GCA_029884605.1. Classification (NCBI taxonomy): domain Eukaryota; kingdom Viridiplantae; phylum Streptophyta; class Magnoliopsida; order Fabales; family Fabaceae; genus Ormosia; species Ormosia emarginata. The sequence goes on from JAQQTP010000074.1 coordinate 2,454,000, forward strand.
CGACGAATCTGTCCAAATAAGGACGAAAGATCCTATTCATATAGTCCATGAAGGCAGCAGGTGCATTAGTCACACTAAAAGGCATTACCAAATACTCGTAGTGTCCATAACGAGTACGAAAAGCCGTTTTAAGAATGTCTTCCACTTTCACTCGGATTTGGTGGTAGCCCGATCGCAAATCAATCTTGAAAAATACTGCCGCTCCCTTCAACTGATCCATCAGGTCATCTATCCTCGGCAATGGATACTTGTTCTTGATCGTGACCTTATTCAATTGACGATAATCCACACATAATCTCGAAGTACCATCCTTCTTCTTAACCAATAACACTGGTGCTTCCTAAGGTGATACACTGGGTCTCACGAATTGCTTTTCCAAAAGCTCTTCCAATTGCTTCTTGAGCTCAGCTAGCTCTGCTGGCGCCATACGGTAGGGTGCTATGAAAATAAAGCCTGCTCCAAGCACAAGATCAATAGCAAACTCGATTTCTCGTTCCAGTGGCAAACTAGGTATATCTTCAGGAAATACTTCAGGACACTCTCGAACTACAAAGATTGCGTCCACATCTACCTCATTCTCGACTTTCAAAGAAGACAACAACATGTATCCCCGAGCTCCTTCTTTCAAGAAAGCTTTCGCTTTGTTGGCCATCACAAATCCAAAATTCTCATCCAAAGGGAAACTATTGTTTTTCTAAAACAGTCTAAGAGGACATGGTTAGTAGATAACCAATCTATTCCTAAGATTACATCTAATTGAGATAAGGGCAAACAGATCAAATCGACAGAAAAGATTCGACCTTCAACAATCAATGGGCAATTTAAACAGACTTTGGCAGTGACAACAGGTTTAGCAGTTGGAGTTTAAACAATCAAATCAAATGGCAAAGAAGACACAGGTAAACTAAGTCTTTTCACACAGTCATATGAGATGAAAGAATGAGTTGCACCAGAATCATATAGTACAATTAAAAGATTACCTTCAATAAGACCTTTTCCTTGTATAAGATCTTTGGATTCGGAGGCTTCGGTGCCACTCAAGGTATAAACCCGACCTCCAGCCTATGGTTTGGTGGTTCTAGCAGCATTGACGAAAGGTTCTGTCTTGGCTTAATTAAAATCACGGGAAACGTGTCCAGGTTTCCCACACCTAAAGCAAATAAACCCCTTGATAGTGCAGTCTCTTATATAGTGCTCCTTCCCGCACTTCATGCAGCTTGGTGTAGATGCCGCACTCAGACTCGTCTTTCTCGGGCTTCCAGTTGGACTTCCTCCCTGTGGTCGAGGTTGTTGACTTCCAGATGGTCTGGAATAGGGTTTCTTCTGATAACGGCTTACGTTACCACCTCCTCCTCTTTGGGACCAAATTGGCCCAAAGTTTCTGTTTCTCGCATCATGTGCCTAGTCCAAACTTTCCACCCGACAGCATATATCAAGTAGTTTAGAAAATTGAGTAATCTTCAAAGTTATGACGGCTCTCTTCATATCATGTCTCAGGCCTTCTTCAAACTTTTGGCACTTCCACACTTCATTGGGTTGATGTTGAAAATAAGTCAAGAATCTCGACAAGCTCTCGAACTTAGCAGCGTATTCGCTCACAGTCATATTTCCCTGCCACAAACTCAGAAATTCCATTTCCCTTGCGTGTCTGGCACTCTCAGGGAAATACTTGTTCAAGAACCTTTCTTTGAACACTTCCCATGTAATAACCCGATTCTCCGCTTGCAGTAATCTTTGCTCTCCCGTCCACCAGTATTCAATATCTTCTATCAACATAAATGCAGCATAGGTCACCTTTCGGTCATTGGCACAGTTCATGCCAGTAAATATCTTCTTCAGTTCTTGGATCCAAAGCGTAGATTTCTCAGGATCAAACTCTCATTTGAACTACGAAGGGTTAGCACGATGAAATCCCTCTAAGTTCTGAGTATCAGTCGTAGCTTCCAGCTGTTGTGCAGCTCTCGCTTGTTGTTGAGTCGTTTGCTGATTCTGCTGCAGCATTGCTTCAGCCATCTTTTGTATTGCTTCAATAGCAGCAGCCATGTCTCCTCTACGAGCCATACTTTCTCTCAAATCAAACTACACCAAATACAGAGAAAGTTAGATGTATCCTTGTGAATACCAAACACAGAGAATTACAGAGATTCACATAGCACAAACAAGACAATCCAATACCACAAGACCCAAAAGAAAACATAAACCAGGAGATCTGATACCAAGACAGTGTAACGTCCCTTTTTCCAAAATGTACCGCGAATAAGGAATGTCACACTCTGATACTTCGAAACAAACATAGACTGAAATAAATTAAATTGTGGAAAATAGTAATTGTTTTAAACTCATAGTCCCGATTCTCTTTATGGTTATTTTACAAATGTCACTATTTTTTTTTGAATTATTACATTACCGAGTAAAATCAAAAGTTGATTTAAAAATCCATTATGTATAGAGATAACAATTAAGACAGTCTCTGTAAAACAGACATGAAGTAAACCATACACAATATATATATTCATATTTATATGCATAAGCCTATTTTAGTTACATTCCAAAATATACAAAGAAAAAGGTAAAATATGTACCCACCCAAAGTTATACAAATATACCCTAGCATGTACAGCAAAACGTCAGGCTTCCCAAAAAGATATACGGTTAGCCATCAGTAGCTACCAATAGTATCAGCTCCTAAGACTGATGAGAAGGGACCGTAGCTAGGTCCTCCTCAGGGTCCTCTTCGTCTGAGGAAACATCCATCGGAGAGACAGAGCAACGGGTAAGAGCCTGAGCAGTGGACAAAAAGGAGTCATCACGTGGGCTGTAGTACATATCAGCCCACATGTCCTTAACGGGCATGTAAAACTCCAACCAAACAAAAGTATAAAAATCTACAACAAGGGCATCATAACGACCCCAAGCTAGGGACACCGTCAACTTCCCATGGTACACGCAACAGTCCGTCTGCACATTAATGTGTCAGCAGTCAGGGCCTTCGTGAAAGATGATCTGAGTGTAGCCCAAAAATCTGGGGGAGTGTGATGTCATCCTCAATCACTTCAGTCATAGTCTGGCCAAAAGCCTAGAAACTCAGGAGCTTCCTTGTCTTCCTCACGAACGTCTTCTCGGAAGTACACAATTCAACAGAATACAGAAATAGAGAAAATATAGAAGAGGTGAAACACCCAGCTTTTAGTACCAAAATGGCAGCAAGAAAACAATACGATGCTGGATGCCCACATATGACACAGTTCATACATTTTATCACAGCACTATTAAAATTAACAGTAAAGGCAGAGCGACAATAATTAATTGTAGTAATTACAATAACAGGTAAACAACAGTAATATTTCCAACAGACAACAGTTTGGATAATTAGATAGTTGTTACAATAATAGGAACAATTATATTTGCAGTTATAAATGTTCATGCTCAATTAATTATGTGACTCATAATGCGCAATGCAAAGGGTACCAAAAATCCTACTCCATGGAGCTGGACATAAACATTTTTCGGAGTGAATGATCAAGGAGTTATGCTAGTATCTCGTTAGCCTTAAAAATAGTGTGTTTCATCTCATAAAATAGTTGCGCAAATGGCTTATACATGGCACCTCAACAGTTGGTCGCGATATAGGATAACGTCTTAGTCAGGATTGTCGGTGTGTCGCATTAGTCTATCACACGGCCCTAGTGGAGCTACTATTGTCTATTGTGAGACACCCACACCCCGACGCCCCCAAGGTCAACAACATATGACACATATGCTTAGTCTATTCGCACTCGCACATAGGTGTTATTCAAACTCCTAGGCATACAAAGCCTTTCTAACAATGCCCAACGGACAACACATATGCATGACGACACAATGTCCAATCATGTATGCTTATCAATGATGCATTCATCATAAAATATACCACCATGGCATATATATCCATTTTCAATATTAGCATGCCATAATTTCATCAAGAACTTGGTCCCACATAGGAACTCACAGTTGCATCAAACAATTCTCAATATCAATATATATACATGTCCATCATTCCCCACATACCACAATTTCCATGTTATGGATCCAAAAGTTCCATTTTCAAAATCCTTTCTGCATTATTGGTATAGATACATAATCCTATCACATTTAAGTGAAATAAAATCCTTGAATCTAGGGTTTAAGATTCATGTTTGAGTTACAAGGGACAAGGAGCCATATTTTCATCATTTTCAGCTCAAAATCTCATTTTAGGGTCCTGATAATCGATTACATATCTCTGGTAATCGATTACACAGTTTTGGAAATCGATTACCAGCTGGACAAAACCTCCATAATCGATTACAGACAGGATGTAATTGATTACATGATTCCCAGAATCACGATTTTGAACTCCAGAGGCTTCGTAATCGATTACACAATTCTGGTAATCAATTACAAGCTAGACAGAATCTCCGTAATCGATTACAGACATGATGCAATCGATTACGTGATTCCCAGAATCATGATTTTGTAACTCTAAGGGCTTAGCAATCATTTACAGGCACTGTGTAATCGATTACCACACATAAACTTGCAGAAAAATGATCTTTAAGCCATCTAAACTCAAACCAAATCAATCCATAACATTTTCAACATCATATTAGCTCAAACATGCATCCAAAATCATATAAAGAAAGAGAAGAAAGAAAAATACATAACAAAGAGGGAAATCCACACATGGATCCCAAAATCAACAACACCACACAAGACATCTCCTTACTACCATGATTGGTTGAAGAGGATCATCTCCCTCTTACCTAAATGAAGACAACACAAGGATGCTAGTCCCTTCTTGTTCTTGATTTTCATTTTTACCTTCAAGAAAACACCAATGTGAGTGACTTCCACAATGTCCACTCAAACCATGGAAAGATGAGTTCTTGGTCACATAGGTGACCAAGGAAAACGAAAATGAGGAGAAAATGGAAGAAAGGTGAAGACTTTACCTCAAAAGCTCCAAGCTTTAGCTTCAATGGTGAAAAATGGAAGAAGAAGAAGAACCAAAGGATGACCACTAAAGAAAATGGTCTTGGAATGATGGAGGAAAGCTAGGAAAATGATTGATTTAGCAAACCATGGAGATTGTCTCCAATAGGTGGGTGTACGGTGGAGGAGGAAGAAGAAGAAGAGAAGAAAAATGAGAAGAGAGAAAAATAGTGAAAAGTGTTATGTGTTTGAAATGAGGGAGTGATGTAATAAAAGTGAGAAGACCACTTTTCACTTCCCAAGGAGTGTTCTGCCGTGGAGAAGAGTGAGGAGGGAAGAGAGAGAAAATGAATTAGTTGGGAAATTTCTAGGAATCTTCCCATTAGTAAGCTTAGATTAAATTAATCTTTCTTTTGAAAATAAAGCTAATGGATTTGACACAAAGTAGATTTTGGATAATGTGATAAGGATTTTTAATGCATGTTATTATTTAGTAGACAATTGTTACAGTTGACCGAGATCAGTATTAATTTATCTAACAGATAAAATTTGCACAACGTTTTGTTATTTGTCTGTTAAATTTTATCAAAAAACGTGAAACCTCAGAAACTGTGTCGAGCCTCGGGTTTAGTAAGATCCCTCGTCGACGTTTCCACAGATCAAGGTTCTCGAGAAAATATTTCATTTTTCCAGCTTCGCTCAATTTATACGCAAAAAGAGGAATATTATTAAAATATTTTATGTTCTCAGAAAAATTCTAGAAAATCACAAATATTATAAAACGAACATTTATAATAAAATAAATAAATTTTGAGGTGTTACACAATACCCACAATTATTCTAAGGTATGAAGATTTTGAGGATGAAATTCCTATTTGATGGAGAGAGCTGTAACACCCCAAAATTCATTTATTTTATTATAAATAGTCATTTTATAATATTTTTGATTTTTGAGAATTTTTTTGGATTTTTCTGAGAACGTGAAATATTTTAATATTATTCTTCGTTTTGCGTGCAAACTGAGCGAAGCCGGGGAAATGCAATATTTTTTCCGAGAACCTTGATCTGTGGAAACTTCGATGGGGGATCTTACTAAACCTGAGGTCAGACACGATTTACGAGATTTTACGTTTTTTAAGAATTTTATCAGATAAAATAATAATCACTATGTAAATTTTATCCGCTGGATAATTAATACTGACTTCTGTCAATTGTAATAATTGTCCATTGGGTAGTAATATGTATTAGAAATCTTATTACATTATCCTAATGTAATCCACTTTATGTCTAATCAAATCCACTTGAATTAAAAAATATAGTATTTTAATCAAAGCTTCTTTGAGAAACTTTGACCACCAAATGACCAAAGTGCCCTAGGCTTGTTGAAGAAACCATTCGACCCTTTTTCTTCTCTTTCTTTTCCGCGGCAATGTTCCCTTGGGGAAGCAAAATTTGCTTCCCATACACTTAACACATTTCACTAAATTTTCACTTATTCAACTATCTCTTTCTCTCTCTAACTTTCATCTTCATTTTCTCTCCAACTTCTCTCTTCTTCTTCCTTCTTCCCTCATGGTTTTGCAGCCCTAAATGTGACCATTTCTTTTCATCTTCCAACTTCACCAACACCATTTCTACATTCCTCTCATCATCCTCTACACTTCCTATTTGAAGAGCTTCCTCAAAATCCATCATCTTCACCATTGTCTTCCAAGAACAAAGCTTGAAGCTTTAAGGTACAACTTCCATTTTTTCTTTTCCTTCTCTTCATTTTTGAGTTCCTAGGTCACATTGGTGACCAAGGATTCATATTTTTCAAGACTTGGTTGTTGATTCTTTGTGTTTGAATTTCTAGGGTTTTGGAGAGCCAAAACCGAATCCACCAAGAAGCACCAAGGAGGTGATTTCATGTTCTTCCCTTAGGTAAGAGGGAGATTTACTCACTTCAACCATTATTGGTGGTGAGGAAACCTTGTGTGGTTGTTGATGGAGAAATCCATATTTGAATGCTTACTTTATTTGATGGTTTTTCATGGCTATGTGTTCTTGATTGAGATTAATGATTGATTTGTGATTTTGAGTGCATTAGGGATGTTGGAATGCTTGATAATGTTAGATTTAATAAATGAAAAGTTTGAGGGTTTACTACCCTATTGGGAGGCCACGGTTTTGGCCATGAATCTTAAGGGTTGGAATTGATTTTTTGTAAAATAAGACTTAGGTAATTGTGTATTGAAAGATTGATGCATGAAATGAAAAAGAATTTGGAACCTTGATGACTAGGGAGGCCACGGCCTTTAGAGGAAATTTTGGAGTTCAAGTGATGCCTTGATGCATCTTTGGGGATTAAGGACTTAGATATGTGTATATATATAATTCATAATGAGATGGAAGAAATTAATTGAGTGATGAACATTGAAGGGGGCCACAGTTTTTCAAGGGTTTCTTAGCCCAAAATTTTTATAATTGACCAAGACTTAGGAAACTAAGGATGTTGGATTTATAACATGTAAGTAAGATATGTGTTGAACCATGTATATGGAAATTATTGATATTGAGAATGGGTTATATGATCTTGTGAGTCCATGTGTGGGACTGAGTACTTGTTGATTTATACTTGATGAAATTGTGGCATGATATTGTTGAGAATTGTCTATACGTCGTTATGATATGTCCCATGAGAAATACTTGTTGATGAATATGCATGTGATGCATTGTTTATGAGGAACATATCATTGATACACATACATGATGTAAATTGAGTCATCATGCATATGTGATGTCCGTTGGACTTTATTGAGAAAGGCGATGTGTGCCTAGTAGATTGAATAACACCTAAGTGCAGGTGCGAGTAGACTAAGCGTAGGGTCATAGTGGTTGACCTTAGGGGCGTCGGGGTACGGGTGTCTCACAATAGACAGTGTTAGCTCCACTGGGGCTGTGGGATAGACCGATGCAAACACATCGACGATCCGGACCGAGACGTTATCCTATATCGCGATCAACTGTTGAGGTGCCACGTATAAGCCATATTGCGCAAATATTTTTATGAGATGAAGCAATTTATTTTTAAGGCTAACGAGATACTGGCATGACTCCTTGATCATTCTCTCCGAAATATTGATGTCTAGCTCCATGGAGTAGGATTTTTGGTACCATAATGCATTGTGCACTGTCCATTGTTAGTCTCATATTTCATTGAGCATGAGTACTATTGACTATTGAATTATCTGCTCTTATTATTAATATAATTATCTAATTCAATAAATTGTTCACTGCCTGAGATTCTGCTGTTATTTCTCTTTTATTGCTTACTTGATTATTACTGTCGATAACTGTATGTGTTGCAATGTTATGTGGGCGTCCAACGCCGTTCTGTTATCTTACTGTCGTATTGGTAATGAAAGCTTAGTGTCTCACCTCTTTTCTATATATCTGTATTTTTGTTTTAAAAAATGTGCTTCTGAGAAGACGTTCGTGAGGAAGAAAAGGAGGCGCTTGAGTTTCCTGGCTTTTGGCCTGATTATGACTAGTGCTGATTGAAGATGTCTTCACATCTGTGCTGATTCTTAGGTTACGCGAGGATGACCTTTCATAGTGGTCTCGACTGTTGGCACATTAACTTGCGCACGGACCGATGCATCTATCATGGGGAGCTGATTGTGTCTTTGGCTTGGGGTCGCTACGACCCTCCTATTTTTGACTTTACTACTTTGTTCATTTAGAGTTTTACCTGCCTGTTAGGGATTTGTGGGATGACCTTTATTATACCCCACAAGAGGACTCTTTCCTCCCCATTGCTCGGGCTTTTGCCCGAAATTCGGTCGCTCCGATGGCGATATCATCAGATGAGGAGGACCCTGCTACGGTCCCTTCTCGTCAGTCTTAGGGGCTGATGTTGTCGGTGGCTACTAATGGCTAACCGTTCATTTTTTTTTTGGAAGCCTGATGCAACGCCTTTTTTTCTTAATACCGCGAAGAAGGAACGTCACAACATAATACTAAAGACCATAAAAGAAATAAATTTGTGAAAAATAATAGTTACAGTGATTAATTAAGACCCGATTCATTATTAACATAAGATTAAATAGTTTGTATTCTTGGATGATAAAATAATCGAGTATTGAATTGTCTGTACGCATTTTTTTAGTATAATATAACAGTAAGGAGATAATAACAATTATCAATGCAATGGAATCGAAACAGAATTTATAATCATATATTCACAATATATATATATATATATATATATATATATATATATATATATATATATATATATATATGCATCAGCTTGTTTAGTTACATCACAAAATATATAAAAAGTAAAGGCTTTACCCACCTAAGATAGTTACAAATTTACACCCATGAACTAGCAAAACAACAAGCTTCCCCAAAAAGATAAACAGTTAGCCATCAGTAGCCACCTATAGTATCAGCCCCTAAGACTGACGAGAAGGGACCGTAGCTGGGTCCTCCTCAGGGTCCTCTTCATCGGATGAAATTGCCATCGGAGCGACCCAATTTCGGGCAGAAGCTCGAGCAATAGAGAGGAAAGAATCCTCTTGAGGGGTGTAGAACATATCAGTCCATATATCCCTCACGGGTAGGTAAAATTCTAAAATAACAAAAGTAGAAAATTCAAAGACAGGAATGTCGTAGCGGCCCCAAGCCAATGACACCGTCAGCTCCCCGTGGTACATGCATCAGTCCATCTGCACATGTAGGTGCCAGCAATCTAGTCCTCCATGGAAGTTCAACTTCACGTACCCCAAAAAGCGGTGTGGATGTGACGACATCCTCAATAGCTCTAGTCGTAGTGCGGCCAGAAACCCGAAAACTCAGTTGTTTCCTTCTCTTCCTCACGAATGTCTTCTCAGAATCATATAAATAAATAGAAAGTATCGAAATACAGAAAGAGGTGAGACACCCAGCTTTTAGTACCGAAATGGCAACAAGAAAACGAAATGGCGCTGGACGCCCACATATAAACACAATTCATATATCCAATTACAGTAATAATTAAGATTGGTAATAAGAGCATAACAACAATAAATGGCATTAATATTTCCAAACAATCAAATAATTATTGCAGTAATAATAACAGATACTCTTCACAATTATGAATGCTCATGCACAATGAATTATGAGACTGACAGTTCACAATGCAAAAGGTACCAAAATTCTTACTCCATGGAGCTAGACATAAACATTTTCAGAGTGAATGATCAAGGAGTAATGCCAGTATCTCGTTAGCCTTTAAAAATAGTGTGCTCATCTTATAAAAACATTTGCGCAATACGGCTTATACATGACACCTCAACAGTTGATCGCGACATAGGACAATGTCTCAGTCCTGATCGTTGGTGTGTTTGTATCGGTCTATCCCACAGCCCCCGTGGACCTACCACTGCTCATTGTGAGACACCCGTACCCCGACGCCCCCAGGGCTAACCACTATGACCCTACGCTTAGTCTATTCGCACCTGCACATAGGTGTTATTCAAACTCCTAGGCATACATAGCCTTTCCCACAATGTCCAACGGACAACATATATGCATGACGATACAATGTACATCATACATGTTTATCAATGATGCATTCATCATAAGCATATCACAATGGTATATATATATATATATATTCATCATCAACTTGTCATAAGTCCATCAAATACATATTATCAATTGCTTAGTCCCATATAGGGGATCACAACAACATAGAATCAATCCTCAACATCAATATGTATTTAGGGTTCATCTATTATCACAAGTCCATATTTTCAAAGTCTTAAACTTAGGTCAATTATGACAATTTTTTGGTTAAGTAACCCTTTAAAACCGTAACACTCTCAAGAGTTATTACTCAATTTAATTCTTCCACTTGATTATGGATTATGCATTTCTCTAAATTCTTAATCTTCAAGGATGCATCAAGGCATCATTTAAACTCTAAATTTTCTCTAAAAATCGTGGCCTCACTAGGTCTTCAAGGTTCTAATTTCTTTCCATTTTATGCATTAGTCTTTTGATATCTAATCACTTAAATTTTAGTGCACACCAAACCAATCCGATCCCTCAGATTCAAGTCAAAACCATGGCCTCACTTTGGGACATTAAACCCTCAAAAATTTTCATTCATTAATTATAATATTATCATTCAACATGTAATCGCATAAGCTTCATTATATTGTACACAAAAAACCAATTTATATCCCAAAATCCTAGTCAAAACCGTGGCATCACATTAGGGTAGGAAACTCTAAATTTTCCATTTAACAACCCTAACATGATCCAGCATTTTCAACATATCCAATACATTCAAGATCAACAATTAAGCATAAATCCAAATTTTAAGAATACATAAACACGCAAAATCACCAAACAAAGTGAGCATACAAAGGTTCCTTTGTAACACCCCTTGATGTAGCAACTGGAGCGTAATCGTCATTACACCACAGTTACTAAATCCAAGTGTGTCACAGCCATGGTAAAACAATTTAAATTCTCAAGAGTCTATATTTTTTTTTTTTGACAATTTGCATAAGTAGAAAATACGAGCCTCGAATGAAATATAAATGTATTCAACCCATAATACAACCACTGAAATAAAATCATATTCCTTATATATATATTTTATAGTCAATTTACACAAATCACTGATGACATAGAATATAATAATTACAGAGTCCAATAAAATAAAGCGGGAATAAAAACACTAAAGGGGGAAAAGTAGTAACCCAGGGATGGGTACTACTAGCAGACAAAGCCGCAACCCCATATGTACATGACGCACGGCGTCCCAGTTGACACGACAGGCATCAATGCCTCCACGCAGCTGCACTCTTACATAGTCGAAGAAATCTTGTCCAGACGCTCAAGCCAATCAACCAAGGTGTGGTCCTTCTTTATCTTCCTCACGATCTTTTATCAAATAAAATATAAAATAGAAATGCACAAATATAGGAAAGAGGTGAGACACCCATCTTTCATTACCACTATTAGCAATAAGAAAATAATACGGCGCAAAGCGCCCACCAAGTAATACAGTTCATATATTCATCAATAGCAACAATGGAATTTATAATAAAAGCAATTCAATTCTAAGCAATAATCAGAGTCAATAATAACAGTGATATTTATAGTAAAGGTAGAACAACAGTAAGCAATAGCAGGCAGATCACAATAGTATTCCCAGGAATCAACACAACAATCAGATAATCATTTACAGAAGTACAATAGTTATCTTCACATTCACAGGTGTTCATGCTCAACAGTTTATGAGACCGACAATGAACGATGCACAATGCATTATGATACCACAATTCCTACTCCATGGAGCTAGACATAAACAGTTAGAGAGAAAGATCAGGAGACATGTCTGTAACTCGGCTGCCGCGGCCAAAGTGCTATAAACCAGTAATTTCCACGTGCACATTCAGGCATTGTACAGACAGTCCACGCTAGATCACGATATAGGACAGTGTCTCAGTCCAGATCGTCGGTGTGTTTGCATCGATCTACCCCATGGCACAGAGGAGCTCATAACTGTCCATGTGAGGAACCCGCACCCCGACGCCCCCAAGGTCAAACATGACCTACACTAGTCTACTCGCACTCGCACTAAGGTGTGTTCAATCTCCTAGGCAACTTGGCCTTACAACAGTCCACAAGACATTCACAATGCATAAGACTCTATGCATGAACATGTATGATTCACAATTTTATACAATTCCATAATATGCCACAATTGACCAAGATAAGCATCAACACATAAATGGTCACTCACATAGACCCATAATGTCATAATATTGAAATCAAATAAGATAATACATTTCTAAGGTCCATTATGCATTCTTATTCAAGATTTGCCATTCTTACAAGAATCCGTCACTAAGTAAGTTTCCATAATTAATTGAATTTTTCTAAAGTAATTTATTCTCATACACTTAGAATGGTTATTCTAAGATCTCAAAATGTCACACTCTCTTGTTCTTACTCTTGTAAAATTTTCTTAAGTTTCATGACAAGTTCCTTCCTTAGTCCTTTAAAATTTATGAATCTCCAATTGTATTTAATTCTTCCAAATTTGCTACCTTGCTAACCTATTGCCTATGTTTCAATCATTTAATTTTCTAGATTCCAAGATTACCAAAAATTACACAATTAAGTCCCAAATAGCCCTAGGGGCCGTGGCCTCCCAAATGGGTTCAATTCTCAATTTTTCCGTTCCATTGATTTTATGTTACACACTTGATTAATTTAGTCATTCACTTGTCAAAATTTGCTCGCCAAGAACATATCAATTTAAACCCCAAAACCGTGGCCACTCAAGAGGTTCCAATTCCAAGTTTCCCTTCCATTGATTTCATTTTATCACTTGATTAATTTAAGTCTTATACTGGTTATAACTTGTCCACAATTTACCCAATTTTAGGCCCAAAATCGTGGCCTCCCTAGATCCTCAAAATTTCATTCTTTCACATATCATGTGTTAGTTACTTGATACTTAATTACTCAATTTCCATTTCTCACAAGATTAATTTAATTGCCTAAGGTCCATGCCAAAACCATGGCTTCATAGGTCTTCTAAGTTCCACTTTTTATTTCTCATTTGTGTATTAATTCCTTAAGATCAATTTTCTTAAGTTGAATGTATTAAGGTCATTCCATTTGCCTTATTGCTCAAGCTAAAACTGTGGCCATCAATGAGTCTTCAATGTCCAATCTTTCCTTCTCTTTTAGGTATTAACTTCTTGTTATTAATTCACTTAAGTTTTTAGTTCATTAAAATCAATCCAAGTGCCCAAGATTCAATGCCAAAACTGTGGCTTCATGATGTCCATTATCCAATTTTTCTTTCCACTTTTATGCATTAGTTTTCTTAACACTAATTCACTTAAATTTAGTTCATCAAAATTAATCCATTTGTCTCTTTACCAAGACCAAAACCGTGGCACCCCTCTTGGGTGTTAAACTCTCAAGGTCTTCCATTCATTAGTGTTAATACTATCATTCAATCTTTGATTACATAAGTCTTATTTCACTTGTATACAAAAGCCAATATTCACCCCTAATTTCTAATCAAAACCATGGCACCATATTAAGGTAGAAAACTCCAAATTTTTCATTTAGCAACCCCAACATGATCAAGCACAATTAATATATCAACCATATTCAAGAGCATAATCAAGAATCAATCAAATTCAAGAATACTAAATCATACAAAATTTATAATTCAAGCAAGCATACAAAGAGCATACAAGGATGGATTTCTCCATCAACACACATACAAAGTCTCCTCACCACCATAAGTGGTTGAAGTGAGTAGTCTCCCTCTTACCTAGAGGAGACAATGTAAGAAAACAACTCATTGGTTCCTTGATTTGTAATTTTCGGATTCCACCTTCAAGAAAACCATAGAGTGGTCAAATTCTCATATTTACAAACTAAGGATTGAAAAGAATGATCTTTGGTCACATAGGTAACCAAGGAAAACGAAAATGAGAAGAAAATGGAGAGAAATCAAGAATCTTTACCTTGGAAGACAATGGAGACAAGGTTGGATTTTGAGCAAACCTTCCAAATGAAACTTGTAGAGAAGATGAAGATGAGTGTATAAATGTGTTTAGTGGAGAGAAAAATCAAAAAGCTTGGCCATCCATGGAGGAGTGATTTTCGGATTTGAAGAAGGAGGGGTAGAAAGGATGGATTTTTGAAGAGATTTTCTAAAGAAAAAGTGTAGAGGAGGTTGAGAGAAGTATAGAAATGGTGTTTATGGAGAGAAAAGTGAAGAGAAACAATGGTGGTGGTGGCTGCCATTTTCAGATTCAAGAGGAGGAAGAAGAGAAGAGGTGGAGAGAAAATGGAGGTAGAAATGGAAAATGGAGAAACTTTCTACACAAAGAAGGTAGAGGAGTTGAAGGCAAGTGTAGAAATGGGCTTAGAGAGGAGAAAAGATGAGCAAAAATGGAGGAGGAGGGGCTGCCATTTTCGTGCTCATGGTGGAGGTAGAGAGAAGGAGGAGAAAAGATGAAGAAGATGAAGTGAAGAGAGAGAAAGTGATAGGTAAAGTGAATTAGGGTTTGATGGGTTTAGGTTAAGTGTGGATGAGTTACATTTTTGCCCTCCTTGACATGAGTGGGCTGCTGAATAGAGGAGAGAGTGAGGGGAAAAATTTGGCTTCTCATGCAAGCCAAGGATAATTGGGTCATTTGGTGGTCAAAGCTTCTCAAAGAAGCTTTGAAAAAGCACACAAATTTGAATTAAAGTAGATTTGATTTGACATAAAGTGGATTGCATTAGGATAAGGTGATAGGATTTCTAATGCATGCTATTATCCAATGGATAATAGTTACAGTCGACAGAAGTCAGTATTAATTTATCTGACAGATGAAATTTACATAGCGTTTTATTATTCCGACTGCTAAATTTCTCAAAAAATGTGAAACATCGTAAACTGTGTCCAGCCTCGGGTTTAGTAAGATCTCCCGTTGACATGTCCATAGTTCAAGGTTCTCAGAGAAAACATCTCGTTTCTCCGGCTTCGCTCAGCGCGCACGCAAAACGAGAAATATATTAAAATATTCGACGTTTCCGGAAAAAATTCCAAAAAATTCTCAAAAATTGCAAATATTATAAAACGACTATTCGTCTTATCATTTTCCAATTTTTGAAGCGTTACAATCATTTTCCCGACTCTGCTCAATACGAACGCAAAATGAAGAATATATTAAAATATTCGTCGTTTCCAAAAAATTCTGAAAGAATTCACATAAATCACAAATATTAAAAAATAACTATTCATAATAAAATTTTCCAACTTTGAGAGCATTATCGTCGTTTTGCCAACTCTGCCCAGTGTGCATGCAAAATAAGGAATAATATTAAAATATTCCATGTTCTCAAAAAAATCCAGAAAAATTTCAAAAAATTCCAAATATTGTAAAATGATCATTTATCCTAAAATTATTAATTTTCTAGATGTTACATCCTTCACCACCAAAAGTGGTTGAAGTGAGTAATCTCCCTCTTACCTAAAGGAAAAACACAAAAAATAACCTCCTATTGCTCCTTGGTGGTTTCGGTTTTAAGCTTCCAAAATCTTAGGAATTTCAAGACAATGAATCAACATCAAGGGTGGAAAGAGAAGAGATCCATGGTCATCAAAGAGGCCATGGAGCACGAAAATGAAGAGAAAGAAGAAGAAAAATGAAAACTTTACCTTAAAGCTTCAAGCTTTGTCTTGGATGACAATGAAGGAAAGGTTGGATTTTGAAGAAAATATCTAGATAGAAAATGTAAAGGAGGTTAAGGTGAGTATGGAAATGGTCTTGATGAAGAGAAAAATGAAGAAAAATGGTTGAAGATAGGGGCTGCAAAATCGTATGGAGAGGGAAGAAGAAGAGAGAAGGAAAAGAGAAAATGAAGAAGAAAACTAGAGAGAGAAGTGGATAGATGAAAATGAGTGAAAATGACTAAGTGTGTTAAGTGTGTGAGAGTCAAATTTTTCCCCCCTTGGGCAAGGGAGTGTCACGGCAAATGGAGAGAGAGGAGGGGAAAAATTAGCTTCCCCAATAAGCCAAGGGTATCTTGGTCATTTGGTGGTCAAAGCTTCTCAAAGAAGCTTTGATTAAAATATAATAAATTTGAATTAAAGTGGGTTTGATTAGACTTAAAGTAGATTACATTAGAATAATGTGATAAGATTTGTAATACATGTTATTATCTAATGAAAAATTACTACAGTCGACAGAAGTCAGTATTAATTTATTTGACAGATGAAATTCACATAGGGTTTTATTATTTTATCTGTTAAATTTCTCAAAAGACATAAACCTCGTAAACCGTGTCCATCCTCGGGTTTAGTAAAGTACCCTGTCGATATTTCCACAGATCAAGATTCTTAGGAAAAATATCTCATTTTCTTGGCTTTGCTTAGTTTGTACGCAAAACGAAGAATAATATCAAAATATTCTATATTCTCAAAAAAATCTAGAAAAATTCACAAAAATCACAAATATTAGAAAATAAACATTTATCATAAAATAAATAAAACTTAGGGGTGTTACACCTAACGTTTTGCTAATTTGATGGAGTGTAAATTTGTAATCATCTTAGGTGGGTAAAGCCTCTTACTTTTTATATATTTTGATGATGTAACTAAATAGGCTAGATGCATATATATATATATATATATATATATATATATATAAAAATTGAATGTATGGTTTTATTTCATGTCAACTTTTGTTGTATCTATAATTATCATTATCTCTTTATCTTTCAAAAAAAAAAATGTACGTGCACACACGTTTTCAATACTCAATTACTATACAATCTGAGATGGAAATTATTTAATTACATGTTAAAAATGAACCGGGTCTTAACAATCAATGTATTTATTATTTTCCATATTTTCGTTTTGCTTTCGTTATAGTGTGACGTTCCTTCTTCGTGAGATGTTTAAAAGGGGCGTTACATGATTCACTAAGTGAGTCATAAAGAACTCTCTAGAAAAAGATGGCTAGCATAAGTCTAGAATCATCCAACTATATTTTTACCCGGAACTTTTATCTAATGAATAAAGGCTACTATAAGCAAAACCAGTATTTATTGTCCAATGGACAATAAAATGTACGTAGATTTTATTTTCAAATCAAATCTCAGATAAAGAAAAATTTTGAAAACTATTTCCGCCTTTGGGTTTAGTAAGCTCCCCTGACCCCACATTAACAGTCCAAATTTTTTTCGGCCCTAAAATTTTTTTATTTTTCTAGTCCCGCTAAAAACACACAGAAAGTCCAAAAATGATAATAAAATAATCATATTAACTCAAACAATTCACAAAAATCACGAAAATCATAAAAATTACATATAACTGAAAAACAAGAAATTTCGGAGTGGTACAACAAACGTCCAACATCCGTAAAAAAGAGTCCCACGTCTCTGACACAATGCTAGCTGCAAAGAGAAGAGAAGAAAAACATGTCACTCTCTCACTCACTACTTCTGTAGGCGTGGCTAGGGTTCTGTTATATGTATTTAGCATCCCCTTTATCAATACTATTTATAATAATGGTTGCTTTAAGTGAGTGTGAGCAACAGCAGGATTAGTTGTGCAACCTTTGGACTCATCTGTTATGAGTTATGATCACGATGGAATCCTAGTCTAACTTGGATTCTCATTGCTCCTATTTAGTCTGCTCTATGTGTGTGACCCTGTAAGTTCTCATGACGTTTGCAATAATATTAAAATCTCATTTTAATATTACAAGTAGTGAACGGTATCTAGTGTAACGCCCCTTTTTTCGCTAGAAGAAGGAACGTCACACCATAGTAAAGTAAAACGTAAATGAAACAAAAATACAAAAAATACAAATTCATTGATTAATTAAGACCCGATTTATATTTGTTATCTGAATAAACATTTTTTTCATCTTAATAGCATAATAATTGAGTATCGAAATATGAGTACACTTTTTTTTTTGAAGAGATAATGATAAATATAGATACTATAAAATAAATCGACAAGAAATGAAACCATTCATCCGTTATATATATATACTTATATATGCATCGAGTCTGTTTAGTTACATCATCAAATTTACAAAAAGTAAAGGCTTTACCCACACAAGATGATTACAAATTTACATCCCATCAAATTAGCAAAACGTCAGGCTTCCCAAAAATATACGGATAGCCATCAATAGCCATCGACAGTATCAGCTCCTAAGACTGACGAGAAGGAATCGTAGCAGGGTCCTCCTCAAGGTCCTCCTCATCCGATGAGATCATCATTGGAGTGACCGAATTTCGGGCAGAAGCTCGAGCAGTGGAGAGAAATGAATCATCTCATGGGGTGTAATAAAGGTCATCCCACAAATTCCTAACAGCCAGGTAAAATTCTAAATGGACAAACACAATGAAGTCAAAGACTGGCAGGTCATAGTGACCCCAAGATAAAGACACCGTCAGCTCTCCGTGATAGATACAACGGTCCGTGCTCAAGTTTATAAGCCAATAGTCTGGACCACCATGAAAGGTCATCCTTGCATACCCCAAAAATCAGTGCGGACGCGAAGACATCTTCAATCAACACTAGTCGTAATCAGGCCAAAAGCCAAGAAAATCAGGTGCCTCCTTTTCTTCCTCGCGAGCATCTTCTCAGAAGTACATAATTTATAACAAAAGTACATATATATAGAAAATAGGTGAGACACCTTGCATTCAATACCAAAACGGCAACAAAAAAATAGAAAGGCGTTGGGCGCCCATATAACATTACAATACATATACTCATCAACAGTAATAATAAAATTAAAAGTAATAATCAAGTAGGCAATAAAATAGGGGTAATTACAGAATCTCAGGTAGTAAATAGTTTATCAATAAGATAATCATTGCAATATCAAAACAGATAGTTTAACAATCATAGGTACATCATGCTCAATGAAATATGAGACTGACAATGCACAATGCACGTGGTACCAAAAATCCTACTCTATGGAGCTAGACATTAACATTTCGGAGAAAATGATCAAGGAGTCATGCCAGTATCTCGTTAGCCTTAAAAATAAAGTGCTTCATCTCATAAAAATATTTGCGTAAAATGGCTTATACATGGCACCTCAACAGTTGATCATGATATAGGACAACGTATCGGTCTGGATTGTCGGTGTGTTTGCATCGGTCTATCCCACGGCCCCAGTGGAGCTACCACTGTCTATTGTGAGACACCCACACCTCGACACCCCCAAGGTCAACCACTATAAGCTTACGCTTAGTGTAATCACACCCGCACTAAGGTGTAATTCAATCTCCTAGGCACACATCGCCTTTCCAACAAAGTCCAACGGACATCACATATGCATGACGACTCAATTTACATCATGTATGTGTATCAATTGCATGTTCCTCATAACGCAATGCATATCATGCATATTCATCAACAATATATTTTCTCATGGAACATGTCACAAGGGCATATAGTCAATCATCAACAACATCATGCCTCAATTTAATCAAACACATATCAACAAGTACTTAGTCCCACACATGGACTTGCAATACCATATACTTCGTTCTCAATATCAACACTTTCATATACATGGTTCAACACATATCATAATTCCATATTATGAATCCAACATCCTTAGTTTCCTAAGTCTTGATCAATTATGACAATTTTGGGCTAAAGAACCCTTGAAAAACCGTGGCCCCTCTAAATGTTCATCACTCAATTAATTTCTTCTATCTCATTATGAATTACATATGTCTAAATCCTTAATTCCCAAAGATGCACAAAAGCATCCCTTGGACTCAAAATTTCTATTAGAGGCCGTGGCCTCCCTAAGGCATCAAGGTTCTAATTTTTCCATTCCTCCCATCCATCCTTTAATAACTAATCACATAGATTTCATTTTACACAAAAATCAATTCAAACCCTTAAGATTTTGGGCCAAAACCGTGGCCCCTCAATAGGGTAGTAAACCCTCAAAATTTTCCATTTATCAAATCAACATTATCAAAGAATTTCAACATCCTTAATGCATTCAAAACAACCAATCATTATTAATCTAAATCAAGAACACATAAAACATGAAAAACCAACAAACAAAGTAAGCATCCATTATGGATTTCTCCATCAACAACCACACAAAAGTCTTCTCACCACCAATAATAGTTGAAGTGAGTAAATCTCCCTCTCACGTAAAGGAAGAACATGAAAATGGCCTCCTAGTTGGCTTCTTGGTGGTTTGATTTTGGCTCTCCAAAAACCCTAAAAATCAAGCTCAAAGAATCAACACCAATGGTTGAAAAAGAAGAGATCCATGGTCATAAATATGGTCATAGAAACAAAAAATAGGAAGAGAAGGTGAAGAATTAAAGAGTTACCTTCAAAGTCTCAAACTTTGTTCTTGAGAAAAAGTAAAGAAAATGATGGATTTTGAAAAAGATCTCTAAAGAGGAAATGTTTAGAATGAGAAGGAGTGTGTAGAAATGGTGATTGTGAGGTGAGAAAATAAAAATGGCCACTCAAGGGCTGCAAAACCGTGAGTGGTGAAGAAGAATAAGAAGAGAGAAGTTAGAGAAAAATGGAGATGAAAGTTGAAGAGAGATAAAGTGATAGTAGAATGAGTGATATTTTGAGTGAAGTGTGATAAGTGTGGGAAGCAAAATTTTGTTTCCCCAAGGGCATCATTGCCACGGCAAAGAGGAGAGAGAGAGGGGCAGAATGGCTTCTCCAACAAGCTTAGGGTACTTTGGTCATTTGGTGGTCAAAGCTTCCATGAGAAGCTTGAGTAAAATATTGTATTTTTGAATAAAAGTGGATTTGATTAGACATAAAGTGGATTACATTAGGATAATGTGATAGGATTTCTAACACATGTTATTATCCAATAGACAATTGTTACAGTTGATAGAAGTCAGTATTAATTATCCAGCAGATAAAATTTACACAGTGATTATTATTTTATCTGATAAAATTCTCAAAAAATGTGAAATCTCATAAATCATGTCCAGCCTCGGGTTTAGTAAGATCCTCCATCGACGTTTCCACAGATCAAGGTTCTCAGGAAAAATATTGCATTTCTCGGGCTCCGCTCAGTTTACACGTAAAACGAGAAATAATATTAAAATATTTCACGTTCTAAAAAAAATTCAAAAAAATTCACAAAAATCACAAATATTAGAAAATGATTATTTATATTAAAATAAATAAATTTTAGGATGTTACATCTAGCAACACATCACAGCTGCCTAAGTAATGAGAATGTCAATGATTTGACATAACCTTTCTGTGATCAATGTTTCTTTGTTGTTTAGTCCCTTTGTCTAGATATCTATATTGAACACAAGGCATGGAACGTGTCACCCTTGTATAGTTCAATCTTTCATTTCCTGATACTCGAGTAGATGTAATAGTAACAAATAAGATCAATATCTCATATTGACTCATTTGAGCATAGCCATGCATTTCGTAGTCTCACTCAATCAAGGGGCCCGAAGATATCACTCATGTTATGTAGGAGGGACAAATCCCATCTTAGTCACTGACATCCCTCTACATGATTCGTGGTATGTTCAATAACTAACTTTATAATTACCTTGTTACAGATGACGTTTGACGACATTAAAACATACAATTCCTTATGTAGGAATCGTAGTGATTTCATGTTAAAGGACCACATACACCATTATCACTATGAGAATCGCTTATAACACTCACATAACGATCCACACAACATTCTCATGGTGGGTCAGTCCAATACATCATTACTCTAATATGTACCCATGTGAAGACTCGATATCTCATATCCATGATTCGTGAGATGTGTCCATCAGTCTACGCACATACTACTCTCAATGCATTATTGTTGTCCTAATTAACAATAATACTTGACTTGGGACATTTAAGAATAGTGTTCTATTTCTATGCAATAGGATCTCATGATCAAGTCATCCACTTGATGTCCTATGACATAAAACTTACTATTCTAAGGACTTTGTTATGTATATTATAAACAACACACAATAAATGAAATGCTTCATATATTAAATAAATAGCATAATACAATAAAAGCTAGTACGGTCAAAATAAATTGGCTTCTGGGGCATACACCCATAGTGTCTTGAAAGTGTTTTTACATATGCTAACATGCTAGATATGTACACACTTTGTTTGCAATGACATGTTTTATGGTAATATATCTATTCTTGAGCTTGTTGTAACACCCTCGGGAACATGTTAGACTTATATATAGTTACAAAGGTAGCCTAATATTTGCTTAACATGTCTGTTTAATTTTGTGATATTCTGAGTTAGTTTAGTCACTTTGTTGTAACACTATATGTGAAAAATAGTTGTTATTAGCCCCAAAATTAGCTTAAACTGCTTAGTTAGAGGAAATAAATATGGAGAATTTGTTTCTAGATCACAAATGTATGGATGGAGATGTAGTTAAAATTTAAGGTGAATCGAAGTTAGTTGTGTATTTTTAAGCATACTAAGAGTGTGTTTTAATGTCGGATTGATTAGCAACAGATATGGAAAAATATGGTAATGGAGAAACAAGATATTTTACGAATATTCGGATTTATCTTAAATCTGTTGGAAGTTAGAAAACTTGATTTGGTGAAATCTAAGTGTTCTTAACAGATCATATGTTTAGCCAAATATCTAAAGAGGCCAAGTGCCTCACGTTTCTCTTTTTATGCCTTGTTTTTCTTTGCTTTTAATGAGATATTTCTCTCATTCTCTGTAACACCCTAATACAATTTTCGTTAAATACGTGGAATATTTCAAGATAAATCGCATTAGACGTGTCACTTTTTAAGAATGCATATAAATAAAATCTATAATAACCTTTATAGTTAATATAGAAAGCCTCGAATGATAAAAAGATCATATATACATACCTCACTGGCTAACAAGCCATGTTGTATACATAAACTTTTACATACAATCAGAAAGGTAATAGTATACCAACTGGTTCAAAAAGAAATAAAACTGCTATATACCACTCATGGACCCACAACAATTCATTGTCCAATTCTCAATAGCGAAAATATACTTTTAAGATTTGATATGAAATTACGCTTCAACTTCAACATGTTTCTTATTAAACCTCTCTAGGGGAATTTTCTAGTATTTTTCACCTAATCTTTGTTACTCTAATTAAACAAGTCATTTACTTAGTTCTAAACATAACTCACTTAGAATAATTATTTTAAGTTTCTCAAAACCTCACTTACACTCATATTCCTTCTTTGGCTAAAAATCACTTTAGGTTGTAAGATAAAATTTTGTTCTTTGTTCTTTCCATTTTATGAATCCCTAATCAACATCTAATCATCTAATTAATTAAGTTTTCATCTTAACACAAAATTTTTCCATTGGGTGCTCTATAGCCCATGAGCTCTAAGGGGCTAGGAACCTAAATTCTCATCATTTTATTCATCATTAATCACTTAATTAGTTAGTCCCCACATTATTACAAAGTTTTGATCTTGGACACCCCATTTATGGGTGCTTGGCTGTGAGCCTCAAACAAAAGGGCAAAGAGCCCTTCCTTTCCATACATGATTCCAATCCATCCAAATCATTCCAAATCCATCAAGATATACAATAGCAAGTAGTAAAATCATGCAAGGTAAAACCAACACAAAATCATCAAGAATCACCAAAACCTATACAACAAAGTGAGTAGCCCTCTCATGGATTCCTCACTATCAACACAAAAACGTGTCTCTCACTACCATGATAGGTTGAAGAGGATGATCTCCTTCTTACCTAAAGAGACAACAAGAAAAAGCAAGCTTCTTTGTTGCTTCTTGCAATTTTCGTCCACCACCACCAACAAAACCCTAGGATGATCAAACTCATATAATCAACAACCAAAGCTTGAAAAGAATGTCCTTGATCACAAAGGTGACCGAGAATCACGAAAATGAAGGAAAGAAAATAGAAAATCAAGAACCTTACCTCAAAGCTTCAAGTTTTAGGGCTTTACGGAAGATGATGAAGATGGAAGAATCAAGTAATGGTCACAAAAAGAAAAAGCTTCAAGGTGGTGAGTAGATGCAAGAAATAAGGTTGGTTGAGAAAGAAAGCTTGGATGGCCAAAAATGGTGGGTTTGGCCGTGGAAGTGGAGAGAAAATGGAGAGGAGAGAAAAAGTGAGGGAAAGGAAAATGTTGAGGGAGAAAGTGATAGAAAACTTCTGAAAATTGAAAAGTGAAAGTGAATATGTGTTTAGGTGAAAAGATGACAATTTGTGTCATCTTTTCCCCCCTAATTGCCATGGGGTCTCCAAGGAGGAGAGGAAAGGTGAAGCTTCCTCTAGAAGCTTAGTGCAAAGCTTCCTTGAGAAGCTTAGTGCAAAGCTTCCTTGAGAAGCTTTGTCCACTTTTTGAAAAAGTCAAGGATGATGTCACTTTGATGATGTCATCTTGGTGATGTCATTAAAGTGCTCTCTAGAAAAGATGACTAACACTCTAGTAAAGCTATTATCCAGTGGACAAAGGTTAAAGTTAACAAAAACTATATTTATTGTCCAACGGATAATAAAACATACCGCGATTTTATTTATCAGATAAAATCTCGACAAAAGAAAACTTCATAAATTGTGTCCGGCCTTAGGTTTAGTAAGATCCCTAATCAACATTTCCACAGTCCAAGGTTTTCCAGCCTCAGGGAAAATATTTTATTTTCCCAGCCCCGCTCAGCGTGCACGCAAATTGAGAAATATATTAAAATAATTAAAATCACCGAAATAATTCACAAAAATTCACAAAAATCACAAATATTATAAAATGAATATAAATCATGAAACAAGCAATTTTTGGGGTGTTGGTTAAATTACGATTTTATCTTGATTGTACTATTTTATGTTTTCTATGTGCTGTAAAATTAATTTGAGTGTTTCTTAGTTGTATTTGATTATTGTGTGTGATTTACTCTAAGTCAAGAAAATAATAACTTTTGGGCCGAAAAAATCTGTATATGATTATTCGGAGCTGGGGAATCTTACTAAATCTAATTTTGAGTAATACGTGTATCAATCTTTTATTTTTTAGAATTTATCTGTAAAATAAAAATATTTTATATTTTATAATATTATTTTAATATCGGTGTACAGTACCTACTGTCTTAAAAATAGTAGCTTCTACTCCAATGGACCATAGACCAAAAAAGTCTATGGGACCCATGCTTGGTAAATCAGTCAACGTTAGTGGCTTAAATCATTTCTAAGCCAATAGGAATTAGTCAACATAAATGGCTTCAACTATTTCTAAACCAATAGCAATTAGTCAACAAAAATGGCTTGAACATTTCTAAACCAATAGGAAGTAGTCAACAAAAATGGTTGAATTTAATGGATTAGTAAGTAGAAAAACATGATTAAGTTAGTTTAAAACCTAATTAAGTTAATCCAAAGTGCTTAAGTAGTAATTAAATGGAATAAACCTAGTTAGTTATTCATTAAAATTTTAGTTAGAGAATGTCATGGCATAATTAAGAAGGTGATTAGTTATCCTAAGTAACTAAATAACTAAGAAAACCTAACTAAAATTTACCTAAACCTAACTAGGATGTCTTAAGCATAATTAGGAGACTAAAATGAATCAAAGCTTGGTTTAGTTTCCCTAAGTGAATTTCGGCCAAGCCATCCAAGCACATTCAAGAAGGTGCTAGTCACTTGATGACTTGTCTCTCTAGGCTAATAGGAAGCAACTAGGAGATAAAGTATTGAAGATCCACCCTTGAACATATCTAAGGCCATAAGGAGCTCTTAGAAGTCACTCAAGGAGGCCATCTCCTTAGGGAGCCCCACGGCCAAGTGCATTAGAAGGAAGGAAGAAAGCATTTTGCTAAGTTCAAACTCATCTTCAACCATTCTCCAAAACAAGACAACCAAAAATTCTCTCCTTTATTCTTGGTAAAGCTCACGGCCTCCATCACCAATCCATACCTTCACTCTTCTAAAATTTCATCCAACACCATTTCCTAAACCTAAACATCATTCTAAACATCTTTCATCTTGAGAGTTTCTTCAAAATCATCCATTTGAAGCTTGGAAACCAACCTTGAAATTTATTCCCAACAAGGTAAAAATCCTTGTTTCTTGTTTCTAACTTGACTCTTGAAGTTCTAAGCCATGATTGATCCATGGTTTATCTTTTTCAACCATAGTTATGACTTGTTAAAATTGTTTGAGTTTATTAGGGTTTCATTGGAAGCCACACAAAATCCATATGAGGAAATCCAAGAAGGTTTTGTCTTCCTTATAGGTAAGAGGGAGATTTAATCTCATCAACCTTGTGTGGTGGTGAGAAAATAGATGTATTTGTGATGAAAAATCCATAAGGATTCATTCACTTGGTTGTTTAATGTCTTTTCTATTTGTGATTGATTATGTGTGCAAGCATGTCTATAGCTTTAAAATATATGGTATGTGTTTTATAGATGCATGATAATTATTGTAGGATGTGAATCACATATGAGGATTTGCATGAATGTTCCAAAGAACACAAGGGAGCTCACGACTTCACCAATAAAAAGAGCACCAAAATGTTCTCAATCATTTTCTAAAGCATGAATTAATTAACTTAGTTGAATAAATAAATTTTACAATGAGTTAGAGGATGGAAAATAATTTAAAGATGATTTACTAAAGATATGTTAAATTTCGGCCAACATGCGACTTAATATACCTTTGATCCAAAATTATTTTCCAAGTGTAGATTAAGTAATTAATTTAAATAGAATTCAATGGATTTTTGGAGAACAAAATAAATGAACTTTTATTAGGAACTTAATTAGAGAAATTAAGTATGAATGAGAAATAATTGAACATTTGAAAAATACTAGTGTAAATATTGGTTATAACTAAGAGAGGTAATTTTAAAAGAAAACATAGAAAATACTACTTAAATGGATTTTCTAGACGAAATGTTGTCAATAGAATTAAAAATAAATAAATAATGGAGAAAGTTTTATTAATATAACTTAGAACGTAAAAAAATTATTATACGTAGTTTAAAAATATTAGTAATATCCTATGTGTATTTAAAAATGATATTTTTAAGCTACGCAATTGAGAAAACAATTTAAAAACGTTACGCGATTGAGAAAATGATTTAAAAATCCTATGCGATTTTAAAAAACGTTGAAAAATACCTACGCGATTTGAAAACGTTTGAAAAAGGTGACGCGATTGTGAAAAGGCGATAAGATCTTTATGCAACTAAAAGGAACAGTAAGTTTACTGTAGGGCCAAAGTGGTGGACCCAGATATGTTGAGAAATAGTACTGTCAAGTGGAGACGTACTGTATTTGGAAATATTGATAATGAGGGTAATTATGGTTCATTATATTGGAAAATATTGATAATAAGGGTATTTATGTAATTATGATTTATTATATTTGGAAATATTGATAATGAGGGTATTTGTGTAATTATGGTTCATATACATGCATTGAGAGATGTGTCAATTTGGTTGAAATTAGCAATTAGCTAACGAGATGAATTACATCGTGTGGTGGGTGTGATAGGCGTAGTGTGGTTCATTAAGTGAACTTGGAGGCGTTAGTGTGCGGAGGATTCCACATGTGGACAGTTGGTAGCTCCTCTAGGCCGTGGTAACGAGCAACGCACTAGCGATCTCGACAAACACTATTCTTAATCAAGATCTTATAGAGACTGTCTGGTACAATGCCTGTTATGCATGATGTTTTGACTGTGTACTGTTTACATGACGTTTGACTGTGTAATACTTGGCTGGGGCAGCCTGATGTACAGACAGGTCTTTCAGATCATTCTCTCTGATATTTGTGTTTAGCTCTATGGAGTAGGAATGAGTCTGTGTACATTTGCATATATGGTCTGTTGGGAATTGCGGATCAAAAGTCTCGCAGCAGAATAATAGAATTTCCTCACAGGATCCATGCGAAAAAGTCCATAATCCGAGTTTTTAAAAATTTACCTCTTGAAGCGTGATAATCACAAGCGAGGTGAATCACCAACACTATAATAGTGACGATGTCTCTGTGATATCCACACGAACAGACTTGCAAAAAGGAGTCACGCCTCTGTTTCGTAGTGCTAGCTGCGAAGAGAGGAGAAGAAGACCTCACTATCTCTCACTCACTTTCTGTAGGTGCGGCTAGGGTTGTGATGTAACCTAGTAGCAGCCCCCTTAGCAGTATTATTTATAACAAAGGCTGCCTTAAGTGAGTGTGAGCAGTAGCAAGGTAAGTGGTGCAACCCTAAACCCATCTGTCATGAGTTAGGCCCACAATTGAATCCGAGTCCAACTTGGATTCTAATTACTCCAATTTAATCTGTTCTAAGTGTGCGACCCTGCAGGTTCTCATGACGTTAGTAGTAATATTAAAATCTCATTTTAATATTACAAACAGTGAGCGGTATCTAGCAACACATCACTGCTACCCAAGTAATGAGAATGTCAGTGATTTGACATAACCTATCCGTGACCAATGTTTCCGTGTAGTTTAGTCCCTTTGTCCAGATATCCAAATTGAACACAAGGCATGGAATGTGTCACCCTTGTTTAGTTCAATCTTCAATTTCTTGATTCCCGAGTAGACATAGTAATAACAAATGAGATCAATATCTCATATTGACTCATTTAAGCATGGCCATGCATTTCGTAGTCTCACTCAATCAGGGGGCCCGAAGATATCACTCCTGTTATGTAGGAGAGACAAATCCCATCTAGGTCACTCACATCCCTCCACATGTATCGCGGTATGTCTAATAACCAACTTTATAATCATCTTGTTATAAATGACGTTTGATGACATTAAAACACACAACTCCTCATGTAGGAATCGTAGTGATTTCAGGTCAAAGGACCACATACACCATTATCACTATGAGAATCGCTTATGACACTCACGTAACGATCCACGTAGCGTTCTCATGGCGGGTCTGTCCAATACATCATTACTCTAATATGTATCCATATGTAGACTTGATATCTCATATCCATGACCCGTGAGATGTGGTCATCAGTCTACGCACATACTAGTCTCAATGCATTATTGTTGTCCTAATTAACAATAATACTTGACTAGGGACATTTAAGAATAGTGTTTTATCCAATAGGATCTCACGATCAAGTCATCCACTTGATGTCCTATGGTATCAAACTTACTATTCTAAGGACTTTATTATGTCTACCAAAAAGAACACAATAAATGAAATGCCTCATATAAAATAACATAATATAATGTATGTAAATACAAACAAAATGTATTGGCCACTAGGGCATACACCAACATGGTCCACATCATAATGTGATTGTTTACAGCAATTAGAGATATTATGTATGATGTGATAATATGGATTATTGTATTAATTGTGATATCTGTATGTACTGTCGTTTTCTGTACTGCCATGCTGGTAGTGATGTAGATTGTCTCACCTCTTTGTATGTATTTTTTGTATTATTATTTATGTTCTGTAAAGAGTTTGAGGAAGAGGAAGAGGAATAACCTCTAGATTGTCAGTATCCGGAGGAGCAGCAACCGAGTGAGCAGTTTGAGGAAGGCGAGCCTCTAGATCATCCTTATCATTTGGATTGATTTAGTGGTTATGGTTTTGCTTGAGTTTTTGAGGTTTGTGAGATTTGAGTTTCATGGAGGCTCTGAGGCCTAGCGTCTACGAGAAGATACAGGGTCGGTTGTTTATGTAAGACGTCTGACTGTGTCCCTTCGTAGGGAATTTGATGGAGCACCGATGTTTACTACTACTTTTTATTTACATCTAGAGATGCCTTTGACTATTAGGCATTATTGGGGAGGACGTTTTCATGCCCCCAGTGAGCTTAGTAGTGTATCGATAGCACGGACTCCTGTCCATAGAGCTGCTAGACATCCGAGATTTCTGTCATCTGACAATCCATCAAAGGAGGATTAGAATTCCTAGATGTGTACTTGGGCTAGTTTGTTTTTAGTGTGATATCAAACAGTTTACCGTTTTATTAAATATTTGTAATGTGTAAATTATTTGTATACTTAAGACAAAATCATATGTACATTATGTTGTATATTTAATAATTTGTTTTATTTCATGTACTGTCTATAGTACTTAATGATATATTGTATAGAAAGAAAAAATTTTATAACTCATATTATTAAATATTTACTAAAGGTTTTATAACTTGGGTTATATTTATTATTAAATATTCGAAAATGTGACATTCTCAGTAGGGTGTTACATTACAACTCTCCCTTTCTAAAATGAAATTTCGTCCTCGAAATTTTTCATACCTTAGAATAGATATGGATGTTGTTCCTTCATCTTGTCCTCTAACTCCCATGTTGCGTCTCTAGTTATGTCATTCCAAATCACTTTCACTAATGGAATTTCTTTCCCTCTGAGTCGTTTCACTCTCCTATCTTTGATCTTTACAGGAAGTGTCTCATAGGTTAAATTCTCTTTTAATTGTACTGTATCAGGTGTTATGACATAGCTTGAACCAGGAATATATTTTCGCTATTGCGACACATAAAAGACATTGTGAAGGTTCTACTAGACCTATCCGACAAAGAATTTGATAAGGTCCGATGAATTTAGGAGTGAGTTTTCTAGATTTAAGAACTCGACCGACCTTAGTCATGGGTGTGACTTTCTAAAACACATGCTCGCCTTCCTTAAACTCAAAAGGCTTTCTCCTTTTGTCTGCATAGCTTTTCTGTCGACTCTGAGTCGTCCTCATCTTTTCCTGAATTATTTTGACCTTTTGCGTCGTTTGTTGCACAAGATCAGGTCCAATCGTAAGATGCTCTCCATCTTGGTACCAACATAAAGGTATTCTGCACTGTCATCCATATAGAGCCTCATAGGGTGCCATCCCTATGCTCAAGTGAAAAGTGTTGTTGTAGGTGAACTCTATCAAAGGTAAAACTTCATCCCAATTTCCAGTCTGTTCCAACGTACAAGCTCTAAGCAAATCTTCCAATGATTAGATCATCCTTTCCGATTGACCATCGGTTTGAGGGTGATAAGCAGAACTCAAACATAGATTCATTCCTAGTACTCCTTGAAGACTCTGCCAAAACCTTGATGTGAACCTCGGATCTCTATCGGAAATAATACTAGAAGGCACACCATGCAGTCTAACAATCTCACCAATGTACAGTTAGGTTAACTTCTTCATTGAATACCTTATATTAATCGGTAAGAAGTGTGCAGACTTCGTAAGCCGATCAACAATTACCCATATCGAATCATAACCCTTTCAGGTCTTTGGCAATCCAACCACAAAATCCATTGCAATACTATCCCATTTCCATTCGGGAATAGTTAGAGGTTGCAACATTCCTGATGGTCTTTGTTGTTCAACCTTAGCTTTCTTAAAAACCAAACAAGATGACACATATTTGGCAACATCCCTCTTCATTCCGTGCCACCAAAATAACTGTTTTAAGTCTTGGTACATCTTGGTCATTCTCGGATACATACTTAACTTGCTCGTGTGAGCGTCTTCGAGATGAACTTCCTAAGTTCTAGATCCTTGGGCACACAAACCCTGCCTTTGAACCTTAAGATTCCGTCAAGTCTTTCCTCTACTGTCGACACAATGTCATGCTTCATCAGCTCCCTCTCATTTTGCAAAAAATTGTCACCTTTCTATTTCTCTCGAATTTCTTCCATTAGATCACTTGAAATAGAAACCATATTCAAACAAATCTTCCCCGGTGTCAATTCCACAGAGGACCATATATTCCTAAATTGCTTTATTAACTCATTCTCCTTGACCATCATAGCAGAGATACTAAGCATCTTCCTACTTAAAGCGTCTGCCACGACGTTTGCCTTTCCAGGATGATACTGAAGTTGAAAATCATAATCTTTCAAAAACTCCAACCACCTCCTTTGCCACATATTCAACTCTTTTTGGTCAAATAGGTACTTTAGACTTTTGTGGTCACTAAAGATGTTGAATGCCGCTCCATATAGAAAGTGTCTCCATATTTTCAAAGCAAACACCACAACTACTTACTCCAGGTCATGTGTAGGGTAATTCTTTTCATGCACTCTCAACTACCTCAAAGCATACGCCACCACTTTCCTATCTTGCATGAGCACACATCCTAATCCTTGGATGTGAAGCATCATAATACACCTCAAAGGGTTCATTTGGATTGGGTAGAACTAACACTGGTGAAGTAGTTAGTCATCTCTTCAACTCTTGAAAACTTTCTTCACAAACATCGGTCCACTTAAAAGCTTAGTTCTTCCTCGTAAGTTGAGTGAGATGTCCTGCTATCTTAGAAAACCATTCAATGAATCTTCGATAATATCTAGCTAATCCCACAAAGCTATGAATCTCAATCACGGTCTTCGGCCTTTCCCATTGTAGAACTGCTTCGACCTTCGATGGATCCACTGCAATCTCATCCTTCGAGATTACATGACCTAAAAACTTAACTTTTTCCATCCAAAATTCACACTTTGACAACTTGGCATACAATCATTCTCTTTTAGGATCTGGAGAACTATGCTGAGATGTTTGACATGTTCTTCTTGATTTCAAGAATAGATCAGGAAGTCATCGATAAAAATAACAACAAATCTATCTAGGTAAGGACAAAAGATTCTATTCATATAATCCATGAATATGGAAGGTGCATTCGTCACTCCAAATGGCATCACAAGGTACTCATAATGCTTGTAACATGTACAAAAAGCTGTCTTGGGGATATCCTCTACCTTCACTCGGATCTGATGATAGCCAGAACGTATAACTATCTTGGAGAAAATAATAGCTCCCTTTAGCTGATCCATTAAATCATCTATCTCAGAAGTGGATACTTGTTCTTGATTGTGACCTTGTTCAACTGGCGATAGTCTACACATAAGCGTGAAGTTCCATCCTTCTTCTTGACCAATAACACTAGCGCTCCCCAGGGTGACGCACTAGGCCAGACAAACTGCTTTTCCAGAAGCTCCACCAACTGTTTCTTAAGTTCAACCAATTCTGACGGTGACATCCTATACGGTGCTATGGATACAGGGCCAGATCTAGGTACAAGATCGATGGTGAACTCTATCCCCCACTCTAGCGGTAAACTAAGTACAACATTAGGAAAGACTTTAGGAAACTCATTGACTACTGAAATAACATTCACATTCATCTCGCTCTCAATTTCTAAGGAAGACAATAGCATGTATCCCTGGACTTCTTCTATTAAGAAAGCTTTAACTTGGTTAGCTGTTAAAAATCTAGAAACTTCAGACTTAGGGAAAACTAGGGTTTTATTCAAACAATCTAACAGGATATGGTTAGAAGATAACTAATCCATTCCTAAGATTATGTCTATTTGGGAAAGAGGCAAACAGATCAAATTAACAGAAAAGATTTGACCTTCAACAGATAAAGGACAGTTCAAACAAACTTGGGTAGTAACAACAAGTTTAGCAGTAGGGGTAGAAACATTTAAATCAAAAGGCAAAAAAGATACAGGTAAACCTAATCAACGCACACAGTCATAAGTAATAAAAGAGTGGATCGCCCCTGAGTCATACAGTACAGATAAAAGACTACCTCTTATGGTACCATCTCCCTTTATCAAATCTTTAGATTGGGAGGTTTCCACTCCACTTATTATGTAAACTCTGCCTCTAACTTGTGGTTTGGCAACTCGCACGTTGCCGACAGAAGGCTCTGCCTTTGGTTGGTTGCAATCTCTGGAGATATGTCCAGGCTTTCCGTATCTAAAGCAAATAATATTGTTGATTGTGCACTCCCTTATTAGGTGGTCTTTTTCGCATTTGAAACACTTTGGCGGAGATGTCCAAGTCTAACCAGCTTTGTTGCCACCAGAATTTCCACTCAAGCCTCCACCTTGTGATTGTTGTTGTTGATTCCTTGGTGAGCGGGAATAGGGTTTCCTCTTAAATCGATTTACGTTGTTGCTGTTTCCCCTTTGGAATCTAGAAGGTCCAAAGTTACAACTCCTCGTGTCCTTTGATTGATCTAGCTCTTCAATCCTTCGACACTTGTCTAGCAACGCTGGGAATTGGTCAATTCCCAATGGTAGTACTACTCTCTTCAAGTCATGGCGCAATCCTTCCTCAAACTTCTGGCATTTCCACTCTTCGTCATCCTGGAGCTGGAAATACCTTGAAAACTTGGACAAGCTTTCAAACTTTGCTTCATACTAACTAACTGTCATGCTTCCTTGTTTAAGACCAAGAAATTCCGTCTCTTTAGCATGCCTCGCACTAGTAGGAAAATACTTCTCCAAGAATATGTTCTTGAAGGCTTCCTATGCGATCGATGTTCCCTCGGTTTCCATTAATCTCTGCGCTCTATTCCACCAGTCTTCAGCATCTCCAACTAACATGAAGGTAGCATAAGATACTTTCCTATCATCAGCACAACCCATACCTCGAAATATCTTCTCTAATTCCTTGATCCAAAGACTAGCCTTCTCTAGATCGAACTCCCCTTTAAACTGAGATGGGTTGTCGTGGCAAAATTCTGATAAATTCTGGGCTTCCGCCATTTTCCTCTTGCTATTGTGCAACTCTCTCATTTTGCTGTACAATAACATTTGCCATTCGCTGCATTGCCTTAACTGCTGCAGCCATACCTCCACCACGAGCCATCACGCTCTTTCAGAGTTAGACTGAACAAAATATAAGGAAAGTTAGATGTAACTTTTCAAAAATCAAATACAAAGAATCACACAGCATAAACAAGACAAACCTAACCACAAAACCTAAAAGAAAACTTAAACCGGGGCTTTGATACCAAACTAGTGTAATGCCCCTTTTTGGAGAGGAACAGTCACACCGAAAACAAAGCTCAAAAGATAACACTAAGACCTGGTTTATATGCATATAGATAGTAACCTGATCATTTTTAAAGCATATAATAACTTGGTAATTTCTTTTTTTTTTGTAAGCGAAAAACATAAACTTAGCGGAAATCAACATGAAGATCAAATCATACATTTATACAAAAGATACATGACATAAGTATTTAGATACATCAACAGTTTTACCAAAAGAAAACATAAGCTTTACATGCCCCAAAAATATATATACAGACAGTCACCAAGGCTACAAAAAGTATCATGCCCCTAACAACTACTGAGGAGGAGCCTCAGATGGGTCCTCCTTAGGTTCCTCCTCAAGATCCTCCTCAGAAGAGAAAATCTTCATAGGAGCAACAAACTCATGAGCAGGAGCTCGTGCAGAAGACAGGAACCAATCCTCTTGTGGGGTATACTCGCGATCACCCTACACCTCGCGTATCGGCATGTAGAACTCCAGTGATACAACAACATCAAAAGAGAAAAAAAAGTGGATCATAGTGACCCCAAGCCAAAGATACGGTCACATATCCCACGTAGATGAAACACTCAGTGTTCAAGTCGACGTGCCAATAGTTGATGCCTCTGTGGAACCATAGTCTGGCATACCCAAGAAAACCTCGTCGGGATGCCATCACAAAACATAAGACTAATTTGATCAAAAACCAAGCAATGCAGGCTCTTCCTCTCCTCGGTCTTTAAGGAGACACATATATAAACAGAATAACAAAGCAAATAGGTGAGATATCCAACATCATTACCAATATGGCAGTAAAGAAACAGAAATGGCGTATGATGCCATATAGCACAACAAAAATAATAAGCAGTATCAAGATTCTAAGAATAAACAATTTAATAATCCAGGCAGTCATAATATTAGTAAAAGAAATAGTTCCATAATCATATAAATATATGCCAGGTAAATATGTTGACCGACTATGCACATGCACAAGTACCAAAATCCTGCTCCATGGAGCTAAACACAACATCAGAGAGAATGATCAAGGAGACATATCTGTATCTCATCAGCCTTACATCAAGTGCTTCAATATTAACAAATTGCGTAACATGGCTTATACAAGATATTCTTCACAAGATCGCAATATAGGATAGTGTCTCAGTCCTGATCGTCGGTGCGTTTGCATCGGTTTGTCCCAAAGAGACAACAAGAAAAAGCAAGCTAAAGAGATAACAAGAAAAAGCAAGCTCCTTTGTTGCTTCTTACAATTTTCGTCCACCACCACCAACAAAACCCTAGGATGATCAAACTCACATAATCAACAACCAAAGCTTGAAAAGAGAAGTCCTTGATCACAAAGATGACCAAGAATCATGAAAATGAAGGAAAGAAAATAGAAAATCAAGAACCTTACCTCAAAGCTTCAAGTTTTAGGGCTTTACGGAAGATGATGAAGATGGAAGAATGAAGTGATGGTCACAAAAGAAAAAAGCTTCATGGTGATGAGTAGATGCAAGAAATAAGGTTGGTTGAGTAAGCAAGCTTGGATGGCCAAAAATGGTGGGTTTGGCCATGGAAGTGGAGAGAAAATGGAGAGGAGAGAAAAAATGAGAGAAAGGAAAATGTTGAGAGAGAAAGTGATAGAAAACTTTTGAAAAGTGAAAGTGAATATGTGTTTAGGTGAAAAGATGACAATTTGTGTCATCTTTTCCCCCCTCATTGTCGTGGGGTCTCCAAGGAGGAGAGAGGAAAAGTGAAGCTTCCTCTAGAAGCTTGGTGCAATGCTTCCTTAAGAAGCTTTGTCCACTTTTTGAAAAAGTCAAGGGTGATGTTACTTTGATGATGTCATCTTGGTGATGTCATTAAAGTGCTCTCTAGAAAAGATGACTAACACTCTACTAAGGTTATTATCTAGTGGACAAAGGTTACAATTAACAAAACCTGTATTTATTGTCCAACAGATAATAAAACATACTGCGATTTTATTTATTAGATAAAATCTTGAAAAACAAAAATTTCATAAACTGTGTCTGGCCTCAGGTTTAGTAAGATCCTCTGTCAACATTTCCACAGTCTAAGGTTGTCTAGCCTTGGGAAAAATATTTTATTTTCTTAGCCCTGTTCAGTGCATACGCAAATAAAGAAATATATTAAAATAATCAAAATCACCAAAAGAATTCACAAAAATGACAAAAATCACAAATATTATAAAATGAATATAGATCATGAAACAAGCAATTTTTGGGGTGTTACAAGGTCCAAAATGGATAGTTTTGGTTTCTAATCCAAACTATTTGCATAAACAAGTCTAAAACAACATTTATAACTCATCCAAACAAGAAAATCACATAACACACCACAAGAACTCAATTTGACATATTAAACCTCAAGTGAACCTAACATTAGAGAAATGAGGAAAAAGATGAAGTTGAGTTCAAGAACCCCTACCTTGAGTTCCTCAAGCTTCTATGGTGATGGAGATGATGAAGGAAATGGTTACCAGACTTCAAGTTTTCCTTTTCCCTTGGACTTCCTCTTCTTCTTTTCCTCCTTTGTTTCTTTCTCTTCCTTCTTTATGGCCTTTGTTTTCAACCGTGAAAATTGAATGAGAAAAAAGAGAAAACTTAGAAGAAAATATCACAAGTAGTCAAGGAAGATGGTTGTAAATTGTGGAGTGTTAAGGGCCAAGGGTTATCACACTGATAATTCCCGATCTGCTAAAAACACTCAACTTTAGCTAAATCAATTTTTTCAAGTTCCAACAACTTTCAAATAAATCATAGGATTCATTAAAAATATTGTTGCACCAAAACTATCATTTTCCATATCTATGACTAGTCAATCTATCTTTAAATAGATAACCAGTATGCCTAAAAATACCAAACTGACTCTGAAAATTCTTAAACTTTAACCATATCACAAAATACACATTTGTGACTTAGACATAAATTACCACATCTATTTCCATTAGCTAAGCCATATATGCTAACATTTAGGTCATTTTAAGTTATTTTTCACGTTTCGGCTTACAACAAAATGCCTAAAGTAACTCAGATTGTCACAAAATTAAATAAGCATGTTAAGTAAGTATTAAGCTACCTCTGTTATCATTTACAAGTCTAACATGTTAAAGGGGATGTTACATTTCTTCCCTCTATTTAAAATTTTGCCCCCAAAATTGCTTACCTTATATAAATAACTATGGGTAATCTTGTTGCATGTGGGACTCCAACTCCCAAGTCGCCTCCTTGAAACCAGCACCATCCCAAAGCACCTTCACTAGAGGAATCCGCTTACCTCTAAGCTCTTTGATTCCTCTATCGATGATCCTTATCGGTCGCATAGCATAAGACAAATCATCCCTTAACTGCATGGATTCATTTCTTATGACATGTGAAGGATCTAAATTGTACTTCCTAAGCTGTGACACATGGAAGACATCATGAAAGTTAGACAAGTTGGGTGGAAGGGCAATTTGGTAAGCTACGGGTCCAATTCTCTTTAGGATTGGTAGGGACCAATGAAATGAAGGTTCAACTTCCGTGTTCTCAATGCTCAACCAATCCCAGTTATAGGAGTAACTCTCAAGAATACATGATCTCCATCACTAAACTTTAGAGGTCTTCTCCTCTTATCAGCATAACTTTTCTGCCTACTGTGAGCCCTAACCAATCTATCCTGGATCATTTTAATCTGATCTGAAGTTTACTGCACCAACTCAGGACCTAGAATGGTTCCCTCTCCAACTTCATACCAACACAAAGGGGACCTATACTTTCTACGATAAAGTACTTCGTACGGTGTCATACCTATGCTAGCATGAAAACTGTTGTTGTAGGTAAACTCCACTAAAAGTAAGAACTTATCCTAACTCCCTTTTTGCTCTAGCACACATGCTCTTAGCATATCCTCAAGGGTTTGAATTGTCCTTTACAATTGACCGTCAGTCTGTGGATGGTATGTTGTGCTCAAACTAAGCTTTGTCCCAAAAACTTTCTGCTAGGCTCCCTAAAATCTAGATGTAAATCTAGGGTCTCTATCAGAAACTATAGAAATGGGAATATCGTGCAACTTAACTATCTCTTGAAGGTATAACTGAGCTAATCTATCCAAGGAGTAGATAACCTTATAGGGTATAAAATGGGCAGATTTGGTTAATATATCAACTATAACCCATATACCATCAAAACCTAACTGAGTCTTGGGCAAACCCATCACAAAATCTATTGTGATGTTATCCCATTTCCACTCAGGTATTACCAAAGATTGAAGAGGTCCAGAGGGTTTTTGGTGTTCTATCTTGACCTTCTGATAAGTTAGGCACCTTTACACAAACTCAGTTATGTCCCTCTTCATTCCAGACCACCAAAACAACTTCTTCAAGTCTTGATACATCTTTGTGGCCCTCAGATATATAGAGTACTGACTACAATGAGCTTCTTCAAGGATCCTTTCCTTGATCATGGATTCACAAGGAATGCAAAGTCTACCTCTAAACTTAATCATCCCATCATCTGCCATATCAAACTCTCCAGTATTACCTAAAAAGATTTGCTTACTAAGATCACTAAAAGTATCATCTTCCTTCTAAGCTTCTAAGATCTGAGTCCTAAAGTCACTCACTATGTCCGCTCAACTCACACTGAGACTATATGGCAACATAGTTACTAAAAGGCTCATGTCTCTAAAACTCTCCAGAAGTTCACTCTCTTGGATCATCATATGGGACACTGATAACTTCATGAAATGTAGTTATTTGTGCCCCATATCTATGCTTTCATTGATTGCTTAAGTCTTCATTATATGCATATTTGGAAAGGTTTTGTGCTTCTATTTGTTATATTTAATTTTGATACCTTTCTTATATGATATTAAACAATTTGTGCTTATTTTGTTATTGATTAAGTGGATTTACAGTTGTTAATGATTTGGTGATTTCTCTATTATATGAAGGGCTCCAAATAAGCTGATATATTGAGCATTTGAGCCAAAACTGGAAGAGAAAGCCAAAGAAGCATTTTTGCAGCTGACGCTACGGCATAGGCATGTCAATGGCGCGGCATGGTGAATCCCCTACATCCAGACAGAGAGCTACGAATTTTGCATGCCACGACGCAAGTATGAGATGTTGCGGCACTAATAACCTAATTGTATGCGTGCTGCGGCGCA
This sequence comes from Ormosia emarginata, assembly GCA_029884605.1. Classification (NCBI taxonomy): domain Eukaryota; kingdom Viridiplantae; phylum Streptophyta; class Magnoliopsida; order Fabales; family Fabaceae; genus Ormosia; species Ormosia emarginata. The sequence continues at coordinate 2,494,438 of JAQQTP010000074.1, forward strand.
ACTTGTTTTATGCCGCGACGTGACTCTGTTTTCTTGGGCCTATAAATACATTTTTAACAGATTTTACAAAAGGAGCTATTTAGGTTTTAGAGAAGCTACGACTAGACCTTCATTTCTGGTTAGATTAGAGGCTTAGGGAGCCAAGATTGGAGGCCTTCTTCCTTGTGGAGGATGATTCAAGCATAGAATATCACATCTATGAGCTTCCTTCCTTCTCCCTTAGTTTTCTTCTCTTTCCTTATCCTTTGAGCATTGATTTTGTTGTATATTTTTCTGTTCAATGATTAGCTGAGCTATATTTAGGGATTACTTTGAATCCTTCTATGAATATTGATGACTTTGTATTACTTTGAGTATATATTGATGTTTGGTTATGTTTAATCATATGGATCTTAATGTTCTTGATAGTTTGATCAGTTGTTAAGTGATTTGTTGAAATCTGATGAACATAGACATAGGAATTTGGGTTTGAGATCATATGTATGGTTGATGCATGTTCGATGAGTTCAATTGGCTTGGATAAGTTGATTCACTAATGGGATAGAAATATACCTCTTAACCATACATAACGTGTGTTTGAGAATAGATCGTTCATTTGTGGCATTCACTCTAGTTCTCATAGAAGCATAGTGAGCTAGGTGAAGGAAGTCAGGGTTAACTGACCTAGACATAGGCTTTTGACTAAAGTAGATTCTCAAGTTAACTTAACTATTCATTAATGTTGCTTATAAGGATTGCGTAGCATTAATTGAAGTATGTGGTGAAGAAGGATTCCCTAAATCTCTAAACCATTATCTTTACTTTCATTTATCGTTTTTCTGTCTTTAGATAGTTTTATTGCACTTTTCCCTATTTTTATGTTCTTGAGTAGAATTAGATAAGCTATTGGTTGATACTTAGTATTGAAAGCTAATCATCCTCGTGGGAACGAACTTTTACTCTGTATTTATATTACTTGAACGACCCATGCACTTGCGATACACAAATGGCCTAATAACTTTTTGGCGCCATTGTCGAGGAATGTTGGTTTATTTCCATATAGTTTAGACTTATTCCTTGGCATTTGCCTGGGATGACGGTTTATTTCTATTTTGCTAATATCAATAACGAGTTTATTTAGTTCTAATTCAAGTTGTATAGTTCAAGTTTTCTTTTGTACACTTTAACTTAAGTCTTTATTCTTTGTAATTTTAGGAACAGTAAATGGAGGATGAACTTAATCATTCGAGGCCTTTGAGGGAGCTCGCGACCCCCAAGTGGAGACCTCCAATTAGGTGAAAGAAGGCCTACCATCTGATCTATCCATTTCGGGATCAAACCAGCCATACTCCAAGGAGATGCACATTGGAGTGCAGTGTGGTGGTTTGCCTTGTAAAAGTCCTGTCGGGACTATAACTCAGGCTCTTCTTGAAAGGGAACCCAGGTTTTTATGAGTTTGTTAGTTTATATGCTTTTCTTTAGTATTAAGTCTTATATATGTTAGTATATTTAATTTTGTAGTTTTGTTAGTTTTTATGCTTTCTCTTGTTTTGAGTCTTATATTAGTTAGTATGTTTGATTTTTGTAGTTTAGTACTTAGTATGTTTGATTTTGTTGTTTTAGTTAATTTTATGTTTTAGTTATATTTTATGTCATATATATACTTAATACCTTGATTTTGTGTTTTAGTATGTTTTGGTTGTATATTCTGCAATTTTATATTTTGGACAAGTTTTAGAGGTGTTGAGGACCTCTAAGGACCAAATTCTGTAGCAAAACTAAGTTTGCTGCAGAATTCTGCATGTTGATCTCTCACACCGCGGCGTAAGTCTGTTGAAAGCCGCGGCATGACAGTTATTTTGTGCGCATTAAGCCAGACTCCAGAAAGCTCAGTGCCGTGGCGTGGAAAGTTCAATGCCGCGGCATAAACCCTAAACCTTTTATACTTGAGTAAAATAAAATTAAAAAAAGAGAGATTTGATCTGGGTGCTACTGAAGGCACCCATTCTGACCAAATGTCGCGGCATGGATGCTGTGTGTTGTGATGTGTCACCTTGTAATGTATATATTGCACATATTTAGTATATTTTAAGTGTTTTTAAATATTGTAGTATACTCGGCTCTCATATTTTCAGTATTGTAATAGGCTCAAGTACCCTAGAAACCATTGACAATGTTTCACTTCAGTTTGGGGGAGTATCATTACATGTTTTGTTATTATAAAGTAGAATTTATGTAACAAGTATTGATATTTACAATATGCACTAATGATAGACACCATGTTATCATGATCATATGATGAGGTTGACTATTACTGATGGGTTTCTGAGAAAATTTTTCAATTTTTAATCCATGATTGGATTGATGCTAGTGTGGAATTAGTTGTCCAATGACATAAATGGTTGTGATTTGATTACTTTTAGCGAAACCATATGTGATCAAAAGAATGTAAAATAATTTAGTTACTTTTTATGTATGATTTACATCCCACTTAGATGCAAGTGTAACTTTGAAAATGATAAGAGTGCATGTTTAAAGAAAGTTTATGGATATACATGCAGATTTTCGATTATCCTAAAAATTGTTTTTATACTCTCTTGAGGTGAAATCTTAGATTGTGCATGACTAAGGAAATGATTAGGGCATTGTTTGGACCGATTGAGCCTTAAAAAGCTTACCCTGATATGATGATATCTCTAGGTCCTTTTTGAAGCCTGATAATTATTTGGCCTTATATGTTTTTCATTCACCCATTGTGTTCGTTAACCTGTTAACCATTCTCATGTAGGTGAAAGTATTGTATTTTCTTCCTACCATCAATGTTTATTGAGTACATGATATGTTATTTCTTGAAGCGAGTTTAGTGATTAGGGGTATGAATTTATATTCAATACAAAATGAGCCTAAAGGAACCAGATGTAAAATTGAAAGAAAAAACATTGCTTTGTGAAAAAAAAAGACGAAAAAGAAAAAGGAAAGAGAAAAACAAGCAAAGCATAAGAAATAAAAAGTATAAAAAGCATTGAAAGGTTCTGACAAGTTTTCTTCTTTCACTGTTGAATATCTTGATAGTATCACATGGTCTCAAGTCTTGAAATAACATGTTTATGTGTCTCGATGTTTATTGTATATCATTTCCATTCTTTTCATACGCCCATTACCATGGCCTGACATTACAAGCTATTAAAGACCCTTTTGATCCTCAGCTATGTGTGGTTTACATTAGTGGAGAGAGAGCTTTTGATCAATTTTGTGGATTTTATGATTCATATGTATGTATGCTTATAAACTTATCCGGATTTGTATAATATGAATAGGAGAAGTTTATCTTGCATGTTTGTGGAAAATGTGATTTGAATGAAAGGATGCTGGGTTGTTAGCATATTTAGGGTTGTGTATGTGTGGAATTGATTGTGAGATTTTAGCATTCATTGAAATTGAAAGTTGTTGAATGCATGCGAAGTATAATTTGTTAAAGTAAGTTTACTTAGTCATACTTTGTTTTGCTCAAGGACAAGCAAAAGTCTAAGTTTGGGGGTATGATAACTTCATGAAATGTAGTTATTTGTGCCCCATATCTATGCTTTCATTGATTGCTTAAGTCCTCATTGTATGCATAATTGGAAGGTTTTGTGCTTATATTTGTTATATTCAATTCTAATTCTTTTCTTATATGATATTGAGCAATTTGTGCTTATTTTGTAATTGATTAAGTGGATTTGCAATTGTTAGTAATTTGGTAATTTCTCTATTATAGGAAGAGCTCCAAACAAGCTGATATATGGAGCATTTGAGCCAAAACTGGAAGAGAATCCCAAACAAGCATTCTGGCAGTTGACGCCATGACATAGGCATATCAATGCCGCAGCGTGATGAACCCCCTGCATCCAGACAGAGAGCTACGAATTTTGCACGCCGCAAAGCAAGTAAAAGACGTCGCGGCACTAGTGACCTAATTGTATGCGCAACACAGGACAATTTGTTTAATGCCGCGACATGACTCTATTTTCCTAGGCCTATAAATACATTGTTAACAGATTTTACAAAGGGAGCTTTTTAGGTTTTAGAGAAGTTGTGGCTGGAACTTCATTTCTGGACAGATTGGAGGCTTAGGGTGCCAAGATTGGAGGCCTTCTTCCTTGTGGAGGATGATTCAAGCATAGAAGATCATATCTATGAGCTTCCTTCCTACTCCCTTAGTTTTCTTCTCTTTCCTTATCCTTTAAGCACTGATTGTGTTGTATATTTTCGTGTTCAATGATTAGTTGAGCTGTATTTAGGGATTACTTTGAATCCTTCAATGAATATTGATGACTTTGTATTACTTTGAGTATATATTGATGTTTGGTTATGTTCAATCATATGGATCTTAATGCTCTTGATAGTTTGATCAGTTGTTAAGTGATTTGTTGAAATCTGATGAACCTAGGCATAGGAATTTGGGTTTGAGATCATATGTATGGTTGATGCATGTTCGAAGAGTTCAATTGGCTTGGATAAGTTGATTCGCTAATGGGATATAAATATATGTTGATGTATGCCCTAGAGGCTAATACATTCTGTCTATATTTACATACATCGTATTATGCTATTTGTAATACATAAGGCATTTCATTTATTGTGTTCTTTTTTATAGACATAATAAAGTCCTTAGAATAGTAAGTTTGATACCATAGGACATCAATTGGATGACTTGATCGTGAGATCCTATTGGATAAAATGTTGCTCTTAAAATGTCCCTAGTCAAGTATTATTGTTAACTAGGACAACAATAATGCATTGAGACTAGTATGTGCGTAGACTGATGACCATATCTCACGGGTCATGGATATTAAATATCAAGTCTTCACATGGATTCATATTAGAGTAATGATGTATTGGACAGACCCGCCATGAGAACGCTACGTGGATCGTTACGTGAGTGTCATAAGTAATTCTCATAGTGATAATGGTGTATGTGGTTCTTTGACCTGAAATCACTACGATTCCTACATGAGGAGTTGTGTGTTTTAATGCCATCAAACGTTATCTGTAACAAGATGATTATAAATTTAGTTATTAGACATATTGTAACACCCTCCGTAGGGCGTCACATTTTAAAATAATAAATAAATCTTAAAACTAATTAAAATCATTTTATAAAAGCTTTGAGTTTTAAAATATGGATTTTAAAATTTCTTATTGCGGAAATACAAACTTATCGGAAATTTTAAGTAAAATGGAAATTAAATTTAACAGATTAACATACACATCACCAATCATTTCATATAAGTTAAAACGTAATATTTACAGACTCGAGAAAAGTAGTAAACCCAAAGACGGGTACTACTAATAGCACAGAATAACAACACTAACGAGAAAAATTCAACCTACATAGTCTGTTTCTTCACCAAGCATCTTGTTGAAACTTGTAAGACCACTCAATGACGTCGCCACCATCTTCAGAATATTGTCTTCCCTAGGGTTAAGAATGTGCTCCGCCTACTATACGAATTCGAAGAATACAAACCAAACAAAAACAACACAGGAAAGAGGTGAGATCCCCTTTCACCAAGCACCAAGACGGTAGTAAAGAATAATACGAATGACAAAGTCATTCCATACACACAGATAATCACAATTATAGTCATGTTATCAAATATTTCTAATATGCATACAACCTAATAAAATAAACAGTAATAATATTATCGGGATAGATATAACAATTCATACCATATAAAATATCATAACAAGTACAATAAAAATAAAGATTAAATTCAATAACAACAAATTTCATAGCAGAACAAAAATACAATAATGCACAGACAAAATACAACATATAAACAATTAATATCGAGATATGAAAGATCACAAATAAAAATATCACGGATATAACACAAATAAAGAAAACCACATAGATAAATCAATCTCACAGATAAAATAAGATAAGAAATGTACAACTAACATAAAAATTATCAGATAAATATAAATAGAGAAAATGTAAAAAACATCCAAGATATTACCAGATAAAGATAAATAGAGAAAATGGAATATTATCCAAGATATAATCAAATACACCAAAACACAACCCTACTCCATGGAGCTAAACCCAAACAGATATCAGAGAGAATGACTTGCAAAATCTATTAGTACCACGGCTGCCCAACCAACTATTACGCGATCATACGTTGCGTCAATAGCCTACGACACTGGGAATTCACCATCCGGGCGTAGTATAGTTCACGATCTCCGTTGTGGCACTATAGGCAATGTACTACTAGACTTTACAAACCTCGATTAAATATAGTGAATGTCGAGTACATTAGTGTGCTATCGGTTTACTACCCGGCAATGGAGCTACCAACCGTCCACATGTGGGATCCCGTACACTAAAGTCTCCAAGTTTATTAGAACAATAAACTACACTACACTTATCGCATCGACAACACGATGTGATTCGTCTCATCAACCAAAACACCAAAAATTGGTATAAAGACAAAACATAATTCCAAATATATGAAATTACGAAAATGCCCTCAAGATAAAAATATACCCTCAATGGCAGAAAGCCTGCACGGGTTCACATTTTCCCGACAGCGAAATAACCTCAAAAGCCTCAGACGGGTTCACATTTTCCCGACAATAAAATTAAATATAGTAACGGTCAATCGCGTAGAAATTTTATCGCGTTTTTGAAATCTCGTCGTTTTTACAAACGTTTAAAAATCGCGTAAAGATATTTTTCTGTTTTTAAAATCGCGTAGCATTTTTAATACGTTTTCTCAATCGCGTAGGATTTTTAAATCGTTTTCTTGTCCAACTTCCTTAAATAACTGTTTAAAACAGTTTAAATAATATTTAGTACTTTCAAATTACGTAGAATATTTTTCATAGCGTATCTTGTCTTTGGACATCTTTTCTATCTTATTTATCCATTTTTACTAAAAATTGACAAGATTTTGTTTAATAAATTATAATAATGGTTTCCTATATTTACCATTTAAAAGTTCTTTTCATTTTTATTAATACCAAATAATTATACTTTTGAAAATTCCTAACGTGCTTCAAAACACACGATGAGCTATACGTTAGAAATTTTATAAAGCTACTGTATTTCTTCTTACAGTAAAAACCATTAGTATTAACCTCTTAAACTTAATTCTAACTATTTTATTTCTTTAAAACTCATTGTAGAAAATTTACTTTAACTTGTATTGCTTCTTCTTGATTGAAAATAGCTTGGAATTAATTTTTAGAAATCATGAATGTATAATTTGGCATGTTGGCCGAATTTGATAAAAACTTTGCATTTGATTTCCAAATTATTTTTCACCTTCTAAATACATGGTAAATCTCTTGTATTGTCTACATTGATTAAATCATTACCCTAGAAAATAGTTTTAGAAATTAAAATGTTGAAGTTAGATATGTTGGCCGAAAATATAAGGTTATGCCATTTGATTTCCAAATTCATTTTTCTTGATCTAAACAAATGGATATCTTACCAATTCTCCTAGGTTAATTAAATCACATTTTAAGAAAATCAAGAGAACATTTTGGTTCCCCATTTGGATCATGGCCGTGAGCCTTGTTAGTGTGTTCTTTGGAACACTCATACAATCCTTGACATATTATTCACATTCTATATTTTATCATGCATTTCTAACACATGCAATATTATCAAAGCTTGTAGACATGCAAATTAAAGCTTGTAGACATGCAAATTATTACAACATCAAATAAAAAGGCTACTAACCAATACACAACAACCTACTAACAAACACAAAAATTAACAAACACACAAGTAATAAACACATAAATCATTTACACACATAATCAATCACAATTAGGAAAAACTATAAACAATCAAGTGAATGAATCCTTATGGATTCTTCACCACCCACAAACATTCCTCACCACCAACACATGGTTGATGAGGGTAATCTCCCTCTTACCTCTTGAAGAACCTCCAAGTCCTTTGTATGTCTCCTTCAAGCAAGCTTCCTCCTCCAAGAGCTCCTTGAAAACAAAGAAAGCATACAATATTAATACCTAAGGCTCTAAACTAGAATAATCATGGATTAAAATCATGATTAAAACTTTAAAATGGATAGAAACATGAATATTAAAGAATTCCACCTTCATGGTTTCAAACTTGAGCTTTGAAGAACAAGGTAGAAAATGGAAGATTTAGGAAAAACTTCCAACATGAAAGTTCCTTAGAATAGTATGGAGATTCAAGATCTATGGTCATTTAGAATTTTAGAAGCTTGGAAGGTGATTTTTGAGGGTTGGCCGTGAGCTTGAAGAAAGGGAGAGATGTGAGCTTTTGTGGTTTTTGCTTGATAGGAAGATGAAGATGAAGGAATCTTGAGAAATTCCTAACATGAAAGTGTCTTAGATTGATGAGAGGATTCAAGAAATGATATTGGTAGGAATTATAGAAATTTGGAGAAGTGTTCTTGGTGCTTTGGCCGAATCAAGGGGGAGAGAAAATGAGAGAGAATTTTGGTTGCTTGGTCTTGGTTCTTTGGAGAAAAGGATATGTAGAAGAGTAAGTGAGGTGAATGGTTGGAGATTGTCTCCATTTGGAAGCCATGGCCGTGGAGCACATGGAGAGAAAAGGAAGGTGAGAGCTTCTTGCCAAAGTTGAAAATGAGCTAAGGCTCTCCTATTTATAGACTCCAAAAAAAATGAAGGCTTAGGATATTTTTCGGTTTATCATAAGCAATGAACAATAATTACTGCTTATAAAGTCAATGTCTATTGTCTAATGGGTAATAAAATATACATAGATTTTTATTTTAAACTAACAGAATAGTAATTATTATTAATCATTTTTCTTCTACTGATTGCTCTTGATGAGTCATAAAGCGAGTCATCAAAGAGAAATTTCTAGAACATGTGACTCACTACGATGAGTCAGTATGATGAGTCATCGTGGAACTGTCTAAAACGGGTGAGTCAGTATGACGAGTCAGCGTAGATATTTTCTAGAGCAGATGAGTCAGCATAGATATTTTCCAAAGCAGGTGAGTCAGCATGGCGAGTCAGCGCAGATATTTTCCAAAGCAGGTGAGTCAGCATGGTGAGTCACTGACTGCATCACAACTGCATCATTGGCTGCATCATCAATGGTGAGTCACAGCACTGAGTCATCAGAGAAGCTTCTGGAACTGGCGAGTCACCTGCGGTGAGTCACGGTGCCGAGTCAACACTTCTGGAACCTTCTAGAAGCCTGCTGAGTCATGATCTGAGGTGTCACGCCACGTGTCATCGTCCTATTGGCCCGTTGCGATGAGTCATAGCCACCAATTTTGACCAGCTCCTCATTGGTCCACGTGTACAGCACTTAAGGACTAAACGTGGGTCCCGCAAAATATTTCCGGGTCCGCCGTCACTTATTTATACTGACTAACAAAATAATATTATAATAATATAAAATTATTTTATTTGACAGTTAAATCCTAAAAATTAAAAGATTATTTTTAGTCTCATTCAGAATCGGGTTAAGTAAGATTCCCCAATTCTAAATAATAAAATAAGATTTTCCCCGGCCCGGAAAATATTATTTTCCTACCCCGGAGCAAATCACACAAAAAGTCCATATAAAATCACATACAAGTATTATCGGACATTAAATCAAGAAGAAAACAATTAAAAACAGCAAAAACAGCAAAAACAGTACGTTCGGGACGTAACGGTCATTTTTCCGTTTTTTCCCACAACGTAGGTAATCGTCCAAAACGTTCAAATAAAATATCCAGCAGTATTATATAGCTGTATATCTTTCAGAAAAATTAAAACAAGAGTGCTTCTAGAAAAATTTTTATTTCAATTGTCTGGAAGAAAAATACGTAAAACGATTATATAAAATACTAGACAATATTATACATCTCTTTTTGATACAAGAAAAATTTAAAACAGTAATTTGATAAAATTTTTATTTTACTGTATCGAAACAAATCATGTAAAACTATCAAATAAAATAACAAACAGTATTGTTTTTCTGTATTTCATACAGAAAAACAAGAAACAGTAAAATAGGGACACAACGGTCTTTTACCCAAAAGTTGGGATGTTACACATATCACGATTCATGTGGAGGGATGTGAGTGACCTAGATGGGATTTGTCCCTTCTACATAAAAGGAGTGATATCTTCGGGCCCCCTGATTGAGTGAGACTACGAAATGCATGGCCATGCTCAAATGAGTCAATATGAGATATTGATCTCATTTGTTATTACTATGTCTACTCGAGAATCAGGAAACTAAAGATTGAACTAAACAAGGATGACATGTTCCAGGCCTTGTGTTCAATCTAGATATCTGGAGAAAGGGACTAAACTACACAGAAACATTGGTCAAGGATAGGTTATGTCAAATCACTGACATTCTCATTACTTGGGTAGTAGCAATGTGTTGCTAGATACCGCTCACTATTTGTAATATTAAAATGAGATTTTAATATTACTACCAACGTCATGAGAACTTACAGGGTCGCGCGCACTTAGAGCAGACTAAATTGGAGCAATAAGGATCCAAGTTGGACTTGGATTCAATTGTGGGCCTAACTCATGACAGATAGGTTTAGGGTTACACAGCTTACCTTACTATTGCTCACACTCACTTAAGGCAGCCACTATTATAAATAGTACTACTAAGGGGGCTGCTACGTACGTAACATTACAACCCTAGCCGCACCTAAGAAAGTGAGTGAGAGACAGTGAATGGTTTTCTTCTCTTCTCTTCGCAGCTAGCATCGCGAAACAGAGGCGTGACTCCTTTTGCAAGTCTGTTCGTGTGGATACTGCAGAGACATCATTGCTATTACAGTGTTGGTGATTCACCTCGCTTGTGGTTATCACGCTTCAAGAGGTAAACTTTAAAAAAAAAACTCGGATTATGGACTTTTGCGCATGGATCTTGTGAGGGACTTCTATTATTCCGCTGTGCAATTTTTAATCCTCAATTCCCAACAATGGTATCAGAGCCACTTGCGAAACCATGATTCAGTTTTTATGCTTTTCTTGTTATATGTGATAACATGATTCGTTGCTTTCTTTTCATAAAAGATATGATCTTTATATGTTATTTCTGAAATTAAAATAATGATGTATGAAACCGTATTCTGTTTGTTTTGTTGTTTATGAAACATGTTGATGTTTTTGAAACCATGAAGATGTTCATATGATTATGTGAAAAAACATTTTGAAAGCTTTCTGTTTTTGCATTTTTCTAGTATATATATATATATATATGTGATGTGTATGATTATGTGAAAACCGAATTGAATGCTTTCTGTTTCTGCGTTTTTTTGGTATATATATGTGATATGTATGATTCTGTGAAAATTGAATTGAATGTTTTCTGTTTTTACATTTTTCTGGTATATATGCAATATATACATAGCAGCGCGGCGTAAGGTTTTCGAAACCTTGTTCTTGGTTTGCGGCGGCTATGAGGCTTCCTCATGACATGAAGTGTTCATGTTTTCACGCATTCTGGAATCCCTGTTTCTGGATAGATGATGATGGCTGTGGGGAACCCCTGCGGCATATGAAGCATTCATGTGTTTGCAGGCCTTAGGGTTTGTTGCCTTAGCCGTCACAGAGGCAAAAGGGGTCCAACTCCTGTCGAGGGCACTGCCTCAAACCCTGTTGTGTGGTGTGTGATATTCAATAGCGTGATATTCAAAACCGTTTTTTATAATTCATAAAATAATAATGTGTTATTGCTTTGTGTTTATGTATACTTAGAGATGCATGGTGCATGGTTATGGCCTTAGTCCTTTTTCTTATGCTATTTTGGTTATTTTAAATACGACCTGCGTGTCGTGCCTTTCTCTATACATTCTGATTATACATTCTCTTCTCACTTAACTCCCATCGAATGTAAAAGAAGTTTTTATATAATGTAATCTTGATGTGGAGGCAAGAAGACGGCATCAAGTGAGGACGTTGGTGGGAGACGCTTGGTGAAGCTAACTTAGTTAATGCTACTCTCTTAGAGGCCATAACCATGTCACGTTTATTATATGCTTTATATGTATGAGATGCATGGATGATGTTTATGGTATGTTAAACAAGTTTAATAAATAGTGAGATCTAATAATAAAATTCCCTCAAAGAAAATATTAAGTCATTATGTGATGCCTTCCAATGCGTGGCACTCGTCAAGACTAGTATCGATCAAGTGTAGGTTTGCCAAAGCAGGATGCCTTTATCTATATAAGTAAGATGTGATGAGATAAGAGTAATATCCAATTGCCAACCATTGGGTCTGACTTAACTAGGCCATTTCAATAGGATTGAAGGCTTAGAGACATGAAGTTAGGCTTTACTCCATTAGGTGGATTAGAATAAGTGTTATTCACCCAACTATCCAAGAGTTTCATGTGATGTAATTGGAAAGAGATTCCTACCTAAATAACCAAATTTTGGGTGATCTACCAAAGCTAACTCAAAGCTAGGTGAAATATGGATCTTGGCCCACTAAGAAATCTTTCGATGGGATTTTCTGAGTCAATTTGAGGGTCATTGATTTGAATAAAATAGTGAGAGGCATATTTAATTAAAGACCTTGTTAAATATGTTTATGGCATGATACTTATATTTTACATATTTCTGTTGATAGAATACCATGGCAACAAACACATCAAGTAACTTATCATTGCGATCAGTCCTTGAGAAGGACAAGTTGTCTAGGACAAATTTCCTAGACTGGTATAGGAACTTGAGGATTGTCCTTAAGCAAGAGAAAAAGCTATATGTTTTAGAACAACCTATTCCTGAGCCACCTGCTACTAATGCCCCTAGAACTGAAAGAGATGCTTATAAGAAGCATCAAGATGATGCCTTGGACGTCAGATGTCTAATGCTAGCCACCATGAACTCTAAGCTCCAAAAGCAACATGAGAACATGGATACCTACGATATGATCGTACTCTTCAAAAGGCTCTATCAAGAGCAGGCTAGACATAAGAGATACAAGGTCTCTAAAGCACTGTTTCAGTGCAAGCTGGTAGAAGGAAGCCCTATTGGTGCTCATGTACTCAAGATGATTGGGTACATTGAAAACCTAGAGAGACTTGGTTTTCCTTTGGGCCAAGAGTTGGCCACTAACTTAGTCTTGCAATCATTGCTGGATAGTTTTAGTCAATTTGTCATGAACTACAACATGAATGAAATTGACAAATCACTACCAGAGCTGCTAAGCATGTTGAGAACTGCTGAGCAGAACATAAATAAAGGCAAAGGAAAGGCTATAATTGTAACCCCCCAAAATTTACTTTTCTACTCTCAGGATTCATTCCAAAAATATTTGTGATTTTCTGGAATTTTCTTAGAATTTTTCTGAAAACACGGAATATTTTAATATATTTATCGTTTTGCGTGTGTACTGAGCGGAACCGGAGAAATGAGACATTTTCTCCGAGAACCTTGAACTATGGAAACGTCGACGGGGGATCTTACTAAACCTGAGGCCGGACACAGTTTACAAGGTTTTACATTTTTCGAGAAATCTTAACAGATGAGATAATAAAACGCTGCGAAAAATTTATCTGTCAGATTTGTTAATGCTGACTTCTACCAACTATAACTATTGTCCAATAAATAATAACATGTATTAAAAATATTATCACATTATTCAAAACCTGATTTTTGTATCACATCTATTAGTTTTAATTTCACAAGAAAGATTAAATTTAATCCAAGCTTGTTATGGGAAGCTTCCTAACAATTTCCCTTGCAACACATTTTTCTCTCTTCCATTTTCCACTCTTCTACGGCAGAAGCTACAAGGGGAAGCCCAAATATTTCCCCTCCATTGTCTTAATATTTCACTCTCATTTCTCTAAACCCAAATACCCATTTCTCTTTTTCTCTCTTCTCTTTCCTCTCCACCGTACACACACACCCACACATTGGAGACCAACTTCCTTATTTGCCAAACAAATTACATTTTCTTGTTCCTTCCACCATTCCAAGACTATTCTCCTTGGTGGTTATCTTTTGGTTCTTCTTCTTCTTCTTCTTTCATTTCTCTTCCACCATTGAAGCTAAAGCTTGGAGATTTAAGGTAAAGTCTTCAACTTTCTTCCATTTCCTTGCTATTTTCGTTTCTCTTGGCCACCTTGGTGACCAAGAACCTATTTTTCATGGTTTGAGTGAACATTGTGGTGATCACTCACATTGGAGTTTTCTTGAAGGAGGGAAAACAAAAATCTAGGGTAAGAAGGAGTGGCACATTGTGTTGTTTTCCAAATAGGTAAGAGGGAGATGATCCTCTTCAACCAACCTTGGTAGTAAGGGAGTGTCTTGTATGTGTGTTGTTGTTGATTTTTGAATTCATGAACAAAGTTCTCTCATTTTTATGTTGTTCTTGATGATAATGTATTTTGTTGGGTTTGTATGATTTATTGATGTCTCTTGCATGATTTGAAGGTGTATTTGAGTATCTTGTTGATTAAATATGATGAGGAATGGTTTGGTTTGAGTTAGAGGACCTGAAGAACTCTGTTTTCTGCAAGTTTACGCGTGGTAATCGATTACACGAGGCTTGTAATCGATTACCAAGCTCTTAAAGATGCAAAATCTTGATTCTGAAAATCTGGTAATCGATTACGTCTGCTGTGTAATCGATTACAGGGATTCTGTTTAGCTTGTAATCGATTACATGAAGAGTGAAATCGATTACCAAGCCTCTGATGTCATGAAATGGGGCTGCTGGGAATCACGTAATCGATTACAACTTGTGGGTAATCGATTACGGAGGTTCTGTCCGATTGGTAATCGATTACCACAGTTGTGTAATCGATTACCAGGGCCTTGAAGTTATGAAACGTGATTCTCGGAATCACATAATTGATTACAATGATATTGTAATCGATTACAGAGGTTCTGTTTCTCAGGTAATCGATTACAAGGGTGCTATAATTGATTACCAAGACCAAAAATGAGATTTCTGAGCTGGAAATGGTTGAGATTGTGGTTCTTTGTCCTTTGTAACTCAAACATAACCTAAAAACCCTGGATTCAAGGATTTTACTTTACTAAATTGTGATAGGAATGTGCATTCATACCAATAGAGAAGGAATGATTTTGAATATGGAATTCTTGGATCCATGACATGGAAATTGTGGTACGTGCGTAATGAAGAATACATGTTGATGCTGAGAATTATTGATGTAGTACTCAATGAGATAAGAATGATGATGTGCCATTGAGGCAATGTTTTAATAAATGTATTGTTGATATGTCATGTTGGACATTGAATAATGCTTATGTGCCATTGAGGAAAGGCTTATGCTGAATGCATCGTTGATGAACATACATGATTGGACATTGTGTCATCATGCATGCGTATTATCCGTGGGACATTGTTGAGAAGGCTGTGTTGCCTAGGAGTTTGAATAACACCTATGTGCGGGTGCGAATAGACTAAGCGTAGGTGTCATATGTTGTTGACCCTGGGGGCGTCGGGGTGTGGGTGTCTCACAATAGACAGTGGTAGCTCCACTGGGGCCGTGGGATAGACCAATGCAACACACCGACGATCCTGCCTGAGATGCTGTCCTATATCGCGATCAACTGTTGAGGTGCCATGTGTGAGCCATTTTGCACAAAATATTTTTATGAGATGAGCACACTATATTTTTAAGGCTAACGATACACTGGCATTACTCCTTGATCATTCACTCCGAAAATGTTTATGTCTAGCTCCATGGAGTAGGAACTTTGGTACCCTCGTTGCATTGTGAGTTGTCAGTCACATGGTCCATTGAGCATTCATGATTGGATAATATGTTTACTATTATGACTGTGATATTTATTTGATTCTTGGTAATGCTAATGTTGCTAGTTGGCTACAGATGATGTTAAATACTGTTCCTTGCTATTTTACTCTCATTAATTGCTTTCATGTATTACTATACCTGTATGTATTAACTGTGTCTTATGTGGGCGTTCGACGCCATTTATTTTCTTGCTGCCTTGTTGGTAC
This sequence comes from Ormosia emarginata, assembly GCA_029884605.1. NCBI lineage: Eukaryota > Viridiplantae > Streptophyta > Magnoliopsida > Fabales > Fabaceae > Ormosia > Ormosia emarginata. The sequence continues at coordinate 2,510,402 of JAQQTP010000074.1, forward strand.
TGAAAGTTGGGAATCTCACCTCTTTCGGTACTTTTCTTTATTTTGCATTTTGGTTGAATCGTATGCTCTCTAGAAGACACTCATGAGGAGAACAAGGAAGCCACTGAGTTTCAAGGTTTCTGGCCTTATCTCGATTAAGACCGAAGTTGCTGAGAATGTCATTTCGCCCCCGTGGATTTTTTTGGTTACGTGCGGATCAACTTTCATGGTGGTCCGGATTGCTGGCATATCAACGTGCAGACTGGCCGATGTGTGTACCACGGCGAATTGACGGTGTCTTTAGCATGGGGACGCTACATTGCTTTTATTTTTGACTTTCATGCTTTTGTGTGGTTGGAATTTTATATGCCTGTAAGAGATATGTGGGCGGATATGTACTATACCCCACGTGATGACTCTTTCCTGTCTACTGCCCGGGCTCCTGCCCGCTGTTCTGTCGTCCCGATAGATGTCTCGTCGGACGACGAGGACCCTGAGGAGGATCCATCTACGGTTCCTTCTCGTTCCAAGCAATCTTAAGGTTGGTTTAAATTGATAGCTACTGATGGCTATCCGTTTATTTTGAGGGAGCCTGACGTACTACTGGATTAGTGGGTAGATATTTGTATCTCTTGGGGTAGGTACACATCTTGCTTTTTGTATATCTTTTTGGAAATGTAATTTAAACAGACTTGTAATTCTGGTACAAAGTATGTAACTATCCATATTGTACATGGTTGTATGTTTCATTCCATATTGATTTCTCTTTGTCGTTTTTGATAAGAAGTTTTATATGAAAGAGGAACTTTTAATTTTAACTCAATCACGCGATATATTTACAAACAGGTGTATATGTACATTAATGGAACTTTTAACCGGATTTATGTTAAACGAAAAAAAAAGTTCAAACTTTACGTAATCATTTGTGCGTCGTTTCACTATGGTGTGACGTTCCTTCTTCTTACCCATTATGACTAAGGGAGAAAAAGGGGCGTTACAATAATGATGGTCCATAAGAATAAGGGCAAAAAATAGCAGAAAAAGCCCATGGACAAGTGGAAGGGTAAGGGCAAGGATAAGTCCAAGCCTAGCACTTCTGGCTTGAAACCAGTGGGTGGAGTGGCTAAGGAAGGTACATGCTTCCACTGCAGTCAGATTGGACATTGGAAGAGGAACTGTGCCAAGTACCTAGAGGAGCTCAAGAAGAAGAAGGGAAGTGAGACTTCCATTTCAAGTATTTTTGTTATAGAAGTCAATTTATCTACTTCTGCATCATGGGCATTAGATACTGGACGTGGATCTCACATTTGTGTAAATGTGTAGGATCTAAAGAGCAGTAGACCATTGACTAAGGGCGAAGTCGACCTACGAGTGGGAAATAGAGCAAAGGTTACTGCACTAGCCGTAGGGACTTATTTATTAGCTTTGCCAACTGGGCTTATAATTGAATTGGATAATTGTTATTTTGTGCCTGCTATTAGCAGGAATATCATTTATGTTTCTTGTTTGGACAAGAAAGGTTTTACTTTTATAATAAAGAACAAAAGTTGTTCTTTTTATTTGAATGATATTTTTTATGGTAATGCACATCTAAGTAATGGACTTTATGTCCTTGATCTCGAAACACCCATCTATAATGTAAATACAAAGAGGTTCAAGTCAAATGATATGAACCCGACTTATCTTTGGCATTGTCATTTGGGCCACATAAATGAGAAATGCATTTCTAAACTCCATAAAGATGGATTCTTGGACTCGTTTGATTTTGAATCATATGAGACATGTGAATCTTGTTTATTTGGAAAGATGACTAAGGCCCCATTCACTAGACAAGGCGAAAGGGCTAGTGATCTTTTGGGTCTCATACATAGTGATGTATGTGGGCCACTAAACACACTAGCTAGAGGTGTTTTTCAATATTTCATTATATTTACTGATGATTTCAGTAGATATGGATTTGTATATGTTATGAAGCACAAATCAGAATCATTTGAAAAATTCAAAGAGTTCAAGAATAAGGTACAAAACCAACTTGGCAAGAGTATTAAAACCCTTCGATCAGATCGAGGAGGTGAATACTTAAGCCAATAGTTTGATGATCATCTAAAAGAGTGTGGGATAATATCTCAATTCACTCCTTCTGGAACACCACAATGGAATGGTGTTTCTGAAAGGAGGAACTGTAATTGGCTAGCTGACATGGAAAATAGTTTTGATGATAACAAACATGATGAAGATGATGTATAGTTCAAGTACCAAGAGTGAGCATTGCAACAAGAAAGCAAAGATCTCATTTATGCTCAACTCAAGGAGAAGAAGGTTTTGATAACAACAAAATCTTGTCAAAGACCAAGTCCAAAGGAAGATTAAATGGTATAGCTTATAGGACTTAGGGTCTTTTTGTAAGAAGCCTTCTAGATATCTCAAATATGTTTTCAAATATTTAAAAATGATTTTCACATGTTAAAATACCCAACAAATAAGTTTTGAAGGTCTAGTTATGATGGTAGTTCAAATTTATGAAAAATAGCAAAGTTTGAGTTTTGAAAATTTGACCTTTGGTTACTCTTTTGATCATAACTTTCAAAATAATTTGATTTTTGTTTTGAAACTATTTCATTTGAAAATAGACTCAAATATCTTTCCAATTACTGGTTATTTGCTTTAAACGGATAAGAAATGAAGAAGTTATGACTATTTAAAGTTAGATTTCAAAATCAGAGTGGTGTATTCGAATACACCACATAGGTATTCGAATACCACACCCCAGAAAAGTTTCCAAAACGTGTTTTTAAGGATCTATTCGAATACTTAAAGGGGTATTCGAATACCACAACACAGAAAACGTTCCAGAACACGTTTTTGAAGGATCTATTCGAATACCAAATATGATATTCGAATAACCCACGAGGTTTTGCTTTAGATTTTGAAAATGGCAGCCAACGTCTCTGCATTTAATATGGTTTTAATTGCTCCAACGGCTATTTTCTTTCATTGCTCTATAAATAGAGACCTTGGGTCTCTGTTGAAAGTTGCCTAACCATTTGAATTATTTTTTGTTTGTGCCAAAAACGTGATTCTCTATTTTCTTACATTTTCTGTGCTCTTTTCGCCAAAACTTTGAGATATCCTAAGAGAGCTTCCTAGTGCTTCAAATTGTAACATTTGCTCTAAGTGAGAGATTCTCTTCATCTATTTTCTGCTTCTGTAAAAAGGGTGAGGTATCCCTTAGTGAATTTGTGCGGGTGAGGTATCCCTCAGTAAAAGGGTGAGGTATCCCTTGTTGTAAAGAAGGTGAGGTATCCTTCAAAGAGGATGAGGTATCCCTCTAGTATATAGGGTGAGGTATCCTTGTTATGTAAAGGTTGCAAGCACCTGTTTTAAGCTTGTATTAAATAGTGAAAAATCTCGAACTGTGTTTCGGGGACTGGACGTAGGCCACAAGTAGTTGGTGGTCGAACCAGGATAAATATCCTGCCTGCTTCTCTTATCCTTAATCTTTTATTTATCTGCGTTCAATTTATTATCTCTTGCAATTTATTTATTGGCTATTCTTCTTCTCTTCCTTTATTTCACGTCGTTTTAATATTTTATTTAAGCATATTTAATTTATTTACGCTTTGGAGAAAAAGTTTTAATTACTCAATTCACCCCCCTCTTGAGTACTGAAGCCGCTTGGGTAACAAGTGGTATCAGAGCTAGACTCTTGTATAAAGAGCTTAGCTGCCTCAAGAGTACATGGCTTCATCAAATGGTTTTTCATAAGCAACTTCCATAAATCGACCACCCTTTTTCAATGGGGATGGTTATGCATATTGGAAGGAAAGAATGAAAATATTTATCGAGGCTGTTGATCTAGATGTGTGGGATGCTGTCGAAAATGGCGCATTTATACCTACACGAGTTGTTAATGGTGTAAAAACTGAGACACCTAGAAATGATTGGTCTAAAGATGATAAAAGAAAAGTTCAATATAACTTGATAGCCAAAAACATCATTACCACTGCTTTGGGGTATGATGAATTTTTTAGAATTTCAAATTGCAAAACTGCTAAAGAAATATGGGACACTTTACAAGTTACCCATGAGGGTACTAGTGAAGTTAAGAGGTCGAGAATCAATTCTCTAACTCGAGAATATGAATTATTTAGAATGAACCATGCTGAAAGCATTCAGGAAATGCAAAAGAGGTTTACCCACATTGTTAATCATCTTGCATCATTAGGAAAGAGTTTTACTAACGAAGATTTAATTGACAAAGTATTAAGATGTTTAAGCAGGATTTGGCAACCAAAGGTAACAACAATTTCAGAATCAAGGGACTTGACAACCATGTCCTTGGCTACCCTCTTTGGAAAGCTTCAAGAGCACGAATTAGAACTCAACAGGCTTGACTAAAGTGAGGAACACGATAAGAAGAAGAAAGGGATTGCACTTAAAGCCACCACCTCCTCTATCAATAATGAAGAAGAAGACGATGCAGATGACGTGGACAACATTGAGTTAAATGAAGAGAACCTCAGTCTTCTAGTGAAGAAATTCGGAAGGTTTCTCAAAAAGAAAAGAACTCAAATAAGATCGCCTTACTCTCAAAAGAAATTTGAAAAGAAGCCCTCAAAGGAAAGAAGAGCTTACATAGCATGGGACGACAACAACATGGACTCAACCGATAGTTCAGATAGTGAAGAAGCCCATCTATGTTTTATGGCCAAAGGAGAAGAAGAAGAAGAAGAAAGTGACAATGAGGTAAATTCTGACTTATCTCCTTCTTATGATGAATTACAAGATGCTTTCGAAGAATTGCATGACGAATCAATAAGGCTCACAAAATTAATTTCTTCATCTAAGAAAACTATTTCTTCTTTGGAAAATCAAATTCTTATTTTAAATGAAGAAATTAAAGAATTAAAAATTAAAAATGAGATATTAGGATTAATTGATGCATGCTCAACCTGCACTTCACATGCTTCTACTTCTTCATCTTGTTCTTCATGTCATATGCTTGAAAAAGAAATTGAAGATTTAAAGAACACTCTTTCTAAATTTACTCTCGGAAGAGGCAACTTAAATATTTTGTTAGGAAAACAATGAGTTGTTTTTCAAAAGGCTGGAATAGGATATAACCCGAATAAGCAACACAAATCCTACAAAAACTTCTTTGTTAATTCTAGCATTTCATGTAGTCCTTTTGTTAAATGTTTCTATTGTGGAAGAAAGAAAGGACATAGTGCATCAACATGTAATGCAAGGAAAAATATTAATACAAAAATTGGAACCAAAATGGTATGGGTTCCTAAGGGTACAATACCCATAACTAACACACAAGGACCCAAAAAGATTTGGGTACCAAAAGCCAAAAATTGAAATGTGTTGTAGATATGCTTGAAGACCAAGAGCTAACTTTGGCATTTTTGAAAGTGGTTACTGCAAGCACAAGACCGAAAATAACTTCAAGCTCCCTTCCTTATTTTCATGAAGCTAGGAGTTGCAATCATGGAATAAATACTTCATCTTTGGGTAACAAGTTTTTCTTTTCTCAGAATGCACCTCTGTACACGGTAAAAATGCTTCTCCTGTTTAAGTTATTCGAATACCTCCCTTTGGTATTCGAATATCATTGCTTTGAACGTGAAAATCTGTTTTTTTTTCCTGATAGGTCTATTCGAATACCATCATAAGGTATTCGAATACCATACATCAGTACAGCGTTCTTAAAGTTTTATGAGTTGGTGTATTCGAATAACTCAACAAGTATTCGAATAACCAGAGACTCATCTTTATCAGTATTTGTCACATACCTCTGGAGTATTCGAATACTCTATAAGGCATTCGAATACTTGCTCTTTCTGAAGTTTATAAATTTGTGGTGGGTATTCGAATACAGCAAGAGGTATTTGAATACCACATGGCTGAAAGCCAAATTTACAGCACGATCTTTGTTCTGTTTCTATTCTTTTTTATGCATATGCAATGTAAAAATATTTGACTCTCTGGATGACATGCTTTTGATTAAATATATCTTATTTCTTTTGAGCCTAAATGAAATTTACATGATGCTCTTAAATGCATATTTCTTAGCTTGCTCTTGCACCTTCTTTTTCTCTAGAATATGATGCATATTTAAATTCTTTGTAAGGTAAATGCTTAATGTAATTGGCTACTGTTTTAATAAATATATGAACAAGTGCAACAAGTGGTATCAAACAAAGTGGTATGAACGTAATAACAAGTAGTAACAAGTGGTAACAAACAAGTGGTAACAAACAAGTGGTTAATTGGCCAAATTAATCAATGAAATATCTTTTGCCCTTGTGAACTCATTTGTTATTTTGCCTTATTATTTTTTTTAATGATTATTTGCCTATAAGTTTGGCTAACCTCTATGGATACCAAGGAAAATTCTTTGTATTGTTTTGTAGGGTTATAACTACCTCAAGCAAACTCTTAAATGAAAAAGATTATTTAACTTGAGGAAAATGAATGAAGAGGACATGAGGAGACTTTCTTCAAGTACAATTGAATGGAATACTCAATGGAAGAAAGCTCAAGACTATCTTAAATGATTAAATATTTTTTGAGTAGTATGCTTAGCATTGACAAAAGTGCCAAATTGGATATATTTTTTTTGTCATTACATATAGGGTAAATAATACTAGTTCTATACAATACTCTGATCCCTATAGCATATTTCATCAAGTAAAATGTTTAATATCTATGATTCTCTTGATATATGACAGATTTATAAGATTTTAATAACAAGTGGTAAATGTTTTACATTTTGATAACAAGTGGTATCAAATATAAGTAATTCTTTTGGTAAATGTAATGACTATTTTGATGATAATACAATGCAATTAGTTGATCTATGAATGAATATATCTTTGCTTATGTGCTGAATATTGTGCTTATATTGCTAAATTTATAAAATTAAACTCTATTGCTATTCTTGTATGCTATGAATGAACATATCTTGTTAGACTATAATATACTTTGTTTACCTTTATCTTGCCCCATCTTTTTTATCATGACAAAAGGGGAGAAAAAGCTTGAATTCTTTGTTTGAGAAAAGTCAGGGGGAGAAAAAGTAAAAGTTCGGTAAGACAAAAATGGAAATTGGATTCCAAAAGTAAGGGGGAGCTGCTGTGCACATCTCTGATATAAATCACCTCTTACGAAAAAGAGGGGGATTAAGTATCTCTAAACAACTTTGTGAATTCCAATTTATATGAACTAATTCTTTTCTTAAATGTTAGTTTGTCATCATCAAAAAGGGGGAGAATGTAATTGGCTAGCTGACATGAAAAATAGTTTTGATGATAACAAACATGATGAAGATGATGTATAGTTCAAGTACCAAGAGTGAGCATTGCAACAAGAAAGCAAAGATCTCATTTATGCTCAACTCAAGGAGAAGAAGATTTTGATAATAACAAAATCATGTCAAAGACCAAGTCCAAAGGAAGATTTAATGGTATAGCTTATAGGACTTAGGGTCTTTTTGTAAGAAGCCTTCTAGATATCTCAAATATGTTTTCAAATATTTAAAAATGATTTTCACATGTTAAAATACCCAACAAATAAGTTTTGAAGGTCTAGTTATGATGGTAGTTCAAATTTATGAAAAATAGCAAAGTTTGAGTTTTGAAAATCTGACCTTTAGTTACTATTTTGATCATAACTTTCAAAGTAATTTGATTTTTGTTTTGAAACTTATTTCATTTGAAAATAGACTCAAATATCTTTCCAATGTCTGGTTATTTGCTTTAAACGGATAAGAAATGAAGAAGTTATGACCATTTAAAGTTAGATTTCAAAATCAGAGTGGTGTATTCGACTACACCACATAGGTATTCGAATACCACACCCCAGAAAAGTTTCCAGAACGTGTTTTTAAGGATTTATTCGAATACCTAAAGGGGTATTCGAATACCACAACACAGAAAACGTTCCAGAACACATTTTTGAAGGATCTATTCGAATACCAAATATGGTATTCGAATAACCCACGAGGTTTTGCTTTAGATTTTGAAAATGGCAGCCAACGTCTCTGCATTTAATATGGTTTTAATTGCCCCAATGGCTATTTTCTTTCATTGCTCTATAAATAGAGACCTTGGGTCTTTTCTGAAAGTTGCCTAACCATTTGAATTATTTTTTGCTTGTGCCAAAAACGTGATTCTCTATTTTCTTACATTTTCTGTGCTCTTTTCGCCAAAACTTTGAGATATCCTAAGAGAGCTTCCTAGTGCTTCAAATTGTAACATTTGCTCTAAGTGAGAGATTCTCTTCATCTATTTTCTGCTTCTGTAAAAAGGGTGAGGTATCCCTTAGTGAATTTGTGAGGGTGAGGTATCCCTCAGTAAAAGGGTGAGGTATCCCTTGTTGTAAAGAAGGTGAGGTATCCTTCAAAGGGGGTGAGGTATCCCTCTAGTATATAGGGTGAGGTATCCCTCTAGTATATAGGGTGAGGTATCCCTGTTATGTAAAGGTTGCAAGCACCTGTTTTAAGCTTGTATTAAATAGTAAAAAATCTCGAATTGTGTTTCGGGGATTGGACGTAGGCCACAAGTGGTTGGTGGTCGAACTAGGATAAATATCGTGCCTGCTTCTCTTATCCTTAATCTTTTATTTATCTGCGTTCAATTTATTATCTCTTGCAATTTATTTATTAGCTATTCTTCTTCTCTTCCTTTATTTCACGTCGTTTTAATATTTTATTTAAGCATATTTAATTTATTTACGCTTTGGAGAAAAAGTTTTAATTACTCAATTCACCCCCCTCTTGAGTACTGAAGCCACTTGGGTAACAGGAACCAGACCTTTTTGGACATGGTCCGATCCGTGATGAGTCATGCAAACCTTCCAGGCTCCTTCTGGGGACATGCTCTGTAACACCCTCCCTAGGGTATCACATGTCTGACTCCCAACTCATAATCTGAAAAGAAATTCACACAAGGTTTGAGTTAAAAACGTGGGTTTTAAAAAAAATTTCTTTCTTACTGAAATATAAACTTACTGTAATTCATAAGTATTACTGAAAATATATTTAAACTGATTCATATACAACATTGACACCAATTAATATTTTACAATTTAAATAGAAATATAAAATTAACAGACTCTCTTTTTTTTTTAACAGTAGCAAACCCCATGACGGGTCCTACTTAATAGCACGGTACAACACTAACGTTAAAACTTAACATACTTATTCTGTTGTGTATCCATCTTGTTGCATCAGACATCTGTTCTACATTTGTTCTTTGTCAACACTGTACACCTTCGAGTCCTGAATGTCCACTCCTTATTATTGTCACTCATCTCAGAGTATTCATTGCCCGTTATGTCTAAGACAACTCATTCTTTCTACTGTTTGATTTTAACAGTACAGACACAGCAAAACAACATAACAAAGAGGTGAGATCACCTACGCCAATACCAGCATGGCAGCGAGAGATAAACAAGCAACAATATTTTACAGGGATATCATATCAAACTTCCAATAATATATTCAATATTAATCAACTATCATCATCAAATCATTTATCAATTCAATTATTATAAACAACAATTACGATAATGTCCTAATTATCATCATCATCATCCAAGTATTCAAAACAATTGTCATAGCCAATATTCCTCAATTAATATATCACCTGAGATATAAATGTTCAGATTATGCATGTACAAGACTCGATTTCCTACTCCATGGAGCTAAACTCAGGTCGGAGAAATGATCGAAAAGATCCTTCGGTACCACATGCCTCGGACCACGTGATTTATAATCCTCATTTTGATTTTGCACATCTAGCATATACACGAGTCTTTATCGAGATCTTGATTAAGAATAGTGTCTCGGTCCGGATCATCGGTGTGTTGCATCGGTCTAACCTACGGGAAGAAGCGCGACCAACCACCCGTGTAGGCAACCCGCACTCGATGCCCCCAAGGTCAACAAGTGACCTACACTACGATATCGCACCCACTCAAGAGGTGTGTTTCTCCTAGGCAATCGGCCATATCCAAATCCTCATCGGACCATTCCAATGCATGTATAATGCACCAAATCCAATCATAGACAAATATGTCATTTTCTCACCGTTGGTTCAACAAGAATCATCTTGTACTTTCAACAATGAGAATCAAGTTATCACGTTTTCATAGTTGTAAAACATTTTTACCGTATTTTCACAATGTAACATTTGTACGTTTTCACAATCCCGTTATGTTTTCACAATACCATAACACTTCTCTTATATTTTCACAATACCGTAACACTTTTGTTACGTTTTTAAAATTTTAAAACGTTTTATTACGTTTTTCACAATACCGTAACACTAGGTCAACATTTACAAAATTTCGTAACATTCATTACGTTTTCAAAATGTTGCAACTCTTCTGCGTTGCACTTTTAAACCACGTATTAATTTTTAACGTTTTCAATCTCATAAAAACATACGTTTCTCAAATCGCATGGTATTTTTCCCTTTGTTTCAAATTGCGTAACTTAAAAATCATTCTTTTACGCCACGTAAATCATTTTCTATCATTCTCAAAATATTTAAAATACTTTCCAAATCTCATAACAATTTTCTATCATTTTCACAATCACGTAAAAATATTTGTCACTATTCAAATTACGTAGTGATTTTTTTAACAATATTTGGGTCAAGTAAAATATTTAAACGCTTTCCAAATCGTGTAGAAATATTTAAACATTTTTCAAATCGCGTAGAAATATTTTTGTATTTCAAATTGTTTTTAAGATACGTAAAATGTTTTTCAACATTTTTCAATCACATAAAATATTCCTCAATATTCCAAACATTATTTTGGACTTAAATAAATCAATATCATTTTTAACACATTGTTCAAAATGCGTAGCTTAAAAATCGCGTTTTTAAGAAGATCGTAAAACATTTTTCATCACAATTTCATTCTGTAAAATACTTCTTAACCTTCAAAAATTCATTTTCAACTTTTCTCAAAATAATATAACTTTATATTTCATTTAATATATTTTCTTACTCAAGAAAATATTTTTCCACAGTTCTTTACTCAAGAAATTCTTTTTCAAAATATACTTCACAAAAATCACTATTCCATTGATGTAAATCAACGTTTCAAAACTTAACATTTTCTAACGTATTTCAAAACTTGAAAATAAGTTATACGTTAGTAAATTTTCAAAATACCATTATATTCTTCATTTTCCCAAATCATTTCCAAACACAGCCTTCTTCAAAATAAATTGAAGTTCGAAAACATTTTCGTTTACAAAAACTTGATTTTTCTCAAGTGATAAACGCTCTGATTCCCTTTCCAAAATCCTTGTATTAAATCCAGTTACGTTTCCACTTTGAAATTCACTTTGTTCATAAAAAAAATCAAGGCATTTCAAGTCTTCAAAAACGTGGACATGACTATTGAAAATCATCAAAATTTTTTTTCTAAATCAATATGGTTTTACACAAACAAAACCATTAAAGCCATCAAATACTTTTCCTTTTAAATTGATATGGTTTTACACAAACAAAACCATTAAAATTTTGTTTTTTCAAAATCGAAATACCAATGGTTATAAAACCAAACCCATTTGTTCAAATTCATTTTTTACTTTCTTTACAAATTCTTTTTCACTTTCTTTGCAAATCCTTAAAATCAACGTTTGCCCGTTTTCATTTTTCAAAACTCATGTTTAGAAAAACACTTAGGATCTTTTTACACAAAATAAATCAATAAAAATTTCCAAAAATTATATTCTTGTTCTCTTGGAAAACAAATCCTTTGTTTATTTTCCTTACTCTTCAAATCATCCATTTTCATCTTTCATGAAAATATTAATTTGTGAACACCTATTTTGAGGTGTCTTGTTCGAAATCCACCATGTTCTAAGTACTCAAAAATCAATTCTTTTGTTCTTGAAAATTTTCAACATGAACCCTAATCAAGGGCATCAAAACCGTAGCTCTTCCTTGGCTATTGGAGCCAAAAATTAATTTACTTTCCACCATCAAGTCATGGCATATACATATATATTTCATCATAAATAATATAAGCATACCATCAAAGCCATAAAAGCATGTATAGCATTTCAAGCATATCATCAAAGCTATAAAATCATGCAAAGCATATCAAGCATAGAAAATTAATCAAAGCTCATAAACACCCACAAATTAATTACATGACCATGGATATGAATCCTCACATGGATTCCACATCCATCAAATAAAATACCATCTCTCACCACCATGCTTGGTTGGTGAGATGGATCTCCCTCTTACCTCTTGAAGATCCTCAAAAGCTTCTTGATTTGCTTCTTTTTCCAAGTCCTTCATCACCAAGAGCTTCTCAAATACAAAACAAAATACATAGAAATTAGTATACTAAGCTTGATTAAGAGGAACCATGGATCAAACATGGCTTAGATCATGAAAAAGAGAAGAAAATGAAGTTTCCTTACACTTCACCATAAATACCCCATAACTTTGATCTTGAAGAAACTCCTTGAAGATGAATGATTTAGAGAAAATCTCCAACATGAAAGTTGCTTAGAACATCATGTAGATTCAAGATCTATGGTTGGATGAAATTAAAAGAGCTTGGATGGTGGTTTTAGGTAGTATGACCGAATGGTGTATTTTGAAGAACAAAGATGAAATTTTTGATTTTTGATAGAAACTTGAAGCTTGGATTTGAAGATCAAGATGAATGATTTTGGAAAAACTCATAACTAGAGATGTTCTTAGAATGATGTTTAGGTTTAGAAAATCAAGTTGGATGAAATTTTTGAGTGATGAAAGGTGCTCTTGGAGGGCTTGGCCAAAATCTAGAGAAGAAAGGAGATGGAGAGAAAATTTTCTAAGTTTCCTTCTTGAAAATGAATCAATGAAGACCAAGGAAGACAATAATGACTAAAGCATGCAATTATGGTCTTCCAAACTCCTTCATGCAGCACCAAATTCGTAGTCCCCCTTCTTGCATTCTTCTTGAGTGCAAAAAAATCAAAAGTAAGCCATTATGATGTCTAACTTGACCAAGACGTACGCAAAAATGACATAAAGCTTGTTTTTTTCTCTAAACACTCCAAAACCATCACTTTCTCTTCATAATGCATTCAATAAAGTTGTCTTCATTATTTGCCACCATTTGAAGCATTTCTAGCCATTGATTAATTCAATGGTTAGGATTTAGGTAGATTTAGATAGGTTAGAAGACTTAATCTAGGTCATTGGATTTTTCTCCTTTAAATTCTAACCATTAGATGTGTCTCCAAAATTAATGGTTAAGATTGCTTCTTCAAACTTTAAATCCAAGGGTCCTAATTAGTCTTTGCCATTTTAGAAGACCAAATCTCTACCCTTGATTAATTCTTCATCCAATGGTCATAAATGGTCTTTGTTACTTTTTAAGATTAAATCTTCACCCTTGATTTAATCTAAATCCAATGGTTATAAATGGTCTTTGTCATTTTTCAAGACCAATTCTACACCTTTGATTACATCTATGGTTGATATCAAAGCCTTCCTAACTAAGCTTATTCTCACACCATTGATTAAATCAATGGTTATTATCCAAGGCTTCTTTATTAAGTTTGTTTCTTAACCTTTGATTAAATCAATGGTTAATATTCAAACTAAGTATTCTCATCCAAGGGTATAAATCAAGTCAAGCTCTCTTTGTTGACTACGCAGTATAATATTTATTCTTGTATCCTACAAATAATATTTTTACTGTATTTTTATCATCCGATAATTAAATACAGTACAAAACATAGTACAATAAATTTTCTAAAACTGTTTCTGGATTCAGGTTTAGTAAGATCCCCTGTCTCCGTCTAAACAGTACAAATTTTTCTATGCGTAGAAAAATTTTTGCTTTGCGGGACCCACCTGGGCCCACGTATAGCCACCTAGGCCCACATACCCCTTGCGGGGCCCACAAATAGGAAAAATTTCAAAATCATCCACAAAAATCACAAAAATTATAAAATGCACAAATATCAAATCAGATTACGTAAAATAATTACCTAACGGTAAAAATTAAATTACGTAAGTTTTCCCTACCCGAAAATTTTTATTTTCCTGACATGGGGTAAATCACTCAAAACGATCAAATAAGCTGATGGAATAAACAAAATAATTTACACGGTGCAGAAATTACTAAACGAGGACATTTAAGAGATACAGAAATTTGGGGTGTTACATGCTCTATTAACAACAGCGTTCACACTTAACCGTGTTCCATCTAAGACGGTTCAACAGACACTATATGAGATGTGGACTGGGAGACGACCCAGTATGTCTTTTATGAAGATTTGGGGTTGTGAAGCTTATGTGAAACGTCAAGTTTCTGATAAGCTTGGCCCTAAATCAGATAAATGCTTCTTTGTGGGGTATCCTAAGGAAACCAAGGGATACTATTTCTATAATTCTACTGAGGGCAAAGTGTTTGTCGCACGGACTACTGTATTACTAGAAAAGGAGTTTATCTCCAAAGGAATCAGTGGGAGGAAAGTAGAACTTGAAGAAATTCAAAGTTCACAGAGTAGCAGCGAACCGATAGTGGAAATAAAGTAGCCTCCACAAGTCATTGTGGAACCATAATCTGCTCTAGTAGCACAAGACCCACGTAGGTCCAACAGGATACGTCATCAACCAAATAGATATAGATTTCTCATGACTCAGCAAGGTGACGTATTACTCATGGATCAAGATGAGCCTGTGACTTATCAGGAAGCCATTATTGGCCCAGAGCCTGAAAAATGGCTTGAGGCCATGAGATCTGAAATGGAATCCATATATGCTGTAACATCCCAAAAAATATCTGTTTAAGTATAAATGATCATTTTATATTATTTTTTATTTTTAGGAATTTTTTGGAAACGATAAATATTTTAATATATTCTTCGTTTTACGTGCATAGTGAGCTGAGAATTGCTGAGGTCAGTGTAATGCTCCAGAAATTAATTATTTTACCACGAATAGTCATTTTCTAATATTTGTGATTTATGTGAATTCTTTTGAAATTTTTCAGAAACGATGAATATTTTAATATATTTCTCGTTTTGCATAAAACTTGAGCAGAGTCGAAAAAACGACTGTAATGCTTCAAAAATTGAAAAATTATATGACGAATAGTCGTTTTATAATATTTGTAACTTTGAGAATTTTCTGGGAATTTTCCGAAAACGTCGAATATTTTAATATATTCCTCGTTTTACATGCACTGAGCAGAACCGGAGAAACGTGATGTTTCCTCTGAGAACCTTGGACTATGGACATGTCGACGGGGGATCTTACTAAACCCGAGGCTTGACACAGTTTATGTAACATCTCGGGACTGTCTGCCGGATTGACGAGTGTCTCCACAAACCAATACGGGTCTTTTCAACGTGCTTTGTCCTCACTCACACGCATCCTAGGAAACTTCCCAGGAGGTCACCCATCCCACAATTGCTCCAAGTCAAGCACGCTTAACAATGGAGTTCTTATGTTCTAGGCTCCCGAAAAGAAGTTGCAACTTGTTGATATGGTTACGCCTAATCAATTCCTTTAAGTCATCCTCAACTATACAGTCCCATACCTGCACAGTCTCTGAATCCCTCTCATTCCGGTGCGTATTCAGTTCATTCATGGGACCCTTCACTTAGAAGCATGCCAGGAGCCGCTCCTTGTACGTGCCTCTTATGCACCGACGTCCACTCCCCGCCCTCATCAACCCCAGGACACCACATGACTTGAGCATAATGCGAAATGGAAACTTACTTAGTGATGGATTCTTGTAAGAATGGAAAATCTTGAATAAGAACGCATAATGGACCCTAAAAGTATATTACCTTATTTGATTTCAATATTATGATATTGTGAGTTCATATGAGTGACCAATGTTGTAATAATGCTTATTTGAGCCAATTGTGGCATATTATGGGATAGTATGTGATGTTGATCATACATATTCATGCATAGAGTCTTATGCATTGTGAATGTCCTGTGGACTGTTGTAAGGCCGAGTTGCCTAGGAGATTGAACACACCCTGGGTGCGGGTGCGAATAGACAAGTGTAGGTCGTGTGATGACCTTGGGGGCGTCGGGGTGCGGGTTCCTCGCAATGGGAGGTTGGTAGCTCTCCTGCCCGTGGGGTAGACCGATGCAAACGCACCGACGATCCGGACCGAGACACTGTCCTATGTCGTGATCGAGCGTGGACTGTCTGTACAATGCCTGATGTGCACGTAGAAAACTGTTGAGTTTTAGCACCTGGCCGTGGCAGCCGAGTTGCAGACACGTCTCCTGATCTTTCTCTCCGCTTGTTTGAGTCTAGCTCCATGGAGTAGGAATTGGGAAAGCATGCATTGTGCATCGTTCATTATTGGTCTTATAAACTGTTGAGCATGAACACCTGTGAATGTGAAGATAACTGTTGTACTTCTGTAAATGGTTATCTGATTATTGTGCTGATTCTTGGAAAAACTATTGTGATCTGCCTGCTATTGCTTACTGTTGTTCTACCTTTACCATAAACATCATTGTTATTATTGACTCTGATTATTGCTTAGAATTGAATTGCTTTTATTATAAATTCCGTTATTGCTATTGATGCATATATGAATTGTATTGCTTGGTGGGCGCTTTTCGCTGTGCTATTTTCTTACTGCTAATAGTGGTAATGAATGACGGGTGTCTCACCTCTTTCCTATATTTATGCATTCTCTGTTTTATATTCATATTTGATAAAAGATCGTGAAGAAGATGATGAGGAATCACACCTTGCCGATGGGGTTGGGAACCTGGACAATATTTCTTCGATTTTCCTAGGAGTGCATCAACATGGAGGCATTGATGCCTGTTGTATCAACCGGGACGCTGAATGTCATGCGCATATGGGGTTGCGGACTTGTCTGCTGGTAGTACCCACCCCTGGGTTACTACTCCTCCCCTTTAATGTTTTTATTTTCGCTGTATTTTATTTGACTCTATAATTATTATATTCTATGTCATTAGTGATTCGTGTAAGTTGGCTATAAAAATATATATATATATATATATAAAGAATGTGATTTCATTACAATGGTTGAATTAAGGGTTGAATACATCTATAATTCATTCATGGCTCGTATTTTCTACTTATGCGTAAATGTGAAGAAATAAACTTGTAAATTTTGAAACTACTGTTATCATGACTGTGACACGCCTGGATTTAGTAACTGTGGTGTAATGACGATTGTGCTGCAGTCGGTATATTTAGGTGCGTTACAGTTTACGAGGTTTCATAATTTTCGAGAAATCTTAACAGATAAAATAAACCAATACTGCGAAAAATTTATCTGTCAGATTAATTAAATACTAACTTCTGTCAACTGTAACTATTATCCATTGGATAATAGCATGTAATAAAAATCCTATCACATTATCCCAATGCAATCTACTTTATGTCTAATCTATTCACGTTAATTCAAATTTAATGTTAAATAATCAAAGCTTCTTTGAGAAGCTTTGACCAAACAATGACTCAAATGCCCTTAGCTTCCAAGGGAAGCCAAAAATTCCTCTCCCTCCTCTTTCTCTCAAGCTTGGCAGCAGCCCACTCAAAGGGGGGAAATTATTTGCTTTCATTTAATCAATTTACCACACTTTAATTCATAATTTCCCAAGACACTTTCTCTCTCTACCCTTTCTTCTTCTTCTCCATTTTTCTTCTTCTCTTCCTTCTCTCTAGAACACCCTCACGGCAGCCCCCTCTTCTTCCACTCAATCTTCACAAAAAATTAAACCAATCACATTTCCTTAATCCTCTCATCATTCTAAATACTTTTTCTTCTTGGAGTTTCTTGAAAATCCATCATCTTCAACACTTTCTCCAAGCTTCAAGCTTTGAGCTTTTTGGGTAAATTTCAAGACCTCTCTTCCTTTCTCTTCATTTTCGTGGTCATGGTCTCTTTGGTGACCATCCATGGCTTATTTTCAAGCATTGGTGTTGATTTAACAAAGTTAAAAATTTCTAGGGCTTGGTGGAGCTCAAATCCGAAAATCTACAAGAAGATTCCTTGGTGTTTCTTTTGTTCTCTTCATTTGGGTAAGAGGAAGACACTGCTCCTCAACCTCTCTTAGCATCTAGGAACTTTGATTTTTGCCATTTATGGAAAAACCATAATGAGGGTTATTCTTTGATTTTGTAACTACTACGTTTGTGTGTTGATTTTATTTTGTTTATGCTATTGGATTGGTTTGTTGTACTTAATGGTATATTGGATTGGATTTTGTGATTGAAAATGGAAGAAAAATATTTGAGAATCCTTCTTGGAGGGCCACGGTTTTAGGCTACAATTTAGGTAAATTTGTGGTTAAGTTGTAACTAGCATAAGACTTAATTTGATCAATGGATAAAATAGAATTGAATGGAAGAAAAAAATTGAAATGGAAATTCCTAGGGAGGCTACGGTTTTAGGCCAAGAAATTAGGGTTCTTGGTGAGCTAATTTAACAAGTAAACAATTAAACGAATTAAGAGAATGGCATGTAATGTGATGACTTGAAAAGATTTGGAATTGAAACCCTTGTGAGGCCACGGCCTCTAAGGCCATTGGAGGCTTAATTATGCAACTTTTGGTAACTTTAAAACTTAAGCAATCAAGTGGCTAACTCTTAGATAATGAACTAGAAGATTACCAATTGAAAGAATTAAAGATAATTGGGAACTTCATAAATTTTAAAGAACCAAGAATGAGATTTTCATAAGACTTAGGGTAAACTCAAGAGAACAAGAACAAGAGAGCGTGAGATTTGGAGACCTTAGAATAGCCATTCTAAGTGTATGGCAATAAATTGCTTTAGGGAATTCAATTAATTACGGAAACTTACTTTGTAGTGGACTTTTGTAGGAATAGAAAAACTTGAATAAGAAGGCATAATGGACCTTAGAAATGTATTACCTTATTTGATTTCAATATTATGACATTATGGGTCTATGTGAGTGACCATTTATTTGTTGATGCTTATCTTGGCCAATTGAGGCATATTATGGAATTGTATGAAATTGTGAATCGTATATGCTCATGCATAGAGTCTTATGCATTGTGAATGTCCTTGTGGACTGTTGTAAGGCCAAGTTGCCTAGGAGATTGAACACACCTTTGTACGGGTGCGAGTAGACTAGTGTGGGTCTTGTTATGACCTCGGCGGCGTCGGGGTGTGGGTCCTCCATAATGGGTAGTTGGTAGCTCCTCTGCCCGTGGGGCAAACCGATGCAAACGCACCAACGATTCGGACTTGACATTGTCCTATATCGTGATCGAGCGCGGACTGTCTGTACAATGCCTGATATGCACGTGAAAATTTTTTATGAATAGCACTTTGGCCGCGGCAGCCGAGTTACAGACACGTCTCCTGATCTTTCTCTCCGACTATTTGAGTCTAGCTCCATGGAGTAGGAATTAGGAAAGCATGCATGTGTGCCATGATATACTCTGTCATTGTTAATCATTATTTTTTGTAACTATGACTGGTTTGATTATTACTATAATGATTATCTGCCTGGAACTGCTTATTTGCCGACTGTTGGATTTACTGCTTATTATTTGGATATGTTGTTTTGAATTGATAATTGGGCACGTTACGCCGTTTTGTTTCTGCTGTTATAATTCGTAATGATGGTAGGATGTCTTACCTCTTTCTGTGTTTCCATTATTTGCTGCCTGTGTGTACACTGTATTGATCGAAGACGACGGTAAGGAGGCGGAAGATCCTGATTTTCCTCGCTT
Organism: Ormosia emarginata; assembly: GCA_029884605.1. NCBI lineage: Eukaryota > Viridiplantae > Streptophyta > Magnoliopsida > Fabales > Fabaceae > Ormosia > Ormosia emarginata. Next base: position 2,530,136 of record JAQQTP010000074.1, read on the forward strand.
CTAGCTCGAACGAGACTAGCATCTACTAAGACGATGGAGGCACGCATGCGCGGATTTTTAGGTGATGTGTGTCTGACCTTCCTCGGAGGGCCAGAGTGTTGGCACATCAACTTGAGTTCCGACCACTACGTCTACTTGGGAGATGTATCGATTGCCCTAGCCTGGAGACGTCATGAGGCGTCAATCCTCACCTGCCATGTCAGCCTGCGGCTGGAGTTCTACCGACCCATCCGCGAGATATGGGGTGATCGTTACTACACCCCTTGGGAGGACTCTTTTGATTCTACTGCTCGGGCTCCTGCCCGTGGTTCCGTGGTTCCCATGGAGGTTTCCTCTGAAGAGGAGGATCCTGCTGAGGACCCGGATACGGTCCCTCCTCATCTGAGAGACTGATCTTACTGGTAGCTACTGATGGCTACCAGTGTTTTATTTTGGGGCCTGATGTATTATTTTTGGTGGGCTGTATATTTTGATATCTCTGGGGTATATTTGTATAATCCTTTGGGACAGGTATAATTTTGCTTTTTGAATATTTTAGGCTTGTATCTGAGTACAATTGATGTCAACACATTATATATATATCTATATGCATGTTATTCAGATGTGAATTTTGTCTACTATTTTATTCTTCACTGTCATTTATATTCTGCATTGTTAAAATGACTATCAAAAAAAAAATATACTGCTATTTTTGCTCACGTACTTAAGCATCGAACAAGTTAAACTTAAACTAATGAACCGGGTCTTGAATTGTTAAAACTTTACTTTTTCGCATTTTCTTTTATTTGACAATGTGACGTTCCCTCCCAAAAGGGGCATTACATTAAGTTGGTATCAGAGCCCCGGTTTGAGTTACTTTGGGTCTTGTGTGTGAGTCTGTCTTGTTTGTGCTGTGTGAAATCTCTGTGGTTCGTGTTTTGAAATGAATTCCTCTAACTTACCTTATGGTTTTCAGTAAACCTGATTTGAGAAAGAGTAACATGGCGAGAAGTGGAGAAATTGTAACCGCTGTAGAGGCGATGCAGCGGATGGCAGAAGTCATCGCGCAGCAAAATGAGCGTGCTGCTCAACAACAAGAAAGAGCTACTCAACAGCTTGAGGCAACTGCTAATGCACAAAACATAGCAGAGTTTTGTCGTCACAACCCTCCACAATTTAAGGGAGAATTTGATCCAGACAAGGCTAGTCTGTGGATCAAGGAATTAGAGAAAGTCTTTCGTGGCATGAACTATGCCGAAGACAAGAAGGTGAATTATGCTACTTTCATGCTTGTGGGCAATGCCGAAGACTATTGGAGCGGAGCTCAGAGAGCATTGGAAGCCGAAGGAACTGACATCACTTGGGACGTGTTCAAGAACAAGTTCTTGGACAAATATTTTCCTACAAATACGAGACATGCGAAAGAGCTGGAATTCCTCAACCTGAGACAGGGGGACATGACCGTTAGTGAATATGCGGCCAAATTTGAGAACCTGGAGAAGTTCTCAACACACTACCAACACTAAACCGATGAAGCCTGGAAATGTTGGAAGTTCACCAAGGGATTGAGGTATGAGGTGAAGAAAGTTGTGATCACCTTGAAGATGAAGGTATTCTCAGAACTATTAGACACTTGCTGTGAACTTGAAGCCTTGGAACAGGCTAGAGACTCGAGAAACAGGACCTTTGGGCCTGTACAGTCCCAAAGAGGTGGAGGCAGTGGTTCAAACCTCTTCCAAAAGAAACCCTATTCCCGCCCAACGGGAGGCCAGCAACAAACTGGTGGAAGTCCTGGTGGAGGTTCTTCTGGGAACCGAACTGGTCAGAATGTGACATATCCCTCCAAATGCCTAAAGTGTGGGAAGGATCATCTCACGAGGGACTGCATGATCAAAGGAATTATCTGCTTCAGATGTGGCAAACCGGGCCACATGTCCAGAGACTGCAATCAAGCAAAGGCTGAACCTTCAGTCAATGCGACTCAAGCCAAGAAACCGCAAGCCAGAGGTCGAGTTTACACCATGAGCGGAGCTGAAGCCTCCGAATCCGAAGACTTGATTCATGGAGAAGGCACCATAGAAGGTAATCTTTTAAAAGTACTATATGACTCTAGGGCAACCCATTCTTTTATATCGTATGACTGTGTGCTAAGACTTGGCTTATCTGTGTTTGAACTACCTTTTGAACTAACTGTTTCAACCCCTACTGATAAACCGATAGTTACTACCAAAGTCTGTTTGAAGTGTCCCTTAATTGTTGAAGGTCGAATCTTTTCTGTCGATTTGATCTGTTTACCTCTTTCACAACTAGATATAATCCTAGGGATGGACTGGTTATCTTCCAACCATGTTCTGTTAGATTGTTCTAGAAAAACCATAGTCTTTCTTGTGGATGAGAATTCTAGATACTTGACGGCCAACCAAGCACGAGCTTTCTTGAAAGAAGGAGCTCAGGGATACAAACTGCTATCTTCTTTAAAAATCGAGAGCGAGGCTGATCTGGACACTATTCCGGTAGTGAAAGAGTTCTCTGAAGTCTTTCTAGAAGAAGTACCTGGTTTACCACTGACACGTGAGATCGAGTTTGCTATTGATCTGGTGCCGGGAGTTAGTCCCATGTCTATAGCACCTTATCGGATGTCGCCAACGGAATTGGCAGAGCTCAACAAACTGCTAGAAGGGCTTTGGGAGAAACAGTTTGTTAGACCGAGTGTGTCACTGTGGGGAGCACCAGTATTGTTAGTTCTGAAAAAAGATGGTACCTCAAGATTGTGTGTGGACTATAGGCAATTGAACAAGCTGACGATCAAGAACAAGTATCCACTCCCAAGAATCGACAACTTGATGGACCAACTAAAGGGAGCAGCGGTATTTTCAAAGATCGATTTGAGATCTTGGTACCATCAGATAAGAGTGAAAATGGAGGATATACCCAAGACTGCTTTTTGTACCCGATACGGTCATTACGACTACATTGTGATGCCGTTTGGTGTGGCAAATGCGCCTGCTATCTTCATGGACTACATGAACAGGATCTTTCACCCTTACTTGGACAAGTTTGTTGTCGTCTTCATTGACGATATCCTGATATATTCCCAGAATCAGGAGGATCATGCTGAACACCTCAGCATAGTTCTTCAGATTTTGAAGGAGAAAGAACTGTATGCTAAACTGTCGAAGTGTGAGTTTTGGCTTGATGAAGTGAAGTTTTTAGGCTATGTGATCTCGAAGGAAGGGATTGCAGTGGATCCGTCAAAAGTAGAGGCAGTATTACAGTGGGAACAACCGAAGTCAGTGACTAAAGTTCGTAGCTTCGTGGGTTTAGCCGGATATTACAGAAGATTTATAGAAGGGTTTTCCAAGATTGCTGGATCACTCACTCAGCTGACGAGGAAGAATCAAGCTTTTCATTAGACTGATAGCTGCGAGCAGAGTTTCCAAGAGTTGAAGAAACGGCTGACTACCTCACCCGTATTAGTGCTACCTGATCCGAATGAGCCATTTGAGGTGTACTGTGACGCTTCATACCAAGGATTGGGGTCTGTTCTTATGCAGCATAGAAGAGTGGTAGCTTATGCTTCACGACAGTTGCGAGTGAACGAAAAGAACTACCCGACACATGATTTAGAACTTGCAGCCGTGGTCTTTGCTCTAAAGATATGGAGACATTTTCTCTATGGAGCAACATTCAACATCTTCAGCGATCACAAGAGCTTGAAGTATTTGTATGATCAGAAAGAGCTGAACATGAGGCAATGAAGATGGCTAGAATTCCTGAAGGATTATGATTTCCAACTGTTGTATCACCCTGGCAAGGTGAACGTCGTGGCAGACGCCTTGAGCAGAAAGACTATCAGTGTGTCTGCCTTGATGATCAAGGAAAGAGACCTCATAGAACAATTTAGAGATGTATGGTCGTTTGTTAAGTTGGAACTCGGAAGAATTTGTATGAATATGGTCATCATCTCAAGTGAGCTAATGGATGACATACGGAAAAAGCAGAAGGTTGATGAATTCTTGCAAGAAACGAGAGAACTGATGAGGCAAGGCAAAGAGACGGAATTTGAAGAAGGAACAGAAGGAATTATGAGATTCTGAGGTAGAGTTTGTATTCCCCATGACCAAGAGCTTAGGCGATATATTGTGGAACATGCTCACACCAGCAAGCTGAGTATGCACCCAAGCATAACTAAGATCTACTAAGATCTGAAGAAATTGTTCTGGTGGCATGGAATGAAGAGCGACGTCACTAGATGTGTGTCGACTTGTTTAGTTTGTCAAAAAGTAAAAGTGGAACATCAAAGACCAGCAGGATTGTTGCAACCATTGTCCATTCCTGAATGGAAATGGGACAGCATTGCAATGGATTTTGTTATGGGATTGCCAAGGACAAAGAAAGGACACGACTCGATATGGGTAATAGTGGATCGACTCACGAAGTCAACCCATTTTCTCCCGATCAACATATGGTACAGTTTGGAGAAGTTGACCCAGCTTTATATTGGAGAGATCGTTAGGCTGCATGGTGTGCCTACGAGTATTGTTTCGGATAGAGATCCAAGGTTTACTTCAAAATTTTAGCAGAGTTTACAAGCATCATTGGGAACAAAGTTACGTCTGAGTTCAGCGTACCATCCACAAACCGAAGGTCAATCGGAAAGGACGATCTAATCTTTAGAAGATTTGCTTAGAGCTTGTTCTATGGAACAGACTGGATGTTGGGATGAAGTTCTACCACTGATAGAGTTCACCTACAACAACAGTTATCATTCGAGTATAGGGATGGCACCCTATGAAGCTCTGTATGGATGACGGTGTCGAACACCATTGTGTTGGTACCAAGATGGTGAGCGTCTTACAGTTAGACCAGATATCATTCAGTAGACAACAGAGAAGGTTAAAATGATTCAAGAGAAGATGAGAACCGCTCAGAGCCGGCAAAAGAGTTATGCAGATAAGAGGAGAAAGCCTCTTGAGTTTGAGGAAGGTAAGTATGTATTCTGGAAAGTTACACCCACGACTGGGGTCGGCCGGGCTTTGAAATCTAGAAAACTCACTCCAAAATTTCTTGGACCTTACCAAATCCTTCGCCGGATAGGTCTAGTAGCCTACCAGATAGCCTTACCCCCTTTTCTTTCCAACATACACAATGACTTCCATGTGTCACAACTTCATAAGTATTTGCCTGATCCAAGTCATGTCATAGCACCGGACACAGTACAGTTAAAAGAGAACTTGACCTATGAGGCGCCTCCTGCGAGAATCGAGGACCGACGGATAAAACAACTTAGAGGAAAGGAGATCCCATTGGTGAAGGTGATTTGGAATGAAACGACTGGTGATGCGACTTGGGAGCCGGAAGACAAAATGAAGGAGCAACATCCAGAACTATTTTGAGGTACGTAAATTTCGAGGATGAAATTCCTTTTTAGTAGGGGAGTGTTGTAACATCCCGAAAAATATCTGTTTAAGTATAAATGATCATTTTATATTATTCTTGATTTTTAGGAATTTTTTTGGAATTTTTCGGAAACGATAATATGTTAATATATTCTTTGTTTTGCGTGCACATTAAGCTGAGAATTGCTGAGGTCAGTGTAATGCTCCGGAAATTAATTATTTTACTACGAATATTCATTTTCTAATATTTGTGATTTATGTTAATTCTTTTGGAATTTTTCGGAAACGATGAATATTTTAATATATTTCTCGTTTTGCGAAAAACTTGAGCAGAGTCAGGAAAACAACTGTAATGCATCAAAAATTGGAAAATTATATGACGAATAGTCGTTTTATAATATTTTGAATTTTTGAGAATTTTCTGGGAATTTTCCGAAAATGTCGAATATTTTAATACATTCTTCGTTTTGCGTGCGCACTGAGTAGAACCAGAGAAACGCGATGTTTCCTCCGAGAACCTTGGACTATGGACATGTCGACGGGGGATCTCACTAAACCCGAGGCTTGACACAGTTTACGAGGTTTCATAATTTTTAAGAAATCTTAACAGATAAAAGAAACCAATACTGCGAAAAATTTATCTGTTAGATTAATTAAATACTGACTTCTGTTAACTGTAACTATTATCCATTGGATAATAGCATGTAATAAAAATCCTATCACATTATCCCAATGTAATCTACTTTATGTCTAATCCATTCACGTTAATTCAAATTTAATGTTAAATAATCAAAGCTTCTTTGAGAAGCTTTGACCAAACAATGACTCAAATGTCCTTAGCTTCCAAGGGAAGCCAAAAATTCCTCCCCCTCCTCTCTCTCTCAAGTTCGGCAGCAGCCCACTCAAAGGGGGGAAATTATTTGCTTTCATCTAATCAATTTACCACACTTTAATTCATAATTTCCCAAGACACTTTCTCTCTCTACCCTTTCTTCTTCTTCTCCATTTTTCTTCTTCTCTTCCTTCTCTCTAGAACACCCTCACGGCAGCCCCCTCTTCTTCCACTCAAACTTCACAAAAAATTAAACCAATCACATTTCCTTAATTCTCTCATCATTCTAAATACTTTTTCTTCTTGGAGTTTCTTGAAAATCCATCATCTTCAACACTTTCTCCAAGCTTCAAGCTTTGAGCTTTTTGGGTAAGTTTCAAGACCTCTCTTCCTTTCTCTTCATTTTTGTGGTCATGGTCTCTTTGGTGACCATCCATGGCTTATTTTCAAGCATTGGTGTTGATTTAACAAAGTTGAAAATTTCTAGGGCTTGGTGGAGCTCAAATCTGAAAATCTACAAGAAGATTCCTTGGTACTTCTTTTGTTCTCTTCATTTGGGTAAGAGGAAGACACTCCTCCTCAACCTCTCTTAGCATCTAGGAACTTTGCTTTTTCCCATTTGTGGAAAAACCCTAATGAGGGTTATTCTTTGATTTTGTAACTGGTATGTTTGTGTGTTGATTTTATTTTGTTTATGTTATTGGATTGGTTTGTTGTACTTAATGGTATATTGGATTGGATTTTGTGATTGAAAATGGAAGAAAAATATTTGAGAACCCTTCTTGGAGGGCCACGGTTTTAGGCTAGAATTTAGGTAAATTTGTGGTTAAGTTGTAACTAGCATAAGACTTAATTTGATCAATGGATAAAATGGAATTGAATGGAAAAAAATTGAAATGGAAATTCCTAGGGAGGCTACGGTTTTAGGCCAAGAAATTAGGGTTCTTGGTGAGTTAATTTAACAAGTGAACAATTAAACGAATTAAGAGAATGGCATGTAATGTAATGACTTGAAAAGATTTGGAATTGAAACCCTTGTGAGGCCACGACCTCTAAGGCCATTGGAGGCTTAATTATGCAACTTTTGGTAACTTTAAAACTTAAGCAATCAAGTGGCTAACTCTTAGATAATGAACTAGAAAATTACCAATTGAAAGAATTAAAGATAATTGGGAACTTCATAAATTTTAAAGAACCAAGAATGAGATTTTCATAAGACTTAGGGTAAACTCAAGAGAACAAGAACAAAATAGCGTGAGATTTGGAGACCTTAGAATAGCCATTCTAAGTGTATGGTAATAAATTGCTTTAGGGAATTCAATTAATTACGGAAACTTACTTAGTAGATGATTTTTGTAGGAATAGCAAAACTTGAATAAGAAGGCATAATGGACCTTAGAAATGTATTACCTTATTTGATTTCAATATTATGACATTATGGGTCTATGTGAGTGACCATTTATGTGTTGATGCTTATCTTGGCCAATTGAGGCATATTATGGAATTGTATGAAATTGTGAATCGCACATGCTCATGCATAGAGTCTTATGCATTGTGAATGTCCTTGTGGACTGTTGTAAGGCCAAGTTGCCTAGGAGATTGAACACACCTTTGTGCGGGTGCGAGTAGACTAGTGTGGGTCTTGTTATGACCTCGGGGGCGTCGGGGTGCGGGTCCTCCACAATGGGTAGTTGGTAGCTCCTCTACCCGTGGGGAAAATCGATGCCAATGCACTGACGATCCGGACTTTACACTATCCTATATCGTGATCGAGCGCGGACTGTCTGTACAATGCTTGATGTGCACGTGAAAATTTTTGATGAATAGCACTTTGGCTGCGGCAGCCGAGTTACAGACACGTCTCCTGATCTTTCTCTCCGACTGTTTGAGTCTAGCCCCATGGAGTAGGAATTGGGAAAGCATACATATGTACGATGATATACTCTGTCATTGTTAATCATTATTTTCCGTAACTATGACTGGTTTGATTATTATTGTAATGATTATCTGCCTGGAACTGCTTATTTGCCGACTGTTGGATTTACTGCTTATTATTTGGATATGCTGTTTTGAATTGATAATTGGGTGCGTTGCGCCATTTTGTTTCTGGCTGCTATAATTGGTAATGATGGTAAGATGTCTTCCCTTTTTATGTGTTTCCATTATTTGTTGCCTGCGTGTACACTGTATTGATCGAAGACGACGGAAAAGAGGCGGAAGATCCCAATTTTCCTAGCTTCTGGCCCGAACGGGACTAGTATCTACTGAGATGATGGAGGCACGCATGCGCGGATTTCTAGGTGATGTGCGTCTGACCTTCCTCGGAGGGCCAAAGTGTTGGCACATCAACTTGAGTTCCAACCGCTATGTCTACTTGGGAGATGTGTCGATTGCCCTAGCCTGGAGACGTCATGAGGCGCCAATCCTCACCTGCCATGTCAGCCTACTGCTGGAGTTCTACCTACCCTTCCACGAGATATGGGGTGATCGTTACTACACCCCTTGGGAGGACTCTTTTGATTCTACTGCTCGATCTCCTGCCCGTGGTTCTGTGGTTCCCATGGAGGTTTCCTCTGAAGAGGAGGATCCTGCTGAGGACTTGGATACGGTCCCTCCTCATCTGAGAGACTGATCTTACTGGTAGCTACTGATGGCTACCAGTTTTTTATTTTAGGGCCTGATGTATTATTTTTGGTGAGCTGTATATTTTGATATCTCGGGGGTATATTTGTATAATCCTTTGGGGCAGGTATAGTTTTGCTTTTTGAATATTTCAGGCTTGTATCTGAGTACAATTGATGTCAGCACATTATATATATATCTATATGCATGTTATTCAGATGTGAATTTTGTCTACTATTTTATTCTTCACCGTCATTTATATTCCGCATTGTTAAAATGACTATAAAAAAAAAATATACTGCTATTTTTGCTCACGTACTTAAGCATCGAACATGTTAAACTTACGCTAATGAACCAGGTGTTGAATTGTTAAAACTTTACTTTTCTGCATTTTCTTTTATTTGACAATGTGACGTTCCCTCCCAAAAGGGGCATTACATTAAGTTGGTATCAGAGCCCCGGATTGAGTTACTTTGGGTCTTGTGTGTGAGTCTGTCTTATTTGTGCTGTGTGAAATATCTGTGGTTCGTGTTTTAAATGAATTCCTCTAACTTACCTTGTGGTTTTCAGTAAACCTGATTTGAGAAAGAGTAAGATGGCGAGAAGTGGAGAAATTGCAGCTGCTATAAAGGCAATGCAGTGGATGGCAGAAGTCATCACGCAGCAAAATGAGCGTGCTGCTCAACAACAAGAAAGAGCTACTCAACAACTTGAGGCAACTGCTGATGCACAAAACTTAGCAGAGTTTCGTCGTCACAACCCTCCACAATTTAAGGGAGAATTTGATCCAGACAAGGCTAGTCTGTGGATCAAGGAATTAGAGAAAGTCTTTCGTGGCATGAACTATGCCGAAGACAAGAAGGTGAATTATGCTACTTTCATGCTTGTGGGCAACGCCGAAGACTAGTGGAGTGGAGCTTAGAGAGCATTGGAACCGAAGGAACTGACATCACTTGGGACGTGTTCAAGAACAAGTTCTTGGACAAATATTTTCCTGCAAATACGAGACATGCGAAAGAGCTGGAATTCCTCAACCTGAGATAGGGGAACATGACCGTTAGTGAATATGCGGCCAAATTTGAGAACCTGGAGAAGTTCTCAACACACTACCAACACCAAACCGATGAAGCCTGGAAATGTTGGAAGTTCACCGAGGGATTGAGGTATGAGGTGAAGAAAGCTGTGATCACCCTGAAGATGAAGGTATTCTCAGAACTGTTAGACACTTGCTGTGAAGTTGAAGCCTTGGAACAGGCTAGAGACTCGAGAAACAAGAACTTTGGGCCTGTACGGTCCCAAAGAGGTGGAGGCAGTGGTTCAAACCGCTTCCAAAAGAAACCCTCTTCCCGACCAACGGGAGGCCAGCAACAAACTGGTGGAAGTCTTGGTGGAGGTTCTTCTGGGAACCAAACTGGTCAGAATGTGACATATCCCTCCAAATGCCTAAAGTGTGGGAAGGATCATCTCACGAGGGACTGCACGATCAAAGGAATTATCTGCTTCAGATGTGGCAAACCGGGCCACATGTCCAGAGACTACAATCAAGCAAAGGCTAAACCTTCAGTCAATGTAACTCGAGCCACGAAATTGCAAGCCGGAGGTCGAGTTTACACCATGAGCAGAGCTGAAGCCTCCGAATCCGAAGACTTGATTCAAGGAGAAGGCACCATAGAAGGTAATCTTTTAAAAGTACTGTATGACTCTGAGGCTACCCATTCTTTCATATCATATGACTGTGTGCTACGACTTGGCTTATCTATGTTTGAACTACCTTTTGAACTGGCTGTTTCAACCCTTACTGATAAACCGGTAGTTACTATCAAAGTCTGTTTGAAGTGTCCGTTAATTGTTGAAGGTCGAATCTTTTCTATCGATTTGATCTGTTTACCTCTTTCACAACTAGATATAATCCTAGGGATGGAGTGGTTATCTTCCAACCATGTTTTGTTAGATTGTTCTAGAAAAACCATAGTCTTTCCTGTGGATGAGAATTCTAGATACTTGACGGCCAACCAAGCACGAGCTTTCTTGAAAGAAGGAGCTCAGGGATACATGCTGCTATCTTCTTTGAAAATTGAGAGCGAGGCTGATCTCAACACTATTCCGGTAGTGAAAGAGTTCTCTGAAGTCTTTCCAGAAGAAGTACCTGGTTTACCACCGACACGTGAGATCAAGTTTGCTATTGATCTGGTGCCGGGAGCTGGTCCCGTGTCTATAGCACCTTATCGGATGTCGCCAACGGAATTGGCAGAGCATAAGAAACAGCTAGAAGAGCTTTTGGAGAAACAGTTTGTTAGACCGAGTGTGTCACCGTGGGGAGCACCAGTATTGTTAGTTCGAAAAAAGGACGGTACCTCAAGATTGTGTGTGGACTATAGACAATTGAACAAGCTGACGATCAACAACAAGTATCCACTCCCAAGAATCGATGACTTGATGGACCAACTAAAGGGAGCAGCGGTATTTTCGAAGATCAATTTGAGATCTGGGTACCATCAGATAAGAGTGAAAATGGAGGATATACCCAAGACTGCTTTTCGTACCTGATACTGTCATTACGAGTACCTTGTGATGTCGTTTGGTGTGACAAATGCGCCTGCTATCTTCATGGACTACATGAACAGGATCAATCGCCCTTACTTGGATAAGTTTGTTAACATCTTCATTGACGATATCCTGATATATTCCTAGAATCAGGAGGATCATGCTGAACACCTCAGCATAGTTCTTCAGATTTTGAAGGAGAAAGAACTATATGCCAAACTGTCGAAGTGTGAGTTTTGGCTTGATGAAGTGAAGTTTTTAGGCCATGTGATCTCAAAGGAAGGGATTGCAGTGGATCCGTCAAAAGTAGAGGCAGTATTACAGTGGGAACAACCGAAGTCAGTGACGGAAGTTCGTAGCTTCGTGGGTTTAGCCGGATATTACAGAAGATTTATAGAAGGATTTTCCAAGATTGCTGGACTGCTCACTCAGCTGACGAGGAAGAATCAAGCTTTTGAATGGACTGATAGCTGCGAGCAGAGTTTCCAAGAGTTGAAGAAACGACTGACTACCTCACCCGTATTGGTGCTACCTAATCCGAATGAGCCATTCGAGGTGTACTGTGACGCTTTATACCAAGGATTGGGGTCTGTTCTTATGCAGCATAGAAGAGTGGTAGCTTATGCTTCACGACAGTTGTGAGTGCACGAAAAGAAATACCCGACACATGATTTGGAACTTGCAGCCGTGGTCTTTGCTCTAAAGATATGGAGACATTTTCTCTATGGAGCAACATTCAACATCTTCAGCGATTACAAGAGCTTGAAGTATTTATATGATCAGAAAGAGCTGAACATGAGGCAGCAGAGATGGCTAAAATTTCTGAAGGATTATGATTTCCAATTGTTAAATCACCCTAGCAAGGCGAACCTCATGGCAGATGCCTTGAGCAGAAAGACTATCAGTGTTTCGGCCTTGATGATCAAGGAAAGAGACCTCATAGAACAGTTTAGAGATGTATGGTCGTTTGTTAAGTTGGAACCCAAAAGAATTTGTATGAATATGGTCACCATCTCAAGTGAGCTAATGGATGACATACGAGAAAAGCAGAAAGTTGATGAATTCTTGCAAGAAGTGAGAGAACTGATGAGGCAAGGCAAAGAGACAGAATTTGAAGAACGTAGAGTTTGTATTCCCTGTGACCAAGAGCTTAGGTGACATATTGCGGAACATGCTCACACCAGCAAGCTGAGTATGCACCCAGGCATAACTAAGATGTACCAAGATCTGAAGAAATTATTCTGGTGGCATGGAATGAAGAGCGACGTCACTAGATATATGTCGACTTGTTTAGTTTGTCAAAAAGCTAAAGTGAAACATCAAAGACCAGCAGCATTGCTGCAACCATTGTCCATTCTTGAATGGAAATAGGACAACATTGCAATGGATTTTGTTGTGGGATTGCCAAGGACAAAGAAAGGACACGACTCGATATGGGTAATAGTGGATCGACTCACGAAGTCAACCCATTTTCTCCTGATCAACATAAGGTACAGTTTGGAGAGAGTTGACTCAGCTTTATATTGGAGAGATCGTTAGGCTGCATGATGTGCCTATGAGTATTGTTTCGGATAGGGATTGGGGGTTTACTTCAAATTTTAGCAGAGTTTACAAGCATCATTGGGAACAAAGTTACGTCTGAGTTCAGCGTACCATCCACAAACCGATGGTCAATCAGAAAGGACGATCCAATCTTTAGAAGATTTGCTTAGAGCTTGTTCTATGGAACAGACTGGATGTTGGGATGAAGTTCTACCACTGATAGAGTTCACCTACAACAACAGTTATCATTCAAGTATAGGGATGGCACCCTATGAAGCTCTGTATGGACGACGGTGTCGAACACCATTGTGTTGGTACCAAGACGGTGAGCGTCTTACGATTGGACCAGATATCATTCAGTAGACAACAAAGAAGGTTAAAATGATTCAAGAGAAGATGAGAACCGCTCAGAGCCAGCAAAAGAGTTATACAGATAAGATGAGAAAGCCTCTTGAGTTTGAGGAAGGTGAGCATGTATTCTTTAAAGTCACACCCACGACTGGGGTCGGCCGGGCTTTGAAATCTAAAAAACTCACTCCAAAATTTCTTGGACCTTACCAAATCCTTCACGGATAGGTCCAGTAGCCTACCATATAGCCTTACCCCTTTTCTTTCCAACATACACAATGTCTTCCATGTGTCACAACTTCGTAAGTATTTGCCTCGATCCAAGTCATGTCATAGCACCGACACAAAGATGCTTAAAAGAGAACTTGACCTATGAGGCACCTCCTGCGAGAATCGAGGACCGACGGATAAAACAACTTAGAGGAAAGGAGATCCCATTGGTGAAGGTGATTTGGAATGAAACGACTGGTGATGCGACTTGGGAGCCGGAAGACAAAATGAAGGAGCAACATCTAGAACTATTTTGAGGTACATAAATTTCGAGGACGAAATTCCTTTTTAGTAGGGGAGTGTTGTAACATCCCGAAAAATATCTGTTTAAGTATAAATGATCATTTTATATTATTCTTGATTTTTAGGAATTTTTCTAGAATTTTTCGGAAATGACAAATATTTTATTATATTCTTCGTTTTACGTGCACACTGAGCTGAGAATTGTTGAGGTCAGTGTAACGCTCCGGAAATTAATTATTTTACCACGAATAGTCATTTTCTAATATTTGTGATTTATGTGAATTCTTTTGGAATTTTTCGGAAACGATGAATATTTTAATATATTTCTCGTTTTGCGCAAAACTTGAGCAGAGTCGGGAAAACGACTGTAATGCTTCAAAAATTGGAAAATTATATGATGAATAGTCATTTTATAATATTTACAATTTTTGAGAATTTTTTGAAAATTTTTCGGAAACGTCGAATATTTTAATATATTCCTCGATTTGTGTGTGCACTGAGCAGAACCGCAGAAACGCGATGTTTCCTCCGAGAACCTTGGACTATGGACATGTCGACGGGGGATCTCACTAAACCCGAGGCTTGACACACTTTATGAGGTTTCATAATTTTTGAGAAATCTTAACAGATAAAACAAACCAATACTACGAAAAATTTATCTGTTAGATTAATTAAATACTGACTTCTGTCAACTGTAACTATTATCCATTGGATAATAACATATAATAAAAGTCCTATCACATTATCCCAATGCAATCTACTTTATGTCTAATCCATTCACGTTAATTCAAATTTAATGTTAAATAATCAAAGCTTCTTTGAGAAGCTTTGACCAAACAATGACTCAAATGACCTTAGCTTCCAAGGGAAGCCAAAAATTCCTCCCCCTCCTCTCTCTCTCAAGCTCGGCAGCAGCCCACTCAAAGGGGGGAAATTATTTGCTTTCATCTAATCAATTTACCACACTTTAATTCATAATTTCCTTAGACACTTTCTCTCTCTACCCTTTCTTCTTCTTCTCCATTTTTCTTCTTCTCTTCCTTCTCTCTAGAACACCCTCACGACAGCCCCCTCTTCTTCCACTCAATCTTCACAAAAAATTAAACCAATCACATTTCCTTAATCCTCTCATCATTCTAAACACTTTTTCTTCTTGGAGTTTCTTGAAAATCCATCATCTTCAACACTTTCTCCAAGCTTCAAGCTTTGAGCTTTTTGGGTATGTTTCAAGACCTCTCTTCCTTTCTCTTCATTTTCGTGGTCATGGTCTCTTTGGTGACCATCCATGGCTTATTTTCAAGCATTGGTGTTGATTTAACAAAGTTGAAAATTCCTAGGGCTTGGTGGAGCTCAAATCCGAAAATCTACAAGAAGATTCCTTGGTGTTTCTTTTGTTCTCTTCATTTGGGTAAGAGGAAGACACTCCTCCTCAACCTCTCTTAGCATCTAGGAACTTTGATTTTTGCCATTTGTGGAAAAACCCTAATGAGGGTTATTCTTTGATTTTGTAACTAGTATGTTTGTGTGTTGATTTTATTTTGTTTATGCTATTGGATTGGTTTGTTGTACTTAATGGTATATTGGATTGGATTTTGTAATTGAAAATGGAAGAAAAATATTTGAGAACCCTTCTTGGAGGGCCATGGTTTTAGGCTAGAATTTAGGTAAATTTGTGGTTAAGTTGTAACTAGTATAAGACTTAATTTGATCAATGGATAAAATGGAATTGAATGGAAAAAAAATTGAAATGGAAATTCCTAGGGAGGCTACGGTTTTAGGCCAAGAAATTAGGGTTCTTGGTGAGCTAATTTAATAAGTGAACAATTAAACGAATTAAGATAATGACATGTAATGTGATGACTTGAAAAGATTTGGAATTGAAACCCTTGTGAGGCCACGGCCTCTAAGGCCATTGGAGGCTTAATTATGCAACTTTTGGTAACTTTAAAACTTAAGCAATCAAGTGGCTAACTCTTAGATAATGAACTAGAAAATTACTAATTGAAAGAATTAAAGATAATTGGGAACTTCATAAATTTTAAAGAACCAAGAATGAGATTTTCATAAGACTTAGGGTAAACTCAAGAGAACAAGAACAAGAGAGCGTGAGATTTGGAGACCTTAGAATAGCCATTCTATGTGTATGGTAATAAATTGCTTTAGGGAATCTAATTAATTACGGAAACTTACTTAGTAGTGGATTTTTGTAGGAATAGCAAAACTTGAATAAGAAGGCATAATGGAACTTAGAAATGTATTACCTTATTTGATTTCAATATTATGACATTATGGGTCTATGTGAGTGACCATTTATGTGTTGATGCTTATCTTGGCCAATTGAGGCATATTATGGAATTGTATGAAATTATGAATCGTACATGCTCATGCATAGAGTCTTATGCATTGTGAATGTCCTTGTGGACTGTTGTAAGGCCAAAGTTGCCTAGGAGATTGAACACACCTTTGTGCGGGTACGAGTAGACTAGTGTGGGTCTTGTTATGACCTCAGGGGCGTCGGGGTGCGGGTCCTCCATAATGGGTAGTTGGTAGCTCCTCTGCTCGTGGGGCAAACCGATGCAAACACACCGACGATCTGGACTTGACACTGTCCTATATCGTGATTGAGCGCGGACTGTCTGTACAATTCCTGATGTGCACGTGAAAATTTTTGATGAATAGCACTTTGGCCGCGGTAGCCGAGTTACAGACACGTCTCGTGATCTTTCTCTCCGACTGTTTGAGTCTAGCTCCATGGAGTAGGAATTGGGAAAGCATGCATATGTACCATGATATACTCTGTCATTGTTAATCATTATTTTTCGTAACTATGACTGGTTTGAATATTACTGTAATGATTATCTGCCTGGAACTGCTTATTTGCCGACTGTTGGATTTACTGCTTATTATTTGGATATGCTGTTTTGAATTGATAATTGGGCACGTTGCGCTATTTTGTTTCTGGCTGCTATAATTGGTAATGATGGTAGGATGTCTTACCTCTTTCTGTGTTTCCATTATTTGCTGCCTGTGTGTACACTGTATTGATCGAAGACGACGGTAAGGAGGCGGAAGATCCCGATTTTCCTGGCTTCTGGCCCGAACGGGACTAGCATCTACTGAGACGATGGAGGCACGCATGCGCAGATTTCTAGGTGATGTGCGTCTGACCTTCCTCGGAGGGCCAGAGTGTTGGCACATCAACTTGAGTTCCGACCGCTGCGTCTACTTGGGAGATGTGTCGATTGCCCTAGCCTGGAGACGTCATGAGGCGCCTATCCTCACCTGCCATGTCAGCCTGCGGCTGGAGTTCTACCTACCCATCCGAGAGATGTGGGGTGATCGTTACTACACCCCTTGGGAGGACTCTTTTGATTCTACTGCTCGGGCTCCTGCCCGTGGTTCCGTGGTTCCCATGGAGGTTTCCTCTGAAGAGGAGGATCCTGCTGAGGACCCGGATATGGTCCCTCCGCATATGAGAGACTGATCTTACTGGTAGCTACTGATGGCTACCAATGTTTTATTTTAGGGCCTGATGTATTATTTTTAGTGGGTTGTATATTTTGATATCTCTGGGGCATATTTGTATAATCCTTTGGGGCAGGTATAGTTTTACTTTTTGAATATTTCAGGCTTGTATCTGAGTACAATTGATGTCAGCATATTATATATATATCTATATGCAAGTTATTCAGATGTGAATTTTGTCTACTATTTTATTCTTCACCGTCATTTATATTCCGCATTGTTAAAATGACTATCAAAAAAAAATATACTGTTGTTTTTGCTCACGTACTTAAGCATCGAACAAGTTAAACTTAAACTAATGAATCGGGTCTTGAATTGTTAAAACTTTACTTTTCCGCATTTTCTTTTATTTGACAATGTGACGTTCCCTCCCAAAAGGGGCGTTACATTAAGTTGGTATCAGAGCCCCGGTTTGAGTTACTTTGGGTCTTGTGTGTGAGTCTGTCTTGTTTGTACTGTGTGAAATCTCTGTGGTTCGTGTTTTGAAATGAATTCCTCTAACTTACCTTGTGGTTTTCAGTAAACCTAATTTGAGAAAGAGTAAGATGGCGAGAAGTGGAGAAATTGCAGCTGCTGTAGAGGCGATGCAGCGGATGGCGGAAGTCATCGCGCAGCAAAATGAGCGTGCTGCTTAACAACAAGAAAAAGCTACTCAACAGCTTGAGGCAACTGCTGATGCACAAAACTTAGCAGAGTTTTGTCGTCACAACCCTCCATAATTTAAGGGAGAATTTGATCCAGACAAGGCTAGTCTGTGGATCAAGGAATTAGAGAAAGTCTTTCGTGGCATGAACTGTGCCAAAGACAAGAAGGTGAATTATGCTACTTTCATGCTTGTGGGCAACGCCGAAGACTGGTGGAGCGGAGCTCAGAGAGCATTGGAAGCCGAAGGAACTGACATCACTTAGGACGTGTTCAAGAACAAGTTCTTGGACAAATATTTTCCTGCAAATGCGAGACATGCGAAAGAGCTGGAATTCCTCAACCTGAGACAGGGGAACATGACCGTTAGTGAATATGCGGCCAAATTTGAGAACCTGGAGAAGTTCTTAACACACTACCAACACCAAACCGATGAAGCCTGGAAATGTTGGAAGTTCACCGAGGGATTGAGGTATGAGGTGAAGAAAGCTATGATCACCCTGAAGATGAAAGTATTCTCAGAACTGTTAGACACTTGCTATGAAGTTGAAGCCTTGAAACAGGCTAGAGACTCGAGAAACAGGAACTTTGGGCCTGTATGGTCCCAAAGAGGTGGAGGCAGTGGTTCAAACTGCTTCCAAAAGAAACCCTATTCCCAACCAACAGGAGGCCAGCAACAAACTGGTGGAAGTCCTGGTGGAGGTTCTTCTGGGAACCGAATTGGTCAGAATGTGACATATCCCTCCAAATGCCTAAAGTGTAGGAAGGATCTTCTCACGAGGGACTGCACGATCAAAGGAATTATCTGCTTCAGATGTGGCAAACCGGGCCACATGTCCAGAGACTGCAATCAAGCAAAGGCTGAACCTTCAGTCAATGCGACTCGAGCCAAGAAACCACAAGCCGGAGGTCAAGTTTACACCATAAGCGGAGCTGAAGCCTCCGAATCCGAAGACTTGATTCAAGGAGAAGGCACCATAGAAGGTAATCTTTTAAAAGTACTGTATGACTCTAGGGCAACCCATTCTTTCATATCGTATGACTGTGTGCTACGACTTGGCTTATTTGTGTTTGAACTACCTTTTGAACTGACTGTTTCAACACCTACTGATAAACCGGTAGTTACTACCAAAGCCTGTTTGAAGTGTCCCTTAATTGTTGAAGGTCGAATCTTTTCTGTCGATTTGATCTGTTTACCTCTTTCATAACTAGATATAATCCTAGGGATAGACTAGTTATCTTCCAACCATGTTCTGTTAGATTGTTCAAGAAAAACCATAGTCTTTCCTGTGGATGAGAATTCTAGATACTTGACGGCTAACCAAGCACGAGCTTTCTTGAAAGAAGGAGCTCAGGGATACATGCTGCTATCTTCTTTGAAAATCGAGAGCGAGGCTGATCTGGACACTATTCCGATAGTGCAAGAGTTCTCTGAAGTCTTTCTAGAAGAAGTACCTGGTTTACCACCGACACGTGAGATCGAGTTTGCTATTGATCTGGTGCCGGGAGCTGGTCCCGTGTCTATAGCACCTTATCGGATGTCGCCAACAGAATTGGCAGAGCTCAAGAAACAGCTAGAAGAGATTTTGGAGAAACAGTTTGTTAGACCGAGTGTGTCACCGTGGGGAGCACCAGTATTGTTAGTTTTGAAAAAGGACGGTACCTCAAGATTGTGTGTGGACTATAGGCAATTGAACAAGCTGACGATCAAGAACAAGTATCCACTCCCAAGAATCGACGACTTGATGGACCAACTAAAGGGAGCAGCGGTATTTTCGAAGATCGATTTGAGATCTGGGTACCATTAAATAAGAGTGAAAACGGAGGATATACCCAAGACTGCTTTTCGTACCCGATACGGTCATTACGAGTATCTTGTGAAGCCGTTTGGTATGACAAATGCACCTACTATTTTCATGGACTACATGTGTTTGCTACGCAACAATGAAGATGTATTTTGATGATAACAAACATGAGGATGATGAGAAGACCAAGTCCAAGTGTTTAAAGATTAGCTTTAGGACTTAGGATCTATCATGTATGGAGCTGTTAATTAAATATCTCAAATGATTAAAGACAACCTAAACTAAAGTTTTTAAAAAAATCAAATGTTGTAAAAGTTAAAAACAAGCATTTCGAAGCTTTTTGGAAAGGATTTTGAACTGTTTTTAACTGAGGTATTCGAATACCTCAATATGGTATTCGAATAACCTGATTCAGAATCGATATTCTTCTCTGTGCTAAAACAGAGGCATTCGAATACCCCATATGGTATTCGAATACCCCAGTTTCAGAATGAACCGTTTTAAATGAGGCATTCGAATACCCCATATGGTATTCGAATACCCTGCTTTCGAAACATGCCTTATTTTAATGAGGTATTCGAATACCCTTGACTGGTATTCGAATAACTCTATCTTAAGCGCTTTTTAAAAGAGTTTTTGATAGAGGTATTCGAATACCTCCTTTGCATTCGAATACCCCACGAGAAACAGAGCTGCGTTTTTAAACAAAGATACGAAGAATCGAAAGTTTTTAATGTTATTAATTGCTCCCAACGGCCATATTCTTCCACGAGCTCTATAAATAGAGGCCTGGGACTTCTCTGAAAACCCTCTTAACATTGTGATCATTTTTGCTTGCTTGAAAACGTGCTCTACCTTATTCTCTCTTTATTTTTCTGAACTTATAATTGCTTAACTCTTGAGATATTTGAGAAACAGCTCCTTAGTGCTTCAATTTGTATTTATCTACTCTTAGCGAGAGTTTCACTTCATCTCTTTATCTATTTCTCGTATATTGAGGGTGAGGTATCCCCAAGGATTGTATAAGGGTGAGGTATCCCTTTTGTTTGATTGAGGCTTGAGCACAAGGGTAGAGTTTCCTGTGTGTGAAAAGTGCTCCGTATTGTAAAGGTTGCAAGCACCGTTGTTTAAGCTTGTCTTGAATAGTGAAAAATCTCGAACGGTGTTTTGGGACTGGACGTAGGCCACAAGTGGTTGGTGTCGAACCAGGATAAATACCTGTGCCTGTTTTTCTTTCCCTTATTCTCTTTATTTTATGCACTTTATTTATTGATTCCTGCAATTTATTTATTAATTGTTCTTCATTCTTCTCATCTCTTCCACATTCTTTAATAATTATATTGAGCAAAGTTTATTTGTTTAAAGCTTTTGCAAAAAGTTTTGTTACTCAATTCACCCCCCTCTTGAGTACTGGAAGCCACTTGGTAACAAGTGGTATCAGAGCTAGACTCTTGTATAAAGAGCTTAGCCGCTTCAAGAGAACATGGCTTCCTTAAATGGTTTTTCTGAGGGATCTTCCATAAACCGACCACCCTTTTTCAATGGGGATGGTTACGCATATTGGAAGGAAAGAATGAAAATCTTCATCGAAGCTATTGATCTAGATGTGTGGGATCTTTGTAAAACGGCGCATTTATACCTACACGCGTTGTCGATGGTGTAAAACCGAGACACCTAGAAGTGATTGGTCTGATGAGGATAAAAGAAAAGTCCAATATAATTTAAAAGCTAAAAACATCATTACCACTGCCTTGGGGTATGATGAGTTTTTTAGAATTTCTAATTGCAAAACCGCTAAAGAAATGTGGGACACTTTACAAGTTACCCATGAGGGTACTAGTGAAGTTAAGAGGTCGAGAATCAATTCTCTAACTCGCGAATATGAACTGTTTAGAATGAACCAAGGAGAAAGCATTCAAGAAATGCAAAAGAGGTTCACCCACATTGTTAATCATCTTGCATCTTTAGGAAAAAGTTTTACTAACGAAGATTTGATTAATAAAGTGTTAAGATGTTTAAGCAGGATTTGGCAGCCCAAGGTGACAGCAATTTCAGAATCAAGGGACTTGACAACCATGTCATTAGCTACCCTCTTTGGAAAACTTCATGAGCATGAACTAGAACTGAGCAGATTAAGTCAAAGTGAAGAAAACGATAAAAAGAAAAAGGGGATAGCGCTCAAAGCCACTTCCTCAACAATTGACAATGATGATGAAGAAGATGAAGAGGCTCGAGAAAACATTGAGGTAAACGAAGAAAATCTTAGTCTGTTAGTTAAAAAATTTGGTAAATTTCTCAAGAAAAAGGGAATGCAAAGAAGACCTCCCTTCCCTCCGAAGAAGACTCATTACAAAGGCGAAGGAGCTTCATCAACTCCTACTTGCTATGAATGTGGCAAGCCTGGTCACATGAAAATGGAATGCCCGGTTTACCAAAAGAAGAAAGAGACTTGAGAAGAAGCCCTTCAAAGAAAGAAAAGCAAGAAAAGCCTATATAGCATGGGATGAAAACGACATGGATTCAACTGACAGCTCAGATAGCGAAGAAGCTCAACTTTGTCTCATGGCCAAAGGAGAAGAAGAAGAAAGCGAAAATGAGGTAAGTTCTAACTCTACTTTACTACCTTCTTATGATGAGTTACAAGATGCCTTCAAGAACTGCATGATGAATCTTTAAAACTCACAAAACAAATTTCTTCTTCTAAGAAAAAAATCTCTTCTTTAGAAAATAAAATTCTTATTTTAAATAAAGAAATTGAAGAACTAAAAATTGAAAATGAAACTTTGGGAATTCTTGATGCATGCTCATCTCATCCTCACATGCTTCTACTTCGTATTCTTGTTCTTCTGTCATACACTTGAGAAAGAAATTGAAGACTTAAAAAATACCCTTGCCAAATTCACTGGGAGAGATAATCTAAATATTATATTAGGGAAACAAAGGGTTGTTTTTGAAAAAGTGGAATTGGTTATAACCCGAAAAATCAACATAAATCTTATAAAAATTTCTTCGTTTATTCAAGTACTTCCAGTGAGTCCATTTATTAAATGTTTTTCTTGTGTGGAAAGAAAGGTCATAGTGCTTCAACATGCAATGCTAGAAAGAATATTAACACAAAAATTGGGACAAAAATGGTTTGGGTTCCAAAGGGTACATTGCTTAAAACTGACACTCAAGGACCCAAGAAAATTTGGGTACCAAAAGTTAAAAATTAAAATTGTGTTGTAGGTGTGCTTGAAAGCCGGAGCTCAAATTGGTATCTCGACAGCGGCTGTTCCAAGCACATGACTGGAGACGACTCGAAATTCACCATGTTTATTCCCAAGAATCATGGACATGTTACTTATGGAGACAACAACAAGGGAAAAATTCTTGGAGTCGGAAAAGTTGGCAAGAATCCAAATTCCTCTATTGAAAATGTGTTGCTTGTTGAAGGCTTAAAACATAACCTTCTTAGTATTAGCCAATTATGTGACAAAGGTAATAAGGTAATTTTTGATTCAAATTGTTGCATAATTGAAGATAAAAATGATAAACATGTTAAATTCATTGGTCATAGAATAAATAACATTTATATGATTAGTCTTGATGATATATCTTCAAATGATGCGAAATGCCTTTTAAGTAAGAATGATGATTCATGGTTATGGCATAGGAGAATTGCACACATTCACATGGATCACCTAAGGAAGTTGGTCTCTAAAGAGCTAGTAATTGGACTACCAAAGCTTAATTTTGTTAAAGATAAATTATGTGATGCATGTCAAAAGGGTAAACAAATAAAGGTCTCTTTTAAATCAAAAAATATAGTTTCAACGACTAGACCTTTACAACTTTTGCACATGGATTTATTTGGACCCTCTAGAACTATGAGCTTTGGTGGGAATTACTATGCTTTAGTGATTGTGGATGATTTTTCTAGGTTTACATGGACTTTATTTCTTGCAAATAAAAATGATGCATTTCTAGCATTTAAAAGACTTGCCAAAGTTATTCAAAACGAAAAAGGTTTTCAAATTTCTTCTATAAGAAGTGATCATGGTGGCTAATTTGAAAACAATGTTTTTGAAAATTATTGTGATGAACATGGCATTAATCATAATTTCTCTGCCTTCTAGAACTCCACAACAAAATGGAGTGTGGAAAGGAAAACCGTTCTTTAGAAGAAATGGCGAGAACTATGCTTAATGAGGTCGCTTCTTCCTAAGTATTTTTGGGCGGATGTCAGAATACAACCTGTTACGTTATGAACAGTGGCCCTTATAAGGCCTATTTTAAAGAAAACCCCATATGAATTATACAAGGGAAGAAAGCCAAATGTCGCACATTTTCATGTTTTTGGTTGCAAATGTTTTGTTTTAAATAATGGAAAAGATAACCTAGGCAAGTTTGATGCTAAGTCTGATGAAGGTATATTTCTTGGTTATTCAAATCATAGTAAGGCTTTTCGTATATATAATAAAAGAACCATGACTATTGAAGAATCTATACATGTTGCATTTGATGAAACTGACCCAAATGGATCGAGAAAGGATCTTGTTATTGATGATGTTGCAGAAGCCTTAGCGGAAACACATTTGGATAGCAAGGAAAAAGAAATCAAGGAGCAAGAAGATAAACAAAGACAAGAGGATTCACAAGCTTTGGAGTTTCCCAAAGAATGGCGTACCTCAAAATATCATCCGCTTGATCAAGTAATAGGTGATGTATCCAAAGGTGTAAGTACTCGAAACTCCATTAGAAATGCATGTAACCACTTAGCCTTTGTTTCTCAAATCGAACCTAAAGACATTAATGAAGCCTTTAATGATGAACATTGGTTTCTAGCTATGCAAGAAAAATTAAATCAATTTGAACGAAACCAAGTTTGGGAACTAGTTCCTAGGCCTAATAATCATCCTATTATCGGTACTAAATGGGTTTTTAGAAACAAACTTGATGAAGCTGGCATAATAACAAGAAATAAAGCTAGACTTGTAGCAAAAGGCTATAATCAAGAAGAAGGTATAGATTATGAAGAAACCTATGCACACTGTAGCTAGATTAGAAGCTATTAGGATGTTACTTGCTTTTGCTTGCATCATGGATTTTAAATTATATCAAATGGATGTTAAAAGTGCTTTTTTAAATGGCTTTATTCAAGAGGAAGTATATGTTGACCAACCTCCAGGTTTTGAAAATTATGATTTACCTAACCATGTTTTCAAATTGAAAAAGGCTTTGTATGGCTTAAAACAAGCTCCACGAGCTTGGTATGAAAGATTAAGTAAGTTCCTTTTAGAACACGATTTTACAAGAGGTAAAGTTGACACAACTCTTTTTATTAAAAATAAAAACCATGATATACTCCTTGTACAAGTGTATGTAGACGATATCATATTTGGTGCTACTAACGAAAATCTGTGCAAGGAATTTGCCAAAATCATGCAAAGCGAATTCGAAATGTCCATGATGGGAGAACTCAATTTCTTCCTTGGACTTCAAATCAAACAAACAAAGAGTGGAACGTTCATTAGCCAAACAAAGTATTGCAAAGAACTTCTCAAGAGGTTTGGAATGGACAACTCAAAGCATATGGCTACACCAATGAGTACTTCGTGTTACTTGGATAAAGACGAAGCAGGTAATTCTGTAGAAATTACTAAATATCGAGGTATGATCGGATCTCTTCTCTATCTCACGCTAGTAGGCTTGATATAATGTTTAGCGTATGCATGTGTGCTCGATATCAAGCTAATCCTAAAGAGTCGCATTTAAGTGTCAGAAAACGTATTATGAAATATCTAGGTGGCACTACACAAGTGGGCTTGTGGTACCCCAAAGGTGCCACTTGTAGTCTTATTGGTTATTTCGACTCCGATTTCGCTGGATGCAAATTGGATCGGAAAAGCACTAGTGGAACATGTCACCTTGGCAATTCCTTAGTTTCTTGGCATAGCAAGAAACAAAATAGCGTGGCTTTATCCACCGCCGAGGTGAATATGTGGCGGCCGGAAGTTGTTGTGCTCAAATTCTATGGATGAAGCAACAACTTTTAGACTTTGGTCTTCAAATTAAACCACATCCCTATAAGATGTGATAATACTAGTGCAATTAATCTGACAAAGAATCCCATTATGCACTCTAGGACTAAGCACATTGAGATAAGGCACCATTTTATACGAGATCATGTTCAAAAAGGTGATTGTGTGTTAGAATTTGTTGAAACTAATAATCAACTCGCTGATATTTTCACAAAACCTTTACCTAAAGATTCGTTCTTTCATTTAAGAAGAGAACTTGGCATTTTGGATCAATCGTGTATTTAATTTGTTAAATTTAATATTCATTGTTTTATTGATCTTTAATTGTTACTGACTTGAGCGTCGGAGATACCCTCCATTCTGTTTTGCAGGTACTCACTTGATTGGGTAAGTTTTTAATCTTCAAAATTGCATTCTGGACGTAATATTTGGTGTTTTTCTATCTAAGTTATTCGAATACCTTCATCTGGTATTCGAATACCATCATTTTCCTCGCATGCTTTCATGATTTATTAACCAGGAGTATTCGAATACCTTAGTGGTTATTCGAATACCCTGAAGCCTCTTGCTGTCAGGCTTTTGTTCCTGTCTCTGGTGTATTCGAATACCCTAAGCAGTATTCGAATACCTGCTTATCTGGGCCAATCCTTTTTGGATAGTCTATTCGAATACCTACAGAGGTATTCGAATACCTTCTTTCAAGAGAGCCTTGACCTTTGCGTTTCCAAACAGCAGTATTCGAATACCAATTGAGGTATTCGAATACCTCAGGTCTGAGCTTTATATAAGCCCCTTCGTTCACCCGTTCACTCATCTCATTTTTCATTTCTTCTCTCTCGTTTTTCCTCTCCTATTCGAATACCACATCCCTCGTATCACCCAACCGTCACTCCCTCTCTTTTCAAACCCATTCCTCTCATCTTCTACCTTCATCCATGGCTTCCTCCTCCAAACGTGCTCGCACAAAAACCGCGCCTTGCAACAACCCATTGGATCTGCGAAGGCTCTCTTCTCACCCAGAAACTCTTGGACGTTTCATCTCTCATTTCCGAGAACGTAACCTTGTGCAGCCCAAGTACCTGGATTTGGCCTTCTTTGAAAAAGAAGGTGGCTTTGATTTCCTACACCAGCTGGACATCCAGGGCGTGCTACGTTTTTGCTCCTATAAGGAGGTCCTCTATCCCGATTTGGTCAAAATGTTCTACTGCAACTTGAGGATTGAAGGACTGGAACTTCATTCTGACGTCTGTGATCAGCACATTGTGATCACTCCTCAGACTGGGTTCGCTTCTTCGGATTAGAATCTACCGGCCGTAACAATGAAGACCGTGAAGAGTTTGTCCAGCGGTTCGACAAGATTCGAGCCATTGAAGATGTCCTTAGACCACGGGTTGGCATTACCTCCGACTCAAAAGGGAGTCAAAGGGGCATGATGAAGAGCCGGGACGGAGCTCTTACATTATGCTTATGCCCACATCTTAGCTCCTAGAGGTGGGAACTACGCCTACCGAGTGAAGATGATGTGTTTAAGTCGTGGATCCCGAAGAAAGGATACCGATAAACCGGCCCGTATTCATTATGAAGCATATGATGAGAGCTAAGGAAAAGAACGCTCGAGCTACCTTATGGGGTGATCATCACCGCCTTCCTAGGCAAGTATCCGCAGTGTGGAGACCGAGCGAAAAACTCGGTGACCCACCATAATGTGTTTGGCTCTTATACGCTGAACCGAATGAAGATGATAAAGACTGATGAAGGCTGGGTATTCCCAGTTGAAGTTGACGATGATGAGGACGACCCGGTGATCGCCGCCCCCCGCCGCGCCGTTGCCGCCGCTCCGGAGCCCCCGCCGCCTCGTCACCGCCGGCCCCGCCGCCCCCGCTTTTCGCCGGTTCGCCACTGGATCAAGTCATGGCCACTTTACAGGCCAACCGTGCTTACATGGAGGATAATCGAGCTTATTTGGAACACACCTTCTCAGTTCTGTTTGACAGACTTGATGGTGTTGAGCGTGAGCAAGCTGCTTTGCGGGCTTTGCTATCTTCACGAGGTTCTGAGTCCCCTCCTCCTCCGCCAGATGCCTCTTTCTAGGCTTTGTTCTTGTTTGGATGTTTCTTTTTGTATTAGTTGTTTACCCTTTCCTTATATTATGTATTTTGGCTAAATTATTAATACAATCAGTTTCTCTTTATGCTTATTGCCTCCTTTATGCATTATATATTGTTGCATCTTTTTCTTTTTTTGATTATGCCAAAGGGGGAGAAAAATATAATGAGAAAAGACAGGTTTAAAATAATTATTATTGGATTCCAACATTAAGGGGGAGCTACGCCACGCACATATTAAATATGAATGTAAGCTTCTTACTTTGTGAATTCCAATTATTTCTCAGTACTGATGCTTTTTCTATGATAGTTTGTCATCATCAAAAGGGGAGAATGTGTTTGCTACGCAACAATGAAGATGTATTTTGATGATAACAAACATGAGGATGATGAGAAGACCAAGTCCAAGTGTTTAAAGATTAGCTTTAGGACTTAGGATCTATCATGTATGGAGTCGTTAATTAAATATCTCAAATGATTAAAGACAACCTAAACTAAAGTTTTTTAAAAATCAAATGTTGTAAAAGTTAAAAACAAGCATTTGAAGCTTTTGGAAAGGATTTTGAATGTTTTTAACCGAGGTATTCGAATACCTCAATATGGTATTCGAATAACTTGATTCAGAATCGATATTCTTCTTGTGCTAAACAGAGGCATTCGAATACCCCATATGGTATTCGAATACCCCGATTGAATGAACCGTTTTAAATGAGGCATTCGAATACCCCATATGGTATTCGAATACCCCTTTCGAAACATGCCTTATTTTAATGAGGTATTCGAATACCCTTGAGTATTCGAATAACTCTATCTTGGGCGCTTTTTTAAAAGAGTTTTTTGACAGAGGTATTCGAATACCTCCTTCAGGCATTCGAATACCCCACGAGAAACAAGAGCTGCGTTTTTAAACAAAGATACGAAGAATCGAAAGTTTTTAATGTTATTAATTGCTCCCAACGGCCATATTCTTCCACGAGCTCTATAAATAGAGGCCTGGGACTTCTCTGAAAACCCTCTTAACATTGTGATCATTTTTGCTTGCTTGAAAACGTGCTCTACCTTATTCTCTCTTTTTTTCTCGAACTTATAATTGCTTAACTCTTGAGATATTTGAGAAACAGCTCCTTAGTGCTTCAATTTGTATTTATCTACTCTTAGCGAGAGTTTCACTTCATCTCTTTATCTATTTCTGTATATTGAGGGTGAGGTATCCCCAAGGATTGTATAAGGGTGAGGTATCCCTTTTGTTTGATTGAGGCTTGAGCACAAGGGTAGAGTTTCCCTGTGTGTGAAAAGTGCTCCGTATTGTAAAGGTTGCAAGCACCGTTGTTTAAGCTTGTCTTGAATAGTGAAAAATCTCGAACGGTGTTTTGGGACTTGGGACGTAGGCCACAAGTGGTTGGTGGTCGAACCAGGATAAATCTTGCCTGTTTTTCTTTCCCTTATTCTCTTTATTTTATGCACTTTATTTATTGATTCCTGCAATTTATTTATTAATTGTTCTTCATTCTTCTCATCTCTTCCACATTCTTTAATAATTATATTGAGCAAAGTTTATTTGTTTAAAGCTTTTGCAAAAAGTTTTGTTACTCAATTCACCCCCCCTCTTGAGTACTGGAAGCCACTTGGTAACACTACATGAACAGGATCTTTCGCCCTTACTTGGACAAGTTTGTTGTCGTCTTCATTGACGATATCCTGATATATTCCTAGAATCAGGAGGATCATACTGAACACCTCAGCATAGTTCTTCAGATTTTGAAGGAGAAAGAACTGTATGCCAAACTGTCGAAGTGTGAGTTTTGGCTTGATGAAGTGAAGTTTTTAGGCCATGTGATCTCGAAGGAAGGGATTGCAGTGGATCCGTCAAAAGTAGAGGCAGTATTACAGTGGGAACAATTGTAACACCCCAAAATTTACTTTTCTATTATTAGAATCCATTCTAAAATATTTGTGATTTTTTGAAATTTTTCTGGAATTTTCTGAGAATGCGGAATATTTTAATGTATTTCTCGTTTTACGTATGTACTGAGCGGAACCGGAGAAATGAGATATTTTCTCAGAAAGCCTTGAACTATAGAAACGTCGATAGGGGATCTTACTAAACCCAAGACCGGACACAATTTACAAGGTTTTACATTTTTCGAGAAATTTTTAGCAGATAAAATAATAAAACATTGCGAAGAAACTACCTGTCAGATTTGTTAATGTTGACTTCTGCTAACTGTAATTATTGTCCAATAAATAATAACATGCATTAAAAACGTTATCCAAAAATTTACCTTGTGTCAAGCCCCTTTAGCCTTATTTTCAAAATAAAAATAGAGTTAATTAAAAGCCCATTGTAGGAAGCTTCCAAGAAGTTTCCTTGTGGACACATTTTTCTCTCTCTTCCCTCCTCACTCTTTTCCACGGCAGAGGCAATATTGGAACCCAATATTCACTTTCATCTTCCTAATATTTTCTCTCTTCTCATTCTCTTCAAACACCATTTCTTCTCCTTTTCTTTTTCTTCCTAATCTTTTGTGGCCATCCTTTAGTTCTTCTTCTTCTTCCACTATCCACCATTGAAGCTAAAGCTTTGAGCTTGGAGGTAAAGTCTTCACCTTTCTTTCACTTCTTCTCATTTTCATTTTTCTTGGTCACCTATGTGATCAAGAACTCATTTTTCCATGGTTTGAGTCGACATTATGGAAATCACTCACACTGGTGTTCTTCTTAAAGGAGAAAACGAAAATCTAGGGCAAGAAGAGGTAACACCTTGTGTTGTCTTCCAAATAGGTAAGAGGGAGATGATCCTCTTCAACCAATCTTGGTAGTAAGGGAATGTCTTGTATGTGTGTTGTTTTTGATTTCTGAATCCATGTATAAAGTTCTCTTATTTTTATGTTGTCCTTCATGATAGTGCATTTTGTTGGGTTTGTATGATTTATTGATGCCTCTTGCATGATTTGAAGATATATTTGAGTAACTTGTTGATTAAATATGATAATGATTGGTTTGGTTTGAGTTAAAGGACCTGGACAACTCTATTTTCTGTAAGATTACGCGTGGTAATCGATTACATGAGGCTTGTAATCGATTACCAAGCTCTTAAGGGTATGAAATCGTGATTCTGGAAATCTGGTAATCGATTACGTCTTTTGTGTAATCGATTACAGAGATTCTGTCTAGCTTGTAATCGATTACAAGAGTGGTGTAATCGATTACCAAGCCTCTGATGTCACGAAGTGGTGCTTCCGGGAATCACGTAATCGATTACCAAGACCCAAAAATGAGATTTTTGAGCTGGAAATGATTGAAATTATGGTTCCTTGCCCTTTGTAACTCAAACATAACCTAAAAACCCTGGATTCAAGGATTTTACTTTACCTAAACGCGATAGGAACATGTATTCATACCAATAGAGAAGAGATGATTTTGAAAATGGAATTCTTGGATCCATGACATAGGAATTGTGGTATGTGTGTAATAAGGAACATATATTGATGCTGAGAATTATTGATGCAAGTGTGATTCCCTATGTGGGTTATGTACTTATTGATTTAGTACTTTATGAGATAAGAATGATGATATGCCATTGAGGCAATGTTTTAATAAATGTATTGTTGATATGTCATGTTGGACATTGAATAATGCTTATGTGCCATTGAGGCAATGCTTATGTTGAATGCATCATTGATAAACATACATGATTGGACATTGTGTCATCATGCATGTGGGTTGTCCGTTGGACATTGTTGAGAAGGCTGTGTTGCCTAGGAGTTTGAATAACACCTTTGTGCGGGTGCGAGTAGACTAAGCGTAGGTGTCATATGTTGTTGACCCTGGGGGCGTTAGGGTGTGGGTGTCTCACAATAGACAGCGGTAGCTCCGCTGGGGCCGTGGGATAGACCAATGCGACACACCAATGATCCTACCAAAGACGCTGTCCTATATCGTGATCAACTGTTGAGGTACCATGTATGAGCCATTGCGCAAACAATTTTATGAAAGAAAGCACACTGTATTTTAAGGCTGCTGATATACTGGTATTACTCCTTGATCATTTACTCCGAAAATGTTTACGTCTAGCTCCATGGAGTAGGAACTTTGGTACTCTTGTTGCATTGTGAGTTGTCAGTCACATGGTCCATTGAGCATTTATAATTGGATAATGTGTTTACTATTATGACTGCGATATTTATTTGACTCTTGGTAATGCTAATGTTGCTAGCTGGCTATGGATAATGTTAATTATTGTTCTTTGCTGCTTTACTTTTGTTAATTACTTTCGGGTATTACTGCATTTGTATGCATTAACTGTGTCTTATGTGGGCGTTCGACGCCGTTTATTTTCTTGCTGCCATGTTGGTACTGAAAGCTGGGAATCTCACCTCTTTCTCATATTCGTGCATTTCTGTTTTACATTTATATTTGATAAAAGATCATGAGGAAGATAAAGAGGGACTATACCTTGGTTAATTGACTTGAGCATCTGGACAAGATTTCATCGACTACGTAAGAGTGCAGCCGCGAGGTGGCATTGATGCCTGTCGTGTCAACTGGGACGCCGTGTGTCATGTGCATATGGGGTTGTGGCCTTGTCTGCTGGTAGTACCCATCCCTGGGTTACTACTCCTCCCCTTTAATGTTTTTATTCCCGTTGTATTTTATTTGACTCTGTAATTATTATATTCTATGTTATCAGTGATTCGTGTAAATTGGCTATAAACTATATATATATAAGGAACATGATTTCATTCCAATGGTTGTATTAAGGGTTGAATACATTTATATTTCATTCATGGCTCGTATTTTCTACTTATGCATAAATGCGAAAAATAAACTCGTCAATTTGGAAACTACTGTTATCATAACTGTGACACACCTTGATTTAGTAACTGTGGTGTAATGACGATTGCGCTGCAGTTGGTATATTTAGGTGCGTTACATTAGGTGGTATCAGAGCAGTTCATCCTGTTGAGCCGGGGTATGGACTTGCTATGTTTAGGCATATTAGAATTTGGTCTGTTGTGCACTTCCTTGTCTCTTGATGAAGATGATGGGAAAGGAATGCATGGCTTGCTGTAGGTTGAATGTTGATGGCTACTATTATACAGTTGCATGATATTGAGGATTGGCCTATTCAATATGTAATGTTCTATGTGTACAGGAAACTATGACTTCACCTAGGTGTACTGTGTTAGGAAAATAGGATTTCTTTTGTGAGGAGATCAAAAGGTTTTGGAAAACCGATCTTCTGGAGAAAGAAATAGTTGGTGTAAACTAGATTCGAGAAGCAGTTTGGAAGTTGACGGCTTATGAGGGATTACGCTGTGGAAGCAGAATGAAGAAGTTCGAGCTGGAGATTGTTAGGATGTATGGGATTGAACTTCTCTTGCTTGAATTGTATGAATTGTGTGACTCTCTGTATTTGGTTTTCATAGGGAGATAACGCTGTTTGAAGTAATTTTGTGTTTGTTGTATTTATGTCCGTCTTCAGAGAGATTCAATGGCTCGCAGTAGACATGCAAGGGCGATGGCTCGTGACAGACGTATACATGTGAGCGCGGGACAAGACAATAGGAGTATGGCTGCAACTGCAGAAGAAAGACAAATGATAGCTGAGGTGACAACTCACCAGGATCGGAGGGCCACGCAACAATAAGAATTGGAAGTTGAGGTCCAGAATCTGTTGGAGGAAAGTCGGCTTCGAGGCAAACTTGGACTACCTAGATTCCAAAAGAGGAATAATAGAAAAGTTAACCAGTGTAAGCGGAAACCATACGCACGGGTATCAGGGAAACAACAACAACAACCAACTCCTAGACAAAGTACTAGTGGTGGTGTATCCAGTCAGACCCCGACATCTTCGCCAAGATGTATGAAATGCGGAAAGGAACACTTCACGAGGGAGTGTAAGATCAAAGGGATAATCTGTTTTAAATGTGGAAAGCCTGGACACGTCTCCCGCAACTGCGACCAAGCAAAGGCAAATTCTTTAGTCAATGCTAAGGGCTGTGGAACCACAAGCAGAAGTCAGAACTTATACCCTGGGAGGTGCTGAGACTTCTAAATTTGGAGATCTAAATAAGGGAAGTTACACCTCAAATGATAACCCTGTAATTGTACTATATAATTTTGGGGGTAACCCCTCCTTTTACTAGTGGTAACCACATGGATCATTTGGATTCATCTGTATTTTTCTTATCTTCAACTTAAGTTATTTCCATTTCTGTTACTAAGACTTGTCGTTGACACCTAAGTTGTGTAATCTATCCTATTTCTACTAAAGATCGAGTCTTTTGTTGACCTATCTTGCTTACCTCGAATCATATCTATTCGAGTTCATGATTCTAGAAATTGATTGGTAGTTTTCTGATTATTGTCGGCTAGGTCGTTCCTATAAAAACCTTAGAGATTTTTGAAACTAAGACTTTTAAACTCATAACGGCGAACATGGTCTAAGCCTCATAAAAGAAAGGAGCCTGAGGGTACATGTAATGTTTTCCGTAGAGGACCAAGAGTAAAGGGAATATAAATGCCACTTTAATAGCCAAAGAGTTCCGCATGTTGAGCTAAGATGCTGTCGGTTAAGGAGAAGAATAAAATTTCTCGGTGATACGAGGACTATCGCCAGTTAAACAAGATTATGATCAAAGATGAGTATTCTCGGAGGAAGGTAAATGATTTGATGGATCAGCGAGAAGGAAATCGTTGTTCTCTCCAAGATAGATGTATGTCCTGGTTACCGATGGATTCGTGGAAATAGAGAATGTCCCTAAGATGATTTTTCGAGCGTGCTTTCGACGTTATGGGTATCCCGTGATGTCAACCGGAGTGACAAACGCTCCTGTTGTATTCTTGGACAACATGAATTGTATTTTCTATCCTTACCTAGAACAGAATCGTCGTTGTCATTAATGATGACATTCTGATCTATTCTCGAAGATATGTGCAGATACGTTGGACATCTCGGTATAGTTTTCCTGACTTTAAAGAAGAGAAAGTAAATGCCAAAGTATCAGAGTGCGAATTCTCGTTTAAAGAGGTTCCATTTTGGAACATGGAACTCCAAAGGGAAGAAGTGTTTTGGATTCAAAAAAAAAAGAGGGGTTGAAGCAGTTCTTCAAAAGGAAAGATCAGAAACTATGAGGGAGGTTCATAGCTAGTGGGATCAGTTGGTTTTATCGAAGGAGTATCGACAGATTCTCAAAGATAGTAGGACAACTTGCTCCGATTACAAAAGGAGAATCAAAACTTTTACGAACCATCACGGGCGGAGAAAGTTTTTCAAAGATTGAGGGAATATTCCGATTTCGATACTGCCCGATCCCAGTGAACCATTCGAAGTTTTTTGGGATGCTTCACATCAAGGTTTAGGATGTGTGTTCATGCAAAGTTGAGAAGTTTTAACTTATGCCTCAAGGTTGTTGAAGGTGCGTTGGGAATTGCCGACTCACGAACTGGTGTTAGCCGCGGTTATATCGGCTCTAAGAATATAGAGACACTTTCTATATGGAGCAATATTCAATGCCCTTCGCTGTCACAAGAACCTGAAGTATTTATTCGATGAGAAGGAACCAAACATGAGGCAGAGAAGTGACTAAAGATTTTGAAGGAACATGATCTCTAACTTTAGAGTCATCTCGGAAAAGAAAACGCCATGGCGGACGCTTTGAACCGGAAACTGCCTAATACCTTCATTATGATGGTCGAGAAGAAGGAATTAGTAGAGTAATTCGAGGACAGGTGGCTGTCATTAGAAATGACACTGGATGAGGTATGTATGGATATAGTCGCTATTTCAAATGATCTGTTGGGAAGGATTCAAAAGAAGTAGAATAGTGACTAATTTCTACAAGACGAGAAGAAGCTATTAAGACAAAGCATGGTGTCAGAATGTGAGGAAGGAACTCAATGGAATCTTAATGTTCACAAGTGAAGGTTGCAATACCAGATGATTCAGGACTTAAGGAGTTTATTCCCAATGAAACTCACGAGAGTAAACCGAGTTTACACACCAGAGTGATCAAGGTATGTCAAAATCTAAAACAGAAGTGATGGTAACAAGGGATGAAGAAAGACGTTGCTAAATGTGTGTCATCTTGTCTAAGTTACCAGCAAACTCACTCTTAAATTCTACAGACTATCCTAAATTCTTTTTTTCGGACTGGTTCAGTATCCATAACTAATCTTTGCTATCCTTTCTTTTTAAATCTTCATGATGTCTTCCGTATGTCATGATCACGAAAGTATATCCTTGGACCCAGCCATATCATCGAATAGGACACAATACGGTTGAAAGAGAGTCTGACCCATGGAATACTTCCTGTAAGATTGAGAGTAGGAGAGCAAAACCACATGGAGGCAGGGAGATCACATTGGTAATAACAATTTGAATTGACGTGATTAGAAGCGCGATATGGAGGTCAAAAAATAAGGTGAAGAAACAACGTCGATATTTATCCTAAGGAATGAATTTTGAGGACGAAATTTCTATTTGTTGGGGAGAGTTGTAACACCCCAAAATTTACTTTTCTACTATCAGAATTCATTCTAAAATATTTGTGATTTTTTGGAATTTTCTAAGAACGCGGAATATTTTTATGTATTTCTCGTTTTACGTATGTACTGAGCAGAACTGGAGAAATGAGATATTTTCTCCGAAAGCCTTGAACTATGGAAACGTCAACGGGGGATCTTACTAAACCCAAGACCGGACACAGTTTATAAGGTTTTACGTTTTTCGAGAAATTTTTAACAGATAAAATAATAAAACACTACGAAGAAACTACCTGTCAGATTTGTTAATGTTGACTTCTGCCAACTATAATTATTGTCCAATAAATAAAAACATGTATTAAAAACGTTATCCAAAAATTTACCTTATGTCAAGCCCCTTTAGCCTTATTTTCAAAATAAAAATAGAGTTAATTAAAAGCCCATTGTAGAAAGCTTCCAAGAAGTTTCCTTGTGGACACATTTTTCTCTCTCTTCCCTCCTCACTCTTTCCCACAGCAAAGGCAATATTGGAACCCAATATTCACTTTCATCTTCCTAATATTTTCTCTCTTCTCATTCTCTTCAAACACCATTTCTTCTCCTCTTCTTTTTCTTCTCCACCGTGCACCTACCCATTGGAAGACCATCTCCATGATTTGTTAAATCAAACCCATTTCTACTCATCTTCTACCATTCCAAGTTCTCTTTTGTGGCCATCCTTTGGTTCTTCTTCTTCTTCTTCCACTATCCACCATTGAAGCTAAAGCTTTGAGCTTGGAGGTAAAGTCTTTAACTTTCTTTCACTTTCTTCTCATTTTCGTTTTTCTTGGTCACCTATGTGATCAAGAACTCATTTTTCCATGGTTTGAGTGGACATTATGGAAATTACTCACATTGGTGTTCTTCTTGAAGGAGAAAACGAAAATCTAGGGCCAGAAGAGGTAACACCTTGTGTTGTCTTCCAAATAGGTAAGAGGGAGATGATCCTCTTCAACCAATCTTGGTAGTAAGGGAATGTCTTGTATGTGTGTTGTTATTGATTTCTAAATCCATGTATAAAGTTCTCTCATTTTTATGTTGTCCTTCATGATAGTGCATTTTGTTGGGTTTGTATGATTTATTGATGCCTCTTGCATGATTTGAAGATATATTTGAGTAACTTGTTGATTAAATATGATAATGATTGGTTTGGTTTGAGTTAAAGGACCTGGAGAACTCTATTTTCTGCAAGATTACGCGTGGTAATCAATTACACGAGGCTTGTAATCGATTACCAAGCTCTTAAGGGTATGAAATCGTGATTCTGGAAATCTGGTAATCGATTACATCTTGTGTGTAATCGATTACAGAGATTCTGTCTAGCTTGTAATTGATTACAAGAGTGGTGTAATCGATTACCAAGCCTCTGATGTCACGAAATGGTGCTTCTGGGAATCACGTAATAGATTACAACTTGTGGGTAATCGATTACGGAGGTTCTGTCCGATTGGTAATCGATTACCAAGGTTATGTAATCGATTACCAGGCCCTTGAAGTTACGAATCGTGGTTCTGGGAATCACGTAATCGATTACAAAGAGATTGCAATCGATTACAGAGATTCTGTTACACTGGTAATCGATTACCAGGGTGATGTAATTGATTACCAAGACCCAAAAATGAGATTTTTGAGCTGGAAATGATTGAAATTATGGTTCCTTGCCCTTTGTAACTCAAACATAACCTAAAAACCCTGGATTCAAGGATTTTACTTTACCTAAACGTGATAGGAACATGTATTCATACCAATACAGAAGAGATGATTTTTAAAATGGAATTCTTGGATCCATGACATGGGAATTGTGGTATGTGTGTAATAAGGAGCATATATTGATGCTGAGAATTATTGATGCAAGTGTGATTCGCTATGTGGGTTATGTACTTATTGATTTAGTACTCTATGAGAAAAGAATGATGAAATGCCATTGAGGCAATGCTTTTAATAAATGTATTATTGATATGTCATGTTGGACATTGAATAATGCTTATGTGCCATTGAGGCAATGCTTATGTTGAATGCATCATTGATGAACAAACATGATTGGACATTGTGTCATCATGCATGTGGGTTATCCGTTGGATATTGTTGAGAAAGCCGTGTTGCCTAGGAGTTTGAATAACACCTTTGTGTGGGTGCGAGTAGACTAAGCGTAGGTGTCATATGTTGTTGACCCTAGGGGCGTTGGGGTGTGGATGTCTCACAATAGACAGTGGTAGCTCCACTGGGGCCGTGGGATAGACCAATGCGACACACCAACGATCATACCTAAGACGCTGTCCTATATCGTGATCAATTGTTGAGGTACCATGTATGAGCCATTGCGCAAACAATTTTATGAAAGAAAGCACACTATATTTTAAGGCTACTGGTATACTGGTATTACTCCTTGATCATTCACTCCGAAAATGTTTACGTCTAGCTCCATGGAGTAGGAACTTTGGTACCCTTGTTGCATTGTGAGTTGTCAGTCACATGGTCCATTGAGCATTTATAATTGGATAATGTGTTTACTATTATGACTGCGATATTTATTTGACTCTTGGTAATGCTTATGTTGCTAGCTGGCTATGGATAATGTTAATTATTATTCTTTGCTGCTTTACTTTCGTTAATTGCTTTCGGGTATTACTGCATTTGTATGTATTAACTGTGTCTTATGTGGGCGTTCGACGTTGTTTATTTTCTTGCTGCCATGTTGGTACTGAAAGCTGGGAATCTCACCTCTTTCCCATATTCGTGCATTTCTGTTTTACATTTATATTTGATAAAAGATCGTGAGGAAGATAAAGAGGAACTATACCTTGGTTGATTGACTTGAGCATCTGGACAAGATTTCATCGACTACGTAAGAGTGCAGTCACGGGGTGGCATTGATGCCTGTCGTGTCAACTGGGACGCCGTGTGTCACATGCATATGGGGTTGCGGCCTTGTCTGCTGGTAGTACCCATCCCTGGGTTACTACTCCTCCCCTTTAATGTTTTTATTCCCACTATATTTTATTTGACTCTGTAATTATTATATTCTATGTTATCAGTGATTCGTGTAAATTGGCTATAAACTATATATATATAAGGAACGTGATTTCATTCCAATGGTTGTATTAAGGGTTGAATACATTTATATTTCATTCATGGCTCGTATTTTCTACTTATGCATAAATGCGAAAAATAAACTCGTCAATTTGGAAACTACTGTTATCATGACTGTGATACACCTGAATTTAGTAACTGTGGTGTAATGACGATTGCGCTGCAGTTGGTATATTTAGGTGCGTTATAACAACCGAAGTTAGTGACAGAAGTTCATAGCTTCGTGGGTTTAGTCGGATATTACAGAAGATTTATAGAAGGGTTTTCCAAGATTGCTGGACCGCTCACTCAGCTGACGAGGAAGAATCAAGCTTTTGAATGGAATGATAGCTGCGAGCAGAGTTTCCAAGAGTTGAAGAAACGGCTGACTACCTGATCCGAATGAGCCATTCGAGGTGTACTATGACGCTTCATACCAAGGATTGGGGTCTGTTCTTATGCAGCATAGAAGAGTGGTAGCTTATGCTTCACGACAGTTGCGAGTGCACGAAAAGAACTACCCGACACATGATTTGGAACTTGCAGCCGTGGTCTTTGCTCTAAAGATATGGAGACATTTTCTCTATGGAGCAACATTCAACATCTTGAGCGATCACAAGAGCTTGATGTATTTGTATGATCAGAAAGAGCTAAACACGAGGCAGCGGAGATGGCTAGAATTCCTGAAGGATTATGATTTCCAACTGTTGTATCACCCTAGCAAGGCGAACGTCGTGGCAGACGCCTTGAGCAGAAAGACTATCAGTGTTTCTGCCTTGATGATCAAGGAAAGAGGCCTTATAGAACAGTTTAGAGATGCATAGTCATTTGTTAAGTTGGAACCCGGAAGAATTCGTATGAATATGGTCACTAGCTCAAGTGAGCTAATGGATGACATACAGGAAAAGCAGAAGGTTGATGAATTCTTGCAAGAAGCGAGAGAACTGATGAGGCAAGGCAAAGAGACGGAATTTGAAGAAGGAACGGATGGAATTCTGAGATTCCGAGGTAGAGTTTGTATTCCCCGTGACCAAGAGCTTAGGCGATATATTGTAGAACATGCTCACACCAGCAAGCTGAGTATGCACCCAGGCATAACTAAGATGTACCAAGATCTGAAGAAATTGTTCTGGTGGCATGGAATGAAGAGCGATGTCACTAGATGTGTGTCGACTTGTTTAGTTTGTCAAAAAGCTAAAGTGGAACATCAAAGACCAGCAGGATTGTTGCAACCATTGTCCATTCCTGAATGGAAATAGGACAACATTGCAATGGATTTTGTTGTGGGATTGCCAAGGACAAAGAAAGGACACGACTCGATATGGGTAATAGTGGATCGACTCACGAAGTCAACCCATTTTCCCCTGATCAACATAAGGTACAGTTTGGAGAAGTTGACCCAGCTTTATATTGGAGAGATCGTTAGGCTGCATGGTGTGCCTACGAGTATTGTTTCGGATAGGAATCCGAGGTTTACTTCAAAATTTTGGCAGAGTTTACAAGCATCGTTGGGAACAAAGTTACGTCTGAGTTCAGCGTACCATCCACAAACCGAAGGTCAATCGGAAAGGACGATCCAATCTTTAGAAGATTTGCTTAGAGCTTGTTCTATGGAACAGACTGGATGTTGGGATGAAGTTCTACCACTGATAGAGTTCACCTACAACAACAGTTATCATTCGTGTATAGGAATGGCACCCTATGAAGCTCTGTATGGATGACGGTGTCGAACACCATTGTGTTGGTACCAAGACGGTGAGCGTCTTACGATTGGACCAGATATCATTCAGCAGACAACAGAGAAAGTTAAAATGATTCAAGAGAAGATGAGAACTGCTCAGAGCTGGCAAAAGAGTTATGCAGATAAGAGGAGAAAGCCTCTTGAGTTTGAGGAAGGTGAGTATGTATTCTTGAAAGTCACACCCACGACTAGGGTCGGCCGGGCTTTGAAATCTAGAAAACTCACTCCAAAATTTCTTGGACCTTACCAAATCCTTCGCCGGATAGGTCCAGTAGCCTACCAGATAGCCTTACCCCATTTCTTTCTAACATACACAATGTCTTCCATATGTCACAACTTCGTAAGTATTTGCCTGATCCAAGTCATGTCATAGCACCGGACACAGTACAGTTAAAAGAGAACTTGACCTATGAGGCACCTCCTGCGAGAATCGAGGACCGACGGATAAAACAACTTAGAGGAAAGGAGATCCCATTGGTGAAGGTGATTTGGAATGAAACGACTGGTGATGCGACTTGGGAGCCGGAAGACAAAATGAAGGAGCAACATATAGAACTATTTTGAGGTACGTAAATTTCGAGGACGAAATTCCTTTTTAGTAGGGGAGTGTTGTAACATCCCGAAAAATATCTGTTGAAGTATAAATGATCAGTTTATATTATTCTTGATTTTTAGGAATTTTTCTGAAATTTTTCGGAAACGACGAATATTTTAATATATTCTTCATTTTACATGCACACTGAGCTGAGAATTGCTGAGGTCAGTGTAACGCTCCGGAAATTAATTATTTTATCACGAATAGTCATTTTCTAATATTTGTGATTTATGTGAATTCTTTTGGAATTTTTCAGAAACGATGAATATTTTAATATATTCCTCGTTTTGCGTAAAACTTGAGCAGAGTCGGGAAAACGACTGTAATGCATCAAAAATTGGAAAATTATATGACGAATAGTCGTTTTATAATATTTGCAATTTTTGAGAATTTTCTAGGAATTTTTCGGAAATGTCGAATATTTTAATATATTCCTCGTTTTGCGTGCGCGTTGAGCAGAACCGGAGAAACACGATGTTTCCTTCGAGAACCTTGGACTATGGACATGTCGACAGAGGATCTTACTAAACCCGAGGCTTGACACAGTTTACGAGGTTTCATAATTTTCGAGAAATCTTAACAGATAAAACAAACCAATACTGCGAAAAATTTATCTGTCAGATTAATTAAATACCGACATTAATCAGTAACTATTATCCATTGGATAATAGCATGTAATAAAAATCCTATCACATTATCTCAATGCAATCTACTTTATGTCTAATCCATTCACGTTAATTCAAATTTAATGTTAAATAATCAAAGCTTCTTTGAGAAGCTTTGACCAAACAATGACTCAAATGCCCTTAGCTTCCAAGGGAAGCCAAAAATTCCTCCCCCTCCTCTCTCTCTCAAGCTCGGCAGCAGCCCACTCAAAGGGGGAAAATTATTTGCTTTCATTTAATCAATTTACCATACTTTAATTCATAATTTCCTAAGACACTTTCTCTCTCTACCCTTTCTTCTTCTTCTCCTTTTTTCTTCTTATCTTCCGTCTCTCTAGAACACCCTCACGGCAGCCCCCTCTTCTTCCACTCAATCTTCACAAAAAATTAAACCAATCACATTTCCTTAATCCTCTCATCATTCTAAACACTTTTTCTTCTTGGAGTTTCTTGAAAATCCATCATCTTCAACACTTTCTCCAAGCTTCAAGCTTTGAGCTTTTTGGGTAAGTTTCAAGACCTCTCTTCCATTCTCTTCATTTTCGTGGTCATGGTCTCTTTGGTGACCATCCATGGCTTATTTTCAAGCATTGCTGTTGATTTAACAAAGTTGAAAATTTCTAGGGCTTGGTGGAGCTCAAATCCGAAAATCTACAAGAAGATTCCTTGGTGTTTCTTTTGTTCTCTTCATTTGGGTAAGAGGAAGACACTCCTCCTCAACCTCTCTTAGCATCTAGGAACTTTGATTTTTGCCATTTGTGGCAAAACCCTAATGAGTGTTATTCTTTGATTTTGTAACTAGTATGTTTGTGTGTTGATTTTATTTTGTTTATGCTATTGGATTGGTTTGTTGT
Organism: Ormosia emarginata; assembly: GCA_029884605.1. Classification (NCBI taxonomy): domain Eukaryota; kingdom Viridiplantae; phylum Streptophyta; class Magnoliopsida; order Fabales; family Fabaceae; genus Ormosia; species Ormosia emarginata. The sequence continues at coordinate 2,573,465 of JAQQTP010000074.1, forward strand.
ACTTAATGGTATACTGGATTGGATTTTGTGATTGAAAATGGAAGAAAAATATTTGAGAACCCTTCTTGGAGGGCCACGGTTTTAGGCTAGAATTTAGGTAAATTTGTGGTTAAGTTGTAACTAGCATAAGACTTAATTTGATCAATGGATAAAATATAATTGAATGGAAAAAAAATTGAAAAGGAAATTCCTAGGGAGGCTACAGTTTTAGGCCAAGAAATTAGGGTTTTTGGTGAGCTAATTTAACAAGTGAACAATTAAACAAATTAAGAGAATGGCATGTAATGTGATGACTTGAAAAGATTTGGAATTGAAACCCTTGTGAGGCCATGGCCTCTAAGGCCATTGGAGGCTTAATTATGCAACTTTTGGTTACTTTAAAACTTAAGCAATCAAGTGGCTAACTCTTAGATAATGAACTAGAAAATTACCAATTGAAAGAATTAAAGATAATTGGGAACTTCATAAATTTTAAAGAACCAATAATGAGATTTTCATAAGACTTAGGGTAAACTCAAGAGAACAAGAACAAGAGAGTGTGAGATTTGGAGACCTTAGAATAGCCATTCTAAATGTATGGTAATAAATTGCTTTAGGGAATTCAATTAATTACGGAAACTTACTTAGTAGTGGATTTTTGTAGGAATAGCAAAACTTGAATAAGAAGGCATAATAGACCTTAGAAATGTATTACCTTATTTGATTTCAATATTATGACATTATGGGTCTATGTGAGTGACCATTTATGTGTTGATGCTTATCTTGGCCAATTAAGGCATATTATGGAATTGTATGAAATTGTGAATTGTACATGCTCATGCATAGAGTCTTATGCATTGTGAATGTCCTTGTGGACTATTGTAAGGCCAAGTTGCCTAGGAGATTGAACACACCTTTGTGCGGGTGCGAGTAGACTAGTGTGGGTCTTGTTATGACCTCGGGGGCGTCGGGGTGCGGGTCCTCCACAATGGGTAGTTGGTAGCTCCTCTGCCCGTGGGGCAAACCGATTAAACGCACCGACGATCCGGACTTGACACTGTCCTATATTGTGATCGAGCGCAGACTGTCTGTACAATGCTTGATGTGCACGTGAAAATTTTTTATGAATAGCACTTTGGCCACGGCAGCCGAGTTACAAACACGTCTCCTGATCTTTCTCTCCGACTGTTTGAGTCTAGCTCCATGGAGTAGGAATTAGGAAAGCATGCATGTGTACCATGATATACTCTGTCATTGTTAATCATTATTTTCTGTAACTATGACTGGTTTGATTATTACTGTAATGATTATCCGCCCGGAACTACGTTATTTCTTGCTATTATTTGGATATCTTTGTTTTGAATTGATAATTAGGCATATTGTGCCATTTTGTTTCTGGCTGCTATAATTGGTAATGATGGTAGGATGTCTTACCTCTTTCTGTGTTTCCATTATTTGTTGTCTGTGTGTACACTATATTGATCAAAGACGATGGTAAGGAGGCGGAAGATCCCGATTTTCATGGCTTCTGGCCTGAACGGGACTAGCATCTACTGAGACGATGGAGGCACGCATACGCGGATTTCTAGGTGATGTGCGTCTGACCTTCCTCGGAGGGCCAGAGTGTTAGCACATTAACTTGAGTTTCGACTGCTGCGTCTACTTGGGAGATGTGTCGATTGCCCTAGCCTGGAGACGTCATGAGGCGCCAATCCTCACCTGCCATGTCAGCCTGCGGCTAGAGTTCTACCTACCCATCCACGAGATGTGGGGTGATTGTTACTACACCCCTTGGGAGGACTCTTTTGATTCTACTGCTCGGGCTCCTGCCCGTGGTTCCGTGGTTCCCATGGAGGTTTCCTCTAAAGAGGAGGATCCTGCTGAGGACCCGGATACGGTCCCTCCTCATCTGAGAGACTGATCTTACTGGTAGCTACTGATGGCTACCAGTGTTTTATTTTGGGGCCTGATGTATTATTTTTGGTGGGCTGTATATTTTGATATCTCTGGGGTATATTTGTATAATCCTTTGGGGCAGGTATAGTTTTGCTTTTTGAATATTTCAGGCTTGTATCTAAGTACAATTGATGTCAGCACATTATATATATATCTATATGCATGTTATTCATATGTGAATTTTGTCTACTATTTTATTCTTCACCGTCATTTATATTTCGCATTGTTAAAATGACTATCAAAAAAAAATATACTACTATTTTTGCTCACGTACTTAAGCATCGAACAAGTTAAACTTAAACTAATGAACCGGGTCTTGAATTGTTAAAACTTTACTTTTTCGCATTTTCTTTTATTTGACAATGTGACGTTCCCTCCCAAAAGGGGCGTTACATATGCCAACCAGGTATGGACCTTGGTTAACCCACCTGAAGGGGTAAAACCCATTGGGTGCAAGTGGGTTTACAAGAAGAAAACCGACACGGATGGTAATGTGCACACCTTTAAGGTGCGATTGGTGGCTAAAGGTTTCAAGTAAATTCATGGTGTAGACTATGATGAGACTTTTTCCCCAGTTGCAATGCTTAAATCCGTTCGGATTTTGCTTGCTATTCCAGCATACCATGATTATGAGATCTGGCAAATGGATGTCAAAACTACTTTCCTTAATGGAAATCTTCTCGAGGATGTGTACATGACACAACCTGAGGGTTTTGCCACTCCACAGGATGCTAGAAAGGTATGCAAGTTGCAACAATCTATTTATGGATTGAAGCAAGCTTCCAGAAGCTGGAATCTTCATTTTGATGATGCAATCAAATAGTTTGGTTTCATCAAGAATGAAGAAGAATCTTGTGTCTACAAGAAGGTTAGTGCGAGCACAATTGTTTTTCTGGTGTTGTATGTAGATGACATTCTACTCATCGAAAATGACATCTCTACCCTACAATCTGTAAAGACTTAGTTAGGGAAGTGCTTTTCTATGAAGGACTTGCGCAAAGCTACCTATGTATTAGGTATCAAGATCTATAAAGATGGATTGCAGAGATTGCTTGGCCTAAGTCAGAGTACATACATAGACAAAGTGTTGAGACAGTTTAACATGCACAAATCCAAGAAAGGACTCTTTCCTATGTCGCATGGTATAAGCCTATCTAAAGCTCAATCCTCTTCCACCCAAGATGAGAGGGACCGTATGAGTAAGATTCCATATGCATCTGCAATTGGGTCTATCATGTATGCCATGTTATGTACTCGACCAGACATCTCATATGTATTGAGCATGACGAGCAGGTACCAGTCTGATCTAGGTAAGAGTCGCTGGAGTGCTGTCAAGAACATCCTTAAGTACTTAAGAAGGACTAAGAATTCGTTCTTTGTAACGCCCCTTTTTGGGAGGGAACGTCACATTGTCAAATAAAAGAAAATGCAAAAAATAAAATTTTCTAAATTAAGACCCGGTTCATTTAGTTAAAAGTTAACTTGTTCGATGCTTTAATACGTGAGTAAAATTGAGGTATATATATATATATTTTGTTAATTAATAAAACTAAGTGACGAAACTAGAATAGCAGTAAAGAGTAAGACAGAAAATAAAATTCACATCTGAATGATACGCTATATATATATATATATTTAAATATCAATTGTACTTTAAATACAAGCCTGGAAATTTCCAAAAAGCAAAACTATACCTGCCCAAAGGATCATACATATACATCCCCAGATATCAAAATATACAGCCCACCAAAATACAAAACATCAGGCCCCCAAAATAAAATGCTGGCAGCCATCAGCAGCTACCAGTAAAATCAGTCCCTCAGAGGAGGAGGGACCGTATCAGGGTCCTCAGCAAGATCCTCCTCGTCCGAGGAAACCTCCAGGGGAACCACAGAACCACGGGTAGGAGCCCGAGCGGTGGAATCAAAAGAGTCCTCCTGCGAGGTGTAGTAACGGTCACCCCCACATCTCTCGAATGGACAGATAAAACTCCAAGCGTAGACTGACATACCAGGTGAAGATCGGCGTCTCATGACGTCTCCAGGCTAGAGAAATCGACACGTCTCCCAGATAGACGTAGCGATCGGAGCTCAAGTTGATGTGCCAACACTCTGGCCCTCCAAGGAAGGTGAGACGCACATCACCCAGAAATTCGCGCATGTGTGTCTCCATCGTCTTCAGTAGATGCTAGTCTCGATCGGGCCAGAAGCCGGGGAAATCAGGAACTTCAACCTCCTTGCCGTCGTCTTCGATAGATACAATATACACATAGGCAGTAAATAATAGAAATACAGGAAAGAGGTAAGACATCCTACCATCATTACCAATTATAGCAACCAGAAACAGGACGGCGCATAGCGCCTAGGTAGTATGTAGAAAAGATAGTCAACATACTAGGCATTTAAGTACAACAATAAATAGACAACAGCCTCAGGCAAATATTCATTACAATAATAACCAAACAATTCATATTTACGGAAAGTAAAAATTTATAATGACAGATTATTCCATGATTCACATGCATGTTTTCCCAAATTCCTACTCAATGGAGCTAGACACAAGCAGTCAGAGAGAAAGATCAGGAGACATGTCTGTAACTCGACTGCCGCGGCCAAAGTGCTATAAATCAATAATTCCCACGTGCATATCCAGGCATTGTACAGACAGTCCACGCTAGATCACGATATAGGACAGTGTCTCGGTCTGGATCGTTAGTGCGTTTACATCAGTTTGCCCCACAGGTAGGAGAGCTACCAACTACCCATTATGAAGGACCCGCACTGTTGGTGTATGCCCTAGAGGCCAATACATTTTGTCTGTGTTTACATACATTATATTATGCTATTTTTTGATATATGAGGCATTTCATTTATTGTGTTATTTTTAGTAGACATAATAAAGTCCTTAGAATAGTAAGTTTGATACCATAGGACATCAAGTGGATGACTTGATCGTGCGATCCTATTGGATAGAGCACTATTCTTAAAATGTCCCTAGTCAAGTATTATTGTTAAATAGGACAACGATAATGCATTGAGACTAGTACGTGCGTAGACTAATGACCACTTCTCATGGGTCATGGATATGAGATATCAAGTCTACACATGGATACATATTAGAGTAATGATGTATTGGATAGACCCGCCATGAGAATGCTACGTGGATCGTTACGTGAGTGTCATAAGCGATTCTCATAGTGATAATGGTGTATGTGGTCCTTTGACCTGAAATCACTACGATTCCTACATGAGGAGTTGTTTGTTTTAATGCCATCAAACGTCATTTGTAACAAGATGATTATAAAGTTAGTTATTAGACATACCGTGATACATGTGGAGGGATGTGAGTGACCTAGATGGGATTTGTCCCTCCTACATAACAGGAGTGATATCTTCGGGCCCCCTGATTGAGTGAAACTACGAAATGCATGGCCATGCTCAAATGAGTCAGTATGAGATATTGATCTCATTTGTTATTACTATGTCTACTCGGGAATCAGGAAACTGAAGATTGAACTAAACAAGGGTGACACATTCCATGCCTTGTGTTCAATCTGGATATCTGGACAAAGGGACTAAACTACACGGAAACATTGGTCACAGATAGGTTATGTCAAATCACTGACATTCTCATTACTTGGGTAGCAGTGATGTGTTGCTAGATACCGCTCACTGTTTGTAATATTAAAATGAGATTTTAATATTACTACCAACATCATAAGAACTTGCAGGGTCGCACACTTCGAACAGACTTGATTGGAGTAATAAGGATCCAAGTTGGACTCAGATTCAATTGTGGGCCTAACTCATGACAGATGGGTTTAGGGTTGCATAGCTTACCTTGCTACTACTCACACTCACTTAAGGCAGCCACTATTATAAATAGTACTGCTAAGGGGGCTGCTACTAGGTTACAACACAACCCTAGCCGCACCTACAGAAAGTGAGTGAGAGATAGTGAGGTCTTTTTCTCCTCTCTTCGTAGCTAGCACTACGAAAACAGAGGCGTGACACCCTTTTGCAAGTTTATTCGTGTGGATACCACAGAGACATCGTCACTATTACGGTGTTGGTGATTCACCTCGCTTGTGATTATCACGCTTCAAGAGGTAACTTTTAAAAACTCGGATTATGGACTTTTTTTGCATAGATCCTTTGAGGGAATTCTATTATTCTGCTGCGAGACTTTTGATCCGCAATTCCCAACACGCACCCCGACGCCCCCAAGGTCATAACATAACCTACACTAGTCTACTTGCACCCGCACTAAGGTGTGTTCAATCTCCTAGGCAACTTGGCCTTACAACAGTCCATAGGACATTCATAATGCATAAGACTCTATGCATGAACATGTATGATTCACAATTTCATACAATTCCATAATATGCCACAATTGGCCAAGAGAGCATCAATGTACAAATGGTCACTCATATGGACCCATAACATCATAACATTGAGATCCAATCACACGGTACATTCTTAGGTCCATTATGAATCCTAACTTAAATTTTGCCTTTCCCACAAGGTTCATTTCCAATTAAATTCTCATAGTTAATTCAATTTTCCTAATACCATTCATTCTCTTGCATTAGTAAATTCTCATAAGCTCTCAAAGACTCACATTCTCTTGTTCTTGCTCTCTTGAACCTATCCTAAGTCTTATGAAAGTTTCACTCATGGTTCCTTTAAAATTTATGAAATATCTAATTATATTGAGTCCTTCCAATTTATTAATTACCTATCTCCTTACATAGATTTTTAATCACTTGATTACCCAAACTTTTAAGCTACTAAAGTTGCATAATCAAGCCTTAAAAGGCTTTAGAGGCCGTGGCCTCTCTAAGAGTTCAATTCCCAAATCTTTTCAAGTCATCACATTACATGTTATCCTCTTGATTCACTTAATCTTTCACTTGTTAAATTAGTTCACCAAGAACCCCAATTTTGAGCTCAAAAACCGTAACCTCTCCTAAGGGCACTCTCCATGATTTTTCTTCAATTCCAAGTCATTCAATCCAATCCAATAATTCAAAATACATAACCAATCAATCCAATGTCACAAACATCCTAAATTAAGCATGTAAACATTTAATTCATCAATTTAAAGAATAACCCTCATTAGGGTTTTATCACAAACAACACAACCAAGGTTCCTAGATGCTAAAAGAGGTTGAGGAGGAGTGTCTTCCTCTTACCCAAGTGAAGAAATCAAGAGAAACCTCTAAGAACTCCCTTAAAATTTCGGATTAGTGCCACCCAAAACCCTAGAAAATTCAACTTGATTAGAATAGCACAAAGGCTTGAAAAATGGAGTGTAGATGGTCATTAAAAGACCCTTGAAACCGAAAATGAAGAGAAGAGGAGAAGAGTCTTGAAGCTTACCCAAAAACCCTAACCTTGATGCTTGAAGAAGATGATGAAAATGGTGGATGTGCAAGATGCTCCAAGCAAGAAAAGTGTTTAGGAGGTAGAGAAGATTGAGAAAATATGGTTAGTTGGAAATTTTGTGAAGATTGAGTGGGGGAGAGGACTGCTGGCCGAATAGGTCTAGAGAGAAGGAGGAGAAAATTTTTTGTGAAGAAAAGAAATGAAGGTAGAGAGAGAAGGTGCTTTGGTGAATTTTGGAAATTCATGTAGCATAATTGATTAAATGAAACAAAACCAATTCCCCCCCCCCCCCCAAAGTGAGGTTGTTGTCGTGCATGAGAGAGAGAGAGAGAGGGAGAGTGTTTTGGCTTCCCTTGAAAGCTAAGGGCTTCTTGGTCATTGTTTGGTCAAAGTTTTTCAAAGAAGCTTTGATTATAATACATTAGATTTGAATTAAAGTAAATTGATTAGACATAAAGTAGATTTCATTAGGATAATGTGATAGAATTTTTATTACATACTATTATCTAATGGATAATAGTTACAGTTGACAGAAGTCAGTATTTAATAAATCTGACAGATAATTTTACGCAGTATTATTTCGTTTCGTCTGTTAAAATTTCTTGAAAAATGTGGAATCCGTAAACTATGTCCAGTCTCAGGTTTAGTAAGATCCCCCGTCGACATGTCCATAGTTCAAGGTCCATGGAGAAAACATCGCGTTTCTCCAATTTCGCTCAGTGTGCACGTAAAACGAGGACTATATTAAAATATTCGACGTTTCCGAAAAAACCCCAGAAAATTCTTAAAAATTACAAATATTATGAAACTACTATTCGTCTAATCATTTCCCAATTTTTGAAGTATTACAGTCGTTTTCCCGACTCTACTCAATATGCACGTAAAATGAGGAATATATTAAAATATTCGTCGTTTCCAAAAAATTCCGAAAGAATTCACATAAATCACAAATATTAGAAAATGACTATTCATGATGAAATAAATGATTTCCGGAGCGTTACACTGACCTTCATGGATTTCTGCTCAGTGTGCACGTAAAATGAAAAATATATTAAAATATTCTTCGTTCCCGAAAAATTCCAGAAAAATTTCTAAAAATCAAGAATATTATAAGATGATTATTCATAATTAAACAAACACTTTTCGGGATGTTACAACACTCTCCAACTAAAAAGGAATTTCGTCCTCGAAATTTACGTACCTTAGAAAAGATATGGGTGTTGCTCTTTCATTTTGTCCTCCAGTTCCCAAGTCGCATCACCAGTTGTTTCATTCTAGATCACCTTTACCAATGGAATCTCCTTGCCTCTAAGTTTCTTTATCCATCGGTCCTCGATTCTCACAGGAGGCGCCTCATAGGTCAAGTTCTCTTTTAACTGTACTGTGTCCGGTGCTAAGACATGACTTGGGTCAGGTAAATACTTACGCAGTTGCGACACATGGAAGACATTGTGTATGTTGGAAAGAAAAGGGGGTAAAGCTATCTGGTAAGCTACTGGACCTATCCGACGAAGGATTTGGTAAGGTCCAAGAAATTTTGGAGTGAGTTTTCTAGATTTCAAAGCCCGGCCGACCCCAGTCGTGGGTGTGACTTTCAAGAACACATGCTCACCTTCCTCAAACTCAAGAGGCTTTCTCCTCTTATTTGTATAACTCTTCTGCCGGCTCTGCGCAGTTCTCATCTTCTCTTGAATCATCTTAACCTTCTCAGTTGTCTGCTGAATGATATCTGGTCCAATCGTGAGACGCTCACCGTCTTGGTACCAACATAATGGTGTCGGACACCGTCGTCCATAAAGAGCTTCATAGGGTGCCATCCCTATACTTGAATGGTAACTGTTGTTGTAGGTGAATTCTATCAATGGCAAGATTTCATCCCAATATCCAGTCTGCTCTATAGTACAAGCTCTAAGTAAATCTTCTAAAGATTGGATCGTTCTTTCTGATTGACCATCGGTTTGTGGGTGGTACGCCGAACTTAGACGTAATTTCGTTCCCAACGATGCCTGTAGACTCTACCAGAATTTTGAAGTAAACCTCGGATCCCTATCCGAGACAATACTCGTAGGCACACCATACAGTCTAACGATCTCTCCAATATATAGTTGGGTCAACTTCTCCAGACTGTATTTTATGTTGATCGGGAGGAAATGAGCTGATTTCGTGAGTCGATCAACTATTACCCAAATCGAGTCGTGTCCTCTTCTCGTTCTTGGCAAACCCACAACAAAATCCATTGCGATGTTATCCCATTTCCATTCAGGAATAGACAATGGTTGTAGTAATCCTGCAGGTCTTTGATGTTCCACTTTAGCTTTCTGACAGACTAGACAAGTCGATACGCATCTAGTGATGTCACTCTTCATTTCGTGCCACCAGAACAACTTCTTCAAGTCTTGGTACATCTTCGTTATGCCCGGGTGCATATTTAGCATGCTGGTGTAAGCATGTTCCACAATATACTGTTTAAGCTCTTGGTCGCGGGGGATACAGACTTTACCCTGAAATCTCAGAACTCCATCCGTTCCTTCCTCGAATTCTGTTTCCTTGCCTTGCCTCGCCTCATCAGTTCTCTCACTTCTTGCAAGAATTCATCGACCTTCTGCTTTTCCCGTATGTCCTCCATTAGCTCACTTGAGATGGTGACCATGTTCATACAGATCTTTCCTGGTTTCAACTCTACAAATGACCAAACATCTCTAAACTGTTCGATGAGCTCTTTTTCCTTGATCATCAGGGCAAAAGCACTGATAGTCTTTCTGCTCAAGGCGTCTGCCACGACATTCGCTTTGCCAGGGTGGTACAACAACTGAAAATATAGTCCTTTAGGAATTCTAACCATCTTCGCTGCCTCATGTTCAGCTCCTGCTGATCATACAAGTACTTCAAGCTTTGTGATCACTGAAGATGTTGAATATCGCTCCATAAAGGAAATGCCTCCATATTTTCAGAGCAAAAACCACAGCTGCTAGCTCCAAATCATACGTCGGATAGTTCTTTTCATGCACTCGCAACTGTCGTGAAGCATAAGCCACCACTCTTCTATGTTGCATAAGAACTGACCCCAATCCTTGGTATGAAGCATCACAGTACACCTCGAATGGCTCATTCGGATCAGGTAGCACTAATACTGGTGAGGTGGTTAACTGGTTCTTCAACTCTTGGAAACTTTGCTCGTAGCTATCGGTCCACTCAAAAGCTTGGTTCTTCTTTGTTAATTGAGTGAGCAGTCCAGCAATTTTGGAAAACCCTTCTATGAACCTTCTGTGATATCCGGCCAAACCCACGAAGCTACGAATCTCCGTTACTGACTTTGGCCATTCCCGTTGTAACACTGCCTCCACCTTTTGATGGATCCACGGTGATCCCTTCCTTCGAGATCACATGGCCTAAAAACTTAACTTCATCTAACCAAAACTCACACTTTGACAGCTTGGCGTACAATTCTTTCTCCTTCAGAATCTGAAGAACTATGCTGAGATGTTCCACATGATCCTCCTGATTCTGGGAATATATCAAGATATCGTCGATGAAGACGATAACAAACTTGTCCAAATAAGGGCGAAAGATTCTGTTCATGTAGTCCATGAAGATAGTAGGTGCATTCGTTACACCAAACGACATCACAAGATATTCGTAATGACCGTATCGGGTACGAAAAATAGTCTTAGGTATATCCTCAGTCTTTACCCTTATCTGATGGTATCTAGATCTCAGATCGATCTTTGAAAACACCGTTGCTCCATTCAGTTGGTCCATTAAGTCGTCAATTCTTGGGAGTGGATACTTGTTTTTGATCGTCAGCTTGTTTAACTGTCTATAGTCCACACACAATCTTGAGGTACCATCCTTCTTTCGAACTAACAACACTGGTGCTCCCCAGGGCGATACACTCGGTCTAACAAACTGTTTCTCCAAAAGCTCCTCTAGTTGTTTCTTAAGTTCTGCTAATTCTGTTGGCGACATCCGGTAAGGTGCTATAGACACGGGACCAGCTCCCGGTACAAGGTCAATAGCAAACTCTATCTCGCGCGTCGGTGGTAAACCAGGTACATCTTCTAGAAAGATTTCAGGAAACTCCTTCACCACTGGAATAGTACTCAAATCAGCCTCGCTCTCGATTTTCAAAGAAGATAGTAGCATGTATCCTTGAGCTCCTTCTTTCAAGAAAGCTCATACTTGGTTGGCCGTCAAGTATCTAGAAGCTTCATCCACATGGAAAACTATGGTTTTTCTAGAGCAATCTAGCAGAACATGGTTGGAAGACAACCAGTCCATCCCTAGGATTATATCTAATTGTGAGAGAGGTAAACAGATCAAATCAACAGAAAAGATTCGACCTTCAACAATTAGGGGACACTTCAAACAGACTTTAGTAGTAACTACCGGTTTGTCAGTAGGAGTTGAGACAGTCAAATTAAAAGGTAAGGTAGACATTGGTAAGTCAAGTCGTAGCACACAATCATATGATATGAAAGAATGGGTTGCCCCAGAGTCATACAGTACTTTTAAAAGATTACCTTCTATGGTGCCTTCTCCTTGAATCAAGTCTTCGGATTCGGAGGCTTCAGCTCCGCTCATGGTGTAGACTCGACCTCTAACTCACGGTTTCTTGGCTTGAGTTGCATTGACTGAAGGTTCAGCCTTTGTCTGATTGTAATCTCTGGACACGTGACCCGGTTTGCCACATCTGAAGCAGATAATTCCCTTGATAGTACACTCTCTCGTGGGATGATCCTTCCCATACTTTAGGCATTTGGAGGGATATGCCACATTCTGATCAGTCCGGTTCCCAGTAGAACCTCCACCAGAACTTCCACCGGTTTGTTGCTGACTTCCCGTTGGTTAGGAATAGGGCTTCTTTTGGAAATGGTTCGAACTATTGCCTCTACTTCTTTGGAACCTTGCAGGCCCAAAGTTCTTGCTCCTCGACTCTCTAGCTTGTTCCAAGGCCTCCACTTCACAGCATGTGTCCAACAATTCTGAGAACACTTTAATTTTCAAAGTGATCATAGCCTTCTTTACTTCGTACCTCAATCCCTCGGTGAACTTCCAACACTTCCAAGCTTCATCTATTTGATGCTGATAATGCGTTGAGAATTTCTCCAAGTTCTCAAATTTGGCCGCATAGTCACTCACGGTTATGTTCCCCTGCTTCAAGTTGAGAAACTCCATCTCTTTCGCATGCCTCGCGCTTGCAAGAAAGTATTTGTCCAAGAATTTGTCCTTGAACAAGTCCCATGTGATGTCACGTCCCTTGGCCTCCAACACTCTCTGAGTTCTGTTCCACCAATCTTCGGCGTTGCCAACAAGCATGAATGTAGCATAGTTCACCTTCTTATCTTCGGCACAGTTCATGCCACGAAAAACTTTCTCCAGCTCTTTGATCCACAAACTAGCCTTGTCCAGATCGAATTCCCCTTTGAATTATGGAGGGTTGTGGCAACGAAACTCCGCCAAGTTTTGTGCATCGGTTGTCGCTTCGAGTTGTTGAGTAGCTCTCTCTTGTTGCTGAGCAGCACGTTCATTTTGTTGCACGATGACTTCCGCCATCCTTTGCATTGCCTCTATAGCAGCTGTCATATCTCCGCCTCTTGCCATCTCGGTTTCTCTTAAATCAGATTAACTGAAAAACATAAGGAAGGTTAGATGCATTCATTCCGAACACCAATCACAGAGATTCACACAGCACAAACAAGACAGACTCACACACAAGACCCAAAGAGACACAAACCGGGGCTCTGATACTAACTTAATGTAACGCCCCTTTTTGGGAGGGAACGTCACATTGTCAAATAGAAGAAAATGCATAAAATAAAATTTTCTAAATTAAGACCCGGTTCATTTAGTTTAAAGTTAACTTGTTCGATGCTTTAATACGTGAGTAAAATGGCAGTATATTTTTTTTTGTTAATTAATAAAACTATGTGACGAAACTGGAATAGCAAGAAAGAGGTAAAATAAAATTCACATCCGAATGATACGCATATATATATATATATATATATATATATATATATATATATATATATATATATATCAACCGTACTTTAAATACAAGCCTAGAAATTTTCAAAAAGCAAAACTATACCGCCCAAAGGATCATACATATACATCCCCATATAAAACTCCAAACGCGGTGATGTGCCAAAGATCAAAATATATAGCCCACCAAAATACAAAACATCGGGACACGTCCCCCCCCAAAATAAAAACGCCAACACGGCAAGGACCATCGACGCAGCGGCTACCAAGTAAAATCGGTCCCTCGAGGGAGGAGGAGGGACCGTATCAGGGTCCTCAACAAGATCCTCCTCGTCCGAGGAAACCTCCATGAGAACCACAGAACCACGGGCAGGAGCCCGAGCGGTGGAATCAAAAGAGTCCTCCAGCGGGGTGTAGTAACGGTCACCCCACATCTCTCGAATGGGCAGATAAAACTCCAAGCGTAGACTGACATAGCAGGTGAAGATCGGCGTCTCATGACGTCTCCAGGCTAGAGAAATCGACACATCTCCTAGATAGACGCAGCGATCGGAACTCAAGTTGATGTGCCAACACTCTGACCCTCCAAGGAAGGTCAGACGCACATCACCCAGAAATTCGCGCATGCGTGTCTCCATCATCTTCAATAAATGCTAGTCTCGATCAGGCCAAAAGCCAGGGAAATCAGGAACTTCAACCTCCTTGTCGTCGTCTTCGATAGATACAATATACGCACAGGCAGCAAATAATAGAAATACAGGAAAGAGGTAAGACATCTTACCATCATTACCAATTACAGCAACCAGAAACAGGATGGCGCATAGCGCCCTGGTAGCATGTAGAAAAGATAGTCAACATACTAGGCATTTAAGTACAACAATAAACAGACAACAGCCTCAGGCAGATATTCATTACAATAATAACCAAATAATTCATATTTACAGAAAGTAAAAATTTACAATGACAGATTATTCCATGATGCACATGTATGTTTTCCCAAATTCCTACTCTATGGAGCTAGACACAAGCAGTCAGAGAGAAAGATCAGGAGACATGTCTGTAACTCGACTGCCGTGGCCAAAGTGCTATAAATCAATAATTCCCACGTGCACATCCAGGTATTGTCCAGACAGTCCAGGCTAGATCACGATATAGGACAGTGTCTCGGTTTGGATCGTTGGTGCGTTTGCATCGGTTTGCCCCACAGGTAGGAGAGCTACCAACTACCCATTATGAAGGACCCGCACCCACGCCCCCAAGGTCATAACATGACCTAAACTAGTCTACTTGTACTTGCACTAAGGTGTGTTCAATCTTCTAGGCAACTTGGCCTTACAACAGTCCACAGGACATTCATAATGCATAAGACTCTATGCATGAACATGTAAGATTCACAATTTCGTACAATTCTATAATATGCCACAATTGGCCAAGAGAGCATCAATGTACAAATGGTCACTCACATGGACCCATAACATCATAATATTGAGATCCAATCACACGGTACATTCTTAGGTCCATTATGAATCCTAACTTAAATTTTGCCTTTCCGACAAGGTTCATTTCCAATTAAATTCTCATAGTTAATTCAAATTTCCTAATACCATTCATTCTCTTGCATTAGTAAATTCTCATAAGCTCTCAAAGACTCACATTCTCTTGTTCTTGCTCTCTTGAACCTATCCTAAGTCTTATGAAAGTTTCACTCATGGTTCCTTTAAAATTTATGAAATATCTAATTATATTGAGTCCTTCCAATTTATTAATTACCTATCTCCTTACATAGATTTTTAATCACTTAATTACCCAAACTTCTAAGCTACTAAAGTTGCATAATCAAGTCTTAAAAGGCCTTAGAGGCCGTGGCCTCTCTAAGAGTTCAATTCCGAAATCTTTTCAAGTCATCACATTACATGTTATCCTCTTGATTCACTTAATCTTTCACTTGTTAAATTAGTTCACCAAGAACCCCAATTTTGGGCTAAAAAACCGTAACCTCTCCTAAGGGCACTCTCCATGATTTTTCTTCAATTCCAAGTCATTCAATCCAATCCAATAATTCAAAATACATAACCAATCAATCCAATGTCACAAACATCCTAAATAAAGCATGTAAACATTTAATTCATCAATTTAAAGAATAACCCTCATTAGGGTTTTATCACAAACAATACAACCAAGGTTCCTAGATGCTAAAAGAGGTTGAGGAGGAGTGTCTTCCTCTTACCCAAGTGAAGAAATCAAGAGAAACCTCCAAGAACTCCCTTGAAATTTCGGATTGGTGCCACCCAAAACCCTAGAAAATTCAACTTGATTAGAATAGCACAAAGGCTTGAAAAATGGACTGTAGATGGTCATTAAAAGACCCTTGAAACCGAAAATGAAGAGAAGAGGAGAAGAGTCTTGAAGCTTACCCAAAAACCCTAACCTTGAAACTTGAAGAAGATGATGAAAATGGTGGATGTGCAAGATGCTCCAAGCAAGAAAAGTGTTTAGGAGGTAGAGAGGATTGAGAAAATATGGTTAGTTGGAAATTTTGTGAAGATTGAGTGGGGGAGAGGGCTGCTGGCCGAATAGGTCTAGAGAGAAGGAGGAGAAAATTTTTTGTGAAGAAAAGAAATGAAGGTAGAGAGAGAAGGTGCTTTGGTGAATTTTGGAAATTCATGTAGCATAATTGATTAAATGAAACAAAACCAATTCCCCCCCCCCCAAAGTGAGGCTGCTGCCGTGCATGAAGAGAGAGAGAGAGGGGAGAGTGTTTTGGCTTCCCTTGAAAGCTAAGGGCTTCTTGGTCATTGTTTGGTCAAAGCTTTTCAAAGAAGCTTTGATTATGATACATTAGATTTGAATTAAAGTAAATTGATTAGACATAAAGTAGATTTCATTAGGATAATGTGATAGGATTTTTATTACATACTATTATCTAATGGATAATAGTTACAGTTGATAGAAGTCAGTATTTAATAAATCTGACAGATAATTTTACGCAGTATTATTTCGTTTTGTCTGTTAAAATTTCTTGAAAAATGTGGAATCCGTAAACTGTGTCCAGTCTCAGGTTTAGTAAGATCCCCCGTCGACATGTCCATAGTTCAAGGTCCACGGAGAAAACATTGCGTTTCTCCAGTTCCGCTCAATGCGCACACAAAATGAGGAATATATTAAAATATTTGACGTTTCCGGAAAAATCCCAGAAAATTCTCAAAAATTGAAAATATTATGAAACGACTATTCGTCTAATCATTTCCCAATTTTTGAAGTATTATAGTCATTTTCCCGATTCTGCTCAATATGCACGCAAAATGAAGAATATATTAAAATATTCGTCATTTCCGAAAAATTCCGATAGAATTCACATAAATCACAAATATTAGAAAATGACTATTCATGGTGAAATAAATGATTTCCGGAGCGTTACACTGACTTTCGTGGATTTCTGCTCAGTGTGCACGTAAAACGAAAAATATATTAAAATATTCATCGTTCCCGAAAAATTCCAGAAAAATTCCTAAAAATCAAGAATATTATAAGATGATTATTCATAATTAAACAAACACTTTTCGGATGTTACATTCTTGGTATATGGAGCCGAGGAGGACTAGCTGTAAAGGGTTACACTGATGCTAGCTTCCAAACTGATAAGGACAACTCTAGATCACAATCGGGTTTTGTTTATTGCCTGAATGGTGGGGTTGTGAGCTGGAAGAGTTCAAAGCAGGAGACAGTCGCCGATTCTACCACAGAGGCTGAGTATATTACTGCCTCTAATGCAGTAAAGGAGGTCGTTTGGATTAGGAAGTTCATTATTGAGCTTGGTGTAGCTCCTAGCATTGTGGACCCAGTGGACCTCTATTGTGATAATAATGGAGCCATTGCACAAGCTAAGGAGCCCAGATCTCACCAGTGATCTAAACATATACTTAAGCGCTTCCATCTCATTCAAGAAATCATCGATAGAGGAGATGTGAAGATATGCAGAGTACCAACAAATGATAATATTGCTGATCCACTGACGAAGCCTCTTGCACAACAGAAGCATGAGGGTCACACTAGGTCTTTTGGCATTAGAAATATGGCTGATTGGCTCTAGTGCAAGTGGGAAATTGTTAGTGTATGCCCTAGAGGGCAATACATTCTGTCTGTATTTACATACATTGTATTATGCTATTTTTAATATATAAGGCATTTCATTTATTGTGTTCTTTTTTATAGACATAATAAAGTCCTTAGAATAGTAAGTTTGATACCATAGCACATCAACTGGATGACTTGATCGTGAGATCCTATTGGATAAAATGTTGTTCTTAAAATGTCCCTAGTCAAGTATTATTATTAATTAGGACAACAATAATGCATTGAGACTAGTATATGCGTAGACTGATGACCACATCTCATGGGTCATGGATATGAGATATCAAGTCTTCACATGAATATATATTAGAGTAATCATGTATTGGACAGACTCGCCATGAGAACGCTATGTGGATCGTTATGTGAGTGTCATAAGTGATTCTCATAGCGATAATGGTGTATGTAGTCCTTTGACCTGAAATCACTACGATTCCTACATGAGGAGTTGTGTGTTTTATGCCATCAAACGTTATCTGTAACAAGATGATTATAAAGTTAGTTATTAGACATACCGCGATTCATGTGGAGGGATGTGAGTGACCTAGATAGGATTTGTCCCTCCTACATAACAGAAGTGATATCTTCGGGCCCCTTGATTGAGTGAGACTACGAAATGCATGGCCATGCTCAAATGAGTCAATATAAGATATTGATCTCATTTGTTATTACTATGTTTACTCGAGAATCAGGAAACTGAAGATTAAACTAAACAAGGATGACACATTCTATGCCTTGTGTTCAATCTAGATATCTGGACAAAGGGACTAAACTACACGGAAACATTAGTCATGGATAGGTTATGTCAAATCACTGACATTCTCATTACTTGGGTAGCAGCGATGTGTTCCTAGATACCGTTCACTGTTTGTAATATTAAAATAAGATTTTAATATTACTACTAACGTTATGAGAACTTGCAGGGTCGCACACTTAGAGTAGACTAAATTGGAGCAATAAGGATCCAAGTTGGACTTGGATTCAATTGTGGGCCTAACTCATGACAGATAGGTCAGATGGGTTTAGGGTTGCACAGCTTGCCTTGCTACTGCTCACACTCACTTAAGGCAGCCACTATTATAAATAGTACTGCTAAGGGGGCCGCTACGTACGTAACATTACAACCCTAGCCACACCTAAGAAAGTGAGTGAGAGATAATGAAAGGTCTTCTTCTCTTCTCTTCACAGCTAGCACCATGAAACAGAGGCGTTACTCTTTTTTACAAGTCTGTTCATGTGGATACCGCAGAGACATCATCGCTATTACGGTGTTGGTGATTCACCTCGCTTGTGTTTATCACGCTTCAAGAGGTAAACCTTTAAAAACTCGGATTATGGACTTTTCGCATGGATCTTGTGAGGGAATTCTATTATTCCATTGCCCGATTTTTAATCCGCAATTCCTAGCAATATACCTCTTAGCGATGCATATCGTGTGTTTGAGAATAGATCGTTCATTAGTGGATTTCACTCTAGTTCTCATGGAAGGAAGTGAGCTAGGTGAAGGAAGCCAGGGTTAACTGACCTAGACATAGGCTTTTGACTAAAGTAGATTCTCAAGCTAACTTAACTATTCATTAGTGTTGCTTATAAGGATTGCGTAGCATTAATTGAAGTATAAGGTGAAGAAGGATTCCCTAAATCTCTAAACCATTATCTTTACTTTCATTTATCGCTTTTCTATCTTTAGATTAGTTTTGTAACACCCATGTGGGGATGTCACATTTTTAATGCAATAAAATAAAATCTTACCCAAGTTATAAACATTTGGTACATAAATAATATGAGTTGTAAATTTTTATTTTTATATTGGATATCATTAAATAATATAAAACGAAACATAAAGTAAAACGAACTATTGTTACACACCATAATGTACATATGATTTTGTCTTAAGTATACAAATAATTTACGACTACAAATATTTAACAAAGTGGTAAAAAGTTTGATACCATACTAATATACAAACATGCCTAAGTGCACATCAAAGATTTCTAACCCTCCGAAGGATCACTCTCAGATGGATCATTAGATGACAGAAATCCAGGATGTCTCGCAGCTCTATGGACAGGAGTCCGTGCTATCGATACACTACTGATCTCACTAGGCGCATGAAAAATTCCTCCCCAATAACGCCTAAGAGTCAATGACATCTCAAGATGTAAACACAAAGTAGTAGTAAAAATAGGTGCTCCATCAAACTCTTTACGTAGGGTCACAATCAGATGCCCCACATAGATTACCGATCCTCTATCTTCACGCAGTCGCCAGGCCTCCAAACCTCCGTGAAAATCGAGTCTCACAAAACCAAAGAAATCTGGCAATGCCATCACCACAAAATCAGTCCAAATGATATGGGTGATCTAATGGCTCGCCTTCTTCAAACTAGTCACTCGGTTGCTGTTCCTCCGGGTATTGGATATCAAGAGGCTGCTCCTCTTCCTCTTCCTTAAACTCTTTACAAAATATAAAAATAATACAAAAAATGCATACAACGAGGTGAGACAATCTACATCATTACCAGCATGACAATAAAGAAAATGACAATACAAACAGATATCACAATTTAATACAATAATGCATACCATCATGTCATATATAATGTCTCAAATTAACAGATTATACATAATATCACAAGTTACAGTAAACATTAAGATGCAGATCATAAATACAAATGTATACCGACTCATTCCTACTCCATGGAGCTAAACACAGACATCAAAGAGAATGATCCGAAAAGAACTATCAGTACCTCAAGCTGCCCAACCAAACTATTACACTATCCAACGTCGTGTCTATAACCCACAATCCAAAACATCGTGTAGTAGTACACAGTCCAAATACGTCATGCACCACAAACACTGTACTAGATAGTCTCCACAAGATCTTGATTAAGAATAGTGCTTGTTGAGATCATTAGTGTATTACCTGTTACCACGGCCCAGAGGAGCTACCAACTGTCCACATGTGGAATCCTCTGCACACTAACGCCTCCAAGTTCAATCAATGAACCACACTACGCCTATCACACCCACAACACGGTGTAATTCATCTCGTCAATCAATCGCCAATTTCAACCAAATTGACAACTCTTAATGCATGAATAAGAACCATAATTACATAAATACCCTCAGTCTCAATATGTCACCATATTTACATAAATACCCTTAGTC
The DNA here is from genome assembly GCA_029884605.1 of Ormosia emarginata. Taxonomy (NCBI): domain Eukaryota; kingdom Viridiplantae; phylum Streptophyta; class Magnoliopsida; order Fabales; family Fabaceae; genus Ormosia; species Ormosia emarginata. The sequence continues at coordinate 2,594,073 of JAQQTP010000074.1, forward strand.
TCAATATTTCCAAATATAGTACGTCTCCACTTGACAGTACTATATCTCGACATGTCCGGGTCCACCACTTTAGCCCGACAGTAAAACTCACTGTTCCATTTAGTCGTATAGAAAATTTATTGCGTTTTCACAATCACGTCACTTTTACAAACGTTTTTAAATAGCATAAATATATTTTAACGTTTTTAAATGCCTGACGAGCGCCGAACTCAGTCAAAATTATAACCGAAGTTATTACCTAAACTTGTAGTATAGTGAACAACACCGGATCGTCTCCTCAAGGATCGTAGATGCAATTTGATCAAATCAAGTGAAAGTTAGAAAAAAAGGGGTTTTGATGGTTCAAGGATCGCGATGGACAGGATTTAAAGAGAAATAACAATTAAAAGAACAGTCAATTCGAAATCTATCCGAGATTGGGTGGATTCAATCATAGACCTTTCAACAAACACCGAAATACATTTGAATGGTTAACTTGGATCTAACCGAGATCTCGCATCAGATCCGAGAATTCATACTAGACAATCGTCCGAATTCAATTGACAAGTGATAAACACAATCTGCTGCAATCGCACCATTCATGTAAATATATGTCAATTTAAGCACCGAATTCAATTAACCTAGGCACAAATCAGTAACCTAACCTCTTCAATTACGTGATTAGTTTAGATCAATCAGTTCTAAGTTTCATCACAAATCTCAATCTTCAGTTCATCACAATACTTAATCTTAAATCAAGATCAAATCAGATCAAACATAAACAGAATCACCATTCATGCATTCAAGATCAAGAGAACAAAAGAAGAAGAGAAGAGGAATTCAAATATAAATCAAATACATTACATAACCAAGGTCTCAAGAATCCAAGCCACAATCTCTTCAAGAGTCCCGAATTGACTAGAAGTGACTTAGCTCTCCATTACAATGAAGGAAAAATATACAAGAACTATGAAAAGCTATTTCTAACACTAAGTGTATGTTGTGTTTAGAGCTCTCCTCATGCTTCCTTTTATAGAGGATTCAGAGTAGTAGTAGATGGGTAGATGAGATTAGTAGGTGGAATTAGTAGGTGAACTTGGTAGGTGAACTTGGTAGGTGAGCTTGGTAGGTGAACTTGGTAGGTGAACTTCCTTGTCTCCAAAAGTATTCATTGCTGAACTCATTGATTTCGTCATTTTTGAGCCAAATGGTCTTCATGAAAGTTCTAGGAAATTGTCTAAGCTTTCCAATGGCTCTGGAAGCACCCAAAAATTCGTCCTACAGCCCAAGATATGACCCAATTACTACAGACTGCTCAAGACCAGTTTCAGCACCTCTGTTTTGACTTTCAGACCCAATATCTCCATCAAGGAGCCCGAATCAAGTTTTGTGTTTGTCATGAAAGTTGTACATATGGGTCTTAACTTTCAGATCACCAATTTTCAGCCCATTCTATAAACCCAAACTCGAATTATGTTCTGGTTACTACACACTGTTCGGGTTCCAGTTCACAAATCCCGTATTCTGATTTCCATGCCCAATTAGCTCCACTAGATGTCTGAATTTGACTTCGAGCTCTTCATCAAAGTTGTAGAGCTCTCTTTTATCTTTCCTACAAGGTAAAATTCATAATTATCAGACATTTAGAACTCAAGATATGGCCAAAATACAGAAACAGTGTAAGACTCGAATAATGCTAAAAAATCAATTAAGTCCGATTCGAGTTCAAACTTACAAAACATAATCAAATTCAGTCAATTAAGTACATGAAGAGTGTAAATGACTAATAATGAGGGTTTCTTAATGAATAAAATATATGATTATCAAATTCCCCCACACTTAGCTTTTTGCACTCCTGGGCAAAACATATAAAACTAAAGTTAGAAGACAAAGACAAACGACACAAACTTAAAAGTTAAAAACTCTAAAGGACTCAATGAAGCAAGAAGAGCAACAAGAAATTCAAGGGATCAAAGCATAAATGAGGTAACATTTCTTCACATCTCAAACCAACAAGCAAGGAAACTTCCGTTGAAAAGAATGAATTAAGAATGATGGATCTTCACAATATTCCCTCTCAATCTCTCAAGTGTTTAAAAGGTAGGTATTTCACTCAATTCAACCCATGAAAATTGTACTACCATAAGCTTGCTTATCTTCTACTTCTCCACTACTCAAAACACATGCACACACAAATCATGAGGACTTTATTCAAGGTTGTAGTGAGGTCAAGGTAACAGAAGAGGATAAAATGGATATGAGAAGATAAATACCAAAGAGAATAAAAGCAAATGAGAGCTGAGTTCAAATAACGAGCATAAAAGTTCATCTCAACTCTAATGTATATCCCTTTACATATTCATTTCCCCATCCTTTTCTCTCTCTTTTTTTTTTTTATATATATATGAACATAACTATATACATACATTTTTCTTTTTTTTTTTTTTTTTTTTTTTTTTTTTTAGGCACTCTTTCTTTTCTTTTCTTTTTTTTTTTTTTTTTTTTCAACAACCATTTTGTACACACACCCCCACACTTGTTCAAAAACTCATCCATTAACCAGGCTAATGTTCTTTTATTTCCTAAGGTACAGTAAAAACACGATTTTTCATTTAAGGCACATAATGAGCTAGAAACAAGGAATGGTCAAATAAGCTCAAAGGGGTTAAGCAAAGGAAAATATACAAGGTTGGCGGGAATCGAGAGAATTTTCGAGAGATCAAAAGAGTGCTTGATATCATATTGAAAACAAGGTTGGCTATTTGGTTAAACTAGCTAAGAAAGAGGGCCTCAATCATGTTCATGCATGCAAGTGAAATGTAGCCTCAAAAAGAATCAAAGCAAGTTCTAGAGTGGTCATTAACATGAGTGAAAATCACACAAGAAAGAAGAGAATGGCATAAATGTTGAATCCATCCATTAGGCTCAAAATCTCACAAGGTATGCATTCATCAAACTCAATTCATCAGTTCAATCATCCATCACCAAGCATATCAGTTCAAGAAGGGAGAAAAATTATTCAATCATGCAATGAACCCCTTTTTTATTTTTTATTTTTTATTTTTTTTTTTTTTTTTTTTGAATTTTTTTTTTTAAATTTTTTTTTTTAACAAATGAAAAAAACAGAAACATGCTAAAATCTCTCCCCACACTTAATGTAACATTGTCCTCAATGTGAAAGAAAGAGATAGAAAAGAGCAACACAACGATAAGAAGTGAATCAACGCTAGCGAGAAAAGAAACACACTTTGTCGGTTGCCGCATCGACCACGAAAAGAAATCAAACAAGAAAACGTTAGTACTTCCACAAGTCAATACTAATTAATTACTACCTAAAAAACTCCTTACTCTGCCACCGATTAAGATGCGTCTCAAGAGTAAAATTACTCCTTACTCTGCCATCACTAATCGGTTTAATAAGTCCATGACAATCATATCATACTAAACAAAACAACAAAATTTTTATTATTATTTTTTTTTTATCAAACCCATTAAAGAGAAAGTTTCAGATCGGGCTCTTGTTTCTTGTTACTTCCTTCGCTGCTTCCTGTTGACCAATCTATCGAGCTAATACGATCAGGTACATACTCAAAAGCTTCTAATTTATCAATGAGCTCATCAATAGTGGAGGAGAGATAAGAAGTTGTCTTCTTAGAAGGAGTGATAAATTTACGTTCCACGACTTTGTCAAGAAAAAATAACAGAAGATCAAAGAAATTATTAACATTCAACAAACCAATGGGTTTATGGTGGATGTTCGATTCGCCCAAGAGACAATTTGAAAAATTTCTTCCAAAGTACCAAAACCACTGGTAAGGCAATGAATGCATCGAGTGTTCAAGCATTATCTTCATGCGTTCATGCATTGATGATACCTTAAGTTCCTCCCCAATTGTCTTTCCGGTGATGTTACTGTTGAGCTAAAGTTTCGGGAATGATACCTAGAACACATTTGTCTCTTACAAAGGCGGCAAGTGATACAGCCCCCATTAACCCACGACAACCTCCCCATATACAAGATGAATATTCCTCGCAGCAAGTGATCGACCAAGAGTGCTAGCTGCGTTTACAAACTCTAATCCCTTCCCATAACTCGACCCACAAAAAACACGGACATTTTTGAGGTTACGAATAGAAGGCCCCATTCTATACTCTTCCTCCCTTTGAGTGTTTCGAGTTTGAAGGAAAATGGAGAAAATGGAGTGTTTAAATAGGAAAAAGAATGGAAAGGGGAATAATTGCACCTATGAGGGTAGGTTGGCGGTTGTCAGAAAAGGTTGAAATTAAGAGACACTGAGAATCTTTTTTTTTTTTTTTTTTTTTTTTTTTTTTTTTTTGACTTCAAGAAAACCATCAAGGTAAAGAAGTCTAGAAACCCCCTGAAGGACCCCGCTCAAAGGATCGTCTACGTACAAAAATCAAAATACAACAAAATGATACAAAGATAAAAGAAATAGAAAATGATGACATACACTGTATGTACAGTCTCCATGGCGTATCTTTATCTTTGCTTGGCGTCATGAGTGCAGTAGACATCACGTCCCTTTTTTTTTTTTTTTTTTTTTTTTGAAATTGTTAAAAAAACTTGATGAAAGATGAGTGTATACTTACGTAAGATTGGGATGGAGGTAGTCTGCTCTTTCGGCTTTGTGCCAAAGCATTGTTGACCAGTATTCGACCCATTCAAGACCAGCGCAACATAGGGCTCCCAAAAGGGACAAGTGGCCATAATACGACTGGCTGCCTCACATGTGGGATACAATCTACCTTCTTTGTTTTTCAATTAAGAAGGCTGGATCAGGATGCATGCATTTCCCCATTCACGGTTTGTGTTACCAAAGCCAACCCTAAGAAGTATACATTTTTTTTCATTTTTTTTTTTTTTTCATTTTTTTTTCATTTTTTTTTTCATTTTTTTTTTTTTTTTTTTGTAAAATGCCATGAAGAAGAAGAAGAAGAAGATGATATGTACAGATTGTTTGTGGATATGGCTCACATACGCCTCTGGTTTAACGTCCGAACGGCTTAAACGTCTTCTATGAGTCGAGGATAAGCTTCCCATCCAATTTTCTTATAAATTGGCAAACGGGGTCTTTTAGAGTCGATTCCCAAGATGTAGCGTTGTTGTTCATCCTTGAAGAGATTCCACAATTTAAGAATTTCACGATGCACCAATCCACAAGAATGCGTCTCAAGAGTCAATAAGATATCATCTAATGACTCCTTACTCGATCCATTCTTAATGAAGAAAATTTTATCTTCTCATTTGCGGAAACCATCCCCTTAGTACGACATCGCTTGTTACAGTTCCATCGTCCACATTTGTGAGACTTGTAACCTTTTTGCTCTTCTCCTTTTAGAATATGAACTTCTTCCAAGACCAGGGCATATATGAGTCAAATGAAATTGAGGACTCACCGCTAATCGGACCTTTGCTTCAATTATCCGGCGTACATCTTCTGGCATACCCTTGTGCATTAACATTCTCAATCTCTCACATCGAACTTTGTAGATTTTTCTCAGAGCATTTTGAGGAAGAGAAGGAAAATGTTTTCTCAGGTTTGAAAGAATGACATCCATTTTGAAGGAGAAGAAGGGTTCAGTTATTTTGGGAAACTGAAGAATAAACCGACTCAAGAGTCACGGAGTACCGTATCCGCCACTTAACCGGCAACGCAAAGAACTCAAGAACTTGGTTTTCTAGGAATGATTGAGTCTTTGTCCATTAACCTTAAGCGCATTACCATTCCTAGGATCCTCAGTATCTGATGCTGAGAGGATACGCGTGTCGACAACAAAGAACCACGCCACCTAGATCTCAATTTTCCAAGGAGTAGGTGCGGATGATAATCTCAAAGCGAGAACTTTTGACCAATTTCCGCACTTTTGCAAAAGGTGTAACAGACCTTTAATAAAGTAGGCCAATAAAATCCATCTTGCAAGATTTTCGCAGATTGTTGTCGCATTGAAGAAAAAAAATGACCTCCACATGCTTCGAGCGACTCTACCTACCTCATTGTCGGGCACACTGTTTTTTTTTTTTTTTTTTTTTTTTTTTTTTTTTTTTATTCTTTTTTTTTCTTTTTTTTTTTTTTTTTTTTTTTTTTTTTTTTTTATTCATAATGCGGATGGAGAAGGTTCATCACCTCCACTCTCGCATTCTCTGCGGGAAGTTCATGAAATCTTGTTTGAGGCGGTGTCCATTTACGATGAAAGCTTTGGCGGTGACCTCACTTTTAATCCGAACGACACCGGAAGGAAAAACATTAGTAACAATAAATGGTCCATCCCATCTAGACCTTAATTTACCGGGCATGAGTCGGAGGCGGGAGTTATAGAGGAGAACTTTTTGACCATCTCAAATGTTTTCCTCGAATCAACTTATCATGGAAGGCTTTGGTCTTCTCCTTATAAAGTTTGGAATTTTCATATGCCTCCAAGCGGATCTCCTCCAATTCTTTGCGGTGCAGACTTCCTCTCAAACACGCTTGATCTAGGTCCAAGTTGCACCTTTTCACCGCCTTGAATGCTCGATGCTCAATTTCCACCGGTAGGTGGAGGCTTTTCAAAAATAATCCGATACGGAGACATCCCGATTGGTGTCTTATAAGCAGTCCGGTAAGCCCATAAAGCATCCTCAAGCCTCTTGCTCCAGTCCTTTCTGTTAGGTTGAAGCTGTCTTACGGAGTATCCGCTTAATTTTTCTGTTGGAGACCTCGGCTTGCCCATTGGTTTGGGGGTGGTAAGGTGTAGAAACCTTGTGTTGGACTCCATACTTCTTCATCAAAGCCTCCATGCTTCGATTGCAAAAATGTGAACCTTGATCACTAATGATGGATCTCGGGACTCCAAACCTACGAGAAAATCGTGATCTAATAAAATCCACAACAACTTTAGAATCATCGGTCAGAGTGGCCTTAGCCTCCACCCATTTAGATACATAATCCACAAGAAGCGAGAATGTAAACAAAACCAAATGATACGGAAAAGGACCCATAAAGTCAATACCCCAAACATCAAAAATCTCACAGAATAATAAGGGTTTCGGGGCATTTCATTCCTACGAGAAGTATTCCCTGTTCTCTGGCATTGATCACAAGATTTGCAAAACATATATGCATCATGAAATAGAGTGGGCCAATATAATCCGAGTCTAAAACTTTTCTAGAGTCCGTTGAGGACCGAAGTGGCCGCCACATGCAAGTTTATGACAAAAGCTAAGTATGGAATGGAATTCATCATCGGGCACACACCTCCTAATTACTTGGTCCTTTGCAAAATCTCCATAAGTAAGGATCATCCCACACATAATACTTTGACTCACTTTTCAATTTATCAATCTTAGCCTTAGTGAAATGTGCGGTATTGCTTTAGCAACCAAGAAATTAATCAAATCAAGCAAACCAAGGGATGTTGCCTTGCGGCTTGAAAAGCTGCTCATCAGAGAAAACATCATGGATGGGAAAAACATCGCCTCCCTTTCAATTCGACTCAAGTGATCGGCCACCAAATTCTCTGCTCCACTCTTGTCACGGATCTCAATATCAAACTCCTGGAGGAGCAACATCCACCTAATCAACCGGGGCTTGGCATTGGGCTTTTTCAGGAGAAACTTCAATCTTTGCATGATCTGAAAACACAACCACTGTGGAACCAAGCAAATATGATCGAAATTTATCTAAAGCAAAAACAATTGCTAAAAGTTCCTTTTCGGTTGTGGTGTAGTTGATTTGTGCGAGGATCTAAAGTTCTCGAAGCATAGGAAATGACATGAGATACTTTACCGACCCTTTGTGCAAGAACGAGCTCCCAATGCATAATTAGAGGCATCACACATCACTCAAATGGAAGTGTCCAATCCGGCGGTTGGATGATAGGTGTATTGGTCAATGCTGCTTCAATTGATTGAAGGCATCTTGGCACTTCTTGTCAAAGTGAAACTCCACATCTTTTTGCAGTAAGTTGGATAGCGGAAGTGCAATTTTCTTGAAATCCTTTATGAACCGCCGATAGAAACCTGCATGACCAAGGAAAGAACGAATCTCCCGCACGCATGTGGGGTAAGATAGGCATGAAATAACATCTATTTTTGCGGGATCTACCTCAATACCCTCACGAGATATCACATGCCCTAAGACTATACCTTGTTCTACCATGAAATGACATTTCTCAAAATTTAGAACGAGGTTAGTCTTAATGCATCTATGCAAGACACGAGCAAGACTATCTAAACATGCATCAAAGGAAGATCCATAGACGGTAAAATCATCCATAAATACGTCCATGCAATTTTCTAAAAAATCAGAAAAGATACTTACCATACACCTACGAAAGGTGCACGGAGCATTGCATAGACCAAAGGGCATCCTCCTCGTATGCAAATGTGCCAAATGGACAAGTGAAAGTAGTCTTCTCTTGGTCTTACGGGGCTATATGAATCGAAAATACCCCGAATATCCATCCAGGAAACAATAATGTGACTTGCCGCCTAACCGCTCCAACATCGATCAATGAATGGCGGCGGGAAATGATCCTTTCGGTAGCCTGGTTGAGCCGCCTATAATCAATGCAAACTCGCCAACCTGTTTTGAACTCGTGTGGGCACAAGCTCATTGTTCGATTCGCAACCACGTGACCCCAGATTTCTTGGGAACCACTTGCACGGGGCTCACCCATTGGTTGTCGGATATGGGATAAATAATGCCGACTTGAAGTAGCTTTGTAACTTCCTTCTTCACCACATCTAGAATCGGGGATTTAGTCTCCTTTGGAAATTTACTGTCTAACTGGTTTGATCCCTTCTTCCAATAAAATCTTATGCATGCATGTGGAGGGACTAATACCGGGAATATCGCAAGAGTCCATCCGATGGCTTGCCTATTACGCCTCAAAATCTGTAGTAATTTTTCTTCTTGATCGGGTTGTAGGTTTTTAGCAATGATCACCTTAGGAAGTGTCTCACCATCTCCCAAATATGCATATTTAAGATGGTCTGCGGTAAAGTCTTCAACTCCAAGGATGGAGGTTGTACAATGGAAGGTAACAAGTGATCTGAAACAACTAACTCGGCAACATTAATTTGAAGCATGGCCGACTCTCATTCTCAATTGTTGCATCATCGGCCATTTGTATCATTACTCATAATGAGAATAAATCTCAAGCACATGCACACATGGTTCAACATCACAAGTGGCACATGTATCACAAGAAACAGAACCAAGATAGTCAACAATATCGGGGAATTCAAAGCATATAAATCGGTATAGACATCATTAACCAAACATCTCAATCATATCAACATGGAAAGCAGAATGCTCCTCTAGGGGTGTCTCGTGGCATCAAAAATGTTAAATTGTACCAAATCGTCGCCAAACTCCATAGAAAGGGTGCCGGCATACACGTCTATCTTGGTCTTGGCGGTCTTGAGAATGGTGCGCCTAGAATCAATGGAGCATGGTTTGTTGGAGACTCATCTTCCATGTCCGAATGTAGAAATCTTTGGAAAAATCAACTCATTCACCCGAACTAACACATCTTCCAAAGCACACACACTGCGGGATGAGCGTGGCTCTATTCGCCAACTGAATCACGATACCGAGTGGGTTGCAAAGTACCGATGTTTAAACACTTATACACCGACATGGGCATGACATTGATCGAAGCACCCAAATCTAGCATTGCATGCTCAAATCTAGAGTTGCCAATTGTGCAAGAAATTGTGAAAGTTCTAGGATCTTTGCATTTATGTGGCATGCTTGCGAGAATCATTGCGAAACATTTCTTCCCATGCGATCTTCTCATCCCCTTTCAACCTTCTCTTATGAGTGCACAACTCCTTGAGAAATTTAGCATATTTTGGAATTTGCTTGATTGCATCTAGGAGGGGAATATTGATTTCCACTTTCTGAATGTCTCCATGACTTCTTTTTCCATTTCTGCTTGCATTGTTCTCTTGGATTGTGTGATCCTATTTGGAAAAGGTAATGGAATGGCAACATCTGAATTCTCTGCAATTTTCTTGGTGTACAGATTTACGGATTTGAATTATCCATTTCTGCCGTTTTTGGTCAATTTCGATTCTTTGTAAGGTTGGAACATCAACTTCTTTGCCACTTCTCAAGGTAATTGCACTTACGTTGCCTCTTGGATTATTATTTGTTTGTGAAGGCAATTGGCTAGAACCTTGACTCTTTAGCTCGCTCACGGTGGTTGCCGGCTGCCCGATTTGAGTTTGTAAATTTGAATGTTGGCACCGACGTTCTTTGAAGGCCGAATGTTATTTGTGGCCATTTGTTTCATCGGGTCTTCCAATGATGGCTCGGCTAGAGTGGATTGGATGACGAGGCTATTTGAGCAATGTTCTTCTTTGTTAATACGAATGCGGGGGTATTTGTTGGTATTTGTTGCTTGGACTGCTGACTTGGTATCTAAATTGTTGTTGTTCTTTGGTGAAATTTGTTGTTCTTCTTTGGTGGGGCATTTGTTGTTCTTGGCTAGGATTCCCATATCTCAAATTGGGATGGTCTCGCCAACCAGGATTATAAGTACTAGAAAATGGATCATATCTAGATTGTTCTTTGTTGTTCTAGCGATATTGGGGTCTACCCGGGAAAAACACCAGCTGCAGCAACACATTGATCTGGAAAGGCGGGACCATCTTCCTGAAGTGTAGGGCATGAATCAGTAGGATGAGATGAATTAGAGCAAATTCCACACACTGATGCAGTCATCTGCATGGGTGGTTGTTGACCCACTTGCTATCTGTCTTACCAAAGAAGTCAATTCATCTAGTACGTGTTCCATTCTTTGTTGGTCCATATGAGATGCTTGAATTTCATTAACTCCTCTGGTTGCGGTGATGATCCACGAGCCAAACTGTTGGGTATTGGCTGCCATGTTTGCTATCAGATCTCTTGCGGCGGTAGGAGTTTTGTCTACTAAGGCTCCTCCGGAGCAGCATCGATCATGCTTCTATCATTTGGCGACAAACCCTCATAAAAGTATTGAATCAAGAGTTGGTCACTAATTTGGTGATGAGGCGGCTCGAACACAACTTCTTGAATCTCTCCCGGTATTCATGCAAAGTCTCACCGGACATACGTACGATGCCACATATATCCTTCCTAATTGCGGCGGCTCTCGGCGGGGAAGAATCTCTCCGGGAACAACCTCTTCATGTCATTCCAACTTCGTGAACTGGTGAAAGATAAAACAACCAATCTTTGGCTGCATCGACAAGTGAGAAGGAAATGCCCTTAACTTGATGTGTTCCTCGGAGATGCCTTGTGGCTTCATGGTTGAACACACAACATGGAACTCTTTCAGGTGCTTATGAGGATCTTCACCCGCAAGACCATGAAACTTTGGTAACAAGTGTATCAAACCAGATTTCAACTCAAAATCTGCATCAAGATCGGGATATTGAATGCACAAAGATTGGTAAGATACATCGGGAGCGACAAGTTCCTTAAGGGTTCTATTATGCATGTTATCGGCCATGATTTCGGGATTACCTAAGTTATCGGGTTCACTCCCAAAATTAGGTTCGAGAATTAACTCTGGAATTTATCACACGAGCTCTAATTAATCTATGCAAGGTCTATCAATCTCGGGATCAAGATCAAGCAAGATATCAGGATTGGACCTAGTCATGCATCAACTAAAGCGCAAAAACACAAAAAGTGCAACTAAGCAAAATACACTAAACAACACTCAAAATATGCAAAAATAAATCTAGTTAATATGTCTAAACATTTTTAAAAATTATGGAATCAACACGAACAAAATCTACATAAAAATGAAACTAGAAAATGTAATAAAAAATATTAAAAAATTGAAAAAGTGGTCTAAATGATAGAATTTCGAAAAACCAGGGGTGACCTCACAGTTTACTGTGAGTCTTGTTTATCAGGCTGTTTTCCTTCAACCGACCAAGTTTCAGCTCATTCTGGGCATGTTGCAGTTCGAAAATTGCAATAGTTACCGTAATCACTTTGTTTTCCGTCTTTCCTAAATCGAGAAAAATTCAAAAGCTAGGATAAAAATGTTAGTATGGTATGAACAATGTTAGTAAATGAAAAATAACTGTTAGAATAGGTAAGAAAGAACAAAAATTAGTAAGGTTACTCAAAATGAAAAGATTACACCTACGAGTTCCCGAGCACGGCGCCAAAATTTTGACGGCGCCGAACTCGATCAAAATTATAACCGAAGTTATTACCTAAACTTGTAGTATAGTGAACAACACCGGATCGTCTCCTCAAGGATCGTAGATGCAATTTGATCAAATCAAGTGAAAGTTAGAAAAAAGGGGTTTTGATGGTTCAAGGATCGCGATGTGAGGATTTAAAGAGAAATAACAATTAAAAGAGCAGTCAATTGAGAAATCTATCCGAGATTGGGTGGATTCAATCATAGACCTTTCAACAAACACCTGAAATACATTTGAATGGTTAACTTGGATCTACCGAGATCTCTCGCATCGAGATCGAGAATTCATACTAGACAATCGTCGAATTCAATTGACAAGTGATAAACACAAATCTGCAATCGCACCATTCATGTAAATATATGTCAATTTAAGCACCGAATTCAATTAACCTAGGCACAAATCAGTAACCTAACCTCTTCAATTACGTGATTAGTTTAGATCAATCAGTTCTAAGTTTCATCACAAATCTCAATCTTGAGTTCATCACAATACTTAATCTTAAATCAAGATCAAATCGGATCAAACATAAACAGAATCACCATTCATGCATTCAAGATCAAGAGAACAAGAAGAAGAAAGAAGAGGAATTCAAATATAAATCAAATACATTACATAACCAAGGTCTCAAGAATCCAAGCCACAATCTCTTCAAGAGTCCCGAATTGACTAGAAGTGACTTAGCTCTCCATTACAATGAAGGAAAAATATACAAGAACTATGAAAAGCTATTTCTAACACTAAGTGTATGTTGTGTTTAGAGCTCTCCTCATGCTTCCTTTTATAGAGGATTCAGAGTAGTAGTAGATGGGTAGATGAGATTAGTAGGTGGAATTAGTAGGTGAACTTGGTAGGTGAGCTTGGTAGGTGAGCTTGGTAGGTGAACTTGGTAGGTGAACTTCCTTGTCTCCGAAAGTATTCATTGCTGAACTCATTGATTTCGTCATTTTTGAGCCAAATGGTCTTCATGAAAGTTCTAGGAAATTGTCTAAGCTTTCCAATGGCTCTGGAAGCACCCAAAAATTCGTCCTACAGCCCAAGATATGACCCAATTACTACAGACTGCTCAAGACCAGTTTCAGCACCTCTGTTTTGACTTTCAGACCCAATATCTCCATCAAGGAGCCCGAATCAAGTTTTGTGTTTGTCATGAAAGTTGTACATATGGGTCTTAACTTTCAGATCACCAATTTTCAGCCCATTCTATAAACCCAAACTCGAATTATGTTCTGGTTACTACACACTGTTCGGGTTCAGTTCACAAATCCCGTATTCTGATTTCCATGCCCAATTAGCTCCACTAGATGTCTGAATTTGACTTCGAGCTCTTCATCAAAGTTGTAGAGCTCTCTTTTATCTTTCCTACAAGGTAAAATTCATAATTATCAGACATTTAGAACTCAAGATATGGCCAAAATACAGAAACAGTGTAAGACTCGAATAATGCTGAAAAATCAATTAAGTCGATTCGAGTTCAAACTTACAAAACATAATCAAATTCGAGTCAATTAAGTACATGAAGAGTGTAAATGACTAATAATGAGGGTTTCTTAATGAATAAAATATATGATTATCAAATTCCCCCACACTTAGCTTTTTGCACTCCTGGGCAAAACATATAAAACTAAAGTTAGAAGACAAAGACAAACGACACAAACTTAAAAGTTAAAAACTCTAAAGGACTCAATGAAGCAAGAAGAGCAACAAGAAATTCAAGGGATCAAAGCATAAATGAGGTAACATTTCTTCACATCTCAAACCAACAAGCAAGGAAACTTCCGTTGAAAAGAATGAATTAAGAATGATGGATCTTCACAATATTCCCTCTCAATCTCTCAAGTGTTTAAAAGGTAGGTATTTCACTCAATTCAACCCATGAAAATTGTACTACCATAAGCTTGCTTATCTTCTACTTCTCCACTACTCAAAACACATGCACACACAAATCATGAGGACTTTATTCAAGGTTGTAGTGAGGTCAAGGTAACGAGAAGAGGATAAAATGGATATGAGAAGATAAATACCAAAGAGAATAAAAGCAAATGAGGTGAGTTCAAATAACGAGCATAAAAGTTCATCTCAACTCTAATGTATATCCCTTTACATATTCATTTCCCCATCCTTTTCTCTCTTTTTTTTTTTTTTTATATATATATGAACATAACTATATACATACATTTTTTTTTTTTTTTTTTTTTTTTTTTTTTTTTTAGGCACTCTTTCTTTCTTTTCTTTTCTTTTTTTTTTTTTTCAACAACCATTTTGTACACACACCCCACACTTGTTCAAAAACTCATCCATTAACCAGGCTAATGTTCTTTTATTTCCTAAGGTACAGTAAAAACACGATTTTTCATTTAAGGCACATAATGAGCTAGAAACAAGGAATGGTCAAATAAGCTCAAAGGGGTTAAGCAAAGGAAAATATACAAGGTTGGCGGGAATAGAGAATTTTCGAGAGATCAAAAAGAGTGCTTGATATCATATTGAAAACAAGGTTGGCTATTTGGTTAAACTAGCTAAGAAAGAGGGCCTCAATCATGTTCATGCATGCAAGTGAAATGTAGCCTCAAAAAGAATCAAAGCAAGTTCTAGAGTGGTCATTAACATGAGTGAAAATCACACAAGAAAGAAGAGAATGGCATAAATGTTGAATCCATCCATTAGGCTCAAAATCTCACAAGGTATGCATTCATCAAACTCAATTCATCAATTCAATCATCCATCACCAAGCATATCAGTTCAAGAAGGAGAAAAATTATTCAATCATGCAATGAACCCCTTTTTTTTTTATTTTTATTTTTTTTTTTTTTTTTTTTTTTTTTTGAATTTTTTTTTTAAATTTTTTTTTTTTAACAAATGAAAAAAGCAGAAACATGCTAAAATCTCTCCCCCACACTTAATGTAA
Organism: Ormosia emarginata; assembly: GCA_029884605.1. NCBI lineage: Eukaryota > Viridiplantae > Streptophyta > Magnoliopsida > Fabales > Fabaceae > Ormosia > Ormosia emarginata. The sequence goes on from JAQQTP010000074.1 coordinate 2,609,168, forward strand.
CATTGTCCTCAATGTGAAAGAAAGAGATAGAAAAGAGCAACACAACCTGATAAGAAGTGAATCAACGCCTAGCAGAAAAGAAACACACTGTCAGTGCCGCATCAGACCCTGAAAAGAAATCAAACAAGAAAACGTTAGTACTTCCACAAGTCAATACTAATTAATTACTACCTAAAAAACTCCTTACTCTGCCACCGATTAAGATGCGTCTCAAGAGTAAAATTACTCCTTACTCTGCCATCACTAATTGGTTTAATAAGTCCATGACAATCATATCATACTAAACAAAACAACAAAATTTTATTATTTTTTTTTTTTTTATCAAACCCATTAAAGAAAGTTTCGGATCGGGCTCTTGTTTCTTGTTACTTCCTTATTTGCTTCTGTTGACCAATCTATCGAGCTAATACGATCGGTACATACTCAAAAGCTTCTAATTTATCAATGAGCTCATCAATAGTGGAGGCGAGAGATAAGAAGTTGTCTTCTTAGAAGGAGTGATAAATTTACGTTCCTGACTTTGTCAAGAAAAAATAACGAGAAGATCAAAGAAATTATTAACATTCAACAAACCAATGGGTTTATGGTGGATGTTCGGTTCGCCCAAGAGACAATTTGAAAAATTTCTTCCAAAGTACCAAAACCACACTGGTAAGGCAATGAATGCATCGAGTGTTCAAGCATTATCTTCATGCGTTCATGCATTGATGATACCTTAAGTTCCTCCCCAATTGTCTTTCCGGTGATGTTACGTTGAGCTAAAGTTTCGGGAATGATACCTAGAACTGTTGTCTCTTACAAGGCGCAAGTGATACAGCCCCCATTAACCCACGACAACCTCCCCATATACAAGATGAATATTCCTCGCAGCAAGTGATCGACCAAGAGTGCTAGCTGCGTTTACAAACTCTAATCCCTTCCCATAACTCGACCCACAAAAAACACGAGACATTTTTGAGGTTACGAATAGAAGGCCCCATTCTATACTCTTCCTCCCTTTGAGTGTTTCGAGTTTGAAGGAAAATGGAGAAAATGGAGTGTTTAAATAGGAAAAAGAATGGAAAGGGGAATAATTGCACCTATGAGGGTAGGTTGGCGGTTGTCGAGAAAAGGTTGAAATTAAGAGACACGAGAATCTTTTTTTTTTTTTTTTTTTTTTTTTTTTTTTTTTTTTTGACTTCAAGAAAACCATCAAGGTAAAGAAGTCTAGAAACCCCTGAAGGACCACCTGCTCAAAGGATCGTCGTACAAAAATCAAAATACAACAAAATGATACAAAGATAAAAGAAATAGAAAATGATGACATACTGTATGTACAGTCTCCATGGCGTATCTTTATACTGGGCGTCATGAGTGCAGTAGACATCACGTCCCCTTTTTTTTTTTTTTTTTTTTTTTGAAATTGTTAAAAAAAACTTGATGAAAGATGAGTGTATACTTACGTAAGATTGGGATGGAGGTAGTCTGCTCTTTCGGCTTTGTGCCAAAGCATTGTTGACGAGTATTCGACCCATTCAAGACCAGCGCAACATAGGGCTCCCAAAAGGGACAAGTGGCCATAATACGACATTTGCCTCACATGTGGGATACAATCTACCTTCTTTGTTTTTCAATTAAGAAGGCTGGATCGGGATGCATGCATTTCCCCATTCACGGTTTGTGTTACCAAAGCCAACCCTAAGAAGTATACATTTTTTTTTTTTTTTTTTTTTTTTCATTTTTTTTTTTTTTTTTTTTTTCATTTTTTTTTTCATTTTTTTTTTTTTAAAATGCCATGAAGAAGAAGAAGAAGAAGATGATATGTACAGATTGTTTGTGGATATGGCTCACATCGCCTCTGGTTTAACGTCCGATAACGGCTTAAACGTCTTCTATGAGTCGAGGATAAGCTTCCCATCCAATTTTCTTATAAATTGGCAAAGCAGGAGTCTTTTAGAGTCGATTCCCAAGGCTGTAGCGTTGTTGTTCATCCTTGAAGAGATTCCACAATTTAAGAATTTCACGATGCACCAATCCACAAGAATGCGTCTCAAGAGTCAATAAGATATCATCTAATGACTCCTTACTCGATCCATTCTTAATGAAGAAAATTTTATCTTCTCTATTTGCGGAAACCATCCCCTTAGTACGACATCGCATTACGGTTCCATCGTCCACATTTGTGACGGACTTGTAACCTTTTTGCTCTTCTCCTTTTAGAATATGAACTTCTTCCAAGGCCAGGGCATATATGAGTCAAATGAAATTGAGGACTCACTGCTAATCGGACCTTTGCTTCAATTATCCGGCGTACATCTTCGGCATACCCTTGTGCATTAACATTCTCAATCTCTCACATCGAACTTTGTAGATTTTTCTCGAGCATTTTGAGGAAGAGAAGGAAAATGTTTTCTCGGGTTTGAAAGAATGACATCCATTTTGAAGGAGAAGAAGGGTTCGATTATTTTGGAAAGCGAAGAATAAGCCGACTCAAGAGTCACGGATCACCGTATCCGCCACTTAACCGGCAACGCAAAGAACTCAAGAACTTGGTTTTCTAGGAATGATTGAGTCTTTGTCCATTAACCTTAAGCGCATTACCATTCCTAGGATCCTCGATGTATCGATCTTTGAGAGGATACGCGTGTCGACAACAAAGAACCACGCCACCTAGATCTCAATTTTCCAAGGAGTAGGTGCGGATGATAATCTCAAAGCGAGAACTTTTTGACCAATTTCCATGACTTTTGCAAAAGGTGTAACGAGACCTTTAATAATAGGCCAATAAAATCCATCTTTGCAAGATTTTCGCGAGTTGTTGTCATTGAAGAAAAAAATGACCTCCACATGCTTACGAGCGACTCTACCTACCTCATTGTCGGGCACACAATTTTTTTTTTTTTTTTTTTTTTTTTTCTTTTTTTTTCTTTTTTTTTTTATTCTTTTTTTTCTTTTTTTTTTTTCTTTTTTTTTTTTTTTTTTTTTTTTTTATTCATAATGCGGATGGAGAAGGTTCATCACCTCCACTACGCATTCTCGGAAGTTCATGATAATCTTGTTTGAGGCGGTGTCCATTTACGATGAAAGCTTTGGCGGTGACCTCACTTTTAATCGAAACGACAGAAGGAAAAACATTAGTAACAATAAATGGTCCATCCCATCTAGACCTTAATTTACCGGGCATGAGTCGGAGGCGGGAGTTATAGAGGAGAACTTTTGACCAATCTCAAATGTTTTCCTCGAGAATCAACTTATCATGGAAGGCTTTGGTCTTCTCCTTATAAAGTTTGGAATTTTCATATGCCTCCAAGCGGATCTCCTCCAATTCTTTGCGGTGCGGCTTCTCTCTCAAACACTGCTTGATCTAGGTCCAAGTTGCACCTTTTCACCGCCTTGAGAATGCTCGATGCTCAATTTCCACCGGTAGGTGGAGGCTTTTCAAAAATAATCCGATACGGAGACATCCCGATTGGTGTCTTATAAGCGTCCGGTAAGCCCATAAAGCATCCTCAAGCCTCTTGCTCCGATCCTTTCTGTTAGGTTGAAGCGTGTCTTACGGAGTATCGCTTAATTTCTCTGTTGGAGACCTCGGCTTGCCCATTGGTTTGGGGGTGGTAAGGTGTAGAAACCTTGTGTTGGACTCCATACTTCTTCATCAAAGCCTCCATGCTTCGATTGCAAAAATGTGAACCTTGATCACTAATGATGGATCTCGGGACTCCAAACCTACGAGAAAATGCGTGATCTAATAAAATCCACAACAACTTTAGAATCATCGGTCAGAGTGGCCTTAGCCTCCACCCATTTAGATACATAATCCACAAGCGAGAATGTAAACAAAACCAAATGATACGGGAAAAGGACCCGTAAAGTCAATACCCCAAACATCAAAAATCTCACGAGAATAATAAGGGTTTACGGGGCATTTCATTCCTACGAGAAGTATTCCCTGTTCTCGGCATTGATCACAAGATTTGCAAAACATATATGCATCATGAAATAGAGTGGGCCAATATAATCCGAGTCTAAAACTTTTCTAGCAGTCGTTGAGGACCGAAGTGGCCGCCACATGCAAGTTTATGACAAAAGCTAAGTATGGAATGGAATTCATCATCGAGGCACACACCTCTCTAATTACTTGGTCCTTTGCAAAATCTCCATAAGTAAGGATCATCCCACACATAATACTTTGACTCACTTTTCAATTTATCAATCTTAGCCTTAGTGAAATGTGCGGGTATTGCTTTAGCAACCAAGAAATTAATCAAATCGACAAACCAAGGGATGTTGCCTTGCGGCTTGGCTTGCTCATCGAGAAAACATCATGGATGGGAAAAACATCGCCTCCCTTTCAATTCGACTCAAGTGATCGGCCACCAAATTCTCGCTCCACTCTTGTCACGGATCTCAATATCAAACTCACTGGAGGAGCAACATCCACCTAATCAGCGGGGCTTGGCATTGGGCTTTTTCGGGAGAAACTTCAATCTTTGCATGATCTGAAAACACAACCACTACGGAACCAAGCAAATATGATCGAAATTTATCTAAAGCAAAAACAATTGCTAAAAGTTCCTTTTCGGTTGTGGTGTAGTTGATTTGTGCGAGGATCTAAAGTTCTCGAAGCATAGGAAATGACATGAGATACTTTCTACAGACCCTTTGTGCAAAACGACTCCCAATGCATAATTAGAGGCATCACACATCACTCAAATGGAAGTGTCCAATCCGGCGGTTGGATGATAGGTGTCTTGGTCAATACTGCTTCAATTGATTGAAGGCATCTTGGCACTTCTTGTCAAAGTGAAACTCCACATCTTTTTGCGGTAAGTTGGATAGCGGAAGTGCAATTTTCTTTGAAATCCTTTATGAACCGCCGATAGAAACCTGCATGACCAAGGAAAGAACGAATCTCCCGCACGCATGTGGGGTAAGATAGGCATGAAATAACATCTATTTTTGCGGGATCTACCTCAATACCCTCACGAGATATCACATGCCCTAAGACTATACCTTGTTCTACCATGAAATGACATTTCTCAAAATTTAGAACGAGGTTAGTCTTAATGCATCTATGCAAGACACTGAGCAGGACTATCTAAACATGCATCAAAGGAAGATCCATAGGCAGTAAAATCATCCATAAATACGTCCATGCAATTTTCTAAAAAATCGAGAAAAGATACTTACCATACACCTCGAAAGGTGCACGGAGCATTGCATAGACCAAAGGGCATCCTCACGTATGCAAATGTGCCAAATGGACAAGTGAAAGTAGTCTTCTCTTGGTCTTACGGGGCTATATGAATCTGAAAATACCCCGAATATCCATCCAGGAAACAATAATGTGACTTGCCGACTAACCGCTCCAACATCGATCAATGAATGGCGGCGGGAAATGATCCTTCTACGGTAGCTGGTTGAGCGCCTATAATCAATGCAAACTCGCCAAGCTGTTTTGAACTCGTGTGGGCACAAGCTCATTGTTCGATTCGCAACCACTTTGTGACCCCAGATTTCTTGGGAACCACTTGCACCACGGGGCTCACCCATTGGTATCGGATATGGGATAAATAATGCCGACTTGAAGTAGCTTTGTAACTTCCTTCTTCACCACATCTAGAATCGGGGGATTTAGTCTCCTTTGGGGAACATGTCTAGCTGGTTTGATCCCTTCTTCCAATAAAATCTTATGCATGCATGTGGAGGGACTAATACCGGGAATATCTGCAAGAGTCCATCAGATGGCTTGCCTATTACGCCTCAAAATCTGCGGTATTTTTTTCTTCTTGATCGGGTTGTAGGTTTTTAGCAATGATCATAGGAAGTGTCTCACCATCTCCCAAATATGCATATTTAAGATGGTGCAGTAAAGTCTTCAACTCCAAGGATGGAGGTTGTACAATGGAAGGTAACAAGTGATCTGAAAGCTTGACTAACTCGGCAACATTAATTTCGGCATGTGCTTGACTCTCATTCTCAATTGTTGCATCATCGGTGTATCATTACTCATATGAGAATAAATCTCGGCACATGCGACACATGGTTCAACATCACAAGTGGCACATGTATCACAAGAAACAGAACCAAGATAGTCAACAATATCGGGGAATTCGAGCATATAAATCGGTATAGACATCATTAACTTGACATCTCAATCATATCAACATGGAAAGCAGAATGCTCCTCTAGGGGGTGTCTCGTGGCATCAAAAATGTTAAATTGTACCAAATCGTCGCCAAACTCCATAGAAAGGGTGCCGGCATGCACGTCTATCTTGGTCTTGGCGGTCTTGAGAATGGTGCGCCTAGAATCAATGGAGCATGGTTTGTTGGAGACTCATCTTCCATGTCAGAATGTAGAAATCTATTTGGAAAAATCAACTCATTCACCAGAACTAACACATCTTCGGCAGACACACTGCGGGATGAGCGGTGGCTCTATTCGCCAAGTGAATCACGATACCGGTGGGTTGCAAAGTACCGATGTTTAAACACTTATACACGACATGGGCATGACATTGATCGAAGCACCCAAATCTAGCATTGCATGCTCAAATCTAGAGTTGCCAATTGTGCAAGAAATTGTGAAAGTTCCAGGATCTTTGCATTTACGTGGCATGCTTGGCGAGAATCATTGCTTGAGAAACATTTCTTCCCATGCTTTGATCTTCTCATCCTTTCAACCTTCTCTTATGAGTGCACAACTCCTTGAGAAATTTAGCATATTTTGGAATTTGCTTGATTGCATCTAGGAGGGAATATTGATTTCCACTTTCTGAATGTCTCCATGACTTCTTTTTCCATTTCTGCTTGCATTGTTCTCTTGGATTGTGTGATCCTATTTGGAAAAGGTAATGGAATGGCAACATCTGAATTCTCTGCAATTTTCTTGATGTACTGATTTACGGACTGAATTATCCATTTCTGCCGTTTTTGGTCAATTTCGATTCTTTGTAAGGTTGGAACATCAACTTCTTTGCCACTTCTCAAGGTAATTGCACTTACGTTGCCTCTTGGATTATTATTTGTTTGTGAAGGCAATTGGCTAGAACCTTGACTCTTTAGCTCGCTCACGGTGGTTGCCGGTACTTGATTTGAGTTTGTAAATTGAATGTTGGCAGCGACGTTCTTGGGCCGAATGTTATTTGTGGCCATTTGTTTCATCAGGTCTTCCAATGATGGCTCATTTGGAGTGGATTGAATGACTATTTGAGCAGTTCTTTTGTTAATACGAATGCGGGGGTATTTGTTGGTATTTGTTGCTTGGACTGCTGACTTGGTATCTAAATTGTTGTTCTTCTTTGGTGAAATTTGTTGTTCTTCTTGGGGAAATTTGTTGTTCTTGGCTAGGATTCCCGTATCTCAAATTGGGATGGTCTCGCCAACCAGGATTATAAGTACTAGAAAATGGATCATATCTAGATTGTTCTTTGTTGTTCTTTGATATTGGGGTCTACCGGGAAAAACACCATTTGCTGCTGACAACACATTGATCTGGAAAGGCGGGACCATCTTCTGAAGTGTAGGGCATGAATCGGTAGGATGAGATGAATTAGAGCAAATTCCACACGCGATGCGGTCATCTGCATGGGTGGTTGTTGACCTTGCTATCTGTCTTACCAAAGAAGTCAATTCATCTAGTACGTGTTCCATTCTTTGTTGGTCCATATGAGATGCTTGAATTTCATTAACTCCTCTGGTTGCGGTGATGATCGCGAGCCAAAGCATGTTGGGTATTGGCTGCCATGTTTGCTATCGGATCTCTTGCGGCGGTAGGAGTTTTGTCTACTAAGGCTCCTCCGGAGGCGGCATCGATCATGCTTCTATCATTTGGCGACAAACCCTCATAAAAGTATTGAATCAAGAGTTGGTCACTAATTTGGTGATGAGGCGGCTCGAACACAACTTCTTGAATCTCTCCCGGTATTCATGCAAAGTCTCACCGGACATACGTACGATGCCACATATATCCTTCCTAATTGCGGCGGCTCTCGAGGCGGGGAAGAATCTCTCCGGGAACAACCTCTTCATGTCATTCCAACTTCGGTGAACTGGTGAAAGATAAAACAACCAATCTTTGGTGCATCGACAAGTGAGAAGGGAAATGCCCTTAACTTGATGTGTTCCTCGGAGATGCCTTGTGGCTTCATGGTTGAACACACAACATGGAACTCTTTCGGTGCTTATGAGGATCTTCACCCGCAAGACCATGAAACTTTGGTAACAAGTGTATCAAACCAGATTTCAACTCAAAATCTGCATCAAGATCGAGGATATTGAATGCACAAAGATTGGTAAGATACATCGGGGGAGCGACAAGTTCCTTAAGGGTTCTATTATGCATGTTATCGGCCATGATTTCGGGATTACTTAAGTTATCGGGTTCACTCCCAAAATTAGGTTCGAGAATTAACTCTGGAATTTATCACACGAGCTCTAATTAATCTATGCAAGGTCTATCAATCTCGGGATCAAGATCAAGCAAGATATCGGGATTGGACCTAGTCATGCATCAACTAAAGCGCAAAAACACAAAAGCGCAACTAAGCAAAATACACTAAACAACACTCAAAATATGCAAAAATAAATCTAGTTAATATGTCTAAACATTTTTAAAAATTATGGAATCAACACAGAACAAAATCTACATAAAAATGAAACTAGAAAATGTAATAAAAAATATTAAAAAATTGAAAAAGTGGTCTAAATGATAGAATTTCGAAAAACCAGGGGTGACCTCACAGTTTACTGTGAGTCTTGTTTATCAGGCTGTTTTCCTTCAACCGACCAAGTTTCAGCTCATTCTGGGCATGTTGCAGTTCGAAAATTGCAATAGTTACCGTAATCACTGTTTTCCGTCTTTCCTAAATCGAGAAAAATTCAAAAGCTAGGATAAAAATGTTAGTATGGTATGAACAATGTTAGTAAATGAAAAATAACTGTTAGAATAGGTAAGAAAGAACAAAAATTAGTAAGGTTACTCAAAATGAAAAGATTACACCTACGAGTTCCCGAGCCTTGGCGCCAAAATTTTGACGAGCTTAGAACTCGATCAAAATTATAACCGAAGTTATTACCTAAACTTGTAGTATAGTGAACAACACCGGATCGTCTCCTCAAGGATCGTAGATGCAATTTGATCAAATCAAGTGAAAGTTAGAAAAAAAGGGGTTTTGATGGTTCAAGGATCGCGATGTGAGGATTTAAAGAGAAATAACAATTAAAAAAACAGTCAATTCAGAAATCTATCGAGATTGGGTGGATTCAATCATAGACCTTTCAACAAACACCTGAAATACATTTGAATGGTTAACTTGGATCTAACCGAGATCTCTGCATCGAGATCGAGAATTCATACTAGACAATCGTCAGAATTCAATTGACAAGTGATAAACACAAATCTGCAATCGCACCATTCATGTAAATATATGTCAATTTAAGCACCGAATTCAATTAACCTAGGCACAAATCAGTAACCTAACCTCTTCAATTACGTGATTAGTTTAGATCAATCAGTTCTAAGTTTCATCACAAATCTCAATCTTCGAGTTCATCACTGATACTTAATCTTAAATCAAGATCAAATCGGATCAAACATAAACAGAATCACCATTCATGCATTCAAGATCAAGAGAACAAAAGAAGAAGAGAAGAGGAATTCAAATATAAATCAAATACATTACATAACCAAGGTCTCAAGAATCCAAGCCACAATCTCTTCAAGAGTCCCGAATTGACTAGAAGTGACTTAGCTCTCCATTACAATGAAGGAAAAATATACAAGAACTATGAAAAGCTATTTCTAACACTAAGTGTATGTTGTGTTTAGAGCTCTCCTCATGCTTCCTTTTATAGAGGATTCAGAGTAGTAGTAGATGGGTAGATGAGATTAGTAGGTGGAATTAGTAGGTGAACTTGGTAGGTGAACTTGGTAGGTGAGCTTGGTAGGTGAACTTGGTAGGTGAACTTCCTTGTCTCCAAAAGTATTCATTGCTGAACTCATTGATTTCGTCATTTTTGAGCCAAATGGTCTTCATGAAAGTTCTAGGAAATTGTCTAAGCTTTCCAATGGCTCTGGAAGCACCCAAAAATTCGTCCTACAGCCCAAGATATGACCCAATTACTACAGACTGCTCAAGACCAGTTTCAGCACCTCTGTTTTGACTTTCAGACCCAATATCTCCATCAAGGAGCCCGAATCAAGTTTTGTGTTTGTCATGAAAGTTGTACATATGGGTCTTAACTTTCAGATCACCAATTTTCAGCCCATTCTATAAACCCAAACTCGAATTATGTTCTGGTTACTACACACTGTTCGGGTTCCAGTTCACAAATCCCGTATTCTGATTTCCATGCCCAATTAGCTCCACTAGATGTCTGAATTTGACTTCGAGCTCTTCATCAAAGTTGTAGAGCTCTCTTTTATCTTTCCTACAAGGTAAAATTCATAATTATCAGACATTTAGAACTCAAGATATGGCCAAAATACAGAAACAGTGTAAGACTCGAATAATGCTAAAAAATCAATTAAGTCCGATTCGAGTTCAAACTTACAAAACATAATCAAATTCAGTCAATTAAGTACATGAAGAGTGTAAATGACTAATAATGAGGGTTTCTTAATGAATAAAATATATGATTATCAATGCCGCGTAATGTTTTTAATCATTTTCTCAATCACGTAAGATTTTTAAATCGTTTTCGTAACCGTATAGCTTAAAAATCTTTATTTTAAAAATGCGTAAGCTATTTCTAGTACTTTTAAACTACGTAGAATATTTTCCTTACGTTATAAACATATTATAAAACCTTCTTTTTTATTTGTTCGTTTTTAGTAAATTTTGACAGCATTTTGTTTAGAAAATTTATTAAATGATCTTTTCTACGTTTTTCTTTAAATACTACATAGTTTAACCTTAACCATTATTTACACCGTGAAACTTGCTAACGTGCTTTAAAATTCAAAGAGTGAGCTCTACGTTAGTATTTTTCAAATGTTTACTTTATTTCTTACTTATAACAAATTCTTCTAATTTAAGATTCTAAAACTAAGTTCATTCATTTTATTCCCCAAAGATTCATTGAAATTAAATTCTTTTGTAGTTAACTACTTAACCTACCTTAGAAAATAATTTTTTGGAAATCAAATATACATTGAATGGCATGTTGGCCGAATTCAACATATCTTTTACAAATGGTCTTTAAATCATTTTCAAATTCATCGTTTTACCTAAATTCATTAAATCATTGTTTTAGAAAATGGTTGAGAACATTTTGGTTCTCTTTTTCTTGGAGAAGCCGTGAGCTCCTTTTGTGTTCTTTGGAACACTCATGCAATTCTTACATGTTATTCACATCCTACAATAATAGTCATACATCTATAAACACATGCAATATATTTTTAAAGCTATAGACATGCTTACAAATAAAATCAACCACAAATAGGAAAGCATTAAACAACCAAATGAATGAATCCTTATGGATTCTTCACCACACATACAATCTATTTTCTCATCACCACACAAGGTTGATGAGATTAAATCTCCCTCTTACCTTAAGGGAAGACAACTCCTTCTAACCCTTCCTAGTTGATTTCGTCTGGCTCCCAAAGAGTTCCTAACAAGCTTAAACAAATTTTACAGAGTTATAACTATTGGAGAAAAACATAAACCATGGATCAATCATGACTTAGAATATCAAAAATCAAGTTAGAAATAAGAAACAAAGATTTTCACCTTGTAGGAAAATCTTCAAAGATGGTTTTCCAAGCTCAAGATGAACTTTTTTGAAAGAACTCTCAACTAGAGATGTTCTTGGAATGATGTTTAGATTTGAGAAATAAGGTTTGGTAAAATTTTAGATGAGTATAGGTATGGGTTTATGGTGTTGGCTGAATGGCTCAATGAAGAAAGCTAGAGAGTTGTTCGTGGTGTTCTTGGAGAAAAGAAAGGTTGAAGATGAAAAAAGACTAAGTAAAATGTTCTCCTTTACTATGCATGGTCGTAGGACTCCCTAAAGGAGGTGGTCTCCTTTGTTGACTCCTCCTAACACCTAATGGCCTTAGATGTGATCTAGGGTTGATATTCAAAGCTTTGCCTCCAAGCTTGTTTCTCATTGGTGTAGGAAATCAAGTCATCAAGTGACTAAGCACTTCTTGATCCTTCTTGAACATGCTTGACCGAATTGCTCCAAGGGAGAGCAAACTAGGTTTGTGTTCATTTATTCCATCTAGTTAGACTTAGGTGCATTTAGTTAGTTTACTTAGTTACTTGTCTAACTATCTAGTTACTTAGGATAACTAGCCTTTGTCTTGATATTATTAGAACCTTCTCTAACTAGAACTTAAATAGATAGCTAACTAGGTTTCCTTCATTTAGTTACTAAACAAGCTTCCTATGCTAACTTAGTTAGGTTTAAGCTAACTTGGTTAAGCTTTCTAGTCATAATTCAACAAGTCTAACCATTTTTGTGGACTTGCTTCCTATTGGTCTAGAGATTTCAAGCCACTAATGTTGACTAGCTTTTATTGGCTTAGGATTTAATCTAGCCAGAAACATTGACTGGTTCACTAAACGTGGGTCTCACAAACTTTTTCGGGTCCATGGTCCATTTTGGAGCAGATTTCTACTATTTTTAAGACAGTAGTTACTGTCAAATAAAATAATATTATAATAATATAAAATTATTTTATTGCACAGTTAAATTTTAAAAATTAAAAGATTAATACACGTATCATTCAGAATTGGGTTTAGTAAGATCCCCCAGCTCCGAATAATTAAAATAAAATTTTTTCGACCAGAAAATTATTATTTCCTTGACTCGGAGCAAATCACGCACAATGAACAAATACAATCACAAAACAGTCAAATTCAATTTATAACTAATAGAAAATATAAAACAGTACATTTAGAACAATATCAGACTTAACTCAAAAGTTGGGGTGTTACAAGTTTTATTGCACTTTTCCCTATTTTTATGTTCTTGAATAGAACTAGATAAACTATTGGTTGATACTTAGTATTGGAAGCTAATCATTCTCGTGGGAATGAACTTTTACTCTATATTTGTATTACTTGAACGACCCGTGCACTTGTGGTACACAAAAGGTCTAACAAGTTTGGCGCTGTTGTTGGGGAATATTGATTTATTTCCATATAGTTTAGACTTATTCCGTATGTAAGTCTACGAATTAGTCAAGTAGTATCGATCTTGGTGAATATCCTTTGATGTTCATTCATGGAGGCAAAAGGAAATAGATGGGTGTCCGAAGGACTTTTGAGAAGGACATAACCCTGATGTCTCGATAGTGCCAAGGCCAAGGGAGATAAGTGGGAAATCCAAAGATGATTTTTGAGCAAGGATGAAGCCTGAATTTCTAAGCGTGCCAGGATATATGTAATGCGAGGATGAGCTTTCCCTCTAATTACCACTGGATGATATACTGACTAGTTCCTAGCAAACTTCCTTGTTTTCAAAATAAACTTTTACATATAATTAAAAACAAAACCCTGCATTTGCATTTCATCCACATACTCTTAGGATTTCTTAGGCATATTCATATTACATATCATCCTTATTGCATACACGGACAGTTATATGGGCATTGTTCATCACTGTTGGTATTTACAGCTGTATGGGCGTTGTATATATTAACAGTGTGTAGGCTATTGGTTGATATCACACTATAAGAAAGTGAGCAGATATGAGAAAAGAGGAGGAAACTCCTAAGTTAGAGTTATAGCATCTGTTATATAATTGTTATATACAATGTTATAGTTAGATGGTATTGGAATTGTTTTTACTGAGAATGTTAATTCTCACCCTAGTTGCTATTCCATGTAAATCCAGATACAGGCACAGATGCAGGCAAAGGCACTGGTACAGAGGTACAGACCCTGCTAAGGGTGAGAAGATAATGCATGAAGACTAGAGTAGTTTTATTGATTTAAGTAGATAGAACTTGTGTAATCAGCTTATATTTGTTCTATAAGTTTTATGTTATATGTATTACAATAAGCCCTCTTGTGGCTAAGTTTGTATATATATATGTATGAAGTTTAAATTTTTCCATAATCTCTTAAGGCTTTCTATAATTACTCAGTTGTGATTATGGATATATGTGAGTATGTAGTATAGAAGTGATGTCTCTAGTACTGGTTATCTTTATATATCTCTGTCTATCTAAGATATATCTAGATATCTGTATTAGAGTGTTACAAATACAATCCCCAAAAATCATGGTACTCACGCCTAGGCATGACATTCCCATGCCTAGGTGTGGTACTCTCCATCTCACCTAAACTGTAAACTGAGCCACTCGCGCCTAGGCGTGGTCGCGCAACAACAGCTTCTGCAGAATTCTGTATAAGTGGTACTGTTCCATTGGCCAAAACCTTGGGTTTTGGCCATTTCAATCCAACCTCTAGGTGATTTTAAGTCCCAAACAAGTTCACAGCCATAAGGCAAACATAAAACACCAATGGATTTCATCAAATTTGGATCAAAACACAAGATCATCCATCAAAATCCCAAATCCTACACTCTAAGCATTTTAGGTCCAAAATGGATAGTTTTGGTTTCTAATCCAAACTCTTTGCATAAACAAGTCATAAACAACATTTATAACTCATCCAAATAAGAAAATCACATAACACACCACAAGAACTCAATTTGACATATTAAACCTCAAGTGAACCTAACATGGAGAAATGAAGAAAAAGATGAAGTTAAGTTCAAGAACCCATACCTTGAGTTTCTTAAGCTTCTATGTTGATGGAGATGATGAAGGGAATGGTTACAAGACTTCAAGCTTTCCTTTTCCCTTGAACTTCCTCTTATTCTTTTTTCTTTCTCTTCCATCTTTATGGCCTCTATTTTCAACCGTGAAAACTGAATGAGAAACAAGAGAAAACTTGGAAGAAAATATCACAAATAGTCAAGGAAGATGGCTGTAAACTGTGGAGTGTTAAGGGCCAAGGGTTATCACACTGATAATTCCCGATATGCTAAAAACACTCAACTTTAGCTAAATCAAGTTTTCCAAGTTCTAACAACTTTCAAATAAATCATAGGATTCATTAAAAATATTGTTGCACCAAAACCATCATTTTTCATATCCATGACAAGTCAATCTGACTTTAAATAGACAACTAGTATGCCTAAAAATATCAAACTGACTCCGAATATTCTCAAACTTTAACCATATCACAGAATACACATTTGTGACTTAGAAATAAATTATCCACATCTATTTCGAATAGTTAAGCTATATATGCTAACATCTGGGTCATTTTAAGCTATTTTTTCACCTTTTGGCTTGCAACAAAATGCCTAAAGTAACTCAAATTGTCACAAAATTAAACAGGCATGTTAAGCAAGTATTAAGCTGCCTCTGTAACCATTTACAAGTCTAACATGTTAAAGAGGATGTTACATTCTCACCCACTCTCTCACAGCTCTAGCAGAAAAACACAAAGGGAAAGAGAAGAATGAAGTTAGAAGAGGAGAAACAACAACCAAAGAAGAGGAAGAAGATAGAGGTGGAGAGGAGCGTCTAAGCTTATTTCTTTATGGACAATAGATGTAAGGGGAGTTTTCTATTCATCTTTCCCTTTTGTTTCTTCTTGTGTGATGTTAGGTTACATGAATTAAGGGAAATGGGTTTATTGAGCAATCTTGTATTCTTAGCTTGAATCTTGTTGTAGAACTTGAGGATGACTTGTTTTTGGGTTGTTTGATGCTTGATGATGAGTTTTCAACTCTTAAACTCCTTTGTTTCCACTTGAGCCAAGAGTTGAAATTTGGGATTTTAAGGTTGATGAATGATTCATTAATCCATGTGGGAGTGAATTAAAAGTTGTATATAAGTTACAACATGTTTATAGACCTTGTATAGGGTTAAAAAACACTTGGAAACAGATTTTGGGGGTTAAAATATGGTTTTGAAGCCAATGGAATAGTGGATGAAGTTCTATGTGCTGGGTGCTATTTTTGGCCACTTAAACATTAAAGGCCAGATAGCTTCTGTGTGCTGGGCGCTTAACTGCCCATGTTATGAGCACCTAGGCACCCAAGGCCAAAAGGCTCTGGAGGTCAGCAGTTAATCGCTCATGTTTTTGGTGACTTAAGCGCCCAATGACAGAAGGAACAAAGGAGTGTTTCTGTTGCGAAGCGCCTAGGCGTTGAGAAAGTAAGCTCCTAAGCACCCAAATGTAGAAACTTCTAGTGTTTATCTCTTGGGAATTTGGGGTTCCTAACTTGTGTAAATCTTTATTATATGTTTCTTAATGAGTGGTGAGACTCTAATAGGGGTATTCAATGAAGTGTTTATGATATGAATGTAAAATGTAAATTAATTAGTATGTTAATTATTGTGATACTTAGCATCATTGTTGTTCATGCTTGAGATGAGATGAATGTAAACCAATTGATATGCTAACTATTGTAGTACTTGACATCATTGTTGTTCATATTTGTGATTATGAATTTAAATCAATTGGTATGCTAGTTATAGTAGTAATTGACATCATTGTTTTCCATACTCATGATTGATGGAGGATGAAGTCCTCACTTTTGGGTGATCATACATGATTGTAAGTGAAGAGGTAATATGTCTTTTGTAACATCCTTTATAACCTAATAATCTTAATCAGGTTTACAGAGGCTCAGTAATACTAGTAAGAATTATTTGTTAATTGGGATAATTTTCTGAATTGGTTTCATCATAATTCTATAACACTAAATACAAGAGAATAATTAAATATTTGTTGAATCAGTTGATATGACGGAAATAAATATGGAAAATTTATTTCCTAACTATAAATAATTGATAAGAGTTGTAGAAAATTTTAGAGAGTCAATTGAGTTAATCTGGTATTTTTAAGAATATTGCTGAGACATAGCCAGAATAGTTAAGCAGCTCAAAAAATTATGAAATTTCATGGAAATGATAAGTAGAATATAGAGAATATTTTGGTATGGAAATATTTTAAGGCGAACATATTTACCTATTTTACAGGTTCGATTTAATTAGAAAAAGTAGTGCAGCTTATTTGACGAATAACAGTATATGAAAAATTATGAAAAAATTGGATCCGAGGATTAAGATGAATCCTAAATTTTTCTCTAATACTTAAAGACACTTGAAAACTTAACTTTGGAAGATTAAAATGTATTTAACAGATATAAAAGTTTCAGTATAGAATTTTAATTAAAAGCTTTGGACATTAACTGTCCCAAAGCTCCAGACTTTTCTATACTTTTCTCCATTCTTTTCTCTTCATCTTTTCATCTCTCTTTCTTCATTTTTTCTTCTCTAATTCGTTCAGTAACAACAGCTCATCTTCCATTTCATTCTTCATTTTTCATCTTTCCATTTCCAACCACAACAACCTTGTTCTTCCTTGTCTTTCCTCCATTGTTTCTCACGGTTTTCACCTCTAAAATAGAGGTAAGAACAATTGTAGAAACAGATAAAAACAACAAGGAAAAAGTAAGGAAAAATGAGAAAGAAAGTGAGGGAAAATTAAGGAAGACAAGGCTAGGATGTAAGGTATGGGATTTATTTCTAACACTTGACTCGCTCTTTCATCTATTTGGATGAACATTTTTTTAGGATGAGCAAAATGGATTTAAATGCTCTGTTATGATCTTCTTGCTTGTTTTTCATTCCTTTAAGCTTATGGATAGTTTATTTTTGGTTGTTGCTTCATGTTTGTGAAGTGGAAGTATTTGTTCCTCCATGAATTATGGTGTCTTAAAAATGGATTTTTGATTCTAATTTGATTTCCTTAATCTATGTTGAGTGATTTCAAAAGATGTTTGAGGATTATATGATGATTGGAAATCATGATTTGTGTTGGAAAACTTGAATCTGAGGCTGTTAAATTCATTTCACTACTGTTATTTTTATTTTTCTGCTACTACTGTATATTTATTCTGCTACTGTTGTTTATTTCTTCTATTGTTGTATATACATTTTGCTACTACGGTTTTTGTTATTCTACTGTTACTGTATTCATTTTGCTGCTGCTATTTTATATTTCTGATGCTGTTGTATTCATTTTGTTGCTGCTATTTTTATATTTCTACTGCCGCTATATATATATATATATTCTGTTGTAGCTATTTTTTTATTACGCTATCTTATTTTTTTTAACTCATTTTATAATGACTAAATGCTTGCAATTTTGGATTGAATTGTTCTAGAAAATGTGTTAAAGGTACTGCCTTTTTTATAGTTGAATTGTAATGACTTTTGTGCTTAAAATAGAGCTTGAATTGTTGAATTATAAGGAGGGTAGAATGCTGCCCTATTTTTAGGTTGTAAGTGGATAACTTTAATGTGTGAAAATATGGCTTGAATGATGATTGTGGTATTTTCGGCCATCATTGGAAAATTTTAGCACTTGTAGTAATGTAATGTGCATTTGGATGTTAGAATAGATTAGTTGAAAGCATGAACTATCTTTGATATATTATAATGGCCATGTAGGACAAATTCATAATTTAAGGAGATAAGGTGATCTCCAAATAGTATTCATTATGTAAGAGCTTGAATTGTGATTGTATGGAAATTTATTGAACAATTGATTGTACATTATAAAAGTTTAGAATTATGCACTCATAGAGGATTATGCACTTGTTGAGAATTATGGAATATGATAAAATAAAACCAAATTTATTGGTATTGCTCCTTGAATACTCAAGTTGAGCTAGAATGAGAATTTGTATTGAATTTGTGTATTTGAGAATATGCTCCCTTAAAATTATTAAGGTTGAGCTAGAATGGTATTTTGAATTGAATGTTTGATTGATCAGTGCTCATAGAATTTGAACTTGAATTGAGAATGAGAATTTGGATAATTATCCTTGAATGGGAAGGTAATTTGTCCATGTTTTCCCACTCAGTATCCTTTGTATTTATGTGAACTGTGTTTCACTTAGTATAGTGGATTTCGGAGACAATCTTGTATGAGGGTAGGGAATTCAAAATTCCATTAGAACCATGAAGATGACCTCTTGTGAGGAAGGGGGATCCTGTGTTCTTGAATAAATTACTCATAGTACCAGTATCAGTATATTCCTCATGTATTAATTCCCTCTTAGGATACTAGTGGTAGTGTAAGGCCCTAATTCACTTTCTACCATGAGTATATAGAACCCGAGCTATATGAGGTCGTTCCCACCCTTGTGGTGCTTGAGATATGGGTTCTGTGGGATAAGTGAGCATTTGAATGAGTACTGAGATGAAATTAAAATTTGTATGACATAATATGACTTGAGTTTGTATATGAATAGCAGAATTGGATTTTTTATGTCATGCTATGATGATGGAATGAATATAAATTATCGTATGGATCTGATATCATGGTAATTATGTTTTGTACAACTACTGGAATTATGTATGATTGAAATTTGTATTATTGATAAAGAATATTTTTGAAAACTATTCAATGAAATTCTGTTTCGGGAAGAGAAGGAACCATATTTGGTACTTTTGCTGCCCTTCTAACTAAATATATATGTATATGTTCAAATTGAATTTCAAAGAAATATATTTTTTCTTGAAACAACTAGAATTATTGCGATGACACATTTTCATAATTGAACTATTAAGAATTAGTATTCTCACCCCATTTCTATATTATATTCCATGATAATTCCATGTGCGGATCTTGCTGCACTATGGTCGCAACAGAAGTTGAAGTCTATTTTAATTTGAAATTTTGTATAAAGGATGTATAAATAATGCCTTGGAGGTATTTGATGTATTTTTGTATTATGAAATACTCTTTGTATAAGCATCTTTCCAGTATATGCATATTATTTTACCCTTCCAAGCTCATATTTTGTCATATTAAAGTATAGTATATTAAAAAATTTTGTTTTAAAATTTTAAGTGATGTGCTTACTATTAATTACTATGGTGTAATTCCAGATGCACTTTAGTATTAGTAATAAGGACATTAGATTTTGGTATTAGAGTAGTTCATCCTGCTGAGCCGGGGAATGGACTAGCTATGCTTTATTATGCATTTGTCTTGTCTTAATGATGGGATGCATAGGTAGAATTACATAATAGTCTTGAGTTTATATGATATGGTTAACTGTCACATTGTTACATAATATTGAGCCTAATTAACTCAATATAAAATGTGCGATGTGTGCAGGAGACTATAGCATCGACCAGGTGAACCCGAAATGGTGGAGCCCCTATTGGCAATAGTGTGTTAGACATGTTAGAGACTTTTAAAAACATAGATGAGGCTATGAGAAAATAAGAAGCTATGAATACTAGAAAGTTAGAAAAGGTAATTGCAGTGATGAGATACACAAGTGATCCAAAGGTGTCATTTGTTGTTTAAGTGTTAAAAGAAAAAGTTGAGCAATGGTGGGTTAGTGCTAGAAGTTTAAAGGAAAGTGTTAGGATTGAAATAACATGGCTTGAACTAGTATTTTCCAAAGAAATGAAAGAAGAGAAAGAGTTGGACTTCCTAGAACTTAAGCAAGGAGATATGACTATGAAGTAGTACAAAGCAAAGATTGAGAAACTATTTAAATTTTCTTCATATGTTTGATTCTCATCCCTTTGAGCTTGATAATGGTTTGGTTTTAGTTTGTTTGAAGTATGTTTTGATGGTTGAAAAATAGGCATTTTGTGGAAGTTTAGTTGATTATTGATGTAGGATTAATGAGTTAGGAGTGTATTTAGAAGTTACAATACGATTGTGATGTTGGGGAACAACTAGGAACTAAATTTTAAGGTTAGAACTCGGTTGGTACTAAAGATTATGCAGACCACATTTTTATAGAATTCTCTGATAGCTTGTGGTGTTGGTTGTATAACTGGAGCTATGGACATCAGAATGACTTGCTTCTTATTTCATTTGAAAACTAAGACATAAGGCTTTATGTAGTAAAAATTTCATACTTTTAGGCTAACCCAAGAAGCACCAATTTCTATTTGAATCCGAGACAGATTCTGCAAAAACAAGCAATCTAACACTTGGTAAACCAAATTGCATAACTTCCTGCTCTAAGGTTGTAATTACATAAGACTAGTGACATTTTGAAGCTAACATGTAGGGATATAAGAGGTTTGAGTAATTTGAAACATATGAGATGAGGCTATTTGCCTATAAAATTTTAGAATTTTTGCAGGAAGAATGTGCATTTGGCGCATTCTTGAAAATTAGCTTTTCTAGGCTACTAGAACAGAAAATGCCAAGACATGTGAGAATCTTTGATGCATCCCCTACTTGGGAATGCCTTAGAAAAGTGTTTAAAACCATGAGCAACATAGAATTGCATAAGGTATCACATGAGATGTGATGATGGGGTATGTGAGACCTAGTGTTCTAAGTTTGATTGGCATGATTTGCCTGTCTTTATGGATAAGTTGTTTCTTCAAGTTGAGTAGAACTAAAGGTGCAAGTATGAGATTTTATTCTCTTGATAATCAATGTAAAGTTAGAAAAGGTAAATAAATAAATACAAAATGAGTAGTACTGGGTAACCCAGTATTTAGGATTATTCTCATTACCTAGGGTGTTAGTAATGTTTATGGACAAAAATAAGTTATAATATGTGTTTAACTTGTCCAAGTAATTTTGTGACCTTCTGAGTTAATTTGGACACTTTGCCACAACACAGAACGTGCAAAATGACTATTTTAACTCAGAAAAATAGCATAAATTGCTTAAATAATGAAAATAAATATGAAAAATTTATTTCTAAGTCACAAATATATGAAATAAGGTGTAGTTAAAGTTTCAAGATAAACTGAGTTAATTTGGTATTTTTAAGTACACTGGTTGTGTATTTTAATATCGAAATGACCTATAGCAAATATGAAAAATTATGAAAATGATGAAACCAAAATTTAGATGAATCCTATAATTTATTTTAATATCATTAGAAGTTAACAAAAACTTGATTTAATAAAATCAAAGTGTTCCTAAGAGATATGAAGTTTCAATAACCCATATATATGTCATAAACGTTTATCTATTAATTGACTTTTATAACTCTTTCTCTCACACTTTCTATGATATCTTGAGCAAACAGAGGAGAAAAAAAAAAACAGAGGTAGTCGTGCAAGCAACTAGAGAAGGAAAATAAGGAGGAAGGAAGGAGAAATAGAGGAAGACCAAGCTTGAGCTTCTATAGTTTGGAGATCAGAGGTAGGGGAAAACAAGAAAACATCTTTTAATTCTTGTCTTTCTTCTCTTGGTATTTTCGTTGGTTGAAAACAGGAATATAGAGAAGTCTTTGATTGTGATTTTTACCCACAATGGTTTTTGTTTGTGATTCTTGATTTCCATATGGGTTTTTGTCTTTGAAGATGATAATGGATAATTTTAATTTGTGATGCATGTTTGATGTCTTGCCTAGACAATGAAATCCTAGAGGGTTTACGTGAAGTGTGATAATATGAAGAAAGCTATTTGAGTTGAGCTTGTTGCGATTCTTGATTTCTATGTTGGTTTTTATCTTTTGAAAGTGATGATGGATAGATTTTGGTTGATGAAACATGTTTAGTAACTTGTTTGGACAGTGAATCCATAGATGGTTATATGAGAAAGTTTGATAATATGATGTTGTTATGACTTGGAAATGGATGAAGAATGGAGGGGGAGGTTTACGGTTTGGGCTCTGTAATAATCTGGAAAACCAGAAAAAATAAGTGGAGTGCCACAGCACTCAAGGATGCCAAGCCGCGACACTTGGTCTCACTTCAGCAAATTACTAGTTCATTGAAGCAGCAAATTGTTGCTAGGAATAGGCTTGCAATTATACTATAATATATTGACCACCTTTCTTTATGTTGACCACCTTTCTTTATTATACTATAAGATATATATATTGACATTGAATGTTGCTGTGGGATATCTCTACGGAGGCAGAAAATTGCTGCTAGAAATTGTGGAAGCCGCGACACATCAAGAATAGGTGCCGCGACACTCTTTGAAAAAGAACCATATTTTTATGTTAAATGCAATATTTCATTATTCTAAATGGTGTTTTGTGATGTATCAAAGCTAAATTGATGATACAAGCTCTTGAATACTTTCTATAAGAGGATGATTAAGGTTGAGACCTCAAATTATGCTATGAATTGTTGATGGAAAACATCATAGATTGTAAATGATCAAGAATAGATTTAACATATTTATGCATGTTTTAATTTTCAAACTTGCTATTTGACATTTTCATGTATTGTAATGTTATAACTTGGACAAAAGGGCACCAAGGATTATGTTAAAATATTGGTAACGCAAGGAACAAAAGGACATCCTGCTTACCCAGAACACAATATGTAACACCCCAAAATTTATTTATTTTAGTATAAATGTTCATTTTATAATATTTGTGATTTTCTGAAATTTTTCTGGATTTTTCTGAGAACGCAGAATATTTTAATATTTTTCGTTTTGTGTGCAAACTGAGTGCGGCCAGGAAAATGAGATATTTTCCCCGAGGACCTTGATCTATGGAAACGTCGACAGGGGATCTTACTAAATCCGAGACTGGACATGGTTTATGAGGTTCATGTTTTTCGAGAAATTTTAACAGATAAAATAATAAAATACTGTGTAAATTTCATCCGTCAGACTGATTAATACTGACTTCTGTCAACTGTAACTATTATCCATTAGATAATAGCATGTAATAAAAATCCTATCACATTATCCTAATGCAATCTACTTTATGTCTAATCAATCTCACTTTAATTCAAATTTTTGTACCCTAATTAAGAAGCTTCTTTGAGAAGCTTTAGCCAAAAGACCACCTTGCCCTTGGCTTACATGAGAAGCCACAAATTTCCCTCTCTCCCTCCCCTCATTGCCACGACAATGACCAAGCCCAAAGGGAGGAAATGTGACTTACCCATTTAACCTAACAATCACAAATTGTCTTCACTTTAACCTAATCACTTATCTCTCTAAAACTTCATCTTCTTCATTTCTCTTCCTTCTCTCTACACTCCTCCATTGCTACGATTTTTGCAGCCCCTTCTCCTCCCATTTTTCTTCTCCTTTCTCTTCACAAATACCATTTCCTCACTCCTCTCCATTTCCTCTATATATTTCCTTTAGAAAATTTCTTCAAAAACCCAACCTTTCTCCATTGTCTTCCAAGGTAAAGTCTCTAACTTTGAGGTCAAGCTTCAACCTTTCTTCCCTTTTCTCTTCATTTTCGTACTCCATGGCCTCTTTGATGACCATGGATCCATTCTTTTTCATGTCTAATATTGATTCTTGATGATTGAAAATCCTAGGGTTTTTGGAGCCTTGAAACCGAATCTTCAAGAGGCTTAAGGGAGACCATTTTCGTGATTTCTCATTAGGTAAGAGGGAGATTACTCACTTCACCCAATATTGGTGGTGAGGGAACCCTTGTATGTTCATGTATTTTGTGAGTTTTGTTTGTTCATGTGTTCTTAGATTTGATTAATGCTTGATTTGTAATCTTAAATGAGCTGGAAGTGTTAAATGAGCTTGATCATGTTAGGGTTGCTAAATGGAAATTTTGGAGGTTCCTACCCTAACATGGTGGCCACGGTTTTGAGGAGATTTTTTATGGAAAAATTTGTTTTGTACACTAATACATAGCACTTGTGAAATTAAAGGTTGAATGATGATAATAAAATTTGAAAATTCTAAGGGTTCATTACCCTAACTAATGCCATGGTTTTGGCTTGAACAATAAGGGATTGGAATGATCATGGTGAACTAAAAATTTAATTGAATTGATACTAAGAAACTAATACATAAAATAGAAAGAAAAATTGAAACTTAGAAGACCTATGATGCCACGGTTTTGACACTTGAAATTAGGGAATTGGATTGGTCTTGTGAGAAATGGAATTTGAGTGACTAAGTATCAAGTAACTAATACATAAAGTGGTAGAAAAATTGAGACTTTGATGACCTATAATGGCCACCATTTTATAGTGAAAAATTGGGATCAATTGATGCCTTGGGGCATCCTTGGGAGATTGAGAAATTAAAGATTTGCATAATCTTTATCAAGTGGTAGAATTAAATTGGATAAGAACTCTTAGAGGACCACGGTTTTCAATGGACTCATTAACCTAAAATTTGTCATAATTAATCAAAGCATAAGACTTTGAAAATATAGATCCATAATGAGGACTTGTGATAGTGGATGAACACTTGAAATATGTATTAACTTGGAAATTGATTCTATGCTATTGTGGACCCCTATGTGGGCTAAGCACTTGTTGATTTTGTACTTGCAAATATCATGATGTGACGATATTGAGAAATGAATATATATATATATATATATATATATATATATATATATACCATTGTGATATGCTTATGATGAATGCATCATTAATAAACATACATGACTGGACATTGTGTCGTCATGCATATATGTTGTCTGTTGGACATTTGTTAGAAAGGCGATGTATGACTAGGAGTTTGAATAACACCTATGTGGGTGCGAGTAAACTAAGCGTAGGGTCATATGTTGTTGGCCCTGGGGCCGTTGGGGTGCAGGTATCTCACAATAGACAGTGGTAGCTCCACTGGGGCCATGGGATAGACCGATGCGACACACAGATGATCCTGACTGGGACGCTGTCCTATGTCACGATCAACTGTCGAGGTGCCATGTATAAGCCAATTGCACAAACATTTTTATGAGATAAAGCACACTACATTTTAAGGCTGACGATATACTGGCATTACTCCTTGATCATTCACTCCGAAAATATTTATGTCTAGCTCCATGGAGTAGGAATTTTTAGTACCTTGTGCATTGTAAGTTGTCAGTCCCACAGTACATTGATCATGAGCATTTACAATTGTTTTTATTTCTATAATAATTGCTTGAATATCTGAACTATTGACTGTTGATAGTATTTGTAACACCCCAATTTTTGGTTAATTATGTTTTTGCCCTAATTGTACTATTTTCTATTTTCTGTGTGCTATAAAATTAATTTGACTGTTTCGTAACTATATTTGATTATTTTGAGTGATTTACTCCGAGTCAAGAAAATAATAATTTTCGGGTCAGGGAAAATCTTGTTTGATTATTTGGAGCTGGGGGATCTTACTAAACCCAATTTCGAATAATACATATATTAATCTTTTAATTTTTAGGATTTTTCTGTATAATAAAAATATTTATCATGCAGAAAAGTCTGTGGGACCCACGTTTGGCTTGTGGAACCCACATTTGTTTTATGAGACCCATGTTTGGGTTTGTGAGACCCACTTTTAGAAAAAGTTTACCAACGTAAATAGCTTGTAAAATTCTAGACCAAAAGGTTGAAAATCCATAAAAATAGTTAGATTTAATAGATTAGTTAGTTTAAAACCTAACTTAATGGAATAATTAGTCTAAAACTTAATTAAGTTAATCTAAAGAGTTTAAGTGATAATTAAATGGAT
Source organism: Ormosia emarginata (assembly GCA_029884605.1). Lineage (NCBI taxonomy): Eukaryota > Viridiplantae > Streptophyta > Magnoliopsida > Fabales > Fabaceae > Ormosia > Ormosia emarginata. The sequence goes on from JAQQTP010000074.1 coordinate 2,635,584, forward strand.
TAAACCTAATTAGTCTTTCATCAAATTTTAGTTAGACAATGTACTAGTATAATTAAGAAGGAGATTAGTGTTTCTAAATAAATAGATGATTAACTAAATAATAAAGGAACCTAGCTAACTATTAATTAGAACTAACTAGGAGGACTTAAGAATAATTAGGTCTTTGAAAATCAATCAAAATTTGATTAAGATTCCTATAGCATTTTTGGCCTTATGCATGCATTATGCTCTCAAAATGCAATCATGAAGCAATCATGAATTCTAAAGTAAGCCATCCACCATCCAAATCATCAAAGGCCATTATTAAGCCAAATTGGTCAACAAAGGAGACAAGCTCCATAATTGAGTGTCCTACGGCCATGCATAATGTCTTAAGACAATCATTCACTCCTAAATCAATTATTCTATCATTCTAAACTTTCATTCATTTCTCTCCTACCCAAAGAACCCAAAGAAAACTCTTAAGTCCTCATTTTCCTACCATATGGCCATCACCTCTTCAATACACTTCCATCCATCAAAAATTTCATCCAACTTCATTTCCTAAATGTAAACCATATTCTAAGAACATCTCTAGTTGTGAGTTTTTGCTAAATCATCCATTTGGAGCTTGGAAAATCACTTTGAAGTTTCTTTCCTATAAGGTGAAAATTCTTGTTTCTTGTTTCTAATTTGATTTTTGATGTTCTAAGCCATGATTGATCCATGGTTCATCTTTTTCATCCATAGTTTATGACTTTATAATTTGTTTAAGCTTGTTAGGATTTTTGTTGAAGCTACACAAAATTTCTAAGGAGGAGTCCAAGGAGATCTTGTCTTCCTTATAGGTAAGAAGGAGATTTAATCTCATCAACTATGTGTGGTGGTGAGAAAATGGATGTATTTGTGGTGAAGAATCCATAAGGATTCATTCACTTGGTTGTTTGTTGTCTTATCTATTTGTGATTGTTTATGTGTGCATGTTATTTGCTTTTCTATTTGTGATTTATTATGCATGCAAGCATGTCTATAGCTTTGATATTTAGTAAGTGTTTTAATATTGCTTTAATATATGGTATGTGTTCATAGATATATGTATGTGTTTAGAGATATATGATAATTATTGTTGGATGTGAATAATTTGTTGAGATTTCAATGAGTGTTCCAAAGAACACATGATAATGAAGAGCTCACAGTTTTATCTTCAAAAAGAGAACCAACATGTTCCCAACCATTTTCTAAAAGGATGATCCATTTGATTTTATTACGTTAATGGATTTTATAAGGATTTAGAGGATGGAAAAATAAGTTAAATAAGATATGTAAAAGAAATGGTGATTTTCGGCCATCAAGTTTTTTTTTTATGTTTAATTGATCCAAAATTTATTTTATAAGTGTAAACTAGTTTATTAACCTAAAAAGAATTAATTTACAATGGACTTTCAAGAACCAAATAAGTAAACAAATTTTTATTAGAAGTCTAGTATAGAAAAGAAATAAATTTTAGACACTTGAAAAATACTTACCTTTGAGTTTTTAAATTATGTTAGCAATTTTCAAAGTGTATTTTATGGCTATAATTAAATAAAGGAATTTTTAAAAGAAAAACGTAGAAAATATCACTTAGTGGATTTTCTAAACTAAATGCTGTCAAAATTGATTAAAAATGAGCAAGTATTGAAGAACGTTTCAAAATGGCATTTAAAAAGCAAGAAAATATTTTACATAGTTAAAGAATAAAATTGTCTGTAGAAGAATTTATTAAAATCGAATTTTTGAGAAAAACGTCAGAAATTATTACTTAGAGTAATTTTTGTAAGAAAAATGGAAAATAATGTCTAAATAATGTTTTTAGTTTTGGAAAGTTTAAAAATGTAATCTGGAACATCAAGAAATATTTTATATAGTGAAAAATAGTAGAAATAACTTACGCATATTTAAAATAGTGGATTTTAAACTACGCGATTGAGAAAAACGTTGAAAAATATTTACGCGATTGAAAAACGTTTGTCAAATGTGAGGTAATTGTGAAAAGACGATAAAAATTTTTCGCGACTTATGAAAACAGTAAGTTTTTACTGTCGGGCCAAAGTGGTGGATCCGAACATGTTGAGAAATAGTACTGTCAAGTGGAAACATACTATTTTTGGAATTATTAATACTAAGGGTATTTTTGTAATTATGGTGACAATGAGGATATTTATTTAATTATGATTCATGGTGATACTGAGGGTATTTTTTTAATTATGGATCATTACATACATAGAGTGGGATGTCAATTTGGTTGAAATTGACAATTGACTGACGAGATGAATTACACCGTGTTGCGGGTGTGATAGGCGTAGTGTGTTCATGAGAAGAACTTGGAGGCATTAGTGTGCAGTAGATTCCACATGTGGACAGTTAGTAGCTCCTCTGGGCCATGGTAACTGATAACACACACTAGCGATCTCGACAAATACTATTCTTAATCAGGATCTATTGGGGATTGTCTGGTACTATGCCTGGATGTACACGACGTATTTGACTGTGTACTATTCACACGACGTATTTGACTGTGTGCTATTTACACGACGTATTTGACTGTGTACCATTCACACGACATATTTGACTGTGTGCTATTTACACGACGTATTTGACTGTGTAATAGTTGGTTGAGGCAGCCTGATGTGCGGACATGTCTACCGGATCATTCTCTCTGATGTTTGTGTTTAGCTCCATGGAGTAGGAACGAGTCTGCATACATGGCATATTTGATCTGCATCACTGTGTGAATAGTTATAATTTGATTTATGATATTTTGCATATGTGATAATATGAATTGTTATATTAACTGTTATATTCGTTTGTATTGTCGTTTTCTTTACTGCTATGCTGGTAATGATGTAGATTGTCTCACCTTTTTGTATATATTTTTTGTATTATTATTTATGTTTAGTAAAGTCGTTGAGGAAGTAGAAGAGGAGCAACTGTTGGATTGTCAATACAACGAGGAGCAGCAACCAAGTGACCAGTTCAAGGAAGGCGAGCCTCGAGATCATCCATACCATATGGATTGATTGTGACGTGGATTAACATTGACTGAGGTTTTTCTGTATTCTAATGATCTCCCCGAGGAGGATTCTTCGGAGGATCAGAACTTTTAGTGTTATGCTTGGGCTAGTTTATGATTTGCTTTAAACCAGACAGTTTGTTGTTTTTAATTAAATAGTTTGTAATATGTAAATTATTTGTACCTATTAAAAACAAAATCATATGTATAATTATAGTGTGTATGTAATAGTTATTTTATTTTATGTTCTGTTTCTTTTATTTTATAATATAATGTTAAAAAAAATATTTTTACAACCTATATTATTATATATTACGAAATAATTTATAACTTGGGTAAAGGTTTTATTATTATTATTTGGAAATGTGACATCCCCAGTAGGGTGTTGTAGTATTACTGTTATTTATCTGTTGTTGGTGACTTTATTGCTATCTGTGGTTATTTTGCCCTTACTATTAATTTTATTATTACTATGATTAAATGTTTGAACTGTGTTATATGTAGGCATCCAGCACCGTTTTGTTTTCTTGCTGCCAATTTGGTACTGAAAGCTGGGTGTCTCACATCTTTCTGTATTTCTATATTTTCTGTTTATTTGTATACTTTTGGGAAGACGTTCGTGAGAAAGACAAGGAAGCCCCTGAGTTTCCAGGCTTCTGGCCAGACTACGATTGAAGTGATTGAGGATGACATCACGCCCCCCCCGGATTTTTGGGCTATATTCGGATCATTTTTCACGGAGGACCTGATTGCTGGCACATCAACGTGCAGACGAACCGATGTGTGTACCATGGGGAGCTGATGGTGTCCTTAGCATGGGGTCGTTATGACACCCTTGTTTTAGATTTTCATGCTTTTGTTTGGCTAGAACTTTACATGCCCATTAGGGACATGTGGGCTGACATGTACTACACCCCACGTGATGACTCCTTTTTGTCCACTGCTCGGGCTCCTGCCCGTTGCTCTGATGGATGTTTCATCAGACGAAAAGGACCCCGAGGAGGACCCTTCTACAGTCCCTTCTCATCAGTGTTAGGAGCTGATACTATTGGTAGCTACTGATGGCTAACCGTCTATCTTTTTGGGAAGCCTGACGTTTTACTGTACATGCTGGGGTATATTTGTATAACTTTGGGTGGGTACATATTTTGCTTTTTGTACATTTTGAAATGTAACTAAGCAGGCTTATTCATATATATATAGTGTATGGTTTATCTTACGTTGTTAAATTTTATTTATTGCGACCATTTTAATTATTATCTCTATACGTAATGGATTTTTTTATAAGTCTTTGTGACTCTACTTGGTAATGACAATAATTTATTATAATACTTCAAAAAAAATATTGTGACATTCATAAAAGAACTTAAAAAATCGTAAAATGAACCGGGTCAATGAATTTAAAAACAATTGTTATTTTCGCATTTCAATTTAATTTATTTCGCTTTATGTTTCATAGTGTTATAGTGTGATGTTCCTTCTTTGCGGATATATATATATATATATATATATATATATATATATATATATATATATATATATATAGAAAAAAGGGGCGTTACACAATACAAGGAATAGTAGGCTTCCTGGAACAAAAGAGTTTCCTGGAAATTGTCAAATAACATGTGCTTTTCTAAAATAAAATTGTTTTTACAAAATCATATCATTAACATCCTAGGGCACATCTTAGGCATATTCATGCATCCTCATGCATTGCATAATCATACATTATATAATTTGACAATTGTATGGGCGATTGTCTTGTTTTGGATGAAAGGGTTATTAAGTTGAATGACCACTTAAATTGATGATGGTTACATGTTTTAATTTAAATTATGATGTTATGTAATTAATTAAAGTTGTTTTATTTAAATGAATTTGTTTATCTACTTCAGGAAGGGAAAGGACTAAATTTTGGCTTGTGCCACCTTTCCAGTTGTTTACTTATATACACGAATGGGTTTTTTCCTGAAGTAGCTGGATCTATGATGATATCATATTTTAAACTACTACTGAGAATTATCATTCTCACCCCATTTTATTATTTCCATGATAATCCAGTAAATCAGCTTAGCAAATGCAAGGAAGGACAATGAAGATATAGTTAGATATTTTGTTTATATGATACTGATGTATTTAGGTTACCAATGTTGTATTGGTATATATTTATGAATACAATGGTATAGCAAGAAAGGACATTTCCCCCATACCTTCTGAATATGGATAAGAATTATGAAAGAAAGAGATATAATGAATTATGAAACTTGAAGAAAATGAAAAGAGATACAAAGAATAAAGAGTGTACGATAAATATGCAAGTGAATAGTAAAGGAGAATGGACATTCCTTCTATACCCTTTGAATAATAATGAGATATAAATAAAATAAGATATAGCAAGAAATAAAAGAATGGAATTGTGAATGCTTATGTCATGAAGCATATCAAATGAAGTTTTTGATGATAACAAAGTCAAGATGAAGACCAAGATCAAAAGAGGTGATCAAGATAAAAAAAAGTATATTTGGTATAGGTTATAGGTCTTAGTGTAACACCCTAAACTTTTGGGTGAATTACCGTTGTATCCCGAAGGTATTGTTTTCTGTTTTTCAACTTTAGGATAAATGACCGTTATGTCCTTTTTGCACTGTTTGTTATTTTTCTGTATGAAATACTGTTTTATTTTACTGTCTGTGATTTTATTTGAACTTTTTGTGTGATTTGCTCCTGGATAGGAAAATAATATTTTCCGGGCCGGGGAAATCTTATTTTAATTATTCGGAACTGGGGGATCTTACTAAACCCAATTCTGAATGATACAGTTAGTAATCTTTTAATTTTTAGGATTTAACTGTATAATAAAATAATTTTATATTATTATAGTATTATTTTATTAGTCAGTACAAATAAGCAGTAACAGACCCGGAAATGTTTTGCGGGACCCACGTTTAGCGAAACAGTTAACGTTTTGGAGTAGTAGCTTAATGACAAGGCTTGGGTTAGCCAATGAGAGCTAAGCTTGGTTATCAAGTTTTAATCCTCACCATTCATCAATTCTAAGGCTTGGATGGAGCCAACCAAGGGGACAGCTCCCTTGCATTGAACTCCACGGCCAAGCTTCACTTTGGAGAGCAAAAATCATTTCATTCTCTAACATTTTCTCTCTTCTCTCTCTTCCAAAAAATACCAAACTCCATTGATGCTATCTTGAAGCACCATTCGGCCAAGAACCCTAGTTCACCATCCAACCACCCAAAATTTTATCCCACCTACTTTTCTAAACCTAAACACAATTCTAAGAATATCTCTAGTTGAGAGTTCTTGCAAAATCCATCATCTTGAGCTTGAAAAACTACTTGGGAGATTCTACCTTGAAGGTGAAAATCCTAGCTTTTCATTTCTAAATTCTTTTTCAAAGTTCTAAGCCATGATTGATCCATGATTTAAGCTTTCTTTCATGTTAATAACTTGTAGAAATTTGTTAAGCTTGATAGGTGCCTTGGAGGGGTGAAAACCGAAACCATAGAAAGGAGTGAAAGAGTGTTTGTCTTCACTTAAGGTAAGAGGAAGACTTGAATCTTATCATCCTTGGGTGGTGGTAAGAAAATGGAATTGTTTGTGATTGTAGAATCCATAAGGATTCATTTGTGTGTTTGTTTTAATAGCTTTCCTATTTGTGATTTCTATTAATATGTATGTCTACAAGCGTTAAAAATATTGTATGTGTTAGAAATGCATGGATAATTGGTAGGATGTGAATAACATGCTAAGGTTTGCATGAGTGTTCCAAAGAATACAAAATCAAGGCTCACGACCTCAACCTAAAATGGGAACCAAAATGTTCTCAACAATTTTCTAAAAGAGTGATTTAATTGACTTAGGTAAAATGACAAAGTACAACAAGATTTAGAAGAAGAAAAATGATCCAAAGATCAAATATCAAAGTTTTGGTAATTTCGGCCAACATGCCTAAGTTGAATGTTTTGATTTCTAAAATTATTTCCAATCAAGGCTAAGGAATAATGCTAAAAGGAATTTTATTACAATGAGTTTTGAGGAAATAAAATGATTAGATTTATTAAAGAAGTTGAAACTAATGATTTTAATGTTTAAAAGGAAATACAGTAGCTTTTGTAAAATTTCTAACGTAGAGCTCATTTTATATTTTGAAGCACGTTAGTAGTTTTCAAAAGTATAATTAAATGGTTATAATATAAATAAAAGGAAAATTTTATAGAAAACTTACAAAACCATTATCATACCTTTTCTAAGCAAAATACTGTCAATTTTTGCTAAAAACAGACAAATAAGATAGAAAAAATATCCAATATAATTTATATGGTATGAAAAATATTCTACGTAGTTCAAACGTATTAAATATTATTTTTTGTTTATTTAAATAGTGATTTTTAAGGAAATCGGACAAGAAAATAATTTAAAATCTTACGCGATTGAGAAAATGTTTGAAAAACAGTATGCGATTTCAAAAACAGTAAAATATATTTACGCGATTTAAAAACGTTTATAAAAACGATGAAATTTTGAAAACGCGATAAAATTTCTACGCGATTGACGAAAACAGCAAGTTTTTACTGTCAGGCGAAAGTGGTGGACCTGGACAGATTGTGAAACTATACTGTCAGGTGGGGCATACTGTATATATATGAAATTTGCCAGTAAGGGCATTTTTGTAATTTTTTCCATTGAGGGCATATGGGTAATTTTTGCCATTGAGGGCATATCGGTAATTTTTGTCATTGAGGGCATATTGGAAATTTTTGCCATTGAGGGCATATTGGTAATTTTATCATGCATTGAGTTGTGCCAATTTGGTTGATAATTGGTGGATTGATTGACGAGGTGAATTACATCGTGTTGTCGGTGTGATAAGTGTAGTGTGGTTCAAACTTGAATGAACTTGGAGACATTAGTGTGCGGATTATTCCATTTGTGGACAGCTGGTCGCTCCTCTGGGCCGTGGTAACTGGCAACACACTAATGGAATCGACACGCACTATACTTAATCAAGATCTTGTGAAATCTATTTAGTACAAGCCTGTAGTGACACGACGTTATGATAGTGTGCTACACCACGACGTTTTGACAGTGGGCTATAGACGCAACGTGAGACAGCAGAATAGTTATGGGCGGTCGACGGTACTAATAGATTTTGCGGGTCATTCTCTCTGATGTCTGTGTTTTTAGCTCCATGGAGTAGGGTTGAGTCACATTTCATACATTTATGTGTTATACGTTTTAATGTTGTTATCTGTACCATTTTATCTATCTGTATCATTATATGTTGTTGTTGTATTGAATTTCTGTATTACATGATATTATGATTTATGCTATTATAGTATGCTATATTGTATGAATTGTTATACCTGTTGTATTGCCATTTTCTTATTTTACCATGTTTGTGGTGATATAGATTGTCTTACCTCTTTCCTGTATGTGTTATCTGTATATTTTTATTTATGTGATAAAGAGTTTGAGGAAAAGGAATAACCTCTTGAGTGTGAGTATCCCGAGGAGGAGGAAGAGCAGCAAGCCGAAGATCAGTTCTACGATCAAGAACCATCCGATCATCCATATCCTTTGGATTGATTGTGTGAGTATGACACTACCAGGATTCTTTGGATTCGTGCAACTTGAGTTTCACGGAGGCTCTGAAGCCTGGCGTCTGCGAGAGGATAGAGACTCGGTGACGTACGTAGGGCGTCTGACTGTGACCATACGGACGGAGTTTGATGGAGTGCCGATCTTTTCCACCATGTTGTACTTACATGTGGAGTTGCCGCTATCTCTTAGGCGTCATTGGGGTGGTATGTTTGAGGCGCCTAGTGAGATCAGCAGTGTATCGACTGCACGGACTCGTGTCCGTAGAGGGTCGAGGCATCCTGGATATCTATCACCTGAAGTTTCATCTGAGAGTGATCCTTCAGAGGGTTAGATATTTATGATGTGTACTTGGGCGCGTCTGCGTTTGTATATATTGACTTTTTACTGCTTTATTTATTGTTTTGGTTTTTAAATATTTATAGTTGTACATTATTTGTATAACCTATGATGGAACCATATGTATATTATGTGTGATGACAGTGTGCTTATTTGATGTTCCGTGTTATTTTATCTCGTAATATTCTGTTTAACCAGAAAAATTTTACAACCCATATTATTATAACAACTTGGGTAGATTTTATTTATCTTTATTTTATTTTCTTTATATATGTGACATCCCCACAAGGGTGTTACACTTAGGATCTTAATGTAAAATGCTCTCAAGTATCTCAATAATATTCAAATGGTTTTTGAAAGATCCTTTTATAAATCAACTTAATGATCAAAGTTCACATGTTAAAGAAATATTGATTTTAATCTTGGTTTTTGTAACTAAAGATCATATCTTAAGCAAATCCAAGGTTTTCTATGTTGGAAATGACCATCAAGCTTAATTGGTCTTGAAAAATATGTTTAAGGGGCATTATAATCGATTACACAAGTGTTGTAATCAATTACAAGTTAAGCATAGGCCTTGTAATCGATTACATGAAGGTTGTAATTGATTACAAGCATGACAGAAGCCTTGTAATCGATTAAATTGAGGTTGTAATCGATTACAAGTCTGACAAAGGCCATATAATTGATTACATGAAGGCTGTAATCGATTACATCCTGCACAGAAAGCCAAGAACACGTTCTAAGAGCCATGTAATTGATTATATAGACTATATAATCAATTACATCAAGTCTGACAATAGCTAACAACTATTTTCTTGGCATTTAATGCTGCCATATGCCACCCAACGACTCTTTTGTCTAAAAACTTTTAAATACACATCGTGGGGCATCATTTGTGGCTAACCATCAACTTGAAACTTATTTCTATCACTCTAATACAAGAATCAATCTTTCAAACTCTTATTGCTCTGTTTTTGCAAATCATTTGAGATATTCTTGAAGAGCATTGTTAGGACTTTAATTTGTATCAATTACTCTTATGAGAGTTTCATTTTATCAACCTTGATTAATCTATAAAAGAGGGTGAGGCATCCCTCCAATTTGTAAAGAGGGAAGCATCCCTTGAAAGTAGAGGCTCAAGCATAAAGGGTGAGGTATCCCAAGATGTTGAGTGCTCCGATTTGTAAAGGTTGTCAAGCACCTATTGAATCTTGAAGATATAGTGAAAAATCTTGAGTGGTTGCTTGAGAACTAGACGTAGGCCACAAGTGGATAGGTGGTTAAACCAGGATCAACCTTGTGTTTGATTTTCTTAACCCTACTCTTTTACCTTTATGCATTGATTACATTTGCTTGCTTGAATACTATCTTGTTTGGTTGGTTCTTTTGTGAGTGAAAGTGTTCAATCTTCATTATTCATTCATCTCCATCAATCAATAGCTTTAATGAAAATCAATAATCAAGTGTTTTGGGAAAGATTTGTGAACTTATTTTATAAACTCAATTTACCACTCTTGAGTATTGAGGCCACTTGTTAACAAGTGGTATCAGAGCTAGACTCTTGTGTAAAGAGCTTAGTAGCTTTAAGAGAAAAGATGGCTTCAAATGGTTTTTCTTCAGAAAGTTCTTGTATAAATAGACCCCCCTATTTCAATGGGGATGGTTATGCCTATTGGAAAGAAATGGTAAATTTTTTTATTGAAGCTATTGATTTAGATGTGTTGGATGCCGTTGAAAATGGTGCTTTTGTTCCCACACGTACTATTGATGGTGTAAGAACTAGTACACAAAAAAGTGAATGGATCAATGAGGACAAAAAGAAGGTTGAATACAATTTGAGAGCCAAAAACATCATCACCACATCCTTGGGGTATGATGAATTCTTCAGGGTATCAAATTGTAAGACTGCCAAAGAAATGTGGGATACTCTACAAGTAACTCATGAGAGTACAATGGTTTAGAATGAATACGAATTGTTTAGAATGAATCAAGGAGAAAGTATTCAAGAAATTCAAAAGACATTTACACACATTGTAAATCATCTTATTTCATTGGGAAAGACATTTCCTAATGAAGATCTTATTAACAAAGTTTTGAGATGTTTGAGTAGGAATTGACAACCCAAAGTAACGACTATTGCGGAATTAAGGGATTTATTAACAAGGTCTCTAGCCACTCTATTTGGGAAGCTCCAAGAGCATGAAGTGGAGCTCAATAGGCTCAATCAGAGTGAGGAGCATGATGTTGGGAATTGTGGATACATCACGCAATGGAAAATAGAATTCCCACCAAGGATCCATGCAAAAAAGTCATAATCCGAGTTTTTAAAAGTGTTTACCTCTTGAAGTGTGATAAACACAAGTGACGTGAATCACTAACACCGTAATAGTGACAATGTCTCTGCGGTATCCACACAAACTGACTCACGAACGTCCAACGTGCATAAATAGGAGTCACGCCTCTCTCACACAGTGCTAGCTGCAAAGAGAAGAGAAGAAACCTATTTCCCTCTTACTCACTTTCTGTAGGTGTGGCTAGGGTTCTGTGATGCATACCTCGCAGCCCCCTTAACAGTACTATTTATAATAGTGACTGCCTTAAATGAGTGTGAGTAGTAGTAAGGTAAGTTGTGCAACCCTAGACCCATCTATTATGAGTCTGACCCATGATTGAATCCTAGTCCAAATTGGATTCTAATTATTCCAATTTAGTCTGCTCTATGTGTGTGACCCTGCAGGTTCTCACAACATTGGCAGTAATATTAAAATCCTATTTTAATATTACAAGCAATGGGCGGTATCTTGCAACTCATCGTTGCCACTCAAGTAATGAGAATGTCAGTGATTTGACATAACTTTTCCATGACCAATATTTTCGTGTAGTTTAGTCCCTTTGTCCAGATATCTAGATTGAACACAAGGCATGGAATGCGTCACCCTTGTATAGTTCAATCCTTTGTTTCTTGATACCCGAGTAGACTTAATAACAACAAATAAAATTGATATCTCATATCAACTCATTTGAGTATGGCCATGCATTTTGTAGTCTCTCTCAATCAGGAGGCCCGAAGATATTGCCCCTGTATGAAGGAGGAACAAATCCCATCTAGGTCACTCACATCCCTTCGAATGATTTGCGGTATGTCCAATAACCAACTTTATAATCACCATGTTACATATGACGTTTGACAGCATTAAAACACACAACTCCTCATGTAGGAATCGTAGTGATTTCAGGTCAAATGACCACATACACCATTGTCACTATGAGAATCGTTAATGACACTCACGTAATGATCTATGTAGCATTCTCATGGCGGGTCTGTCCAGTACAATATTACTCTAATATGTACCCATGTAAAGACTTGATATCTCATATCCATGACCCGTGAGATGTGTAACACCCTAACATAATTTTTTGTAAAATTTGCAGAAAATCTCATTATAAATTGAATTAAACGTGTCACTTCAAAGAATGCAAGAAATTAAAAATTCATAATAACTTTTATAGTTAATATAGAAAGCCTCGAATGATATAAAGATCATATATGCATACATCTCTGGCTAACAAGTCATATTGTATACATAAATCTTTATATATAATCAGAAAAGTAATAATATACAAACTGGATCAAAAGAAGAAACACAATTACTAATATAATGATTATGCAATGCTAATGCAGTTTTAAGATTTGAAAACACAAGCTCCTTGATTAATTTCCCAGAAAGCTCTGTTTCTTGTATATACAAAGTAAAATAAGCCTAAAAGTATAATCCCATTTGGTAGTAGGTAAACACCTTCCCCTCACCAACGTAAGAGTACTATTGTCACCCCCATATCGGTAACCCTGACCACAATAACATACATGCTACAAGAATCTAGATCAACACCTTATTCTCTAGCCATATGGTTGTACACACTATATTAAGTTACAATACATTAGGAAACTATCAAATACCAGTTTGAAAACCAAGTATCAAGAACTATCTCAATTCACAATTACGACATTTCACAAGATTCCCATAACTAAGTGAATATCCAATACTAATACATATAGGTCCTAGCATCACCTATCCACAAGGTAGCAAGAACTATGTAACTAGTATTTCCTTACCTAAAACCTCTCAGCATCACTTCACAAGTGATTTCCAAATCAACCTTATGTTGATCAAAGTTTTAGATATTCCCTAAGGCATTCTGACTCATAGATTTGCCTAAGGTTTCACCATATTTAAGTATATGCCATATGGCTATTCTCTCCAAGAATTACCCCCATTTGTGTCTAAACACACTTAAGAAAGCATATAAGAATGATCCCCACACTTAGAGAATGCCAAAACCTCAAGAATAACATCCAGAAAAATCCTAGTCCTCACGCCTAGGCGTGACATTACCACGCCTAGGCATGGTACTCTCTATCTCATCTAGACTGTAACTAAACCACTTACGCTTAGGCATGGATTTCTTGCGCCTAGGCGTGGCCCCGCGATCTGCAGAATTCTGCAGAAATGGTACTGTTCCATTGGCCAAAATCTTGAATTTTGGCTATTCCAATCCAATCTCTAGGTGATTTTAAGTCCCAAACAAGTTCATAAACACAAGGGAAACTCAAAATACCAATTAATTTCATAAAAAATGAATCAAAACACAAAATCACCCATCAAAACCTCCAAAACCTACACATTGAGCATTTTAGGTCCAAAATGGATAGTTTTGATTTCTAATCCAAACTCTTTGCATAAACAAGTCATAAACCACATCTATAACTCATGCAAGCAAAAAAATCACACAACACACCACAAGAACTCAATTTGGTATGTTTAACCTCAATCAAATCCAACATGAATAAATAAGGAAAAAGATGAAAATGAGTTCAAGAACCCCTACCTTCAAGCTCTTAAAGCTGCAGAAAATGGTGGAGATGGTGAAGGAATGATCACAAGTCTTCAAGCTTCCCTTTCCCTTTAGCTTTCCTATTCTTCTTTTCCTCCTTTTCTCTTTTCTCTTCCTTCTCTCCTTGCTCTATTTTCAGTCATAGAGAGTGAATGAGAATACAACAATAGTGACTTCAAATATCACTAAAAGAGAGTCAAGAAAGAGGGTTGAAACCATGGATAGCTTAGAGAATTAGTTTCTATATAAAAATTCTTGATCTACTAAAAACACTCAACTTTAGTTAAACTAAGTTTTCCAAGTTGTGGAAAATAGCTTAAAATGACGCAGATATTAGCATAAATGCCTTAGCTAATGGAAATAGATGTGGATAATTTATTTCTAAGTCACAAATGTGTATTCTGTGACGTGGTTTATGTTTGAGAATTTTCAGAGTCAGTTTAGTATTTTTAGGCATACTGGTTGTCTAATTAAAGCTAGAATGACTAGTCACAGATATGGAAAATGATAGTTTTGATGCAACAATAATGCCTAAACTAACTTTGATTGTCACAAAATTAAATAGGCATGTTAAGCAAGTATTAAGCTACCTTTGTAACCATTTACAAGTCTAACATGTTGAAGAGGATGTTACAAGATGTGGCCATCAGTCTATGCACATACTAGTCTCAATGCATTATTGTTGTCCTAATTAACAATAATACTTGACCAGGGACATTTAAGAATAGTATTTTATCCAATAGGATCTCACGATCAAGTCATCCACTTGATGTCCTACGGCATCAAACTTACTATTCTCAGGACTTTATTATGTTTATCAAAAGGAACATAATAAATGAAATGCCTCATATATTAAACAATAACATAATACAATATATGTAAATACAGATAAAATGTATCGGCCTCTAGGGCATACACCAACACATGACAAAATGAAAAAAGGGGATTACTCTCAAAGCCACTTTATCCATAATTGAAAATGAAGATGAAGATGATGAAGACGGAGTCAGAAACCTTGAGTTGAATGAAGAAAATCTCAGTCTTCTTGTGAGAAAGTTTGGAAGATTTCTTAAGAAGAAAAGAATTCAAAGAAGGCCACATTTCCCTCCTAAGAAGACCTATCATAAAAGGGAATGAACCTCATTAACTCCAACATGTTATGAATATGGTAAACCGGGGCATATGAAGATGGAATGTCCCATATATCTTAAGAAGATGGAGAAGTTTGAGAAGAGACCTTCTAAAGAAAGGAAAGGAAGAATGGCTTACATAGCATGGGAGCACAATGATATGGATTCCACCGATAGCTCGAAAAATGAGGAAGCTCATCTATGTCTTATGGCTCAAGGAGAAGAAGGAGAGGAAAGTGACATCGAGGTAACTTCTTCTAACCTAGACTTTTCACCCTCCTATAGTGAATTACATGATGCTTTTTAAGAATTGCATGAAGAATCTTTGAGGCTCACAAAAATGGTTTTGTCTTCCAACAAAATAATTTCGTTATTGGTAAACAAAGTTTATATTTTAAATAAGCAGATTAATGAGCTCAACATTAAGAATGAGACCTTAGGACTTATTGATGCTAACTCATCATGCATGACTTGCTCTTCACATGATAATGCATTCATACCCTTACCTTGCTCATCAAGAAAAGTTTTTGAAAAAGAAATTGAGGACTTAAATAATACTCTTCAAAATTTACCTTTCGAAGAGATAACTTGAATGTGTTATTAGGGAAACAAAGATGTGTTTTTCGAAAAGGCAGTTTAGGGTATAATCCCAATAATCAACAAAAGTCTTACAAGAATTTATTTGTTTCCTCAATAACATCAAGTAGCCCCGTTGTTAAATGTTTTCATTATAGGAGGAAGGGGTATAGTGCCTCAACATGCAATGTGAGAAAGAATATTAACACCAAGGTTGGAACTAAGAGGGTTTGGGTCCCTAAGGTCACCTTGCCCAATGCTAACATACAAGGGCACAAGAAAATTTGGGTACCAAAGGTTAAAATTTGAATGTGTGTTGTAGGTGTGCTTAAAGACCAAGAGCTCAAGTTGATATCTGGATAGTGGATGCTCTAAGCACATGACGGGTGATGGATCCAAGTTCTCCTTTCTTGCACCAAAGAAACATAGTCATGTCACATATGGGGACAACAATAAAGGAAGGATCCTTGGTGTTGGAAAAGTTAGTAAGAATTCCTCAACTTCAATTGATAATGTCTTGTATGTGGAAGGACTCAAACACAACTTGCTAAGCATTAGTCAATTATGTGATAAAAGTAATATAGTTATATTTGATTCTATTTGTTGCATAATTGAGGGTAAGGATAACAAGCATGTTAAGTTTGTTAGTCATAGAATTTATAATATATATATGATTAACCTTAATGATATTACCTCTCAAAATGCAAGATATCTTATGAGTAAAGAGAGTGATTCATGGCTATGGCAAAGGAGAATTGCCCACATTCATATGGATCACCTAAACAAACTTGTTTCTAAAAATGTAGTAATTAGTCTTCCAAAGCTCAAATTTGAGAAAAATAAACTTTGTGATGCATGTCAAAAGAGTAAACAAGTAAAGGTTTCTTTCAAAGCTAAAAATATTATTTCTTCTACTAGACCTTTATAACTTTTGTACATGGATCTTTTTGAACCATCAAGAACTATGAGCTTTGGGGGTAATTACTATGCTTTTGTGATTGTGAATGATTACTCTAGATTTACATGGACTCTTTTCCTTACTCATAAGAATGATTCCTTTCATGCATTTAGAAAATTTTCAAAGGTTATTCAAAATGAGAAGAATTGTAGCATTGCATTCATAAGAAGTGATTATGGTGGGGAATTTGAAAATCATGAATTTGAAATGTTTTGCAATGAAAATGGGATTTAGCATAATTTTTATGCTCCTAGAACCCCATAACAAAATGGAGTGGTTGAAAAGAAAAATTAATCTTTAGAAGAGTTAGCAAGAACTATGCTCAATGAAACAAGCCTTCCTAAGTATTTTTGGATGGATGCGGCAAATACTATTTGTTATGTTATGCATAGGGTTCTAATAAAGTCAATTTTAAAGAAAACCCCCTATGAACTATACACAGGAAGGAAACCAAACATTTCCCACTTTCATGTCTTTGGTTGCAAATGCTTTGTTTTAAACAATGGAAAAGATATCCTAGGCAAGTTTGATGCTAAATCCGATGAGGAAATATTTCTTAGTTATTCACTTAGTAGTAAATCTTTTCGAATTTATAATAAGAGAACTATGACTATTGAAGAATCAATACATGTTGCTTTTGATGAAACTAACCCGAATGAGTCGAGAAAGGAGTTTGTTGATGATGTTGCAGCAATCTTGGCAAGAATACACTTGGAAAATCAAGAGAAAGAGCCCAAAAAGCAAGAAGAAATACCTTTTGATCCCTCAAGGCAAGAGAATTCAGAAATGATGGACCTACCTAAGGAATGGAGGACATCAAACTATCATCCTCTTGATAAAGTGATATGTGATGTATCAAAAGGGATAATTACTTGAAACTCTCTTAGAAATACATGCAACCATCTGACCTTTGTCTCTCAAGTTGAATCTAAAGATATAAATGAGGCCATTGATGATGAACATTAGATCTTGGCCATACAAGATGAACTAAACCAATTTGAAAGAAATCAAGTTTGGAAATTAGTTCCAAGGCCCAATGATCATCCCATAATTGGCACCAAATAGGTCTTTAGGAACAAACTTGATGAAACGAGCTTAATAATAAGAAACAAAGCTAGGCTTGTTGCTAAAGGATATAGTCAAGAAGAAGGAATATATTGTGAGGAAACGTATGCTTCCATAGCTAGATTAAAAGCCATTAGAATGCTACTTGCATATGCATGACTCATGGATTTCAAACTTTATTAAATGCATGTTAAAAGTGCATTTTTGAATGGTTTCATACAAGAAGAATAGTATGTGGAACAACCTCCCGATTTTGAAAACTTTGAACTGTCCGATAATGTTTCTAAATTGAAAAAGGTCTTGTATGGCTTAAAACAATCTCCTAGAGCTTGGTATGAAAGGTTGAGCAAGTTCCGTTTAGAAAATGAGTTTTCTAGAGGAAAAGTTAACACCACTCATTTCATTAAGCATAAAAAGCATGATATACTTCTTGTTCAAATAATGTTGATGATATTATATTTGGTGCTACTAATGAATCTCTTTGCAAGGAGTTTGCTAACATTATGCAAAGTGAGTTTAAAATATCTATGATATAAGAGCTCAACTTCTTCCTTGGTCTCCAAATCAAGCAAATAAGGGATAAGACTTTCATATTGTTGGTGTATGCCCTAGAGGTTGATACATTTTGTCTGCATTTACATACATTGTATTATGCTATTTTTAATATATGAGGCATTTCATTTATTGTGTTCTTTTTTTATAAATATAATAAAGTCCTTAGAATAGTAAGTTTGATGCCGTAGGACATCAAGTGGATGACTTCAACGTGAGATCCTATTGGATAAAACACTATTCTTAAATGTCCCTGGTCAAGTATTATTGTTAACTAGGACAACAATAATGCATTGAGACTAGTATGTACGTAGAATGATGACCACATCTCATGGGTCATGGATATAAGATATCAAGTCTTCACATGGGTACATATTAGAGTAATAATGTACTGGACAGACCCACCATGAGAATGCTACATGGATCATTATGTGAGTGTCATAAGCGGTTCTCATAGTGACAATGGTGTATGTGGTCCTTTGACCTGAAATCACTACGATTCCTACATGAGAAGTTGTGTGTTTTAATGTTGTCAAACGTCATCTATAATAAGGTGATTATAAAGTCAGTTATTAGACATACTGCGAATCATGCAGAGGGATGTGAGTGATGTAGATGGGATTTGTCCCTTCTACATAACAGGAATGATATCTTCGAGGCCCCTGATTGAGTGAGACTGCGAAATGCATGGCCATGCTTAAATGAGTCGATATGAGATATCAATTTTATTTGTTGTTATTAAGTCTACTCAGGTATCAGGAAATGAAGGATTGAACTATACAAGGGTGACACATTCTATACCTTGTGTTCAATCTAGATATCTGGACAAGGGGAGTAAACTACACAGAAACATTGGTTATAGAAAGGTTATGTCAAATCACTAACATTCTCATTACTTGGGTGGTAGCGATGTGTTACTAGATACCGCTCACTGTTGTAATATTAAAATGAGATTTTAATATTACTGCCAATGTTATGAGAACCTGCAGGGTCGGACACATAGAGAAGACTAAATTGGAGTAATTAGGATCCAAGTTGGATTTGGATTCAATTGTGGGTGGGACTCATAATAGATGAGTCTAGGGTTGCATAGCTTACCTTACTACTACTCAAAGTCACTTAAGGCAGTCACTATTATAAATAGTACTACTAAAGGGGTTGCTAAGCTGACAATACAAAACCCTAGCCGCACCTACAGAAAGTAAGTGAGAGAGTGATAGGTTTCCTTATCTTCTCTTCGCAGCTAGCACTGCTGCAGAGTGGTTAGACTCCAAGACTGCAGACGTTGGACGTTTTTGCAAGTCTGTTCGTGTGGATACTGCAGAGACACCGTCACTATTACAATGTTGGTGATTCACGTCACTTGTGTTTATCACGCTTCAAGAGGTAAACACTTTTAAAAACTCGGATTATGCCTGTTTTGTATGGATCCTATGAGGGAATTTTTATTATTGCGCTACGTGATGTATCCGTAATTCCCAACAGTGGTATCAGAGCATCTTGCGAAACCATGATTCGATTTTTCTGTTTTCGTTTGTAAGAAATAACATGATTCGTTACTTTCTTTTCATAAAAGATATGATCTTTATATGTTATTTCTAAAACAATATGAAACCTTTGCAAAAACGTATTTTGTTTGATGTGTTGCATGCGAAACCATGATGATGTTTTCGAAATAATGAATCTGTTATATATGTATGTTTTTGCGATGTTTTCTGGTATATATGTGATATGTATAGCGTTTTGAACAGCATTGTTACTGGACAGTATTCTGGAATCTTGGTTGTTGAGGCATCAAGCGTTGATGTCAAGCAAACCGCGTTCTAGACAACGTTCTGGACAGTAGCGCAAGGGTTATGGAATCCTTGTTTCTGGTTTGCGATGACAACAAGTGTTGATGTTAGGCAAACTCTATTTCTAGATAGCAGCGCGGCGCAAGGGTTTGAAAACCCCGTTCTTGGTGTAAGGTGCAAGGGTTCACCATGACATTAAGTGTTCATGTCCTCACGCGTTCTGGAAACCCTATTTTTGAATAAGTGACGACGGCCAAGAAGTGTTCATGTGACAGCAGCATAAGGGTTTAAATGTTGTTGCCCTAGCTGTCACAGAGGCAAAAGTGGTCCAACTCAATTTTTTCTGCGTAGAGCGTCTTTTCCAAGGTGCGATATTCAAATCTGTTCTATAACTCACAAAATAATAATGTGTTATTACTTTGTGTTTATGTGTACTTTGTGGTGTATTGTGCATGATTATGGCCTTAGTCCTCCTTTTATGCTACTTTGGTTATTTTAAAATACGATCTGCGTGTCGTGCCTTTCTCTTTACATTCTGATTATACATTCTCTTCTCACCTAACTCCTCTCGAATGTAAAAGAGGATTCAATATAATGTAATCTTTATGTGGAGGCAAGAAGACAACATCAAATGAGGACGTGTAACACTCCAAAATTTACTTTTCTACTCTCAAGATTCATTCTAAAAATATTTATGATTTTCTGGAATTTTTTTGGAATTTTCTGAAAACGCGGAATATTTTAATATATTTCTCGTTTTATGTGTGTACTGAGCAGAACCGGAGAAATGAGACATTTTCTCCGAGAAGCTTGAACTATGGAAACGTCGACGGGGGATCTTACTAAACCCGAGGCCGGACACAGTTTACAAGATTTCACATTTTTTGAGAAATCTTAACAGATGAAAGGATAAAACACTGTGAAGAATTTATCTGTCAGATTTGTTAATACTGACTTCAGCCAACTATAACTATTATCCAATAAATAATAACATGTATTAAAAATATTATCACATTATTCAAAATCTAATTTTTGTATCACATTTATTAGTTTTAATTTCAAAAGAAAGATTAAATTTAATCCAAGCATGTTATGGGAAGCTTCCTAGCAATTTTCCTTGTAACACATTTTCTCTCTCTCCTTTCTCCACTCTTCTACGGCAGAAGCCACAAGGGGAAGCCCAAATATTTTCCCTCAATTGTCTTAATATTGCATTCTCATTTCTCTAAACCCCAACTACCCATTTCTCCATTTTCTCTCTTTTCCTTCCTCTCCGCCGTACACACATACACACCCTCACATTGGAGACCAACTTCCTTATTTGCCAAACAAATCACATTTTCTTGTTCCTTCCACCATTCCAAGACTATTCTCCTTGGTGGTTATCTTTTGCTTCCTCTTCTTCTTCTTCTTCCATTTCTCTTCCACCATTAAAGCTAAAGCTTGGAGCTTTAAGGTAAAGTCTTCAACTTTCTTCCATTTCCTTGCTATTTTCGTTTTCTCTTAGCCACCTTGGTGACCAAGAACCTATTTTTCATGGTTTGAGTGAACAATGTGGTGATCACTCACATTGGAGTTTTCTTGAAGAGGGGAAAACGAAAATCTAGGACAAGAAGGAGTGGCACATTGTGTTGTTTTCCAAATAGGTAAGAGGGAGATGATCCTCTTCAACCAATCTTGGTAGTAAGGGAATGTCTTGTATGTGTATGGTTATTGATTTTTGAATCCATGTATAAAGTTCTCTCATTTTTATGTTGTTCTTGATGATAGTGTATTTTGTTGGGTTTGTATGATATATTGATGTCTCTTGCATGATTTGAAGGTGTATTTGAGTATCTTATTGATTAAATATGATGAGGAATGGTTTGGTTTGAATTAGAGGACCTGAAGAGCTCTATTTTCTACAAGTTTACGCGTGGTAATCGATTACACGGGGCTTGTAATCGATTACCAAGCTCTTAAAGATACAAAATCGTGATTCTGGAAATCTGGTAATCGATTACGTCTGGTGTGTAATCGACATGAGATTCTGTTTAGCTTGTAATCGATTACAAGAGGAGTGTAATCGATTACCAAGCCTCGATGTCACGAAATGGTGTCTTTGGGAATCACGTAATCGATTACAACTTGTGGGTATTCGATTACGGAGGTTTGTCAATTGGTAATCGATTACCACGATTGTGTAATCGATTACCAGTGCCTTGAAGTTACGAAACGTGATTCTGGGAATCACGTAATCGATTACAATGAGATTGTAATCGATTACAGAGGTTCTGTTTCTCGGGTAATCGATTACAAGGATGATGTAATCGATTACCAAGACCAAAAATGAGATTTTTGAGCTGGAAATGATTGAGATTATGGTTCTTTGTCCTTTGTAACTCAAACACAACCTAAAAACCCTGGATTCAAGGATTTTACTTTACTAAAATTGTGATAGGAATGTGCATTCATACCAATAGAGAAGAAATGATTTTGAATATGGAATTCTTGGATCCATGACATGGAAATTGTGGTATGTGTGTAATGAGGAATACTTGTTGATGCTGAGAATTATTGATGTAGTGCTCAATGAGATAAGAATGATGATGTGCCATTGAGGCAATGTTTTGATAAATGTATTGTTGATATGTCATGTTGGACATGGAATAATGCTTATGTGCCATTAAGGAAAGGCTTATGTTGAATGCATCATTGATGAACATACATGATTGGACATTGTGTCATTATGCATGTGTATTGTCCGTGGGACATTGTTGAGAAGGCTATGTTGCCTAGGAGTTTGAATAACACCTATGTGCAGGTACGAATAGACTAAGCGTAGGTGTCATATGTTGTTGACCCTGGGGGCGTCGGGGTGTGGGTGTCTCACAATAGACAGTGGTAGCTCCACTGGGGCCGTGGGATAGACCAATGCAACACACCGACGATCCTGCCTGAGATGCTGTCCTATGTCGCGATTAACTGTTGAGGTGCCATGTGTGAGTCATTTTGCGCAAATGTTTTTATGTGATGAGCACACTATATTTTTAAGGCTAACGATACACTGGCATTACTCCTTGATCATTCACTCCGAAAATGTTTATGTCTAGCTCCATGGAGTAGGAACTTTGGTACCCTTGTTGCATTGTGAGTTGTCAGTCACATGGTCCATTGAGCATTCATGATTGGATAATGTGTTTACTATTATGACCGTGATATTTATTTGATTCTTGGTAATGCTAATGTTGCTAGTTGGCTATGGATGATGTTAACTACTGTTCTTTGTTGTTTTACTCTCATTAATTGCTTTCATGTATTACTATACCTGTATGTGTTAACTGTGTCTTATGTGGGCGTTCGACGCCATTTATTTTCTTGTTGCCTTATTGGTACTGAAAGCTGGGAATCTCACCTCTTTCGGTACTTTTCTTTATTTTGCATTTTGGTTGAATCGTATGCTCTCTAGAAGACACTCGTGAGGAGAACAAGGAAGCCACTGAGTTTCAAGGTTTCTGGCCTTATCTCGATTAAGACCGAAGTTGTTGAGAATGTCTTTTCGCCCCCGTGGATTTTTTTGGTTACGTGCAGATCAACTTTCATGGTGGTCCGGATTGCTGGCATATCAACGTGCAGACTGACCGATGTGTGTACCACGGCGAATTGATGGTGTCTTTGGCATGAGGACGCTACACTGCTTCTATTTTTGACTTTCATGCTTTTGTGTGGTTAGAATTTTATATGCCTGTAAGAGATATGTGGGCGGATATGTACTATAACCCATGTGACAACTCTTTCTTGTCTACTGCCCGGGCTCCTGCCCGCTATTCTGTCGTCCCGATGGATGTCTCGTCGGACGACGAGGACCCTGAGGAGGATCCATCTACGGTTCCTTCTCATTCCAGGTAGTCTTAGGGTTGGTTGTAAATTGATGGCTACTGATGGCTATCCGTTTATTTTGAGGGAGCCTGACGTACTACTGGATTAGTGGGTAGATATATTTGTATCTCTTGGGGTAGGTACACATTTTACTTTTTTTGTATATCTTTTTGGAAATGTAAATTAAACAGGCTCGTGCTTCTGGTATAAAACATGTAATTATCCATATTGTGTATGGCTGTATGTTTCATTCCCTGTTGATTTCTCTTTGACATTTTTGATAAGAAGTTTTATATGAAAGAGGAACTTTTAATTTTAACTCAATCACACGATATATTTACAAACAGGTGTATATGTATATTGTTGGAAGTTTTAATCGGATTTATGTTAAACAAAAGAAATGGAAATAAATAAAAAAGGGTTCAAACTTTACGTAATCATTTGTGCGTCATTTCACTGTGGTGCGACGTTCCTTCTTCTTACCCATTATGACTTGGGTAGAAAAAAAGGGGCGTTACACTGTCTTGGTATCAAAGCTCCCGGTTATGTTTCTTTAGGTCGTGTGGTTTTGGACTGTCTTGTTTGTGATGTGTCATTCTCTGTGATTTTGCTGTTTGGTATTCAAATGAATACACCTGACTTTCTCTGTGTTTTGCGTAGTCTAATCTGAGAAGGAACAATGGCTCGTTGGGGTGATATGGCTGCTGCCATAGAGACAATACAGAAGATGGCCGAGGTAATGTTGCAACAGAACCAGCTGACAGCTCAACAACAGGCTAGGGCTACACAATAGCTAGAGGCTACAGCGGATGTTCAGAACTTGGAAGGATTTTGTCACGCTAATCCTCCACAGTTTAAAGGGGAGTTTGACCCGGGAAAGCTACATTGTGGATTCATGAGTTGGAGAAAATATTTACGGGTATGAATTGTGCTAATGATAGAAAGGTGACCTATGCCGCATACATGCTGATGGGAGATGCTGAACATTGGTGGACGGGAGAACAAAGGCTACTGCAAGCCGCAAACAGGGTGATAACCTAGGAAGTGTTCAAAGAAAGGTTCTTGAACAAATATTTTCCTGAAAGTGCCAGGCACGCAAAAGAAATGGAATTTCTGAGGTTGCGACAGGGAGGCATGACTGTGAGTGAATACGCCGCCAAGTTTGAGAACTTGTCCAGATTTTCAACCTATTTTCAACTTCAACCCAATGAAACTTGGAAGTGTCGGAAGTTTGAGGAAGGCCTGAGGCATGATGTGAAGAAAATCGTGATAGCTTTAAAGATCACTCAGTTTTCTGAGTTACTCGACACTTGCTGCCGATTGGAAAGTGTGGAACAAGAACGCGAGGCAAGAAACAGAAACTTTGGGCCCATTCGGTCCCAAAGAGGAGGTGGTGGTAACGCAAGTCGTTATCAAAAGAAGCCTTATTCCAGACCCTCTGGAAGCCAACAACCACAAAAATTTCAAG
This sequence comes from Ormosia emarginata, assembly GCA_029884605.1. Classification (NCBI taxonomy): domain Eukaryota; kingdom Viridiplantae; phylum Streptophyta; class Magnoliopsida; order Fabales; family Fabaceae; genus Ormosia; species Ormosia emarginata. Next base: position 2,660,866 of record JAQQTP010000074.1, read on the forward strand.
GAGGAAGCCCAACTGGAAGCCCTGGAAGGATGGGTCAGAATGCTACAACTACTCCTAGATGCATGAAATGTGGGAAAGAGCATTTCACAAGGGACTGCACAATCAAAGGAATTATTTGCTTTCGGTGCGGGAAACCTGGTCATGTTTCTTGAGACTGTAACCAGACCAAGGCGGAACCATCCGTCAATGCTGCTAAGACTTCTAAACCACAAGTTGGAGGCAGAGTCTACACCCTGAGTGGTGCTGAGGCCTCTGAATCCGAGGATCTGATATAAGGAGAAGGTATCATTGAAGGTAATCTTTTAATTGTACTGTATGACTCTGGTGCTACTCATTCTTTCATTTCACATGATTGTGTGAAAAGACTTGGATTTCCTGTATCTTCTTTACCTTTCGATTTGACTATTTCAACTCCTACTGCAAAACCTGTAGTCACTACTAAGGTGTGTCTAGGTTGTTCTTTAATAGTGGAAGGTCGAATCTTTTCTGTCGATTTGATCTGTTTACCATTATCCCAACTAGACGTGATATTAGGAATGGACTGGCTATCTGCCAACCATGTCTTGTTAGACTGTTCCAGAAAAATAATAGTTTTCCCTTTGGATGAGGATTTTAGATTTTTGACCGCCAACCAAGTGAAAGCTTTTCTGAAAGAAGGAGCTCGAGGATACATGCTGTTATCTTCTTTGAAAGTCGAGAGTGAAGTTGATGTGGATGCAATCTCTGCTGTTTGAGATTTTCCTGAGGTTTTCCCTGACAATGTACCTGGTTTGCCACCGGAACGTGAGGTCGAGTTTGCTATCGACTTGGTACCTGTAGCTGGCCCTATTTCTATGGCGCCTTACCGTATGGCACTAGCAGAACTCGTGGAACTTAAGAAGTAGTAGGAAGAGCTCATAGAGAAGAAATTCGTGAGACCCAGTGTGTCATCTTGGGGAGCACCTGTATTGTTGGTCAAGAAGAAAGATGGGACTTCAAGATTATGCATGGACTACCGTCAGTTAAACAAAGTTATGATCAAGAACAAGTATCCATTGCCAAGGATAGATGACTTGATGGACCAATTGAAGGGAGTAGCTGTGTTTTCCAAGATCGATCTACGATCGGGATATCACCAAATTAGAGAGAAAGTGGAAGATATTCCCAAGACGGCTTTCCGTACTCGTTATGGTCATTACGAGTACCTGGTGATGCCTTTTGGTGTGACAAATGCACCTACAATATTTATGGACTACATGAATAGGATCTTTCGTCCTTACTTGGACAAATTCATTGTTGTCTTCATCGACGATATTCTGATCTATTCACAAAGTCGCGAGGACGATGCTGAGCACCTCAGCATAATTCTCCATATCTTGAAGGAAAAAGAGCTATATGCGAAACTATCCAAGTGCAAGTTTTGGCTAGATGAAGTGAAATTCTTAGGTCATGTAATCACAAAGGAAGGAATTGCAGTGGATCCTTCAAAGGTAGAAGCTGTACTACAGTGGGAAAGACCAACTACAATGACGGAAAACAGAAGCTTCATTGGTTTAGCCGGATACTACTGGAGGTTTATTGAGGGATTTTCCAAAATCGCTGGACCGCTCACTCAACTCACCAAGAAAGACCAAGCTTTTGAATGGACAGATTCCTGTGAAGGAAGTTTCCAAGAGTTAAAAAGGAAGCTGATTACGTCACCAGTGCTAGTCTTACCGAATCCTAGTGAACCATTTGAAGTGTACTGTGACGCTTCGTATCAAGGTTTGGGGTGCGTTCTCATGCAAAACGGAGGAGTGGTAGCTTACGCTTCAAGACAATTACGAATGCACGAGAAGAACTACCCAACACATGATCTAGAATTAGCTGCAGTGGTGTTTGCATTGAAGATATGGAGGCATTATTTGTATGGAGCCACATTCAACATCTTTAGCGACCACAAAAGTCTGAAGTACCTGTACGATCAGAAAGAGCTGAACATGAGGCAGCGAAGATGGCTAGAATTTTTGAAAGATTACGATTTCCAACTTCAGTATCATCCTGGAAAGGTGAACGTGGTGGCAATGCTTTGAGTAGAAAGACGATTAGTGTTGCTACTATGATGATTAGAGAAAAGGACTTGATAGAGCAATTCAGAGATGTATGGTCATTTGTAAAGTTAACACCGGGTAAAATCTGCATGAATAGGATCACTATCTCGAATGACTTGATGGATAATATTCGAGAGAAACAAAAGGTCGATAAATTCCTGCAAGAAGAAAGAGAATTGATAAAGCAAGGTGGTGTATCAACATTGAAGGAAGGAAGTGATGGGATTTTGAGATTTCAAGGAAGGGTCTGTGTGCCTAAAGATGAAGAACTCAGAAAGTACATACTTGAACATGCTCATTCTAGTCAGTTGAGTATGCATCCTGGAATGACCAAGATGTATCAGGACTTGAGGAAGTTATTTTGGTGGCATGGGATGAAAAGAGATATCGCTAAATGCGTGTCATCTTGTTTGGTTTGCCAGAAAACGAAGATTGAGCACCAAAGACCAGCTGGATTACTACAACCCTTGGCTATTCCTGAATGGAAATGGGATAGCATCGCCATGGACTTTGTTGTCGGGTTACCAAGAACTCGGAAAGGATATGACTCAATATGGGTAATAGTGGATCGACTTACGAAGTCAACTCACTTTCTGCCAATCAACATAAGATATCCGTTGGAGAAGTTGACTCAGATTTATATTGGTGAAATTGTTACACTTCACGGGATACCCATGAGTATTGTTTTCAATAGAGACCCGAGGTTTACCTCGAAGTTTTGGCAAAGTCTTCAAGAGGCTATGGGAACAAAGTTGCGGTTAAGTTCTGCCTACCATCCGCAAACTGATGGTCAATCAGAAAGAACAATTCAGTCGTTAGAAGATCTGTTGAGAGCTTGTGCGATAGAGCAAACTGGAGGTTGGGATGAAATCTTGCCATTGGTGGAATTCACCTACAATGACAGTTACCATTCAAGTATAGGGATGGCGCCCTATGAGGCTTTATATGGGCGGAGGTGTCGGACGCCTCTGTGCTGGTATCAAGATGGAGAACGGCTTACTATTGGACCTGAACTCATCCAGTAGACAACTGAGAAGGTTAAAATGATTCAGGAGAAAATGAAAACGGCTCAGAGTCGGCAGAAGAGTTATGCGGACAAAAGAAAGAAACCTCTTGAGTTCGAAGAAGGAGAGCATGTCTTCTTGAAAGTCACGCCTATGACTGGGGTCGGCCGTGTCCTCAAATCTAGAAAACTCACTCCAAAATTCCTTGGACCCTACCAAATTCTTCGTCGGATAGGTCCTGTTGCTTACCAAATAGCTTTACCCCCTTTTCTTTCAAATCTTCATAATGTCTTTCATGTGTCACAACTCAGAAAATATATCCCAAATCCTAATCATGTCATAGCACCTGATTCTGTACAATTGAAGGAAAACTTGACATATGAGACAACTCCTGTAAGGATTGAGGATAGGAGGATAAAGCAACTCAGAGGAAAGGACATTGCACTAGTGAAGGTAATCTGGAATGAAGCAGCTGGAGATGTGACGTGGGAGCTGGAGGACAAGATGAAGGAGCAATATCCCGAATTGTTTTAAGGTATGAAAAATTTCGAGGACGAAATTCCTATTTGTTGGGGAGAGTTGTAACACCCCAAAATTTGTTTTTCTACTCTCAGGATTAAGATCGATTCTCAACTTGGACTATACATGGCTAATAGGTATATGTCTATCCTATTAACGAATCAACCCACTTCGCAAAGAAAAGGAAATCGAACATGCATCTACTATATAAATGATCTAAAACCCAAAGTCCTATGTGTAGGCTCAATGGATTTCATCAAATCACTCACAAGTTGATTAGATAAATAAGAGCATTAAGCATAATATAATAGAATAAAATCCAAATCTTTCATATAAACTAAAAAAAGGTACAAATCATTAAATGTCAAAGGGAGATTCAAAGAATAATCTAAACACAACTAGTTACACAATGAATACGATAATGTCATACAAAAATTTGTATTCAAGATAAATGAAAGAAAGAGAAAAGAAGAAATTGAAAAAGAAGCCCCAATGGCTTGAGCCTTGAAGCTTGAATCTTGATTCCTTCAACCCTCTTTCAACCCCGAAATGCCCCGTAGCTGCTGGATTCTCCAATGGGCAAAAGCCCCAAAATGTACTAAGAGAGGCGGAGAAGAGAAAAATGAGAAAACCTAAGAGAAAAAGAGAAAATTCGAGAGCTGCAAACTGAAGTCTGAGCTTTGGTATTTAAAGACAGACAACTCACGTCGCGATGTTAAACAACACGTGCCGCGACGCGCAAAACTTAGGGCACCAACGCTACGGCATGAGCTACCTTGCGCCACGGCGCTTAAGACTCGGGGTTCATCAGGGTGCAGAGGCAGAGAGTAGAATGTCACGGCAAACAGTTCCTACATCGCGACGTGATGTCCTGGAGTTTGTCTTGTGATTTCTTTTCCAATGCAGGGCCTTGACTTGCATTAAATTGGTTCTTTTGGGCTCATCCTGCAATTGAGAAATCAACCAGTCAAATACAAATGCAATTAAACTCAATCCAATTAAAGATTAGAAAAGATTAAAGTAAGATTAGAGATGAAGACTTCAATAATGCATAGAGATATGGCACAAATAACTACATTTTATGAAGTTATCAAGTCTGTAAAGACTTGGTTAGGGAAGTACTTTTCTATGAAGGACTTGGGCAAAGCTGCCTATGTGTTAGGTATCAAGATCTATAGAGATAGATCACAGAGACTGCTTAGCCTAAGTCAGAGTACATACAATGACAAAGTCTTAAAACGATTTAACATGCATCAAGAAAGGACTCTTACCAATGTCGCATGGTGTAAGCATATCAAAGGCTCAATCCCCTACCACCCAAGATGAGAGGGATCGCATGTGCAAGATTCCATATGCATCTGCAATTGGATATATCATATAGGCCATGTTATGTACTTGACTAGATATCTCATATGCTTTGAGCATGACGAGTAGGTACTAATCTGATCCTGGTAAGAGTCACTGGACTATTATCAAGAACATCCTTAAGTACTTGAGAAGGACTAAGGATTCGTTCTTGGTATATGGAGTCAAGGAGGAGCTAGTTGTAAAAGGTTACACTGATGCTAGCTTCCAAACTGATAAGGATGACTCCTGTAATGCCTCTTTTTGAATAGGGAACGTCACGCCAAACACAATCACTAAATGGAAAATAAAACTATAAACTAAGACCTGGTTTATTATATATACATAATAGCTTGTTTATCTGTAAATGTATAATAATTTGGTGAATTCTTTTTTTTTCTTTGTTGTAAGAAAAACATAAAACATAATCACAACATAATTAACATGAGAAGTAAACCACACATTCATACATTATACGCATATATATACTTATATCATACTTGTTTTGATACATTATCAGATATACAAAATAAGCACAAGCTTTACATGCCCCGAAATGATTACACATATACAGCCTACCAAAAAGACAAATTATCAGGCCCCCAAAAAGATTTATAGATAGCCATTAGCGGCTACAACCAGTATCAGCCCCTAAAACTAATGAGAAGGAACCATGGTTGGATCCTCCTCAAGGTCTTCCTCGTCAAAGGAAATCCTTATCGGAGCAACCGAGTTACGAGCGTGGGCTCGTGCGGAGGATAATAATGAATCCTCTGGTGGGGTTTAGTAACGATCATCCCACATATCACGTATGGGCAAGTAAATAAACAGAGCACTAATCAAAATCAGGCCAAAAGCCGGGGAATTCGTGTACTTCCCCCTCCTCATCGACGTCTTCAGAGAAACATATAAATAAACAGAATATCAGAAATACAGAAAAGAGGTGAGACATCCTACATTCAATACCAATTATGACAATAAAGAAACAGAACGGCCCAAGACGCCTACATAGCATGGCAAGAATAGTAATCAGCATCGAGATTCAAATAATAAACAACTTAACAAATCCAGATAGTTATAACATCAATGACAATAGTTCCATCATCATATAAAAAAATGCCAAATAATATATTGACTTGCTATGCACGTGCACATGGTACAAAAAATCCTACTCCATGGAGCTGGACATAAACATCAAAGAGAATGATCAAGGAGACATGCCAGTATCTCATCAGCCTAAAATCAAGTGCTTACCAGAAAAATCAATAGTTTGCGTAACAATGCTTTATACACAGCATTCTTCACAAGATCGCAATATAGGACAGTGTCGGTCCGGATCATCGATGTATTTGCATTAGTCTATCCCATGGCCCCAGTGGAGCTACCAACTGTCCATTATGAGACACCCGCACCCCGATGCCCCCAAGGTCAACAATATGACCTACACTAGTCTATTCGCACCCGCACTAAGGTATGATTCAATCTCCTAGGCACAAAGCCTTACAACAGAGTCCACCAGACTTTCACAATGCATGATGACTCAATGCATATTCATGTATATTTCACAATGATATACTTTTCCATAACATGCCACAATTTGGCCAAGTTAAATATCAACAGAATTTTGGTCCCACTGATAGACGGACAATAACATATCATCAAATTCTTAAATGTGATAATACACTCTTTAAGGTTTATTATGGAATTTCACTTTAATTAACATTTCTTATGAAATCTTTCTCTAGAAGAATTCTCTTGCATTTTTATCAAATCTTTATTACTCAAATTAAATAGGTTCTTTACTCAACTTTTAAATCCAATTCACTTAAAGAAATTATTAATTTAAATTACCCAACATCTCACTTTCACTCATGTTCTTCCATTGATCAAAACTAATCTAAGTTATAGGATAAAGTCTTATTCTTTAATTCTTTCCATTTTATGAACTTCTAATAAATCTCCACTTTTTGTAATTGACTAAGTCTCTATTCTAACACTACATTTTTGCCATTATTCACATTAAGAGGCTGTGAGCCCCAAGGGAAATAGGGATATGAAATCTCCATTGCTCCATTAATTATTATTCACTTGATTAGTTATCTTTCCAACTTATTACAAAATTTTAACCATGAACACCTTATTGAAGGGTGTATGGCCGTGAGCCCCAATAAGGAGAGCAAGGAACCCTTGCTTCTAATTCATATTTCCAATCCATCAAAATTAATCCAAGATCATCAACACACATAAATACAACTAATAAAACCACATAAGAGGAAATTAATACAAAGATCATTAGAAAAACCATATAACTAAGAGAGCAACCCTAACATGGGTTTCTCACAACCAACACACAAACAAGCTTCTTGCTACCATTGCTCACGGTGTAACACCTCAAAAATTTATAATTTAATGATAAATAGTCGTTGTATAATATTTGTGATTTTTGGAAAAAATTTTGGATTTTTCTGAGAACGTGAAATATTTTAATATTATATCTTGTTTTGCATGCGCACTGAGCAGAGCGGAGAAAATGAGATATTTTTCTCGAGAACCTTGAGCTGTGGAAACATCGATGGGGAATCTTACTAAACCTGAGGTTAGATACGATTTACGAGGTTTTATATTTTTCAAAATTTTTATCTGATAAATAAAAATCGCAGAATAATTTTATTATCCGTTGGACAATAAATACCGATTTTTGTTAACTGTAACTTTTGTCCACTAATAATAAATTTGATACAGTGCTAGTCATATTTTAGAAAACACTTTAATGACATCACAATAGTGACATCATCACCATGATATCACTTTGACTTTTCAAAATGTGGAAGCTTAGCTTGTTAGAGAAGCTTAGCTTGTTAGAGAAGCTTGGAGGAAGCTTCCTAGAAATTTCCTATTGGCTTGTTGGGAAAGCCACATTTTCTTCTCTCCTCCTCATCACCACACAATTTTGGGGGCTCTTTGTGGCCACACATTTTATTCTATGCACTTACACAAAATACACCTAATTACACTTTTCATTCAATTTCAAATTTTACTATCACTTTCTCTCTCTATTTTCTCTCTTCATCTTTTTCTCTCATGCTCTCTCTTCCTCTTCTCTTCTTCTTCTTCCATGGTACCCACACCATCCTTCCCCTCCATTGTTGCTTGATTTTAAGCAAAGAGTTTACTTGAACTAACCATCCTTTGGAGCTCTTCATTCTTGTTGGAAGACATCTTCAAAAACTCAAACTCTTCCTCTCCATTTTCTCACCCACCTCACGGTCAAGACACCATTTTTGGGGTTCTCCAAGCTTTTCTTTCAACCAACCTCATTTCCTACCATTTCTCATTGCCTAGAACATTTTCTCTTTTGAGACCACCACCAAAATCCACCATTTTCATTTTGTTCCATCAAGCTTCAAAGTTGTAGACTTTAAGGTAAAGTTCATAACTTTTTCACCTTTCCTCCTCATTTTCGTGATTCTTGATCTCTTAGGTGATCAAGGGTTCCTTTTCTAAGCTTTGATGATGATTTTTGTAAGTTTTGATGTCCTTAGGGTTTTCTTAAAGGTGGAAAACGAAAATCAATAACAAAGGAGCTTACTTTCTTGTGTTGTCTTCAATAGGTAAGAGGGAGATTTACTCACTTCAACCATTATTGGTGGTGAAAAGACTTTTGTGTGGTTGTTGATGGAGAAATCCATAATGGATTACTCACTTTATTTGATTGATTTTCATGTTTGTGTGTTGTTGATTGAGACTAAAGTGTTGTTTGTTTTAAATGCTTTGATAATGTTGGATTGAATGGATGAAAATTTTAGGGTTTCCTATTATATTAGGGAGGTCATGATTTCTGATTCAAATTTTAAGGATTTGGATTTGACTTTGTATGAAATGAAGCTTATGTAATTAGGCATTAAAGGATTGATGCATGAAATGGAAAAAATTAGAATCTTGATGTGTTAGAGAGGCTCACGGCCTCTAAAGAATTTTTGAGTCCAAGTGCTGCTTTTGTGCATTCTTGGGAATTAAGCAATTTAGACATAAGTGATTTATAATGTAATGGAAGAAATTGATTGAGCAATGGCTTATGAGAGGCCACGGTTTTTAAGGGTTCTTTGACCCAAACTTTGCATAATTGATCAAGACTTAGGAAATTAAGAATGATGGATACATAATGTGAAATTGTGGTATGTGTTGAACTATATATATAAAATGTTGATATTGAGAATGAATGGTATGATATTGTGAGTCCATGTGTGGGACAAAGTACTTGATGATGTTTATTTGGCTAAATTGTGGCATGAAATTATTAAGGACTGATTATATGACATTGTGGTATGTTCCATGAGAAATATACATTGTTAATGAATATACATGATATGCATTATGTTATGAGGAACATACAATTGATGAACATACATGATGTATATTGAGTCATCATATATACGTGAATATCCGTTGGACTTTGTTGGAAAGGTTGTGCATGTCTAGGAGATTGAATTACACCTATGTACGGGTGCGAGTAGACTAAGCATCGGTCATAGTGGTTGACCTTGGAGCCATCGGGGTGCGGGTGTCTCACAATAGACAGTGGTAGCTCCACTAGGGCCGTGGGATAAACCGATGCAAACACACCGATGATCCAGACCGAGATGTTGTCTTATATCGCGATCAATTATTGAGGTGTCATGTATAAGTCATGTTGCGCAAAATATTATTTTTATGAGAAAGCACTTTATTTTAAGGCTAACGAGATACTAGCATGACTCCTTAATCATTCTCTTCGAATGTTTATGTCTAACTCCATGGAGTAGGATTTTGGTACCATATGCATTATGTATTGTCAATCTCATATTTCATCTGGCATGAGTATTTACAACTGTTGAATCATTTGTTCTTTACTGTTATAATTATTATTTGATTGTTAAATTGTCGACTGCTTGGGACATTAGTGCTATTTATCTTTTATTGCTTACTTTTACTATTACTTATTGTTATTCCTCTCTTACTGCTTATTTTATAATTATTGTTGATAAATGTATGTGTTATGATATTATGTGGGCGTCCTGCGCCGTTCTGTTTTCTTACTGTCGTATTGGTATTGAATGCTGGGTGTCTCACATCTTTCCTGTATCCCTGTATTTCTGTTTTACATTTATATTCGATAAAAGATCGTGAGGATGAAGAAGAGGGACCTCACCCTTTCTGATTGAATTGGGCTGATTCATTATTTTTTATATGGCGTCTGTATGAGATTTCTTCGGTTACATGTGGGTGTAACTTCATGGGAGCATTGATGCCTGATGTATCGACTGGGGCACCGAGCGTCATATACTTAGGGGTTGCAGCTTTGTCTGCTAGTAGTACCTATCCTAGGATTACTACTTTCCCTTTTAGTACTTTTGTACACGTCATCTTTTATTTGAATATGTAAGTACTATATTTTGTGTTATCAGTGTTTTGTGTTAAGGATGAATATATTTATATATGAAATATGTTTTTCCCTCAGTGGTTGTATTTTAATGGTTGGGTACTAAATATACTTCATTTGGGTTTCTATTTATGTATAATGAAAATTTTTGAAAAGATTGTTGTAGAGACTGTGACACGCCTAGATTTAGTGACTGTGGTGTAATGACGATTGTGCCGTAGTGATTAGATCTAGAGGTGTTACTCAGGGGTGTTACTCACGGCCTCACTCTCTAAAATTACCTTCCATTCACTCATAATTTCATCTAATCATATCACTTGATCCTAAACTTTATTCTAAGCAACTTTCATGTTGTGATCAAGACCTAATTCTATCATCTTCAAGCTTGATTCTTGGATTTAAGTTCTAGGGTTTCAAGGTAAAGATCTTGAAACTTGATTTCTTACTTGACTCGTGGAAATCCTAAGACAATGTTTGATCTATGGTCATCATAATCAAGCCTTAGATAATAATTTTTATGTGTTTGTTTTGATTCTAAGATCTACTTGGTGGTGAAAAAGTGATTCAAAGAGAGTTCTACAAGGAGCTAGGAGGCATCAATCAAGGTAAGAGAGAGATTAACCTCATCGGCCATATATGGTGGTGAGGGAATGGATTTGTTTGTGTTTGTGAGCGAAAAATCCATGTGAGGATTTATTCACTCGAATTGTGTGGTTATTAGTTTATGCATGTTTGATTGTGTATATTTATATGATGTGGATTATATGCATGAACTTGCCATGGTTGATTTTTGATATATGTGATTCTATTACTTTGATAATTAAGTATGATTTATATATGAGATGGTATGATTTTGATTAGATTATTATTGGATGTTTAATATGCTTAAGTATGATTTAAAGCATGAATATGTGATAGTGGAAAATATCATATGAGATATGTGGCATATGATAAAAATCAAGTGGAAAGGAAAACTATGTTGTTTTCTAAGAACTAAGGGGTACACGGTTTCTATGAGGATTTTGGAACAAATCATTTGAAATATTTTACTAAGTGTGGATTTTAGATGATTAAGTAACAAGTAATTGGATTAAATAGTTTTACAAAGGAAAAGAATACATATTTGGTTATGGAAAAGAAATTGATTTTCGGTCAACATGCCAAGAATTGGTGTTTTAGATCAAAAATATTTTCTTAAGAGTAGTTTTGAAGGATTTATTAACAAAAACTCAATTTAGTGAATTTTGAGATGTAAAAAGAAAGTAAACTAATTTTTAGAATTAATTAAATTAATGAATTAAGGTCATGATGGGAAATCAATTTGAGTTAAAGTTTTGAGCACGTTAGTAAACTTTGAACTATAGTGTTTAATTAAATCATGGAAGTGTAAAATTTTGTGAAGAAAGTATTAGAAAATATTATTTAGAGAAGTTTTAGCAAGGAAATGATTTTTGAGAATGGTTTGGAACTTAAAGTGTTTTATTTAGAAAATATTATTTAGAGAAATTTTAGCAAGGAAATGATTTTTGAGGATGGTTTGGAACTTACAGTATTTTATTTAAAGTGTTATTGCGATTAATGAACAAATGTTTTTGAGATATCTTAAATTAATTTAAAAAAGTTACGTTTTTATGGAAAATGTTTGGAAATATTTATTAAAGGAGGTTTAGTGAGAAAATGTTGGAAATATTATTTAACGATGATTTATTAATGAAATATTGGAATTGAAGTCCAATTTTGATAATAAATGAGAAACGTTTTAATTTAAGCTTGGAATATGATTCAAATATTTTATGCGATTAAAAATACGCAGAAAAACTCTTACGCGTTTTAAAAATAGTGATTTTAGTTACGCGATTGAGAGGAACGACAAGTTGTGCTATAGAGCCGACGTACTGTATCTAAGTAGTTGTGGTATCACATTGTGCTTGTGGGACCGAGGTTCTGAACCTATGTGGATCTTTGGTATTATGTAGTTGTATGGACGGTTGATTTAATATCATTGGGAACAGTTCAACGGCGGTTTGGTTTCATTGAACATGCATTTGAGCATTGTACAGTTGATGGTTGTTATGGCATTTTATGCCTAAAGAGTGGACGGGAACTTATAGGATAATGGGATTCTAATAGATCCTGGGGGGGACGTCAAGGCGTGGTGATTCGCTTCGTGATGATGTTATCACGAGTGCTGATGTTAGCACCATATATATATATATATATATATACCCCTGGCCGCGATATAAACCGGTTGCAATGCACTGGTAGCCCCGATGACACTATTGCTTTTCATGGTCCAGCATAGACTGTCTTTTTAGAGGGGACAAATCTTCAGGAACGTTCATCTCTAAATTTGAGTATAGCTCCATGGAGTAGTAGGAACAAGTTACATTGTGCATAAGGATGGTTAACATACATATCATGCATATGCATAATCAGCATTTACACTATTGTGATATAATATTATTGTGATGTAATATTATTGTGGTGTTATCATTATGCCTGATATTGTGATACAAGTTTATCAGATTATATACTTATTAAATATGTTGTTGTTATATTGTATGTTGAACAGTGTTGGAATGTTTGTCGTTCTCTTGTTGCTATATTGGTATGCGATGTAAGGGATATCACCTCTTTGCTGTATTGTTTTGTCTGTTTTTGAAGACTGTGATGGCGGCAAGGAGGGATCAACTAGGTTTCTTTAGACTACATTTTCTTCAAGGCGCTGCTTGTAACGTTCCAAAATTTATTTATTTTATTATAAATATTCATTTTATAATATTTGTGATTTTTGGGAATTTTTCGTGATTTTTCTGAGAACTCGAAATATTTTAATATTATTCCTCATTTTGCGTACAAACTGAGCTGAGCCGGAAAAATGAGATATTTTTCCTGAGAACCTTGATCTATGAAAATGTCGACAGGGGATCTTACCAAACCTGAGACTGGACACGATTTACGAGATTTCATATTTTTTGAGAAATTTTATCTGACAGAATAATAAATCGCTGTGTAATTTTATCCATTGGACAATTAATACTGACTTCTGTTAACTGTAACAATTGTCCATTTGGATAATAGCATATATTAAAAATCCTATCACATTATCCAAATGTAATCCACTTTATGTCTAATCAAATCCACTTTAATTCAAATATATTGTATTTTAATCAAAGCTTCTTTGAGAAGCTTTGACCACCAAAAGACTAGTATGCCCTTAGCTTGTTGGAGAAGCCTCTCCACCCCTCCCTCTCTCTCCTATTGCCGCAGCATTGCTTGCCCATGAGGAGCAAAATTTTGCTCCCATACTTAATGCATTTTCACTCAAAATATCTCGTTTTTCATTAACACTTTCTCTCTCTTCAAGCTTCTCTTTCATTTCTCTCATTGTTCTATCTTCTTTCTCTCCTTCACCCATGGTTTGCAGCCCCTAAATGTGACCATTCCCTTCATCTTCCAACTTCATTAACACCATTTCTACACTTCTTCCATTCTCCTCTACACTTTCTATTTTTAAAGTTTTTTCAAAATCCATCATTTCCTCCATTGTCTTCCAAGACCAAGCTTCAAACTTTAATGTAAAGTTTCCATGTTTTATTTTCTTTCTCTCCATTTTCGTGTTTATGGTTTCATTGGAGACCAAAGATCCCTTTTACCAAGCTTGGTGTTGATTCTTTGTGTTTGAAATTTCTAGGGTTTTTGGACCCCAAAACCGAAACCACCAAGAAGCAACTAGGAGGCCATTTTCGTGTTCTTTCTTTAGGTAAGAGAGAGATTACTCACTTTAACCATTATTGGTAGTGAGGAGACCTTTGTGTGGTTGTTGATGGAGAAATCCGTATTTGAATGCTTACTTTGTTTGATGGTTTTGCATGTTTATGTGTTCTTGATTGAGGTTGATGATTGAATATTGATTTTGAATGCACTGGGGGTGTTGGAAAATTTAATAATGATAGGTTTAATAAATAGAAAATTTGAGGGTTTCCTACACTAAAGTGAGGTCACGGTTTTGGCTTTGAACTTAAAGGGATTGGATTGATTTTGTGTGAACTAAGATTTGAGTGATTAGGTATCAAGTGATTAATGCATAAAATGGAAAGAAATTGGAACTTTGAAGACCTAGGGAGGCCACGATTTGTAGAGAAAATTTTGGGTTCAAATGATGCCTTGGTGCATTTTTTGAAATTAAGGACTTAGAGGTATACATAATCCATAATGAGAGAGAAGAATTAAATTGAGTAATAACTCTTAGGAAAGGCACGACTATTAAGGGTTCTTTAACCTAAAATTCTCATAATTGATCAAAATTTAAGACATTGGAAATGTTGGATTCCATAACATGAAATTGTGAAAATTGATGAACTGTAAGTATATATGTTGATGTTGAGAATTGGTTCTATGTTATTGTGAGTCCTTATGTGGGACTAAGTACTTGATAAAATTGTGACATGTTGATATCGAGAAATGATCATATGCCATTGTGGTATGCCTTATGATAAATGTATCATTAATAAACATACATGATGTACATTGCGTCGTCATGCATATGTGTTATCCATTAGACATTATTGGAAAGGCGATGTATGCCTAGGAGATTGAATAACACCTATGTGCGGGTGCGAGTAGACTAAGCGTAAGGTCATAGTGGTTAACCATGGGGGCATTGCAGTGCGGGTGTCTCACAATAGATAGTGGTAGCTCCACTGGGGCCGTGGGATAGACCGATGCAAACACACCGACGATCCGGACAGAGACGCTGTCCTATATCGCGATCAACTATTGAGGTGCCATGTATAAGCAAATTGCGCAAATATTTTTATGAGATGAAGCACACTATTTTTAAGGCTAACGAGATACTAGCATAACTCCTTGATCATTCTCTCCGAAAATGTTTACGTCTAGCTCCATGGAGTAGGATTTTGGTACCATAATGCATTGTGCATTGTCCATTGTCAGTCTCACAATTCCATTAAGCATGATCATTTATAACTGTGAAAATATCTGTTCTTACTACTGCAATAATTATCTAATCTATAGACTGTTGACTACTGGGGATATTGCTGCTATCTACCTGTTGTTGTAATTCTTACTATTATTTACTGTCTATATCTTTTACTATCAATTTTATTATTACTGTGATTGAACACATGGACTGTGTTGTTATATGGGCGTCCAGCGCCGTTCTGTTTTCTTGCTGCCGTTTTGGTAATGAAAGCTGGTTGTCTCACCTCTTTTCTGTATTTCGACATTCCTATTTATTTATGTACTACTGAGAAGTCATCCGTGATGAAGAAAAGGAAACACCTGAGTTTCTGGGTTTTTGGCCATACTACGACTAGAGTTTCCTGAAGATGTCTTCACGTCTGCGTTGATTTTTGGGGTATGCTAGGATGACCTTTCATAGAGGACCTGATTGCTGACACATTAACTTGAGCATGGACCGTTGCATCTATCACGAGGAGCTGACTGTGTCTTTGGCATGGGGCCGCTATGACCCGCCTGTTTTTGACTTTACCACTTTGTTCACTTGGAATTTTACCTGCCTGTTAGAGATCTGTGGGATAACCTTTGCTATACCCCATAAGAGGAATCTTTCCTCTCTATTGCTCGGGCTTCTGCCTGAAATTCGGTCACTCCGATGGAAATTTCATCAGAAGAAGAGGACCCTGAGGAGGACCCGGCTACGGTCCTTTCTGGTCAGTCTTAGGGGTTGATACTGTCGGTGGCTACTGATGGCTGACCGTTTATCTTTTTGGGGAATCCTGACATTTTGCTGTATTTGATGGGTGTATATTTGTAATCATTTGGGGTGGGTAAAGCCTTATATTTTTTTTTTGTATATTTTGTGATGTAGCTAAACAGGCTGATGCATAAATATATATAAATATGTTATGTATGGATGTATGGTTTATTTTACGTTGGTTTTACTACGACCGTTCAAACTATTATCTCGCTATGAAAAGAATCTCTACATTTATTCTTTTGACACTACTTGTTAATAATATAATTTAAACAAAAAAAATGTAATTCCATTTAGAAAGGAACTTATACATCTATAAAATGAACCGGGTCTATGAGGTTTAAAATAATTATTATTTTTCGCAATTTATTTCGTTTTCACTTCACTATGGTATGACATTCCTTCTTCGTGAGATAAGAAAAAGAAGCGTTACACTGTCTTGGTATCAGAGCTCCGGTTTAAGTTTTCTTTTGGGTCATGTGGTTTTGGACTGTCTTGTTTGTGTTATATGATTCTCTGTGTTTGGTATTCTGAAAGGACACATTTGACTTTCTCTGTGTTTTGTATAGCTTAATATGAAAGGAGGCATGGCTTGCAGAGCAGATATGACTGCTGCAATTGAGGCAATTTAAAAGATGGATGAAGCTATGCTGTAACAAAACCAGTAGACGGCTCAACAGAAAGAAAGGATTGCACAACAGTTGGAGGCTACGACAGATGCCTAAAAGCTTGGCGGAATTTCATCGCACTAACCCTCTGCAATTTAAAGGAGAATTTGATCCTGAGAAGGCTACTCTATGGATCAAAGAGCTGGAGAAGATATTCACGGACATGAACTGTGCTAACGACAAAATGTTGGTGTATGCCCTAGTGGCCAATACGTTTTGTTTGTATTTACATACATTATATTATGCTATTTTATATGAGGCATTTCATTTATTATGTTCTTTTTTTTGGTAAACATGATAAAGTCCTTAGAATAGTAAATTTGATACCATAGGACATCAAGTGGATGACTTGATCGTGAGATCCTATTGGATAAAACACTATTCTTAAATGTCCCTAGTCAAGTATTATTGTTAATTAGGACAACAATAATGCTTTGAGACTAGTATGTGCGTAGATCGATGACCACATCTCACGGGTCATGGATATGAGATATCAAGTCTACACATAGATACATATTAGAGTAATGATGTATTGACAGACCCGCCATGAGAACGCTACGTGGATCGTTACGTGAGTGTCATAAGCAATTCTCATAGTGATAATGGTGTATGTGGTCCTTTGACCCGAAATCACTATGATTCCTACATGAGGAGTTGTGTGTTTTAATGCCATCAAACGTCATCTCTGTAACAAGATGATTATAAAGTTGGTTATTAGACATACCGCGATACATGTGGAGGGATGTGAGTGACCTAGATGGGATTTGTCCCTCCTACATAACAGAGTGATATCTTCGGGCCCCCGATTGAGTGAGACTATGAAATGCATGGCCATGCTCAAATGAGTCAATATGAGATATTGATCTCATTTGTCATTACTATGTCTACTCGGGAAGAAACCGAAGATTGAACTAAACAAGGGTGACACGTTCCATGCCTTGTGTTCAATTTGGATATCCGGACAAAGGGACTAAACTACACGGAAACATTGGTCACGAGATAGGTTATGTCAAATCACCGACATTCTCATTACTTGGGTAGCAAAGTGATGTGTTGCTAGATACCACTCACTTTGTTTGTAATATTAAAATGAGATTTTAATATTACTACCAACGTCATCTGCAGGTCGCACACTTAGAAAGACTAAATTGAGTAATCGAATCCAAGTTGGACTCTTGATTCAATTGTGGGCCTAACTCATGACAGATGGGTTTAGGGTTGCACCACTTACCTTGCTACCGCTCACACTCACTTAAGGAGCCCTATTATAAATAGTACGCTAAGGGGGCTGCTACTGTGTTACATCACAACCCTAGCCGCACCTATAAAAGTGAGTGAGAGATAGTGAGGTCTTCTTCTCCTCTCTTCGCAGCCTAGCACTACGAAACAGAGGCGTGACTCCTTTGCAAGTCTGTTTCGTGTGGATAGAAACATCATCGCTATTACGGTGTTGGTGATTCACCTCGCTTGTATCTGTCACGCTTCAAGAGGTAAAATTTTAAAAAACCTCGGATTATGGATTTTTCGCATGGATCCTGTGAGGGAATTTTGTTATTCCGCTGCGAGACTTTGATCCGCAAATTCCCAACACAAAAAGGTGACGTATGCTGCATTTATGCTTGTTAGAGACACAGAGGATTAGTGGACCAGAGAATAGAGACTGCTAGAGGCAGAAGGTGGAGAGATTGCTTAGGCGGTATTCAAGGAGAGATTCTTGAATAAATATTTCCCAGAAAGTGCCAGACATGCTAAGGAGATGGAGTTTCTTGGTTTACGACAATGAAATATGACTGTAAGTGAGTATGCTGCTAAATTTGAGAGCTTGTCCAAATTCTCAATCTACTTTCAATACTAACCAAACGAAGCATGGAAATGTCGAAAGTTCGAGGAAGGCCTAAGACACAATGTGAAGAGGGCGGTTATCACTCTGAAGATTAACCAGTTTTCTGAGTTGCTTGATATGTGTCGTTGGGTGGAAGACTTAGACCAGGCGTGGGACACAAGAAATCGCAACTTTGGACCTTTTCAGTCTCAAAGAGGAGGAAGCAATAATGCTAATCGTTACCAGAAGAAGCCTTATTCCAGTCCACCTGGAAATCAACAACAAAGACCGCAAGGTGAAAGTCCTAGAGGAAGTCCAGGTAGAACTGGTCAAACAATGGTGTCTACGCCGAGATGCATGAAGTGCGGGAAGGATCACTACACGAGGGACTGCACTATTAAAGGAATTATCTGCTTCAGATGTGGGAAACTTGGACATGTTTCTCGTGACTGCAATTAACCTAAGGCGGAGCCTTCTGTTAATGCTGCTAGAACTGCTAAACCCCAGGCTGGAGGTAGAGTTTACACCCTGAGTGGTGCTGAAGCCTCTAAATCTGAAGATCTTATACAAGGGGAAGGTGTCATAGAAGGTAATCTTTTAACTGTACTGTATGACTCTGGTGCAACTCATTTCTTCATTTCCTATGATTGTGTGAAAAGGTTTGGTTTACCTATGTCTTCTTTGCCTTTTGATTTGACTGTTTCAACCCCCACTGCTAAACCTGTTGTTACCACCAAAGTCTGTTTGGATTGTCCATTGATTGTTAAAGGTCGAATCTTTTCTATTGATTTGATCTGTTTGCCACTATCTCAATTAGATGTGATCTTAGGAATAGATTGGTTATCTACTAACCATATCCTGTTAGATTGTTCTAGAAAAATCATAGTTTTTCCTTTGGATGAGAATTCTAGATTTTTGACGGCCAACCAAGTTCAAGCTTTCTTGAAAGAAGGAGCTCAGGGATACATGCTGTTGTCTTCTTTGAAAGTCGAGAATGAGGTAGATGTGAACACACTTCCAGTGGTTCGAGAATTTCCTGAAGTCTTTCCTGAAGATGTACCTGGTTTACCACCGGAACGGGAGATCGAGTTTACCATTGACCTTGTACCTGGTGCTGGCCCTATTTCTATAGTGTCTTACAGAATGTCGCCAGCAGAGCTAGTTGAACTCAAGAAGCAATTAGAAGAACTTTTGGCAAAGCAATTCGTTAGACCCAGTGTATCATCTTGGAGAGCACCGGTATTGCTAGTTAAGAAGAAAGACGGTACTTCAAGATTATGTGTGGATTATTGTCAGTTAAACAAAGTCACAATAAAAAATAAGTATTCATTGCTGAGGATAGACGACCTAATGGATCAACTGAAAGGAGCGGCGATGTTTTCTAAGATCGATTTGTGATTGGGCTACCATCAAATCAGAGTAAAGGTGGAAGACATTCCCAAAACAGCTTTTTGTACTCGTTATAGAAACTACGAGTACTTGGTGATGCCTTTTGGTGTAACGAATGAACTTGCCATTTTCATGGATTATATGAATAGGATCTTCCATCCTTACTTGTACAGATTTGTCGTTGTCTTCATTGACGATATCTTAATCTATTCACAAAATCAGGAGGATCATGCTGAACATCTCAATATAGTTCTTCAGATCTTGTTGGAGAAAGAGTTGTACGCCAAGTTGTCAAAGTGTGATTTCAAAAGAAGGAATTGCTGTAGACCCATTGAAAGTGGAAGCTGTTTTGTAATGGGAAAGGCCATAGACGGTGATGGAAATCCGAAGCTTTGTGGGATTAACTGGATATTATAAGAGATTCATTAAAGGATTCTCTAAGACTGCCAGACCTCTCACCCAACTTACAAGGAAGAATCAAGCTTTTGAGTGGACGGATGCTTACGAAGAAAGTTTTCAAGAGCTGAAAAAGAGACTAACTACTTTACCAGTGTTAGTTCTACCTGATCCAAGTGAACTATTCGAAGTGTACTGTGACACTTCATACCAAGGACTAGGTTGTGTCCCTATGCAAGGCAGAAAAGTGGTGGCTTATGACTTGAGACAATTGCGAGTGCATGAGAAGAACTACCCAACGCATGACTTGGAGTTAGCTGCTGTTGTATTTGCTTTGAAGATATGGAGACATTATCTTTATGGAGCAACGTTCAACGTCTTCAATGATCACAAGAGCTTGAAGTATTTGTATGACTAGAGAAAGTTGAACATGAGACAACGAAGATGGTTAAAATTCCTAAAGGACTATGATTTCCAACTTCAGTATCACCCTGGAAAGGCCAATGTCGTGGCTGATGTCTTAAGTAGGAAAACAATCAGTGTTTCTACCATGATGATCAGAGAACAGGATTTGATAGAACAAATCAGAGACGTATGGTCTTTTGTGGAACTAATGCCAAGAAACATCTGCATGAACATGGTCACTATTTTGAATGATTTAATGGAAGATATCCGAGAAAAGCAGAAGGTTGACAAGTTCTTACAAGAGGAAAGAGAGCTGATGAAGCAAGGCGGTATGTCAACATTAAAGGAAGGAAGTGATGGAATTTTAAGATTCCAAGGTAGAGTCTGTGTGCCTAAGGATGAAGAACTCAGGAAGTATATACTCGAACATGCTCATAAGAGTCAGTTGAGTATGTATCTTGGAATGACCAAAATGTACCAAGATTTGAAGAAATTATTTTGGTGGCATGGAATGAAAAGAGATATTGCTAGATGCGTATCTTCCTATTTAGTTTGCCAGAAAACAAAGATTGAACATCAAAGATCATCTGGAATGTTACAACCCTTAACTATTCCCGAATGGAAATGGGATAGTATTGTCATGGACTTTGTTGTCGGATTGCCAAAGACTAAAAGAGGATATGATTCAATATGGGTAATTGTGGATCGTCTTACGAAGTCAGCACATTTCTTGCTGATCAACATAAGATATCCATTGGAGAGTTGACTCAGTTGTACATCGGTGAAATTGTTAGACTACATGGTGTGCCTACAAGTATCATTTCTGATAGGGATCCGAGATTTACCTCAAAATTTTGGCAGAGTCTTCAAGAAGCAATGGGGACAAAGCTACGTTTAAGTTCTGCATATCATCCTCAGACCGACGGTCAATTAGAAAGAATAATTCAATCATTGGAAGATTTGCTGAGAGCTTGTGCCACAGAGCAAATTGGAAGTTGGGATGAAATTTTACCGTTAGTAGAGTTCACCTATAACAACAGTTATCACTCAAGTATAGGGATGGCACCCTATGAGGCTCTATACGGACGAAGGTGTCAAACACCTTTATGTTGGTATCAAGACGGAGAGCGACTTACCGTTGGACCTGATCTCATACAACAAATGACTGAGAAGGTCAAGATGATTCAGGAGAAGATGAGAACAGCTCAAAGTCGACAAAAGAGTTATGCGGACAAAAGAAGAAAACCTCTTGAATTTGAGGAAGGAGAGCATGTGTTCTTGAAAGTCATGCCTATGACTGGGGTTGGTCGGGTTCTCAAATCTAGAAAACTTACTCCAAAATTCCTCAGACCTTATCAAATTCTTCATCGGATAGGTCTAGTTACTTATCAGATAGCTTTACCACCTTTTCTTTCAAATCTCCACAATGTTTTTCATGTGTCAAAACTTCGAAAATACATTGCTAGCCCTGATCATGTCGTAGCACCTGATTCAGTACAATTAAAAGAAAACTTGACTTATGAAATAACTCCTGTGAGGATTGAGGATAGGAAAATGAAGCAACTCAAAGGGAAAGACATTCTATTGGTGAAAGTAATATGTAACGAAGCAACTGGAGATGCGACATAGGAATTAGAGGACAAGATGAAGGAGCAATACCAACTATTATTCTAAGGTATGAAAATTTCGAGGACGAAACTCTTATTTGATGGGGAGAGTTGCAATACCCCAAATTTATTTATTTTATTATAAATATTCATTTTATAATATTTGTGATTTTTGGGAATTTTTCTGAGAATGTAGAATACTTTAATATTATTACTCGTTTTGCGTGTAAACTGAGCGGAGTTGGGAAAATGAGATATTTTTTCTGAGAACCTTGATCTATGGAAATGTCGACGGAGGATCTTACTAAACCAGAGACTGGACGCGATTTACGAGGTTTCATATTTTTTGAGAAATTTTATCAAAAGAATAATAAATTGTTGTGTAATTTTATCCATTGGACAATTAATACTGACTTCTGTCAACTGTAATAATTGTCCATTTGGATAATAGCATGTATTAAAAATCCTATCACATTGTCCTAAAGTAATCCACTTTAATTCAAATACATTGTATTTTAATCAAAGCTTCTTTGAGAAGCTTTGACCACCAAAAGACTAGTATGCCCTTGGCTTGTTGGAGAAGCCTCTCCACCCCTCCCTCTCTCTCCTATTGCCGTGGCATTGCTTGCCCATGGGGAGCAAAATTTTGCTCCCACACTTAATACATTTTCACTCAAAATATCTCTCATTTTTCATCAACACTTTCTCTCTCTTCAAGCTTCTCTTCCATTTCTCTCATTCTTCTATCTTCTTTCTCTCCTTCACCACAGTTTGCAGCCCCTAAATGTGAACATTCCTTTCATCTTCCAACTTCATTAACACCATTTCTACACTCCTTCCATTCTCCTCTACACTTTCTATTTGGAAAGTTTCTTCAAAATCCATCATCTCCTCCATTGTCTTCCAAGACCAAGCTTCAAACCTTAATGTAAAGTTTTCATTTTTTCTTTTCTTTCTCTCCGTTTTCGTGTTTATGGTTTCATTGGAGACCAAAGATCCATCTTTTAACAAGCTTGGTGTTGATTCTTTGTGTTTGAAATTTCTAGGGTTTTTGGACCCCAAAACCGAAACCACCAAGAAGCAACTAGGAGGCCATTTTCGTGTTCTTCCTTTAGGTAAGAGGGAGATTACTCACTTCAACCATTATTGGTAGTGAGGAGACCTTTGTGTGGTTGTTGATTGAAAAATCTATATTTGAATGCTTACTTTATTTGATGGTTTTGCATGTTTATGTGTTCTTGATTGAGGTTGATGATTGAATGATGATTTTGAATGAACTGGGGGTGTTAGAATATTTAATAATGATAGGTTTAATAAATAGAAAATTTGAGGGTTTCCTACACTAAAGTGAGGTCACGGTTTTGGCTTTGAACTTAAAGGGATTGAATTGATTTTGTGTGAAATAAGATTTGAGTGATTAGGTATCAAGTGATTAATGCATAAAATGGAAAGAAATTGGAACTTTGAAGACCTAGGGAGGCCATGGTTTTTAGAGAAAATTTTGGGTTCAAATGATGCCTTGGTGCATTTTTAAAAATTAAGAACTTAGAGGTATACATAATCCATAATGAGATGGAAGAATTAAATTGAGTAATAACTCTTAGGAGAGCCACGTTTGTTAAGGGTTCTTTAACCTAAAATTCTTATAATTGATCAAGATTTAAGACATTGGAAATGTTGGATTCCATAACATGAAATTGTGAAAATTGATGAACCGTAAGTATATATGTTGATGTTGAGAATTGGTTCTATGTTATTGTGAGTCCCTATGTGGGACTAAGTACTTGATAAAATTATGGCATGTTGATATCGAGAAATGATCATATGACATTGTGGTATGCCTTATGATAAATGTATCATTGATAAACATACATGATGTACATTGCGTCATCATGTATATGTGTTGTTCGTTGGACATTATTGGAAAGGCGATGTATGCCTAGGAGATTGAATAACACCTATGTGTGGGTGCGAGTAGACTAAGCGTAGGGTCATGGTGGTTGACCATGGGGGTGTCGGGGTACGGGTGTCTCACAATAGATAATGGTAGCTCCACTAGGGCCGTGGGATAGACCGATGCAAACACATCGACGATCTGGACTGAGACGCTGTCTTATATCGCGATCAATTGTTGAGATGCCATGTAACACCCATCTTAAGGTATCACATTTCAGACCAACTCCTCTTATATTCTTTACCCAAGTTATAAAATGTTTAATATTATCCAGAATACGGGTTTGGAAAATTCCTTTTTCGTGGATAACACAAATTTACCAAATTAAAGTAACACAAGATAAAAAAATAGTACAACATATATCCCTTATACATATCATAGAATCTTAATATTTTCATTACATAAACCATATAAACTCGACTTGGCCCAAGTTCACAATATCTAACAACAAAATCCTTCTCCAAGACAGATTCCCTAACCAGGAATGTCTCGCTACTTATGCAACCTTAAATCACCACAATACGCTAGATACTCAGAGTCCCAATGGACACCAAGCAGCAGCGCCTTCAAGAAACTGTAGTATAAAGAAACCTAGCTGATCCCTCCTTGCCGCCATCACAGTTTTTGCCGACATAAGCATAAAATAGAAACAGACAGAACAATACAGCGAAGAGGTGAGATCCTCTACATCGCATACTAATATAGCAGCAAGAGAACGATAAACATTCCAACACAGTTCAACTTACAATATAACAATAACATATTTATTAAGTAAATAATCCAATAACTTGTATCACAATATGATGCATAATGATAACACCACAGTAATATTACATCACAATAATATTATATCACAATAATGTAAATGCTAATTATGTAACGCCCTTTTTTTTCTTAATACCGCGAAGAAGGAATGTCACATCATAATACTAAAAACACGAAATAAATTTATGAAAAATGATAGTTACAACGATTAATTAAGACCCGGTTCATTATTAACATAAGATTAAATAGTTTGTATTCTTGGATGAGAAAATAATTGAGTATTGAAATGTCTGTACACATTTTTTTTGTATAATGTAACAGTAATGAGATAATAACAATTATCAATACTATAAAAATCAGAATAGAATTTATAATCATACATCCACAATATATATATATATTATATGCATCAGCCTGTTTCAGTTACATCAAAAAATATACAAAAAACAAAGACTTTACCCATCCAAGATAGTTATAAATTTACACCCACGAACTAGCAAAACATCAGGCTTCCCCAAAAAGATAACGATTAGCCATCGGTAGCCACCTATAGTATCAGCACCTAAGACTGATGAGAAGTGACCGTAGTCGGGTCCTCTTCAGGGTCCTCATCCCCCGATGAAATAGCCATCGGGGCGACCGAATTTCGGGCAGAAGCCCGAGCAGGGGAGAGGAAAGAATCCTCTAGAGGGGTGTAGAACATATCCGTCCGCATATCCCTCATGGGTAGGTAAAACTCTAAAATAACAAAAGCTGAAAAATCAAAGACAGGGGCGTCATAACGACCCCAACATAAAGACACCGTCAACTCCCCGTGTAACATCTCGGGACTGCCTGTAGGATTGATGAGTGTCTCCATAAATCAACATGGATCTTGTCAGGGTGCTTTGTCCTCACTTACACGCATCCTAGGAAACTTCCCAGGAGGTCACCCATCCCATAATTGCTCCAGTTCAAGCACGCTAAACCATGGAGTTCTTATGTTCTAGGCTCCCGAAAAGAAGTTGTAACTTGTTGATATGGCTACACCTAATCAATTCCTTTAAGCCATCCTCAACTATGCAATTCCATACCTGCACAGTGTCTGAATCCCTCTCATTCCGGTGCGTATTCAGTTCATTCATGGGACCCTTCGCCTAGAAGCCTGCCAAGAGTCGCTCCTTGTACGTGCTTCTCTTACACCGGCGTCCACTCCCTGCCCTCGTCGGCCCCGGGACACCACATGCCCACCAACTTCCGCTTGGTTCGTCCCCGAACCACACCGTACTGGAGAGGTCCCGTCTCTGATACCATCTGTAACATCCTGGGACTGCCTGTAGGATTGATGAGTGTCTCCACAAATCAACACGGGTCTTTTCAGCGTGCTTTGTCCTTACTCACACGCATCCTAGGAAACTTCCCAGGAGGTCACCCACCACATAATTG
Source organism: Ormosia emarginata (assembly GCA_029884605.1). Lineage (NCBI taxonomy): Eukaryota > Viridiplantae > Streptophyta > Magnoliopsida > Fabales > Fabaceae > Ormosia > Ormosia emarginata. The sequence continues at coordinate 2,687,392 of JAQQTP010000074.1, forward strand.
CTCTAAGTCAAGCACGCTTCATCATGGAGTTCTTATGTTCTAGGCTCCCGAAAAAAAGTTACAACTTGTTGATATGGCTACGCCTAATCAATTCCTTTAAGCCATGCTCAACTATGCAATCTTATACTTGCACAGTTTCTGAATCCCTCTCATTCCGGTGCGTATTCAGTTCATTTATGGGACCTTTCACCTAGAAGCCTGCTAAGAGCCGCTCCTTGTACGTGCTTCTCTTACACCGGCGTCCACTCCCCGCCCTCGTCGGCCCCAGGACACCATATGCCTACCAACTTCCGCTTGGCTCGTCCCCGAACCACACCGTACTGGGAGAGGTCCAGTCTCTGATACCATCTGTAACATCCTAAGACTGCCTATAGGATTGATGAGTGTCTCCACAAATCAACACGGGTCTTTTCAGCATGCTTTGTCCTTACTCACACGCATCCTAAGGGTGTAGAACATATCCGTCCACATATCCCTCACGGGTAGGTAAAACCCTAAAATAACAAAAGCTGAAAAATCAAAGACAGGGGCGTCATAACGACCCCAACATAAAGACATCGTCAACTCCCTGTGTAACATCCCGGGACTGCCTATAGGATTGATGAGTGTCTCCACAAATCAACACGGATCTTTTCAACGTGCTTTGTCCTCACTCACACGCATCGTAGGAAACTTCCCAGGAGGTCACCCATCCCATAATTGCTCCAAGTCAAGCACACTTAATCATGGAGTTCTTATGTTCTAGGCTCCCGAAAAAAAGTTGCAACTTGTTGATATGGCTACGCCTAATCAATTCCTTTAAGCCATCCTCAACTATGCAATCCCATACCTGCACAGTGTCTGAATCCCTCTCATTCTAGTGCGTATTCAGTTCATTCATGGGACCCTTCACCTAGAAGCCTGCTAAGAGCCACTCCTTGTACGTGCTTCTCTTACACCGGCGTCCACTCCCCATCCTCGTCGGCCCCGGGACACCATATGCCCACCAACTTCCGCTTGGTTCGTCCTCGAACCACACCATATTGGGAGAGGTCCCGTCTCTGATACCATCTGTAACATCATGGGACTGCCTGTAGGCTTGATGAGTGTCTCCACAAATTAACACTGGCTTTTTCAACGTGCTTTGTCCTTACTCATATGCATCCTAGGGGTGTAGAACATATCCATCTACATATCCCTCACGGGTAGATTAAACTCTAAAATAACAAAAGCTAAAAAGTCAAAGACAGGGGCGTCATAACGACCCCAATATAAAGACACCGTCAACTCCCCGTGTACCATCCCGGGACTACCTGTAGGATTGAATAGTGTCTCCACAAATCAACACGGATCTTTTCAGCGTGCTTTGTCCTCACTCACATGCATCCTAAGAAACTTCCCACGAGGTAACCCATCTGATAATTGCTCCAGGTCAAGCACGCTTAACCATGGAGTTCTTATGTTCTAGGCTCCCGAAAAGAAGTTGCAACTTGTTGGTAGGGCTACGCCTAATTAATTCCTTTAAGCCATCCTCAACTATGCAATTCCATACCTGCACAGTGTCTGAATCCCTCTCATTCCGGTGCGTATTCAGTTCATTCATGGTACCCTTCGCCTAGAAGCCTGCCAAGAGCCACTCCTTGTACGTGCTTCTCTTACACCGACGTCCACTCCCCGCCCTCGTCGGCCATGGGACACCATATGCCCACCAACTTCTGCTTGGTTCGACCCCGAACCACACCGTACTAGGAGAGGTCTAGTCTCTGATACCATCTGTAACATCCTAGGACTGCCTGTAGGATTGATGAGTGTCTCCATAAATCAACACGGGTCTTTTCAGCGTGCTTTGTCCTTACTCACAGGCATCCTAAGGGTGTAGAACATATCCGTCCACATATCCCTCACGGGTAGGTAAAACTCTAAAATAACAAAAGCTGAAAAATCAAAGACTGGGGCGTCATAACGACCCCAACATAAAGACACCGTTAACTCCCTGTGTAACATCCCGGGACTGCCTATAGGACTGATGAGTGTCTCCACAAATCAACACGGATCTTTTCAGTTTGCTTTGTCCTCACTCACACGTATCCTTGGAAACCTCCCAAGAGGTCTCCCATCCCATAATTGCTCTAGGTCAAGCACGCTTAACCATGGAGTTCTTATGTTCTAGGCTCCCGAAAAGAAGTTGCAACTTGTTGATATGGCTACGCCTAATCAGTTCTTTTAAGTCATCCTCAACTATGCAATGTCATATCTGCACAGTCTCTGAATCCCTTTCATTCCAGTGCGTATTCAGTTCATTCATGGGACTCTTCGCCTAGAAGCCTACCAAGAGCCTCTCCTTGTACGTGCGTCTCTTACACCGGCGTCCACTCCCCGCCCTCGTCAGCCCCGGGACACCATATGCCTACCAACTTCAGCTTGGTTCATCCCCGAACCACACCGTACTGGGAGAGGTCCCGTCTCTGATACCATCTGTAGCATCCTAGGACTGCTTGTAGGATTGATGAGTGTCTCCACAAATCAACACGGGTCTTTTCAGCGTGCTTTGTCCTTACTCACACGCATCCTAGGGGTGTAGAACATATCCGCCCACATATCCCTCACGGGTAGGTAAAACTCTAAAATAACAAAAGCTGAAAAATCAAAGACAGGGGCGTCATAACGACACCAACATAAAGACACCGTCAACTCCCCGTGTAACATCCCGGGACTGCCTGTAGCATTGATGAGTGTCTCCACAAATCAACACGGATCTTTTCAACGTGCTTTGTCTTGACTCACACGAATCCTAGGAAACTTCCCAGGAGGTCACCCATCCCATAATTGCTCCAAGTCAAGCACGCTTAATTATGGAGTTCTTATGTTCTAGGCTCCCGAATAAAAGTTACAACTTGTTGATCTGGCTACGCCTATTCAATTCCTTTAAGCCATCCTCAACTATGCAATCTCATACCTGCACAGTCTCTGAATCCCTCTCATTCCGGTGCGTATTCAGTTCATTCATGGGACCCTTCACCTAGAAGCCTGCTAAGAGCCACTCCTTGTACGTGCTTCTCTTACACCGGCGTCCACTCCCCACCCTCATCGGCCCCGGGACACCATATGCCCACCAACTACCGCTTGGTTCGTCCTCGAACCACACCGTATTGGGAGAGGTCCCGTCTCTGATACCATCTGTAACATCATGGGACTGCCTGTAGGATTGATGAGTGTTTCCACAAATCAACACGGGTCTTTTCAGCGTGCTTTGTCCTTACTCACACACATCCTATGGGTGTAGAACATATCCGTCCACATATCCCTCACGGGTAGATTAAACTCTAAAATAACAAGGCTGAAAAATCAAAGACAGGGGCGTCATAACGACCCCAACATAAAGACACCGTCAACTCCCCGTGTAACATCCCGGGACTGCTTGCAGGATTGATGAGTGTCTCCACAAATCAACACGGATCTTTTCAGCGTGCTTTGTCCTCACTCACACGCATCCTAGGAAACTTCCCAGAAGGTCACCCATCCCATAATTGCTCCAGGTTAAGCACGATTAACCACGGAGTTATTATGTTCTAGGCTCCCGAAAAGAAGTTGCAACTTGTTGATATGGCTACGCCTAATCAATTCCTTTAAGCCATCCTCAACTATGTAATTCCATACCTACATAGTGTCTGAATCCCTCTCATTCCGGTGCGTATTCAGTTCATTCATGGGACCCTTCGCCTAGAAGCCTGCCAAGAGTCGCTCCTTGTACGTGCTTCTCTTACACTAGCATCCACTCCCCACCCTCGTCATCCCCAGGACACCATATGCCCACCAAATTCTGCTTTGTTCGTCCCCGAACCACACCGTCCTGGGAGAGGTCCCGTCTCTGATACCATCTGTAACATCCTGGGACTGCTTGTAGGATTGATGAGTGTCTCCACAAATCAACACGGGTCTTTTCAGCGTGCTTTGTCCTTACTCACACGCATCCTAGGAAACTTCCCAGGAGGTCACCCATCCCACAATTGCTTCAGGTCAAGCATGCTTAACCATGGAGTTCTTATGATCTAGGCTCCCGAAAAGAAGTTGCAGCTTGTTGATATGGCTACGCCTAATCAATTCCTTTAAGCCATCCTCAAGTATGCAATCCCATACCTGCACAGTCTCTGAATCTCTCTCATTCCGGTGCGTGTTCAGTTCATTCATGGGACCTTTCGCCTAGAAGCCTACCAGGACCGCTCCTTGTACGTGCTTCTCTTACACCGGCGTCCACTCCCCGCCCTCGTCGGCCCCGGGACACCACACCCTGCGGTAGACTCATTGGTCCGTCTCCACATTCAAGTGCCAGCAATCGGGTCCTCCATGAAAGGTCAACTTCACGTACCCCAAAAAGCGGTGTGGGCGTGACGACATCCTTAACAGCTCTAGTCGTAGTGCGGCCAAAAACCCAAAAACTCAGTTGTTTCCTTCTCTTCCTCACGAACGTCTTCTAAGAAGTACACAGTCTGACAGAAATATAAAAAATACAGAAATACAAAAAATACAGAAAGAGGTGAGACACCCAGCTTTCAGTACCAAAATGGCAGTAAGAAAACAGAACAACGCTGAACGCCCACATATCAACACAGTTCATGCAATAATTAGAATTGACAGTAAAGCAGATCAACAATAAACAGTAGCAACAACCATCAATAATAAGCAGATAATAGCAATATTCCCAACAGTCAGCAGTTCAACAATTAAATAAGCATTACGGTAATGATAACAAATAACTCCCACAATCATAAATGCTTATGCTCAATGCATTATAAGACTAACAGTTCACAATGCAAAAAGGTACCAAAATTCCTACTCCATAGAACTAGACATAAATATTTTCGGAGTGCATGATCAAGGAGTTATGCCAGTATCTCGTTAGCCAAAATAATTAGTGTGCTCATCTCATAAAAACATTTGCATAATACGACTTATACATGGCACCTCAACAGTTGATCAAAATATAGGACAGCGTCTCAGTCCGAATAGTCGGTGTGTTTGCATCTGTTTATCCCACGGCCCCAGCGGAGCTACCACTGCCCGTTGTGAGACACCCGCACCCTGACGCCCCTAGGGCCAATCACTATAACCCTACGTTAGTCTACTCGCACCCGCACATAGGTGTTATTCAAACTCCTAGGCATACATAGCCTTTCCAACAATGTCCAACAGACAACACATATGCATGATGACACAATGTACGTCATGTATGTTTATCAATGATACAATAATCATACAATATACCACCATGACATATCTAAATATACATGGTTCAATATCAACATGTCATAGTATCAATATGTCACAAATTCCTCAAGTACGAAATCAACAAAACACTAAGCCCACATAGGGATCCACTATGACATAGAATCAATTTTCAACGTCAATATATATTTAGGGTTCATCCCTTATCATAAGTCCACATTATGGATTCACATTCTCAAAGTCTTATGCTTTGGTCAATTATGACAATTTTTGATTAAATAGTCCTTCAAAACTGTGTCCTTCTTGAGTGTTGTTATTCAATCCAATCCTTCCACTTTATTATGGATTATGAATGTCTCTAAATTCCTAATTTCCAAAGATGTATCAAGCATCACTCAACCCCTAATTTTCTCTAAAAATCGTGGCCTCTCTAGGTCATCAGGATTCCAATTTCCTTCCATTTTATGCATCAATTACTTAGTATCTAATCATTTAAATTTTATTTTACACAAAACCAATCCAATCTTCTAACTTTCAAGATCAAAACCATGGCTTCACCCTAGGGTATTAAGCCCTTAAAATTCTCCATTCATAAATTTTAATATCATCATTTAACAATTAATCACATATGCTTCATTTCATTGTATACAAAAATCAATTTATACCCCTAAAATCTAGTCAAAACTGTGGCATCATATTAGGGTAGGAAACTCCAAATTTTTCATTTAACAACCCTAACATGATCAAGCATTTCCAACACATCAAATACATTCAAATTCACCATTCAAACATTAATCCAATTCAAGAATACATAAACATACAAAATCACCAAAACAAAGTAAGCATACAAAGGTTCCCTCACCACCAAAATGGTTGAAGTGAGTAGTCTCCCTCTTACCTAAAGGAGAATCACGAAAATGGCTTCCTAGATGCTCCTTGGTAGGTTCGGTTTTGAGCTTCCAAAACCCTAGGAATTTCAAGACAATGAATCAATATCAAGGGTTGGAAAAGAAGAGATCCATGGTCATCAAAGAGACCATGGAGCACGAAAATGAAGAGAAAGAAGAAGAAAAATAAAAACTTTACCTTAAAGCTTGAAGCTTTGTCTTGGATGACAATGGAGGAAAGGTTGGATTTTGAAGAAAATTTCTAAAGAGAAAGTGTAGAGGAGGTTGAGGTGAGTAGAGAAATGGCCTTGATGAAGAGAAAAATGAAAGAAAATGGTTGAAGTTAGGGGCTGCAATTTCGTAGCCAAGAAGGAGGAGAAGAAAGAAGTAAGAGGAAATGTGAAGAAGATGGAGTTAGAGAGAGAAAGTGTGATAGGAAAATGAGTGAAAATGACTAAGTGTGTTAAGTGTGTGTGAGTAAAAGTTTTCCCCCTTGGGCAAGGGAGTGCCACGGCAATGAGAGAGAGAAGAAGGGCGAAATTGGCTTCCCCAATAAGCCAAGGGTAGCTTGGTTATTTGGTGGTCAAAGTTTCTCAAAGAAGCTTTGATTAAAATACATTAAATTTGAATTAAAGTAGGTTTGATTAGACTTAAAGTAGATTACATTAGGATAATGTGATAAGGTTTTTAATACATGTTATTATCTAATGGACAATTACTACAATCGACAGAAGTCAGTGTTAATTTACCTGACAGATAAAATTTACACAGTGTTTTATTATTTTATCTGTTAAAATTTTTCAAAAAATGTGAAACCTCATAAACTGTGTCCAACCCAAGTTTAGTAAGATTCTCCGTCGATGTTTTCACAGATCAAGGTTCTCGGAAAAAATATCTCATTTTTCTAGGCCAGCTCAGTTTGCACGTAAAATGAGAAATAATATTAAAATATTTCACTTTCTCAGAAAAATCTAGAAAAATTTTCAAAAATCACAAATATTAGAAAATAAACATTTATCATGAAATAAATAAAATTTGGGGTGTTACAGATTATGCATATGCACGATGTGTATGTTGACTATCCTTTTCCACAATGAAACCAATTCCTACTATTCCATGGAACTATACTCAAATTCAGAGATGAACGCTCCAAAAGATCTGTCCCCCCTAAAAAGATAGTCTATGGACCATGTAAAGCAATAGTGTCGTCGGGGCTATCAGTGCGTTGCAAACGGTTTATATCGTGGCCAGGGGTATATATATATATGGTGCTCAATTAGCACTCGTGATACCATCGTACCACGAAGCGAATCACCGCGCCCTGACCTCCCCCCAGGATCTATTAAGATCCCACTATCCTGTAAGTTCCCGTCCACTTTTTAGGCATAAAACGCCACAACAACCATCAACTGTACAATGCTTTTCCATGCATGATGTATGATCCAACACATACAAATCATATTTTATCGTATTTTACATATACCCACCACATTCTTGGCGGTATCTTTTTCCAACATAATGGGCCCCACCACGACAGCCCGACAACTAACTACTGTAATCTCCAATCGCGTAAACATTTTATCATGTTTTTTAAATCACGTAACATTTTTCAAACGTTTTCAAATTACGTAAATATTTTCCAACATTTTCGTAATCATGTAAATAATTTTCAAACGTTTTTTAAATTGCGTAAATATTTTCAAATATTTTTAAATCATTTTCTCAATCGCGTAGTTTAAAAATCATTATTTCAAATACGCGTAAGATTTTTCTACTGTTTTTCAATGTATAAAATATGTCTTGACATTCTAAATTAAATTCTAAAACTTTCCAAACTAAAAATATTATTTGGACGTCATTTTCCATTTTTCTTATAAAACTACTCTAAGTAATAATGTCTGACGTTTTTCTCAAAATTTGCATTATTCAATTTAATAAAAATCTTCTACTATTACCTTTACTAAAATCCTTTTCAATAAAATACTTTGAGCTCTAAATCACTTTCAAGACTTATCCTCCATTATCATGAATAAAAATTACTTTTATCTAATAAAAGCTTTATTCTATAAAATATTTGAATTCTCAAATCGCCTTAAAAAACTCCTTTCTCATTTCAAAATTCACTAAATTGAGTTCTTATTAATAAATCCTTCAAAACTACCCTTAAGAAAATAAATTTTTATCTAAAACACCAATTCTTGGCATGTTGGCCGAAAATCAATTTATTTTGCATAACCAAATATTTATTCATTTTCTATCTCATTTTCCTTTGTAAAAATCTTTAATCCAATTACTTGTTACTTAACCATCTAAAATCCACACTTAGTAAAACATTTCCAACGATTAGTTCCAAAATCCTCATGAAAACCGTGTACCTCTTAGTTCTTAGAAAACAACATAGTTTTCCTTTCCACGTGATTCTTATCATATGCCATATGATTTTCACATATTCATGCTTTCATGCTTGCTATTAAAGTAATAAAATCATATTAATCATTCAATAACAATCTAATTAAAATCATACAATCCCACATATAAATCATACTTAATTATCAAAGTAATAGAATCACATATAATCAAAAAGCAACCATGGCAATTTCTTGCATACAATCAACATCATATAGTTATACACAATCAAACACACAAACACCAATAACCACACAATTCGAATGAATAAATCCTTACATGGATTTTTCACTCACAAACACAAACAAATCCATTCCCTCACCACCACATATGGCCGATAAGGTAATCTCCCTCTTACCTTGATTGATGCCTCCTAGCTCCTTGTAGAACTCTCTTTGTGTCAATTTTTCACCGCCAAGTAGATCTTAGAATCAAAACAAACACATAAAAGTTAGTATCTAAGGCTTGATTAAGATGACCATAGTTCAAACATGGTCTTAGGATTTCCAAGAGTCAAGTAAGAAATCAAGTTTCAAGATCTTTACCTTGAAACCCTAAAACTTAAATCCAAAAATCAAGCTTGAAGATAATAGAATTAGGTCTTGATCACAACATGAAAGTTGCTTAGAATGAAGTTTAGGATCAAGTGATGTGATTAGATGGAATTATGAGTGATTGGAAGGCAAGTTTAGAGAGTGAGGTCGTGAGCCACACAAGGGGAAAAGGTAAGAGCTTTTGTGTTCTTTGCTTGATAGGAAGGTGAAGATGAATGAATCTTGAGAAGTTCACTACATGAAAGTGTCTTGGATTGACGAGAGGATTCAAGATATATGGTTGGTGTAAATTATTGAAGGTTGGAGAATGGTATAAGGTAGAGAGACCGTAAGCTTTGGGAGAGGAAATGGAGAGAATTTCTTTGTATTAAACTTTGCAAGAGAAGGTGAAAACTTTGAAATGTGATTGAAGATTCAACTTTGGCCATCTTGAAGACTTGATAGCCGTAGGACATGTTGAGAGAAAAATGAGAGAGAATTATTTTATTTGATAGTTTTGTGATAGCCTTTGCTTTTCTTTGATAAGAATGAAAGAAAAGTTGATAGGAAAGATTAAGTATAGAAATTCATTGCATGACCGTAGGTTACATGTGCAAAGCCACCAAAATTGACAAAGCTTTGCATTAAAAGATGATAACTTTAAGATGTGATAGAAATGAAGTGAAATATCTTCTTTCACAAATGCATGGCCATGTAGTGCATAGGAAAGAAGCTTAAGGCTTGTTAGACAAAATAGAAACATTTGCACATGGCTTCACATGGTCTCACATGGCCTTGGTCATCAAATAGTCATTCTTTAATCAATAGAAATTTCAAGAACATGGTAGAATTAGCATAGGTCTTCAACATACAAAAGTCTTAGAATGATATATAGGCTTAAGAAATAAGATTAGATAAAATTTTAGAAGCTTAGATGATGGTCTTAGGTGTGTTGGCCGAATGCTTCAAGGTAGGGAGAATGAAGTTTTTGGCTAAGTTGAGAAGAAAAGAAATGAAGAGAATGGCTTAAATGACAAAATGTGATAGAAATGTGATAGCTAGCCTTCACAAAAGTGTGATGGAGTGCATGCATGTGGGGAAATTAATGCTTAATCAATCAAGATAGAAATCAAGCACATGGTGAATGTCATCAAGTGGTCATGCTTTGGTCACCCTTGATGAATCATAAGCTCTTGAAATTCCTAGAAATTTCTACATGGCTGTGGAACACCATTGAAATAGCTAACCAAATTTTGTTTCATTTAATTACCACTTAAACTTAAATTAACTTAGCTAATTCATCTAGTTTAAAGACTAATTAAACAAGCCACTTTTGTTGACTTAATGCCATTGGCTAAAAATCATGTCAAGCCACTAATGTTGACTTCTAATAACTAGTAGCACATGGCTACCACATGGCTAAAGCTATAAGAAATTATTACTCACAAAATAAAAATTACTACTCACAAACTAGTAATTATTGTACAGTGAATAATTAAATCTCAGTAAAAGAAAATTTAGTAACTGTATCCGGTTTTGGGTTTAGTAAGATCCCCGGCCCCGCATTAATAGTACAAAATTTTCTGGCCCATAAAAAAAATTTACTTTTTTTAGGCCCACCCGGTCCCGCAGACGACCCAAAATAATATTAAAATAATCACAATCTCAGAAAAATCTAGAAAAATTCTCAAAAATTATAAAAATTATAAAATTAATATTTATGCAAAAACAAAAGTGAAATTCAGGGTGTTACATGTCATGTATAAGCCAATTGCGCAAATATTTTTATGAGATGAAGCACACTATTTTTAAGGCTAACGAGATACTGGCATAACTCCTTGATCATTCTCTCCAAAAATGTTTATGTCTAGCTCCATAGAGTAGGATTTTTGGTACCATAATGCATTGTGCTTTGTCCATTGTCAGTCTCACAATTCCATTAAGCATGAGCATCTATAACTGTGAAAATATTTGTTCTTACTACTACAATAATTATCTAATCTATAGACTGTTGACTGTTGGGGATATTGCTGCTATCTACCTGTTATTGTAATTCTTACTATTATTTGTTGTCTATACACTTTTACTATCAATTTTATTATTACTGTGATTGAACACATGAACTGTGTTGTTATGTGGGTGTCCAACGCCATTATGTTTTCTTGCTGTCATTTTGGTAATGAAAGCTGGGTGTCTCACCTCTTTTTTGTATTTCGACATTCCTATTTATTTATGTACTTCTGAGAAGACGTTCGTGAGGAAGAAAAGGAAACACCTGAGTTTTTGGGTTTTTGGCCATACTATGACTAGAGTTTGCTGAAGATGTCTTCGCGTCCGCGCTGATTTTTGGGGTATGCTAGGATGACCTTTCATGGAGGACCTAATTGCTGACACATTAACTTGAGCACGGACCGTTGCATCTATCACGAGGAGTTGACTGTGTCTTTGGCGTAGGGCCGCTATGACCTGCTTGTTTTTGACTTTACCACTTTTGTTCACTTAGAATTTTACCTACCTGTTAGAGATCTGTGGGATGACCTTTACTATACCCCACAAGAGGACTCTTTCCTCTCCACTGCTCGAGCTTCTGCCCAAAATTCGATCACTCCGATGGCAATTTCATCGGATGAAGATGACCCTGAGGAGGACCCGACTACTGTCCCTTCTCGTCTGTCTTAGGGGCTGATACTGTCGGTTAATACTGATGGTTTACTGTTTATCTTTCTGGGGAAGCCTGACGTTTTGCTGTATTTGATGGGTGTATATTTGTAATCATCTGGGTTGGGTAAAGCCTTATATTTTTTTTGTATATTTTGTGATGTAGCTAAACAGGCTGATGTATAAATATATATATAAATATGTTATTTATGGATGTATGGTTTATTTTACGTTAGTTTTACTACGACCATTTGAACTTTTATCTCGCTACGAAAAGAATCTCTAAATTTATTCTTTTGACACTACTTGTTAATAATATAATTTAAACAAAAAAAAATGTAATGCCATTTAGAAAGGAACTTATACATCTATAAAATGAATTGGGTCTATGAGGTTTAAAATAATTATTATTTTCCGCAATTTATTTCATTTTCACTTCACTATGGTATGACGTTCCTTCTTCATGAGATAAGAAAAAGGGGCGTTACACTGCTGCTTGGTTTGTTCATTGGGACTCTGAGTATCTAGAGTATTGTGGTTATATTACTATTTTTTAAGGTTGCACAAGTAACGAGACATTCCTGGCTAGGGAATCTGTCTTTGAGAAGGATTTTGTTTTTTTAGAGATTGTGAACTTGGGCCAAGTCGAGTTTTTATATGGTTTACGTAATGAAAATATTAAGATTCTATGACATGTATAAGGGATATATGTTATTCTATTTATGTATCTTCTGTTACTTTAATTTGGTAAATTTATGTTTTCTACGAAAAAGAAATTTTGAAACCAATATTTTAAATAATATTTAATCATTTTATAACTTGGGTAAAGAATATAAAAGGAGTTGGTTTGAAATGTGATACCCTAAGGTGGGTGTTACATTAGTTGGTATCAGAGTGCAAGTTAAAGTCTTTTGGGTTTGTGGGTAGGTTTGTCTTGTTTGTGCTGTGTATTTCTCTGACACTGAACACAGAGATATATTGTTTGGTTTCCAAAAGGAGACAGTATTGTTTGAAGTGGTTATGTTGGTTTCACTGTGTTTTGGTTTGTTTGTCTTTGAAGAAAGACAATGGATCGTAGTAGACGTAAGAATGTGGAAGCGGGACACGACGATGATCGTATAGTCGTAGCTAGAAGTATAATGCAGAGGATGATTGACGTAACGGTACAACAGACTCAGAAGATTGCTCAGCAACAGGAACTGATAACCGAACTTCAGAACTTGTTAGAATCGAATCAGTCTCAGGATGTAAGAAGTAGTGACTTTGGATCCTCGATGATTCAAAAGGGGAGGAAATGTACGATCAATCGATTTCAGCAAAAGTCGTATATACAACTATCGGAGAAGCAACAATGAACAAATGGAGGAAGTACTAATGGCAACGAAATTAGTCAGACTATAGCATCAACATCGAAATGTTGGAAGTACGGAGAGGCTCTTTGACCAAGGAATGTACGATCAAAGGAACTTTTTGTTTCAGATGCGGGAAGCCCAAACACTTTTTTAGAGACTGTATGCAACTGGAGACGAAACCTTCCGTTGGTAATGCACGTGTTTTAAGATCTCACGTAGGAGAAGAAGTCAATACAGAGAGTGGAATGGGAATGTTCAAATATAAAGACTTAAGAAACAAGGAGGTTGTGCCATAGAAAGTAATCCTAAAATTGTACTGTATAAGTCATAAGGTAACCCATTCTTTTGTGGTCAATGACTGTGTGAACCATTTGGGTTATTTATGTCTTTGTTATCTTTTGATCTGGATATTTCTACTTTTCTTGTTAAAATTGTTATGTATACTCAAGTTTTCTAACTCTATCCTATGTTTATTAAAGATCAAATTTCTTCCGTTGATTTGAATTGCTTATCTAAAATCACATCTATTTGAGTTCATGAACGGATTGGTTATCTTCTAACCATATCCTGTTATATTGTTATATTGTTTCCAATAAAATTTTAGTGTTTCCTTAGACTGAGATTTTTGGATTTGAATCCAGAAAATTCATTTCTAAATTTATTAGACCATGTTTATTTCAAAATCTATTAAACCATACCAAATTCATTGTTGGATAAATCTAGTAATCTATCAAATAGCCTTGTCACTTTTCTTTCTAACCTTCATAGTGTCTTCCATGTATCTTAATTGAGAAGATATGTTCTTAATTCAAACAATGTCATGGTATCAAATATAGTACAATTAGAAAGAGAACTTGATCTATGTGACATTTTCTGTTAAGACTAGGGATAGACGAATGAAACAACTTACCATGGTGAAGGTAATCTGGGACGATGTGACGGAAGATACGTGGAAACTAGAAGACCAAATGAAGGGAGTCACTGTTTTCTCCGAGATCAATTTATGTTTTGACGATCATTGGATTCGCGTGAAAGTAGAAGATATTTCAAGACAGGTTTCAAACACGTTATGGGCACTACGGGTATTTAGTAATACCATTCGGAGTAACGAATATTTCTGTGATATTCTCAAATTATATGAATAGGATCTTTCTTTCCTATTTAGACAGATTTATCGTTGTCCTTATTGACGACATTCTGATCTATTCTCGAAGTCTGAAGGAACATGTTGAACATCTCGGTGCAGTTTTTCAATTTCTAAAGAAGGGGAAGAAGTTATACGTGAAGCTGTTCAAGTGCAAAATTTGGTTAGAGGAAGTTCAACTTTTGGGTATAGGTTGTGTGCTGATACAAAATAGAAAGGTTGTATCATGTGCTTTGAAGTAGTGAAAAACACATGAGAAGAATTATCCAACGCACATTTAATCATTTTTACGATATTCGATTTTTCATTGAAAAATCTAGAGACACTTTCTTTATGGATCAACCTACGATGTCTATAGTGATTACAAGAGCTTGGAGTACCTGTTCGATCAAAATGAAGATTGATAATAGCCAAAGACGATAGTTAGAATTTTTGAAGGACAACAATCTTTAACATTGGTATCATCACAGGAAAGGCAAAAAACGTGGCGAATGCATTAAGTAGACAATGTGCTTAGTACATCTGTTATGATGGTTAACAAGAGTGAATTGATAAAGCAATTCTGGAATATGTGATTATCTGTGAATTTGACATCGGGAAGAATCTGTTTGATTACGATTACTATTTCGAATAATTTGATAAATGAAATTTGAGAGAAGCAGAAAAGTGACTGAAAACGATGTAATTGGAGATGCTACATGGGAGCTGGAAGACAAGATGAGAGAACAATATCCTCAATTGTTCTGAGGTATGGTAAATTTCGAGGACGAATTTTTTTTAAGTAGGAGAGAGTTGTAACACCTCAAATTTTGTTTTTTCTACATAAATATTAATTTTATAATTTTTATGATTTTTGATAATTTTTCTGGATTTTTCTGAGATTGTGACTATGTTAATATTATTTTGGGCCGTCTGTGGGCCCGAAAAAAAGTAAATTTTTTTTATGGGCCAGGAAATTTTGTATTGTTAATGCGGGGTCGGGGGATCTTACTAAATCCAAAATCGGATACAGTTACTAAATTTTTTTTTACTGTAATGTTATTATTTATTGTACAATAACTACTGGTTTGTGAGCAGTAGTTTCTATTCTGTGAGTAATAATTCTTATAGTCTTTAGCCATGTGACACTAGCTTTTATTAATAGTCAAATTTAGTGGCTTGAAATGACATAAGCCAATAGAATATTTAAAGTCAACAAAAATGGCTAGGTTAATTAGATAAGAAACTAGATAATATAATTTATTTACTCTAATAGTCTAATTAGTAATCTATAGTTACAAGGAAATATCTGGAGTTATCTAGAAGGAATGACAAATGCATGACATAAGCTTGTAATTAGATAGTTAATTATGTAATTAAATAATCAAATTAAGTTAGCTTGAAAGTAATTAGATGAACTAATTATCTAAGCTAAGTGTAATTAGAAATTAAATTAGAACAAAACTTAATCATCCATTCCTCTGAGTCACACGGCCACCTTAGGCAATTCTAGCATGTTCTTGAATTCTCTAATGACTAAAGGATGACTACATGATGACTTTGGCCATGTGAGACCATGTGAAGCCATGTGAGACCATGTGAAACCATGTGCAAATGTTTCTATCTTGCTAATCAAGTCTTAAACCTTCTATCCAAGCTACTACACGGCCAAGCAAGCTTTTGGGAGGCAACTTATCACAATTCAATTCTTATTATCTTTTATCAATTGAACAATGTAAGACAAGTCAATGGTGGTGGCTTTGCACCATGCATTCTACGGCCATGAGCATTTGGTGGAGAAAAATATTCTACATTAATTCATTTCTATCACATCTTAAAGTTATCATCTTTTAATGCAAAGCTTAGTCAATAATAATGTCTATGACAACTTTAGTGGGAGCTAATAGAATTTGAGAGCTTCATGGTGAAGTCTTGAAATGGTCAAGCAAAGTGGCCTTCTCTTAAGAAGCTACTCTTCGACCATGCATGCAAAAAGGAGGCAAATTCATTCAACTAAATGCACTTGGTCATAATTCGATATTCATCAAAGCTACCAAATAACTCTCACCTTTCTCTCTCCTTAATATCCCACGGTCATACACTCAAAAATAGGAGACAATACTCATTTATTCACTACACTTGTTCATTTGCTCATCATTTTCTCCAAAGAACCAAGAACTAACACAAGAAATTTTCTTATCTTCTTTTCTCCATAGTTTCGACCAAGCACCATTCTTCACTTTCCAAACTTCAATAATTTCTACCAATATCATTTCTTGAATCCTATCATCAATCCAAGACACTTTCATGTTGTGAACTTCTCAAGATTCATTCATGTTCACTTTTCCATCAAGCAAAGAACACAAAAGCTCTTATTTTTTTCTCCTTGTGTTGCTCATGGCCTCACTCTCTAAAATTACCTTCCAATGACTCATAATTTCATCTAATCACATCACTTGATCCTAAACTTCATTCTAAGCAACTTTCATGTTGTGATCAAGACCTAATTCTATCATCTTCAAGCTTGATTCTTGGATTTAAGTTCTAGGGTTTCAAGGCAAAGATCTTGAAACTTGATTTCTTACTTGACTCTTGGAAATCCTAAAACCATGTTTGATCTATGGTCATCATAATCAAGCCTTACATACTAATTTTTATGTGTTTGTTTTGATTCTAAGATATACTTGGTGGTGAAAAAGTGATACAAAGAGAGTTCTACAAGGAGTTAGGAGGCATCAATCAAGGTAAGAGGGAGATTAACCTCATCGGCCATATGTGGTGGTGAGGGAATGGATTTGTTTGTGTTTGTGAGTGGAAAATCCATGTGAGGATTTATTCACTCGAATTGTGTGGTTCTATTACTTTGATAATTAAGTCTGATTTATATGTGAGATGGTATGATTTTGATTAGATTATTATTGGATGTTTAATATGATTAAGTATGATTTAAAGCATGAATATGTGATAGTGGTAAATATCATATGAGATATGTGGCATATGATAAAAATCAAGTGGAAAGGAAAACTATGTTGTTTTCTAAGAACTAAGGGGTACACGGTTTCCATGAGGATTTTGGAACAAATCATTCGAAATATTTTACTAAGTGTGGATTTTAGATGATTAAGTAACAAATGATTGGATTAAATAGTTTTACGAAGGAAAAGAATACATATTTGGTTATGGAAAAGAAATTGATTTTCAGCCAACATGCCAAGAATTGGTGTTTTAGATCAAAAATATTTTCTTAAGAGTAAAATAATTTTTGAATTAATTAAATTAATGAATTAAGGTCATGATGAGAAATCAATTTATGAGTTAAAGTTTTGAGTGCGTTAGTAAACTTTGAACTATAGTATTTAATTAAATCATGGAAGTGTAAAATTTTGTGAAGAAAGTATTAGAAAATATTATTTAGAGAAGTTTTAGCAAGGAAATGATTTTTTAGGATGGTTTGGAACTTAAAGTGTTTTATTTAGAAAATATTATTTAGAGAAGTTTTAGCAAGGAAATGATTTTTGAGGATGGTTTGGAACTTACAGTATTTTATTTAAAGTGTTATTATGACTAATGAACAAATGTTTTTGAAATATCTTAAATTAATTTAAATAAGTTACGTTTTTATGGAAAATGTTTGGAAATATTTATTAAAGGAGGTTTAGTGAGAAAATGTTGGGAATATTATTTAACGATGATTTAATATGGAAATATTGGAATTGAAGTCCATTTTTGATAATAAATGAGAAACATTTTAATTTAAGCTTGGAATATAATTCAAATATTTTACGCAATTAAAAATACGCAGAAAAACTCTTACGCGTTTTAAAAACAGTGATTTTAGTTACGCGATTGAGAGGTACAACAAGTTGTGTTGTAGAGCTGACGTATTGTATCTAACTAGTTGTGGTATTGCATTGTGCTTGTGGGACCGAGGTTCTGGACCTGTGTGGATCTTTGGTATTATGTAGTTGTATGGACGGTTGATTTAATATCATTGGAAACAGTTCAACGGTGGTTTGGTTTCATTGAACATGCATTTGAGCATTGTACAGTTGATGGTTGTTGTGGCGTTTTATGCCTAAAGAGTGGACAAGAACTTATAGGATAGTGGGGTCTTAATAGATCCTGGGGGGGACGTCAGGGCGCGGTGATTTGCTTCGTGATGATGTTATCACGAGTGCTGATGTTAGCACCATATATATATATACCCCTGGCCGCGATATAAACCGTTTGCAATGCACTGACAGCCCCGATAACACTATTGCTTTTCATGATCCAACATAGATTGTCTTTTTAGGGGGGACAGATCTTCTGGAACGTTCATCTCTGAATTTGAGTATAGCTCGATGGAGTAGTAGGAACTGGTTACATTGTGCATAAGGATGGTTAACATACACATCGTGCATATGCATAATCAGCATTTACACTATTGTGATATAATATTATTGTGATGTAATATTATTGTGGTGTTATCATTATGCCTGATATTGTGATACAAGTTTATCGGATTATTTACTTATTAAATATGTTGTTGTTATATTGTATGTTGAACGGTGTTGGAATGTTTGTCGTTCTCTTGCTGCTATATTGGTATGCGATGTAGGGGATCTCACCTCTTTGCTGTATTGTTCTATCTGTTTCTATTTTATGCCTATGTCAGTGAAGACTGTGATGGAGGCAAGGAGGGATCAGCTAGGTTTCTTTAGATTACAGTTGTAACACCCCAAAATTTATTTATTTTATTATAAATGTTCGTTTTATAATATTTGTGATTTTCTGGAATTTTTCAGAGAACGTAGAATAGTTTAATATTATTCCTCGTTTTGCATACAAATTTAGCCGAGGCAAGAAAATGAAATATTTTTCCGAGAACCTTGATCTGTGGAAACATCGACGGGGGATCTTACTAAACCCGAGGTTGGACATAATTTCTGAGAAAATTTAAAAGACAAATAACAAAACGTAGTGTAAATTTTATCTGTTAAATAAATTAATACTGACCTCAGTCAACTGTAATAATTGTCTACTAAATAATAACATGTATTAAAAATCCTTATCACATTATCTAAAATCTATCTTGTGTCCCACCCTTTAGCTTTATTTTTAAAAGAAAGATTAAATTAAGTTAAGCTTGCCAAGGGAAGTTTCCTAGAAATTTTCCAACTAATTCATTTTCTCTCTCTTCCCTCCTCACTCTTCTCCATGATAGAACACTTCTTGGGGAGTCAAAAGTGGTCTTCTCACTTTTATTACATCACTCCCTCATTTCAAACACATAACACTTTTCACTATTTTTCTCTCTTCTATTTTTTCTTCTCTTCTTCTTCCTTCTCCACTGTACACTCACCTATTGGAGACAATCTCCATGGTTTGCTAAATCAACCATATTCCTAGCTTTCCTCCATCATTCCAAGACCATTTTCTTTAGTGGTCATCCTTTGGTTCTTCTTCTTCTTCCATTTTCCACCACTGAAGTTAAAGCTTGGAGCTTTTGAGGTAAAGTCTTCACCTTTCTTCAATTTTCTCCTCATTTTCGTTTTCCTTGGTCACCTATGTGACCAAGAACTCATCTTTTCATGGTTTGAGTGGACATTGTGGAAGTCACTCACATTGGTGTTTTCTTGAAGGTAAAAACGAAAATCAAGAACAAGAAGGGACTAGCATCCTTGTGTTGTCTTCATTTAGGTAAGAGGGAGATGATCCTCTTTAACCAATCTTGGTAGTAAGGAGATGTCTTGTGTGGTGTTGTTGATTTAGGGATCTATGTGTGGATTTCCCTCTTTGTTTTATGTTTTTCTTTCTTCTTTTCACATTGGTGTATTTGGTTTGATTTGTATGAGTCATTGATTTCCTTTATATGATTTTGGATGCATGTTTGAGCTAATATGATGTTGAAAATGTTATGGATTGATTTAGTTTGAGTTTAGATAGCTTAAAGATCATTTTTTCTGCAAGTTTATGCGTGGTAATCGATTACACGGTGCCTGTAATCGATTACCAAGCCCTTGGAGTTACAAAACCGTGATTCTGGGAATCACGTAATTGATTACATCCTGTCTGTAATCGGTTACCGAGATTCTGTCTAGCTTGTAATCGATTACTAGAACTGTGTAATCGATTACCAAGCCCTTGGAGTTACAAAACTATGATTCTGGCAATCACGTAATCGATTACATCCCATCTGTAATCGATTACGGTGATTATGTCTAGTTTGTAATCGATTATCAGAATTGTGTAATCGATTACCAAGCCTCTGGAGTTACAAAATCGTCATTCTAGGAAACACGTAATCGATTACATCCTGTTTGTAATCGACACGGAGGTTTAATCCGGCCGTAATCGATTACGTAATTGTGTAATCGATTACTGTGTCCTTGGAGTTACGAATCGTGTTTTGGGAAGCTATGTAATCGACATACGGTCGATAATCGATTACAGAGATTCTGTCGAGCTGGTAATCGATTACCAGAGATTTGTAATCAATTACCAGGACCCTAAAATGAGATTTTGAGCTGAAAATGATGAAAATATGGTTCCTTGTCCCTTGTAACTCAAACATAAATCTTAAACCCTAGATTCGAGGACTTTATTTCATTTTAATGTGATGGGATTATGTATCCATACCAATAATTGAGAAATGATTTTGAAAATGAAATTTTTAGATCCATAACATGAAAATTGTGGTATGTGTGGAACGATGGACATGTATATGCATTGATATTAAGAGTTGGTTGATGCAATTGTGAGTTCCTATGTGGGACCAAGTTCTTGATGAAATTATGATATGTTAATATTGAAAATGGATATATATATATATGCCATGGTGGTATACTTTATGATGAATGCATCATTGATAAACATACATGATTGGACATTGTATCATCATGCATATGTGTTGTCTGTTGGACATTGTTGCAAAGGCCAAGTTGCCTAGGAGTTTGAATAACACCTATATGCGGGTGCGAATAGACTAAGCGTAGGTGTCATATGTTGTTGACCCTGGGGGTGTCGGGGTGTGAGTGTCTCACAATAGACAGTGGTAGCTCCACTGGGACTGTGGGATAGACTAATGCGACACACCGATGATCCTAATTGAGATGTTGTCCTATATCGCGATCAACTGTTGCGGTGCCATGTATAAGCCATTTGCGCAACTATTTAATGACATGAAGCGCACTATTTTTAAGGCTAACAAGATACTGACATAACCCCTTGATCATTCACTCCAAAAAATGTTTATGTCTAGCTCCATGGAGTAGGATTTTTAGTACCCTTTGCATTGCGCATTGTGAGTCACATAATTCATTGAGCATGAACATTTATAACTGCAAATATAGTTGTTCCTATTATTGTAACAACTATCTGATGATTCAAACTGTTATCTGCTAGAAATATTACTACTGTTTGCCTGTTATTGCAATTACTACAATTAATTATTGTCACTCTGCCTTTACTGTTAATTTTAATAGTGCTGTGATTAAATGTATGAACAGTGTCATATGTGGGCGTCCAGCGCCGTATTGTTTTCTTGCTGCCAATTTGGTACTGAAAGCTGGGTGTCTCACCTCTTGCTGTATTTTCTCTATTTCTGTATTCTATTGGATTGTGTACTTCTGAGAAGACATTCATGAGGAAGACAAGGAAGCTCCTGAGTTTCTAAGCTTTTGGCCAGACTACAACTGAAGTGACTGAGGATGACATCACGCCCCCGTGGATTTTTGGGCTATACTCAGATCATCTTTCACAGAGGCCCTGACTGCTGGCACATTAATGTGTAGATGGACCATTGCGTGTACCATGGGGAGTTGACGGTGTCCCTGGCTTGGGGTCGTTATGATGCCTCTGTTGTAGATTTTCATGCTTTTGTTTGGCTGGAGTTTTACATGCCCGTTAGGGACATGTGGGCTGATATGTACTACACCCTACGTGATGACTCCTTTTTGTCCACTGCTCAGGCTCCTGCCTATTTCTTTGTCGCTCCGATGGATGTTTCCTCGGACGAAGAGGACCCTGAGGAGGACCTGGCTATGGTCCCTTCTCTTCAGTCTTAGGAGCTGATACTATTCGTAGCTACTGATGGCTAACCGTCTATCTTTTTGGGAAGCCTAACATTTTGCTGTATATGCTAGGGTATATTTGTATAACTTTGAGTGGATACATATTTTGCTCTTTTTTTTGTATATTTTGGAATGTAACTAAACAGGCTTATGCATATAAATATGAATATATATATTGTGTATGGTTTACTTCATGTCAGTTTTACAGAGACTGTCTTAATTGTTATCTCTATACGTAATGGATTTTTAAATCAACTTTTGATTTTACTCGGTAATGTAATAATTGAAACAAAAAATAATGACATTTGTAAAGGAACTTAAATAACTATAAAGAGAATCGAGACTATGAGTTTAAAACAATTACTATTTTTCGCAATTTAATTTATTTCAGTCTATGTTTGTTTCGAAGTATCATAGTGTGACGTTCCTTCTTCGCGGTACATTTAGAAAAAGGGGCGTTACAACAGTTTCTTGAAGGCACTGCTGCTTGGTGTGTTCATTGGGACTTTGAGTATCTAGAGTATTGTGGTGATATTACTATATTTTAAGGTTGCATAATTAGCGAGACATTCCTAGCTATGGAATCTGTCTTTGAGAAGGACTTTGTTTTTTCAGAGATTGTGAACATGGGTCAGGTCGAGTTTTTATATAGTTTATGTAATAAAAATATTAAGATTCTATGATATGTATAAGGGATATATGTTGTTCTATTTATGTATCTTGTGTTACTTTAATTTGGTAAATTTATGTTATCTGTGAAAAAGAAATTTTGAAACCAATATTTTAAATAATATTTAATCATTTTATAACTTGGGTAAAGAATATAAAAGGAGTTGGTTTGAAATGTGATACCTTAAGGTGGGTGTTACATTTCTAATATCCAAACAACAATAAATTGACATGAAAAGAATAAAAACTTAGAGTAACCTAACTTGAAATAAAAAATAAGAAAGTAATAAAATTTGCCAAGTATCAAATTTCCATAATAGTAAAAACCTAAGATTGTAACCCTTATTGATATTTGACTTGGATTAAATCATACCTATTAGCCCACTCAATGTTACTTGAAGAATTAATCTAGAACTCTAGTGTAAACGTACCCCTCTCCCGATGGTAATATGTTTTTTCCCTCTTAATCAACACATAATATCCCTATTAGAATCAATTAACAAAGAAGCATTATAATGAACAAAGTTCTATTCAAGATTACACATGGTCCTAAGCATATCCCTATGTCTTAGAACAAAACCCCCAAGCTCAACCCTAGAGTTGGAAGTTCATGCATCACCCATTCTAGTTCTAGGTTCAATTTCCCTTTCCTAAGTTCAAATCAAATCCAAATATCTACTAATTGGTGGTCAATTAATCAATAGCATGAAGTATAAGAATGGATAAAAACTTCTCATAACATTGAAATGGGTAAACATATATTTAATAGTCCAAGCTACATATTAATAGGAGTTACAATCCTAGAAACAAATTTAGCTCATGTTCAACATTTGGGAATAATCAATCAAACCAAATATTACATCCATCAAAGCCAAAACACAAAGAATGAGAAAACCCTAAAAGAAACCCAAGAGAAATGATGAAGATGAAGAACAAGCTAGCTCCAATGGTGGAATGCAAGCAAATCTTCAAGAGCTTCCTTATTGCCCAAACTCCAAATCAAGCTTTCCTAGGTTTCTTGAGGTCATCCATGGCTAGCCAGGCTCATAGAATGTCAGGAGAATGTTGGGGAATCAATCCCCCTCAAAATGTGTGCCTTACCTCATTAAAAACCCTCTTTTTGGAGCCAAAACGACGTAGCAAAATTTTAACAGGATGTTGCGGCCTCTTGGAAGTGTGTCGCGACCTCCTGATGCACAAATTTTCCTGATGCACAAAGTCACAGCATTGTGTCGCGGTCTCTTGCGAGGGTGCTTCTCAAACTGATATACTATGCTTAGGCATAGTATAGGAGGCCGAGGCATAGTATATGGCTTCCATTCAAACACTTTTTTTTCATCAAAATGCAACCAATACTTGAATTCTTAGGTCCCTTATATTGTTCCCTCCATTCAATGATCCTTCTCGAGCTTTCACACTCTTCCTTTTCTTCAATTCTCTTCTTCAAAGCTTTATTTCAATTCTTCCAACTCTTCATGAATCATGGAATTCAACCACCTATTAAGCATGAAAATCAAGTGAGTACTAATTCGAAAAACATTTCATTAAAACTTGTTAATATTGATCAAAAGAGTGCTCAGTAGGTTCCAACCCCACTATAGCTTCTACAATCAACTTCAAGCTCAATATATCAAGAAAATACGAGGAAACTAACACAATTTAACTCGATTGGTGATCATTTAACTCTACTTTTGTAGAATTATCACACCCCCAAACTTAGAATTTTGCTAGTCCTCGAGCAAAACAATAAAAATCTTAACACTTTCACTTTTAGCATGATATGATAAAAATAATCTTGCAAGTTATAAAAAACAATTACCAACTAAGCCCTTAAGACATTATCTCCACACTTGGCATCTTAATCATCCAAAGCATCATACTCAAGCATTTTCATTCATCAAACAACATTGATGGTTAAATTGAGTTTCTTATGTGTGTGTGTGTGCGGTCTAATCACCAAGCCTCACCAATCATCCAGATGAGATTATGAACATGAGATCCTAGAATGTTGAAACTTAGAAAATCATACTTCCACCCTCTCTCCACTAATGTAGGATGAACATGACATGTAGATCAAAAGGTCTTATTGAGCTTGTAATGAAAGGCCAAGGTGGGGGCTATGAACAAAGGATAGGATAAACCAAAAACCCAGGATAATGATCAAAATCACCTCTAATTTCCTCGATGGATGCAACACAAGGGCTACACTATGTGTATTCCATGCCTCTTAATCCCTTCAACAAATTTGTTCAAACTTTTCAAATGATTTTTCTTTCATAATCACTTTATTTTTCTTTTCATGCATTTTTTTTAATATAACCACCACAAATGCATATACATTTCAATTTAACACTTCACAACTTTATCTTGTAAAGACACATATCAACTTGGCCCGTACTCACATAAGTACTTAAAGATGCAATAAACCACTATCCAAAGCACAATGTGTGATATTAAATGCATGGCTCAAAGGTTTTGGTAATCATAGGTTCATAGAACAAATTCATAAGGCTTAAACATCACTAGGCTTAAATAAGGTGCTACGAATACATTGTCAAGGTTAAGCTTGAAAGGCTTAAACAATCTAAACATGGCCTAAATCATCTCTACACACTAAGTCTAACCTAGGATTTTACTTTGAGGGGACTTGATAATCAATCCTAAATCCCAAAACCTAGGAGACTCACATTACATAATCTTTTCTAAATGATCAAGCAAAAGTTAAGCAAAAGGACCATGTGCAAAAAGATAAGCTACTCAACTTAATCATTCAACTTGCTCAACAAAATCAACACATTTCGAACAACACTTAGGATTCAAAAGAGTCATGCATGTCAACAATTCAATCTTATCATGAGGTTGGCAAACCATTCAAACACCACATTACAAGTTCAAGCCAAGGCTTTTCCATACAAAATCACACTTCCCTTCAAACATCCAAAACACCCCTAAACTTAAAAATTCACATTGTCCCTAATGTGACACAACTACAAACAGTAACAACAAGAAAACACAACACTAATACTAGAAAAATAAAAGACAACCTAACATCAATAACCAACTATAAGTAAGGAAAAGAAAAGAAAACTCCCTCAAGTGGTGATGAAGCACTAGTCAATGCACATATTATCTTCTATGTCCTCATCCGTATCTGGCTCGGGCACAGGCATTAAAGGATAGTGCTCCATGTTCATGTTCATCTGAATAGCCATTGCTCGCATCATCTTGGATAACACATTTGCTTGAGTCTCTTGGCGAGCAAAATGGCGACCTTGTCGGCGCTCCATCTTTTCTTAGTGTTGCACCATGTGCTCTTGACGCTCCTCCAAACGAGTCAATCGCTGAGCTACAATTAACTCTATCTAAGGTGGTGGAGGTGGAAGAGGAGGTTGAGATGAACTAGCACTTTCTATGGAAGGGGTCTTCAGGAGACGGAGGCACAAGTCATTGTCCATTGGGCTTCTGAGGTATATTCTTTCTTCATCCCTTTCCCATGTAACTCTGGCTTGCTCACACAAAAAAGTAATGAGAGCAGGGAACCAAATGCTGTGGTGGGCAGAAGTAGCAGTCTAGAATATGGCATTATGAATGACTTTACCCACATCCATGGTGGTTCCATTTAAAATAGTGTGGTTCATGATGGCTCTCTTCCTTGTTACATGATTCCTATGTGTGGTGGGGGCTAATCTTATAGCAACAAAGTATAGCCACACCTTAGCATATGGCAATAAAGAATTCTTTGGAATGTTATAAATCTTATCATGATTCACACTCTATTCAGTGTCATGATGAGCAATGAGTGTCAACATCTCAATCAAATCAAGTTCTCCAGCTTTAAATGCGCTATAATCATCATTTGGAATGCAAGGCAAACCATACACAGTGTTGATAGCTTTACTAGAGAATGAAACCTTTTTACCTCGGATGAAGACCTTGCCATTCTCATGCTCTAGAGCATTTGCATAGAACTCTCGTACAACGGGCATGATAGCTAGGTGGGGGTGCGAGCAAAACTATGCCCAACTTCATGACATGATGGTCGTGTGCAGTTGGAGGTTCCTCTCTAGATTTACTTGAAGCTTCCTCTCTTAAATTATGGACTTATGCTTGGCATTGTTGTTGAACCTCCTCTAAGCATCTTTTGAAACAAACTTAGTCTCATCATAAGCATTGGTACTACTAGAGGCACCCTTAGAGGCCATTGACTTCCTCTTTGGAGCCATGAGAAATCAAACACAAACACCCAAAGCTCTTCCTACTTAGAATCAAATGGGGGTGTCATTTGGTTGGCTTGAGAGAGGGTGGGGTGTGGTGGTCACGGGTTGGGTAAGGGAGGGTGTAACGCCCCTTTTTCTTACCTCACGAAGAAGGAACATCACACCATAATAATTTGAAACATAAAGCGAAATAAATTATGGAAAATAATAATTATTTTAAACCTCATAAATGGCATTACATGTTTTTTTGTTGTTGTTTAAAATTGTATTATTAACAAGTAGTGTCAAAAGAATAAATTTGAAGGTTCCTTTTATAGCGAGATAATAATTAGAATGGTCGTAGTAAAACTGACATAAAAATAAACCATACTTCTATACAAAACATTTATACAATATATATATATATATATATATATATATATATATATATATATATATATATATGTAACGGCTTCGTTTAATTACATCACGATTTATACAAAAAGCAAATGATGTACCCACCCGAGATGATACAAATATACACCCATCAAATACAGTAAAACATCAGGCTTCCCAAAAAGATAAACGGTTAGCCATCAGTAGCCACCTACAGTATCAGCCCCTAAGACTGACGAGAAGGGATCGTAGCTGGGTCCTCCTTATCCGATGAAATTGCCATCGGAGCAACTGAATTTCAGGCAGAAGCCCGAGCAGTAGAGAGCAAAGAGTCCTCTTGTGGGGTATAGTAAAGGTCATCCCACAGATCTCTAATAGGTAGGTAAAATTCTAAATGAACAAAGGTTGTGATGTAAAAAATAGGCGGGTGGTAGCGGCCCCACTCCAAAGACATAGTCAGCTCCCTGTGATAGATGCAACGGTCTGTGCTCAAGTTAATGTGCCAGCAATCTGGTCCCCCATGAAAGGTTATCCTAGCATACCCCAAAAATCGGTGCAGACACGAAGACATCTTCAACAAACTCTAGTCGTAGTATGGCCAAAAACCTGAAAACTCAGATGTTTCCTTTTCTTCCTCACGAACGTCTTCTCAAAAGTACATAAATAAATAAGAATATCGAAATATAGAAAGAGGTGAGACATCCAACTTTCATTACCAAAATGGCAGCAAGAAAACAAAACGGCGCTGGATGCCCACATAACATTACAACATGTATATTCATTACCAATAATAATAAAATTGACAGTAAAAGTAGAATGATAGTAAATAATGATAAGAATTACAATAACAAGCAGATAGCAGTAATATCCCCAGCAGTCAACAGTCTAAAGATCAGATAATTATTGTAGTAGTAAGAACAGATATTTTCACAGTTATAAATGCTCATACTCAATGGATTATGAGACTGACAATTCACAATGCGTATGATACCAAGAGCCTACTCCATGGAGCTAGACACTAATATTTCGGAGAGAATGATCAAGGAGTCATGCCAGTATCTCATTAACCTTAAAAATAGTGTGCTTCATCTCATAAAAATATTTGCGCAATACGGCTTATACATGAAACCTCAACAGTTGATCGCGATATACGACTGCGTCTCAGTCCTGATCATCAGTGTGTTTGCATCGGTCTATCCCACGGCCCCAGTGGAGCTACCACTGTCTATTGTGAGACACCCACACCCCGACGCCCCCAGGGTCAACCACTATGACCCTACGCTTAGTCTACTCGCACCCGCACATAGGTGTTATTCAATCTCCTAGGCATACATCGCCTTTCTAATAATGTCCAATGGATAACACATATGCATGACGACACAATGTACATCATGTATGTTTATTAATGATACATTTATCATAAGGCATACCACAATGGCATATGATCATTTCTCAATATCAACATGTCATAATTTTATTAAGTACTTAGTCCCACATAGGAACTCACAATAACATAGAACTAATTCTCAACATTAACATTTATTTATACATGGTTCATCATTTATCACAATCACATGTTATGGAATCCAACATTTCCAACATCTTAGATCTTGGTCAATTATGAGAAGTTTAGGTTAAATAACCCTTAGAAACCGTGGTTCCCTTGAGAACGATCACTCAATTTAATTCTCTCATCTCATTATGGATTATGTATATCTCTAAGTCCTTAATTTCCAAAAATGCACCAAGGCATCATTGAGCCTAAAATTTTCTCTAAAAACTGTGGCCTCCCTAGTTCTTCAAAGTTCCAATTTCTTTCCATTTTATGCATTAATCACTTGATACCTAATCACTCAAATCTTATATCACACAAAAATCAATCCAATCCCTTAAAATCTAAGCCAAAATCGTGACCTCACATTAGTGTAAGAAACCCTCAAATTTTCCATTTATTAATTCTAACATTATCAAATATTCCAACACCCCCGATGTATTCAAAATCATCATTTAATCTTCAACCTTAATCAATAACACGTAAACATGTAAAATCATTAAACAAAGTAAGCATTCAAATATGGATTTCTCCATCAACAACCACACAAAGGTCTCCTTACTACTAATAATGATTAAAGTGAGTAATCTCCCTCTTACCTAAAGGAAGAGCATGAAAATGGCCTCTTAGTTGCTCCTTGAAGGTTCGGTTTTTGGTTCCAAAAACCCTAAAAATTTCAACCACAAAGAATCAACACCAAGCTTGGTAAAAGATGGATCTTTGGTCTCCAATGAAACCATAGAACATGAAAATGGAGAAAAAGAAAAGAAAAAATGGAACTTTACCTTAAAGTTTGAAGCTTGGTCTAGGAAGACAATGGAGGAAATGATGGATTTTGAAGAAACTCTCTAAATAGAAAGTGTAAAGGAGGATGGAAGGAGTGTAGAAATGGTGTTAATGAAGTTGGAAGATGAAGGGAATGGTCACATTTAGGGGCAGCAAATCGTGGGTGGAGGAGAGGAAGAAGAGAGAAGAAGGAGAGAAATGAAAGACGAAATTGAAGAGAGAGAAAGTGATAGATGAAAATGTGATGTTTTTGGGTAAAATGTGTTAAGTGTGGGAAGCAAAATTAGTTCCCCAAGGACACCAACAAGCCGCGGCAATAGGAGAGAGAGGGAGGGGTGGAGAGGCTTCTCCAACAAGCCAAGCGCATACTAGTCTTTTGGTGGTCAAAGCTTCTCAAAGAAGCTTTGATTAAAATACAATTAAATTTGAATTAAAGTGGATTTGATTAGACATAATGTGAATTACATTAGGATAATGTGATAAGTTTTTAATACATGCTATTATCCAATGGACAATTGTTACAGTTGACAGAAGTCAATATTAATTGTCCAGCGGATAAAATTACACAACGATTTATTATTCTGTCGAACATTTCTCGAAAAACATAAAATCTCGTAAACCATGTCCAATCTCGGGTTTAGTAAGATCCCCCGTCGATGTTTCCGTAGATCAAGGTTCTTGAAAAAAATATCTCATTTTTCCAGCTCTGCTCAATTTGCACGCAAAATAAGAAATAATATTAAAATATTCCGCATTCTCAGAAAAATTCAGAAAAATTTTAAAAATCACAAATATTATAAAATGAATATTTATAATGAAATAAATAAATTTTGGGGTGTTATAGAAGGGGTGGTAAGGGGTTATGGGTTGGGGTGATATGGAAAAATAGAGTGGGGAAGTGGTGGGGTTCGTGGAGGTGATGGAGAGGAGGGAGAATGGGTACGATGGTGGGTGTATGGAGAAATCACAAAAAAGAAGCTTAGAGGTGGTGGGTGAATGGAAAAAAATACAAAAAGAAGCTTAGAGGTGGTGGGATGCCGTAAAAATGAAAGAAAGTGGCTGGAAAACCAAAACACCTCGCCGAAAAAATGGAGGATGAAAATTAGGGAAGTGAGATGGTGTTAAATGTGAGTGAAGTGAGAACAAAGAAGAAGAGAAGGAACTTGTTGGAATGATCGGATGGAAGTAAAAGTGGCAATGGGAGAGATGATGGGCAACAATGGAGGAAGGGTTGGAAGGTGAGAATGGGTGTGGTGTTTTGGGAGAGAAGCTATTGGTGAGATAGAGGAGATAAAGGGGCTTAAGCCCTAACATTTCATACCATCAATATTTTTTTTTCGTCCAGGTATGTCGCGGCCTTGTATAAGGGTGTCGCGGCCTCCAGCATCTTGAAAAGTTCCCCCTGCCAAACTATGTCGCGGCCTTGGAAGAGGATGCCATGACCTCCTGATGCACAATTTCCTCCCTGATAAGGTGTGTCGCGGCCTTGGCTATGTATGCCGCAACACACTGGGTACAACTTCACCAAATTGATGCTTTCCATAGGTTCTTTCATCCAAGTCACCCTTTATGAATTCTAAACACCAAATGACACTTAGATCACTTGGAAATCGGGTTGTGTCTTGCTCAAAACCACTCGAAGGAACACCTACAACATTAACAACAAAAGACTTAGACTCTAAACACAAAAATTATCAATCAATAAGTACAAAACTAAGAATCAAAAGTGAAAAGGATTAAGAGGTTGGGTTGCCTCCCAAGTAGCGCTTGATTTATAGTTATCAGCTTGACTTTGATGCCCTTTTTCAATTGAGATTGACATAGGTTATTAAGGATGTGCTTCGATTAAAGTCACTTCCCTAATATTTTTTTAATCTCTAGCCATCGACTAAGAATACTCTCCCTTCCTTCAAATCCTTGACTTCAACTGCACCACTTGCTAACACTTTCGTTATTAAGAATGGTCTAGGCCACCTTGATTTGAGTTTCCTAGGAAAAAGCTTCAATCGGGAATTAAATAAAAGCATATATTGGCCCAGTTCAAAATTTCGCTCTAAGATCTTCTTTTCATGCCACTCCTTCATCTTTTCTTTATAGATCTTGGCATTTTCATAGGCTTCTCTTCTAAATTCATCCAAAGCATCAGGCTTAAGTAGTCTTTGCTCCCCTGCAACCTTCATATCAAAGTTGAGCTTTTTGATTGCCCAATAAGCTTTGTGTTCAAGTTTCACAAGAAGATGGCAAGCTTTTCCAAACACCAGCTTATATGGAGAAGTACCAATAGATGTTTTGAAAGCTATCCTATAAGTCCAAAGAGCATCATCCAATCTCTTGGACTAATCTTTCCTGCTTGGACACACCGTCTTCTCTAATATCCCTTTGATCTCCCAGTTAGACACCTCAGCTTGCCACTAGTTTGCGGATGGTAGGCACTAACAATTCTATGCTTGATGTCATATTTAGCAAGAAGATCTTCCATGTACTTATTGCAAAAGTGTGATCCTTCATCACTTATGATTGCCCTCGGAGTTCCAAAACATGTGAAGATATTCTTCTTCAAGAAATTCATCATTACTTTAGAATCATTGGAAGGCAATGCAACCGCTTCAACCCACTTAGACACATAGCCTACAACAACCAAGATGTATCGATTTCTATAAGATGGAATAAATGGACCCATGAAATCAATCCCCTACACATCAAACAATTCAACCTCAAGAATAGCTCACAATGGCATCTCACGTCTCTTCGAAATGTTGCCCACTCTTTGACATTTATCACAACTCATAACAAATCTATGGGCATCTTTAAATAAAGAAGGCCAAGAAAAGCCACATTGAAGTACCTTGGCATCTGTTCTATCACTTGCATGGTGTCCTCTATAGGGAGAAGAGTGACAATGATAAAGAACATCATAAATTTCTTCTTCAATTACACACTTTCTCAACATTTGATCCGCACACTTCTTGAACAAATAAGGCTCATCCCAATAGTAAAAGTGCACTTCATGTAAGAACCTCTTCCTTTGTTGTGAAGATAGATTCGAAGGGAATACACCACTTACTAGATAATTCATAAAGTCTACATACCATGGAGATTTCAACTCCTTAACCACCAAGAGTTGCTCATCATGAAAAGTCTCATTAATTAATACATCATCAGCAACAACATGCTCTAGCCTAGATAAATGATCAATAACTTGATTCTCAGTCCCTTTTCTATCTCTAATCTCCAAGTCAAATTCTTGTAATAGAAGGATCCACCTAATCAGCCTTGGTTTGGAGTCTTTCTTACTAATCAAATATCTAATAGCTGAGTGATCAGTGTAGATAATTACCTTTGCTCTAACTAGGTATAACCGAAACTTATCAAAAGCAAACACCATAACAAGTAACTCTTTCTCTGTAGTGGTGTAGTTGATTTGAGCATCAATGAAGGTCTTACTTGCACAATAAATAGAGTGAAAAATCTTCCCCTTCCTTTGGCCCAAGATGGCTCCAACAACATAATCACTTACATCGCACATGAGCTCAAAAGGAAGAGCCCAATTCAGTGCAATGATGATAGAGGCAGTAATCAACCTCATCTTCAACTCCTTAAAGGCTTTAAAACACTCATCATCAAATCGAAAAGGTGTGCCCTTCTCCAACAAATTTCATAGTGATTTGGAGATTTTAGAGAAATCCTTAATGAAGCGTTGATAGAAGCCCGCATGACCAAGAAAACTCCTAATTGCTTAACTGAAGAAAGGGGAGGTAGCTTGTCAATCACTTCAATTTTGGCTTTGTCCACCTTAATACCTTTATTTGACACCTTATGGCCAAGAATAATACCCTATTGTACCATGAAATAACACGTCTCCCAATTAAGCACTAAATAGGTTTCTTCACATCTTTTCAACACCTTGGCCAAGTTCAATAAGCATTCATCAAAAGAATCACCAAAAACGAAAAAATCGTCCATGAAAACTTCCAAGAACTTCTCCACCATATCAGAAAATATAGCCATCATACACCTTTGAAAGGTGGCAGGAGCATTACACAAACCAAATGGCATTCTCTAAAAAGCAAATGTACCATATAGGCAAGTGAAGGTACTCTTCTCTTGATCGTCTAGGGCTATAGCAATTTGGTTGTAACCCGAATAACCATCCAAGAAACAATAAAACTCCTTCCCCGCTAATCTGTCAAGCATTTGATCAATGAAAGGAAGCGAAAAATGATCCTTTCTTGTGGTCTTGTTTAGCTTTCGGTAGTCCATACATACTCTCCATCCCGTGACTGCTCTTATTGGAATCAATTCATTGTTATCATTTGCAACCACGGTCATACCACTCTTCTTAGGTACACATTGGACCAGACTTACCCAAGAACTATCTGAAATAGGGTAAATGATGCCGGTATCCAACCACTTGATGATCTTTTTCTTCACCACATATTTCATGATAGGGTTTAGCCAGCGTTGATGCTCAATTGAAGGTTTACATTCATCTTACATTAAGATTTTATGTATACAAAATGATGGATTAATTCCTCTCAATTCCGTAATTGACTAACGCAAAGCCTTTTTATGAGCAGTTTCTTAACTTGCAAGTTTGATAATGAAGAAGAAACCACAACTGGTAAAGTAAAGTTCTCACCAATGAACAAGTATTTTAAGTGTGAAGGCAATGACTTGAGCTCCAATACCATAGGTTGTTCAATAGAAGGTTTTGGAACTTCCTTTGAAGTAGATGCTAGTTCAACAGTCTCAAATTGATGACCAGATCTATATAACTTGGGAAAAGAATCTAACCACTTCACAATCTACTCTCCATAGAAGCCAACCCACATAATGAAGCATCCAAAAGGATCAACTTGAGAAGCAACAAAAGCATCTTCAATAACATCATCAAGCACTCTTGTACACATACATTCTTCATTATCCATAGGGTGTTGAATTACCTTGTAAATATTAAAAGTTACCTCTTGATATTGGACCCTCATAGTAAGCTCTCCTTTTTGCACATCTATTAAAGTCCTTCCAGTTGCAAGAAAAGGTCTCCCAAGAATGATTGGTACCTCACGGTCCTCTTCCATATCCAACACAATGAAGTCCGAGGGGAATATGAATTTATCAACTTTTACAAGCACATCCTCTATAATTCCCCTAAGAAAAGCATATGATTTATTAGCTAATTGGAGAGTGACCGATGTAGGCTTAGCTTTTCCCAATCCCAACTTTTGAAAAATAAACAATGGCATCAAATTAATACTTGCACCCAAGTCACATAATGCCTTACCAAATAAATGGCTCCCAATGGTGCATAGGATAGTGAAACTTCCAGGGTCCTTTAGCTTAGGAGGTAGCTTGTTTTGAAGGATAGCACTACATTCCTCCATCAATGTAACTGTCTCAAACTCACCTAACCTTCTTTTCTTGGATAGGATGTCCTTCATCAATTTCACATAACTTGGCATTTGCTCTAATGCTTCTGCAAATGGTATGTTGATGTGAAGCTTCTTAAACACTACTAAGAATTTTTTGAATTAGGACTCATCCTTGTACTTTTGCAACCTTTGAGGAAACAGAGGAGGTAGATGAGGTAGGGGTGCAGGTTGAACTTCTTCTTGAACTTGTTTTTCCTTCTCTTGTTCCTTTTGAGGCTCCTTTTGAAGGGTAGGTACCTTTTCCGGATTAACAACTACTATCTTACCACTTCTAAGAGTGATTGCACTACAATTCTCCTAGTTCTCTTGTTTCGGATTAGGCTTTGTGTTACCAGGAAGATTGCTAGATAGGTGGTTGTTTATAGCCGTCGCCAATTGGCCCACTTGATTCTCCAAATTTCGAAGAGAGGCCGTTTGGCTTTGGATCACCACATCATTCTTGGCCATATATTGCATGAACATATCTTCTAAAAATAGCCTCTTATCTTGTTGAGGAGCATTGTTTGGTTGATTAAAACCCAAAGGAGGCCCTTAAGCTCTTGATGAAGAAACATTCGAATTCTGACTCCAAGCAAAATTGGGGTGATTCCGCCATCCTGGGTTATAAGTGTTGGCATATAGATTGTTCTTCGGTTGAGTAAAGCATCCAACAAAATTCACAACCTCATAATTCATATTACACTGCTCGGAAGAATGTGCATCTCCACAATAATGGCATGTAACAAAGGGATTCTGCTGAGATTGAACACCCAAACTATCAAACTTCTGTGAAAGTGCAAAAATCTGAGCACTTAAAGCCGTGAGAGCATCAACCTCAAAGACTCCTGCAACTTTTCTTGGACCCTGTCTCTCCGAAGGCCATTGAATATTGTTGGATGCCATCATATCCAACAAATTAAATGCTTCATCCTCATATTTACTCATAAGTGCCCCACCTACTGTTGCATCAATGGTAGTTCTTAACGGCCCGTTCAAAGTAGTATAGAATGTATGCACCTAGAGCCACTTATTAATACCATGATGAGGGCATTTGCGAAGAAGATCTTTATATCGTTCCCAAGCTTCATAGAGTGACTCAGATTCATACTAAGAAAAAGAAAAAATCTTTTTCCTAATTTGAGCTGTCTTGGATGGGGGAAAGAACCTCTCTAAGAACTTGTGAGCCAATTCATCCCAAGTAGTGATAGACCCCTCAGTTAAAGAATGAAGCTAACTCTTGGCTTTGTCACGCAATGAGAAAGGAAATAACCTCAATCAAATAGCATCTTCAAAAACTCCATTGTGCTTGAAAGTATCACAAATTTCAAGAAAATTCCTGACATGATTGTTCGGATCCTCGTTGGGCAAACTGCAAAATTGGACAAATGTCTAGATCATTTGAATAATGGATGGCTTGATTTCAAAGTTGTTAGCCTGATCAGTCGGCCTCCGAATGCTAGAGTTAAGATCTTAAACTTGAGGGATAGCATAATCCCTCAAGGATCTTGTACCTCCTTCTTTTACCATTAGTAATGGATTACTGGCTACCTCTTGTTGTTCTCTTCTAATCTGTCTAATAGTTCTCTCTATTTCTGGATCAAAATTAACAAGTTCAAGGCTTCAGGTGCAGTCTCATGCAACAATGAAGAGTACCTAAAAAATAGAAGAGTTCTAATAGAACAATTAAGCAAAAATGGGAAATTAAAAACCTTAAACAAAAGTAACAAGTCTGAATTATTAGCAAAGTGATTCACAAAATAATATTAGCAAGCAAAATTAGCAACTAGTCCCCGACAACGGTGCCAAAAACTTGTTGAGATGTTTCGTGCAAGTATATATGTCGCTCAAGTAATAAAGTGAAAAGTATGTGTCAAACCCATGAGGACTAGAACTAATTTTTCAACTAAGTATTAGTATAGGAGGCCTTACTAATATCCAAACAACAATAAATTGACATGAAAAGAATAAAAACTTAGAGTAACCTAACTTGAAATAAAAAATAAGCAAGTAATAAAACTGGCCAAGTATCAAATTCCCACTATGGTAAAAACTTAGGATTGTAACCCTTCTTGATATTTCACTTAGATTAAATCATACCCATTAGCCCACTCAATGTTACTTGAAGAATTAATCTAGAACTCTAGTGTAAACACACCCCTCTCCTGATGGCGATATGTTCTTTCCTTCTTAATCAACACATAATATCCATATTAGAATCAATTAACAAAGAAGCATTATAATGAACAAGTTCTATTCAAGATTACACATGGTCCTAAGCATATCCCTATCTCTTAGAACAAAACCCCTAAGTTCAACCCTAGAGTTGGAAGTTCATGTGTGACCCATTCTATTTCTAGGTTCAATTTCCTTTTCCCAAGTTCAAATCAAATCCAAATATCTACCAATTGGTGGCCAATCAATAAAAAGCATGAAGCACAAGAATGGATAAAAACTTCTCATAACATTGAAATGGGTAAACAAACATTTAATAGTCCAAGCTACATATCAATAGGAGTTACAATCCTAGAAACAAATTTAGCTCATGTTCAACATTTCGGAATAATCAATCAAACCAAATATTACATCCATCAAAGCCAAAACACAGAGAATGAGAAAACTCCAAAAGAAACCCAAGAGAAATGATGAAGAAGATGAAGAACAAGCTAGCTCCAATGGTGGAATGCAAGCAAATCTTCAAGAACGTCCTTGTTGCCCAAACTCCAAATCAAGCTTTCCTAGGTTTCTTGAGGTCGTCCATGGCTGCCCAGGCTCAGAGAATGTTAGGAGAATGTTGGGGAATCAATCCCCCTCGAAATATGTGTACTACCTCATTAAAAACCCTCTTTTTGGAGCCAAAATGATGTAGCAGAATTTTAACAAGATGCTGCGACCTCCTGGAAGTGTGTCGTGACCTCCTAATGCACAAATTTTCCTGATGCACAAAGTCACAGCATTGTGCTGCGGCCTCTTGCGAGGGTGCTTCCCAAATTGATATACTATGTCTAGGCATAGTATAGGAGGCCGAGGCATAGTATATGACTTCCATTCAAACACTTTTTTCTTCATCAAAATGCAACCAATACTTGAATTCTTAGGTCCCTTATCTTGTTCCCTCCATTAAATGATCCTTCTTAAGCTTTCACACTCTTCCTTTTCTTCAATTGTCTTCTTCAAACCTTTATTTCAATTCTTCCAACTCTTTATGAATCATAGAATTCAGCGACCTATCAAGGATGAAAATCAAGTGAGTACTAATTCCAAAAACATTTCATTAAAACTTGTTAATATTGATCAAAAGAGTGCCTAATAGGTTCCAACTCCACTATAGCTTCTACAATCAACTTCAAGCTCAATATATCAAGAAAATACAAGGAATCTAACACAATTTAACCCAATTGGTGATCATTTAACTCTACTTTTGTAGAGTTATCACATGTCATTACAATAATTCCAGTTGTTTCAGGGAAATATAACATTATAAAAACTCATTTTTATTATATATTAGAAAGGTGGAAAAGGACCAAATCTTGTCCTTTCTCTTCCCGAAACATAACATCAATTATACAGTTTAGAAAATTAACTGTTTATAAGCATCCTAACTCATATTCTTAAATACATCTGGAAACAATTTTGTATTTAAATATAATATCATCCAACACATTATGATAACATGACATTTAGAAATATTATACATCCCAGTGCTCATACATTTGCTCATTCCCACAAAACCCATTCAAGCCACCTTACATAGCTTAGGTTCTACATGCTCGTGATAGGAAGTGAATTTGGAGACTCACACTACCACTAGTACCCTTATACTTGGTAAATGGGGAAACTAGTGAGGAATTTTTCAAAGAATACATGATTCCCTTCCCCACAAAGGTACATCTCTATGATTCTAATGAGATTTTTGAACTAGCGGTTCAAAATCCACTATTGCCAAAATGAACAGCCAGTTCATATGTAAAAAAGGGTACTAATTATGAACAACTGGTTCAAAATACTAGTGGGAATAACATCAATCAAGGATAAATGTCCAAATCTCACTTTTAAGTCAAATACACATTTTTACGAGCATTAACTATTTAAACATAAGTTTAAAATACTTTTGATAGCTTAACCTTAGAGAAAAAAAAAGAGCACTTGGGCTCAACGGAGCAATGACTCAACGGAGCCTTTTAAAGCTCATATATAAAATAGCACAACTTGAATTCACAAGAAAATAACACCATTCTCATCTCAACAAATGCATCATGAATGTAATTCTAGAATCCATTTGATGCTTAATGATATCTCAAAGAAGTTAATATAAAGATTAGGAACCATTACTTAATGGTTTTATGGAGTTTCTATAAGTGAAAGAACTCTATTTTCATACATTGGTGGCTTAATATTCGATTACCAATCATTGGCAATTAGTTACTAGCTAAGACAACAACATTTCACATTTCTGTGAAATAGGATAATTGATTATTGCCATAGGGTAATCAATTATTCTGTCTTCTAGAACCAGATATTCAAATTTTCTAAGCCAAATAATTAGTTATCACCTTGTGATAATCGGTTATTTACATGCTACAATCAAGATTCACAGCAAGCAGAGCTTCAAGCTCAATGAATCCTTAATCTCAAGAAAAATCATTCTCATATTTGTGAAAGACAACCACTAAATTTCATATTTAGTCAACCAAAGCAGTCACAAGACAAACAAAACAAAATGGGTCATTCTCATGGCCGTTTTTTAATCACAAATTCTCTTCAACACTAGACTAGGAGAAGCTTAAGTTTCAAAACTCATTCTGCAACATAAAAGTCACAACAAAGCTCATCCATTATTTTTAATCATATTTCTCAAACAAAATATCCACTCACAGTTCAAGAACAAGAAAAAGGATTTAATGAAGTCAAGAAATACACCCCTACCTGATTCTATCTTGATGGTCTTTCCTTTATGCTTCTTCTTTCCTTCTTCCACTAGCTTTTTTTTCCCCTTTTGTTTCTCCCTTTCTCTATTTTCCTTCTTGCCTTCTGCTGTTTCACGAAGCAAATGAGAGAATAGAGGGAGTTGGTGAGGAAATAAGAGAAAGAAAGTGACAAGAGAGAGTGGGTGAGAGTAGGTAAGAAATGTAATGAGTAAGTCAAAGTGGAAAAATAGAAAAGCAGAGACATGAGGCGGTGGTAAGAGAGAAATGAGATTAAAATGAAATCCAATTGAATACATTATATCTTAATAAAAAGCATAAAAGGAGGAGGAATTACACAAGTTAGAAGCTTTAATTTCATCAAATTTAAAATCCCCTGTTCTGCCCAGCGATGGGTGCTCAGGCGCTGGTCGCGTGCTCAAGCGCTCATCGTGCAGCTTGAAGCTACTTTCTGTCTGGCAGTGGGTGCTCAAGCGCTCCACACTCAGCGCTCAAGTGCTGGTTTCTAGAATCAATTTTTTTGCAGAATTTTGCAAATAGAACTATTGTTCCATTGAGGAACAAAGGTGTTCCAAACACTCCAACTTCAATTCCACTTGATTTCTCACATTAACTATGATCTATTAACACATTACAACTCTTAAATCACTTTAATTTCACTCAATCATGCAACTTTGTGAATCAACCATCAACTTAAACCTAAACCCTTGATTTTGGCCAAAAGGGGAATTAAGGCATCCAGGTGATGAAAATTCATCCTAATGCATCCAACAAACTAGTTTTTACATAACCAAACCATCCTAATCAAGACTCAACTCAAAACCACAAAACCACACTTCA
Source organism: Ormosia emarginata (assembly GCA_029884605.1). Lineage (NCBI taxonomy): Eukaryota > Viridiplantae > Streptophyta > Magnoliopsida > Fabales > Fabaceae > Ormosia > Ormosia emarginata. Next base: position 2,728,376 of record JAQQTP010000074.1, read on the forward strand.
AACCCTCATTCCCTCATCAAGCCCCTTAAGAACCAAGTGAAGAAAATGAAAGCAAGTCAAAAGAAGGTTTTCCCCTACCTCAAACTTCAGAAATTGAAATCACTAAGCAACTTCTTACCGCCTGTAACCTATTCCTCCTCTTTAGTGGTTGTTCCACCCCTTTGATCTTCTTTCTTTCCTTTTCCTTTACTTTTGTTTGCTGCAATCGAGAGAAGAGAAGGGAAAATGACACAAAACTATCTCATTTGAGACTTAAATAAGTCATTTGAAACTAAAGAGAGTTGTATGCTCTTTAGTCACTTAAGTGACTAACTAATAAATCCTGATCTGATAAGAACACTAAGATTTCATCAAAACAAGTTTCTTAGCTTCTAACATGTTTAAAATAAATTCTAAGATTCATAAAAAATCTTGTTTCACCACTTCGATAATTTTCAATACCTGCTGGTAGTCAATCTGATATTAAAATACACAATCAGTATGCTTAAAAATACCAAACTAACTCTGATTAACCTCAAATTTTAACTATACCATCATCAACCCATTTGTAACCTAGAAACAAATCGTCCACCTTTATTTTCATTAACTAAGCAATTTAAGCCAATTTTAGGGCTAATAACAACTATTTTTCATACATAGTGCTACAACAAAGTGACTAAATGTGCTTAGAAGATCATAAAATTTTATAGGCATGTTAATCAAGTATTAAGCTACCTTTGTAACCATTTATAAGCCTAACATATTTTTTCAGGTGTTACATTCACAAGTATTATAGAAAATTTTAGGATTTCATCATATTCTCAGTTTCATGATTCATAATCTTTTCTTATACACCTTTGTCAGCCACTAAGCTTTACTATTCATCTATGGGTTAAGCTAAACCTATGAATTTGAATTTAAGAAGCTTTCAAGTGATCATTTCAATTTAAATCCATTCCAAAACTGATCCTCATCTTTCCTTTAACGTTTGCTTAAAATCTTATAATTTTCTAAGCTACTTTTCTGATTAATTTAACCTTTAAACACTCACTCGGTGTCATCTAAAATGCCAAATCATCTTATTTGATTCTCAAAAATTTACTATAGCTCAAAACTAGCTTAAGGCTTAGAAATAAATTTTTCATATTTATTTATATCATTTATGGTATTTTTACTAAAATCTTAACTATTATTCATATTCAGTGTTATAGATTTATACTCAAATTATTCTAAAAGATATAAAAAATTAACAACCATCTCATACCAATATTTTGAGCTACTATAACTCCGATTAGAATTATTAGGTTATGGAGAATGTTACAGGGGGTATATTTTTATCTTGGAATGCAAGTTCATGACCCAAAGGCGTGTCAAGAATGAAGGGAATTAAGCGAAGCCAAGAAGATGTGGAAGTCAAGTTTAGAGCCATATCGATCTTGTTGTATTAAATAGAGTGGATTTAGAGATATAGACCTCATATTGTAATATACCATAGAATAGGTTCATTTAGAATAATCTACCTTGAAATTGTGATAATCGGTGCATGGAAATTTTGTAATGTGTTTTGTTACTCTATAATTGTTTATTAGTTTTCATTATAAGAAGTTAGGAAAGCTTACTCTAGAAATCATTTAGGGGGATAAGGTCTAATTGTATAAGTATAGATGTATGCTCTTATAACTAAATCCTTATGTGAAATCAAGGGTGATTAAATGGAAAAGAGGTTAAGGAAAAGAAGAATATGAGAGCATAGAGAAATTATTTAGGCACCAAGGTACTAATAAGTGCAAATGGTAGAGTAATTACCTTAAATAAAAACTGTATAATTCCATAGAGTTAAGAGTTAAAGTAATAAATACTTACATAAATTAAAAACTTAAGATTTGTAATGCTAGAACCTAGAAGAAAAGAAATAATTAAATAACTTTAGTGGAGAAAATTGAAGCCTATAGAGAGAAGGGGGAGAGAGAAATAGAGGGAGAGAGAGAGAAAAAAAAAAGAATGTCCACTAACCACCATTCATCACCTCTCCCTTTGATTAAACTATATTATAACACCTTAAAAAATATGATAGACTTGTATATGGTTACAGAGGTAGCTTAATACCTGTTTATCATGCCTGTTAAGTGTTGTGACTGTCGGAGTATGTTTAGGCACTTTGCTGTAATGCTATGTGTGGAAAATAATTGTTTTTAGCTTTGAAAGTTACTTAAACTGCTTAGTTAATGGAAATTAGTGTGGAGAACTTGTTTTTAGGTCACAAATGTGTGAATTGTGCTACAGTTAAATTTTGAAATTAATCAGAGTTAGTTTGGTATTTTTAAGCATACCAGTTGTGTGTTTTAATGCTAGATTGACTGCCAATTGATATGAAAAATTATGGAAATGGTGAAAACAGATTTTTAATGAATCATAGGATTTATTTTAGGTCTGTTGGTGGTTAGAGAACTGGATTCAGTGGAATTTATGTGTTCTTAGCAGATTGGGTTTTTAGTACCTCTTTAGTGATTGGCTTATAAGAAGCCAAAGTGAGTTTCTCTTCTTCATTCCACGATAGAACAGAGAAAAGAAAACATAAAGAGAATAAAGAAAAGAGAAAAAAGAAAGAAATGAAGAAGAAAGGAGAAGGAAAATGAGAAGGAGGATGAATCAAGTGGAGCGCTTGGAACTCCATAGCTAATCCTTGATCATCTTCATCATCTTGGTACCAAGAGGTAGGGGGAAGCTTGTTTTACTTCTTGACTTCATCTTCTTTATTTGGTTCAACAGAGATTTGATAAAGGGAATGGGTTTTTGAAGTGTGATGTTTGTGTTTATGATGTCAAAAGCTTGAATCTTATTAGAGAACTTGAGAATGACATGATTGTGAGTTGTTGGATGCATGAGGATGAGTTTGTCATCTCTTTGATGCCTTAGTTCCCATTTAAGTTAGATTTGGGGCTTTAGATTTAATGTGAATTTTGATGCACAAAGTGGTTTGATGGAGTGAAATTGATATGGTTTAAGAGTTGTAGTGAGTTTATGGATCCTTCTTGAGGTGGAACGTCATGTGCATTTGATGTTTGGAGGTGTGGAACACCATTGTTCCTTAATGGAACAATGATTTTTTTGCAGAATTCTACATAAAACTCACAGTCGCAGGGTCACACCTAGGCATGACTTAACCATGCTTAGGCGTGGGAGTTTCAGTTTTCAGGTTTTGTGAGGCAGAGAGCATCACACCTAGGCGTGACTGGACCACGCCTAGGCGTGGGTGTCTGACAGAAATAGGGAATTTTATTTGCTAAAATGGAATTCCCAATGGATGTAGTTCTTTCTTTTATGTTTCTTAATGAGAATTAAGGCTCTAATAGGAGTATTTAATGAAGTGAGAATGTGATAAATCATAAGTGATTTGTAATGCTAATTATGTGAGATAATTAGGCATGGATATGTATATATATACATAGATTGTGTTATTGAGAAAATGAGTTTTCCTAGGAGTTGGAATCACTCTTGTGTACTCTTTTAAGAGTGTTGAAGTACTTTTAGAAGTATTTTGAATGAAATGTTTATGAAATGAACTTGAGATACATGTAAATCAATTGTAGAGCTAATTATGAGAAGTAATTAGTTATTGTGAGATGTGTTGTTTGTGAAACACTTTAAGGTGAGTAATATCCTCTTAAATGTTGATTTATTCATATTGAGGTGAGTAATATCGTCTCTATGATGTTGAGTAAGGAGGTGAGTAATATGCTCTTTAAATTGATTGAACAATGAGGTAAGTAATTCCTCATCATGTTTATGAATTAGTGGAGGTGAGTAATATCCTTTCTATTTTTGGTAGATCAGTGATGTGAGTAATATCCTCTGTTTGTGTTGATGGATAGTGTAGGTGAGTCATATCCTTACTATGCCTGATAAATCATAACATTACAATGGAATTGGAGTTCCTGGATATAGTATCATAACATTACCATGGACGTGGTTACATATCATTACTCATTTCATACTTAGGATTTGCATAGACATAAACACTAGTCATAATTAACCATAACATGACAATTGTATGGGTGGTTGTCACCATAACATAAATGCATGACATTACAATTGTATGGGCAATTGTATGGGCAATTGTATGGGTTAATTAACCATTAACTTAATGGTTGTGTAATCTATATGATTGTATAAATGCTGGTATTAGAATACTTCTACTAAGAATTGTAATTTCTTACCCCGTTTGTGTTATCATATAAATCCAGGTACAAGTTCTTCAAAAGGGAAGAAGAAGATGTATGAAGACTAGCATAGTTTAAATGTTGTTTTGGATTGAGCTTGTATATATTTTATATTTACTTAGTTTGTTTCGAGTTATGTATAACAATATGCCCTTTTGTGACTGTGATGTAAGTAACACCCCAAGTTTTATTTATTTTATGATAAATGTTCATTTTCTAATGTGATTTTCGGGAATTTTTTTGAATTTTTCTGAGAACGCAAAATATTTTAGTGTTATGTCTCATTTTATGTGCAAATTGAGCGGAGCCGGGAAAATGAGATATTTTTCCCGAGAACCTTCATCTGTGGAAACGTCGACGGGGGACCTTACTAAACCCTAGGCTGGGCATGGTTTATGAGATTTCACATTTTTTAAGAAATTTAACAGATAAAATAATAAAATACTGTGTAAATTTCATCTGTCAGATAAATTAATACTGACTTCTGTCGACTGTAGTAATTGTCCAATAGATAATAACATGTATTAAAAACCCTATCACATTATCCTAATGTAATCTACTTTAAATCTAATTAAACCCACTTTTATTCAAATTTATTGTATTTTAATCAAAGCTTCTTTAGGAAGCTTTGACCACCAAATGACCAAGCTACCCTTGGCTTGTTGGGAAAGCTAATTTTCCCCTCCTCTCTCTCCATTTGCCGCAGCACTCCCTTGCCCAAGGGGGGAAAAATTTGACTCACACACACTTAACACACTTAGTCATTTTCACTCATTTTCATCTATCCACTTCTCTCTCTAGTTTTCTTCTTCATTTTCTCTCTTCCTTCTCTCTTCTTCTTCCATCTCCATACGGTTTTGCAGCCCTTATCTTCAACCATTTTTCTTCACTTTTCTCTTCATCAAGACTATTTCCATACTCACTTTAACCTCTTTTACATTTTCTATCTAGAGATTTTCTTCAAAATCCAACCTTTCCTCCATTGTCATCCAAGACAAAGCTTCAAGCTTTAAGGTAAAGTTTTCATTTTTCTTCTTCTTTCTCTTCATTTTCGTGCTCCATGGCCTCTTTGATGACCATGGATCTCTTCTCTTTCCACCCTTGATGTTGATTCATTGTCTTAAAATTCCTAGGGTTTTGGAAGCTCAAAACCGAAACCACCAAGGAGCAATAGGAGGTCATTTTTGTGTTCCTCCTTCAGGTAAGAGGGAGATTACTGACTTCAACTATTTTTGGTGATGAGGGAACCTTTGTATGCTCACTTTGTTTGGTGATTTTGTGTGTTTATGTATTCTTAAAATTTGGATTTATGCTTAATTATTGATCTTGAATGTATTGGATGTGTTGAAAATGCTTGATCATGTTAGGGTTGTTAAATGGAAAATTTGGAGTTTCCTACCCTAATGTGATGCCATGGTTTTGACTAGGGTTGAGGGATATAAATTGATTTTTTGTGTACAAAATAATGAAGCTTATGTGATTACATGTTGAATGATAATATTACAATTAATGAATGAAAAAATTTGACGGTTTAATGCCCCAAAGTAAGGCCACGGTTTTGACTTGAATCTTGAGGGATTGGATTATTTTGGTGTGCACTAAAATTTAAGTGATTAGATATCAAAAGACTAATGCATAAAATGAAAAGAAATTGGAACCTCGAAGACCTAGTGAGGCCATGGTTTTTTGAGAAAATTTAGAGTTTAAATGATGCCTTGATGCATCCTTGAAGATTAAGAATTTAGAGACATGCATGATCTATAATCAAGTGGAAGAATTAAATTGAGTAATAACTCTTGAGAGTGTTACGGTTTTGAAGGGTTACTTAACCTAAAAATTGTCATAATTGACCTAAGTTTAAGACTTTGAAAATATGGACTTGTGATAATAGATGAACCCTAAACATATATTGATGTTGAGGATTGATTCTATGTTGTTGTGATCCCCTACGTGGGACTAAGCAATTGATAATATGTATTTGATGGACTTATGACAAGTTGATGATGAATATATATATATATATATATACCATTGTGGTATGCTTATGATGAATGCATCATTGATAAACATGTATGATGTACATTGTGTCGTCATGCATATGTGTTGTCTGTTGGACATTGTGGGAAAGGCTATGTATGTCTAGGAGTTTGAATAACACCTATGTGCGGGTGCGAATAGACTAAGCGTAGGGTCATAGTGGTTGGCCCTGGAGGCGTCGGGGTGCGGGTGTCTCACAACGGGCAGTGGTAGCTCCACTAGGGCTGTGGGATAGATCGATACAAATACACCGACGATCCAGACTGAGACGCTGTCCTATGTCGCGATCAACTATTGAGGTGCCATGTATAAGCCGTATTGCGCAAATGTTTTTATGAGATGAGCACACTATTTTTAAAGGCTAACGAGATACTGGCATTACTCCTTGATTGTTCACTTTGAAAATGTTTATGTCTAGCTCCATGGAGTAGGAATTTTGGTACCTTTTACATTGGGAACTATCAGTCTCATAATTCATTATGCATGAGCATTCATAATTGTGAAGAGTATCTATTATTATTACTGCAATAATTATTTGATTGTTTGGAAATATTAATGCTATTTATTGTTGTTATGCTCTTACTGTCAATCTTAATTATTACTGTAATTGGATATATGAATTGTGTTTATATATGGGCATCCAACACCGTTTCGTTTTCTTGCTGCCATTTTGGTACTGAAAGCTGGGTGTCTCATCTTTTTCTGTATTTTGATACTTTCTATTTATTTATATGATTCTGAGAAGACGTTCTTGAGGAAGAGATGGAAACAACTGAGTTTCTGGGTTTTTGGCCGCACTACGACTAGAGCTTTTGAGAATGTCGTCACGCCCACGCTGCTTTTTGGGGTACGTGAAGTTGACCTTCCATGGAGGACCAGATTCCTGGCACCTACATGTGCAGACGGATCGATGCGGTACCGCGGGGAGCTGACGGTGTCATTGGCTTGGGGCCGCTACGACATTCCTGTCTTTGAATTTTTTGCTTTTGTTATTTTAGAATTTTACCTACCCATGAGGGATATGTGGACTGATATGTTCTACACCCCTTAAGAGGATTCTTTCCTCTCCACTGCTTGGGCTTCTGCTTGAAATTCAGTCGCTCTGATGGCAATCTCATCGGATGAAGAGGATCCTGAGGAGGACCCGGCTATGGTCCCTTCTCGTCAGTCTTAGGGGCTGATACTATAGGTGGCTACTAATGGCTAACCGTTTATCTTTTTGGGGAAACCTGATGTTTTGCTAGTTCATAGGTGTAAATTTGTAACTATCTTGGGTGAGTAAAGCCTTTACTTTTTGTATATTTTGTTATGTAACTAATGTGTGTATATATATATATATATATATATATATATATTGTGAATGTATGATTATAAATTCTATTTCAATTCTATTGCATTGATAATTATTTATCTCCTTACTGTTATATTATACAAAAAAAATGCGTACAGATAATTCAATACTCGATTATTTTATCATCCAAGAATATAAACTATTTAATCTTATGTTAATAATTAATCGGGTCTTAATTAATCACCGTAACTATTATTTTCCACAAATTTATTTCTTTTATGGTCTTTAGTATTATGATGTGACGTTCCTTCTTCGCGGTATTAAGAAAAAGGGGCATTACACTGTCTTAGTATCAGAGCCCCAGTTTAGGTTTTCTTTTGGGTCTTGTGGTTTTGGACTGTTTTGTTTGTGCTGTGTGACTCTCTGTGTTTGGTATTCTACAAGGATACATCTGACTTTCTTTGTGTTTTGTATAGCTCGATTTGAGAAGAATTATGGCTCGTCGAGGAGATATGACTATTGCAATCGAAGCAATCCAGAAGATGGCTGAAGCTATGTTACAACAAAACCAGCAAACAGCTCAACAATAAGCGAGGACTGCACAACAATTAGAGGCTATTGCTGATGCCCAGAATTTGGTGAAATTTCGTCGCACTAACCCTCCACAATTTTAGGGAGAGTATGATCCTGAGAAAGCTACTCTATCGATCAGAGAGCTGGAAAGGATTTTCACGGGCATGAACTGTGCCAACGATAGGAAAGTGACTTATGTTGCGTTCATGCTGATTGGGGATGCAGAGGATTGGTGGACCGGAGAGTAGAGGTTATTGGAGGCTGAGAATCGAGCAATCAATTGGGAATTGTTTAAGGAGAGATTCTTGAACAAATATTTCTCGAAAAGTGCTAGGCATGCTAAGGAGATGGAATTCCTTGGTTTGAGGCAAGGAAATATGACTGTGAGTGAATATGCTGTCAAGTTTGAGAGTTTGTCCAAATTCTCAACCTACTTTCAACACCAACCAAATGAAGCATGGAAATATCAGAAGTTTGTGGAAGGTCTGAGACATGATGTGAAGAAGGCCATCATAACTTTGAAGATCACCCAATTCTCGGAACTACTTGATATGTGTCGTTGGGTGGAAGACTTGGACCAGGCACGTGATGCAAGAAACAGAAACTTTGGGCCTTTTCGGTCCCAAGAGGAGGAAGCAGTAATGCTAACCGTTACCAGAAGAAGCCTTATTTCAGGCCACCTAGAAGTCAGCAATAGAAGCCACAAGGAGGAAGTCCTGGAGGAAGTCCGGGTAGATCTGGTCAAACAATGGCGTCTCCGCCGAGATGCATGAAGTGTGGGAAGGATCACTACACGAGGGACTGCACTATTAAGGGAATGATCCACTTCAGATGCGAAAAACCTGGACACATTTCTCATGATTGCAATCAACCTAAGGTCGGGTTTACAACCTGAGTGGTGCTGAAGCCTCCGAATTCGAAGATCTTATACAAGGGGAAGGTCTCATTGAAGGTAATCTTTTAACTGTACTGTATGACTCAGGTGCAACACATTTTTTCATTTCCTATGACTATGTGAAAAGACTTAGATTACCTATGTCTTCTTTACCTTTTGATGTGACAGTTTCAACTCCCACTGCTAAACCTGTTCTTACTACCAAGGTCTGTTTGAATTGTCCATTGATTGTTGAAGGTTGAATCTTTTCTGTTGATTTAATCTGTTTGCCATTATCTCAATTAGATGTGATCCTAGGAATGGATTAGTTATCTTCTAACCATGTCCTATTAGACTGTTCTAGAAAGACCATAGTTTTCCCTTTGGATGAGAATTCTAGATTTTTGACGGCCAACCAAGTGAAAGCTTTCTTGAAAGAAGGAGCTTAGGGATACATGCTATTGTCTTCTTTGAAGGTCGAGAATGAGGTAGATGTGGACGCAATCTCGGTGGTTCGAGAATTTCCTGAAGTTTTTCCTGAAGATATACCTAGTTTACCACCGGAGCGAGAGATCGAATTTACCATTGATCTTGTACCTGGAGTCGGCCCTATTTCCATAGCACCTTACCGAATGTCACCTGTAGAGCTAGCTGAGCTCAAGAAGCAACTGGAAGAGCTTTTGGAGAAGCAATTCGTGAGACCCAGTGTATCACCTTGGGGAGCACCAGTATTACTAGTTAGGAAAAAAGACGGTTCTTCGAGATTGTGCATGGATTATCGTCAATTAAACAAGGTCATGATCAAGAACAAGTATCCATTGTCGAGGATAGATGACCTGATCGATTAGTTGAAGGGAGCAACAATATTTTCTAAGATCGATTTGCAATCGGGCTACCATCAGATCAGAGTGAAAGTTGAAGACATTCCTAAAACGGCTTTTCATACTCGTTATGGACACTACGTGTAACGCCCCTTTATGGGAGGGAACGTCACATTGTCAAATAAAAGAAAATGCGGAAAGTAAAGTTTTAACATTTCAAGACCTGGTTCATTCGTTTAAGTTTAACTTGTTCAATTCTTAAATACGCGAGCAAAATAGCAGAAATATTTTTTTTTTGTTTCGATAATCATTTTAACTATGCGGAATATAAATGACGGTGAAGAATAAAATAGTAGACAAAATTCTCATCTGAATAACATGCATATATATATATATATATATATATATATATATATATATATATATATATATATATATATATAATGTACCGACATCATTTACACTTAGATACAAGCCTGAATTACCCAAAAAGCAAAACTATACCTGCCCCAAAGGATTATACAAATATGCCCCAGAGATACCAAAATATACAGCCCACAAAAAAAATACATCAGGCCCCAAAAATAAAACACTGGTAGCCATCAGTAGCTACCAGTAAACTTAGTCTCTCAGATGAGGAGGGACCGTATCCGGGTCCTCAGCAGGATCCTCCTCTTCAGAGGAAACCTCCATGGGAACCACAGAACCATAGGCAGGAACCTGAGTAGTAGAATCAAAAAAGTCCTCCCAAGGGGTGTAGTAATGGTCACCTCACATCTCTCTGATGGGCAAGTGAAACTCCAGTCGCAGGTTGATGTGGCAGGTGAGGACAAGTGCCTCATGACGTCTCCAGGCTAGGGCGATCGACACATCTCCCAAGTAGACGCAGCGATCGGAATTCAAGTTGATATGCCAACACTCCGGCCATCCGAGGAAGGTCAGACGCACATCACCAAGAAATCCGCGCATACGTGCCGCCATCGTCTCAGTAGAAGCTAGTCTCGTTCGGGCCAGAAGCCGGGAAACTCGGGATCTTCCGCCTCCTTACCGTCGTCTTCGATCAATACAGTATACACACATATAGCAAGTAACAGAGATACAAGAAAGAGGTAAGACATCCTACCATCATTACCAATTATAGCAGCTAGAAACAGTACGGCGCCACGCGCCCAAATAGCAATTCAGAATATCATATTCAACTAATAAGCAGTAATTCCAACAGTAAGCAAATAAACAATTCCAGGCAGATAGTCATCACAGTAAAAGCCAAATCAGTCATAGATAGGAAAAATGAACATTACCAATGACAATGTATATCATGACTCACATGCATGCTTTCCCAAATTCCTACTCCATGGAGCTAGACTCAAACAGTCAGAGAGAAAGATCAGGAGACATGTCTGTAACTTGGCTGCCGAGGCCAGTGCTATCAATAAATGTTCTCGTGCACAATCATGGCATTGTACAGACATTCTACACTAGATCATGATATAGGACAGTGTCAAGTCCGGATCGTCGGTGCGTTTGCATCGGTTTGCCCCACAGGCAAAGGAGCTACCAACTACCCATTGTGGAGGACCCGCACCCCGACGCCCCCAAGGTCATAACAAGACCCACACTTGTCTACTCGCACCCGCACCAAGGTGTGCTTAATCTCCTAGGCAACTTGGCCTTACAACAGTCCACAAGGACATTCACAATGCATATGATACTATGCATGGACATGTATGATTCACAATCTCATACCATTACATAACATGCCACAATAGGCCAATATAAGCATCAATATATATTCTTTATCACACACATACCATAATTTCCATGTCATGGATCCAAGAATTCCATTTTCAAAATCATTTCTTCTCTATCGGTATGAATACATATTCCTATCACATTTAAGTAAAGTAAAATCCTTGAATCCAGGGTTTTTAGGTTATGTTTGAGTTACAAAGGACAAAGAACCATAATTTCAATCATTTCCAGCTCAAAAATCTCATTTTTTGGTCTTGGTAATCGATTACATCACTCTGGTAATCGATTACCAGCGAAACAGAATCCCTGTAATCGATTGCAATCTCATTGTAATCGATTACATGATTTCCAGAACTACGATTCGTAACTTCAAGGACCTGGTAATCGACTACACAGCCGTGGTAATCGATTACCAATCTGACAGAACCTCCGTAATCGATTACCCACAAGTTGTAATCGATTACGTGATTCCTAGAAGCATCATTTCGTGACATCAGAGGCTTGGTAATCGATTACACCACTCTTGTAATCGATTACAAGCTAGACAGAATCTCTGTAATCGATTACACACAAGATGTAATCAATTACCAGATTTCTAGAATTACGATTTCGTACCCTTAAGAGCTTGGTAATCGATTACAAGCCCCGTGTAATCGATTACCATGCGTAAACTTGCAGAAAACAGAGTTCTCAGGTTCTTTAACTCAAACCAAACTAATCAATATCATATTTAATCAACAAGTTACTCAAGTATACCTTCAACTCATGCAAGAGGCATCAATCAATCATACAACAAATCAATCCAATAGCATAAATCAATTAAAATCAACACATAGACATACTAATCACAAAATCAAAGGATAACCCTCATTAGGGTTTTTCCACCAACAACACAATCAAGGTTCCTAGATGCTAAGAGAGGTTGAGGAGGAGTGTCTTCCTCTTACCTAAGTGAAGAAAACAAAAGAAGGACACCAAGAACCTCCTTTGAATGTCGGATTTGAGCTGCAAGAACCCTAAAAATGGTGACTTTGTTAGAATCAATACCAAGGCTTGAAAAATAAGCCATGGATGGCCAACATGAAAACCATGACCACGAAAATGGAGGAGAAAGAAGAGAAGTCTTGAGTCTTACCCAAAAAGCTCAAAGCTTGGAGCTTGGAGAAAATGGTGAAAATGTGGAATCTCAAGATGCTCCAAACAAGAAGGATGTCTAGGAGAGGAAGAGGGTTAAGAGAGTGTGGTTGGAAGAAAATTTGGTGATGAATGAGGGGGGAGAGGGCTGCTGGTGCCGTGGGATTTCTGGAGAGAGGGAGGAGAAAATATCATGAGGAAGAAGAAGAAAGAAGCAGAAGAAAGAAGAAGTAAAGGAAATGCTTTAGGAAATAAAATCAATTTCCCTTCCCCTCCCCCCAAAATGTTGTCCAGCCGTGCATGAAGGAGAGAGAGGAGGGAATGGGCTGCTTTTGCATGGGAAAGGAGGAAGAGGAAATTTCCAAGAAGCTTCCTCCAAGCTTCCATGAGAAACTTTGCACGTTTCTCGATAAAGTAAAAGTAAAGTTGTTTCCAAATCGGGCACACTAACACAGATGAATATTTACACTGTCAGTATTATTTTTCCTCCAGTGTAGAAGAGTTACTGATGATGAAAATAATATTTCATTATTCATCAGATGATTTTACAATACTGCGATTTCATTCATCAGGTAAAACCTCGTAAAACGCAAACTTCGTAAATTGTGCCCGGCCTCGGGTTTAGTAAGATTCTCCGTCGACAAGTCCACAATTTAGAGTTTACCAGCCACAGGGAAGACATCGCATCTTCCCGGGTCTGCACAGCGCACACGCAAAACGAGGAATATATTAAAATATTCAACGTTTCCGGAAAAATTCCGAAAGAATTCACATAAATCACAAATATCAGAAAATGACTATTTGTGATGAAATAATTAATTTCCGGAGCGTTACACTGACCTCAACAATTCTCAGCTCAGTGTGCACGTAAAACGAAGAATATATTAAAATATTCATCGTTTCCGAAAAATTCTAGAAAAATTCCTAAAAATCAAGAATAATATAAAATGATCATTTGTACTTAAACAGATATTTTTCGGGATGTTACACTACGAGTACTTAGAGATGCCTTTTGGTGTGACCAATGCACCTGCTATTTTCATGGATTAAATGAATAGAATCTTTCGTCCTTATTTGGACAGATTCATCATTGTTTTCATCGACGATATCTTAATCTATTCAAAAAATCAAGAGGATCATGCCGAGCATCTCAGTATAGTTCTTCAGACTTTGAAAGAGAATGAGTTGTATGCCAAGTTGTCGAAGTGTGAGTTTTGGCTGTATGAAGTGAATTTTTTGGGCCATGTGATTTCAAAGGAAGGAATTGTCGTAGACCCATCAAAGGTTGAAGCTGTGGTATAATAGGAAAGGCCAAAGATGGTAATAGAAATCCGAAGCTTCGTTGACTTAGCCGGATGTTATAGGAGGTTTATCGAAGGATTCTCTAAGATTGTTGGACCTCTCACTCAACTCACAAGGAAGAATCAAGCTTTTGAATGGACGGATGCTTTTGAAGAGAGTTTTCAAGAATTGAAGAAGAAACTAACTACTTTACCAGTGTTAGTTCTACCTGATCCGAATGAACCATTTGAGATGTATTGTGACGTTTCATACCAAGGATTGGGCTGTGTCCTTATGCAAGGCGGAAAAGTGGTGGCTTATGCCTCAAGACAATTGTGAGTGCATGAAAAGAACTACCCAACGCATGACTTGGAATTAGCTGCTGTAGTATTTGCTTTGAAGATAAGGAGACATTATCTCTATGGAGCAACGTTCAGCGTCTTTAGTGATCATAAGAGCTTGAGGTATTTGTACGATAAAAAAGAGTTGAACATGAGACAACAAAGATGGTTAGAGTTCCTGAAAGATTACAATTTCCAACTTCAATATCACCCTGGGAAGGCGAATGTTGTGGATGATGCCTTAAGCAGGAAAACAATTAGTGTTTCTACTATGATGATAAGGGAGAAAGATTTGATAGAACAATTCAGAGATGTATGGTCTTTTGTGGAGCTAATGCCAGGAAAAATTTGCATGAACATGATCACTATTTCGAATGATTTGCTGGAAGACATCCGAGAAAAATAGAAGGTTGATAAGTTCTTACAAGGAGAAAGAGAACTGATAAAGCAGGGCGGTGTATCAACACTAGAAGAAGGGATTAATGGAATTTTGAGATTCCAAGGTAGAGTATATGTGCCTAAAGATGAGGAACTCAGGAAGTACATTCTTAAACATGCTTATACGAGTCAGTTGAGTATGCATCCTGGAATGACCAAAATGTACCAAGATTTGAAGAAGTTATTTTGGTGGCATGGGATGAAAAGAAATATCGCTAGATGCGTATTGTCCTGTTTGGTTTGTTAAAAGACAAAGATTGAGCATCAAAGACCATCAAGATTTTTGCAACCCTTGACTATTCTCGAATGGAAGTGGGATAGTATTGCTATGGACTTTGTTGTTGGATTTCCAAGGACAAAAAGAGGATATGATTTAATATAGGTAATTGTGGATCGACTTACAAAGTCAGTACACTTTTTGTTGATTAACATAAGGTATCCGTTGGAAAAGTTTACTTAGTTATATATCAGTGAAATTGTCAGACTACATGGTGTGCCTACAAGTATCATTTCTGATAGAGACCCAAGATTTACATCGAAATTTTGGAAAAGTCTTCAAGAAGCAATGGGGACAAAGCTACGATTGAGTTCTGCATACCATCCTCAAACTGATGGCCAATCAGAAAGAACAATACATCATTGGAAGATTTGTTGAGAGCTTGTGCCATAAAGCAGACTGAAAGTTGGGACGAAATTTTACCGTTGGTAGAATTTACCTAAAATAACAGTTACATTCGAGCATAGGGATGGCACCTTATGAGGCTCTGTATGGACGAAGATGCCGAACACCTTTATGTTGGTATCAAGACGGAGAGCGACTTACGGTCGGACTTGATCTTATTCAACAGACAACTGAGAAGGTTAAGATGATTCAGGAAAAGATGAGAATAGCTTAGAGTCGACAAAAGAGCTATGCGGACAAAAGGAGGAAGCCTTTTGAATTTGAGGAAGGAGAGCATGTGTTCTTGAAAGTCATGCCTACGACTAGGGTCGGTCGAGTTCTCAAATCTAGAAAGCTCACTCCAAAATTCCTTAGACCTTTTCAAATTCTTCGTCGGATAGGTCCTGTTGCTTACCAAATAGCTTTACCACCTTTTCTTTCAAACCTTCATAATGTCTTTCATATGTCACAACTTCGAAAATACATTCCGAGTCCTGATCATGTCATAGCACTCGATTTAGTACAATTTAAGGAAAACTTGACTTATGAAACAACTCCTGTGAGGATTAAGGATAGCAGAATGAAGCAACTCAGAGGGAATGACATCTCATTAGTGAAAGTGATCTAGAACGAAGCAACTAGAGATACAACATGGGAGCTGGAGGACAAGATAAAGGAGCAATATCCAGGATTATTTTAAGGTATGAAAAATTTCGAGGACGAAATTCATATTTGTTGGGGAAAGTTGTAACACCCCAAGTTTTATTTATTTTATGATAAATGTTCATTTTCTAATATTTGTGAATTTTGGAAATTTTTATGGATTTTTCTGAGAACATAGAATATTTTAATATTATTTCCCATTTTGCGTGCAAACTGAGCGGAGTCGGGAAAATGAGATATTTTTCCCGAGAACCTTGATCTACAAAAATGTCGACGGGGGACCTTACTAAACCCGAGGCTGGACATGGTTTACGAGATTTCACGTTTTTTGAAAAATTTAACAGATAAAATAATAAAATGCTGTGTAAATTTCATCTATCAGATAAATTAATACTGACTTTTGTCGACTGAAGTAATCGTCCATTGAATGTATTGGATGTGTTGAAAATGCTTGATCATGTTAGGGTTATTAAATGGAAAATTTGAAGTTTCCTACCCTAATGTGATGCCATGGTTTTGACTAGGATTTAGGGATATAAATTGGTTTTTTGTGTACAATATAATGAAGCTTATGTGATTACATGTTGAATGATAATATTACAATAAATGAATGAAAAATTTTGAGGGTTTAATGCCCCAAAGTGAGGCCACGATTTTGACTTGAATCTTGAGGGTTTGGATTGGTTTGGTGTGCACTAAAATTTAAGTGATTAGATATCAAAAGACTAATGCATAAAATGGAAAGAAATTGGAACCTTGAAGACCTAGTAAGACCACGATTTTTAGAGAAAATTTAGAGTTTAAATGATGCCTTGATGCATCCTTGAAGATTAAGAATTTAGAGACATGCATAATTCATAATCAAGTGGAAGAATTAAATTGAATAATAACTCTTGAGAGTGTTACGGTTTTAAAGGGTTACTTAACCTAAAAATTGTCATAATCGACCTAAGTTTAAGACTTTGAAAATATGGACTTGTGATAATAGATGAACCCTAAATACATATTGATGTTGAGGATTGATTCTATGTTGTTGTGATCCCCTATGTGGAACTAAGCAATTGATAATATGTATTTGATGGACTTATGACAAGTTGATGATGAATATATATATATATATATACCATTGTGGTATGCTTATGATGAATGCATCATTGATAAACATGTATGATGTACATTGTGTTATCATGCATATGTGTTGTCCATTGGACATTGTGGGAAAGGCTATATATGCCTAAGAGTTTAAATAACACCTATGTGCGGGTGCGAATAAACTAAGTGTAGGGTCATAGTGGTTGGCCCTGGGGGCGTCGAGGTGCAGGTGTCTCACAACGGGCAGTGGTAGCTCCACTTATAACACCCCAACTTTTGGATAAATAATAGTTATGTCCTGATTGCATTATTTTATGTTTTTTTGTATGCTACAAAATTTATTCGACTGTTTTATGTTCATATTTAAGTGTTTGGTGTGATTTACTCTGAGTCAGAAAAATAATAATTTATGGGCCGGGAAAATCTTATTTTAATTTTTCGGAGCTGGGGGATCTTACTAAACCCAATTCTGAGTGATATGGTTGTTAATCTTTTAATTTTTAGGATTTAACTGTGCAATAAAATAATTTTATATTATTATAATACTATTTTATCTGACAGTACCTACTATCTTAAAAACAGTAGAAATTTGCTCCAAAACGACCATAGACCCAGAAGAGTCTGTAGGACCCGCATT
The DNA here is from genome assembly GCA_029884605.1 of Ormosia emarginata. NCBI lineage: Eukaryota > Viridiplantae > Streptophyta > Magnoliopsida > Fabales > Fabaceae > Ormosia > Ormosia emarginata. The sequence continues at coordinate 2,746,170 of JAQQTP010000074.1, forward strand.
TAAATGAAGCGGTCAATGTTTTTGGCTAGACTAAATTCTAAGCCAATAAAAACAAGTCAACAATGTAGGCTTGATATTTCTAGACCAATAGGAATCAAGTCCACAAGAATGGTTAGACTTGTTAGATTAAGACTAGAAAACCTAACCAAGTTAGTTTAAAACCTAACTAAGTTAACATAGAAGACTTATGTGGTAATTAAGTAAAGTAATCTAGTTAGCTATCTAGTTAAGTTCTAGTTAGAGAATTGTTCTCAAAATATTAAGACTAACCTAGTTAACCTAAGTAACTATCTAGTTAGGCAAGTAACTAAATGAATTAATCAAATGCACCTAAATGTAACTACAAGACCAAATTGATCACAAACTTAGTTACTCCTCCATTAGGGCCATTCGGCCAAGAGGCTTCAAGAACCATCAAGAAGGCTTAGTCATTGCATGACTAGGTTTCTCTAAGCCAATGGAAGACAAGCTTGGAGGCAAAGCTTTGCATAGCAACCCTTGATCACATCTAAGGCTATTAAGTGGTCTTGGAAGGTCAAACAAAGTGGCCACCTCCTCTTGGATGAACTACACGGCCAAGTAGAGTTTAGGAGGCCATTTCACTTCATTCTTCATTTTTGCTATCACAAAATCTCTCTTCTCTCTCTTTAAGAACAAGAACTCACCATTGTTGTTTCTTGGAGGGCCATTCGGCCAAACACCATACACCACCATCCACCCATCTAAAATTTTATCCAACCTTATTTCTCAACTCTAAACACTATTCTAAGAACATCTCTAGTTGAGAGTTCTTCCAAAATCTTTCATCTTAAGCTTGGAAAATTACCTTGGAGGTTTTTCCTAAAAGGTAAAGATCATTGTTTTTCATTTCTAACTTTATTTCCAAGGTTCTAAGCCATGATTGATCCATGGTTTATGTTTTTCTCCTATGGTTATAACTTGTAAAAATTTATTTGAGCATGTTAGGTTTCTTTGGAGGAGATCACGAAATCAACTAGGAAGGAGAGAAAAAGGTTTTATCTTCCTTAAAGGTAAGAGGGAGATTTAATCTCATCAACCAAGTGTGGTGATGAGAAAATGGATTGTATGTGTGTGAAGAATCCATAAGGATTCACTTGTTTGATTGTTTAAATGCTTTCCTATTTGTGTTTGATATTGTTTGTATGCATGTCTATAAGCTTTAAATATATTGCATGTGTTGATATATGCATGAGTATTAATTAGGATGTGAATAACATGTAAGGTTTGCATGAGTGTTCCAAAGAACACAAAAAGGGGCTCACGGCCTCAACAAGAAAAAGAGAACCAAAATGTTTTCAACCATTTTCTAAAGGAAGGGTTTAATGGAATTAGGTAAATTAATGAAATCCAAAATAATTTAGAAGATAGAAAATGATCCAAAGATCAAATGCCAAGATTTTGTTAATTTCGGCCAACATGTCTTGTAAATGTGTAATCAATCCAAAACTTATTTTCTAAAGTGTAGATTTGATGTTTTACCTAAAAAGAATACATTGGTAATGAATTTTCAAGAATTAAAGAAGTAAACTAATTTTATTAGAAATATAGTATAGAAGAAAAATAAACAAAACTCTTGAAAAATACTTACCTATGAGTTTTAAAAGTATGATTTAAATTTTTAAAGTGTATTTAGTAGTAATAAACTAAACAAAAGAATTTTTAGAGGAAGAACGTAGAAAGCACATCTTTAATAGATTTTATAGACAAAATCTTTGTTAAAATTTATTAAAAATAGACAAATAAAAGAGAACGTTTTATAAAATATTTATAACGTAAGAAAAATATTCTACGTAGTTTAAAAGTATTAAAAATAGCTTACGCAGTTTTAAAAATAGAGATTTTAAAGTTTTTTGATCAAGAAAATGATTTAAAAATCTTACGCGATTGAGAAAATAATTTAAAAATACTACGCGATTTTAAAAATAGTAAAATATATTTACGCGATTTTAAAACGTTTGTAAAAATGATGAAATTGTGAAAATGAGATAAAATTTCTACGCAATTAATTGAAATAGTAAGTTTTACTGTCGGGCCAAAGTGGTGGACCCGGACATGTTGAGATATGGTACTGTCAAGTGGTGACGTACTATATAATGGAATTTTTGAGATTGAGGGCATTTTTATAAATATGATAATATCTTGACTAAGGGTAATTTGGTAATTATTGTTCTCATTCATGCATTGAGTTGTGCCAATTTGGTTGATTTTGGCTATTGATTGACGAGGCGAATTACACCGTGTTGTCGGTGTGATAAGCGTAGTGTGGTTCATTTTGTGTGAACTTGGAGACATTAGTGTGCAGAGTTTTTCACATATAGACAGTTGGTCGCTCCTCTAGGTCGTGGTAACTGGTAACACACTAATGATCTCGACACGCATTATACTTAATCAAGATCTTGTAAAGACTGTTTAGTACAATGCCTGTAGTGCACGACGTTGGACTGTGTACTACTACATGACGTTGGACTGTGGGCTATAGACACGACGTTAGACAGTGGAATAGTTTGGTTGGGCAGCCTGAGGTACTGATAGATCTTTACAGGTCATTCTCTCTGATGTCTGTGTCTAGCTCCATAGAGTAGGAACGAGTCATATTGCATTTGCATTTGTGTCATGCATCATAACATTATTATTTATGATATTATATGATACTGTTGTATTAAAATTTTTGTGTTAAATTATATTATTATTTATGATGCTATAGTATGCTTTATTGTATTAAACTGCGATATCTGTTGTATTATCATTTTCTTGTTTGCCATACTGGTATTGATGTATGATTATCTCACCTCTCTACATGTATTGCGTTTGTATTAATATTTATGTTGTAAAGAGTTTGAGGAAGAGGAACAAACTCTAGATTGTGTGTATCCTAAGGAGGAGGAACTACAGCAGACAGGTGATCAGTTCGACGAGTGCGAGCCTTCCGATCATCCATATCCTTTAGACTGACTGGTTAGTATGGTGTTGCTAGGATTTCTTGGTTTCATGAGACATGAGTTTCACGGAGGTTCGGAGGCCTGGCAATTACACGAGGATCGAGGATCAGTGATCTACTTTGGACGTCTGACTGTGTCCCTACGAGGAGAGTTTGATGTTGAGTCTGTCTTTACTACGACTTTGTACTTACGTCTAGAGATGCCATTGGATCTAAGGTGTCACTGGGGAGGACTCTTTCGTGTTCCTAGTGAGATTAGCATAGTATCAACAGCACGGACTCCTGTCCGTGGAACTATGAGACGTCCTGGATTTCTATCACCCGAGGTTTCATCTGAGAGTGATCCTTCAGAGGGTTAGGAATTTATGATGTGCACTTGGGCACTTTATGATGTTGTATTGTATATTAACTCTTTACTGCTTTATTTAAATATTTTGTAGTTGTAAATTATTTGCACAACTTAAGACAAAATCATATGTATATTATGTGTGTGATAACAGGTTGGTATATTTTATGTTCCGTGTTATTTTATTTAATGATATCCTGTATAAAAGGAAAAATTTTACAACTCACATTAATTATGTATCAAATGTTTTATAACATGGGTAATATTTTATTTATTTTATTTTATTGCACTCATAAATGTGACATCCCCACAAGGGTGTTACACCACTAGGGCCGTGGGATAGACCGATGCAAACACACCGACGATCAGGACTGAGACGTTGTCCTATGTCGCGATCAACTATTGAGGTGTCATGTATAAGCCATATTGCGCAAATGTTTTTATGAGATGAGCACACTATTTTTAAAGGCTAACGAGATATTGACATTATTCTTTGATCATTCACTCTGAAAATGTTTATGTCTAGCTCCATGGAGTAGGAATTTTGGTACCTTTTGCATTGTGAATTGTCAGTCTCATAATTCATTGTGCATGAGCATTCATAATTGTGAAGAATATCTGTTATTATTACTGCAATAATTATTTGATTGTTTGGAAATATTAATGCTATTTACTATTGTTATGCTGGTACTGTCAATCTTAATTATTACTGTAATTGGATATATGAATTGTGTTTATATGTGGCCGTCCAACGCTGTTTCGTTTTCTTGCTTCCATTTTGGTACTGAAAGCTGGGTGTCTCACCTCTTTCCGTATTTCGATACTTTCTGTTTATTTATATGATTCTGAGAAGACGTTCGTGAGGAAGAGAAGGAAACAACTGAGTTTCTGGGTTTCTGGCCGCACTACGACTAGAGTTGATGAGGATGTCATCACGCCCACGCCACTTTTTGGGGTACGTGAAGTTGACCTTCCATGGAGGACCAGATTGCTGGCACCTACATGTGCAGACGGACCGATGCGTGTACTGCGGGGAGCTGACGATGTCATTGGCTTGGGGCCGCTACGACATTCCTGTCTTTGAATTTTCTATTTTTGTTATTTTAGAATTTTACCTACCCATGAGGGATATGTGGACTAATATGTTCTACACCCCTCAAGAGGATTCTTTCCTCTCCACTGCTCGGGCTTCTGCCCGAAATTCTGTTGCTCCGATGGCAATCTCATCAGATGAAGAGGACCCTGAGGAGGACCCGACTATGGTCTCTTCTCGTCAGTATTAGGGGTTGATACTATAGGTGGCTACTGATGGCTAACCGTTTATCTTTCTGGGGAAGCATGATGTTTTGCTAGTTCATGGGTGTAAATTTGTAACTATCTTGGGTGGGTAAAGCCTTTACTTTTTGTATATTTTGTTATGTGACTAAACAGGCTAATGTATATATATATATATATATATATATATATATATATATATATATATATATATATATATATTATGAATGTATGATTATAAATTTGCTTTCGATTCTATCGCATTGATAATTGTTATTATCTCCTTACTGTTATATTACACAAAAAAAATGCGTACAGACAATTCAATACTCGATTATTTTATCATCTAAGAATACAAACTATTTAATCTTATGTTAATAATGAACCGAGTCTTAATTAATCACTGTAACTATTATTTTTTGCAAATTTATTTCTTTTATGGTCTTTAGTATTATGGTGTGACGTTCCTTCTTCGCGGTATTAAGAAAAAGGGGCGTTACAATGTATATATATAACTGTTGATAATGTGGCTCTCCATAATTATTTATTTATGTGAATATTATGGGATTGGTTGTTAATGATAGCATGGTCAATACTGAATATTCTTGCATAGATCAAATCTAATAGAATATTAGAATTGTGATGTTACATATACAAATAACTAGATAAATCATAGGTTAGTGATAATCAAGTTAATTAATTAAATAATTATGAATGTGGGGTGGAAGTCTATGGGAGAGACATGTCTCCTTCACACAAAATTTGTGCATGACACTTACACACATACATATGTCCTCCATATCCTTCATGTAAAATCTATACACGATACATACACACACACATGTCCTCCTCATCTTTCATGCAAAATCCACACTTGACACATACATACACACATGTACACCTCACACTACTAAGCCAACTTAGTTATTCCAATAAGCCTTCCTTCTTTCTCCTTTCCTTTAAAAAGTTTTAGTGAAGAAAAACACTCCTCTTTATGGTCAAACCTTCCAAGCCATGCATGCCTAGTGTAACACCCCTTGATATAGTACCCACAACCCTATTGTCATTACACCACAGTCACTAAATCCAGGCGTGTCATAGTCTCAACAACAATATTTTCAAAATAGATATTTTATTTATACATAGATAGAAAATATAAGCCCCAAATGAATGCATATTTCGTATCCAACCATTAAAGTACCACCACTGAAGAAAAACATATTTCATATATAACATATTCATCCTTAACACAAAGCATTGACAACACTAAATATAGTACTTACATATTCAAATAAAATATAACGGGTACTAAAGCACAAAAGGGAAAAGTAGTAACCCTGGGATAGGTACTACTAGCAGACAAAGCCGCAACCCTAGAAATATATACGATGCTCGGTATCCCAGTCGACACGCCAGGCATCAATGCCCCCATGGGGTTGCACCCGTACATAACCGAAGAAATCTCGTCCTGACGCCATATTGAAAATAGTGAATCAGCCCAGTCCAAAAAGTAAGGGTGTGGTCCCTCGTCTTCTTCCTCACAATCTTTTAACAAATATATATATAACAAAAATACAAGGATACAGGAAAGAGGTGAGATATTCTACTTACATTACCAATTATGGCAATAAAGAAACAAAACGACGCAGAATGCCCACATAGCAAAGCAATAACATTAAATAGTAATAATCATATACGAGAAAAGAAACAGCAATAAAGTCTCAGATAATGAACAATTAAAACATTTCAGATAATCATGACATCAATAAAACAATAGTAATCATCACATAAATGAGTGTCATATGATATGCGGACTCACAATGCTGATTCACAAGGCCGACTCACAATGTCAACTCACAATGCATGTGCACTTGGTACCAAGATTTTCTATTCCATTTCAAAGATGAACGTTCCAGAAGATTTGTCCCCCTCAATGACAGTCTATGGGACCATGAAGTGAATAGTGCTTGTCGGTTCCTTGTTAGTGTGTTGCAATCGGCTTTCCAGCCAGGGGTATACAATGTGACAAAACAGGTCACTAGAGGGATCACCGCGCCCTGACGCACCCAGAGAACCTTCCACTAGATCGCACTATAATCAATTCTCGTTCATTTACCACAAAAAGAATAGTGATTTGTTGAGCCCGTAATGCATGCAATCAGCTTTCACCGTGCCTTACAGCCCCCTATAGATCCATCATAGACCACACTATTCAATTCTCATTCATAGGCTCATACAGCCTTTTAACAGTCATCGACTGAGCAATTTGTTCAATGCATACTGATTCAATGCATAATCATAGGCTCATCCAGTCTTTTAACAGTCATCGAGTGAACAAATTGTTCAATGCGAATATGCATAACTCAAGCCATTATTGTACTGTCCCCAATGATATTAAACAATCATCCATACAATTGTCTAATACCATTAGTATCAATGATATTACATAACCACCCATATAATTACATAATAACACTGATCCACCAGGGTCTAGTACATTGACACAACAACAAAAGGTGTATAATGTTCAATGCATGTTGACTCCATGCACAATCAAGTATATCCAACAATAATGATATATTTTTCATACATGCCACAATTTGGTCAATTTAAGCATCAACATAATTTTAGTCCCAAACACGGACCCACAATAGCATAGTATTAAATTCTCAAGAGTAATAACACACTTTTTGAAGTTCATTTCGGGGTTTCACTTTAGCTTAACGATTCTTATGAGATCATTATAAAGTTTTACTTAAATTAACATCTCTTATGAATTTCATGTTCTAGAGGGATTCTCTTGAAGTCCTTATTAAATCTTCATTCCTTTAGATTGCTCAAGTTCCTTAATCTAATCAATTACGCTCACTTAAAATTACTCTAAGGGTATACAAATTTTCTTGTTCTTCCCTTATGTTCAAAATCATTCTAAGTCTCCATTTTTGCACTACATTTTGTGACATTTTACCTTAAGAATCCGTGAGCCTCATTATAACAAAGTCTAACCCATTTTCCTTCACCACAATGTTGATCACTTATCATTTAATCACTTAAGACTCAAGGTTGCACAAAGATCACAACTTAACCCAATAAATCTCCTAGAGGCCATGAGCCTCCCAATGGTATGAATCTAACCAATCTTTCCACCACATTGTTAGTTACTTTCATTAAATTACTTAAGTTCCAAAGTTTCTACAAATTTAAGTTTTGAACCCTAACAATTATTCAAGAGGCCGTGGGACTCCCAATGGGTAGGAACCCACAATTTTCCATTTTATTCATTTGCCCTTTAACTCTTCATCACCTAAGTTCCAATCTTTACAAAACCACACCTTGAACACCCAAAAATTTGGCCTCTTGGCCGTAAATCCAAAAGGGCAAAGAACCCTAAAATCTCTTCACATAATAATCTAAGCAATCCAATATATTTTTACATAGTCATCAAGACATATAATAACAATCAATAAATCATACAAGTCAAAATAGCACAAAATTATGAAGAACATCACAACCAAGAGAGCAATCCCACATGGATTCCTCATCAACAACATAAAGAAAACATTTCCTCACTACCAAGATAGGTTGAAGAGGATTATCTCCCTCTTAACTATGGAAGACAACTCAAGAAAGCAAGCCTCTTGGTTCTTTGTGGAGATTTTTGTACTACACCTTCAAGAAAACCCTAAGGACATCAAAACTCACCAAAATCATCATCAAAGCTTAGAAAACGAACCCTTGATCACCCAAGAGATCAAAGATCACGAAAATGAGGAGAAAAGGTGGAAAAGCTATGAACTTTACCTTAAAGTCTCCAACTTTGAAGCTTGATGGAACAAAATGAAAATGGTTGATTTTGGTGATGGTCACAACATGAAAGTTGCTTAGAATAGTGTCTAGATTTAAGATCAAGAGTTAGTTGGAATTAAAGAAAATAGATGGGTGTATTTGAAGGGTGAGGCCGTGAGCCTCCAAGGAGAAAGGTGAGAGCTTTTTGCTTGATCTCTTTGATAGGAATGATGAGATGAACAAATGAGTAGTAGAATAAAGTGAGATGAAGAGTTTGGCCACCTTCAAGCCTCCATGGCCGTAGGAATAGAGAGGGAAGAGAAGAAGAGAAGAAGAGAAAGTTGAGAGAAAAAAGATGAAGAGAGAAGATAGAGAGAGAAAGTGATAGTAAAGTGAAATGAAATGAAATGTGTAATTAGGTGTATTTTGTGTAAGTGTATGAAAGAAAATATGTGGCCACAAAGTGCCCTAAAAAATGTGTGGTGGTGAGGAGGAGAGAAGAAATATGACTTCTTGAAGAAGCCAATAAAAAAGTGCAAGGAAGCTTCCTCCAAGCTTCTCTAACAAGCCAAAAGGAAGGTGCTAGGAAGCTTCTTCCCTTTGAAAAGTCAGAGTGATGTCATGGTGATGATGTCATTAAAGTGTTCTCTAACATATAACTAACACTGTATCGGATTTATTATCAGTGGACAGAAATTACAATTAATAAAAATTGATATTTATTGTCTAACGGATAATAAACTTATTCTATGATTTTTTTATTTATCAGACAAAAATTTTGAAAAACGTAAAACATCGTAAACCGTGTCTGACCTCGGGTTTAGTAAGATCCTCCGTTGATGTTTTCACAGATCAACGTTCTAGAGGAAAATACCTCATTTCCCCGGCTCCGCTTAGTGCGCACGCAAAATGAAAAATAATATTAAAATATTTCACGTTTACAGAAAAATACAAAAAAATTCACAAAAATCACAAATAATATAAAATAACTATTTATCATAAAATTATTAATTTTCGGGGCGTTACAACTATCCTTTTCAAATAGAAATTTCGTCCTCGAAATTTTCATTCCTTAGAATAAACATTGATGTTGTTTCTTCATCTTATCTTCTAACTTTTATGTCGCGTCTCTAGTCACTTCAATTCAGATCACCCTTACCAATGTGATCTCCTTACCTCTGTGTTGCTTTGCTCTCCTAACCTTGACCTTCACAGGAAGTATTCCATAGATCAAATTCTCTTTTAATTGTACTGTGCCTAGTTCGATGACATGGGTTGGATCGGGGATATACTTTCGCAATTATGGCATACGGAAGATATTATGAAAATTAGAAAGAAAGGACGACAAAATCAGTTGATAGGCTACCGGACCAATTCGAAGAGGAATTTGATATAGTCCGAAGAATTTGGGAGTGAGTTTGTTGGTAACTCAGACAAGATGACACTGAAGCTAGATGTCATACTCCTTCAAAATTTCTAGTCACCTTCTCTATCTCATGTTCAACCCCTTTTTATCCAATGGATACTTCAGGCCTTTATGATTGCTAAAGGCGTTGAACATTGCTTCATACAGAAAGTATCTCCATGTTCTCAGAGCAAATACAACTGCGGCTAACACCAAGCTGTGAGTTGGGTAATTCTCCTCATGCACCCTCAACTACCTCGAGGCGTAAGTCACAACTTCCCAACTTTGCATGAATACACGTCCTAGACCTTGATGTGAAGCATCACAAAACACTTCGAATGTTTCATTGGGATCAGGTAGAATCAAAACTGGAATATCTCCTCAACCTTTGAAAACTTTCTTCACATATATTGGTCTATAAAAAGTTTGATTCTCTTCTTGTAAGCTGAGTAAGATGTTCTACTGTTTTGGAGAATCCATCGACACTCCTTCGATAAAAACCAACTAATCACACCAGCTACGAATCTCCTTTACAGTCTCTGGTCTTTCCTTTTTGAAGAACTGCTTCAACCTTTTATGAATCCACAACAATTCCTTCATTTGAAATTTCATGACCCGAAAACTGAACCTCCTCCAACCAGAATTTGTACTCTGATAATTTGGCGTACAACTCTTTTCCTTGAAGGTCTGGAAAATTATATCGAGATGTCTAACGTGTCCCTCCATATCTTTGAGAATAGATCAGAATGTCATCATTAATGACAATGACAATTCTGTTCTAGGTAAGGACGAAAAATTCGATTCAAGCAATCCATGAATACGACTGGAGCATTTGTCACTTCGAACGACATCACGAGATATCTATAATGTCCGAAGTGCATTTGAAAATCATTTTGGGAACATCCTCAAATTCCCACAAATCTAATGATGACCAGTACGTACATCTATCTTGGAGAAAACAATGACTCCCTTCTCGCCAATCCATCGAATCATTTATCTTCTTTTGAGAATTCTCATCCTTGATCGTAATCTTATTCAATTGGCAACAATCCTCATATCACTGAGAAGTTACATTCTTCTCCTTAACTGACAGTACTATAGTTCATCAAGTGAAACTCATTGACTACTAGAGTAACATTCATATCCCCCTTGTTTTTGTCCTTCACAAGAGATAACATGTATCCTTGAATTCCTTTTCCTCACAACGCTCCAACTTTGTTGACCGTTACGAATTCAAAAGTCTTAGTTTCAAGAAACACTAAGGCTTTCCTTAGGACGATCTAGCAGAATATGACTAGAAAATAATCAATCTATTCCTAAAATCATGAACTCTAATAGGTGTGATTTTAGGTAAGCAAGTCAAATCAACAAAAGATCCGATCTTTAGTAGAAATAGGATAAATTATGCAAATCTAAGTACCAATGACAAGTTTTAGTAGCAGAAGTAGAAATAACTAAGTCAAAGATAATTGAAGACACAGAAGAATCCAAATGATCCATACGGTCATACGCTATAAAGAAATGGGTTACCCCCAGAATTGTACAACACAAACAAGAGATCATCTTTCGCGACACAATCTCTATCATTTAGATTTTCAGTTTGGGAAACCTTCGCTCCATCCAGGGTGTAATCTTTCCCTTCAGCTTGGGGTCTTGAAGCACTCGCATCATTAACAGAAGACTTCTTCTTCATTGAAGCACAATGTTTAGAAACGTGCCCGAGCTTTTTGTACCTGAAGTAGATTATCCCTTTGATCTTACACTCTTTCGTTAAGTGGTCCTTTCCACATTTCTTACATCTTGATAAAAATGTCGAGGCTTGACTGGATCTGCTGCCACTAGCACTTTCTGAAATGCCCCCTTTTCTATAAATAGCCGCGAAGAAAGGATGTCGCACTATAACTATAATAACATAAGTTGTACCATAAAGCGAAGTAAATTAAATTGTGGAAAACAGTAATTGCTTTTATCACTCATAGTCCCGATTCATTTTATGGTTATTTAAGTTCCCTTACAAATGTCACCATTTTTTTCAAAGTTTTAGATTATAGATCATTACTAAGTGGCGTTAAGGGAGTTAAATTAGCATCTATCACGTATAGAAATCATGAATAAAACAATTGCAATAAATAAAACTTACAACGTCAAATGAACCATACATAATATATATATATTTATAAGTCTGTTTAATTACATTCTAACATATACCAAAAAGCAAAATGTGTACCCCCCAAAGATATACAAATATGCCCCACCATGTACAGCAAAACATCAGGCTTCCCAAAAAGATAGACAGTTAGCCATCAATAGCTACCAATAGTATCAGCTTCTATGACTGACGAGAAGGGACCGTAGCCGGGTCCTCCTCGGGGTCCTCTTCGTCCAAGGAAACATCCATTGGAGCAACAGAGCAATGGCAGGAACCCGAGCAGTGGACAAAAAGGAGTCATCACATGGGGTGTAGTACATATCATCCCACATGTCCCTAACTGGCATGTAAAACTCCAACCAGACAAAAGCATGAAAATAAAAAATGGAGGCGTCATAACGACCCCATGCTAGGGACACCGTCAGCTCCCCATGATATACACAGCGGTCTGTCTGCACGTTAATGTGCCAGCAATTAGAACCTCCATGAAAGTTGATCCACACGTAGCCAAAGAAACCACGGGGGCGCGACGACATCCTCAAACAACTTCAGTCGTAGTCTGGCCAGAAGCCTGGAAACTCAGGAGCTTCCTTGTCTTCCTCACGAATATAAAAATAAAAGAATTACAGAAAGAGGTGAGACACCTAACTTTCAGTACCAAAATGGCAGCAAGAAAATAGAACGGCGCTAGACGCCCACATATAACATAATCTATACGTTCAATGATAGTAACAATAACAATCGACAATAAATGCAGAATAACAACTGATAACAATAAGTATTTTTAACAGAGATAAAAGGCATCCACAGTTCAAGAATTAAATGACTATCGTAATTGTAATATTAAACATGTTTTACAGTTATAAATGCTCATGCTCAATGAATCATGTGACTGACAATTCATAATGCAAAAAGGGTACCAAAAATTCTTACTCTATGGAGCTAGACATAAACATTTTCGGAGTGAATGATCAAGGAGTAATGCCAGTATATCGTTAGCCTTAAAAATATAGTGTGCTTTATCTCATAAAAATGTTTGTGCAATGGCTTATACATAACACCTCAACAGTTGATCGCGATATAAGACAACGTCCCAGTCAGGATCGTAGGTGTGTCGCATTGGTCTATCCCACGGCCCCAGTGGAGCTACCACTATCTATTGTGAGACACCCACACCCCGACGCCCCCAGGGTCAACAACATATGATACCTACGCTTAGTCTATTCGCACCCATACAAAGGTGTTATTCAAACTCCTAGGCACACATAGCCTTTACAACAATGTCCAACGGATAACACAAATGCATGACGACACAATGCCCATTATGTATGTTTATCAATGATATGTTTCTCATAAACATTGCATATTATATGCATTCATCAATAATGTACTTGTCCATAATATACCACATTGTGTCCATGAGAAACACCAATAATATTCATGTGTATTTATCAATAATATACTCATTTGTAACATGTCACAATTCATATAACTTAGTCGTCCATAATTCCCTAGTCCCATTTATGGACTCAAAATAACATAGCATTAAGTTCTCAAGTGGTAAAGCACTTCTTAAGGTTTATTATGGAATTTCACTTTAGATTATTCATTCTTATAAAATCCCCCTCTCCAGAGGAATTCTCTTAATAAATCAAGTCCTTTACTTTATTTTTGGTTGTAATATCTTCATATTGAAGTTTTAGCATCATTTCACAGTTACCTAGCTCGTTCTGCTCTGGGCGCCTAGGCTTCATATCTGAAGCACCTGAGCGCTGGTGGAACGCCTGGGCATTGAACACGAAGCACCTGAGCGTTCACCAAGCCGTGATACAGGGAAAATTTTCTGGGCAGAGAGTGCCTAGGCGCTCTATGCACAGTGCCTGAGCACTAGTGCACTAGCAAGGGTTCTGTAGAATTCGTTTCTGCAGAGCCTTGGCCCATCCATTATCAAAGTTTTTCAGTCTTTTTCCAACAATCCAAAATATGATTCATGTCATCAAGATACAAAATAACAATCAATAGGTTTATAATCATCAAAACACACAATGCAAATCAATATATTCATACAAATCAAATAACTACAAAATCATAGAAATAACACAATATAACAAAGAGAGTAATCCAACATGGATTCCCTCATTAACAACAATACACAAGACATTTCCTTACTACTAAGATTAGTTGAAGAGGATCATCTCCCTCTTACCTATTTGGGAGACAACACAATGGTGCTACTCCTTTTTGCTCTTAATTTTCGTTTTCCTCCTTCAAGAAAACACTAATGTGAGTGATTTCCACAATGTCCACTCAAACCATGGAAAAACAGGTTCTTGGTCACCTAGGTGACTAAGAAAAATGAAAATGACAAGAAACTAGAAGAAAGTTGAAGACTTTACCTTAAAGCTCCAAGCTTTAGCTTCAATGGTGGAAAATGAAGAAGAAGAAGAAGAAGAAGAAGAAGAAGAAGAAGAAGAAGAAGAAGAAGAAGAAGAAGAAGAAAAACCAAAGGATGGCCACAAAAGAGAACTTGGAATAGTGGAAGAAAGCTAGAAATGGGATTGATTTAGCAAGTTATGGAGATGGTCTCCAATGAGTAGGTGTACGACGGAGAAGGAAGAAGAAGAAGAAAAAGAAAGGAAGAAAAGTGCTTGAAGAAAATGAGAAGAGAAAGAGTGTTTAGAAATGTGAGAGTGAAGAAATAAAATGAGAATGTGAATATTGGGCTCCCAAATGGCCTCTGTCGTGGAGAAGAGTGGAGAGGGAAGAGAGAGAAATGTGTTATTAAGGGAAATTTCTTGGAAGCTTCCTATAATGAGTTTTGAATTAATTTAATCTTTATTTTGAAAATAAAGCTAATGGATTTGACACAAGGTAAATTTTTGGATAGTGTGATAAGGATTTCTAACACATGTTATTATCCAATGGATAATTGTTACAATTGACAGAAATCAGTATTAATTGTCTAGCGGATAAGATTTACACAGTGATTAATTATTTTATCAGATAAAATTTCTAGAAAAATATGAAACCTCGTAAACTGTGTCCGACCTCGAGTTTAGTAAGATCCCCTATCGACGTTTCCACAGATCAAGATTCTCGGGAAAATATTTCATTTTCCCGGCTCCGCTCAATTTGCACGTAAAATGAGAAATAATATTAAAATATTTCACGTTCTCAGAAAAATCCAAAAAAATTTCAGAAAATCACAAATATTATAAAATGAATAATTATCATAAAATAAATAAAGTTTGGGGTGTTACATTGCACCCGTACGTAACCGAAGAAATCTCATCCCGACGCCATATTGAAAATAATGAATCAGCCCAGTCCAAAAAGTAAGGGTGTGGTCCCTCGTCTTCTTCCTCACGATCTTTTAACAAATATATATATAATAGAAATACAAGGATACATGAAAGAGGTGAGACATCCTACTTACATTACCAATTATGGCAGTAAAGAAACAGAACGGCGCAGAATGCCCACATAGCAAAACAACAACATTAAATAGTAATAATCACATACGATAAAAGAAATAGCAACAGAGTCTCAGATAATGAACAATTAAAACATTTCAGAGAATCATGACATCAATAAAACAATAGTATAACCATCACATAAATGAGTGTCATATGATATGTGGACGCACAATGCTGACTCACAATGCCGACTCACAATGTATGTGCACTTGGTACCAAGATTTTCTATTCCATTTCAAAGATGAACGTTCCAAAAGATATGTCCCCCTCAATGACAGTCTATAGGACCACGAAGTGAATAGTGCTTATCGGTTCCTTATTAGTGCATTGCAATCGGCTTTTTGGCCAGGGGTATACAATGTGACAAAACAGGTCACTAGAGGGATCACCGTGCCCTGATGCACCCAGAGATCCTTCCACTGGATCACACTATAATCAATTCTCGTTCATTTACCACAAAAAGAATAGTGATTTATCGGGCCCGTAATGCGTGAAATCAGCTTTCACCACGTCTTACGCCCCCCATAGATCCATCATAGACCATACTATTCAATTCTCATACATAGGCTCATACAACCTTTTAACAGTCATCAACTGAGCAATTTGTTCAATGCATACTGATTCAATGCGTAATCATAGGCATCCAGCCTTTTAACAGTCATCGACTGAGCAAATTATTCAATGCGAATATGCATAACTCAAGCCATCATTGTACTATCCCCAATGATATTAAACAACCGTCCATACAATTGTCTAATACCATTAGTATCAATGATATTACATAATCGCCCATACAATTACATAACAACACTGATCCACCCGGGTCTAATACATTGGCATAACAACAAAAGGTGTATAACGTTCAATGCATGTTGACTCCATGCACAATCAAGTATATCTAACAATAATGATATATTTTCCATACATGCCACAATTTAGCCAATTTAAGCATCAACATAATTTTAGTCCCAAACACGGACCCACAATAGCATAGTATTAAATTCTCAAGAGTAACAACACACTTTTTGAAGTTCATTTCGAGGTTTCACTTTAGCTTAACGATTCTTATGAGATCATTATAAAGTTCCACTTAAATTAACATCTCTTACGAATTTCATTTTCTAGAGGGATTCTCTTGAAGTCCTTATTAAATCTTCATTCCTTTAGATTGCTCAAGTTCCTTAATCTAATCAATTATGCTCACTTAAAATTACTCTAAGGGTATACAAATTCTCTTGTTCTTCCCTTATGTTCAAAATCATTCTAAGTCTCCATTTTTGCACTACATTTTGTGACATTTTGCCTTAAGAATCCGTGAGCCTCATTATAATAAAGTCTAACCCCTTTTCCTTCACCACAATATTGATCACTTATCATTTAATCACTTAAGACCCAAGGTTGCACAAAGATCACAACTTAACCCAATAAATCTCCTACAGGACGTGAGCCTCCCAATGGTATGAATCTAACCAATCTTTCCATCACATTGTTAGTTACTTTCATTAAATTACTTAAGTTCCAAAGTTGCTACAAATTTAAGTCTTGAACCCTAACAATTATTCAAGAAGCCGTGGGCCTCCCAATGGGTAGGAACCCAAAGTTTTCAATTTTGTTCATTTGCCCTTTAACTCTTCATCACCTATGTTCCAATCTTTACAAAACCACACCTTGAACACCCAAAAATTTGGCCTCATAGCCGTGAATCCAAAAGGGCAAAGAATCATAAAATCTCTTCACATAACAATCCAAGCAATCCAATATATTTTTGCATAGTCATCAAGACATATAATAACAATCAATAAATCATACAAGTCAAAATAGCACAAAATCATGAAGAACATCACAACCAAGAGAGCAATCCCATATGGATTCCTCATCAACAACATAAAGAAAATGTTTCCTTACTACCAAGATAGGTTAAAGAGGATTATCTCCCTCTTACCTATGGAAGACAACTCAAGAAAGCAAGCCTCTTGGTTCTTTGTGGAGATTTTCGTACTACACCTTCAAGAAAACCCTAAGGACATCAAAACTCACCAAAATCATCATCAAAGCTTAGAAAACGAACCCTTGATCACCCAAGAGATCAAGGATCACGAAAATGAGGAGAAAATGTGGAAAAGCTATAAACTTTACCTTAAAGTCTCTAACTTTGAAGCTTGATGGAACAAAATGAATATGGTAGATTTTGGTGATGGTCACAACATGAAAGTTGCTTAGAATGGTGTCTAGATTCAAGATCAAGAGTTGGTTGGAATTAAAGAAAATGGATGGGTGTATTTGAGGGGTGAGGTCGTGAGCCTCTAAGGAGAAAGGTGAGAGCTTTTTGCTTGATCTTTTTGATAGTAGTGATGAGATGAACAAATGAGTAGTAGAATGAAGTGAGATAAAGAGTTTGACTACCTTCAAGCCTCCATGGCCGTAGGAATAGAGAAAGAAGAGAAGAAAAGAAGAAGAGAAAGTTGAGAGAAAAAAAGATAAAGAGAGAAGATAGAGAGAGAAAGTGATAATAAAGTGAAATGAAATGAAATGTGTAATTAGGTGTATTTTGTATTAGTGTATGAAATAAAATATGTGGCCACAAAGAGCCCTAAAAAATGTATGGTGGAGAGGAGGAGAGAAGAAATGTGGCTTCTTGAAGAAGCCAATAGGAAAGTGCGAGGAAGCTTCCTCCAAGCTTCTCCAACAAGCCAAAAGGAAGGTGATAGGAAGCTTCCTCCCTTTGAAAAGTCAAAGCGATGTCATGGTGATGATGTCACCATGGTGATGTCATTAAAGGGTTCTCTAAAATATGACTAATACTGTATCAGATTTATTATCGGTGGACAGAAATTACAGTAAAAAAAAACTGATATTTATTGTCAAACGGATAATAAAATTATTCTGCGATTTTTTTATTTATCAGATAAAAATCTTGAAAAACATAAAACCTCGTAAACTGTGTCTGACCTCAGGTTTAGTAAGATTCCCCGTCGACGTTTCTACAGTTCAAGGTTCTCGGAAAAAATATCTCATTTCTCTAGCTTCGCTCAGTGCGCATGCAAAACGAGAAATAATATTAAAATATTTCGCGTTCACAGAAAAATACAGAAAAATTCACAAAAATCCCAAATATTATAAAACAACTATTTATCATAAAATTATTAATTTTCGGGGCGTTACACCTAGGATCTAGTCACCATTTTCACTTGTAGTAGAAGCGAAAGTTTAGGCTTGTGCGCTTAGATACCTTTTGAACTCACTTGGGACACTAGTAATATGGTTAAATATTGAAGAGGGAGAGGAGTTAGATGGGTTAAAGGCTGGAAAGGGCTCCTTGAAATCAACTTAAAATTGAAGAGAAAGATCAAGGGCTTACTACTATATTCAACAAGACAGACCTTGAAAATTAGGTAAGTATCATGAAAACTGTGTTGCATGTGTGATATTCTATAAGTTATCAGTCTTAAATTCTATCGCAGTTGCTTGAATTTATGTGTATGAGTTCTACATAATCTCTTTGTGGCTATGTATGGTTAGTTTATATGATTATTCTGTGAATTATGAAGGAGAAGTCCAATTCAAGGATTGAACTCTTAAGGACTGGCTAGTAGTGGACATCTATGGATGTTATTGGACCATGGCACATGGTAGATAAGAAAGATGAAATTTTACAACATATATGTTATTCAAGCAACTTGAATTTTTATGAATGTTTTCATAGAACTTGTTTCATGATTACTTGCTGGACTAATTTTCAATATATTGTAATTTTCTTGTGCATGCAACTCATAGTAATATGGACAACTAGTTATCCTGATGCAAAAGATGTCTTGAGACCTGTATTTGTGAATGAATTTTGTGCACCAATTCATGTATATTTTCTTAGTTCTATTCTTGCAAAGATGTTCATGCAATTAGCATAAACTTTAACATGGTTTACCTAGAATCTTGTTGTATTGTTATAAAGAGAATGATTGTAAACAAATCTTCTTTTGAGGCCTAAGATTAAACAACCTCTTTTTTAATGTCCAACACACACACACACACACACACACACACACACACACACACACACACACACACACACACACACACACACAGAGAGTTATACACAAAGATCTTGGAATTATGAATAAGTTTGTGATAAAGAGAAAAACAAAGGGAGGTTATCTTGAAGACTCTCCAATCCAATAGACGATTCATTCATACTAATGTGACAACATTAGTTATGCAAAATAGGCCTCAAATGTGTACAACTGGGAGTTCAATAGACCTTATGGAATTTTGTACTTTTTACCAAATAAAATATTGTATCTAAGCTTTTATAAGGCATTCAAATCAAAACATTTGGACCCTATAGCCAAAGTTTTGCAAACTAGAACATTTGATGTCGAGCTCCTATCATTTAGTAACTACTCTATTTTTAAATTAAAATTGGTACTGCATCTAATAGAAATAATTCATGAAAATTTTACCCAAAGTATTTCTATGTCTTAGCTTTTTTTATGGAATAAGTTTCATGTCAGTCGGAATCTTATAACTCAAGTTATGCTCAATTCATTGTAGAATTCTAGTGTTGACAACAAGTCTTGAACAATTGGGATTTTCCATTAAACAAGGTAGATACTCATTTAAGAAAATGATTAAATTAAGCAAACTCATAAAATTTAGACCCAACAATCCTCTAATGGAATTCCATGTAAGTTCTTATTCTTATGGATCTTATGTTTTTGGTATCAGAGCAAGATTTAAGCATAAAGTGAGGATGGTAAGGTGAAAAGGGTCAAGACTAAATGTAGAATTTGGTATTTTCATGTAACCAGTTAGGAAATATCATAATTTACTAATATGGTTACTTACTGTTCTGTCTTGACAAACCTGTAACACATGAATTTTGCATTGAGACTAATTAACTCAATTTGGAATTATGTGTGATTACAGGAGAGGAAAGACAAAATGGTATCCCATATAAGGACTCATACACAACTTTTGAAGGTATCTATGCAGCCATTGAGAGATTGGTTACCTCTATTTAGAATAAGAATGGTCTAGAAAGAAATGAAGGTGAAAAGGAATATGCTATAAATCAATTACACAAGGCCCTGACATAATTTAGTAGTGTTATAACCCACCAACCTTTCAAGTAGAGTATGATGCAATCAAAGCAGAAAGATGGATCGTGAAATTGAAAACGATTTTTGTAGTAATGAACTGTACTGATAAGCAAAATGTGCCATTTGTTATGTGCATAATGGAAGGAGAAACTGAGCACTGGTGGAGAGGTACAAGGACACTTATGTAAGCTAGTGATACCCAAATTACTTGGAAAGTTTTCCAAACCACCTTCTTCAACAAATACTTTCTCCTATATGTGTCAAGAATGCTAAAGAAGCAGAGTTCATGCAACTACAACAAGGGGATATGACTGTGGGAGAATCTGAAGCAAAATTTGAAGAATTATCTAAATTATTCTCATATCTCAAAAACACACATGATGAAGACTGGAAGAAAGCCAAATTTGAGTGGGGGTTAAAGCCTGAGATCAAAGAAAGAGTGGTCCCTTTTGAAATTAAGAATTATGATAAGCTAGTTAACACGTGTAGAATCATAGAAAGCACCATGATTAACAAAGAAATAGAAACTAAGCAATATAGTTCAAGCAAGGGAAATAGAAACTTTCATATGCCAAGTGTAACATCCTCTATGATGACTGCCTATGTGAATAATGTAACACCCTCCTTCAGGTGCCACCTTTTCTGACTCAACAAAAGAAAACTGAGGTAAATTATAAAAGATTTAATTATTTAAAATACAGATTAAAAACTTCTTTCTTATTCAAAATATAAATTTACCAAAGTTATATGTTCTATTTAAAAATATAGTGAACTAATTAAGATTCATATAACAGACACCACATAATATTTAACAATTATTTAGGAAACATAAAACTTACAGACTCAATTTTAAACAGTAACAAATCCCATGACGGGTCCTTCTTAATAGTACGGTAAAACACTAACGACAAAAACTCAACATACTTATTCCATCTTGTATCCATCTTGATACGTCATATATTTGTTCCTCCTCAAAACTGCACACCAACGAATCCGGGATGGCCACTCCTCGATATTGTCACCGAACTCAGAATATTTGCCTCTAATCAAGTCTAAGAAACTTGTTCCATCTACTATACAAATTTTAACAATACAAGCACAACAAAACAATACAACATAGAGGTAAGATCCCCCTTTCATCAATACCGGTATGGTAGCAAGGAATAATACGAATGACAAAGTCGTTTCATACACACAATTACCACAATTATATTCATGTTATCATTTCATAAACAATTTCCATAACCATATATATAGTATAATAACCATTACCAATTTCATCATAACAAATATCATCAATATATATGAAATGATGATGTCATACCATATGAACATTTACCATGTCACAACAATATGTGTACTGACCATGTGTATGTATACTAAACCAATTTCCTACTCCATGGAGGTTTTCACAATTTCAAGATGAATGTTCTGGAATAAATGTCAGCCTTAGCCCAACGACATTACCAGTCCACAAAAGGAATCGTGTTATTGTTGGGTATCGTTAATGCATTGCAACGGACTGTGTCACCAAGTGGTACATGGTACTTGCCAACTGTCCACTGGTTGACCGTCGCGCCTCGACGCCCCCAAGATCCATCATAGATCTCATTTTTCAATTCTCATTCACTCTTCAACCACAAGGGCCATAATAGCTATCAGCTATATTCTGTTCAATGCACGAATACCTCAATGCAATTATGTTCAATGCACGAATATCTCAATGCATGTCTCAATTTCATCATATGCCTCAATGTATATCTTAATTTCATCATTAAAAGGATTCCCAAATAAGATTAGAACAACCGACGATACAATTGTTTAATATCATAAGATCAATGGATATTATATAATCGTTCATACAATTACATAATATCATCGATACATCCGGGTCTAGTGCATCAGTTTTTACAGTATCTTTACTGTATTTTTAATTGCGTATCATTTTTAATGCATTTTCTGTAACACCTACCGTAGGGTATCACATTTATGTTACTTAATCACCAAATTACCCACACGTTATTAAAAATATGATTTGTAATATAAATATAAGTTATAAAATTTCAGAAATTATTAATAAAATAAACTAAGCAGAATATAAAATCCTAAACAGCATCACAAATAACGTACATCATATACATAAGTCTTAGTACTGATATAGTTCTCAAAAGTGTTTGACATTATTTAAACTAACATACTTGCCCAAGTATGACTAGACAATAGAACCCTCGGGCGGGTCCTCCTCAGATTCCTCAGCAGGCAGGAATCCAACTTGACGCAAAGTCCTACGGACTGGTGTCCATGCAGACAACACTATACTGATCTCCATTGGGATGTGATACCTACCACCCCAATACTGTCTAATCGACAGTGGAAATTTTACATGTACATAAACAGTGATAGAAAAGAATGGATCTCCATGAAATATCCTGTTCATATTGACCGTCAAATGTCCCTGATATATTAGTCCCTCCTCATTGGGACTAATCCTCCAAGTGCCAGCTCCACCATGGAACTGTAGTCTCATATATCCAAAGAAACTCAATCGGGTCGCCATTAAATTAGAACTCTGCTTCCTCAATAGGAATTTGTTCCTCTTCACCTTCTTGCTCGATAACTCGCTCAGTGTCTTTATCAAAATATAAATACAAGACAAAATAAGGTACGAAGAGGTGAGATCACCTACACCATTACCAATATGGTAGCACAAAGATAACACAAACAATACATCATACTGATACATCATTCAATAATACAGATATGGTAAACAATAACATAATCATTTCATTTATCATTCATCAACATTTGACAGATACTATATCATTAATTATTCAAATATGTCCAAGTTATGCATATGCTCATTGACTCATTTTCCTACTCCATGGAGCTAAACTCAGGTTGGAGTGATTTATCCAAAAGATCTGCCTGTACCAACATGCCTTAGACCACGTGCAACCATTCTCATAAGTGTTTGCACATCTAGCATATACACGATAGTCTTTATCTGATCTTGATTAGGAATAGTGTCTCGGTCCGGATTGTCGGTGCATTGCATCGGTCTAATCCACGGTATAGAAGAGCTACCAACTGCCCATTGTGAACAACCTGCACCCCGACGCCCCCAAGGTCAATGAGTGACTTATACTACGCATATCGCACCCGCTCAAGAGGTGTATTCTCTCCTAGGCAATTAGCCTTATCCAGTCAATCGGACCTTTCCAATGCATGTTCAATGCACCAAAGCCAATCACAGGCAAAACTCATGATTTCTCATACAAGGTCCATACATTGGTCCAATAGTAATCCTACTGTATATTTAATCGCGTAATCATATTATCGCGTTTTTCCAATCGCGTAGTGATTTTCCATCGTTTTCTCAATCGTATAAAAATATTCCTTCATTTTTCAATCACATAGCGATTTTTCAACATTTTTGAAATTGCGTAGCTTAAAAATCACGTTTTTAAGTTACGAAAAATATTTTTCACCATTTTTCCACTATGTAAAATATTTCTCAACCTTCTAAATTTCATTTTGACCTTTCTAAAATTTCATACCATTCCTTGCTTTACCTTCCATATTTTCTTACTTAAAATTTCCTAACGCGCTCAAAAACCCAATGAGTGAGCTATATGTTAGTAAATTTCAAGTCCTCAATGTATTCTCCTTAATTATAAATCAAATCTAAAACTCAATTCTCTTTGAAATAAAGTTGAGGTTCAAACACTTTCAACCTCTCTTTTCCATTCATAAATGAAATTTTCATCTTCTCAAGTGACAAAACACTTTGTTTCCATTTCTAAAATCTTTTTCTTAATTTCTTTAAATCAATTACTTTCCATTTTTCTAAGTCAAAATTTTACATAAAGTAGAACCATTTTCAAACCTTCAAAACCATAACTACATGGTCATTGGAACCATCATATCTTTTCTTTTCTTTTTCCTTCTAATCATTCAATTTTACCATTCATGAAAATTTTAATTTGGAAACACCTATTTTTGAGGTGTCTAGGCCATGGGCCTCTTGGTCATTGGAACCAAAAAATATTTTCCTTGTTCATTATTATCATAGCATACATAATATATTCACATCATATATTTCATAAGCATACCATAAACAAAGCAATAAATCATGCAAAGCATACAAAGTATAAACAATAAATCAAAACACATAAACACTCAAAAATAATTACACAACCATGAATAATGAACCCTCACTTGGATTCACCATCATGCACAAACAAATACATCTCTCACCACCATACTTGGTTGGTGAGATAAATCTCCCTCTTACCTTAAAGAGGAGACAAATCCTTTAAGTTTTCTCTCCTATGCTTTTAGTGAAGCTCCTTGGAAAAATCTAAAAATCTTAAACAAATTTTAAAATCAACAAGCTTAGAAATAGGTAAGCCATGGATCAATCATGGCTTAGAAAATCAAAACTAAAAGATTAGGTCAAGAAATAAGAAGTTTACCCTTTTTGGTAGAAACTTTAAGCTTGGATTTCAAGCTCAAGATGATTGATTTTTGAAAACTCACAACTAGAGATGTTCTTAGAATAGTATTTGGCTTTAGGAAATGTGTTTAGGTAGAATTTTAGAAGCTTGGAGGTCTTGGTTTAGGAGGGTGGCCGAATGGCCTCTTGGAGAAAGAAAATGGAGTTTTCTTGGTTGCTTGAAGAAGAACATGAATAATAGAGAGAGTTTATGGCTTGAGTGAATGAGATTAACCTATTTGGTCTCTAAATGGAGTGCATGGCTGTGTAGGAGGGCACCAAAGGAGGTGGCCACTTTCTTTGACTCCTAAGACTCCATCCTAGCCTTAGCTTGTATCAATGGTTCACATGCAAAGCTTCTCCCCTAAGCTTGCTTCTAATTGGCTTAACCAAGCCTTAGTCACTTGTTCGTGAAGGTTCTAACCTAATGATGATCATAAAATGCTAACTAAGTTACTAATCCCATTTAGTTTCTATGTACACTTAAGCTAACTTAGTTAGGATAATTAGTTACATTACTAATTAAATAGTTTTCTATACTTGAATCAACTATTCTAGAAAACCCTAGACTCCTCCAAAACCGTGTGTAATTTGGGGAACTAACTAGGTTTACTTCCATTTAGTTACTTCCTATACTTCTTAGAATAACCAAGTTAGATTTAGGCTAACTTAGTTAGTTTTCTAGTTACATTACTAACTAGTTAGTTACCTTGATGTTAGTCATCCATTCTTGAACATTGTAAAAGCTTCTTATAACTAGAAACCCTAAGGAATAATAAACTAAGTTTCCATCCTATTTGGTTACTACATAGAATATCAACTAACCTAGTTAAGTCACTTAGTTACCAAGTAACTAGTCCAACCACTTAATTTGACTACTTCTTATTGGTTTAGAAAGTCTTAGCTACTAACGTTGACTAGTTTCTATTGGTTTAGAGATTTTCAAGTCAGAAACGTTGACTTGATTCCTATTGGTCCATTATTAGTAAGTCTCAAGTCTTTACTGGTTCCTATTGTCCACTGGACAGAGGCTACTGCTCATAAGTCAGTAGGTATCGTCCACTGGATAATAAAAATATAAAATATTTTTATTACACAGATAAATTCTAAAAATTAAAATATTAGGACACGCATCTCTCGGAATTGGGTTTAGTAAGATCCCACAGCTCCAAATAAATACGTAAAGATTTTTCCCGGTCATAAAATTATTATTTTACTGACACAGAGTAAATCTCTTAAAACGCTCAAATACAATCACGAAATAGTCAAAATAATTTTATAACACTCAGAAATCACAAAACAGTACAATTTCATTTTACTGTGATAATGGCTAATTTTCGGGGTGTTACATTTTCACAATTGCGTAACACTTTGTTACATTTTCAAATCGTGTAACTATTTTCTGACATTTTCTCAATCACGTAAAAATATTTACATGTTTTTCAAATCGCGTAGCGATTTTTCAATGTTTTCAAAATCGTGTAGCTTAAAAATCATATTTTCATGTCGCATAAATCATTTTTCATCATTTCTCAACTACATAAAATATTTCTCAATATCTCAAACATCATTTTGGATTTTCCAAAAATCAATGCCACTTCCAACTTTATTTTCCACGTTTTCTTCACTTAAAAATCCTCTACGTAATATTTTTCATTATTTCCCTAAAATCAATATTTCCTTCAAATCAATTATTCCAACTTAACATTTCCGAACGCGCCTCAAAATCCAACAGATGAGCTATACGTCAGTAAACTTCAAGTCATCAATTTATTTCTCTTTATAAACTGATCCTACCTAATTTCATAGTTTCCAAAAATAATTCTCACTTACTTTAAAAATCTCAAAATTCATTACTTTAAATCCTTTGCAAATAATCATCTAAGATTACTCTTAAAAATCATTCTTTTGACTTAATTTGCCAATCCTTGGTATATTACCCAAAAATCACAAATAACTTCATCATAAAATCTTTGTTCATTTTGATGTCCACTTTCTTTGCAAATCCTTAAAATCATTAACTTATTACCCTTTTTATCTAAAACTCATGATTAGTAAAATACTTAGAATCTTTTGTTCCCAAAATAACTTTGAGGCCGTGTGCCTCCATGGTTCTTTGGAACCAACATACTTTCCTTTGTCATGTAAATCACATTTTATTACATACACAAATCATCATGCATTATAAACACATACTAAAGCATATTATCAAAGCAATAAACATATCAATTACCAAACAATCATAAATATGGAAAACTCTTAAACAAACAAGTGAATAAATCCTTATGAATTTTTCACCACACATACATCCATTCTTCACCACCAACACATGGTTGATGTGGGTAATCTCCCTCTTACCTTTTGGTGATTTCCTCCAAAGCTCCTTGCTTGTCCTCTTGAAATAGATCTACTCCACCAAGTAGCACTTAAAAATAAAAAAACACATACAATATTAATATTCAAAGATATCAAAGATGACCATAAGCCAAAATATGGTCTTAGAGACTTACCAAAGAAAAGAAAGATGAAGAACACAAATCTTCACCTAAAGGTTCTTGATCTTGAACTTGAAGATCAAGGTTGAATGTAACATCCCGAAAATCAATAGTTTTGTGATAAATAATCATTTTATAATATTTGTGATTTTTGAGAATTTTTCTGGATTTTTCTGAAAACGTAGAATATTTTAATATTATTCTTCATTTTACGTGCATGCTGAGCAGACCCGAAAAAATGAGATATTTTTTCCAAGAACCTTGAACTGTGAAAACGTCAATGGGAGATCTTACTAAACCCGAGGTCAGACACGGTTTACAAGATTTCACATTTTTCAAAAAATTCTATCTGACAGAATAATAAATCGCCGTGTGATTTTATCCACTAGACAATTAATGCTGACTTCTGTCAACTGTAGCAATTGTCCATTGGATAATAGCATGTATTAGAAACCCTATCACCTTATCCCAATGTAATCCACTTTATATCAAATCAAATCCACTTTAATTCAAATTGGTGTACTTTCTTCAAAGCTTCTTTGAGAAGCTTTGACCACCAAATGACCAAGCTACCCTTGACTTGTTGGAGAAGCCAAATTTCTCCCCTCCTCTCTCAATGTCGTGGCAATGGGCCTATGGGGAAGCAAAATTTTTGCTTCCCACACTTAACTCACTTCACCCTAAATATCTCATTTCCTACCATCACTTTCTCTCTCTAACTTTCACCTTCAAATTTCTCTCCTCCTTCTCTCTTCTTCCTCTTTGCAACACCCTATAGGGGATGTCGCATTCGAACAATAATAATAAAACCGTTACCCAAGTTATAAATTATTTCGTAATATATAATAATATAGGTTGTAAAAATATTTTTTTAACATTATATTATAAAATAAAATACAGAACATAAAATAAAACAAACTATTACATACACACCATAATTATACATATGATTTTTTTTGTTTTTAATAGGTACAAACAATTTACATATTACAAACTATTAAATAAAACAGTAAACTGACTGGTTTAAAGCAAACCAAAACTAGCCCAAGCCTAACATTAATAGTTCTGATCCTCCGAAGAATCCTCCTCGGGAAGATCATCAGAAGATAGAAATACTCCAGTAACACCATACCACGCTGCAATCAATCCATATGATATGGATGATCTCGAGGCTCGCCTTCCTCGAACTGGTCACTCGGTTGCTGCTCCTCGTTGTATTGACAATCCAGTGGCTGCTCCTCTTCTACTTCCTTAACGACTTTACAGAACATAAATAATAATACAGAAAAATATATACAAAGAGGTGAGACAATCTACATCATTACCAGCATAGCAGTAAAGAAAATGACAATACAAACAAATATAACAGTTAATATAACAATTTATATTATCACATATGCAAAATATCATAAATCAAATTTATAACTATTCACACAGTGATGCAGATTAAATATGCCATGTATTCAGACTTGTTCCTACTCCATGGAGCTAAATACAAACATCAGAGAGAATGATCCGGTAGACATGTCCGCACATCAGGCTACCTCAACCAACTATTACACAGTCAAATACGTCGTGTAAATAGCACACAGTCAAATACGTCGTGTGAATAGTACACAGTCAAATATGTCGTGTACGTCCAGATATTGTACTAGATAGTCCCCAATAGATCCTGATTAAGAATAGTATTTGTCGAGATCGCTAGTGTGTGTTATCAGTTACCACGGCCTAGAGGAGCTGCCAACTATCCGCATGTGGAATCTACTGCACACTAACGCCTCCAAGTTCTCCACATGAACATACTACGCCTATCACACCCTCAACACGGTATAATTCATCTCGTCAGTCAATTGTCAATTTCAACCAAATTGACATACCACTCTATGTATGTAATGATCCATAATTACAAAAATACCCTCAGTATCACCATGAATCATAATTACAAAAATATCCTCACTGTCACCATAATCACAAAAATACCCTTAGTATCAATAATTCCAAAAACAGTATGTCTCCACTTGACTGTACTATTTCTTAACATATCTGGGTCCACCACTTTGGCCCGACAGTAAAAATTACTATTCCCATTAGTCGCATAAATATTTTTTAACGTTTTCTCAATCGCGTAGTGTAAAATCTATTATTTTAAATACGCGTAAGCTATTTTTATTATTTTTCACTGTATAAAATATTTTTTGACGCTCCAAATTAAATTTTGAAACTTTCCAAAAACTAAAAATATTATTTAGACATTATTTTCCATTTTTCTTACAAAAATTACTCTAAGTAATAATTTCTGACGTTTTTCTCAAAAAAATTCAATTTTAATAAATTCTTCTACAGTTAATTTTTTTCTTTAACTACGTAAAATATTTCCTTGCTTTCTAAATGCCATTTTGAAACATTCTTCAATACTTGTTCATTTTTAATCAATTTGGACAGCATTTCGTTTAGAAAATCCACTAAGTGATATTTTCTACGTTTTCCTTTTAAATATTCCTTTATTTAATTATAACCATAAAATACACTTTAAAAATTGCTAACATACTTTAAAATCTCAAAGGTAAGTATTTTTCAAGTGTCTAAAATTTATTTCTTTTCTATACTAGACTTCTAATAAAAATTTGTTTACTTATTTGGTTCTTGAAAATCCATTGTAAATAAATGCTTTTTAGGTTAACTAACTAGTCTACACATAGAAAATAAATTTTTGATTAATTATACATTAAAAATCATTTTTGACCGAATTCCACCATTCATTGTACAAATCATCTTTAAATTATTTTCCATCCCCTAAATTATTGTAAAATCCATTAACTTAATCAAATCAGTTAAGTCATCCTTTCAAAAATGGTTGAGAACATTTTGGTTCTCTTTTTCATAGTAAAAGCCGTGAGCTCTTCATCATGTGTTCTTTGGAACACTTATGCAAATCTCAACATATTATTCACATCTCACAATAGATATCATATATCTTTGAACACATACCATATATTAAAGTAACCATAAAACACATACCAAAATATCAAAGCTATAGACATGCTTGCATGCATAATAAATCATAAATAGAAAAGACAATAAACATGCACACAAAATTAATCACAAATAGAAAAGACAACAAACAACCAAGTGAATGAATCCTTATGGATTCTTCACCACAATTACATCCATTTTCTCACCACCACACATGGTTGATGAGATTAAATCTCCCTCTTACCTATAAGGAAGACAAGATCTCCTTGGACTCCTCTTTAGAAATTTTGTGTAGCTTCAACAAAAATCCTAATAAGCTTAAACAAATTATAAAGTCATAACTATGGTTGAAAAAGATAAACCATGGATCAATCATGGCTTAGAACATCAAAAATCAAATTAGAAACAAGAAACAAGAATTTTTACCTTATAGGAAAGAAACTTCAAAGTGATTTTCCAAGCTCCAAATGAATGATTTAGCGAAAATTCACAACTAGAGATGTTCTTAGAATATGGTTTAGGTTTAGGAAATGAAGTTGGATGAAATTTTTGATGAGTGGAAGTGTTAGAGAAGCTTGATGGCTGAATGGTGTGTAGAAGGAGACTTAGGAGTTTTCTTTGAATTCTTTGGTAGAAAGAGAAATGAATGAATGGTTAGAATGATTGAATGAATTATTATGAAGTGAAAAAATAGCCCCCCCCATAATGCATGGCCGTAGAGTGCAATAAAAGAGCTAGCCATTTTTGTTGACAAATTTTGCTTCATAATAGCCTTTGATGGATTGAATGGTGGATGGCTAAGCTTCTAGCATCTTCTTGGTTGCATTATGAGAGCATAATGCATGCATAAGGCCAAAAATGCTATAGGAATTCTAATCAAAATTTGATTGATTTTAATAACTTAATTATGCTTAAGTCGTCCTAGTTAGGTTTAATTAAAAGTTAGTTAGATTCTTTTGTATTTTAGTTAATCATTTATTTACTTAGAGTCCCTAATCTTCTACTTAATTATACTAGTACATTGTCTAACTAAAATTTGATGAAAAACTAATTAGCTTTAATTAATTATCACTTAAACCCTTTAGATTAACTTAATTAGGTTTTTGACTAATTATTCCATTAAGTTAGGTTTTAAACTAACTAATCTACTAAATCTAACCAGTTTATGGATTTTCAACCTTTTGGTTTAGAATTTTACAAGCCATTTATATTGGTAAACTTTTCCTAAAAGTGGGTCTCACAAACCCAAACGTGGGTCCCACAAAATAAATGTGGGTCCTATAAGCCAAACGTGGGTCCCACAGACTTTTCTGCATGATAAATATTTTTATTATACAGAAAAATCTTAAAAATTAAAAGATTGATATACGTATTATTCGGAATTGGGTTTAGTAAGATCCCCCAGCTCCAAATAATCAAACAAAATTTTCCCCGGCCCGAAAATTATTATTTTCTTGACTCGAAGTAAATCACACAAAACAATCAAATACAGTTATGAAACAGTCAAATTAATTTTATAACACACAGAAAATAGAAACAGTACAATTAGGACAAAAATATAATTTAGCCAAAAGTTGGGGTGTTACAACTCTCCCCCACTAACAAAATTTTTGTCCCCGAAATTTATCGTACCTTAGAAAAGGTGTGAGTACTGCTCCATCATTTTATCTTCTAGCTCCCATGTAGCATCTCCCGTTACCTCATTCCATATAACCTTTACTAATACAATCATCTTCCCTCGAAGTTGTTTCACTCTCCTGTCCTCAATCTTAACAGGAAGCGTCTCATAAGTCAAATTATCTTTCAGTTGCACTTCATCAGATTGAATGACATGTGTTGGATTGGGGATATATTTCCTCAGTTGAGACACATGGAATACATTATGAAGATTGGATAGAAAAGGTGGTAAAGCTATTTGGTAGGCTACAGGTCCTATCCGACGAATGATTTGATAAGGTCCAATAAATTTAGGAGTGAGTTTTCTGGATTTGATTACCCTTTCGACACCAGTCATAGGTGTTACTCGCAAAAACACATGCTCACCTTCCTCAAATTCAAGAGGTCCCCTCCGCTTATCAGCATAACTTTTCTGTCGGCTCTGTGTCGTCCTCATTTTCTCCTGAATCATCTTCTCCTTCTCCGTAGTTTGTTGCACAAGATCAGGTCCAATGGTCATACTTTCCCCATCTTGATACTAACATAAAGGTGTTCGGCATTGTCGCCCATATAGTGCTTCATAGGGTGCCATCCCTATACTTAAGTGAAAACTATTATTGTAGGTGAATTCTATCAAAGACAGAAATTCATCCCAACTCCCTTATTGTTCTAACACACAAGCACGCAACAGATCTTCCAGTGTTTGAATAGTCTTTTCCATTTGACCATCAGTCTGCGGATGATAAGCAAAACTTAGACATAACTTAGTCCCCATGGCTTCTTGTAGGCTTCGTCAAAATCTTGACGTAAACCTCGGGTCTCTATCAGAAACTATACTTGCGAGTACAACGTGAAGTCTAACAATTTCACTAATGTACACTTGGGTTAATCGTTCCAATGAATACTTAATATTGATCAGCAAGAAGTGCGCTGACTTCGTAAGCCTATCAACTATAACCCACATAGAATCATGACCCTTCTTCATTCTTGGCAATCCGGTAACAAAATCCATCGAGATGCTATCTCATTTCTACTCGGGAATAGTTAAAGATTGTAACATACCGGCTGGTCTTTGATGTTCAACTTTTACCTTTTGACAAACCAGACAAGACGCCACACGTTTCGCAACATCTCTCTTCATCCTTGGCCACCAAAACATCCGCTTTAAGTCTTGGTATATCTTTGTCATCCCCGGATGCATACTCAACCTACTAGTATGAGCTTCGTCCAAAATTGCTTGTTTAAGATCGGGATCATCAGGTATACAAATCCTTCCTTTAAATCTTAAGATTCTATCAGATCCTTCCTCGACCGTTGCCTTATGACCTTGCTTCAAAAATTCTTTCTCATTCAATAAATATGGATCCTTATCCTGTTTTTCCTTGATTTCTTCTAGCAAGTCATTCAAAACAGTAACTCTACTTAGACGAATTCTTCCTGGTGCCAATCCCACTGACAATCGTAAATCTCTAAACTGATTGATCAATTCTTCCTCCTTTATCATCATAGGAGAAACACCGATAACCTTCCTACTTAAGGCATCCGCCACCACATTTGCTTTTCCCGGATGGTATTGAAGTTGGAAATCATAGTCCTTCAAGAACTCTAACCATCGCCTCTGCCTCATGTTCAATTCCTTTTGATTGAACAGGTATTTTAAACTCTTGTGATCACTGAAGACATTGAACACAGCTCCATACAGAAAATGTCTCCACACTTTCAACGCAAAAACCACTGCTGTGAGTTCTAAATCATGTGTTGGGTAGTTTCTCTCATGAACGTTCAACTGTCTTGAAGCATAGGCTACCACATTTCTGTTTTGCATCAACACACATCCTAACCCTTGGTAAGAAGCATCACAATACACCTCAAAAGCCTCACTAGGATTCAGCCAAATTAGCACTGGTGCAGTCGTCAATCTCTTCTTCAAATCTTGAAAACTTGCCTCACATTCTTTTGTCCAATCAAATGCTTGACTCTTCCTTGTGAGTTGTGTAAGAGGTCCAGCTATCTTAGAAAAACCTTCAATAAACCTTCGGTAATATCTGGCCATTCCAACAAAACTTTGAATTTCGATTACCGTCCTCGGCCTCTCCCATTGTAAAATAGTTTCTATTTTCGATGGGTCCACCGCAATACCTTCCTTGGAAATTACGTGACCCAAAAATTGAACTTCTTCTAGCCAAAACTCACACTTTGTCAATTTTGTATACAACTTTTGTCTTTCAAAATTTGGAGAACTATACTGAGATGTTCAGAATGCTCTTCCTTATTTTGGGAGTAGATCAGAATGTCATCGAGAAAGACAATGACAAACCTGTCTAGATACGAATGAAAAATCCTATTCATATAGTCCATAAATATTACAAGAGCATTCGTCACTCCGAACGGCATCACCTGATACTCATAATGCCCGTAACGAGTTCGGAAAGCTGTTTTAGGCACATCATCAACCTTGACACGAATCTGATGATAACCTAATCGCAGATCTATTTTAGAGAAAATAGCTGCTCCATCAAATCATCGATCCTTGGAAGTGGATATTTGTTCTTTATTGTGACCTTGTTCAGCTGACGATAGTCTACACAAAGACGAGAAGTTCCATCCTTCTTCTTGACTAGTAGTACTGGCGCTCCCCACGGTGAAACACTCAGCCGCACAAACTACTTTTCTAACAATTCCTCCAATTGCTTCTTCAACTCCACCAATTCTGATGGCGACATCCTATATGGTGCAATTGAAATAGGACCTCCTCCTGGTACATGTATGGGTTTTTGGAGGAAGGTCATTCGGCCATAAAGAGAAAAATGACATAGTAAATTATTTTCTTTAGTTTGAAGCCTTAAGGAAAGAATGGAAGAAGAACTTTCATATTTCATCTAATCTTAATTTAAAATTAAAGATTGGATACTAATTAACTAGGTAGATCCTAGAGTTTAGTGGTGTTGTTGTTTACTTGGGATTAATATTTGAGATTAAATACAGTTGCCAAGGCCACCAAATATATAAAACCTTGTAACCAGTTGTAGTTAGCAAGGGTCGATTCACAGAGAACTAATTCAATCAACACTACAATTCAATTTCTAATTTAGACTCCAAAGATTAACAAGTAGTAAAAAGGAGGTTTTGGGGTTTTTAAGGATATTGAATTAAATCAACAACAATAACAGTAAATAAACGAGAATCAACATATCAAAGGATTTGGTTAAAAGATCGAATCCACCACTAGATTTATATGATAATGCTAATCCACATATCCATTTATTCCAACATGACCAATTATATTTCAACGCAATCGTAAGATGGAATCTCTATTTTCCTTAGGTTTTGGCCAATTTAGCAACCGCTCAAATCAACACCTAATCACCGGATAATCATAAAGCAACTGCTCTTACAACCATCCAGTAATTGCATTAAGGTTTAAAAAACCAATCACACTAAGATCTCATCACACCCCGAGATTAAATTACTTAGAACATATATTCCTCCAGATTCATTACCGCAACCGTGCATAACAAACCCAGATTTACCACTTTTAACATATGGCAAAAAGTATAAAGACATTTACACCATAAACATACAATCCTCTAGTTTATCACCGCAACCGCACATAAAAATCCTAGATTAGCCACTATGAAATTGGCAATAAGCTTGAATACCTTCATACAACAACAAGATTCAGAAATATATGAATAAAAACATAATTGTGTTGAAATAAACGAATATGCAGAGTTCACAATATCAAAACTAGGGTTTCATCTCCCCTTAACCAAATAAGAAACTTAGCCACACATGGCTAAGACAAAATCAAAATCAAAACAGAATATAAACATAATCTGAAATGAAAATGCAGAAAAATTAAAGAGCAAACTAGTTTTCAAAGGATGGGGATGATTGATCTTCGATTGCTCGAACCCGAGAATCCAATCTTCGATTCAATCTCCTTCTCCCTTATTCGTGGTTGTTTCCTCAGCCTCCAGGCAGTTCCCAAGGGGAAGCTCTCTTTGTTCAGACCCTAGCATGCTTATTTATAGGCCTCAAACCCTAATTCACTCATTTTCACGCGTTTTCCCCTCTGATACGATTACACGAGCCGTGTGGATTTACATTGCCCCCCCATGTGAGCCTCTGCCACACTTTTCATGAGATTTGCATAAAAACAGTGAATTACACGCCCCCTTCCCCCGTGTAATCTTCTGTTTTCAGTTTTTTTTTCATTTTGACCAAATAGCAAAGAACACCACCCCCCCATGTAATGGGACACAAGGTGTGTAACGTTGGTTCTTCATTTTTAGCCTAGATCTTCAACAAATACCCTTCTTTTCTTACTTCAAGAGGTGGTATTGATCGTTATGAATCCTTGGTTCCATCTCCAAGTGGATAGTAAACCTCGATTGAGGTTAATGGACTCCAACACTCAAAGGTTACCTGAAAGGTACAATTCGATTATGAGTGTTTATGAACACAATTAAGCTAAGTTTCACAATAAGGTTCCAAATAAGCTAAATATCATAAACTTAGATAAATGGTAGCAATTAAGCACAATTGGAATCCAAAAAAAATCAATTATAAGGCACTCAAGATAAGGGAATATTCGACAGATCAAATACCCCCACACTTAGCCTTTTGCACTCCTAGACAAAAATATACAATCAAGCACAGTTTCCCAATAAGCCATGCAAGAACAGAACAATGAGCAAAGACCAAAATTCTTTAGTGTTTTGAAAGAATTAGAGCAATCAAGAAATTTCCTCTCTTTACATTCCAATTCAACAAGCGAAATTAATAAAAAATCAGGGTTAAATTAATGTGACAACTCCTCACTAATATGCGTTTCACTCAAGTGATTTAGGCTTATGTTTACTCTTAACCAACTCATGAAAACATGCTTTACCATAGGCTTGTCAAGCCTCTACTTCTCTACCACTTAAGCCACATGCATACAAAGATCAAAAGGTCTTCAATTAGGTTGTAATGGGGTCAAGGTCAAGGTAGGATACATCAAGGATAAGCAAAGCTAGACCATAGGAATTAGAAGAGCAAAATGGAAAGATATTCAATCAATGCAACAAGAATTCCCATTAATCTTCAAATTCCACTTTTTTTTTTTGTATCTTTTCCTCTTTCTGACCTTTCTTCATTCAATACTTACCTTTAACCTTTTTCTTTGTCATTTCTTTCTTTCTTTTTTTTTAATAAATATACCCTGCATCATATTCAACATGATAGTTTGCCAATAATATATTTTTTATATACATGCATAACAAAGCAAACATATCATTGTCCCCCCACACTTATTTAAAAACCAATTCCCGACATAATCATCAAGCTCTTCCATTCCCTAAGGTAGGGTATCAAAATTGTTTTTCACTTTTAGGCTTGAGTTGAGCTTTAATAAAAGGAAAAGAGATCAATTCGGCTCAAAGGGGTAAACAATGGATAAAAATGCAATGATGGCTATTTGGCTATTGGTTATTTGAAAGAAATGCCTTTTTCATTTCAATTGCATGCAATGGTTATTTGCAGCTTAAAAGAGAGTCACGACAAATTCTGAAAAACACATAACCATGAGTGGAATCTCACAATCAAGGAACCAAAAAGGCTTAAAATTAGCCATATACAACAAAGCCCAAAACTCACTAGGCTTCGATTCATCACTTTTTAATTAAACCCTTCAATTATCAAAATCTCACTCGACAAAATTGAAATCAAGAAAGTTCATTCTGCCAAGCTTAATATTTTAATGAAAAAAATAAAAATAAAAATAAAAATAAATAAAAAAATAAAAATAAAATTGGGTCATATGCTTACTATTCAAGTCACTTGCAAGCTCATTGGATACTGAAAGCCCATAGGAAAATATCCACAAGAAAATAATCAATTAAGGAAATGTCATCATTCACAAGATCATACACCCCCACACTTAAAGCAGGCATTGTCCTCAATGTCTAAACATACACCACAGAGAATATATCCAGAATAAAAATACGAGTGCAGTATAAAGACAAAAAGAAATAAAGGCGCAATAACATAAGTAAACAATAGACATATAGCTAATGAAGATCCACAACAAAAATATTCATTCACAACAAAAATATCCAGTGCCAAAATATCCATCTGAAACAATAATAAGGGAATACATCAAGACGGGGAAGGGGGAAATTGCTGAAGCAAAAGGTCAAGTTTGCTATCCATGCTAGCCATCCTCTGAGTGGAGGAATCCTCCAATGCCTGGAAGTGGTCATCAAAGCACTGCAAATGGTCATCCATTCTCTGGAACTAAACAACATGGTCCATCTCCAGGCGATCAATGCACTCCAGGATCTCGTCGTATAAAGTAGCTCGAGAAGATGATGGTCCAGCCCTTGCTATGTACTGAGAATGATATGCTGGGGGTGCTAGGGCTGCCTCGTGCGCCTGTGGCTCAAGTGCCGCAGCTGTCCTAGGTACAGCATGACCATCGTGGTCAACTAAATGCAAAATGCCATTCCGCAGCTCGCACATACCCATGAACACTAGAATAGTTCCATCAATAGTAGTGGAATTGCAGACATAGTCCTCCTCCAATAAGTCTATATAGTTATAATACTCAGCAATTGCAGAAACAAAACCCCCAAGCATGATGCTGCTTGCTAGAGCAGCTCCCTTATACTTAAACTGCTTACACAGCCAATACCCCCCATTGACGGGTTCCCCCTGAATCATGCAATGTAAGAAAAATAATTCATGGCGACTAATAGTGCCCTGACTCTCCTTCCTACCCTAGATAGTATTAGCTAACCATTTTTGAATGTATCTATGAGCAGGGGACCGAAGTCTGGAGGCCTTAGATTTTGAAGGGTTATAGGTACCTGACCCAGCAACAGTCAAAGCGGTTCAAACCCGATCAGGATTAAACTCACGCGGAATACAGTTGTGGCCAATTGGGAAACCAAAAATGGCACTGAATTAGTGGATATTGAAAGTGCAAAGGGAGCCTAAAAGCTTAAAAGTGATCTCACCTGGCCACTGAGCTTGGTCACTCAAGGTGTATAATTTGTAAGAAAAAGTGGAAATAACCTCCCTAATTAGCTCATTATAAGTGGGTATATGCAATCGTGCAAATGTGACCCAACCAATCCTACCCAGTAATGTAAAAACTTCCTCATGTAACCCAATAGCCAGTAATGTATCTTCATCTAAGAATTTAGTAGCAACAATTTCCTTCCGATCAACAGGATTAATGGGTACCTGGGGTGGAGAGGGAGCACGTGGTGGAGGTGGAGGTGGAACTTGTTTTCTTACTTGCGTCTTGATGCGCTTCCTTGGAGGCATTTTGAAAGGAGTGAAGATGGTGGCTCGTAGGTACTGTTCACGGTGGTGGAGATGGTCACGGTGGTGTAGTGGAAGAATGGTGGTTAAGAAGAAATGGAGTGGGAATGGGATGGATATGGTGATGAATGAAGGAGTAAAAGGGAAATGGAGGTGTGGGTGATGATTTGGAGTAGGAAAAACGGTGGTGGTTATGGAGGATGTGGTGTCTGCGTATGGAGGTGGGTTGGTGATGTGGGTGGTGAACTTGAAAGAAAAATTAGGGAAATGGGAGGAAATAAGTTGGAAGAGGTTGGATGATGGTGGAAATGGTGGAGTTTGGTGGTGGAAAGAGAAGAAAAAGAGGGAGGAGAGGTGGAGGGGTGGTGCGTCTGTCCAGGGGGAAAGGAAAGGTGGAGGAAGGTGATGACTCAAATTGCCCTAAAATGGCAATTTGGGGGTTCTGCAACGACCACACGGGCCGTGTGTATTTAAATGGCCCACCCGTGTACCTTGCTGTTTTTGAAAAATTTCCCTGATGTAATTTACACAGCCCTTGTAAATTTATATGGCCCCCCCGTGTCTTTGCTATTTTTGAAAGATTTCCCTGATGCAATTTACACGACCCCTGTAAATTTACATGGCCCCCCCGTGTCCTTTGCTGCCAAAAACTCTAAAAAATACACAAAATGACCTCTTGCAAAGGAATGATAGGGGAAACCTAATTTAAGATCATGAATGATGTTGTGCATTAGAAAACACTTAAGAAACACGTGTTAACAACATAATTCATGTCATTAAACACGGCTCAGGGTCTTTTAAAGTCAGATTCCCAAGACGGTACACAATATCGTTCTTAAAGAGATTTCATATCCTTTGAAGTTCATAAGGCACAAAGCCATTAGAATGCGTCTCAAAAGTCAAAAAGGCATAACCTAATGACCCTTTACTCAGTCCATTCTCAATGAATTAAAAAGAAACTTCTCAGATTACAGCAATCATTCTAAAAGAACTTAACTCAATTACTCAGAAAAAACTCAACAACACTATAAAATAATTAATTCTCAAAATTTCTCTTCCACCACACTCTAATCAAAGCTTAATCATTCATCAATCAATCAAATAATGTACTCAAGCACTCACCAAGCCATCCAAAACACAAAAATTTCCAGTGATTCAAGGACAATAGCTCAGGAGATAGACCAAGATCTATTCTACCTAGGAAACTAATCAAGAAAACTATAGAGCAACACAAAATAAAAAGGGAAAAGAAAGCAAATCTGATTTTCTTGATGATGGGTTGCCTCCCATTAAGCACTTAGTTTATTGTCCTCAGCCCGACATTATGACATCTTCAATGTTCTTCAGGTTGTGGAACGAGAAGGGTCATCTCATCCACTTTTGCACTTTCCAGAAGCTCATGGTAAGGCTTGAGACGGTGTCCATTGACTTTGAATGATTTACTAGATGCCTCACTCATGATTTCCACTGCACTAAAAGGAAAAACGGTAGTCACCACGAATGGTCCAATCCATTTTGAGTGTAATTTACCTAGAAATAGTTTTAATCTGGATTGGTACAATAACACTTTCTGCCCTTTGGTAAAGTTCTTCCTAGAGATCATGTGGTCATGGAATGCCTTTGTTTTTGTTTTATAAATGAGGGCATTTTCAAAGGCCTCATTTCTCAGTTCTTCCAACTTATGTAACTGGAGTTTTCTCTGTTTCCCAGCACCTTCCAAGTCCAAGTTGACTTGCTTAATAGCCCAATAAGAGCGATGTTGTAACTCAACGGGAACATGACAGGGCTTCTTATGGTGTCCCGAGGTTGATGAGGGCAGGGAGTGGACGCCGGTGCATGAGAAGCATGTACAAGGAGCGGCTCCTGGCATGCTTCTAGGCGAAGGGTCCAATGAATGAACTGAATACGCACAGGAATAAGAGGGATTCAGAGACTATGCAGGTATGGGACTGCATAGTTGAGGATGGCTTAAAGGAATTGATTAGGCGTAGCCATATCAACAAGTTGCAATTTCATTTCGGGAGCCTAGAACATAAGAACTCCATTACTAAGCGTGCTTGACCTGGAGCAATTGTGGGATGGGAGACCTCCTGGGAAGTTTCCTAGTATGCGTGTGAGTGAGGACAAAGCACGCTGAAAAGACTCGTGTTGGTTTGTGGAGACACTCGTCAATCCTGCAGGCAGTCCCGGGATGTTACAGATGGTATCAGAGACGGGACCTCTCCCAGTACGGTGTGGTTCGGGGACGAACCAGGCGGAAGCTAGTGGGCATGTGGTGTCCCGGGGTTGATGAGGGCGGGGAGTGGATGCCGGTGCATGAGAAGCACGTAGAAGGAGTGACTCCTGGCATGCTTCTAGGCGAAGGGTCTCATGAATGAACTGAATACGCACCGGAATGAAAGGGATTCAAAGACTGTGCAGGTATGAGACTACATAGTTAAGGATGGCTTAAAGGAATTGATTAGGCGTAGCCATATCAACAAGTTGCAACTTCTTTTCGGGAGCCTAGAACATAAGAACTCCATTGTTAAGCGTGCTTGACCTAGAGCAATTGTGGGATGAGTGACCTCCTGGGAAGTTTCCTAGGATGCGTGTGAGTGAGGACAAAGCACGCTGAAAAGAATCGTGTTAGTTTGTGGAGACACTCGTCAATCCTACAGGCAGTCCTGGGATGTTACACTTCCCAAAGACCAACTGAAATGGGGACATGCCAATTGGAGTCTTAAATGCAGTCCTGTAAGCCCATAATGCATCATCAAGTCTTAAAATCCAATCCTTGCGGGTTGGATTCACAGTCT
The DNA here is from genome assembly GCA_029884605.1 of Ormosia emarginata. Classification (NCBI taxonomy): domain Eukaryota; kingdom Viridiplantae; phylum Streptophyta; class Magnoliopsida; order Fabales; family Fabaceae; genus Ormosia; species Ormosia emarginata. The sequence goes on from JAQQTP010000074.1 coordinate 2,788,390, forward strand.
TTTCAAGGATTGACTTGATTTCACGGTTGGACACTTCAGTTTGCCCATTTGTCTGTGGATGATACGGAGTGGAAATTCTATGCATCACTCCATATTTCTTCAGAAGAGCATCAAATGATCTGTTACAGAAGTGTGTCCCTTGATCACCAATTATGGCTTTTGGAGTCCCAAACCTGGAGAAAATATGTGACTTCACAAAATTCACAACAGTTTTGGAATCATCAGATCTACTGGCTTTTGCTTCCACCCATTTAGATACATAATCAACAGACAAAATAATATATGAAAAATCAAAAGAAGGGAGAAATGGTCCCATGAAATCAATGCCCCACACATCAAATACCCCCACAAAGATGATCGGCGTTTGAGGCATTTGATTCCGAGGACCTATGTTACCTGTTCTTTGACAGCGATCACAAGACTTACAGAAGTCGTAAGCATCCTTGAAGATTGTTGGCCAATAGAAACCACTATCAAGAACCTTGTTGGCTGTCCTTTTTATGCCAAAATGTCCTCCACAAGCATATGTGTGACAGAAGGAAAGAATGGAGTGAATCTCTGAATCTGGAATGCACCTCCTGATTACTTGATTTGCACACTGTTTCCAGAGATAAGGGTCATCCTATATATAATATTTACAATCACTCCATAGCCTATCTCTTTGAGCTTTGTTCCAGCCTTCTGGAAAGTCTTTAGTGGCCAAATAATTGACAATATCAGCATACCACGGAACTATGGCTTTGATGGTCATTAGATTCTCATCCGGAAAGCATTCACTGATTGGCATTTCCTCCTCTTCAGTTACTAATCTACTCAAATGGTCTGCTACCAAGTTTTCACTTCCCTTTTTGTCCTTAATTTCCAGGTCAAATTCCTGGAGTAGTAGAATCCATCAGAGCAATCTTGGTTTTGCTTCCTTTTTTGTGAGAAGATACTTCAAGGCTGCATGATCTGAAAATATAATCACTTTAGAACCAATAAGATATGATCTAAATTTTTCTAAAGCAAATACCACAGCTAAAAGTTCTTTTTCAGTTGTAGAGTAATTCAATTGAGCATCATTTAGAGTCCTTGATGCATAATAGATAGCATAAGGTACTCTATCAACTCGTTGTCCTAAGACAGCCCCTACCGCGAAGTCACTGGCATCACACATCAGCTCAAATGGTAGTTCCCAATTTGGGGGTCTTATGACAGGCGCAACAGTCATCAGTTTCTTGAGCTTAGTGAAAGCTCCCATATATTTCTCATCAAAATTAAAGGGAATATCTTCTTGGAGTAATTTGCACAAGGGTAATGATATTTTGGAGAAATCCTTGATGAATCTCTGATAAAAACCTGCATGACCAATGAAAGAATGAATTTCCCGCACACTAGTGGGTGGGGATAAAGAATGAATGAGTTCTACCTTAGCTTTATCTACCTTAATTCCTCTAGCAGAAATTACATGACCCAACACTATACCTTCCTCTACCATGAAATGACATTTTTCCCAATTCAGTACAAGGTTAGTGTCAATGCATCTTTTTAAAACCAAAGTTAGATGTTCTAAACAGTTTTCAAAACCATTTCCAAAAACACTAAAATCATCCATAAAGACCTCTATAATGCTTTCAATATAATCAGAAAATATGCTCATCATGCATCTCTAAAAGGTCCCTGGTGCATTGCAAAGTCCAAAAGACATTCGCCTATATGCAAAGGTACCAAATGGACAAGTGAAAATGGTTTTGTCCTAGTCTTCTGGACCAATGACAATTTGATTATAACCTGAAAATCCATCCAGAAAACAGTAGTAAGAATGACCAGCTAGTCTTTCCAACATTTGATCAATAAAAAGTAAAGGAAAGTGGTCTTTTCTAGTGACCGTATTAAGCTTCCTGTAATCAATGCAAACACGCCACCCTGTTTGTAACCTAGTAGGGATAAGCTCATTTTCAGCATTTCTTACCACAATAATTCCAGATTTCTTTGGTACTGGACTGGGCTTACCCACTTGCTGTCAGAAATGGGGTAAATTACCCCCATACTTAGGAGCTTCAGTATCTCCTTTTTCACAACCTCCATCATAGGAGGGTTCAACCTCCTCTGGGGGTCTCTTACAGGTTTAGCACCCTGCTCCATTAAGATTCTGTGCATGCAAATGGAGGGACTAATACCCTTGATGTTAGCTATTGACCAACCAATGGCCGTTTTGTGCTCTTGCAACACAACTACCAATTTATTTTCTTGTTCTTGGGTGAGAGACTTGGCAATTATCACTGGAAGTGTGTCCTTTTCTCCCAAGAATATGTATTTAAGATGATCAGGCAATGCTTTTAGTTCTAACTCAGGTGCTTGCACAACAGAACGTTGAGGTACATCAGTAGTAATTGGTAATTCCACAAAAGAAACCTTATGTTCTTCTGAAGTGGATGAGAGCTCTTGCAAGGCGGCTACGACATCATCAATGTCTTCATCCCATGGCTCTCCTTCATCACCTTTCTTTTCTCCTTGTACATCTAAGCTTTGAGTCAAAATTATATCAAGATCATTACAGTGGTCAGACTCAAAAGCTACAGAAATTAAAGAATCAAAAGAATCAAGAGAATCAATTAAACAAGCTGAGTGCACATCACTCGGGTATCTCATGGCCTCAAAGATGTTGAACCTGATCAGTTCTCCATCAAATTCCATTGTCAAAGTTCCAGAGTGCACATCAATTTTTGTCCGAGTAGTTTTCAAGAATGGTCTCCCCAACAAAATAGGAGCAGAGTTGAGGGATTTGTCCTCTTCCATGTCCAACACATAAAAGTCTATCGGAAATACTAATTCATTCACCTGCACTAAAATATCTTCAACAACACCCTTTGGGTATGCATTAGATCAATCAGCCAATTGAATAATAACACCAGTAGGTTCCAAAGGACCCAAGTATAAAGATACATAAATGGAATAAGGCATGACATTTATGGATGCACCTAAATCTAGCATTGTCCTTTCAAACCTAATGTTACCTATAGTGCATGGTATGGTGAATATGCCAAGAACCTTGCATTTTGTTGGGAGTTTCTTTTTAATTACAGCTGAAACATTCTCTCCCACTTGGACCCTTTCATTCCCTTTTAATTTCCTTTTGTTAGTGCATAGTTCTTTCAAAAATTTTGCATATCTAGGTACTTGCTTAATGGCATCTAACAAAGGGATGTTAACTTCTACTTTCCTAAAGGTCTCTAAGATCTCTTTTTCTGCTTCTTCTTTCCTAGTCTTTACCAATCTACTAGGAAAAGGTGCTTTAGTGACATATTTAGGAAGTGGTTCAGGAATACTTACTTTAGGGGCTTTAGAACTTTGCTCCTTGTCATTTGCTTCCTTGGGTGATTCATGTAACACCCTAAACTTTTGGGGTATTACCGTTGTGTACCAAATGTACTGTTTGATGTTTTTCAACTTTAGGATAAATGACCGTTGTGTCCTTTTTGTACTGTTTGTTGTTTTTCTGTATGAATTACTGCTTTATAATACTGTCTGTTATTTTATTTGAACTTTTTGTGTGATTTGCTCGGGACGGAAAATAATATTTTTGGTAGGAAAATCTTATTTTAATTATTAATTTGGGGGATCTTACTAAACCCAATTGAATGATACGGTTAGTAATATTTTAATTTTTAGGATTTAACTATAAAATAAAATATTCTTATAATATTATAATATTATTTTATTAGTCAAGTACAAATAAGCGGTAATGGACCCGAGAAATGTTTTCGAGACCCACGTGTAGTAAAAACTTAATAGGATTAGTAGCTTAATTAAACATCATTAGTGGTGGAACATTCAAGAGCATGTGACTAAGCATGTGACAAGGCTTAATTAGTGACAAGGCTTAATGACAAGGCTTAGTGACTAGGCTTAGATTAACCAATGAGAGCAAAGCTTGGTGACCAAGTTTTAATCCTCACCATTCATCAATCCTAAGGCTTGGATGGAGCCAACCTAATGGACACCTCCCTTGCCCTTGATGTCTACGGCCAAGTTCCTTTGGAGAGCCAAAAATCACTTAATTTCCTAACATTTTCTCTCTTCTCTCTCTTCCAAAAATACCAAACTCCATTGGTGATTTCTTGAAGCACCATTCGGCCAAACACCATTCTTCACCATCCAACCACCCAAAATTTCTTCTAACTAACTTTTTTAAACCTAAACACAATTCTAAGAACATCTCTAGTTGAGAGTTCTTGCAAAATCTTTCATCTTGAGCTTGAAAAACTACTTTGAAGATTCTACCTTGAAGGTGAAAATCTTTGTTTTTCATTTCAAAATTCTTTTTCAAAGTTCTAAGCCATGATTGATCCATGGTTTAAGCTTTCTTTCATGATTATAACTTGTAGAATTTTTGTTTAAGCTTGATAGGTGTCTTGGAGGGTGAAAATCGAAACCCTAGAAAGGAGTGAAAGAGTATTTGTCTTCATTTAAGGTAAGAGGAAGACTTAAATCTTATCATCCTTGGGTGGTGGTAAGAAGATGGAAATTGTTTGTGATTGTAGAATCCATAAGGGTTCATTTGTGTGCTTGTTAATAGCTTTCCTATTTGTGATTTGTATTAATATGCATGTCTACAAGCTTTAAAAATATTGTATGTGTTAGAAATGCATGTGTAAATAGTAGGATGTGAACAACATGTCAAGGATTGCATGAGTGTTCCAAAGAACACACCACTAAGGCTCACGGCCTCAACCAAAAAGGAGAACCAAAATGTTCTCATCAATTTTCTAAAAGTGTGATTTAATTAACCTAGGAAAATTAACAAGATGCAAAATTGTTTAGAGCAAGAAAAATGAATGTAGAGATCTAATGGTAATTTTAAGTGTTTCAGCCAACATGCCAAAGCCAAGGATTTATGATTTCTAAAATCATTTCCAAACCATTTTCAATCAAAAAGAAGCAATATATGTTAAAAAGAATTTTTCTACAATGAGTTTTGAAGAAATAAATTGATTAGATTAAGTTTAAGAAGTTAAAACCAATGATTTTAGTAGTTAAAAGTAAATACAGTAGCTTTTGTAAAATTTCTAACGTAGAGCTCATATTATATTTTGAAGCACGTTAGTAGTTTTCAAAAGTGTAATTAAATGGTTATAATATAAATAAAAGGAATTTTTACGGAAAACTTAGAAAATCATTGTTATACATTTTCTAAGCAAAATACTGTCAATTTTTTGTTAAAAACAGACAAATAAGATAGAAAAGATAGCCAATATAATTTATACAGTATGAAAAATATTCTACATAGTTTAAACGTATTAAATATTATTTCTGTTTATTGAAACAGTAATTTTTAAGGAATTCGGACAAGAAAATGATTTAAAAATCTTACGCGATTGAGAAAACGTTTGAAAAATAGTGCGCGATTTTAAAAACAGTAAAATATATTTACGCGATTTAAAAACGTTTGTAAAAGCAACGAGATTTTGAAAACGCGATAAAATTTCTACGCGATTGATGAAAACAGCAAGTTTTTACTGTCGGGCCAAAGTGGTGGACCCTGACAGATTGTGAAACAGTACTGTCAGGTGGGACATACTGTATATATATGCGATTTGCCAGTGAGGGCATATTCATAATTTTTGCCAGTGAGGGCATATTTAGAATTTTTGCCCGTGAGGACATATTTGGAATTTTTGCCAATGAGGGCATATTTGAAATTTTTGCCAGTGATGGCATATTCATAATTTTTTATCATGCATTGCGTTGTGCCAATTTGGTTGATAATTGGTGGATTGATTGACGAGATGAATAACATCGTGTTGTCGGTGTGATAAGCGTAGTGTGGTTCAACTTAAATGAACTTGGAGACATTAGTGTGCAGATTATTCCATTTGTGGACAGTTAGTCGCTCCTCTGGGCCTTGGTAACTTGTAACACACTAATAGACTCGACACGCACTGTACTTAATCAAGATCTTGTGAAGTCTATTAGTGCAAGCTATAGTGACACGACGTATGACAGTGTGCTACACCACTACATCTTTTTTTACAGTGGGCTATAGACGCAACGTGAGACAGCGGAATAGTTATTGGGCGGTCGACGGTACTAATAGATTTTGCAGGTCGTTCTCTCTGATGTCTATATTTTTAGCTCCATGGAGTAGGGTTGAGTCACATTTCATATATTTATGTTTTATACATTTTAATGTTATTTATTTGCTCTGCTTTATCTATCTATATCATTTTATTTATCTGTACCATTTTATTCATATGTACCATTGTATGTTGTTGTATTGAGTTTCTGTATTATTTAATATTATGATTTATGTTATTATAGTATGCTATATTGTATGAACTGTTATGCCTGTTGTATTGTTGTTTTCTTATTTTACCATGTTTGTGGTGATATAGATTGTCTTACCTCTTTCGTGTATGTGTTATCTGTATATTTTAAATTATGTGATAAAGAGTTTGAGGAAGAGGAACAACCTCTTGAGTGTGAGTATCCCGAAGAGGAGGAGGAGCAGCAAGCCGAAGATTAGTTCTACGATCAAGAACCATCTGATCATCCGTACCCATTGGATTGATTGTGTGGATATGACGCTACCAGGATTCTTTGGATTCGTGCAACTGGAGTTTCACGGAGGCTCTGAAGCCTAGCGTCTAGGAGAGGATAGAGACTCGGTGACGTACGTAGGACGTCTGACTATGACCATACGTACGGAGTTTGATGGAGTGCCGATCTTTTCTACCTTGCTGTACCTACATGTGGAGTTGCCGCTATCTCTTAGGCGTCATTGGGGTTGTATGTTTGATGCACCTAGTGAGATTAGCAGCGTGTCGACTGCACGGACTCGTGTCCGTAGAGGGTTGAGGCATCTTGGATATTTATCACCTGAACTTTCATCTGAGAGTGATCCTTCAGAGGGTTAGATATTTAAGATGTGTACTTGGGCGCGTCTGCGTTTGTATATTTTGACTTTTACTGTTTTGTTTACTGTTTTAGTTTAAATATGGATAGTTGTAAATTATTTATATAACTTATAACTAGAACCATATGTATATTATTTGTGATGTTGGTTTTGTTTATTTTGTGTTTCCGCGTTATTTTATTCAATACTATTCTGTTTAACAAAAAGAATTTTTTCAACCCATAATATTATGTTACAAATGTTTTACAACTTGGGTAGATTTTATTTATCTTTCTTTTATTTTATTTATATATGTGACATCCCCACAAGGGTGTTACAATTCATCTCTTTCTTTAGTGATTGGTGGAAAAGGTGTGGGTTCATCCAATGTCTTCCCACTTCTCAATGTGACAGCACTAGCATTTTCTCTCGGGTTTACTTCCGGTTGTGAGGGAAGTTTTCCCAAAAATTGGCTTTGAAGCTTGTTGAAATCTGTGGCTAATTGTCCCATTTGGATTTGCAAGTTGTTGATTGTAGCCTTTGTTTCTTGTTGAAACTGTATGTTATTAGTGGCCATTTCCTTAACTAAATCTTCCAATGAAGGTTCAAGTTGCCTTGGTGCTTGAGTTTGTTGTTGTCTTGGAGGGAAAGGTGCTTGTCTTTGCTGAAATCCTGGAGGTCCATAAGCTAGAGGTTGATTCTGGGGTTGCTTTGCATAGCTGAAGTTAGGATGATCCCTCCACCTTGGATTATATGTGTTAGAGTAGGGGTTGTAATTTTTGGAAGGTCCAGAATATCCCCCCACTACTTTTGCCTCCTCATTTGTGTCCTCTTGAAGAGTGGGACACATATCATTATGATGTCCAGGTGAACAACAAATTCCACAGGCTTGGGCTGGTGTTTTTCCATTGTCAACTAATCGCTTAACCAAAGCAGTTAATTGAGTCATTTGCTGTTGTAGACTGATTGTTTCTGCCTCTTTAATTGCTCTCACTCCGGAGTCATTTCCAGTGTAGAATTGTTGAGTGTTTACAGCCATTCTTACAGTCAAATTTCTAGCTTCTTGAGGAGTTTTTTCAACTAATGCTCCTCCGCTAGCAGCATCAATCATGTTGCGATCGTTTACTTGTAAACCCTCATAGAAATACTGGATTAATGTAACGCCCTTTTTTTCCTCCCTTAGTCATAATGGGTAAGAAGAAGGAACGTCGCACTATAGTGAAACGACACACAAATGATTACGGAAAGTTTTAATATATTTTATTTTTTTTTCTTCTTTTTCTTTAACATAAATCCGGTTAACACTTCCATTTAATGTACATGTACACCCGTTTGTAAATATATCGCGTGATTGAGTTAAAATTAAAAGTTCCTCTTACCAATAAAACTTCTGTCAAGAAGGTCAAAGAGCAATCAATCGTGGAATGAAACATACGACCATTTACAATATGGATAATTACACCCTTTGTACCAGAAATACAAGCATGTTTAAATTACATTTCCAAAAAGATATACAAAAAGCAAAATGTGTACCTACCCCAAGAGATACAAATATATACCCACTAATCCAGTAGTACGTCAGGCTCCCTCAAAATAAACGAATAGCCATCAATTTAAAACCAACCCTAAGACTGCCTGGAATGAGAAGGAACCGTAGATGGATCCTCCTTAGGGTCCTCGTCGTCTGACGACACATCCATCGGGACGACAGAACAGCGGGCAGGAGCCCGGGCAGTAGACAAAAGGGAATCCTCACGAGGGGTATAATACATTTCACCCCACATGTCCCTCACAGGCATATAGAACTCTAGCCATACAAAAGCATGAAAATCCAAAATATGAGCGTCATAACGTCTCCACGCTAAGGACACCATCACATCGCCGTGGTATACACATCGATTAGTCTGCACGTTAATATGCCAGCAATCCGGACCTCCAAGAAAGTTGATCCGCACGTAGCCAAAAATTCCACGGAGTCGAAATGACATCCTCAACCACTTCGATCTCAGTCGAGATAAGCCCAGAAACCTTGAAACTCAGTGGTTTCCTTGTCCTCCTCACCAGCGTCTTCTCGAGAGCACACGATCCATCCAAAATACAAAATAAGGAATTTACCGAAAGAGGTGAGATTTCCAGCTTTCAGTACCAACATGGCAGCAAGAAAATAAACGGCGTTGAACGACCACATAGAACACAGTTAATGCATACAAGTACAGTAATACATGGAAGCAATTAATGAGAGTAAAACAGCAAAATCAATAATTAACATTATCCGTAGCCAGCTAGCAACATTAGCATTACCAAGAGTCAAATAAAATATCACAGTCATAATAGTAAACACATTATCTAATCATAAATGCTCAATGGACCATGTGACTGACAACTCACAATGCAACAAGGGTACCAAAGTTCCTACTCCATGGAGCTAGACATAAACATCTTCGGAGTGAATGATCAAGGAATAATACCAGTATCTCAGTAGCCTTAAAATATAGTGTGCTCTCTTTCATAAAATTGTTTGCGCAATGGCTTATACATGGTACCTGAACAGTTGATCGCGACATAGGACAACGTCTCAGGCAGGATCATCGGTGTGTCGCAATGGTCTATCCCATGGCCCCAGTGGAGCTACCACTGTCTATTGTGAGACACCCACACCCCGACGCCCCCAAGGTCAACAACATATGACACCTACGCTTAGTCTATTCACACCCGCACATAGGTGTTATTCAAACTCCTAGGCATACATCGCCTTACTAACCATGTCCAACGGACAGCACATGCATGATGACATAATGTCCAATCATGTATGTTCATCAATGATGCATTCAACATAAGCCTTTCCTCAATGGCACATAAGCATTATTCAATGTCCAACATGACATATCAACAATACATTCATTAAAACATTGCCTCAATGGCACATCATCATTCTTATCTCATTGAGTACTACATCAACAAGTGTATAGCCCACATAGGGAATCACACTTGCATCAATATATCTCAGTACCAATATATATTCCTCATTACACACACCACAATTTCCATGTCATGGATCTAAGAATTCCATATTCAAATAATTTCTTCTCTATCGGTATGAATACACATTCCTATCACAATTAAGTAAAGTAAAATCCTTGAATCTAGGGTTTTTAGGTTATGTTTGAGTTACAAAGGACAAAGAACTATAATCTCAATCATTTCTAGCTCAAAAATCTCATTTTTAGTCTTAGTAATCGATTACATCACCCTGGTTACCTTAATTATTCATCCTGTTGACAAGTAGTTATGATGTAGCAATAACACCTAACATGAGCTAATTTTGCTTTTTGAGATTGCACCATTATGTAGGGTTAGCTGTGTTGTTAAGCCCTTTATTTTGTATATGGTGTATATGTGCAAGAGACTGTGGGGCCTAGTTCTAGATAGGTGTTACTGGTTTATTTTTATCTTCCAATAGATCTTGGATGCATTGATGTTCGTATGAACTTATGGTTATGATGTATGTCAGTACTCTTTTAAATTACTGTTAATTTTTATGTAACCCGACTAATATATGCCTTAATCACTTAGCATACAGATGTATAAAAATAAAATGAGATTTCTCTTATTGCTTAATTGGTGCGGTAATGAAGCTATTAAGAGTATGACCAAATAAAAGGATTGGTCAACATAAGGAACAAAGAAAATACAATTTTTGCTATTCAACACAAGTAAGTTAATGCATCAATAGAATAAAGGGCTTGATATATTAAAAGCTAAACATAAAAGAAGGGGATGTTGCACCAAGAGGAGGGAATTAGTTATGGATGAATGTGGCTGGAAGAGGAGCTACATAGTGGAAAAGGAAGCAACCTAAGGAACATTTTATAAACTACATTTGCAAATAATGCGAGAGAGCACATGGACATAGGCCATTCTAGGCAGGTTGGAACCGACTCATTCCATTTTGGAACCCCAAACTTAGAGAGAGAAATGCTGGTTTTTGTGAGATCTAGACCTAGATAGAGAATCCACTCAAGATTGAAGATCAAGGCTCAAGAAAGAGGAGGAGATTCAATTCACGAGCTCTTTCACTCTAGTTCTACCTTTTCCCCTATTTTCCTTAATCTTTGTTATCTTTGAATAGATCTCTTTGTAGTGATGGATCTTTTACTTTTCATAAGTTTCTAAACTTGTAACTAGGGATATTTTAGATCTCACTATGGATCTTGGATGATTTGTAATGTCATGGATATTCTATGTTAATATTATGATTTTGTTCATTCATATCTATTCTTAATGCTTGTGATTGCTTGGCCACCAATTGCATGATTTGGGTGTTTTTCAAATGAACTAGACTCAGGGATTTGAAAATATGGACATTTGTATGAATGATGCTTGTTCAATTACACTTGCATGAGTTAGGTGTGTTGATTAGCCAATGGGATGGACACATACCCATTGGTCTTGCATAGTATGTGTTTGATAATTGATCATAATGAGTGTAATTATGCTAATTTACTATGGACACGTAGAGTTTAGGCAATTGACATATGGTTAATTGACTTAGACATAAATACTTAACTAAAAGAGGGCATTGACTAACAAAATCTAAGCATTAATTAGAACTACTAGAAATTGCATGTATCCAAGTGAAGTATTGGGTGAGGAAAGGCCCCTTAGGCTTTTAAATCTGTTATCTCTTTAGTGTTGGTGCTTTGTATTCAAATTCCTTTGGTAGCTATTTCTTGCGATTTTCTTTATTGTTCTCAATCTTTGTGTTACTTTAGTCGTAGCATAGTAATTAACTAATCAATAACACTCACTCATCCCAATCCCTATGGTGACGATACTTTCTATTCACCCTATTGTGTAGAGCTTACAACTTCCCATTCTTTTATTTCTCTATTTTGTGCTAAGAGATTAGGATTGCAAATGACCCCCTTGCCCTTTGAACTTGCAGTTACCACCCTAACTAAGGGAACAACCCTCACTTCCCACACATATCTTAACTATAAAGTCCAAATAATGAATAAACCAACCACCCTAAATTTAGTATGTCTATCAATGTATAATATGGATCATCATAAGGATGCTTTGGTTGGCCACCAACCAAGTTACCTTAGATTGTTCCAAGGGAACTATTCTTTTTTGCTAGAAGAAACCCCTTATGCAAAAATCTCTTTGAACAATATTTTCTTATTGCTGCACAAGTTCAAAAGTTCCTTGAGGAAGGATGTTTAGAATACATTATCCTCTTACCTCTAAACATTACTACTGCTAAATAGGTTGACAACATCCCTATTATGAAAGAATTTCTAAAAGTTTTTCAAGATGAGATAGCTAGTTTACACCTTCAAAAAGAAATTAAGTTCTCTATAGATTCATTGCCTAGTACTAGCCCCATTTCAAAGGCTTCCTATAGGATGACTTTAGTTGAGCAGCTGAATTAAAGAAACAAATAAAATATTTGCTAGCCAAAAAGTTTATAAGGTCTAGTGTTTCATCATCGGGAGCCCCATTATTATTACTACCTTAGGTTATCTATAGAGTACAGAGAATGAAATAAAGTTACTATAAAAAACTAATACCCTCTTCTTAGGATAAATGACCTTCTAGATCGACTTTCAGGATCTTTTATGTTCTCTAAGATAGATCTAAGATCAGGTTATCATCAACTCAAGGTCAAGCCCGAGGACATTCCTAAAATAGCCTTTTGGAGTAGGTATGGCCCTTATGAGTATTTACTGATGCCATTTGGCCTCACTAATTCTCCTACAATCTTTATAGACTACATGAATAGAATTTTTAGACTCTTCTTAAACCAGTTTGTAATGGTTTTTATAAATGACATCCTAATTTATCCCAAGGATGCAGATGAGCATAAGCAACGTCTTAGGACAATATTACAAGTCTTTAAGGACAAGCAACTATATGCTAACTTAGATAAATGTAAATTCAGGCTAGAAGAAGTTAAATTTTTAGGGCATATGATCTCCAAGGAAAGAGTATGACTACAATTAGAAATTTTGTAGGACTAGTAGGGTACTATAAAAGGTTTATTATGGGATTATCTCAATTGGCTTTACCCTTAACCAAATTAACTAGGAAGAGTCCCTTCAAATAAAATGAAGAATTTGAAAAGAGTTTTCTGTAACTGAAAGCCAAATTAACTTCCACTTCAATGTTGACAATCCCTGACATTACCCAAACCTTTGTAGTCTATAGTGATGCTTCTTTGAAGGGACTAGGATATGTATTAATGTAGCAAGGTAGAGTAGTGGCATATACCTCTAGGAGGTTAAGGCCCTATAAAGAAAATTATCTAACTTATGATTTGTAGCTAGCAGCACTAGTCTTTGCATTGAAAATCTAGAGACATTACTTGTATGGAGTTGGATTTGAAGTATATACTAGCCTTAAAAGTCTAAAGTACTTACTTGCCCAGAAGAAACTGAGCATCAAGCAAAGGAGATGACTTGAGTTTTTAAAATATTATGATCTAGAACTTAAGTACCATCCTAGCATAATGCCTTGTGTAGGAAGACACAACACTTATCCTATATGATGATGAGGGAACTCCAACTAATAGAGAGTTTTAGAAATCTAAATCTTGAAATTTATATCCTCCTTAAGAAACTGAAACTAAATGAACTAAGATTACATCAGGAATTCAGAGGCCAAATCATAAAGAACCAAAACCTAGATGAATTTATAAAAGACATAAAAACAAAGATACACCAAGGGGAGGTTAAGGGGTTTAAAGTAGTGTCAAATAGAGTATTAGAATACTAGGGATGGGTGTATATACCTGATTAAGCAGGAATCATAAACACAATCTTGGAGGAAGCTTAGAAGAGCAAATTTACACTCCATCCAGGTCCCAATAAAATGTATGAGTACCTTAAGCCATATTTTTTGTGGCTAGGAATAAAGAAGGGCATGGCTGATTATGCAGCCAAATGTTTTCACCTGTCAAAAGGTCAAGATAAAACACCAAAAACCTTTAGGATTATTTTAACTGTTAGAAATGTCAAAATGGAATTGGGATGGGGTCACCATGGACTTTGTCATGGGGTTACCTAGGATTAGTTCTAGCTTTGATGCCATTTGGGTAGTTATGGACAGATTTACTAAATTTGCTCACTTCCTTCCTATTAAGTCCACCTACACCTTATAGATAGATTGGCCTAAATATACTTAAAGGAAATAGTGAAATTGCATGGGCTACCTATTGCCATAATTTCAAACAGGGACCCTAGATTTACTTCTATGTTTTAGAGGGCCTTACACCAAGCCATTGGGACTAAACTCCATTTTAGTTCAACATCCCACCCCTAGACTGATGGCCAATCTAAAACGACTATGCAAACTTTAGAAGAGCAACTTAGAGCTTATGTTCTTGACTTCAAAGGAAGTTAGGACACATACTTCCCATTAGTAGAGTTTACTTGTAATAATAGCTACCATGCAAGCATCCAAATGGCTTCATATGAAGCGCTACATTATAGAAGGTGTAAGACTCCATTGCACTAGACAGAAACATGACAAATAAGCCTCTTGAGACCAGAACTAGCATAAGAAACTATTGTAAAAATTATTTTGATTAAGGATAGACTAGTAAATACTCAAAATAGACAAAAGTAGTATGTAAATAAAAAGAGGAAACCATTGAGTTTTGAGATAGGGGAACATGTATTCCTGAAGGTTACTTCTTTAACTGGTGTAGGCAGACTCATCAAGCCCATAAAACTGAGTCCGAGATATTTTGGACCCTACTTGATCCTAGATAAAACTGGACAATAACTTATCAACTAGCCCTGCCTCCTAACCTTTCCAATCTCCACAATATTTTTCATGTGTCACAATTGAGGAAATACCACTCTGATCCATCCCATATTCTAAATCATGGGCCAGTATCTATCACAAAAAAACTTAACTTATTTTGTAGAACCAGAGGCCATCATAGATACCAAAGTACATCAGTTAAGGTGTGGTGTCCCGTGGCCGACGAGGGCGGGGAGTGGACGCCGGTGTAAGAGAAGCACGTACGAGGAGCAGCTCCTGGCAGGCTTCTAGGTGAAAGGTCCCATGAATGAGCTGAATACGTACCGGAATGAGAGGGATTCAGAGACTATGCAGGTATGGGACTACATAGTTGATGATGGCTTAAAGGAATTGATTAGGCATAGTTATATCAACAAGTTGCAACTTCTTTTCGGGAGCCTAGAACATAAGAACTCCATGGTTAAGCGTGCTTGACCTGGAGTAATTGTGGGATGGGTGACCTCCTGGGAAGTTTCCTAGGATGCATGTGAGTGAGGACAAAGCACATTGAAAAGACCCGTGTTAGTTTGTGGAAACACTCATCAATCCTGCAGGCAGTCCAGGGACATTACAAATGGTATCAGAGATGGGACCTCTCCCAGTACGGTGTGATTCGGGGACAAACTAAACGGAAGTTGGTGGGCATGTGGTGTCCCGTGGCCGACGAGGGCGGGGAGTGGATGCCGGTGTAAGAGAAGCACGTACAAGAAGCGGCTCCTGGCAGGCTTCTAGGTGAAGGGTCCCATGAATGAACTGAATACACATCGGAATGAGAGGAATTCAGAGACTATGCAGGTGTGAGACTACATAGTTGAGGATGACTTAAAGGAATTGATTAGGCGTAGCTATATCAACAAGTTACAATTTTTTTTCGGGAGCCTATAACATAAGAACTCCATGGCTAGACGTACTTGACCTGGAGTAATTGTGGGATGGGTGACCTCCTAAGAAGTTTCCTAGGATGCGTGTGAGTGAGGACAAAGCATGCTGAAAAGACCCGTGTTGGTTTGTGGAAACACTCGTCAATCCTGCAGGCAGTCCCGGGACGTTACATAAGGAACAAGACTATTCCATTGGTCAAGGTGTTTTGGAAAGGGTAGTCACCTCAAGAAGCCACTTAGAAGACGAAAAGAAGATTACAAAGTTGTATCTTGAACTTTCCTTACAAGGAAAATTAAAATTTTGAGGACAAAAATCATCTTACGGGTGGAGAAATGTAATATACCATAGAATGAGTTCTCTTAGACTAACCTACCTTGAAAATGTGATAATCGATGTGTGGAAATTTTGAATTGTGATCTGATCGTTTATAATTATTTTTTGGTTTTCATTATAAGAAGTTAGGAGAACTTATTCTAGAAATCATTTAGAGGGAATAATGTAACATCCTTCCTTCCAGCTAGCTTACAGAAGTTGCTTAGTTGTTATTGTTGTGAATATATGTGCATGTCTCTACTATATGTGCATGTAGTCAGATAACTTAGTGAACAAGTTATCTCATATAATTAATTAGAATAATTAATTAATATATGAGATAATTCATAATAAATAGAGATTTGCTAAAATAAATATAAATAAAAGTATTTGTAATTATTATGATATAAATTATCTTTTTTATAAATAATAGAGAATTAAATAAAATAGATATTTAGCTAATTAGTGAATAATTAGTAAATTTACTAATTAAATAAATAAATAATTAGCTTAAGTAATTAAAATGTCCTATTATATTAATTAAATCTTAATGATATAAGTAGAATAATTAAGATTTAATTAGATATAATATTATTACTTTATTAGTAATGATTATAAAGCAACCAATAGGATTGCATGCAATATAAAGGGAGCACTAAGCTTCATTCTTAGTGGTTAGGAGATTTTAATATAATAATGAGGATTTTTAAAGTGATTTGATATTTAAATTGTGAAATCTCATTCAATAGAATGAACTTAGAATCTGTGGTGCAAACTTTAGTAATTAGGATTAGTGCACAAGGGTTATAGAAGTCCTAGGGTTTGCATAGGACTTTTAGAGGACCTTAATGCATCCTAGGGTATATAGAAGTCCTAAATTATGAACCTTGAGGTAGTTAAACCCTACCTAAAGTCTAATCTAAGACTCAAAACTACCCGAAATGTTCCTAAATGAACCCTATGATGACAGGTTAATGTAACACCCCCAGCCAGGGCTCAAACCCCCAGAAAGCTGTGTTAATCTACTTGGTATTGTTACGCATAGCTCGGTATTAATCCCCTCCTTTAGGCTGCAGTCTGTAACACCCTAATCCCATTCACTGTAGTATACCCTACGTATGCTAGGTAAATAGAATTAGTATGCCATTTTCTTACTTTAGCGTAAATACAACATGTTCAATATCTATTTAATGAGTAGAGCAAGACATTTTACACCTCAGAAAACTTGCTCTTTACTAGCAATCTATATGATATGTCTAAGATTACAACTTATACAAATTACATATATAAACTTAATTATAGAACTATTAATATAATTACAAAACCAATATAATTACATTAATAGCTTAATTAAGTCTTCATCGCCTTGCCTTGTGCTTGCTTTGATCCTTTACTGGATTTATCATGGAAAACAAAAAACAAGACTGGGGTGAGAATTAATAATTCTCAGTAGTAAATTTTTGAAATCCTAATATCATGGTAAATCCAACTGCTTTGGGGAAAACACAAATTGTACTTAATCATTTGGAAAGGTGGGATACGCCGAAACTCAGTCCTTTCCCTTCCCAAAGCAGACAGTTCATTCAATTACAAATTAATTCATTTAGTTACTAAAACAATTTAAACAATATATAAAAGTTCTACACATGAATCAACATATTTATTCATATCATCTATAGTGGCAACAACCACAAACATTCTTTTACCTTAATACTTTTGAGTTAAACTTCAACATTTCTCATCAGTCTAGGAACAACACTTGATTCACTTTAAATACTCTTCCCAACCTTTTCTAACTAGCTTTTATCACATTTAATAAAAATAAGACAATTTCCCATACAATTGTTAATTTTTTATGCAATGTATGGTAATGTATGTTTATATCTAATGAGAATCCTAAAGTATGCTCATGTAATGATTCTTTGAAAAGATTTTATTTTAGAAAACATGTGTTATTTGAGTATTTTCAGGAAGCCCTTTTGTTCTATGAGGCACCTTTTAATGTAACACCCCCAGCCAGGGCTCCCGCCCCTAGGAAGATATGTTAATCTACTCAGTATTTTTCGTATAGCTTGGTATTAAATCCTCTCCTTCAGGCTACAACCCTTCATTGGGATTATTAAATCCCCTCCTTTAAGCTATAGCCCTTCATTAGGACCGAACTAGGACCATGCCTTTTATTTCTCCCAAAGGAGAACGCCTCTTTGTATTGTTTTCTGTAACACCCACCGTAAGACATTACATTTCCAACTAAAAACTTATAATCTGAAAATCATTTCATAAAAGGTTTGAGTTATAAAACATGAGTTTTAAAATTTCTTTTCGCAGAAACATAAACTTACCGAAACTTATAGGTAATACTGAAAAATAGATTAAAACTGATTAATATACATCACAGACACTACATAATATTCAATAGTACTTAGAACATAAAACATACAGACTCATGGAAACAGTAGCAAACCCCATGATGGGTCCTACTTAATAGCATGGTAATAACACTAACGAGAAAACTCAATATACTTATTCTGTTTCGCATCCATTTCGACGCGTCAGATAACTGTTCCTCTGCAAAACTGCACATTGTCAAAACTGGGAAGATCACTCCTTGTTGTCGTCCCCAAACTCAAAATATTGCCTCTGGTTTAGTCTAAGAAGTTCGCTTCGTCTACTATACAAATTTTAACAATACAACCATAGACAAACAGTACAACAAAGAGGTGAAATCTCCTTTCATCAATACCAGTATGGTAGTCAAGAGTGATACGAATGACAAAGTCATTCCATAGATATAGATATCACAATTATATTCATGTCATCAGTTCATAAGCAATTCCAATAACCTTATATCACAATAAGATAAACAATAACAGTTTTATCATAACAGATATCATCAATATGTATGAAATGATTATGTCACACTACTTGAACATTGCCCATGCCACAACAACATGTGTACTAACCATGTGTATGCATATCGAATCAATTCATACTCCATGGAGGTTTTCACAATTTCGAGATGAATGGTCTAGAATCAATGTCAGTCTTAGCCCAACGACATTACCAGTCCATGAAAGGAATCGTGTTATTGTCGGCTATCGTCAATGCGTTGCAACGGACTGCATCACCAAGTGGCACATGGTACTTGCCAACTGCCCATTGGTTGACCATCGCGTCTCGACGCCCCCAATATCCATTATAGATCTCACTTTTCAATTCTCATTCACTCTTCAACCACAAGGGCCATAATAGCTATCAGCTATATTCCGTTCAATGCACGAATACCTTAATGCAATTCTATTCAATGCACGAATACCTCAATGCATGTCTCAATTTCATCATATGCCTCAATGCATATCTTAATTTTATCATTAAAAGGGTTCCCAAATGAGATTAGAACAACCGCCCATACAATTGTCTAATATCATAAGATCAATGGATATTATATAATCGCTCATATAATTACATAATATCATCCATACATTTGGGTCTAGTACATCAGTTCTTATAGTATCTTTACTTTATTTTCAATCGCATATCGTTTTTAATGTGTTTTCACAATCACGTAACACTTTTGTTACATTTTCAAATTACGTAACCATTTTATGACGTTTTCTCAATCGTATAAAAATACTTACACATTTTCCAAATCGCGTAGTGATTTTTCAACGTTTTCAAAATCGCGTAGCTTAAAAATCATATTTTTAAGTCGCATAAATCATTTTTCATCATTTCTCAACTATGTAAAATATTTTTCTATATTCCAAACATTGTTTTGGACTTTCCAAAAATTAATACAATTTCTAACTTCAAATCCCATACTTTCCCCAAAATCAATATTTCCTTTAAATCAATTATTCCAACTTAAAATTTCCTAACGCGCTCAAAACCACTAACGGGTGAGCTATACGTTAGTAAACTTCAAGTCACCAATTTATTTCTCTTTTATAAACTAAATCCACTAATTTAATTAATTCCAAAAATAAGCTTTTCTTACTTTTATATCTCAAAATCCCTCAACTTAAATCCTTTGCTATTTTAATCCATTCATTTTTTAATATTTGTGATTTTTGAGAATTTTTCTGAGAACGCAGAATATTTTAATATTATTCCTCATTTTGCGTGTAAATTGAGCAAAGCCAAAAAAATGAGATATTTTTCCCGAGAACCTTGATCTTTGGAAACGTCGACAGGGGATCTTACTAAACTCGAGACTGGACATGGTTTACAAGATTTCACGTTTTTTAAGAAATTTTATTAAATAAAATAATAAATCACTATGTAAATTTTATCTGTCAGATAAATTAATACTGACTCCTGTCGACTGTGACAATTGTCCATTAAATAATAACATGTATTAAAAACTCTATCACATTATCCTAATGTAATCTACTTTAAATCTAATCAAACCTACTTTAATTCAAATCTATTGTATTTTAATCAAAACTTCTTTGAGAAACTTTGACTACCAAAAGACTAGTATGCCCTTGGCTTGTTGGGGAAGCCAAAAATTTCCCTTTCTCTCTCTTCATTGCAGCGGCAATGCTTGGCCAAAGCAGGCAAAATTTTGCCTCCTCACTTAATGCATAACACTCAAAATATCTCATTTTATCATAACACTTTCTTTCTCTAGTTCTTCTTCTTCATATTTTTCTCTTCATCAACACCATTTCTACACTCACCTCAACCTCATCTACACTTTTTATTTAGAAATTTTCTTCAAAATCCATCTTCACCTCCATTGTCTTCCAAGACAAAGCTTCTAACTTTGAGGTAAAGTTTCCATTTTCTTCTTCCTTTCTCTTCATTTTCGTGATCAATGGTTTCATTGGAGACCAAAGATCCTTCTTTTAACATGCTTGATGTTGATTCTTGGTGATTGAAATTTCTAAAGTTTTGGAAGCTCAAAACCGAACCTTCAAGGAGCACCTAGGAAGCCATTTTCGTGTTCTTCCTTTAGGTAAGAGTGAGATTTACTCACTTCAACCATTATTGGTGGTGAGGAGACTTTGTGTGATTGGTTGATGGAGAAATCCATATTTGTATGCTTACTTTGTTGATGATTTTGTGTGCTTATGCGTTCATAATTTGAGGTTGATGACTTTGAATGTATTAGATGTGTTGAAAATTCTTGATCATGTTAGGATTATTAAATGAAAAATTTGGAGTTTCCTACCCTAATGTGAGGCCACGATTTTGACTAGAATTTAGGGATATAAATTAGCTTTTGTATATAAATTAGCTTTTGTATACAAATTAGCTTGTGGTGTGAAATAAAATCTAAGTGATTAGGTATCAAGTAACTAATGCATAAAATGAAAAGAAATTGGAGCCTTGAAGTTCTAGTGAGGCCACGGTTTTTAGAGAAAATTTAGGGTTGAAATGATGCCTTGGTGCATCTTTGGAGATTAAGAATTTAGAGATATGCATAATCCATAATCAAGCGGAAGAATTAAATTGAGTAATAACTCTTGAGAGTATCACAGTTTTGAAGGGTTTTTCAACTTAAAATTTTCATAATTGACCAAAGCTTAAGACTTTGAGAATGAGGATCCATAATGTGGACTTGTGATAATTGATGAACCCCGAATACATATTGATGTTGAGGATTGATTCTATGTTATTGTGAAATCCCGTGTACTTGAGGGAATTATGACATATTGATGTTGAGAAATGAATATATATGCCATTGTGGTATGCTTATGATAAATGCATCATTGATGAACATACATGATGTACATTGCGTCGTCATGCATATGTGTTATTCGTTGGACATTGTTGAAAAGGCGATGTATACCTAGGAGTTTGAATAACACCTATGTGCGGGTGCGAGTATACTAAGCGTAGGGTCATAGTGGTTGGCCCTGGGGGCGTCAGGGTGCGAGTGTCTCACAATAGATAGTGGTAGCTCCACTGGGGCTGTCGGATAGACTGATGCTAAGACACCGACGATCCGGACTGAGACGCTGTCCTATTTCACGATCAATTATTAAGGTGCCATGTATAAGCCATATTGCACAAATATTTTATGAGATGAGCACACTAACTTTTTTTAGGCTAACGAGATACTAGCATAACTCCTTGATCATTCACCCCGAAAATGTTTATGTCTAGCTCCATGGAGTAGGAATTTTGGTACCATTTGCATTGTGAACTGTTAGTCTCATTATTCATTGAGCATGAGTATTTATAATTGTGGAAAGTATTTGTTATTATTACTGCAATAATTATTTGATTGCTTGGACTGTTGAATGTTAGAAATGTTGATGTTGTCTGCCTGTTATCAATGATACTTATTGTTATTCATTGTTTTTCTCACCTCTTTCTGTATTTCGTTACTTCTGTTTACTTCTGAGAAGACGTTTGTGAGGAAGAGAAGGAAACACCTGAGTTTCCGGGCTTCTGGTCATACTTAGACTAAAGCTTGCTGAGGATGTCGTCATGTCCACGTTGATTTTTGGGGTACGTCCGGATGACCTTCCACAGAGGACCCGATTGCTGGCACATCAACTTGAGCACTGACCAGTGCATCTACCACGGGGAGCTGACTGTTTCTTTGGCGTGGGGCCGCTACGACACGCCTATTTTTGATTTTACTACTTTTGTCCACTTGGAATTCTACCTACTAGTTAGAGATCTATGGGATGATCTATATTATACCCCACAGGAGGATTCGTTCCTCTCCATTGCTCGGGCTTCTGCCCGAAATTTGGTCGCTCCGATGGCAATTTCATCGGATGAAGAGGACCCTGAGGAGGACCCGTCTACGGTCCCTTCTCGTCAGTCGTAGGGGCTGATACTTTCGGTGGCTACTAATGGCTAACCGTTTATCTTTTTGGGGAAGCCTGATGTTTTGCCGTATTTACTGGGTGTATAATTTGTTCAACTCGGGTGGGTACATATTTTGCTTTTTGTATAAATTATGATGTAATTAAATAGGTTGATGCATATAATATATATATATATATTGTGACTGTATGAATTTCAATTTTGTGTCAATTTTATTGTATTTGTAATTATTATCATCTCTTTTATTGTTATTTATTGTTATATAAAAAAAATGTGTGTGTACAGATATTTCAATACTCGATCACTTTACAATCCAAGAAAGCAAACTATTTAATCACGTGTTAAAAATGAACCGGGTCTTAATTAATCAACGTATCTATTATTTTCCGCAATTTACTTCATTTCTTTATATTATGGTGTGACGTTCCTTCTTCGCGAAATAAGAAAAAGGGACGTTACACATATCAATCACCAAACAATCATAAATATGGAAAGCTCTTAAACAAACAAGTGAATAAATCCTTATGGATTTCTCACCGCACACACATCCATTCCTCACCACCAACATATGGTTGATGAGGGTAATCTCCCTCTTACCTTAAATGTAGTTCACAAGTTCCTTGTATGCCTCCTTCAAGTAGATTTTCTCCACCAAGTGATTCTTGAAAACAAAGAAAAACATACAATATTAACACCTAGGACTTTAAACTAAAATAACCATGGATTAAAATCATGATTAGAACTTTGAAATAGATAGAAACATGAAGATTAAAGAACTCTACCTCAAAAGCTTCAAACTTGAGCTTTGAAGAACAAAATTGAGATGGATGATTCAAGCTTAGGATTCAACTACAAAGTATCTTGGGATGAAGTAAGGAAACAAGATATAAGGTAGTTTAGAATTATAGAAGAGTGAATGATAATGTTGGGTGTGAAGGCCGTGAGGTTGAAGAAGAACATGAGAAGGGAAAATTTGAGAGCTTTTGATGAAGACTTTGAGTAAATGAAAACAAATTTCCTTTATTTTTACTATGCCTTGGCCGTGAGGTTGCTTAGGAGATAGGAAAGAATGAAGATAAATTGAGATAGCTAATTGTAGGATATTTTCCTTCACCAAATGTGCATAGCCGTGAGAATCAAATAGAGAGCCACCAAAATTAACTAGCTTCATGACATTAAAATTAAACTTATCTACTTTTTATAATGCATGGCCGTGAACCACTTTGAGAGAAAGGTGAGAAATATTTTTGTTTTGCTTCTTTGACTTATTGCTAGAAGGATGACCAAGTACAATTACGTGTAATATTTGCCTTCCAAATTGATTCATGGTCGTAGAAAGTAAATGGAATAGCCTCCAAAATTGACCAAGTGAAATGAGTAATGAATTGGCCTCCAAAGAGCTCATGGTCGTGAGTTGCTCTTCAAAATGGAGAAAAGCCATAATTGTTGACTATTCTTGATTACTTGATATAAACAATAAAAGATGAATATAATATTGAATGAATTTGGCACCTTGAGCTTTGCATGGCCATGGAAGTACTTTGAGAAAGCCACTAAAATTGACTAACTTTTGTGTAGCTTCTTGAATGTATAATAGAAAGATGGCCAAGTGAATTAAGGGTACATTTTTGCCTTCAAAATGATGCATGACCATAGGAATGCTCTTCAAAATGGAAGAAAGCCATAAAAGGTCAAGCCATTATAATTGACTAGTTTCTATTGGTTTTTGGAAAGTCCAAGCCACTAAGTTAGACTCATCACCACCATTAATTTAATCAAGGGTGGATATCCAAAGGCTTCACCTCTAAGTTTGCACTAGATATTTTTCGATAAATATCAACCGATGGACAATAACTATTGTATTTTTATTACCTAATAAATAAAAGAATAGAATATACAGTAAAAGAAAATTTTGAAAACTGTTTCCAGATTCGGGTTTAGTAAGATCCCTTGGCCTCGTATCAATAATACAAAATTTTCTAGCCATGGAAAAATTTTATTTTTCCTGGCCCGCCCCAGGCCCGCATACAACCTGAGAATACTATTAAAATAATCCAAAATATAAAAGCACACAAGAATTCTTAATAATCATAATAATTATGAAATTCATGAAAATCAAATCAGATTAGTAAAAATAATTAAGGATTGACAAAAAGAAATAAAATACGAAGGCCATATACGATCCCAAAAAATATTAAAATAATCAAAAACATAAAAACTCCCAAAAATTCCTAAAAATCACAAAAAATATAAAATTCATGGAAGTTGAGTCAGACTACTAAAATTATTTAAGAATCAACCAAAATAAATAAAATACAAATTTTTGGGGTGTTACAATACTCCCTTTCTAAAAAGAAATTTCGTCCTCGAAATTTTTGTACCTTTAGAACAATGAGGGTATTGCTCCTTCATCTTGTCCTCCAACTCCCATGTTGCGTCTCCACTTGCATCATTCCAGATTACTTTAACCAACGAAATCTCTTTGCCTCATGTTCAAGTCCTTCGGATTAAGTAGATACCTCAGTCTTTTGTAATCGCTGAAAGCGTTGAATGTTGCTCTTCAATTGCCTTGAAGTATATGCTACAACCTTTTAGCTTTGCATAAGCACGCATCCTAAACCCTGATGTGATGCATCACAGTTCACTTCAAAAGATTCGTTGGAATCAGGTAGAATTAACACCGGTGAAGTAGTCAAGCGCCTTTTCAACTTTTAAAAATTTTCCTCGTATGCATCAGTCCATATAAACGCTCGATGCTTTCTGGTAACCTGGGTGAAAGGTCTTGCAATCTTAGAAAATCTCTCAATAAGATTTTCGTTATCGTCCTTGACTTTTCCCATTGAAGAATTGTTTCAACCTTTAATGGATTAATCGCAATTCCTTCCTTAGAATCACGTGACCCAAAAACTGAACTTCATCCAACCAGAACTCACATTTCGTCAACTTATCATATAACTGCTTCTCCTTTAGAATTTGGAGAGCCACACTAAGATGTTCAGCATGTTCCTCATGATTTTGAGAATAGATCAGAATGTCATTAAGAAAGATAACGACAATTCTGTCTAGATAAGGATGAAAGATTCTACTCGTACAATTCATGAATATTAGAAGAGCATTGGTCACTCCGAATGACATTACTTGTATTTTCTTTAACTTCGTATCACTTCACTCTCCTGCCTTTGCTCTTAACAGGAAGTGTCTCACAAATTGAGTTCTCTTTCAAAAATACTGTATCTGATACTATAACATGAATTGGACCAGGAATATTCTTTCTTGCAAACTGCAATATATGAAAAATATTATGAAGGTTAGAAAGAAAAAGGTAGCGAAACTATCTGATATGTTACCGGACATATCCAACAAAGAATCTGATGTTGCCTGATTTTAAGAATGAGTTTTCTGGAATACTAACACTTTATTGAGACAATCTCATAGGATATGGCTGGAAGATAACTAATCTATTTCAAAGATCACGTATATTTATGAAAGAGATAAACAGATCAAACTAACAGAAAATTTTGATCTATAACAACAATAGGATAATTTGAATAACTTTAGTTGCACGATAGGCTAGTAATAGAAATAGAAGTAAACAAGTTAGAAGGTAACGAAGACACAAATAACTCTAATCAATCCACATAGTCAATTTGCCATAAAAGAATGGGTTAGATCAAGAATATATTTTTGCAATTGCGACACATGAAAAATATTATGAATGTGTAGAAAGAAAAGATGATGAAGTCATCTAATATATTACCGAACTTATCCAACAGAGAAATTGTTGTGGTCCGATGAATTGGGAAGTGAGCTTTTTAAGTTAAATAATTCAACCGATATGTCTAACAGAGTATGGATGGTTAGAAAATAACCAATCCATTTTTAAGATTATATCTATTTTGAAATAGATAAACAAATCAAATCAATAGAAACAGTTTAGTCTTTGATAGACATAGGATAGTTTAAGCAACTTGAATATCAACGATAGGTTTTGGTAACAAAAATAGAAATAACTAGGTCAAAGATAACGAAGATACATATAATATCTAATTGGTCCACACAATCATATGCCATAAAGGAATAAGTTGCCCCCAGAATTATACAGTACAGTCAAAGGATCACCTCCTGTGGCACAGTCTCCCTTATTTAAGTCTTCAGCTTGGAACACTCCTGTTCCATTTAGGGTATCGACTCTCCCTTCTACCTAAGATTTTGAAACATATACGTTACTAATAGAAGACTTTGTTTTTGGTGGAACACAATCTCTGAAAATATGTCTAGGCTTTCTGCACTTGAAACAAATTATTTCCTTGGACATACAATCCTTCGTTAGGTGCCCTCTTCCACATCTCTTACATAATAGTAAAGACGTCACGATCTGACTGAGTTTACTGTTGCAAGCACTTCCTCCACACGTTTGCTGCTATTGCCAATTTCTTGGGAATCATAAATACATTTTCCGTTGAAATCGATTTACCTTCCTATTATTCCTCCTTTGGAACCTAGGTAGTCCAAAGTTACCCCAAAACTGACTCTCCTCCAATAGATTCTAAACCTCAACTTCCAGCTCCCGCTGTTTAGTGATCCTCTGTTCCTGTTGTACTATCACGTTAGTTGTCATCTGCATTGCTCCCGTAGTTGTAACCGTATTATCAGTGTCACGATCCGCTTCCACACACGTGCATCTACCACGAGCCATTTCATTTCTTCAAAGACGGATGGATCAAAATACAATGGAAACTAGATGTGACCATTTCAAACAAACATGGTTTCCTTTCGGAAATAAAAAACACAGAGAACACAACACAAACAAAATAGACCTAACCACAAACCCCAAAAGACTCAAACTGTGCTCTAATACCAACTTATGTAACACCCTCCATAGGGCATTACATTTCTGACTAAAAACTTATAATCTGGAAATCATTTCATAAAAGGTTCGAGTTATAAAACATGGGTTTTAAAATTTCTTTTCACAAAAATATAAACTTACTGAAACTTATAGGTAATACTAAAAAATAGATTAAACTGATTAATATACATCATAGACACTACATAATATTCAACAGTACTTAGAACATAAAACTTATAGACTCATGGAAACAATAGAAAACCCTATGATGGGTCCTACTTAATAGCACGATAACAACACTAACGAGAAAACTCAACATACTTATTCCGTTTCGCATCCATCTCGATACGTCAGATATCTGTTCCTTTGTAAAACTGCACATTGTCGAAACTGGGAAGATCACTCCTCGATGTTGTCCCTAAACTCAAAATATTGCCTCCGATTTAGTCTAAGAAGTTCACTTCGTCTACTATACAGATTTTAACAATACAACCACAGACAAACAGTACAACAAAGAGGTGAATCCCCTTTCATCAATACCAGTATGGTAGTCAAGAGTGATACGAATGACAAAGTCATTCTATACATATAGATATCACAATTATATTCATGTCATCAGTTCAAAAGTAATTCCAATAACCATATATCATAATAAGATAAACAATAACAGTTTTATGATAACAGATATCATCAATATGTATGAAATGACTATGTCACACTACTTGAACATTGCCCATGCCACAACAATATATGTACTGACCATGTGTATGCATATTGAATCAATTCCTACTCCATGGAGGTTTTCACAATTTCGAGATGAATGGTCTAGAATAAATGTCATCCTTAGCCCAACGACATTACCAGTCCATGAAAGGAATTGTGTTATTGTCAGGTATCGTCAATGCGTTGCAACGGATTGCGTCACCAAGTGGCACATGGTACTTGCCAACTATCCATTAGTTGACCGCCACGCCTCGACGCCCCCAATATCCATCATAGATCTCACTTTTCAATTCTCATTCACTCTTCAACCATAAGGGCCATAATAGCTATCAGCTATATTCTGTTCAATGCACAAATACCTCAGTGCAATTCTGTTCAATGCACGAATACCTCAATGCATGTCTCAATTTCATCGTATGCCTCAATGCATATCTTAATTTTATCATTAAAAGGGCTCCCAAATGAGATTAAAACAACCGCCTATACAATTGTCTAATATCATAAGATTAATGGATATTATATAATCACTCATATAATTACATAATATCATCGATACATCCAGGTCCAGTACATCAGTTCTTACAGTATCTTTATTGTATTTTCAATCGTGTATCATTTTTAACGCGTTTTTACAATCGCGTAACATTTTTGTTACGTTTTCAAATTGCGTAACCATTTTCTGATGTTTTCTCAATCGCGTAAAAATACTTACACATTTTTCAAATCGCGTAGCGATTTTTCAACATTTTCAAAATCGTATAGCTTAAAAATCATATTTTTAAGTCACGTAAATCATTTTTCATTATTTCTCAACTACGTAAAATATTTCTCAATATTCCAAACATTGTTTTGGACTTTCCAAAATTTAATACAATTTCTAACTTCAAATCCCATACTTTCTCACTTAAAAATCCTCTATGTAATATTTTTCATTATTTCCCCAAAATCAATATTTCCTTTAAATCAATTATTCCAACTGAAAATTTCCTAACGCGCCTCAAAACCCAACGGGTGAGCTATACGTTGGTAAACTTCAAGTCACCAATTTATTTCTATTTTATAAACTAAATCCACTAATTTAATTAATTCCAAAAATAAGCTTTTCTTACTTTTATAACTCAAAAACCCTCAATTTAAATCATTTGCTATTTTAATCCATTCAATATTATGTTTAATAATACTTGTTTGTTCTAATCTACTAATTCTTGGCATATTGGCCGAAAATCACAAATAACTTCATCATAAAATCTTTATTCATTTTCATGTCCACTTTCTTTGCATATCCTTAATTCATTAACTTATACCTATTCATCTAAAACTCATGATTAGTAAAATAATTTGAAATATTGTGTTCCATATTAAGCAAAAAGCTATGAGCCTCAAGGTTTTTTGGAACCAAAACATTTTTCTTTTCCACATAATTCTCATCATATAACATATCACATAATAATCAATCAATAAAATCATGCATACTTATTAAAGCAATAAGCATATCAATCACCAAATAATCATAAATATGGAAAGCTCTTAAACAAACAAGTGAATAAATCCTTATGGATTTCTCACCACACACGCATTCATTCCTCACCACCAACACATGGTTGATGAAGGTAATCTCCCTCTTACCTTAAATGTAGTTCACAAGTTCCTTGTATGCCTCCTTCAAGTTGATTTTCTCCACCAAGTGATTCTTGAAAACAAAGAAAAACATACAATATTAACACCTAAGGCTTTAAACTAAAATAATTATGGATTAAAATCATGATTAGAACTTTGAAATAGATAGAAACATGGAGATTAAAGAACTCCACCTCAAAAGCTTCAAACTTGAGCTTTGAAGAACAAAATAGAGATGAATGATTCAAGCTTAGGATTCAACTACAAAGTATCTTGGGATGAAGTATGGAAGCAAGATATAAGGTAGTTTAGAATTATAGAAGAGTGAATGATGATGTTGGGTGTGAAGGCCGTGAGGTTAAAGAAGAAAATAAGAAGGGAAAATTTGAGAGCTTTTGCTTGTTTGATAGTTTTGGAGAAAGATGAAGACTTTGATTAAATGAAAACAAATCCCCTTTATTTTTACTATGCCTTGGCCGTGAGGTTGCTTAGGAGATAGGAAAGAATGAAGATAAATTGAGATAGCTAATTGTAGGATATTTTCCTTTACTAAATGTGCATAGCCGTGGGAATCAAATAGAGAGCCACCAAAATTGACTAGCTTCATGAAATTAAAATTAAACTTATCTCCTTTTTACAATGCATGTCCGTGAGCCACTTTGAGAGAAAAGTGAGAAATATTTTTGTTTTGCTTCTTTAAATTGTTGCTAGAAGGATGATCAAGTACAATTAAGTGTAATATTTGCCTTACAAATTGATTCATGATCGTAGGAAACAAATGGAATAGCCTCCAAAATTGACCAAGTGAAATGAGTAATGAATTGGCCTCCAAAGAGCTCATGGCCGTGAGTTGCTCTTCAAAATGGAGAAAAGCCACAATTGTTGACTATTCTTGATTACTTGATATAAACAAAAAAAGATGAATATAATATTGAATGAATTTGGCTCCTTGAGCTTTGCATGGTCGTGGAAGTACTTTGAGAATGCCACTAAAATTGACTAACTTTTGTGTAGCTTCTTGAATGTATAATAGAAAGATGGCCAAGTGAATTAAGGGTACATTTTGGCCTTCAATATGATGCATGACCATAGGAATACTCTTCAAAATGGAAGAAAGCCATAAAAGGTCAAGCCATTATAATTGACTAGTTTCTATTGGTTTTTGGAAAGTCCAAGCAACTAAGTTGGACTCATCACCACCATTGATTTAATCAAGGGTGGATATCCAAAGGCTTCACCTCTAAGTTTGCATTAGATATTTTTTGGTAAATATCAACTGATGGACAATAACTATTGTATTTTTATTACCCAATAAATAAAACAATAGAATATACAGTAAAAGAAAATTTTGAAAACTATTTCCGGATTCGAGTTTAGTAAGATCCCTCGACCCCATATCAATAGTACAAAATTTTCTGACTATAGAAAAATTTTATTTTTTCGAGCCCACCCCGGGCCCGCATACTGCCTTGAGAATACTATTAAAATATTCCAAATATAAAAACACACAAGAATTCTCAAAATTCATAATAATTTTAAAATTCATGAAAATCAAATCAGATTAGTAAAAATAATTAAGGATTAAAAAAAGAAATAAAATATGAAGGCTCATATACTGATCCCAAAAATAATATTAAAATAATCAAAAGTGTAAAAACTCCCAAAAATTCCTAAAAATCATGGAAGTCAAATCGGATTACTAAAATTATTTAAGAATCGACCGAAATAAATAAAATACGAATTTTCGGGGTGTTACAATACTCCCCCTTTTAAAAAAATTTCGTCCTCGAAATTTTCGTACCTTTAGAACAATGAGGGTATTGTTCCTTCATCTTGTCCTCCAACTCCCTTGTTGTGTCTCCACTTGCATCATTCCAGATTACTCTAACCAACGAAATCTCTTTGCCTCCAAATTACTCCACCTCTAGTTCCTAGGTGATTTCCATCACCACAATCATATTGTAACATCTATACACACTTCTATCTCATCAAGCATGCCTCAAGAATCAACCAAGCATGTCAAGAAAACCCATTTTCTAAATTAAAACACAAGTGATTTCAATGGATCACAATTCACAATCTTAACTCACTATACTAAGAACATCCATCCTCAAGCTTGAAAAGAACAAAAATCAAGCATGAAATTCACAACAAACACATAAACCCATTATTACACAACCATCCAAAAGAAAGTCGAAACTTGAGGGAAAGAAAGGATGGAGAAATTGAAATAAGCCCCCTACCTCAAGGTCTTCAATTTGATTATTGTTTCTCTTTCTTTCTCCTTCATTTTCTTCCTCTTCCTCTTCCCTTTTATTCTTCTATTTTATCTTAAGTTTTCTTTCTCTGGAGCTGTGTGGCAGAAGTGAGAAAGATGAGAGAAATATCATCTTTTAATAGATAAGTTATAATGGTAATTTTATCCTTTCGCTCAATTTCATATCTGCTAAGAACACTTTAATTTAACTAAATCAAGTTTCCTAACTTATAAAAACCCTAGAATAAATTATAAGATCTATCAAAATTCTTGTTTCTTCATTTCCATAATTTTCTATATCTGCAGTGACCCAATCAGTACTTAAATTCCCACTCGATATCCTTAAAAATACCAAACTGACTCTGTTTGCCTTAACCATATCCTCTTTCACTCATTTGTGACCTAGAAATAACTTTTCCATATTCATTTCTTTTAATATAGCATTTATGCTATTTTTCCTGAGTTAAAATAGCCATTTTGCATGTTCTGTGTTGCGGCAAAGTACCTAAATTGACTCAAAATGTCACAAAATTTAGCGGACATACTAAACTAGTATTAAGCTACCTCTATAACCTTATACAAGCCTAACATGTGTAAAAAGAGGATGTTACATAGCCCTTCCTTGGGATCGAACATGTGACCATGCCTTTTGTTTCACCCGAAGGAGAACACCTTCACTAGTTTAGCTGCAGCTCAACTGGTGAGAGACGACTCCTTCGGGAGTGTAAAAGGCTTGGTCGTGGGTTCCATTCCCAGGAAGGGCTGCAGACCGAAGGAGGGGAATTGTAATGTTGGGTCAATGCCATACAATATAGAGTATAATGGTTGTATACCTCAGGGGTTGTAGCCCTGGAAGCAAAGGGTGCACCACTCAAAAAGGCGCCTTTTTAATGCAACACCTGCTACCCTAGCTCCAACCAGCACGGTATGTTCATCTACTCAGGTATTGTACATGTAGCACCTCGAAAATTATTTATTTTATGAGAAATATTTATTTTATAATATTTGTGATTTTTAGAAATTTTTTTGAAATTATTTGAATTACTTGAATGTTTTAATATTTTTCTTAATTTGCGTGCACGCTAAGCGGAGCTGGGAAAATGAAATATTTTTCTCGAGGTTGGTAAACCTTGAACTGTGGAAATATCGACGGGAATCTTACTAAACCCGAGGTCAAGCATAGTTTACGAGGTTTATATTTTTTGAGATTTTATCTAATAAATAAAATTAGGGTACATTTTATTATCCATTGGACAATAAATATTTGTTTTGTTGACTGTAACTTTTGTCTACTGATAATAAACTTAGTACAGTATTAGTCATATTTGAGAGAACACTTTAATGACATCACAACGTTGACATCATCACCATGACATCACCTTTGACTTTTCAAAAAGCTAAAATTTGGCTTGTTGGAGAAGCTTGGAGGAAGCTTCCTAGCAACTTCCTAATGGCTTGTTGGAGAAGCCAATCTTCTCTCTCCCTTGGGCAACTCCATGGCAATGAGGGGGAAGGAGGGAGCCAAAAAGTCTTCATCTCACTTAAGCCATATTTCATCTTTTCATTCAAATTTCCTATCACTTTCTCTCTCCATTTCACTTTCTCTTCTTTCATTTTCCATCTTCTTCTTCTTCTCCTACCTCACGGCTACACCACCATAGCCATCCTCAATGCTTACAAAAATTTTATCCACTCACATTTCCTTGATCTCCATCACATTCTAAACACCTTTCTAGTTGAAGCCATTTCCAAAAGCTTCCATTTTCATCATCTTTCTCCAAGAACAAAGCTTGAAGCTTTTGAGGTAAACTTTTGATCATCACTTTCTCTTCTTCATTTTCGTGTTCATGGTCTTCTTTATGACCATTGATCCACTCTTTTTCAAGCCTAGGATGTTGATTTTGTGAGTTGAAATCCTTAGGGTTTTGTGGAGAGCTTGGCCGAAATCTTCAAGGACATCAAGGGAGATCTTTTTCTTGTCATTTTCTTTGGTAAGAGGGAGAACATTCTCATTAACCACTCATGGTAGTGGGGGACAAATTTTGGTGTTGATGGTGGAGGATCCATGTGGTGATCTCTCCACTTGATTGTTAGTTTTCAATACTTTGTTGCTATGTGATTGTATGGTGTTGTTGTGTGAGATTGTTACATTATGTGTTATTGATAATTTGTGATGTGTTGTACACTTGAAATCATATTTGGAAGACCAAGAATACTTTGTTTCTTGATGTGTGGCTCACGACCTTATGGCCTTAAAATGAGAACCAAAATGAAATTATTACCCTAAAATGGAACTTGATGAGTTAATGGATGAGATGATGAAAAATATGGACTTGAGACATTAGGAGAGGTCACGGCCAAGATGAAGAAAATTAGGAAAACTTATGACTAAATTGGTAATGAATTGGAACTTATAAGTTTAAGTGAAAAATGAATTGATTGAGGAATTAAAACAATGGATTAAGAAGATGAAAAATGAAATTCTATGAACCTAGGGATCACGATCAAGAAGAAGGAAAAATAGAAGTATTGGATAAATTTTAAAGAAATTTGGAATTTAGAAAAAATTAGGTCAAAATTTAGTTAATTAAAGAAATGAAGAAAATAAGTAAGAAGGGGAATTTTGGAACTTAAGAATATTAGGGATTTTGGACATTTAGGGTAATCAAGAGGAAAATTTTAAGTCAAAGTGAAGCTTGGATGACTAAGTGACTAAATACTAAATTGGGAATTCATAAGATGGAAAAATAAAAGAAATGAGGACTTTAATGTAATACCATAATGACTTATGACCTTTAAAGGGGAATGAGCGTAAGTGAGGCTTTGAGACTCATAAGACTTTAAATAAATACATTTTATTAATGATGAAGAGAAATATAAATTTGAATAGAGAGACAAGAATCGAAATGATAATGGAAACCATGAGGTTGAGATTAAATGATAACGTTATTATCGTACCCGTAAGTGGAATCTTGATTTATTGGCAATTGCTATGAATTATGATGGTGTATGATTATAGATTGCATGACATTGATGATATCACGTATGTATGTGTGCATATGCATTTGGAGCACCATTCTTTTGTAAGTATTTTGGGGTACAAATTTGTATATGATCTACATGAACCAGTTGATGTGAACACTTATGTATATGCAATATATATATATATATATATATATGATTATCAATGATGTTATATAATCTATCTGCTTGTTTGATCTGTTATCCGCAAGTAAAAGAATATTCTACATCAAATGTTATGATTTTAATAACTACTGATTTTATAACTTGGGTTAAATTTATTTCGTATTCCACGTTAATTTGATTGAAATTTTGAATTTGCAAAGTCGTGACGTCCTCCTCCTTCCAATGAGGAAAGGGGGCGGCACGTCACAATTTTTGGTATCAGAGCCCAAGTTTGAGTCTTCTTTTGGGATTTATGGTTAGGTCTGTCCTGTTTGTGCTACGTGGTTCTCTGTGTTTGGTATTCCTAAAGGATACATCTAATTTTTCCTTGTGCTTTGTATAGCTTGACTTGAAGAGAAACAATGGCACGTAGACAAGAAGTTGAAAGTATGGTTGTAGCTGCAGAAGCGATGCAACGAATGGTGGACGTTATCGCACAACAAACTGAGAGAGCTGCTCAATAGTAGGAAAGGGCTACACAATAGTTAGAAGCATCAGCGGATGCTCAAAATCTGTCAGAGTTTCGTCGTAACAACCCTCCTCAGTTTAAGGGGGAATTTGATCCA
The DNA here is from genome assembly GCA_029884605.1 of Ormosia emarginata. Classification (NCBI taxonomy): domain Eukaryota; kingdom Viridiplantae; phylum Streptophyta; class Magnoliopsida; order Fabales; family Fabaceae; genus Ormosia; species Ormosia emarginata. The sequence goes on from JAQQTP010000074.1 coordinate 2,824,254, forward strand.
GAGAAAGGCCAGTCTATGGATCAAGGAGCTGGCAAAAATATTTAGAGGCTTGAATTGTGTGAATGACAAGAAGGTAACCTATACCACTTTCATGTTGATCGGAGATGTAGAAGAGTGGTGGAACAGGGCACAAAGACTGTTAGAAGCTGAAGGCCGAGTAATCACCTGGGAGATATTCAAGGACAGATTCTTGGAGAAGTATTTCCCAGCGAATGCAAAACATGCAAAAAAGATGGAGTTCCTCAATCTGAGGCAAGGGAATATGACTATTGGCGAGTATGCTGCGAGATTCGAGAGCTTGTCCAAATTTTCAAAATATTTCCAACATCAGCCGAATAAGGTGTGGAAGTGCCGAAAATTTGAAGAAGGATTGAGACATGATGTGAAAAGGGCGGTCATAACCATGAAGATCAACCAGTTTTCAGAACTGTTGGATACATATCTCCAGGTGGAGGATTTGGATCAGGCGTGGGACATGAGGAATTATAACTTTGGACCATCTAGGTTCCAAATGGGAGGAAACAACAGCAATCGGTTTCAATGAATACCATATTCCAACAACATTTTTAATGAATCTTAGAATTTATTTTAAAGTTGTTGGAGCTTGAAAAACTTGATTTAGCTAAGGTTGAGTGTTTCTAGCAGATCGAGAAGTATCAATGTTATGATTAATGGCCACAAGCCATCCACGGATGGCAGCCCCTTTTGTTGACCCTTGTGTTTGATATTTCTAATTTTTTCTCGCTTGGTTTTGCTCATTCTCACGGCTGAAAACAGAGGCAGTAGAGAAGGAAAAATAAGGAAGAGAAGAGGAAATGAAGAAGAGGAAAACCAAGGAGAAAGGAAAGCCTGAAGACTTGTGATCATTTCCTTAATCAATTCCATCATCTTAGCAGCTTGTGGAGCTTGAAGGTAGGGGTTTTTGAGCTATAAACTCACTTCATTCTCATCTCCCATGTCTAACTCAGTTATGGGTTAATATGTTAAAATGAGATCTAGAGGTATTTTATGTGATTTTCTTGCTTGGATGAGTTATAAGTGTTAATTATAACTTGTTCATGCTAAGGGTTTGGATTAGAAATAAAAAACTATCCATTTAGACCTAAAATGCTCAAAGTGTAGGATTTGGGGTTTGGATGAGTGATTTGGTGTTTTGATCCATTTTTGGTGAAATCAATTGGTGTTTTATGTTTCCCTCATGTTTGTAAACTTGTTTGGGACTTAAAATCACCAAGAAACATATTTGAGATGATCAAATTTTGTGTGTGGCACCAATGGAGCAGTGCCACACTTCTGCAGAATTTTGCAGAAGCTGTTGTCTCGGGGCCATGCCTAGGTGCCATTGAACCATGCCTAGGCGTGGTTGAGATAGAGAGGCTCACGCCTAGGCGCCATAATGCCACGTCTAGGTGCCACTTCCAGAAATTTTCAACATTGTGTTTTTGTGAAAATGAAGCTTAAAACTGGTAAGGAACCTTTATATGAGTTTTCTAATGGGCAATAAGGAACCAATATGATTCTTGTAAGGAAGGAATAAGGAAGAAATGTATTTATGATATATTGTATGAGGAATGAATGAATGAATGATAGTGAATATATGAAAATAATGCAATGTAATGTTAATTATGCTATGTTAGATATAAATAAGTATGAACAATAGAAGTTACATAAGAGTTTATATTTAAAAGATCAAAGGTTGATTTTGTGATAGTATGAAATAAGAATGGATTTGGTACAATAATAGTATAAGCAACAAAGTGTTGCATAGATACTAAATGTGAAATAATAAGGAAGTATAACTTTTACATGAGTTCATTTATAATGTATTGCGTGTTGAATTGAAATGATGTCATGAAATTGAATGATGAATTGTTAATACATCATGTTGTATTATCAAAGTGATATAGGTTGATGAAAAATGAGGCCTTCAGCCAAATTATGAATAATGTTGACAAACATAATTTTGGAAGCAATATAAAAGGAATGATAAAGGTAGATGAGGTTGAATAAGTTCCTCTCTACAATTATGTGTAATAATGTATTAAGAGAAAGTTTAATGATTATGGTATTGCTTCCCTATTATGTAATGAAATGTAAAAGTTAAAGAATGAAAGGTTTTTAATATTATGCATGTTTTGTTTTCAAACTTGTTATTTGATGTTTCCATGTATTGTAAATTTATGACTTGGACAAAAGGGCTCGAAGTGAGTTAAAATGTTTAGTAGTACAAGGAACAAAAGGACGTCCTGCCTACTTAGAAAAACAATACAATGAACAAAAGGGCTTCTTGGAAACATTCAAATAACTTGTGATTTTTTTCCAAAACAAAATCTTTTCAAAATCATTGCATGAACATACTTTAGGGTTTCATTAGGCATAATTATACATCAACATGCATTGCATAAAATTGGCAATTGTATAGGAAATTGTCTTGTTTTTATTAAATGTAGAGATTAAGGATAAAAGCTAGATAGAAAAAGTTAAGAATAACATTTAAGGTAAATTAAATGTTGTTATAAATGGTATTGTTCTACACTGGTTGAAGATCAAAGTGTAGCTTAAAGGTGTGTAATGGAAGGAATGAGTATGCTTGCTAGCCTCTATAATTGTTATAGTGAATATATGTTGACTCATATTGAGTTTCTATATAATGATCGAACTATTTTCTTTATTAAATGAATTGTTTGCTTTGAGAATGGAAATGAATGAGTTTTTGGCTTATGCCACCTTTCCAAATGCTTAGGTACAACTTGTATTTTACCCCAAAGTAGCTGGATTTACCATGATGTTACGTTTTCAAATTTGTTATTGAGAATTTTTAATTCTCACCCCAATGTTTATTTTATGATTTCCATGATAAATTCATTGGAGGATTGAAGCAAGCACAAGGCAAGGCGATGAAGACATATTTAGGTTGTTAATGTAATTATTTATTTTAGCTGTGTATTTATTATTATTGGTTCTATAATTAAATTATCATGATTAGCTCTTTGTATAAGTTGTAATCTCAGACATCATATAGATGTTTAGTAAAGAGTAAGTTTTCAGAGGTGTGAAATGTCTTGCTCTATTGCTTTATGTTAAAGGCTCTATATATTTACTCGTTAATAGTTATTGAACAGGTTCAAATTTTATGTTTACATTAGAAAGTGACATACTAATTCTATTTAATTAGTATACTTAAAGTATACTACAGTGTATAGGATTAGGGAATTACATTTTGGTATCAGAGCAGTTCTTCCTATCAAGTCAGGGAATGGACTGACTATGCTTTTGAGCATGTTTAGATGTTTTGGTTTATGTTATGCATTCTTTTATCTCAATGTGAGATATGTGAATAGGATTGTATGACAGCCTTACGATTAGATGTTAATAATTATTGGCACACTATTACATGGTATCAAGTTTGGCCAACTCAATATGTAATGTTCTGTGTGAGCAGGAAATTATAACACCTCCTAGGTGAAAATGGGAGAATAAAAAAGCTTTCTAAAAGGGTAATTGTGATATGTCTGAGATAGTTAGGCCGTTGATGAAAGCGATGAAAGAACAAAGCGCCACCGTTGGAGAATAAACATAAGTTATTAATGGAATAATGTGGGAGCAAACTAAAGCTATTAATAGCGTAAGGAAAAGAAGGAGACTAAGTTGGCTAATTGAGGATGACAGGATTGATTTTGAGAGAAGGTACAAAATAGAGTTAGTAACTAATTGATGTTACTTTCTTAATGATGTGTTAAGAACATAATATCTTAAGGTTTGAATAGTGAATATGATGAAAGAACTAAAGGATTGAAATGCCAGCAAGAAATATGTCTCAAGGTTTTAAAGGATACACAATTAGATGAAATGTTGAAGTTTTAAAATAAAGAAGGCTAATTGCAAGGAAGAAGATATTCAAGGTAATGAGTTGTCCAGATGAATAAAATGTGTAGTTTGCTTCTTTTATGTTAAAGGAAGAAATGAAGCATTAGTGGATAGGTTTGAGATGATTAATGTAAGTTGTTGATATATAGATGAACTGGAAGAAATTTAACGTAACCTCTTTGGATAAATATTTCCTGGAGAATGAGCGAGAAGATAAGAAAGTGGAATTTTTGAGTTGAAGCAAAGTAGTATGTCTGTAAGGCAATATGAAGTAGAAGTTTGGTGAATAGTGATGAGTTTATTCTGATAATTGAAGTAAAATCATAATTTAGTAAAGTTGAGTTGTAGGTTATGGAATTCCATAAAGATGGTGCCTGTAATGTGTTGAGAGAATTAAAATGGTGGCAATTGCTGTGAAGGAATGAATTGCTAGTGTTAGCAAGATTTTTGTTAGGATAGAAACCAATACACCTCTACAATTGGGATTAGGATTCCCATGATTGTCCACAGCTTAGAAAGGAGAAATTATTATCAATCAGAAAAGGATGTAATATAGTGAATTAGTAAATCCTCTAAGAGAGTAAAAAGTCAGAAATTGAAGATAGATCACCATTTCTATAATACATAAGAAAGTAAATTCAAGTTGAAATATAAAGCCAGAAGTGAGCCAAATGTAAGGAGTAATTTAGAAGTAAGTCAAGTTTGATAGACTAGTTAGTATGTTATACATGCAATAAAAACATGATACTATATGAAGAATTGCCCATGGAGTTATGTTTTCTAACAAAATAAATGAAAATGTAAGTTTTCAAAGATGCATCTTCTGTGAAAGGAAATGACAATTATATTTTGAATGAGATTTTCATGAGTTATATGTATATCATTGTTAAGTTTCATCAGATGGAAGCTTGAGGCTCAAGGACCCTATTTTACATAATACATGAACATACCCGCATTAATCTCATGGTGATGATAATGTTTTGATTGTTAAAGTTGTTGGATAGAGGAATATAAGGAATTTTAAGACCAGTGTTTAAGAAGCTGGTGCTTTCTATAGAAAATTTGGAAAGGAAGAAAGACCTAATGACTTCTTTCATGAAATGTTATTTTGTAAGAATGGAAGTATATTCTTCTGAAAATAAGAGGGCATCTTACATTTTGTCGAATAGGACAATGTTTGAAGCTAGATCTTTATTTAGGCATGCTTATATGTTGGTTAATGTGGACAAATATATGAATAGGGTACTACCCATTTTGTTAAGACCTTAACACTCAAAATTGACTTAGTAACTGCAAAGGTTTAAACTATTGGAGAGATATACAACTAGGATGAAAATTGCAACATTGTATATGATAAGGAAAAGCCACGTATTCACACAAGTGGAAGTCTTAGAAGATTTGATAATGTTTTGCATTTGCAATGTAAGGAAAAGAAAGGTCTCAAAGAATAAATAAATTAAGGGAATTCCTAATATGGTTGAATTTTTAAGACAATGGGCAAAGCAGAGTATTGGTGGAGGAGTTAAATAAGACTATTGGGAGCAACATGTACTTATGTAACGTGAGAAACATTTATGGAAAATTTTCTTAAACAAGTGTTTTTGAAGAGAAAATATATAATGATAAAGGAGAATAATATTCTTGGAACTAAAACAAGAAGGCATGTCCATTGTATAACATGAAGTGAAGTTTGGAGAACTTTTCAAGCTTTCCTCATATGTTAGGATCAATCCAAACAAAAACCAAGAGTGTGTTGAGTTGAGCATGTAACATCCTAGGACTGCCTATAGGATTGATGAATGTCTCCACAAACCAACACGGGTCTTTTCAACGTGCTTTGTCCTCACTCACATGCATCCTAGGAAACTTCCCAGGAGGTCACCCATCCCATAATTGCTCCAAGTCAAGCACGCTTAATCATAGAGTTCTTATGTTCTAGGCTCCTGAAAAAAAGTTGTAACTTATTGATATAGCTACGCCTAATCAATTCCTTTAAGCCATCCTCAACTATGCAGTCCCATACCTGCACAGTCTCTGAATCCCTCTCATTCTGGTGCGTATTCAGTTCATTCATAGGACCCTTCACCTAGAAGCCTTCCAGAAGCTGCTCCTTGTACGTGCTTCTCTTACACCGGCGTCCACTCCCCGCCCTCGTCGGCCCCGGGACACATGCCCACCAACTTCCACTTGGTTCATCCCCGAACCACACCGTACTGGGAGAGGTCCCGTCTCTGATACTATCTGTAACATCCCGGGACTGCCTGTAGGATTGATGAATGTCTCCACAAACCAACACGGATCTTTTCAACGTGCTTTGTCCTCACTCACATGTATCCTTGGAAACTTCCCAAGAGGTCACCCATCCCACAATTGGTCCAAGTCAAGCATGCTTAACCATAAAGTTCTTATGCTCTTGGCTCCCGAAAAGAAGTTGCAACTTGTTGATATAGCTACACCTAATCAATTCCTTTAAGCCATCCTCAACTATGCAGTCCCATACCTGCACAGTCTCTGAATCCCTCTCATTCCGGTGCGTATTTAGTTCATTCATGGGACCCTTCACCTAGAAGCCTGCCAGGAGCCGCTCCTTGTACGTGCTTTTGTCTTACACTTAATGTAACGCCCCTTTTTGGGAGGGAACATCACATTGTCAAATAAAAATACCGAAAATAATTTTTTTCTAAATTAAGACCCGGTTCATTTTAGTCCAAATTAATTTGTTCGTTTCATTATTACATGGGTAAAATGGCGGCATATATATATATATATATATATGTATTGTTAATTAATACAATGTTGTGACGAAATATAAGTAACAATAAAGAGTAAGACAGAAGATAAAACTTATATATGAACAACATGCGCACATATATATATACATAGATATCAAATATATTTTAGATACAAGCCTGGAACTCCCAAAAAGCAAAACTATATTTGCCCAAAGGATCATACATATACATCCCCAAGATATCAGAATATACAGCCCACCAAAAATAAAACATCAGGCCCCCAAAATAAAACACTGGCAGCCATCAACAGCTACCAGTAATGTCAGTCCCTCAAATGAGGAGGGATCATGTCAGGATCCTCCGCGGGGTCCTCTTCCTCCAAGGAAACCTCCATAGGGACCACAGAGCCACGGGCAGGAGCCCGAGTAGTGGAATCAAAAGAGTCCTCCTGCGGGGTGTAGTAGCGGTCACCCCACATCTCTCGGATAGGCAGATAAAACTCCAAACGCAAGCTTATGCAGTAGGTAAGAATCGGTGGCTCATGATGTCTCCAGGCCAGCAAGATCGATACGTCTCCCAGGTAGACACAGCGATCAGAACTCAGGTTAATGTGCTAGCACTCTGTCCCCCCCAAGGAAGGTCAAACGCACATCTCCCAAAAATCTGCGCATGCGTGCCTCCATGCTCCACAGTAGGTGCTAATCGCGAGCAGGCCAGAAGTCGGGGAAATCAGGAGCTCCAACTTCCTTGCCGTCGTCTTCGATAGACACATTATACGCACAGGTAGCAAATAACAGGAATACAGGAAAGAGGTAGGACATCCTACCATCATTATCAATTATAGTAGCAAGACACCAAACGGTGCATCGCGCCCAAATAGCATTTCAAGAACAATAATAATAATGATAGGCAGTAGATACATCAGTAAACAGGTAAGCAGTTCAAGGCTGTCGTTCATCATAATGATAAATAAATAGTTCAAATCCACATAAAGCAATAAGTATCAGATGGTATGACATCTCTTGATGCATATGCACACAGTACTCAATTTCCTACTCCATGGAGCTAGACACAAATAGTCGGAGAGAAAGATCAGGAGACACGTCTGCAACTCGGCTGCCGAGGCCAAAGTGCTATAACTCAACAGTTTTTCATGTGCACATCCAGGCATTGTACAGACAGTCTACACTAGATCACGATATAGGACAGTGTCTCAATTCGGATCGTCGGTGTGTTTGCATCGGTCTACCCCACAGACAGGAGAGCTACCAACCGCCCATTGCGAGGAACCCGCACCCCGACGCCCCCAAGGTCATAACATGACCTACACTAGTATACTCGCACCTGCACTAAGGTGTGTTCAATCTCCTTGGCAACTTGGCCTTAACAACAGTCCAAAAGACATTCACAATGCATAAGACTCTATGCATGAACATGTATGGTCATCATTACATACTATTCCATAATATGCCACAATTGGCCAAAGTGAACATCAACACATCATTGGTCACTAACATGGACCCACAATATCATATTATTGAAATTAAATAAAGTAATACATTTTTTTAGGTCCATTATGAATTCTTATTTAAAATTTACCTTTCTTACAAAGTTCGTCTCTAATTGAATTCTTATAATTTGATAAATTTTCCTAATGTAATTTATTCTCCTACACTTAGAAGGTTATTCTAAGGTCTCAAAGTCTCACACTCTCTTGTTCTTGCCCTTGTAAAATTACCTAAAGATTTATGACAAGTTTCATTCTTGGTTCTTTAAAATTTATGAATCTCCAAGTATATCTAGTTCTTCCAATTTGCTAATCTTCTAACCTATTACTTATGATTTAATCATTTAATTATCCAAGTTCCAAGGTTACCAAAATTTCATGATCAAGCCCTAAAAGGCCCTAGAGGCCATGGCCTCCCTAGGGAATTATGTTCCCAATTTTTCCATTCCATTGATTGTATATTACACACTTGATTAATTAAGTCATCCACTTGTTTTAATTTGTTCACAAAGAACTCATACTTTTAGCCCCAAAACCGTGGCCACCCAAGAGAAAGTCCCACATTAATTTCTTCCATTTCATGTCTTCCAATCCATTCCAATATACCAATATACATCAACAATCAATCCAATAACATAAACCAAGTACAAACAACATGCACACATACTAATCATGCAATCAAAGAATAACCCTCATTAGGGTTTTCTCACAATCAACCACAAACAAGGTTCCTAGATGCTAATAGAGGTTGAGGAGGAGTGTCTTCCTCTTGCCAAAGTGAAGAAAACAAGAGGAACCACCAAGAACTTCTTGTAATTTTCGGATTGGGCACCACCAAAAATCCTAGAAATTCAACTTCATCAAAATAGCACCAATGCTTGAAAAATAAAGCATGGATGGTCACCAAGAGGACCATAAAAACAAAAATGAGAAAAGAAAGTGAAGGATGAAAAAGCTTACCCAAAAAAAACCCTAAGCTTGAAGCTTGAAGAAGATGGTGAAAATGGTGGATTTTCAAAGAGCCACAAGCAAGAAAAGTGTTTAAGAGATGGAGAGGATTAAGAAAATGGAGTTGGATAGAAATTTTGTGATGGATAAGGGGGGGAGAGGGCTGCTTGGCCGTGGAGCTCCTAGAGAGAAGGAGGATAAAATCTAAAATGAAGAAGAAAGTGAAAGTAGAGAGAGAAAGTGCATTAGGTGAAATTTGAAATTATATATTATGGTTAATTAAGTGAAACAAAACAATTTTCCCCCCCCCCAAAATTGGTGCTCAGTAGTGCATGAAGAGAGAGAAGAGGAGATGGCTTCTTGCATTGGGAAAGAGGGAAAGGAAATTTCCTAGAAGCTTCCTCCAAGCTTATAAGGGAAGTTTCGCACGTTTCACGATAAAGTGAAAGTATGGTTGTCTCCTAATTGGGCACACTAACACAGATGAATATTTACACTGTCAGTATTGTTTTTCCCCCAGTGTAGAAGAGTTACAGATGATGAAAATAATATTTTATTATCCATCGGATGATTTTACGGTTTCGCGACTTCATTTAGCGGGTAAAAACCTCGAAAAATGTAAACCTCGTAAATTGTGCCTGACCTCGGGTTTAGTAAGATCCCCTGTCAGCATGTCCACAATTTAGAGTTTACCAGCCACAGGGAAAGTATTGCATCTTCCCGGCTCCGCTCAGCGTGCACGCAAAATGAAGAATATATTAAAATATTTGTCATTTCCAAAAAATTCTGAAAGAATTCACATAAATCACAAATATTAGAAAATGACTATCCATGATAAAATAAATGATTTTTGGAGCGTTACACTGACATCTGCAGGTCTCTGCTCAGTGTGTACGCAAAACGAAGAATATACTAAAATATTCAACGTGTCTGAAATATTTCAAAAAAATTCCTAAAAATCAAGAATATTATAAAAAGAACATTTATAATTAAACAAACACTTTTTGGGGTATTACAGAGCAAAGCATCATCAATCTTCAAAAGAGGAAAAAAGGATAGGCAATGAGAATAAGGAATGCGATTTTACACCTAGTGAATTACAAAATGGAAATAAGTCAAAATCAAATGGAAATTATGGAGTTTAAATGTTCTATGAATGGAAGAAGACAACATGATAACAAACTTTGTGTGTTGTGTTATGAGTGCAATCAACTAGGGTGCTATGTCAGCAGATGTTAGTAAAGGCAGAAAGTTATATCCAATCCTAGACTACAGGTTCCGGGAAGGGTATATACTTTAAGAAGGTAAGAACAGAAATTCAATCTTCCAACTCTTTATAAGGTAACTCTTATCAGAAATGACAGACTGTGAATATCTAAGTTTGGTTAAAGGTTGGAATTGATAAGATGGATACAATGAAGAGGCAACTATTGTGGTTCTCTAAACTATTAGTATAAGTAGCTAAATTTTAGGGACAAAATTTTTAAAAGGATAGGAGAATTGTAACATCTTCTTTTTACACATGTTAGACTTGTATAAGGTTACATAGGTAGCTTGATACTTGTTTAACATGTTCGCTAAATTTTGTGGCATTTCGAGTTAATTTAGGTACTTTGCCGCAACATAGAACATGCAAAATGACTATTTTAACTCAGAAAATAGCATAAATGCTATATTAAAGGAAAATGGATATGGAAAAGTTAATTCTCAGTCACAAATGAGTGAAAGAGGATATGGTTAAATTTTGAGGAAAAATGGAGTCAGTTTGAAATTTTTAAGGATACCGAGTGAGTATTTAAGTACTGATTGGTCACAACAGATCTGAAAATTTTTGGAAATGATAAAACAAGAATTTATATGGATCTTATAATTTATTCTAAGGTTGTTGGAAAGCAAGAAACTTGATTTAGTTAAATCAAAGTGTTCTTAGCAAGTACGAAATTGAGTGAAAGGACGAAATTGTCCTCAACATCATCTTTTAAAAGATGAGAATTATCTCATCTTTCTATCCCTCTCACGCACGACTGAAGGAAAGAAAATAGGGGAAGAAAAGAAGAAAAAAAGGAAGAAGAAAAGGAGAAGAAAAGGAAGAAGAGGAGAAAAAGGAGAAGGAAAGAGCAAGGCCAAGAGTCATCAACCAAGGTAGGGGACTTGTTTTCTTTACTCAATCTTTTCCTTACTTCAACTTTCTCCACATTTTTTATAATTGGACAAAAATGGGTTTGAGTGTTAGTTTGTGGTTTTCATGCTTGATTCTTGTTTTTGAGCTTGAAGATGGTTTGTTCTTAAATCATTGAAGTATAGTTATGGTCTAGAACTTGTGTATATTCTTGTTTTTCTATAAATTTTGAGTTTGAAAAATAGGTTTAAAAATTGATTTTTGATTCATTTTTTATGGAGTTTGTGATTGGAGTAAAGTGATTAAAGGTTATAACAAGATTAGAGGTGATGATTGATGTTAGAAAACAACTAGGAATTGATTTTGAAAGGTTAAGAAAGGGTTGGAAACCTATTGTGCAGAGAATCACGTTTCTGCATAATTTTCTAGTATGGGTCACTCTTAGGGGTGGAAATAGGCCAGGCTGCCCGTCAAGGGCCTGTGGCCTGGCCTGCATGAAGCTTGGCCTGGCATGGTCTGTTTACTAAATAAGTCAGGCCAAGGCTTTTTAAAAAGCCTGTTTAATTAAATAGGTTAGGCCTCAGGCCATCTAATAAGCCTGTTAGGTCTGACAAGCCGACCTGTTTTAATTAATTATATATATATATATATATACATAATATAATATAATAATTATAATAATTAATTTATTATAATATATTAATATTTTTTAATAAAATTTTAATAAAAATTAGAAACAATGTCCTAACTTAGTATGATTCTCAATTCTCAATCTCAGATTAGAAACAAAAAGGGGTTGCACTGTCCTCCTGCCCATCATCCTCATACCCATCGTCCTCCTACCCACCTACCATCCTCCTACCCATCATCCACCAGAGACCAGACCACCACTTGCTAGTCGCGACGCACGTCGCCATCTCCATCCACCAACGGAGGCTCTGCTTCATTGTCTCTAGTCAGATTCACAGTGTCCTTATCTTTGTCCATATTTGACTAATGATTCTCCCTCACCAATTTTGCTTTATCATCTATAGTCACTAAGGGAGAGCAAAGAGAGAGCCAAGATAGAGAGCTTAGCAAAGAGCATAAGCACAGGCAGAGGCGGGTTTGAGAAGTAGAACTAGTGACCCTCTCCAATTTTGCGTCTCTGGTTAGATTCACTGCTTTTTTTTTTTTGAAAACCTCCTCCCTTCTTAATTCATTACTGGTTCTGTAATGTTACTGAGATTCAGATTTGGATTTGAATAATTGATTGCATACCCCCTGTTTGATAAAATGTTAAAGCCACTTTTCTCTTCAAAATTTGCTTTTGATGATGATGCTTTATTTTGGATTTAGATGTCAGGAGGTTAATTCTGTTTATTTGATTCCTTTTGCCTACCTTTGCTTGATTCTTAGTTCTCTGGTAACACGCTACCCTACCATTCAATATTGCAGGAAGGTTAACTTTGGACTATATAATTTGTTTACTATTGATGACTGAGTTCATCTTTGGGATCTCTGTGTTATATTTGGTAAAAATATTATCAACTTAAAGAAGTGTTTAATTAAGTCACTAAGTCATTACTCATTAACCACTGTTTAAACATTATTAACTAGTAAGTGGTTAATCGTTCCAAAATTAGGAATATTTTAAGAATTTTTTTTTTGTAGTTTTCCCTAAAATTTAATGCATCATCCTTATTCCTTAAATATTTAAACCATAGGGATGGTGTTGATTTTGTCATTCTTGTTTCTCTCCCTGTACAAGAGAAGAACTTAAGATTACTAATTAGCTTAACAAAAATACCTTTGAAATAAGAAGTGCTGCAAGTTGCCTTTGATGTTGATCAAACTCCTCATCTTCATACAAACTTTCTCTGTTAACACGTATATCAAAACAAGGATTTAACATTCTAATCATGTGCACCTAAAATTAAATTAAACAAAATAACAAAAGAGAGAAAATTTATATCATAAATCCAAATAAAGACAGAAGGTTTCAATAAAAAAGTCTGCAAATTTTATTATAAACAAATAGGTAGTTATGCAGACCATGTATAGTTGTGCACAAAAAAAAAAAATAGATGCAGACAACAATAACATCAAGTAAGCATAAGCTTCAACACTAAAGCATATCAATATTTCGGATTCATTTTGTTATTGGGGCTTATTGTGATTGTTTCATAGGGTTTTTATTTTTTATTTTTTTGATAAGTAGTTTCATGGCTTTGGCAAAACAGAATAATGTAGGATTATTTAGTCAAGTAAGCTTGTTAATGCATGTTACTTTAGCAATATTTGCTTTGGGTACATTACAAGTTGAGCCTAGGACCTTTATCCAAACCCCACCCATCCTAACCACTTTAGCTCAAACCAGGTTAATTTATACATGTTACATTATCTAACTTTACATATTCAGTCACAGAAATAATATAATAATTTTCAAAAAATTATGTTAGTTCTTGCATTGTTTGCTTACAGGCTGTATTTAAAGCTCGGGTTTCAAGTTATTCATGTCTTATTGGGTATTATTTGATTCTCTAAGTTTCACTTGTTAATTTTAGTGTTAGTAGTAACTAGTACGTGCAAATCCCTGAAGATTGCTCTCATGATTTTGTGATAAATTCAAAATCTATTTTTCCTTTTCTAAAACTTATGATCAATTTCTTTTAATTTCACCAACTTGTGTGAATATGCTTCCTCTGACAGAGACACCATTTAAAAAAACTAGGGCCCCTAAAAATCTTAATTTTCAAACCTTAGAACGTTATATCTGCAATAGTCCTTTTGAGAATCGATGATCATGTGATAAGAATAGCTTGTTATAAATCATAGTTTGTTATTTGCTAATGCTATTTGGCATCCCATACTCCCATCGCATGGTCAGAATTTTATATTACTTTGGCAAAAATAATTATAAATTTTGAGTTGAATTATGTTATTTAATACATATTATTTAAATTTTGCTCTTGCCTTTTTTAATATTATTGTACAAATTATGTTTCTTACTTTTAATATTGTTGCCTATTTGGAACTATTTAGCTATAATTTAATTAACCTATGATGAAACAGGTTAACATGATGTCTTCTCCATTTGAGAGTAATGAAATTATTTCATCTACTACTAGACCTGTTAATGAGATTGACACCAATCAAAGTGCACCAACAGTTTCAAGTCAACTTGAAGGCAACAATGAAAAAAATGTAGCAACAAATTCAAGTCACCGTGATCAAGATCAAGAGGATGAGGATTGTGTCATTAAGAAGAAGAAGCCGAAAACATCATCTGTTTGGAATGATTTTGATGAAGTTGAAGTTACTGGTTAGGTGCGAAGAAAGCTGCCTACAAATATTGTAAGCAAAAACTATCTATTAGTGGGAAAGGATATAGCACTACCCATCTAAGGAGATATGCAGAGAGTTGCACTTAACGGAAGTTATAAATGGGTACATAAAAGAAGCAACAAATCATTCCATTTCAACCTTCAATTGGAACAAATCCATTTGTGAGTCCCAGTGTTAGGTACTCTAATGAGAAGATGAGGGAAATAATTGTCACTGTTGTTATGGTCCTTGAGCATCCTTTTAACATTGTTGAGGATGAAGTTTGGATGTGGGGCTTCCAATATGCAAATTCAGAATTTCAGAAAATGTCTCGTAAAACAGTAAGGGCTGATTGTTTAGCAATATATGAAGCAAAGAAGAGAAAATTAAAGGCATTGCTGAAAAGTGTGGGCAAGATCAGCTTAACTACAGATATGTGGAAATCAAGTCATTAAGTTGATGAATATATGGTCATTACTGACCATTTCATTGATGCGGGATGGAAACTTTGAAAAAAAGTTTTGAGTTTTATGAAAGTGCCTACTCCAAGGCATGGGATTGATGTAGCTAATACAATTTTTAAGTGTTTGAAAGCATGGGGGATTGAAAACAAGGTGTTTTTAGTATTAGTTGATAATGCTTCCTATAATGACTCATGCATGAGAAATCTCAAAGACAACTTATCACTTAGCACAAAGTTAGTCCCTAGTGGTGCTTTATTTCATGTTAGATATTGTGCACACATATGAAATCTATTGGTGCAAGATGGACTTAGTAGGATTAAGGATGTCATTTATAATATTCGTGAAAGTGTGAAGTATATCAACTAGAATGATTCAAAGTTAAAGGCTTTTTATGATGTGGTTGAACAGAAGCGACTGAAAGAAAGGAAGCTTGTTATTGATTGTCCTACCCAATGGAATTCGACATTTCAGATGTTGTTCAGTGCTTTGAAATTTAAGATTGTCTTTCCAGCTTACAAAGAAAGAGAGCCACATTATGATTATGCACCTTCACATGAGGATTGGGAGAAATTTGAAAAGGTTTGTCAACTTCTAGAAGTGTTTAATCTTGCCACTCATGTAATTTCAGGCAGTGAGTACCCTACTACAAATTTGTATCTCGCACAAGTATGGAGAATGAAACAAGTAATTGATAATGCTGCGGAGGATGGAGATCTTTTCACGAGAGAAATGGCAGCTCCTATGAAAATAAATTTTGACAAATAATGGGGGGAATGCAATCTGTTGATGGCCATTGCGAGTGTTTTGGATCCTAGGTGCAAATTTCAAATTGTTGATATATGTTTTCCTTTGATATATAAGCCTGAAGAAGTTGCCATGGAGAATGTGAACAAGGTGCAAACTTCATTGCAAGAATTATATAGTGAGTACATAACTTTGAATATGGAAGAGTCATCCTCTAGTGAAGTGAATACTGCTAGCAGTAACTCCTCATCCTCATATGTGCCTAAATCTTCAATTATCACTGGATTTGATCAAATCATGAGTCTTGTGCATGAAAAGGAAGCAGTTCCTCCAATGAAATCAGAATTAGATGCTTATCTTGAGGAAAATGTTCATATTCCTGATGGTGATAATAACTCCTTTAGTGTCTTGGAGTGGTGGAGGAACAATAGCTTAAAGTATAAGATCTTATCGAAGATGGCTGCTGATATACTAGCCATTTCAATCTCAACAGTGGCTTCAGAGTCCACATTTAGTGCTGGAGGAAGAGTTAGTAATGAATATCGTTCAAAGTTGAATGAAGAATCTATTGAAACACTAATATGCGGTGGGGATTGGCTTCGTAGCAAGTATGGATTGAAGAGTAAGGAAAAGGTTCAAACTTTTTCTTTTGACATAGTCTTTTTTTCTTAAATTTTGTTAATTTGATTACTATTAAATTATTATATGCTCTAATAACAATTTTTTTATTTTTATTTTGAAGGTGTACGAACATGAAGAGATCACCTTGAAGATTTGAACTTCTTTGCGGGTTACTGCACCTTTATCACTACATTTTGGGAAGTTTTGTTGTTATTTTGTGTTATTTGTATTGTTGTTAGACATCTATTATGGACTTGTGTTGTGGTACTATTTGTTAGACAATTTGAGGCCTGAGGCCTTTTACATTTGTGTCATGGTCCTGTTTTAATGTTAGTAATTTGAGGTCAGATGCCTTTTGGATTTATCTAATTATATTGTTACGTTGTTGGATAATTTGAGGCCTGGGGCTGATTATTTTTGTTATAATTTCGTATTGTTGAATAATTAGCTTGTTAGACTTATGTCATTCAATTAGAATATTAGATTTTTAAGGTAATATTTTATAAATCATACACTCTTTAGACTATTTCAATGCCTAAGCATGTTGGTCTATTTCAAGATTTAGGCTTGTTGGCCTATGTAAAAGCCTGCTAGCCTATTTAAAGGTAGGCTTGTTAGCCTATTTAAAGGCTTTTTTTTACAAAGTAGGCCTTTATATTGGCTTACAGGCTAGGCCAGGCCTTAAAAATCGACTTATTACAAGCTAACATGTCAGGCTTAGGCCTTATATTTAGAATACAGGCCAGGCTTGTTTAAGGCAAATCCTGGCCTGGCCTATTTCCACCCCTAGTCACTCCTAGGCGCCATTGAACCATGCCTAGGTGTGGTTGAGATAGAGAGGCTCACGCCTAGGTGCCACTTCCAGAAATTTTCAGTATTGTGTTTTTGTGAAAATGAAGCTTGAAACTTGTAAGGATCCTTTATATTAGTTTTCTAATGGGCAATAAGGAACCAATATGATTGTTGTAAGGAAGGAATAGGGAAGAAATGTATTTATGTTATATTGCATGAGGAATGAATGAATGGATGATAATGAATATATGAAAATAATGCAATGTAATGTCAATTATGCTATGTAAGATAGAAATAAGTATGAACAATAGAAGTTACATAAGAGTTTATATTTAAAAAATCAAAGGTTGATTTTGTGATAGTATGAAATAATTACAAGTTTAGAATTGAATTGGAATGGATTTGGTACAATAATAGTATAAGCAACAAAGTGTTGCATAGATACTAAATATGAAGTAATAAGGAAGTATAACTTTTACATGAGTTCATTTATAATGTATTACGTGTTGAATTGAAATGAACTCACGAAATTGAATGATGAATTGTTAATACATCATGTTGTGTTATCAAAGTGATATAGGTTGATGAAAAGTAGTGAGGTCTTGAGCCAAATTATGAATAATGTTGACAAACATAATTCTGGAAGCAATATAAAAGGAATGATAAAGGTAGATGAGGTTGAATAAGTTCCTCTCTACAATTATGTGTAATAATGTATTAAGATAAAGTTTAACGATTATGGTATTGCTTCCCTATTATGTAATGAAATGTAAAAGTTAAAGAATGAAAGGTTTTTAATATTATGCATGTTTTGTTTTTGAACTTATTATTTGATGTTTTAATGTATTGTAAATTTATGACTTGGATAAAAGGGCTCCAAGTAGCTTGGACCGTAACACGCTAAATTTCTTAACTATTTGACAGTAATTTTGACAGTTAACAAAATTCTACTGTTTAGTGATTTTTGTGTACTGTAAAATTATTTTGAGTATTCCATGAATACATTTGATCATTTTGTGTGATTTACTTTATGTCAAGAAAATAATAATTTTTGGGCCAGAGAAAATTTTACGTAAATTAATTTTTACTGTTAAGTCTTAATTATTTTATGTAATCTAATTTGATTTTCGTAAGTTTTATATTTTTTGTGATTTGTGTATGATTATGAAATTTTTATATTACTCTGATTATTTTAGTGTTATTTGTGGGCCGTCTGTGGGCCCAGGGGGGCTGTACGTGGGCCTAGGTGGGTCTCGCAAAGTGAAAATTTTTCTACGCATAGAAAAATTTGTACTGTTGAGACGGAGACAGGGGATCTTACTAAACCTGAATCCGAAAATAATTTTAGAAAATTTCTTTAACTGTGTTTTGTACTGTATTTAATTATCGGGTGATAAAAATACAGTAAATATATTCTTTTGTGGGGTATAGCAGATAAAAATAAATATTGTACTGTTAAGTCAACATTAGTGGTTATGACAACTTTATGACGGACCAATAGGAAGTAAGTTTAATTTTGAAGCTTTGAATATCAACTGTCGATTTAGTCAACGGTGGAGAATTAGTCTAATAAAATGGCTATGACCATTTATAACCATTGGATGAAGAATTAATCAAGGGTGGAGATTTGGTCTTACAAAGTGGCTAGGACCATTTGTGACCAATGGATTTGGATTTAATCAACGGTGGAGATGGATCATTTATGACCATTGGATGTGGATTTAATCAATGGTGGAGATTTGGTCTTCTAAAATGGCTATGACTAATTATGACCCTTGGATTTAAAGTATGAAGGAGTAATCTTGACCCTTCATTTTTGGAGATGCATCTAATGGCTAGGATTTCAAGGAGGAAAGATCTAATGGCCTAGATTAAGTCTTCTAACTTAAAGTCTACCCTAATCTTAACCATTGAATTAATCAATGGCTTAGAATGCTCTAAATGGTGGCTTGAAAAGATGATCACTTATTGATCACTTATTGAATGCATAATGAGAGGGGGGACGGTTTTTGTTGGCTTAAGTGTGTAGGAAAGTTTGAAGACCACATTATTGTCATTCTTGATCATTATTGATCATTTCCTAAAGCAAAGTTCTTCAAAATTTTCTCTCCACTTCCTCTCGAAGCTAGGTTTGGCCATGACACCCAAGAATGCCTTCCATCACTCAACAATTTTATCCAACCTTATTTCTTGAATCCTTACCTTATTCTAAGCAACTTTCATGTTGGAGACTTTCTCTAAATCTTTCATCTTCAAGGACTTTCTTCAAGAGCAAAGTTATAGGGTATTTGAGGTGAAGTGTAAGGAAACTTCATTTCTTCTCTCTTTTTCATGTTCTAAGCCATGTTTGATCCATGGTTTACCTTGTTCAAGCTTGATTTACTTATAAATATATGTTTTGTTTTGTGTTTAAGAAACCTTTGGTGGTGAAGGACTTGGAAAAAGAAGCAAACCAAGGAGCTTTTGAGGTTCTTCAAGAAGTAAGAGGGAGATCCATCTCACCAACCAAGTATGGTGGTGAGAGATGGTTTTGTATTTGGTGGATATTGAATCCATGTGAGGATTCATATCCATGGTCATATAATTATTTGTGGATGTTTATGTGTTTATGTGGTTTATGCGCTTAGCATGGTTTATTTGTGCTTGTATGCTTAGTATGATGTTTAATTGCTTTTATGGTATGCTTGAAATACATATATGATGAATATGTATATGTATGCCATAATGTGATGATGGAAAGGAAAACAATTTTTGGTTCTAAAGAACCATAGAGGCACACGGCCTCGAGGACGTTTTTGAATAAAAATATTCTAAGTATTTTATTAATCATGAGTTTTAAATGAAAAGAGCAATAAGTTGATGATTTTAAGGATTTTCAAAGAAAGTGAAAATGAAAATGAACAAATGAATTGGTTTTTAAGACTATGAGTCTCACGGTTTTGAAACAAAATTTTAATGATTTTGTTTGTGTAAAAACAAGAATGGAACTTAGTTGATTTAGAAAAAAAGAAATGATGGCTTCAATGGCCAAAGACTCCACGGTTTTTGGGAGATTGGAATAGTTTTGGTTTTATGAAACAAAGTGATTTCAAAGTGGAAACAAAGTGTTTGAACAAAGTGTTTTAGTACAAGGATTAAAGAAAATGGAAACAAGGTGTTTATTACTTGAAAGATGGAATTTCGTTTATGAAAGACAAAAAGAGGTTGAAAGTGTTTGAACCTCAATTTATTTTGAAGAGAATTGATTTTAGAATTGATTTGAGAAAAATGGAGAATATAGTAGTAATATTTTCTAATGTATAACTCATCCTTTGGGTTTTGAACTGTGATAAGGAATTTTAAAGATTTGAAAACATTGATTTACATCAATGGAAATGGTGAAATTGTGGAATTTATTACGAAAAGGATTTCTTGAATATGGAAATATGGAAAATGAAGTACAAAGTCATATTATTATGAGAAAAATTGAAATGGAATTTTTGAAGGTTGAGAAATATTTTTCGTAATGGAATTATGGCGAAAAACAATTTACGTAACTTAAAAATGTGATTTTTAAGCTACGCAATTTGAAAAATGTTAAAATATTTCTACGCGATTTGGAAAGCGTTTAAATATTTCGAAAATGATGGAAAATGATTTACGCGACTTAAAAGAATGATTTTTAAATTATGCGATTGTGAAAATGGTGAAAAATCGCTACGCAATTTGAGAAACGTGTAAATATTTTTAGGTGATTGAGAAAACGTTGAAAAATTAATACGTGATTTGAAAATACAACAGAAGTGTTGTAGAATTGTGAAAACATAATAGAAATGTTGCGCGATTGTGAAAACATGACAAAAGTGTTTTATGACTATGAAAACACGATAACATGATTTCACTATTGAATATACAGTATGATTACTGTTGAACTAGTGTATGGACACTGTATGAGAAAATGATGAATTTTGCCTGTGATTGGCATTTGGTGCATGGAATGTGCATTGGAAAAATATGCAGTGAGGCATATGATGAAATTGAAAAATATGCATTGAGGCATATGATGAAATTGAACAGAATTGCATTGAGATATTCGTGCATTGAACAAAAATTAATACTTGATAGCTATTGTGACCATTGTGGTTGAAGAGAGAATGAGAATTGAGAAGTGAGGTCTATGATGGATCTTGGGGGCATCAAGGCGTGGCGGTCGACCAGTGGACGTTGATTGGCAAAGGTCGTGTGCCACTTGGCGATGCAGTCCGTTGCAACGCATTGACGATACCCGACAATAATACGATTCTTTTTGAAGACTGGAGATTGTCTGTTGGGCTAAAGCTGGGCAATTAACCAGAGCATTCTTCTCGAAATTGTGAAAACCTCCATGGAGTAGGAAATTGAGTCTATGTGCACATGCATAATTATTGAGTATTGGTTATGATAATTGAACTGTTGAATACCTGGATAATGTTGAGGGCATTATCGTAAATATTAAATATTTATATCTGTGTGATATAATAATTGAGGAACATTGGATGATGATGATGATAAATAATGTTGATGGCATTATTATAATTATCGTGTAATTTGAATAATGTTAATAGCATGATGGTAATTATTATTTATTATATTTATTGTGATAAATAATGATTGAGGGCGTGATTGTAATTATTGTATCTGTGTGATGACTGTAACACCCTTATGGGGATGTCACATTTATAAAGAAAATAAAATAAAGATAAATAAAATCTACCCAAGTTGTAAAATGTTTATTATATACTAATGCGGGTTGTAAAATTTTTCCGGTTAAACAGAATATTACGAGATAAAATAACACGGAACATAAAATAAGCACACTATTATCACACATAATATACATATGGTTCCATCATAGGTTATACAAATAATGTACAACTACAAATATTTAAAAACCAAAATAGTAAACAAAGCAGTAAAAGGTCAATATATATAAACGCAGACGCGTCCAAGTACACATCTTAAATATCTAACCCTCTGAAGGATCACTCTCAGATGAAACTTCAGGTGATAGATATCCAGGATGCCTCGACCCTCTATGGACACGAGTTCGTGCAGTCGATACGCTGCTGATCTCGCTAGGCGCATCAAACATACAACCCCAATGATGCCTAAGAGATAGCGGCAGCTCCACATGTAAATACAACAAAGTAGAAAAGATCGGCACTCCATCAAACTCCGTACGTATGGTCACAGTCAGACGCCCTACGTACGTCACCGAGTCTCTATCCTCTCGCAGACGTCAGGCTTCAGAGCCTCCGTGAAACTCAAGTTGCACGAATCCAAAGAATCCTGGTAGTGTCATACTCACACAATCAATCCAATGGATATGGATGATCGGATGGTTCTTGCTCGTAGAACTGATCTTTGGCTTGTTGCTCTTCCTCCTCCTCTGGATACTCGCACTCAAGAGGCTGTTCCTCTTCCTCAAACTCTTTATCACATAATTTAAAATATACAGATAACACATATAAGAAAGAGGTAAGACAATCTATATCACCATAAACATGGTAAAATAAGAAAACGACAATACAACAAGTATAACAGTTCATACAATATAGCATACTATAATAGCATAAATAAAAATACAAGATAACACGGATGTAATATAACACAGAACTCAACGTAACAATAACATATAGTGGTATAGATAGATAAAATGGTACAGATGGATAAAATGTTATAGATAAATAGCATTAAAATGTATGACATAAAAGTATATGAAATGTGACTCAACCCTACTCCATGGAGCTAAAAACACAGACATCAGAGAAAATGACCCGCAAAATCTATTAGTACCATCGACCGCCAAGCTATTCCGCTGTCTCACGTTGCGTCTATAGCCCACTGTCATAACGTCGTGGTATAGCACACTGTCAAAACGTTGTGTCACTATAGGCTTGTACTAAATAGATTTCACAAGATCTTGATTAAGTATAGTGCGTGTCAAGTCCATTAGTGTGTTGTCAGTTACCACGGCCCAGAGGAGCGACCAATTGTCCACAAATGGAATAATCCGCATACTAATGTCTCCAAGTTCATTCAGGTTGAACCACACTACGCTTATCACACCGACAACACGATGTAATTCACCTCGTCAATCAATCCACCAATTATCAACCAAACTGGCACAACTCAATGCATGATAAAAATTACCAGAATACCCTCAATGGTATAAATATGCGTATTTACGCAAATGCCCTCAATGGCAAAAATCTCAGATATGCCCTCAATGGCAAAAATTCCAAATATGCCCTCAATGGCAAAAATCTTAGATATGCCCTCAATGGCAAAAATTCCAAATATGCCCTCAATGGCAAAAATTCCAAATATATACAGTATGTCCCACCTGACAATACTATTCCACAATCTGTCCGGGTCTACCACTTTGGCCCAACAGTAAAATCTGTTGTTTTCATCAATCGGTAGAAATTTTATCGCGTTTTCAAAATTTCATCATTTTTACAAACGTTTTTAAATCGCGTAAATATATTTTACTGTTTTTGAAATCGCGTACTGTTTTTCAAATGTTTTCTTAATCGCGTAAGATTTTTAAATCATTTTCTTGTCTGATTTCCTTAAAAATCACTATTAAAATAATATTTAATATGTTTGAACTACGTAGAATATTTTTCATACCGTATATAATATAATAGATATCTTTTCTCTCTTATTTATTTGTTTTTAGCAAAAATTGACAGTATTTTACTTAGAAAATGTATAACAATGGTTTTCTAAGTTTTCTGTAAAAATTCCTTTTATTTATATTATAACCAATTAATTATACTTTTGAAAACTACTAACGTGCTTCAAAATATAAAATGAGCTCTACGTTAGAAATTTTACAAAAGCTACTGTATTTTCTTTTAAATGGTAAAACTCTTAGATTTAGTTCCTTAAACTTAATCTAATCATTTTTATTCCTTGAAATTCATTGTAATAAAATTTATTTTAGAATTATTACCTAACCTTTGTTGAAAAACAAATTTAGAAATAAAAACATTCACATTTGGCATGTTGGTCGAAATATATAAAATTAACATTTAATCTTTAAATTTGTTTTTTTCTTGTTCTAAAACAATTTATATCTTATCCATTCCCCTAAGTTAATTAAATCACACTTTTGGAAAATTGATGAGAACATTTTGGTTCTCCTTTGATGTTGAGGCCGTGAGCCTTCATTGGTGTTCTTTGGAACACTCATACAATCCTTGACATGTTATTCACATCCTACTAATTATATATGCATTTCTAACACATACAATATATTTAAAGCTTGTAGACATGCAATTTAATACAATTCACAAATAGGAAAGCTAATAACAAATAACACAAAAGAATCCTTATGAATTCTACAACCACAACCAATTCCATTTTCTTATCACCACCCAAGGATGATAAGATTCAAGTCTTCCTCTTACCTTAAGTGAAGACAAACACTCTTTCACTCCTTTCTAGGGTTTCGGTTTTCACCCCTCCAAGACACCTATCAAGCTCAAACAAATTTCTACAAGTTATTAACATGAAAGAAAGCTTAAACCATGGATCAATCATGGCTTAGAACTTTGAAAAAGAATTTAGAAAGGAAAAACAAGGATTTTCACCTTCTAGGTAGAATCTCTCAAGTAGTTTTTCAAGCTTAAGATGATGGATTTTGCAAGAACTCTCAACTAGAGATGTTCTTAGAATTGTGTTTAGGTTTAGAAAAGTAGGTGGGATAAAATTTTGGGTGGTTGGATGGTGAACTAGGGTTCTTGGCCGAATGGACCTTCAAGGTAGCATCAATGGTGGTTAGTGTTTTTGGAAGAGAGAGAAGAGAGAAAGTGTTAGAGAATGAAGTGATTCTTGGCTCTCCAAGGGCACTTGGCCGTAGACATCATGCAAGGGAGGTGTCCCCTTGGTTAGCTCCATCCAAGCCTTAGAAATGATCAATGGTGAGGATTAAAACTTGATCACCAAGCTTAGCTCTCATTGGCTAATCTAAGCCTTGTCATTAAGCCTAGTCATTAAGCCTTGTCACTAATTAAGCCTTGTCATTAAGCCTAGTCATTAAGCCTAGTCATTAAGCTACTACTCCAAAACGTTAACTGTTTCGCTAAACGTGGGTCTCGCAAAACATTTCTGAGTCCATTATCGCTTATTTGTACTGACTAATAAAATAATATTATAATAATATAAAATTATTTTATTGCACAGTTAAATCCTAAAAATTAAAAGATTACTAACCGTATCATTCAGAATTGGGTTTAGTAAGATCCCCCAGCTCCGAATAATTAAAATAAGATTTCCCCGGTCCGGAAAATATTATTTTCCTGTCCCGGAGCAAATCACACAAAAAGTTCAAATAAAATCACAGATAGTAAAATAAAATAGTATTTCATACAGAAAAACAACAAACAGTACAAAAAGGACATAACGGTCATTTATCCTAAAGTTAAAAAACAGAAAACAGTACATTCGGGACACAACGGTAATTCACCCAAAAGTTTAGGGTGTTACAATGACAATAATGTTGAGGGCATGATTATAATTATGGTATGATATACCTGTATGGTGTGCTGTTTGTGTTAACTCTATGCTACCATGTTGGTATTGGCGTAGGTGATCTCACCTCTTTGTTATATTGTTTTGTTGTGTTTTGTATTGTTAAAAATTAAATAGTAGATGGAACGAGTTTCTTAGACGTGAATGAAGGCAAATAATCTGAGTTCGGTGACAACATCAAGGAGTAACCATCCCGGATTCGATGGTGTGCAGTTTTGATGAGGAACAGATACATGGCACATCAAGATGGATACAAGACGAAATAAGTATGATGAGTTTTTATCGATAGTGTTTTACCGTGCTATTAAGTAGGACCCGTCATAGGGTTTGCTACTATTTAAAATTGAGTCTGTAAGTTTTATATTTCTTGAATAATTGTTAAATATTAAGTGACGTCTGTTATATGAGTTTTAATTAGTTTAAATCTATTTTTCAATATTACCTATAAATTTTGGTAAGTTTATGTTTTCGCAAGAAGAAATTTTAAAACTCATATTTTATAACTCAAACCTTTTATGAAATCATTTACAGTTTATAAGTTAGTAGTCAGAAATGTGATGTCCTAAGGAGGGTGTTACATGGACAAAAGGGCTCCAAGTGAGTTAAAATGTTTGGTAGTGCAAGGAACAAAAGGGCATCCTGCCTACCCAAAAAAACAATACAAGGAACAAAAGGGCTTCCTAGAACAAAAGGGCTTCCTGGAAACATTCAAATAACTTGTGATTTTTTTCCAAAACAAAATCTTTTCAAAATCATTGCATGAGCATACTTTAGGATTTCATTAGGCATAATCATACATCAACATGCATTGCATAAAATTGGCAATTGTATGGGGAATTGTCTTGTTTTTATTAAATGTGGAGATTAAGGATAAAAGCTAGATAGAAAAAGTTAAGAATATTATTTAAGGTAAATTAAATGTTGTTATAAATGGTATTGTTCAATATTGGTTGAAGATCAATGTGTAGCTTAATGGTGTGTAATGGAGTGAATGAGTATGCTTGCTAGCCTCTATAATTGTTATAGTGAATATATGTTGACTTATGTTGAGTTTCTATATAATGATTTAATTGTTGTCTTTATTAAATGAATTGTCTGCTTTGGAAATGGAAAGGAATGAGTTTTTGTCTTATGTCACCTTTCCAAATGATTAAGTACAACTTGTATTTTACCCCAACGTAGCTGGATTTACCATGATGTTACATTTTCAAATTTATTACTGAGAATTTTAAATTCTCACCCTAGTATTTATTTTATGATTTCCATGATAAATCCATAGGAGGATTGAAGCAAGCGCAAGGCAAGGCGATGAAGACGTATTTAGGTTGTTAATGTAATTATTTATTTTAGCTCTATATTTATTATTATTGGTTCTATAATTAAATTATCATGATTAGATCTTTGTATAAGTTGTAATCTCAGACATATCATACAGATGTTTGGTAAAGAGCAGT
This sequence comes from Ormosia emarginata, assembly GCA_029884605.1. NCBI lineage: Eukaryota > Viridiplantae > Streptophyta > Magnoliopsida > Fabales > Fabaceae > Ormosia > Ormosia emarginata. The sequence continues at coordinate 2,851,367 of JAQQTP010000074.1, forward strand.
TTTCAGAAGTGTGAAATGTCTTACTCTATTACTTTATGTTAAAGGCTCTATATATTTACTCGTTAATAGTTACTGAACAGGTTGAAATTTTATGTTTACGTTAGAAAGTGGCATACTAATTCTATTTACTTAGTATACTTAGAGTATATTACAGTGTATAGGATTAGGGTGTTACAACTATCCTACCCATGATCTGGAATTAGCAGTAATAGTGTTTGTCTTAAAAGTATGGAGACTTTACTTATACAGAGTTCAATTTGAGGTGTTCGGTAATCATAAGAGTTTGAAGTACTTATTTGATCAGAAAGGGCTGAAGATAAGGCAAAGGCGGTTGATGGAATTCTTAAAGGACTATGACTTTGAGCTGAAATACCATCTGGGAAAGGCCAATGTGGTGGCTGATGCATTGAGTAGGAAATCCCTACATGTGTCTTGGATGATGGTCCAGGAGAGTGAACTCCTTAAGAGTTTTAGAGATTTGAGTCTTGTAGTAACTATGTTACCACATAGTCTTTGTGTGAGTAAGGTGGACATAGTTGGTGACTTGAGAGCTCAAATCTTAGAAGCTTAAAAAGGAGATGAGACTCTAATGGAGGTTCATGAACAAATCTTCTTAGGGAATCCGAAAGAGTTTGATATAACTGGTGATGGAATGATTAAGTTTAGAGGTAGAGTTTACATTCCAAGTGAATCTGGAATCAAGGAACGGATCCTTGAAGAGGCTCATAGAAGTCATTATACCATTCATCCTAAGGCTACTAAGATGTACCAAGATTTGAGGAGAATGTTTTGGTGACCCCGAATGAAGAAAGATGTAGCTGAGTTTGTGTCTAGGTACCTAACTTGTCAGCAGGTCAAGATAGAACACCAAAGACCTTTTGGACCTTTGCAGTCTTTATTAGTCCAAGAGTGTAAATGGGATAACATCACAATAGATTTTGTGATGAGGTTACCTAGGACTCAATTAGGGTTTGATGCGGTTTGGGTCATTGTGGATAGACTAACCAAGTCTGCCCATTTCATACCCTATAAGGTTAACTACTCTTTGGATAGACTAGCCTAGTTAAACCTATAAGAGATAGTTAAATTGTATGGTATTCCTTTAAGTATAGTTTCTGACAGAGACCCTAGATTTACATCTAGATTTTGGGAAGCCTTGTAAAAATTTTTGGGACAAAGCTTAGTTTGGGTACAATATATCATCCACAGACAGACGATCAATCGGAAAGGACTATCCAAACCCTAGAAGATATGCTGAGAGCATATGTGCTAGAGCAAAAGGGTAATTGGGATAAGTTCTTACCTTTAATGGAGTTTGCCTACAATAATAGTTATCATTTCAGCATAGGTATGACGCCTTATGAGGCACTTTATGGTAGAAAGTGTAGGTCCTCTTTGTGTTAGTATGAGGACGGAGAGAAAACCATCCTAGGACCTGAGTTGGCACAACAAACCACATATTAGATTAAGATGATCAAGGATAGGTTGGTTGTGGCTCAAAGTAGGCAGAAGAGCTATGCTGATAAGAGGAGAAGACCTCTAGAGTTCAATGAAGGAGATCATATTTTCTTGAGAGTCACTCCTAGTACAAGAATTGGTAGAGCATTAAGAACACGAAAGTTAAATCCTCATTTTATCGGTCCCTACCAAATCCTAAAAAGAATTGGACTTGTAGCCTATCAAATAGCCCTTCCTCCCAGTTTGTCAAACCTTCATAATGTATTTCATGTGTCACAACTACGAAAGTACAATCCAGATCCTTTACATGGCATAAGGAATGAATCTGTATAGTAAGGGATGATTTATCTTATGCAATGCATCCGATAAGGATCATGGATGGAGGGGTCAGAAAGCTTAGAGGTAAGCAGATTCCTCTGGTGAAGGTGTTTTGGGATGGAGAAGGTTTTGAGCAGGCTACATGGGAATTGGAGTCCCACATGTGACAAGATTACCCACAGTTGTTTGTTTGAGGTAAGCAATTTTGGGAACAAAATTTTAAAAAGAAAGGGAGAAATGTAACATCCTCTTCAACATGTTAGACTTGTAAATAGTTACAGAGGTAGCTTAGTACTTGTTTAACAAGCTTGTTTAATTTTGTGACAATTTGAGTTAGTTTAGGCACTTTGTTGCAAGCCGAAAAGTGAAAAGTAGCTTAAAATAACCCAGATATTAGCATAAATGGCTTAGATAATGGAAATAGATGTGGATAATTTGATTTTAAGTCACAAATGTGGTTTTTGTTATATGGTTAATTTTTTAGGTTAATCAGAGTCAGTTTGGTATTTTTAAGCATATTAGTTGTCTATTTAAAGCTGAAATGACTAGTCACAAATATGAAAAGTTATGATCCTGATGAAACAACATTTTTAATGAATCTTAGTATTTATTTTAAAGTTGTTGGAGCTTGAAAAACTTGCTTTAGCTAAAGTTGAGTGTTTTTAGCAGATCGAGAAGTATCAGTGTTATGATTAATGGCCATAAGCCATCCACAGATCGCAACCCCTTTTGTTGACCCTTATGTTTGATATTTCTAAGCTTTTCTCACTTGTTTTTGCTCATTCTCACAGCTAAAAATAGAGGCAGTAGAGAAGGGAAAACAAGGAAGAGAAGAGGAAAGGAAGAAGAGGAAAACCAAGAGGAAAGGAAAGCCTGAAGACTTGTTATCATTTCCTTCATCAATTCCATCATCTCAGTTGTAACACCTTAATCCTAGATATTGTAAGTAAATAGAATCAAGGGTGTCACTTATAAAATTAAACTTAAACGTCACTTGTATAATAACTAGCAATGCATAAATATATAGAGCCTTTTATAAAATAAAAGAGAGCAAGACATTTTACGCATCTAATAACTTGCTCTTTACCACAAAACTATTTAATATGTTTGAAATTTACAACTTTATACAAAATTAATTACAACCTTTAATTACATAATCATTAATACAAATACAGAACTTAATACAAACTAAGAAATATATATAAAATTATATAAATCTAAATTTTTCCTTTAGCGCTTCCTTTGCTCCTGCTGTGGTATACCTCTGGATTTATCATGGAAATATAAAAAAATTGGGGTAAGAATTTTAAATTCTCAATAGTAAGTATGTAAAACATAACATTATAATAAATTCAGTTTCTATGGTTAAAACAAGTTACATAAATAATAAATAGAAAAGTGACGTAATCCAAAAAGTAATCTTTTCATTTCTAAGGTAAAACATTCATTTATTTATATATAGAAAATACCTACATCATATAATACCTCTTATTAAAACAATTAACTTACATATTTCTAGAAGTACTTTTACCTTTTATTCCTTATACATTCAAGGAGCAATAATGCAACTACTCGTGAATACTATGTCATTATAAAAATCTTTTCCCAAATGCATAATAAATATTTAATCTCTTTTTACTCACCTTAATCACAAATCCTACGCAATTATACCATACTAGAAACATCCAGTTCTCAATTAAATATTAAATGGACATAATCATAAATACTTGACATCTGATCGATTAAACACATTAGAATACCAAACATGCAACAAAATGCATAATTAGGTCAATTCACCTATTCTTTAATCACCTTAGTGGCTAATAGCACTTTAATCTCCTTAGTGGCTAATACCACTTTAATCAAAGAATCTCCTTGAATGCTAGCCTTGGCCAATCAACATATAAAGTCCAGAAATTTAACAATTAGAAGCTCACGTATTCAAACTCATAGGTTCTAGCGTTTCAACACTCAAACCAACATATACCAGTTTTACAACATCAGAATCATATCAAACAAGCATCCTAATTTTCATTTTAAAACAGGGTAACCACCTTGTTCAAAGAAATCAATCCATTGTTACTTGGAAATCTTATTAGAGTTTAAATGACCATCCAAATTTACCTCATAACTCAAGTCAACTATGAACATTAGAGCCTCAACATCAACCAACTTCACAAATTATTCTTCAAACAATAACGTAAGTACAATTTTAACTCAAATTCCTCCATTGGATCCTAAACATACATATGGCCAAGAATAAATAATACAATCAAATGGCAACTTGCAGCCATACAATTAGGATCATAGGAAAGTATGATTCATCAATTTCATATATATTCAAGCAGACAAGCTTTAGATTTTCCAAACATGACTAAAAATGTCATGGTCATCAATGTAACAAAATCAATATCACAGGGTCATTATATTACTAATTAACTAGTTTAACAAACTCATTATTAGTAGTACATAGTTCATTCCATGATAATTAAGAATACCTCCTTACTTAATTATACGTAGAAACTTACTTTAAGCTTACAAAATCCCTAATTGCCCTTGAGCTTCATCAAGCTTAATCACAATTTCAATTAAAAATCAATAAAAGAAGAAACACAATTTAAGAACACGAAACTCTTTTCCTCTTACTTTGGCCATGTACCATATAACTTCATAACACAAACATTAATTAAAGTGTGAACAAATCTGAATATATAAATATAACTTGTGGAGTAAAGTGTGAATATATGACCAAATCAAATACCACATAGTTTCTATGTGGAAAAACCAGCCCTCAAAATACATGAGAAGACAACTTGAAAACATAACTATGAAATCAATACTACATCGTCCTGTTTAGTCAAACAGTCGTGACATTGCTTGAATTCATGGACACTTAGTCCTTGGTCTATGTTTCAACCCTATGTACAACCAAGATACACAATAGCATACATACCATTTACTAAAAAGAAATCAAAGTTTGATTATTCAAAACACATACACACGACTCTTCTTGTAACACCTACCGTAGGGTATCACATTTTATATTAATATTACTGAATTACCTACACGTTATTAAAATATTATTTATTAATGTAAATACGAGTTGTAAAATTCCTTGATATTAATAAAATAAACTTAGCAGAAAATAAAATCCTAAACAGCATCACAAATAATGTACATCATATACATAAGTTTCAATACTGGCATGTTTAAATATTTACAGACATAGTTCTCAAAAGTATTTGACATTATTTAAACTAACACACTTGCCCAAGTATAACTAGACAGCAGAACCCTCAGACGTGTCCTCCTCAGATTTCTCAGCAGGTAGGAATCCAACTTAATGCGAAGTCCTATGGACCGGTGTCCGTGCAGAAGACATTATACTGGTCTCCGTTGGGACATGGTACCTACCACCCCAATACTACCTAATCGACAGCGAAAATTCGACATGTACATAAATAGTGATAGAAAAGAATGAATCTCCATGAAATATCCTGCTTATATTGACCATCAATTGTCCCTAATATATTTGTCCCTCCTTATTGGGACTAATCCTCCAAGCGCCAGCTCCACCATCGAAGTCTCACATATCCAAAGAAACTCGATCTGGATGCCATCCTATCAAAACTCAGCTTCCTCAGTAGGAATTTGTTCCTCTTCACCTTCTTGCTTGGTACCTTGCTTAGTGTCTTTATTAAAATATAAATACAATACAAAGTAATATACGAAGAGGTGAGATTATCTACGCCAATACCAACATGGTAGCATGGAGATAACACAAACAGAATATCATATAGATATATCATATAATGATACAGATATAATAAATAATAATTACAATAATGCCCTCAACATCATCCAATTGTTTGACAGTTCAAATATCACATAAATATAAATGCTCAGATTATGCATGTGCACATAGACTCAATTTCTTACTCCATGGAGCTAAACTCAGGTCGAAGAGATTGATCTAAAAGATTTTTCTGTACCAACATGCCTCAGACTATAACACCCTTGTGGGGGTGTCACATTTCTGATGCAATAAAATAAAATTACCCAAGTTGTAAAACGTTTGATACATAATAATATGAGTTGTAAAATTTTTCCTTTTATACATAATAACCTTATAAAAAAACATGAAATAGAACAAACTATTATTACACACCATAATATACATATGATTTTGTTTTAAGTTGTACAAATAATTTACAACTACAAGTATTTAATAAAGCGATAAAGAGTCAGTACAGTACTAAAACATAAAGTGCCTAAGTGCACATCAATGATTTCTAACCCTCCAAAGGATCACTCACAGATGGATCATCAGATGACAGAAATCCTGGATGTCTCGCAGCTCTACGGACAGGAGTCCGTGCTGTCGATACACTACTGATCTCACTAGGCGTGTGGAAAATTCCTCCCCAGTAACACCTAAGAATCAGCAGCATCTCAAGATGTAAATACAGAGTAGTAGTAAAAATAGGCTCCCCGTCAAACTCTCCACATAGGGTCACAGTCAGACGCCCCACGTAGACTACCGATCCTCTATCCTCTCGCAGACGCCAAGCCTCAGAGCCTCCGTGAAACTCAAGTCTCAAAAAACCAAAAAATCCAGGCAATGCCATAACCACAAAGTCAGTCTAAATGATATGGATGATCTGACGGCTCGCACTCGTCGAACTGATCACCTGTCTGCTGCTCCTCTTCCTTTTCCTCAAACTCTTTGCAAAATATAAATAATAATATAGAAACGCATACAAAGAGGTGAGACAATCTACATCATTACCAGCATGGCAATAAAGAAAACGACAATACAACAGATATCACAGTTTAACACAATAATGCATACCACAGTATCATAAACAATATCGCAATTTTAACACATTATACATAATATCACAAATAATAACAAAAAGAAGTATACCACAAATGCAAATGTATAATGACTTGTTCCTACTCCATGGAGCTAAACACAGACATCAGAGAGAATGACCCGGAAGAAAAATCAGTACCTCAGGCTGCCCAACCAAACTATTACACTATCAAACGTCGTGTAAATAGCCCACAGTCCAAGACATCGTGCAAGTAGTACACAGTCAAATATGTCGTGCACCACAGGCATTGTACTAGACAGTCTCCCCAAGATCTCGATTAAGAATAGTGTGTGTCGAGATCATTAGTGTGTTGCCCATTACCACGACTCAGAGGAGCTACCAACTGTCCACATGTGGAATCCTCCGCACACTAACGCCTCCAAGATTCAATAAATGAACCACACTACGCCTATCACACCCACAACACGGTGTAATTCATCTCGTCAATCAATCGCCAATTTTAACTTAATTGACACAACTCTTAATGCATGAATAAGAATCACAATTACAAAAATACTCTCAGTCTCAATATGTCACCGCATTTACAAAAATGCTCTCAGTCTCAACATTTCCAAATATATTACGTCTCCACTTGACAGTACTATACCTCAACATGTCCGGGTCTACCACTTTGGCCCGATAGTAAAACTCACTATTCCATTTAGTTGCATAAAAATTTTATCATGTTTTCACAATCGCGTCACTTTTACAAATGTTTTTAAATCGCGTAAATATATTTTGACATTTTTAAAATTGCGTAACATTTTTAAATCGTTTTCTCAATCGCGTAAGGTTTTTAAATCGTTTTCTCAATCGCATAGCTTAAAATTGTCATTTTAAAATACGCATAAGCTATTTCTAGTACTTTTCAACTACGTAGAATATTTTTCTTACGTTATAAATATATTATAAAACTTTCTCTTTTATTTCCCCATTTTTAGTAAATTTTGACAGCATTTTGTCTAGAAAATTCATTAGATGATATTTTCTACGTTTTTCTTTAAATACTACATATTTTAACTTTAACCATTAGTTACACTTTGAAACTTGCTAACGTGCTTCAAAACTCAATGAGTGAGCTCTACGTTAGTATTTTTCAAGTGTTTGTTTTATTTCTTACTTTTTACCAATCCTCCTAACTTAGAATTCTTAAACTAAGTTTATTCATTTTATTTCCCAAAGATCCATTGAAATTGAATTCTTTTGTAGATTAGTTACTTAACTTACCTTAGAAAATAATTTTGGAAATCAAATACACATTGAATGGCATGTTGGCCGAATTCAACATATCCTTCACAAATGGTCATTAAATCATTTTCTACCTTCTAAACCAATTTCAAATTCATTGTTTTACCTAGATTCATTAAATCATTATTTTAGAAAATAGTTGAGAACATTTTGTTTCTCTTTTTCTTGGAGAAGTTGTGAGCTCCTTTTGTGTTCTTTGGAACACTCAAGCAATCCTTACATGATATTCACATCCTACATTAATAATCATATATCTATAAACACATGCAATATATTTTAAAGCTATAGACATGCTTACAAATAAAATCAACCACAAATAAGAAAGCTTTAAACAACCAAATGAATGAATCCTTATGGATTCTTCACCACAAACACAATCCATTTTCTCATCACTACACAAGGTTGATGAGATTAAACTTTTACCTTAAAGGAAGACAAACTCCTTCTACTCTCCTCCTATGGTTTTCGTGTGACCTCCAAGAGAAACCTAACATGCTCAAACAAATTTTAAAGAGTCATAACTATAGGAGAAAAATATAAACCATGGATCAATCATGGCTTAGGACCTAAGAAATAAAGTTAGAAGTAAGAAACAAGAATCTTCACCTTGTAGGAAAAATCTCCAAAGTGATTTTCCAATCTCAAGATGAATTTTTTTGAAAGAACTCTCAACTAGAGATGTTCTTAGAATGATGTTTAGATTTGAGAAGTTGGGTTAGATGAAAATTTAGAAGGGTGGGAGTGTGGTTTGTAGGTGTTGCCCGAATGGCTCTCAAAGAGTAACAATGGTGATTTTTGTTCTTGGTGTTCTTGAAGAGAAGAAAGTAAGGCTTAGGTGATAGCAAAGATGAAGAATGAAGTGAAATGGTCTCCAATCTCCTATGCATAGTCGTGAGCTTCACAAAGGAGGTGACCTCCTTTGTTGACCTTCCAAGACCACTTAACCACCTTAGATGTGATCAAGGGTTGATAACAAAGGCTTTGGCTCCAAGCTTATTTCTCATTGGTGTAGAAAAACCAAGTCACCAAGTGACTAAGCCCTTCTTGAAGGTGCTTGGCCGAATGGCCCTAATGAGAAGCAAACCAAGTTTGTGCTTCATTCATGCAATCTAGTTACACTTAGGTGCATTTAGTTAGTTTGCTTAGCAACTTAGTTAGCCATTTAGTTAGCTAGGATGACTAACCATTTAGTTCTCTAGAATCTTCTCTAACTAGAACTTAAATAGATAACTAACTAGGTTTCCTTTGTTTAGTTACTAAACAAGCTTCCTATGCTAACTTAGTTAGGTTTACGCTAACTTGGTTAAGCTTTCTAGTTAAATCTTAACAAGTTCAACCACTTTTTTGTGACTTGATTTCTATGAGTGCCAGAATTTTAATTTTGCCCACTATTGTTGACTACATTTCATTGGCTTAGAAAAATCTAAAGCGAAACGTTGATCGCTTCTCTAAACGGTCTCACGGACTTTTAGGTCATGGTCATTCTAGAAAGCAAATTTCTACTATTTTTAAGACAGAGAGATCTTGTCGAATAAAATAATATTATAATAATATAAAATTATTTTATTGCACAATTAAATCCTAAAAGTTAAAAGATTAATACACGTATCATTCAGAATTAAGTTTAGTAAGATCCCTCAACTTTAAATAATTAAAATAAGATTTTTTCGGCCAAAAAATTATTATTTCCTAAACTCAGAGCAAATCATACACAATGATCAAATACAATCATGAAACAATCAAATTCTATTTATAACTTACAAAAAACATAAAATAGTACAATTAGGACAATATCGTACTTAACTCAAAAGTTGGGGTGTTACATAGACCACGTGCCATAATTCTCATAAGTGTTTACAAATCTAGTATATACACGACAATCTTTAACAGATCTTGATTAAGAATAGTATCTCGATTCGGGCCAATAACGTTGCAGACGGCCTAATTCATAGACAAAAGAGCTAATTAACCGCCTATCATTGTGAACAACCCGCACTTAACGCTTGCAAGGTCAACAAGTGACTTACACTACGCATATCACTCCCACTCAAGAGGTGTATTCTCTCCTAGGCAATTAGCCTTATCCAGTCCATTGGACCTTCCCAATGCATGTTCAATGCATATAATCAATTCACAGTCCAAAGTGATAATCTCATATACAGGGTCCACACATTGGCCCAACAGTATCATTACTGTATTTTCAATCGCATAAACATTTTACTGCATTTTCTCAATTGCGCAACACTTTTGTCGCGTTTTTCCAATCGCATAGCGATTTTCCATCATTTTCTCAATCAAGTAAAAATATTTCATCGTTTTTCAATTGCGTAGCGATTTTTCAACATTTTTGAAATCACGTAACTTAAAAATCACATTTTTAAGTTACGTAAAACATTTTTCACCATTTTTCCACTACGTAAAATATTTCTCAACCTTCTAAATTTCATTTCAACCTTTCTAAAAATTCATACCATTTCTTGCTTTTCTTTTCTATATTTTCTCACTTAAAATTTCCTAACGCACTCAAAAACCCAATGAGTGAGCTATACATTTGTAAATTTCAAGTCATCAACATATTCTCCATAATTCTAAATCAAATTCTACAATTCATTTCTCTTTAAAATAAGTTGAGGTTCAAACACTTTCAACCTCTCTTTTTCCTTCATAAATGAAATCTTCATCTCTTAAGTGACAAAGTATTTCTCTTCCATTTCTTAAATCCTTTTATTAATTTCTTATACTAAATCAATTAACTTTTCATTTCTAAATCATAATTTTACAAGAAGTAAACCATTTCAAACCTTCAAAACCATGGGTACATGGCCATTGAAACCATCATATCTTTTCTTTTCCTTTTCCTTCTAATCATTCAATTTTACCATTCATGAAAATCTTAATTTGGAAACACCTATTTTGAGGTGTTGAGGCCGTGAGCCTCTTGGTCTTTGGAACCAAAATTATTTTCCTTGTTCACTTCCATCATGGCATATACAATATATTGACATCATACATATCATAAGCATACCATAAAAACAATAAACCATGCAAAGCATACAAGGCATAAACAAATAAATCAAAACACATAAACACTCAAAAATAATTATATAACCATGAATAATGAACCCTCACATGGATTCATCTCTCACCACCATACTTGGTTGGTGAGATAGATCTCCCTCTTACCTCTTGGAGAAACCTCAAAAACTCTTTGTTTTGTTTTAAGACAAGTTCTTCACCACCAAGAAACTTCTTAAACACAAAACAAACACAAGTTTATTAGCATCTAAAGCTTGAACAAGAAAGACCATGGATCAAAACATGGCCTAGAACATGAAAATGAGAAAAGTAGTGAAGTTTCCATAACTCCACCTTAAAAACCCTAGAACTTGATCTTGAAGAAAGTCCTTGAAGATAAATAATTTAGGACTTGGCCTTAATTACAAAGTGTCTTAGATTTAGGTAAAGATTTAAGAAATAAGGTTGGTTGAAATTTTGGAGAGTGATGGTATGATCTTGGCCTCTTGTCCGTGAGCTTGAGTGAAGAGAAAATGAGAGAAAAGTTTTGTGAGCTTAGCTTTTTGGAAGTGGTAATGAAAATTTTCCTATAGCCTTATGGTCTTCAAAACCGAACCCCCCCTTAAACACTAGGGTTGTGTCCAAATACATTAGCCACCATTTGAGACATCAATAGCCATTGATTAAATCAATGGTTGATCTTTGGTAGAAGCATCCAAGTGATATGGTTGATTTTGAGCCATTAGATCTCTCCTCCATAAAATCCTAGCCATTAGATATATCTCCAAAATGAAGGGTCAAGATTTACTCTTCATACTTTCCATCCAATCCAAAGTCATGAGCCCACATTTTTGTGAGACCAATCTCCACGATAGATTAAATCGATGGTGGATATCCAAAGTTCTTCCTCACCAAAATTTTTCGCTCCTATTGGCCCTCCATAAAGTTGTGAATCCACTAAATTTGACTAACTAAGTATAATATTTTTCTACCGCTACTTTCCTCTACGGATAATATTTACTATATTTTTTTCGCTAGATAAATAAAACAGTACAAAACATAAGTAAAAGAAATCTCGAAAACTGTTTCTGATTTCGAGTTTAGTAAGATCCCCCGTCCCCGTCTCAACAGTACAAAATTTTCTGGCTCTGAAAATGTTTTACTTTTTCGAGCCCTCCTGGTCCCACGTACAGCCCCTTGGGCACACAAACTGCCCAAGAATAATATTAAAATAATTGAAAAAATATAAAATCTCAAAATAATCCACAAAATCATAAAAATTATAAAATTCATAGAAATCAAATCAGATTTGAAAAAGTAATTAAGAATCAACAGGAATAATTAAAATACGTAAGATTTTCCCCTACTCAAAAATTATTATTTTCCTAACACGGAGTAAATCACATAAAACGATCAAATACATTGACGGAATAATCAAAATAATTTTACAATACACAGAAATTACAAAATAGTATAATTCTGTTATTACTGTCAAATAGCTAGAATTTGGGGTGTTACACTTCTAGTGAAACCAAGATAGAAATTAAAGCCCATATGTGTACTAAATTTCTATTTAGCCATGAATTCCATGATCACAAGGCAAGTCACCATCCAAGAGCTTTCATGTTCACAACACAAGTTATCATTCAATTTTTAAAAGTCAATGAAGGGGGATAATCTAGCTTGGTCAGCTGTTCTCAACAACCACCAAAAATCAACAACCAAGAATTTCACAACCAATTGTGGACACTAGAAGATATACACAGTTTCCATCAACACTCAAAGTCATAAAATAATGTAAAAAGAAAGACTAAATTTAATTAATATCATTCACCTAATATTTGTTTTGACCGTGCCTAATAGTCTCAAATATAGTCCAAAAATTGATACAAAAGAGGAACAAGTTGAAGAAACAATTCCCCTACCTCTAGCTTGAAGTTTTCTCTTGTTTTTCTTTGATTTTTCCCTATTTTTCTTTCTTTGTTTCTACTCCATTTTCTTTGTTTTCCCATCTCTATTTCTGCCCACATTTCCTCCGTCTCAGCACACACATAAACGAGAGAGAGTGTGAGTGACAAAATCAAAGAAACAGAGAGAAAGAAGATGGTCAGAACAAATTCGTATGGTAACAGCAAGAATGAACCAAGATGGTGAACAACATGAGCAAGCAACAGAGAAAGACGGAGATGAACAACAGTGTGAGTGGACGGCCACTGCACGAGCTTAGATGATGATGGGACTAGCACTGTGGATGAACGTGCGAGCTACGCGTGAAAGAATACAGGGAAACGAATAAACAAGAGAGAAAATGAAAGAGTGAGGAGCAAAAAGAACGTATAAACAAGAGAGAGGAGAAGTAAATGAATGAAAAAGAAGTGAATAAGAGATAAGGAAATAAGTGGCTAGAATAGGACGACTGTGAGAGAGAGAAAATGCAAAGAGGGTGAATAGTGATAAAGATAAGAAATCTGTGGCTTAAAATGGTGGAAAGGAAATTTTATAAAATTTACTTGGAATTTTTTTATCTCTTAGGAACACCTTAATCCTTCGAAACCAAGTTTTCTAGTTTTCATGAATGTTTCCAAAAATTACAGATATTAACTAAATTCTTATGTTCATATTTCTATAATTTTCTATACGTTGTCATTCATAAAATAAATTGCACTATTTCTTTTAAATTAAATCGAACATGTAAGGTAAGTAAATGTACCTATCTTAACTTACTTTTCATATCAAAATATTTTCCTTATTCCACTTATTGTAACACCTTTATAGAGATATCACATTTATGATGCAATAAAATAAAACCTTACCCAAGTTATAAAACATTTGATACATAATTAATGAGTTGTAAAATTTTTCCTTTTATACTAGATATCCTTAAATAAAATAACGTAAAACATAAAATAAGCAAACTAGTATTACACACCATAAATGTACATATGATTTTGTCTTAAGTTGTACAAATAATTTACAACTACAAATATTTAAATAAAGCGAAGAAAAGTTAGTATAATACAAAACATAAACATGTCAAGTGACATCAAAGATTTTCTAACCTCCGAAGGATCACTCTCAAGAGGAACCTCGGGTGATAGAAATCGGGATGTCTCATAGGCATTCTACTGATTTGGTGTCGTCTTGTTGATACTATACTGGTCTCACTAGGGGTACGGAAAAGTCCTCCCCAGTGACGCCTCAGATCCAAAGGCATCTCCGGATGTAGGTACAAAGTAGTAGTAAAAACTGACTCAGCATCAAATGTTGGTGTATGCCCTAGTGGCCAATGTATTTTGTTTGTATTTACATACATTATATTATGTTATTTTATATGAGGCATTTCATTTATTGTGTTCCTTTTGGTAGACATAATAAAGTCCTTAGAATAGTGAGTTTGATACCATAGGACATCAAGTGGATGACTTGATCGTGAGATCCTATGGATAAAATACTATTCTTAAATGTCCTAGTCAAGTATTATTGTTAATTAGGACAACAATAATACATTGAAAGGCTAGTATGTGCGTAGACCGATGACCACATCTCACTCGCGGGTCGTGGATATGAGATATCAAGTTCACACACGTGGATACATATTAGAAAGTAATGATGTATTGATGAGGACCGTAGTGAGAATCTTATGTGGATCGTTACGTGAGTGTCATCATAAGCGATTCTCATAGTGATAATGGTGTATGTGGTCGCTTTGACCGAAATCACTACGATTCCTACATGAGGAGTTGTGCGTTTAATGCCATCAAACGTCATCAGTAACAAGATGATCATAACGCGTTGGTTATTAGACATGCCGCAATACATGGGAGGAATGTGAGTGACCCAGATGGGATTTGTCCTCCTACATAACAGAGCGATATCTTGGTACTGATTGAGTGAGACTACGAAACGTGGCCACGTCTTCAAATAAGTCAATATGAGATATTGATCTTATTTGCTATTACTACGTCTCTCTCTTCGGGAATCGTGAAACCGAAGATTGAACTAAACAAGGGTGACACATTCCATGCCTTATGTTCAATCTGGATATCCTGGACAAAGGGACTAAACTACACGGAAACATTAGTCACAGATAGGTTATGTCAAATCACTGACATTCTCATTACTTGGGTAGCGATGATGTGTTCTTAGATATCATTCATTGTTTGTAATATTAAAATGAGATTTTAATATTACTACCAACGTCACGTGAGAACCTACAAGGTCGCACACTTAGTAACGACTAAATTGGAGTAATCGAATCCAAGTTGGACTCGGATTCAATCATGGGCCTAACTCATGACAGATGGGTTTAGGGTTGCACCACTTACTTGCATCGCTCACACTCACTTAAGGCGCAGCCTTTGTTATAAATAATACGCTAAGGGGGCTGCTACTAGGTTACATCACAACCCTAGCCGCACCTACGCAGAAAGTGAGTGAGAGATAGTGAGGTCTTCTTCTCTCTCTTCGCACTACAAGACTACTAAAAAACAGAGGCGTGACTCCTTTTGCAAGTCTACATTCGTGTGGATCCGTTAAACATCGTCGCTATTACGGTGTTGGTGATTCACCTCGCTTGTGTCTATCACGCTTCAAGAGGTAAAAAATTTAAAAAACTCGGATTATGGATTTTTCGCATGGATCCTGTAAGGGAATTCTGTTATTCCACTGCGAGACTTTTGATCCGCAAATTCCCAACAGTGGTATCAGAGACACTTGCGAAACCATGATTTGGTTTTTTGCTTCTCTTGTTATATGCGATAACATGATTCGTTGCTTTCTTTTGATAAAAGATATGATCTTTATATGTTGTTTCTGAAACCATGAAGATGTTCATATGTTTTTGCGAAAACCGTTTTGAAAGCTTTCTGTTTCTGCGTTTTTCTGGTATATATATATGATATGTATGAATGAAAATCATTTTGAATGCTTTCTGTTTTTGCATTTTTTTCTGGTATATACATATGTGATATGTATGATTCTACGAAAACATTTTTGAATGCTTTCTATTTCGCATATTTTACGTATGAATGCGATATACACAAAGCAGCGCGACACAAGGTTTTGGAAACCTTGTTTCCGTTTGCATGACGCCGCCATAAAGCTTCCTCATGACATGAAGTGTTCATGTCTTCACGCATTCTGGAAACCTTGTTTCTGGATAGGCGATGACTGCTGTGAGGAACCCCTGTGGCACATGAAGCGTTCATGTGTTTGCGGGCCTTAGGGTTCAAGCGTTCATGTGTTTTCGCTGCCCCGAACCCCGTTTCGTGGTGTGTGATATTCGAAAGTGCAATATTCAAAACTGTTTTTATAATTCGCAAAATAATAATGTGTTATTGCTTTGTGTTTATGTATTCTTAGAGATGCATGGTGCATGGTTATGGCCTTAGTCTTTATTTTATGCTTTTTGGTTATTTTAAATACGACCTGCGTGTCGTGCCTTTCTCTCTACATTCTGATTGTACATTCTCTTCTCATCTAACTCCCCTCAAATGTAAAAGAGGTTTCTATAATGTAATCTTCATGTGGAGACAAGGAGACGACATCAAGTGAGGACGTTGGTGGGAGACGCTTGGTGAAGCTGGCATTAATTAATGCTACTCTCTTAGAGTCCATAACCATGTCACATTTATTATATGCTTTATATGTATGAGATGCATGGATTATGTTTATGGTATGTTAAACAAGTTTAATAAATGGTGAGATCTAATAATAAAATTCCCTCAAAGAAAATATTAAGTCATTATGTGATGCCTTCCAATGCGTGACACTCGTCAAGACTAATATCGATCAAGTGTAGGTCTGCCAAAGTAGGGTGCCTTTATCTATATTAGTAAGATGCGATAGGATAATAGTAATATCCAATTGTCAACCATTGGGTTTGACTTAACTAGGCCATTTCAATAGGATTGAAGGCTTAGAGGCATGAAGTTGGGCTTTAGTCCATTAGATGGATTAGAATAAGTGTTATTCACCCAACTATCCAAGAGTTGCATGTGATGTAATTGGAAAGAGTTTCCTACCTAAATAACTGAATTTTGGGCGATCACCAAAGTTGACTCAAAACTAGGTGAAATATGGATCTTGGCCACTAGGAAATCTTCCAATGGGATTTTCCAAGTCAATGCTGAGGGTCATTGATTTGAATAAAATAGTGGGAGACGTATTTAATTAAAAGACCTTGTTAAATATGTTTATAGCATAATACTTATATTTTACATATTTCTGTTGATAGATTACCATGGCAACAAACACATCAAGTAACTTATCATTGCGATCGGTCCTTGAGAAGGACAAGTTATGCAGGACAAATTTCCTAGATCTGAGTACGGGAACTTGAGGATTGTCCTCAAGCAAGAGAAAAAGTTGTATGTTTTAGAACAACCTATTCCCGAACCACCTGCCGCTAATGCCCCTAGAGTGAAAGAGATGCTTATAAGAAGCATCAAGATGATGCCTTGGACATTGGATGTCTAATGCTAGCCACCATGAACTCGAGCTCCAAAAGCAACACGAGAACATGGAAGCATACGATATGATCGTACACCTCAAAAAGCTTTATCAAAGAGGGCTAGACATGAGAGATATGAGGTCTCCAAAGCACTCTTTCGGTGTATATTTGGTAGAGGAAGCCCCTGTTGGTGCTCATGTACTCAAGATGATTGGGTACATTGAAAACCTTGAGAGACTCGATTTTCTATGGGCCAAGAGTTGGCCACCGACTTAGTCCCGCAATCGTTGCCGGATAGTTTTAGTCAATTTGTCATGAACTACAACATGAATGAAATTGACAAACCACTACCGAGTTGCTAAGCATGTTGAGAAGCTCGCGAGCGGAACATAAACAAAGGCAAAGGAAAGGCCATAATGATGGTCCATAAGAATAAGGGCAAGAAACAAGAAAAAGCCCGGGACAAGTGGAAGGGTAAGGGCAAGGAAAAGTCCAAGCCTAGCACTTCTAGCTTGAAACCAAGTGGGTGGAGTGGCTAAGGAAGGTACATGCTTCCACCGCGGTCGACCAGGACATTGGAAGAGGAACTGTGCCAAGTACCTAGAGGAGCTCAAGAAGAAGAAGGGAAGTGAGACTTCCACTTCGGGTATTTTTGTTATAGAAGTCAATTTATCTACTTCGCATCATGGGTATTAGATACTGGATTTGGATCTCACATTTGTGTAAATGTGCAGGATCTAAAGAGCAGCAGACCATTGACTAAGGGCGAAGTCGACCTACGAGTGGGAAATAGAGCAAAGGTTGCCGCACTAGTCGTAGGGGCTTATTTATTAGCTTTGCCAACTGGGCTTGTAATTGAATTGGATAATTGTTATTTTGTGCCCGCTATTAGCAGGAATATCATTTCTGTTTCTTGTTTGGACAAGAAGGGTTTTACTTTTATAATTAAGAACAAAAGTTGTTCTCTTTATTTGAATGATATTTTCTATGGTAGTGCACATTTGAGTAATGGACTTTATGTCCTTGATCTCGAAACGCCCATTTATAACGTAAATACAAAGAGGTTCAAGTCAAATGATATGAACCCGACTTATCTCTCGGCATTGTCGTTTGGGCCATATAAATGAGAAACGCATTTCCAAACTCCATAAAGATGGATTCTTGGACTCGTTTGATTGCGAATCATATGAGACATGTGAATCTTGTTTATTGGGAAAGATGACTAAGGCCCCATTCACGGACAAGGTGAAAGGGCTAGTGATCTTTTGGGCCTTATACATAGTGATGTATGTGGGCCACTAAACACACTAGCTAGAGGCGGTTTTCAAGTACTTCATTACATTTACCGATGATTTCAGTAGATATGGATTTGTATATCTTATGAAGCACAAATCGAATCCTTTGAAAAGTTCAAAGAGTTCAAGAATGAAGTACAAAACCAACTTGGCAAGAGTATTAAAATCCTTCGATCGGATCGAGGAGGTGAATACTTAAGCCAACAGTTTGATGATCATCCGAAAGAGTGTGGGATAATATCCCAACTCACTCCTCCCTGGAACACCACAATGGAATGGTGTTTCGAAAGGAGGAACAGGACCTTGTTGGACATGGTCCGATCCATGATGAGTCATGCAGACCTTCCGAGGCTCCTTGCGGGGACATGCTCGTTAATGCAGCCTTTCACACTTAACCGTGTTCCATCTAAGACGGTTCAACGGACACCATATGAGATGTGGACCGGGAGAAGACCCAAGTATGTCTTTTATGAAGATTTGGGGTTGCGAAGCTTATGTGAAACGTCAAGTTTCTAATAAGCTTGGCCCAAAATCGATAAATGCTTCTTTGTGGGGTATCCTAAGGAAACCAAGGGATACTATTTCTATAATCCTACCGAGGGCAAAGTGTTTGTCGCACGGACCGCTTTGTATTCCTAGAAAAGGAGTTTATCTCCAAAGGAATCGTGGGAGGAAAGTAGAACTTGAAGAAATTCAAAGTTCACGAGTAGCAACGAACCAATGGTGGAAATAGAGCAGCCTCCACAAATCGTTGTGGAACCACAATCTGCTCTAGTAGCACAAGACCCGCGTAGGTCTAACAGATACGTCGTCAACCGAGAGATATGGATTTCTCATGACTCAACAAGGTGACGTATTACTCATGGATCAAGATGAGCCTGTGACTTACCAGGAAGCCATTATTGGCCGAGAACCGAAAAATGGCTTGAGGCCATGAGATCCGAAATGGAATCCATGTATACCAAACGGTATGGACCTTGGTTGACCCATTTGAAGGGGTAAAACCCATTAGGTGCAAGTGGGTTTTCAAGAAGAAAACTGACATGGATGGTAATGTGCATACCTTTAAGGCGCAATTGGTGGCTAAAGGTTTCAAGTAAATTCATGGTGTAGACTATGATGGGACTTTTTCCCCAGTTGCGATGCTTAAATCCATTCGAATCTTGCTTGCTATTGCAGCATACCATGATTATGAAATCTGGAAAATGGATGTCAAAATTGCTTTCCTTAATGGAAATCTTCTCGAGGATGTGTACATGACACAACCTGAGGGTTTTGCCACTCCACAGGATGCTACAAAGGTATGCAAGTTGCAACGATCTATTTATGGATTGAAGCAAGCTTCCGGAGAAGTTGGAATCTTCGTTTTGATGATACAATCAAACGGTTTGGTTTTATCAAAAATGAAGAAGAATCTTGTGTCTACAAGAAGGTTAGTGAGAGCACGATTGTCTTTCTAGTATTGTATGTAGATGACATACTACTAATTGGAAATGACATCCCTACCCTACAGTCAGTAAAGACTTGGTTAGGGAAGTGTTTTCTATGAAGGACTTAGGCGAAGCCACCTATGTATTAGGTATCAGGATCTATAGAGATAGGTCGCAAAGATTGCTTGGCCTAAGTCAGAGTACATACATAGACAAAGTGTTAAGACGTTTTAACATGCATGAATCCAAGAAAGGACTCTTGCCTATGTCGCATGGTATAAGCCTATCTAAGGCTCAATCCCTTCCACCCAGGATGAGAGGGATCGCATGAGTAAGATTCCATATGCATCTACAATTGGATCTATCATGTATGCCATGTTATGTACTCGACCAGATATCTCGTATGCTTTGAGCATGACGAGCAGGTACCAGTCTAATCCAGGTGAGAGTCACTGGAGTGCTGTCAAGAACATCCTTAAGTACTTGAGAAGAACTAAGGATTCGTTTTTGGTATATGGAGCCGAAGAGGAACTAGTAGTAAAGGGTTACACTGATGCTAGCTTCCAAACCGATAAGGACAACTCCAGATCGCAATCGGGTTTTGTTTATTGCCTGAATGGTGGGGCTGTGAGCTGGAAGAGTTCAAAGCAGGAGACAGTTGCTGATTCTACCACAGAGGCTGAGTATATTGCTACCTCCAATGCCGCAAAGGAGGCCGTTTGGATTAGAAAGTTCATTATTGAGCTTGGTGTAGTTCCTAGCATTGTGGACCCAGTGGACCTCTATTGTGATAATAATGGAGCCATTGCACAAGCTAAGGAGCCCAGATCTCACCAGCGATCCAAACATATACTTAGGCGCTTCCATCTCATTCGAGAAATCATCGATAGAGGAGATGTGAAGATATGCAGAGTACCAACAGATGATAACATTGCTGATCCACTGACGAAGCCTCTTGCACAACAGAAGCATGAGGGTCACACTAGGTCTTTAGGCATTAGAAATATGCTTGATTGGCTTTAGTGCAAGTGGGAGATTGTTGGTGTATGCCCTAGTGGCCAATGCATTTTGTTTGTATTTACATACATTATATTATGTTATTTTATATGAGGCATTTCATTTATTGTGTTCCTTTTGGTAGACATAATAAAGTCCTTAGAATAGTGAGTTTGATACCATAGGACATCAAGTGGATGACTTGATCGTGAGATCCTATTGGATAAAATACTATTCTTAAATGTCCCTAGTCAAGTATTATTGTTAATTAGGACAACAATAATACATTGAGGCTAGTATGTGCGTAGACTGATGACCACATCTCATGGGTCATGGATATGAGATATCAAGTCTACACATGGATACATATTAGAGTAATGATGTATTGGACAGACCCGCCATGAGAATGCTATGTGGATCGTTACGTGAGTGTCATAAGCGATTCTCATAGTGATAATGGTGTATGTGGTCCTTTGACCTGAAATCACTACGATTCCTACATGAGGAGTTGTGCGTTTTAATGCCATCAAACGTCATCTGTAACAAGATGATCATAACGTTGGTTATTAGACATGCCGCAATACATGTGGAGGAATGTGAGTGACCTAGATGGGATTTGTCCCTCCTACATAACAGGAGCGATATCTTCGGGCCCCCGATTGAGTGAGACTACGAAATGCATGGCCATGCTCAAATAAGTCAATATGAGATATTGATCTTATTTGCTATTACTATGTCTACTCGGGAATCAGAAACCGAAGATTGAACTAAACAAGGGTGACACATTCCATGCCTTATGTTCAATCGGATATCCGGACAAAGGGACTAAACTACACGGAAACATTAGTCACAGATAGGTTATGTCAAATCACCGACATTCTCATTACTTGGGTAGCAAAGTGATGTGTTGCTAGATACCGCTCCTTGTTTGTAATATTAAAATGAGATTTTAATATTACTATCAACGTCATGAGAACCTGCATGGTCGCACACTTAGAAACAGACTAAATTGGAGTAATCGAATCCAAGTTGGACTCGGATTCAGCTGTGGGCCTAACTCATGACGAGATGGGTTTAGGGTTGCACCACTTACCTTGCTACACGCTCACACTCACTTAAGGCAGCCTTTGTTATAAATAATATCGCTAAGGGGGGCTGCTACTAGGTTACATCACAACCCTAGCCGCACCTACAAAAGTGAGTTGGAAAAAATTAGGTTTTCTTTTTCTCTTTTTGGAGCCAGCCATAAGAAAACAAAGGCGTGACTCCTTTTGCAAGTCTTGTTGGTGTGAAAACGCAAGAAACATCGTCGTAATTCGGTTGTTGGTGATTCACCTCGCTTGTGTCTATCACGCTTCAAGAGGTAAAAAATTTAAAAAACTCGGATTATGGATTTTTCGCATGGATCCTGTAAGGGAATTCTGTTATTCCGCTACGAGACTTTTGATCCGCAAATTCCCAACATCAAACTCTCCATGTAGGGACACAGTCAAACGTCCCAAGCAGGTCACCGATCCTCGATCCTCGTGCAGTCGCCAGGCCTCCGAGCCTCCATGAAACTCTAATCTCACAACCTAGGAATCCCGACAATGCCATGATCACAAAATCAGTCCAAAGGATATGGATGATCGGACGGCTCGCACTCATCAAACTGATCACCCGTCTGCTATTACTCCTCCTTAGGGTACACAATCTCAAGAGGCTGTTCCTCTACCTCTTTGTCAAACTCCTTACAGAAATAGAATAATAATACAAAAACACATACAAATAAAGAGGTGAGACAATCATACATCAATACCAGCATGGTAAATAAGAAAACGACAATACAACCGATATCACAGTTTAATACAATAAAACATATCATAGCATCATAGATAATAGCACAATGTAACACAAGAATTGCATACCACAATATCATAAATAACAACACAATTCAACACATCATATAATATCACAAATAATAATGTTATGATGCATGACACAAATGCAAATGCAATATGACTCATTCCTACTCCATGGAGCTAGACACAGACATCTGAGAGAATGACCTGAAGAGAACTATCAGTACCTCATGCTGCCCAACCAAACTATTACACTGTCCAACGTCGTGTCTATAGCCCACTGTCCAACGTAGTGTAGTAGTACGCAGTCCAAACACATCGTGCACTACATGCATTGTACTAAACAGTCTTCCCAAGATCTCGATTAAGTATAGTGCGTGTCGAGATCATTAGTGTGTTGTCAGTTATCACGACCCAGAGGAGCGACCAACTGTTCACATGTGGAATACTCCGCACACTAATGCCTCCAAGTCCACACAAGATGAACCACATTACGCTTATCACACCGACAACACGGTGTAATTCATCTTGTCAATCAATCGCCAATATCAACCAAATTGGCCCAACTCTTGATGCATGAATAAGAACTATAATTACCAAATTACCCTTGGTTTCCAAATATTATCATATTTGCAAAAACACCCTCAATCTCAAAAATTTTAATATATAGTACGTCACCACTTGACAGTACCATATCTCAACGTGTCCGGGTCCACCACTTTGGCCCGACAGCAAAACTCACTGTTCCAATTAATCACATAGGAATTTTATCGCGTTTTCACAATCACGTCACTTTTACAAATGTTTTTAAATCGCGTAAATATATTTTGCTATTTTTAAAATCGCGTAGCATTTTTAAATCGTTTTCTCAATCACGTAAGATTTTTAAATCGTTTTCTTAACCAAAAAGCTTTAAAATTTCCATTTTAAAACTGCGTAAGCTATTTTTAATACTTTTAAACTACGTAGAATATTTTCTTACATTATAGATATATTATAAAATGTTCACTTTTATTTGTCTGTTTGTAATAAATTTTGACAGCATTTTGTCTATAAAATCTATTAAAATTGTGTGTTCTACATTTTTCCTTTAAAAATTTCTTTGTTTAGTTTATTACCACATAATACACTTTGAAAATTTGTCATTATACTTTAAACTCAAAGGTAAGTATTTTTCAAGATTTTGTTTATTTTTCTTCTATACCATATTTCTAATAAAATTTAGTTTACTTCTTTAAGTCTTGAAAATCTATTACAAATGTATTCTTTTTAGGTTAAACATCGAATCTACACTTAGAAAATAAATTTTGAATTGATTATACATTAAAAAGGCATGTTGGCCGAAATTCCCAAAATCTTGGCATTTGAACTTTAAATCATTTTACATCTTCTAAATCATTTTGGAATTCATTGATTTACCTAAATCCATTTAGTCCTTCTTTTAGAAAATGGTTGAGAACATTTTGGTTCTCTTTTTCATGGTGAAGCTGAAAGCTCCATGGTGTGTTCTTTGGAACACTCATGCAAACCTTACATGTTATTCACATCCTAATTAATAATCATGCATATATCAATACATACAATATATTTTTAAAGCTATAAACATGCATACAAACAATATCAAACACAAGTAGGAAAACATTTAAACAACCAAACAAGTGAATCCTTATGGATTCTTCACACACATACAATCCATGTTCTTATCACCACACTTAGTTGATGAGATTAAATCTCCCTCTTACCTTAAAGGAAGATAACTCCTTCTAATCCTTCTCCTATGGTTTTTGTATGGCTCCCTCAAAAATCCTAGCAACCTTAAACAAATTTTAAAGAGTTATAACAATAGGAGAAAAACATAAACCATGGATCAATCATGGCTTAGAACCTAAGAAATGAAGTTAGAAGTGAAAAACAAGAATCTTCACCTTGTGGGAAAAATCTCCAAAGTAATTTTCCAAGCTTAAGATGAATTTTTTTCAAGAAACCTCTAACTAGAGATGTTCTTAGAATAATGTTTAGGTTTGAGAAAGTGAGTTAGATAAAATTTTTGAAGGTTGGATGTATGATTTGTGGGTGTTGGCCGAATGGTCTTCAAAGAAGAAAGCAAGAGAATGGTTCTTGGTGTTCTTGGAGAAAAGAAAGATTAGAGATGAAAAATGACTAAGTTGATGTTCTCTTCACTATGCATGGCCGTGCACTTCATCAAGGGAGATGGCCACCTTGTTTGACTTCTCCTAACACCTAATAACCCTAGATTTGATCAATGGTTGATATCAAAGCTTGGCCTCCAAGCTTGTCTCTCATTGGTGCATGAAAACCTAGTCATCCAAGTGACTAAGCCTTTCTTGAATGCTCTTGAAGCTTCTTGGCCGAATGGCCCTAAGGAGAGCAAACTAAGTTTGTGTTCACTTAAGCCATCTAGTTACATTTAGGTGCATTTGATTAATTTGTTTAGTTACTTGCCTAACTATATAGTTACTTAGGTTAACTAGGTTAGTCTTGATATTTTGAGATCATTATCTAACTAGAACTTAACTACATAGGTAACTAGGTTTACTTCACTTAGTTATAACATAAGCCTTCTATGTTAACTTAGTTAGGTTTTAAGCTAACTTGGTTAAGCTTTCTAGTTTGATTTCAAGAAGTCTAATCACTTTTGTGGACTTGAATTTTATTGGTCCAAAATTGTCAAGCCACTAACGTTGACCACTCTTCATTGGCTTAGGATTTAGTCTAGCCAGAAACATTGACTGGTTCACTAAATGTGGGTCCCATAGACTTTTCCTGGTCCATGATGGTTTTGGAGCAGATTTCTACTGTTTTTAAGACAGTAGGTACTGTTAAATAAAATAATATTATAATAATATAAAAATTATTTTTTTGCATAGTTAAATCCTAAAAATTAAAAGATTAATATTCGTATCACTCAGAATTGGGTTTAGTAAGATTCCCTAGCTCCGAATAATTAAAATAAGATTTCCCTGACCCGAAAATTATTATTTTCCTGACTCGGAGTAAATCACACAAAACACTCAAATATAATCACGAAACAGTCAAATAAATTTTATAACATACAGAAAAATATAAAACAGTACAATCAGGACAAAATTGTCATTTATCCAAAAGTTGGGGTGTTACACTAATCATCTCTAAACAATTTCATAATTTTTCAAGCTATTTAGCTATTTTATTAATTAATAATCACTTTCTCAGTGTTATTCAAAATATCACACTAATTCATTTGATCTCTAAAAATTTAACATAACTTTTTTCAAGCATTCATGACTTAGAAATAATTTTCCATATTTGTTTCTAACTTAGCTATTTAAGCTAAAGTTTTAGACTATTTGGAGCTATTACTCACATTCAGTGTTATAAATCGAAGCTCAATTCAACCCAAACATTTACCCAATTTATCAGGTAACTAATACTAAATTTATTAAGCTACTGTAACACTAATTAGTATCATTAGGTTGAGCATAGTGTTACATCAGCAACATGTGGAGCTTGAAGGTAGGGGTTTTTGAGCTATAAACTCACTTCCTTCTCATCTCCCATGTCTAATTCATTTGGGGGTTAATATGTTAAAATGAGATCTAGAGGTGTTTTATGTGATTTTCTTGCTTGGATGAGTTATAAGTGTTAATTATAACTTGTTCATGCTAAGGGTTTGGATTAGAAACTAAAAACTATCCATTTAGACCTAAAATGCTCAAAGTGTAGGATTTGGGGTTTGGATGAGTGATTTGGTGTTTTGGATCCATTTTTGGTGAAATCAATTAGTATTTTATATTTCTCTCATGTTTGTAAACTTGTTTAGGACTTAAAATCACTAAGAAATAGATTTTAGATGATCAAATTTCGTGTGTGGCACTAATGGAACAGTGCCACACTTCCACAGAATTCTACAGAAGCTGTGGTATCGGGGTCACGCCTAGGAATGACTAAACCACGCCTAAGCATGGGTGTTCTGTTTTCTCAGTCCAAGCGAGACAGAGAGGGTCACGCCTAGGCGTAGGTACCAAAATCTTACAAGATTGTGTTCTTGAGGTTTTGGAATTCCTTAAGTGATGTGATTACTCATATATGCCTTTCTAAGTGTGTTAAAACACTAATTGAGGTATTTCTTAGAGAGATTGACCTCCTACAATATATGAGAATTTGTGAAAAACCTTAGGTGTTCTTTGAGAGATAGGATGCCTTAAGGAATATCTAAAACCTTGATCAACATAAGGTTAGCCTGGAGATCACTTGTGAGTGATGGTGAGAGAGTTTAGATATGGAAATGCTAGTTACATAGTTCTTACTACCTTGTTGGATAGGTGAGGCTATGACTTACAAGTATTAGTATTGGATTATCACTCAGTTATGAGAATCTTATGATTGTCTTAATTGTGAATTGTGCTAGTTCTTGAATACTTGGATTTCAAACTTGGTACTTGTTAGTTTCCTATGTATTGTAACCTTATATGGTGTGCACAACCATGTGACTTGAGGATGAGGTGTTGGATGTAACATCCTCGAGAACATGTCAGGCTTGTAAGGGTTCCAAAGATAGCTAAACACTTGCTTAACATGCCTGTGAAGTTTCATGGCAAACTGAGTTAGTTTAGACATTTTACTGCAACACATAATGTGGAAAATAGCCTAAAATGACTTAGAAAATGGCATAAATTGCCTAGATAAGAAAAATAATTATGGATAAATTTTTTTAAGTCATAAATAAGTTAAGGAAGTTACAGTTAAAGTTTGAAGGAAAACTAAGTTTGTTTGGTATTTTTAAGCACACTGAGTAAGTGTTTTTATACCAAATGGGCTTAGTGTAGATATGGAAATTAAAGATAAGTATGAATTTGGTAATTAGATAAATCTTAGGATTTATTCTAATACATATGGAGGTAAGAAAACTTGAATTAATAAGATCAAAGTGTTCCTAAGAGGTATAAGTTTTTAATGCTTATCCATTAAGTTAAGAAAGAAGTCAAAACGAAAGAAGAGGAGAAGAAGAAAAGAGAAAAGAGAAAGAAGAAGAGGAGAGGAAGAGAAGAGAAAGAGGAAAGGCCAAGGTTTAAGCATCAACTTCACAAAGAGGTAGGAGTGTTTTCTATCTTGTTCCTCCATTTTCTATTCTTTTCTCCATGTTTGTGGCTTATGGGTTAGAATGGAAAAATGGGTTACGTTTAGTTTCTTAGAGTTTGAGATTATACATGAGATGTATATGATGTTTAGAGATGTTTAGAATCCATGATTTAATGAAGGATTGGAGTTGGGTGTGAAAATGGTGAAGAAATAACCATAAACATATACAGAAAACTGATTCTACAAGTTGTTATTCGAATAACAGTAGTGTTATTCAGATAACAGGGACCAGAAAATGTGGAAAAATGGCTTGTTATTCGAATAACAGAGCTGTTATTCGAATAACAACATCCAAAAAAACATAATCCTGATAACTTATAGTGTTTGTAGCATAATTTAAGCTATAGATATCGTAATGACCTGATTCTAGTGGCATTTGAAAGCTAACATGTAAGGCTATATATGCCTACAAAATTTCATAATGTTTGAAGTTAGGATGCACATTTGGTGCAATATTGAAAATCATCTTTTTTTAGGCCAATATTGAGGTGGTTTAGGATAGTTTGAGATTGAATGGTTTATGAGCCATGTGTTGCTCTTTTTTTGGCTAATGTTGAGCTAGGATGATGTGATAAAAAAGGTGTTAGATCCTTATAAGATGGAAATTGGTGAGTAAGTAACCAAGAGGTGCGTAGATATGAATTGAGAAGCAAAAAAAGGAGAGGTTCAAGTGTACTAAATAAGTTTGACATTAAAGGAAAGTTAAGTATCATAGTTCAGAAGATAGGTGGATTCCTACCTGGTGGGTTAAAGAGGTAATATATTTGCTCCCCACTATAGAAACAAATAGCAAGTTCATGACATTCATGACATCCATGACATTATTCGTGACATTATACTAACACAACTCGCATTGCATCATATTCATACGTCATAGCATAACATATGCATTCTTAGACAGTTGTATGGGCAATTATCTTATCCTTTGTATGAAATAGTTCATGTTATGTTTACCTAAGGACATTACATAAAGTGAGAAATGTAATTGTTCCTCAAATCCTAAGTAATTATTTAAGTATTGTTTACAACTTTAATTACGAGATTTATTAAGAATAGTTTAATTGCTAGTTATAGTTGTATTTAATATTTATGGGTTGCATATATTCAACATAAGTATTACAACTGCTGGTAGTGGTACATCACTACTGAGAATTTTAAATTCTCACCCTGGATGTTACCATGTAAATCCAGGTGGAAGTTCATCTAATAGCCAGAGAAAGAAGAAGATCGAAGAATAGTTTAGTAATATTATCCTTTAGTTTTAGTTTGTACATCATGTATATATTTATTTTGGTAATGTAAACAATTGTATATAGAGCAACATGTAATTTCTGATAGAATAGTTTATGTATATGAGTGGATATTGTTTCCACAAGGCTCTCCATGATCTTTTTTTTTAAAATATTATGGATTAGTTTTATTTTCAAAATAACGTAGTATAACTAATATTGTTTATTCTGGTATATATCAGTTATACTAGGATATTAATATTAGGATGTTACATTGGATCATAGATTTTCGTTGTATGTGATACTGTTATGGTCAGGGTTACTAGTATGGGGGTGGTAGCAGTACTCTTCATATTGTGAGAGGAAGGAATCCACGTATTACTAGGTAGTATGATGGCTCTTTTGCCAAACCTACTGCGACAAATACAATGAATAGAGGTTCTTGGGAAATAAGTAGCTTGTGTTTTCAAACCTTAAAACCTGCATTAACATTGCATAATCATTATAGTAGGACTATGTTTAAGCATAATCATACTTCATATCACAAAGCATTGTATGTTTGACAATTGTATGGGCAGTTGTCATTGCTTGACCGATTGATTGTTTGGTGGCTTGTTCAATAGTATCTTAGGATTGTATGGGTGATTCTTTGATATTATTGTTTTTCGGTTATTTTAGTACATAAAGTGTATTTATGTGTTTAGTTGATCTATTTGCTGTAAATGATTTAAATGCTGGTCTTGGTATGCAAATGCTAAAAAATTATGATTTCTCACCTCTGTGTATTCCATGTAAATCTAGGTGAAGACATTTAAAAAGGCAAGGGCAAGGATAAAAAGAAGCAGAAGGCTTAGTTTATCTTCTTTATTTCTTTTTTTGAATTCAGCTTGTATATGTGTATCTTGCTGAATAATTTGTAGAAGTCTATGTATACAGTACAACTTGATAGCTAGTGATATATGTATATATGATGTTTTTATCATTCGTGGCTTTCTGTAATGACTATACAAGTTATTATGGATTTATGTTTTATTCATTTTAGTAAGTGGCATGCTTAATGCAATTCTTCTTGAAATATTTCATTTCTTTTATGATAATTGTATTAGGGTGTTATATTTGGGGGTGGGGAAACAATTGTTAAACCATGGAAAGGCCATAGATGAAGCCATGGTCGAAGTGGCCATGGCGGTTTGGAGGTTACTATGTGGTTAGAATTTGGGGCATGAGAGGAAGGTGAGGTGGAATCTAAGGTTATTAAGGAGTTGGTTGCCACCAGGGATGGCCAATCATGGAGGAAGTGGTAGTGGTAGCCTTAGGTTGGCCACCACCTTGCCATGGTTGATAGGGGTTTTGGAAGGCTATGGTTTTTATGGGTTTTTGGCATGGTGGCCACCACCTAGAGGTCCACCCAAACTGCGGTGGATATGTGGTGGTGTTGGCCAAGGATGGCCACCATAAGGTGTAACATCCTCCTCAGCCTAATGGTTCTAATCAGGATTATAGAAGCTCGATACTATAGATATAAGTTGGTTAATAATTTGGGTAATCTTTTGGATTAGTTTGAGCATAATTCTATAACACTGAATGTGAAAAATAGCTAATATTTTAGCTTAGATGACTGCTATGATAGAAATAGATATGAAAAATTTATTTCTTGATCATAAACAGTTGATATGAGCTGTAGAAAATTTTGAAGGATTAAATGAGTTAATTTGATATTTTTAATAACACTGAGTGAGTGTTTAAAGACAAAATTATACAAGAAAGTAACTCAGAAAATTATAAAACTTTGAGCAAATGTTAAAGAATGGATGAAGATTAATCTAGTGATGAAAACAGATTAAAAGGAACACTGGTAAGCTTCTTAGTTCAATTTCATAGGTTTAACTGAACCAAGAAAAGAACACTGAAGCTTAGTGAATGATAAAGGTATATATGGATAGTTGATGAATGAAGAAACTGAGAAATGAATAGAATCCTAGAATTTTCTATAATACCTTTGAAGGTTACAAAATTCAACAAAGAAATATAAAGATATCTTTAAGAGATATAAAGTTTCAGGCTAAAATTTTACTCTTTCCTTCTTATTTTTCTCTTCCCACACCTCTGCCTTTTCTTTTTATCTATTGTTGACTTTCTTTTGGCATTTATCCTCCACTCATTCTCATCTCTCTCTCTCTTTCTCTCTCTCTCTCTCTCTCTCTCTCTCTCTCTCTCTCTCTCTCTTGTGTGCGCTAAGAAAACAGTAGAAAGAAAAGAAATAGAAGAAGGAAACAAAGGAAAGGAAAAAAAGGAAACAAAGGTTGAAGAATCAAGTCAAGAGGGAAGAAGGAAGAAAGAGAAAGGGAAAGCCATTCAAATAGGATAAGGTAGGGGTGTTTATTTCTTTGGTTTTCCTTATTTTCTACAAACTCTTTATATATGAAATATGATTGTTGGATTGAAAATGGATTCTTTGGAGGCTTTTCATGACTTTGTATTTTAGAGAAATGGACTTGGATTTGGATGAAATGTTTGTTGATTTTGGTTGTGTTTTACTATGTGAATGGTTTTGAGATTGTTCCATAATGTTTTTGAATGATGTAAATATCATTTGTGAGGTTAGAAACTTCCTTGAATCCACTCTTGTGTGATTGGAAGTTGGTTTGGAGACCACCAAAACAGGGGAATGTTCTGGTGCACTGGCACCAGAGGTTGGGCACCCAAGCACCCAGTGCCCAGAACGTGTTCTCCTAGTTGCTGTGTGCTTGGCGCTCAGGTGCCAGTTATGGAGAGCTCAAGCGCCAATAGCAGCAGAAGCAGAGCATGTTGTAACATCCTAAAGATTAACACTAATAACGTAACCAGTTTACGCATCAGTAATTAGAATTTGGTACATTACTTATGAATATCCACAATTTTCAAATAAATAGTTTGAATAAATATTAAATTATGAGCCTTTCGCAGAAGCATAATATACATATAATATGAAATGAAGTCTATATAAATGGTACATAACAGTACATAATATACAAAGACTGCCTACAAAATCGCTATAACTACTTACTTAAAATCTAAGCAAAAGCACTAACTAAAACTTCATGCCTAATCTCCATCTTGCTTGGTTGTCTGGATCTTGCCTGGAGTTATCATGGAAATCATGAAAGTAAGAGGTGAGAATTATGAAATTCTCAATAGTGTAGTTAAAAAGGTGTCATCACAACAATTCTAGCTATTTCGGGAAAAATATTCATTTCTCTTAAAAACATTCAATATCAATCTAGGAAGATGGCAAAAAACCCAAATGTGTCCTTCTTCTTCCCGAAATAGGGAGTTCATTTTATCATTGTGAAAATCATTTATAATCATCAAAATCACATCATAAATTGTATCTTTAAATCTTATTTCATCTAGTTATAAATCATCTTATACAATCTCATATTTTTCAAATAATCAAAATATCATCAAGTTTCATGTCTTAAAAATCATCAGTCATATCATTGAAATCTAATGTTTCAAATCCATCATATCCAAAGTCATTAAACTCAAATCATTAAATTAGAAATCATATAACCAAATACCATGATGAAGAATCAATTATGCCATTAAATATCAAATCATATCATCAATTATCATTTCTCAAGATGTATCATATCTCAAGTCACTTGGTAGTAGTCTGCTTTCAGGTTGGTGCACAATAACCCATTTATGATGATCAATTTGCCACACAGAACTATTTCGGGTAACTCGCCCTTATCAATCTCTATCAACCACATCAATGAGTGAATTGTCCGTCCTTATTACAAGTAGTGAGTAGAGAAGGAATTGTTCGTCCTTAACTACTTTGATAGGGAGGGAATCATTCGTCCTCACACTATCAATCATATAGGATATGGGAAGTTTGATCAGCTCCCGCACTATCCAAGATTTAGGTTTACCCCAAGTAAAGAGGTCTTTCTCCACTACTTGATGTCTAGTGTAACACCCCCCTCAGGGTTTCACATTTCCGACTCCCAACTAATAATCTGTAAAGAAGTTCGTAAACAAGGTTTGAGTTATAAAATGTGGGTTTTAAAATTTCTTTTCATCAAAGACGGAAACATAAACTTTCTGATATCCATAAGTATTACTGAAAATATATTTAATATACAATATTGACACCAATTAATATTTAACAATTTAAAGAGAAATATAAAACTAACAGAAAACTCTCTCTTTTTAACAGTAGCAAACCCTATGACGGGTCCTACTTAATAGCACGGTACAACACTAACGAGAAAACTTAACATACTTATTCCTTCTTGTATCCATCTTGATGCATCAGACATCTGTTCCTTGTCAACACTGCACGCTATCAAATCTGGAATGGTCATTCTCTGATGTTGTCACCAATTTCAGAATATCTGTCACCCGTTATGTCTAAGACAACTCATTCCTTTTACTATATAATTTTTACAACACAAACATAGCAAAACAATATAATAAAGAGGCGAGATCACCTACGCCAGTACCAACATGGCAGCACAGAGATAACACAACAACATATCATACAGATATATCATACCATCAACATTAATCAATTATCATCATCAAATCATTTATCAATTCAATTATCATTCAATATTAATGGTGATGCCCTCATCATTATCCAATTATCATCATCATCATCCAAGTATTCAAAACAATTGTCATAGCCAATATTCCTTAATTAATATATCATACAGATATAAATGCTCAGATTCATGCAAGCGCACATAGACTCAATGTCCTACTCCATGGAGCTAATACTCAGTTCGGAGAAGTCGATCTGAAAGATCTGTCTGTATCAAAATGCCTCAGACCAAGTGCTATAATCCTCATTTTGAGTTTTGCACATCTAGCATATACACGACAGTCTTTACGAGATCATGATTAAGAATAATGTCTCGATCATGATCATCGGTGCGTTGCATCGGTCTAACCTACGAGAAGAAGCGCGACCAACCACCCATGTAAGCAACCCGCACCCCGATGCCCCCAAGGTCAACAAGTGACTTACACTACGCATATCGCACCCACTCAAGAGGTGTACGTCTCTCCTAGGCAAATAGCCTCATACAGTCCCTCGGACCTTTCCAATGCATGTTCAATGCACCAATGCCAATCATAGGCAAAATTTATCATTTTCTCATATAGTGTCCATACACTAGTTCATGCATATAAAATGCACCAATGCCAATCACAGGCAAAATTCATCATTTCATATTCAGGGTCCACACATTGGCCCATTCTCAGTTTAATTTCATAATCTCATAATCAGGGTCCACACATTGGCCCAACAGTAATCATATTGTATTTTCAACAGCGAAATCATATTATCGCGTTTTTATAATCAGAAAACACTTTCATCGTGTTTTCACAATCGCGCAACATTTCTGTTACGTTTTCACAATTTGCAACGTTTCTGTTACGTTTTCAAATTACGTATTGATTTTACAACGTTTTCTCAATCACGTAAAAATATTTACATGTTTCTCAAATCACGTAGCGATTTTCCACTATTTTTATAATCGCATAACTTAAAAATTATTCTTTTAAGTCACGTAAACCATTTTCCATCATTTTCAAAATATTTAAACGTTTTTCAAATCGCGTAGCTTAAAAATAACGTTTTTAAGATACATAAAACATTTTTCACCATTTTACAACCATGTAAAATATTCCTCAATATTCTAAACATTATTTTGGACTTCCAAACAAATTAATATCATTTCTAACATCATTTTTCCATTACGAAAAATATTTCTCAACCTTCAAAAATTCCATTTCAACCTTTCTCAAAATAATATGACTACTCACATTATTTTCCACATTTTCTTACTCAAGAAAATTCTTTTCGCAATTTATTCCACAAATTCACAATTCCATTGAATTAAATCAATGTTTCTAACTTTAAAAATTACTAACGCTTTCCAAAACCCAAAGGATGAGTTACACGTTAGAAAATATCAAATCACTATTATATTCTCCATTTTTCTCCGTTTTTCTCAAATCAATTCCAAAATCAATTCTCTTCAAAATAAATTGAGGCTCAAACACTTTCAACCTTTTTTGGTCTTTCGTAAACGAAATTCCATTTTTTAAGAAACAAAACATCTTGTTTCCATTTTCTTTAATCCTTGTACTAAAACATTTTGTTCAAACATTTTGTTTCTACTTTGAAATTACTTTGTTTCATAAAACCAAAACTATTCCAATCTCCCAAACACCGTGGAGTCATTGGCCATTGAAGCCATCAAATACTTTTCCTTTATAAAATCAAGGTATTCACAAACCTTCAAAACCGCGGTACTTGTTTTCAAATGGCCATCAAATATTTTTCCTTCTAAATTGATATGGTTTTACATAAACAAAACCATTAAAATTTCCTTAACAAAAACCGTGAGCGCTTAGTCTTTGAAATCAAATCATTTGTTCATTTTCATTTTTCACTTTCTTTGCAAATCCTTAAAATCATCAACTCATTGCTCTTTTCATTTAAAACTCATGATTAATAAAATACTTAGAATCTTTTTATTCAAAAATCACCCTTGAGGCCGTGTGCCTCTATGGTTCTTTGGAACCAAAAATTGTTTTCCTTTTTATCATCAAATCATGGCATACATATATATATATATATTCAAATATATATCACAAGCATGCCATAATCAAAGCAATAAATCATGCAAATCATACCAAGCATAGGCAAATAATCAAAGCACATAAACATACACAAATAATTACATGACCATGGATATGAATCCTCACATGGATTCACCATCTATCAAATATAACACCATCTCTCACCACCATACTTGGTTGGTGAGATGAATCTCCCTCTTACCTCTTAAAGATCCTTAAAAGTTCCTTGTTTTACTTCTTTTTCCAAGTCCTTCACCACCAAGGGCTTCTCAAATACAAAACAAAACATATATTTATTAGTAAATCAAGCTTGAACAAGATAAACCATGGATCAAACATGGCTTAGAACCTTGAAAATCAAAAGAAAAGTAAAGATTAACAAACTTCACTAATAAAGCTCCAATCTTTAGCTTGAAGAACAAGGTTGAAGATGAATGATTTAGAGAAAGTCTCCAACATGAAAATTGCTTAGAATATCATGTAGATTTAAGATCTATGGTTGGATGAAATTAAAAGAGATTGGAGAGTGGTTTTGGGTGTCTTGGCCGAATGGTTCTTCTTGAAGAACAGAGATGGAATTTT
Source organism: Ormosia emarginata (assembly GCA_029884605.1). Classification (NCBI taxonomy): domain Eukaryota; kingdom Viridiplantae; phylum Streptophyta; class Magnoliopsida; order Fabales; family Fabaceae; genus Ormosia; species Ormosia emarginata. The sequence goes on from JAQQTP010000074.1 coordinate 2,887,885, forward strand.
TTATTTTTTTTTTGTGAGGGAAAGATTTCTTAGACTTGGTTAGGGTAAAGAATGAAGTGAAAATACTTAGTTTTCCTTCCACCAATTTCGTAGAGCTCTTTGGAAAAATCCCTAAAAAATCATAAACAAATCTTAAAATTAATAACAAGTAAAAGAATAAGTAAACCATGGTTCAAGCATGGCTTAGAAAATCAAAACTAAAAGATTAGGTGAAGAAATATGAACTCTACTATTTTTTATAGAAACTTGAAGCTTGGATTTGAAGCTCTAGATGAAGGATTTTGTGAAAACTCATAACTAGAGATGTTCTTAGAATGATGTAAGGATTCAAGAAACTATGTTAGATAAAAATTTTTAGTGATGGAAGGCATTCTTGGGTGCTTTGGTCGAATGGTGTTTCTTGAAGAAGAGAATGGAGCTTTTGTGTTTTGTTTTGGAGAAGATGATGAATAGAAAGACAATTATGATACAAATGATAGAAACCAACAATTTTGGCCCCCTTTAGAGTGCATGGCCGTAGCTATGCTTGGAGAGAAAGAAGAGAATGTTTTTGCTATGCTTTGCTTTAGGAAAGTTCATGAATGATGAATAATTGATCAATAATGACCAAAATAGCTAATAATGGTCTTGAAACTTTTCTTTAGCTACTAAAACAACCACAAAGTCATCCCCCCTCCATGCATTATGCATTCATAAAGTTGTCATCTTTTCTAGCCACCATTTAGAGCATTTTAGGCCATTGATTAATTCAATGGTTAGGATTAAGGTAGACTTTTGATTAGAAGACTTAATCTAGGCCATTAGATCTTTCTCCTTGAAATCCTAGCCATTAGATGCATTTCAAAAAATGAAGGGTCAAGATTACTCCTTCTTACTTTTAATCCAAAAGTCATAATTAGTCATAGCTATTTTAGAAGACCAAATCTCCACCATTGATTAAATCCAAATCCAATGGTCATAAATGATCCATCTCCACCGTTAATTTAATCCGAATCCAACGATCACAAATGGTCCTAGCCACTTTATAAGATCAAATCTCCACCCTTGCTTTAAATCTAAATCCAATGGTTATAAATGGCCATAGTCATTTTATTAGACTAATCCTACACCATTGATTAAATCGATGGTTGATATCAAAGTCTTCAATATTAGACTTTCCTATTGGTCCATCAAAAGAATTAAACTTGTTTTCTATTGGTCCGGCAAAAGTTGTCATAACCACTATTGTTGACTTAAGCAGTATAATATTTATTTTTATCTGCTAAAACCCCACGAAAGAATATATTTACTGTATTTTTATCACCCAATAATTAAATACAATACAAAACACAGTAAAAGAAAATTTTAAAAACTATTTCTGGATTCAGGTTTAGTAAGATCCCCCGTCTCCATCTAAACAGTACAAATTTTTCTATGCGTAGAAAAATTTTCACTTTGCGGGACCCACCTAGGCCCACGTAAGGCCACCTGGGCCCACAAACAGCACAAAAACAATAAGAGAAATATAAAAATTTATAATCATCCACAAAAATCACAAATATTAGAAAACAAATGAAAATCAAGTCAGATTGTTAAAAATAATTAACAGTCAAGAGAAATAAATACTTAAAGATTTTCCCCAGCTCAAAAATTATTATTTTCTTGACACGGAGTAAATCACTCAAAATGATCAAATATGCTGACGAAATACTCAAAATAATTTTACAGTATACAGAAATCACTAAACAGTAGAATTCTGTTAACTGTCAAAATTGCTGTCAACTATTTAGGAAATTTGGGGTGTTACATCTAGGGAAACTTGGGTAAAGAGGGAGGTCTTCCACAACTTCAATTACTTTGGCATAGAGAAATTCTCATATTTTCTCTTTCCATTGTCAAGGACTTACCCTAATATAAGGTACATCCAAAACCCAATCAGCCTAGTTCCACAAAGGGATACTCATAAGAGAAAAATCATTTTTCATCAAATCTATTGGATTATCATATCATGAATCATGTATGAATATGCATATCATAGTTTCTCTTAACATAGGTATTCAAATTCATCAATTAATCTCATCTCATATCATGATATCATGTATAATGATCAAATCAATTATGCACTATCATATCTATCTCATCATCTCATATCATGGCACAAGGCCTCACATTTAATCAACATGCAATACTTTGCATATGAAGGTTTCTCTATGTTTTTGGGTCCAAAATAAGTGTTTTGACCTTTGTGCAATAAAATAAGCATAACTTAAGTTACGGAGGTTGAAACAAAGTGATTCCGGTAGCATTGAAAAGCTAAAAAAAAAGAGCTACAACTTTCAAGAAGATCACAAGAGTTAATTCTTATTTCAGGAGAAACCGTGCCCCCTTGGAAAATCCCACGGGGCCGTGGAATCTGGGCAGAAAATGAGGATATGACAGAGAGAACCATAGCACCCCTATGGGAAATTCCACGGGGCCATGGGAAACTTACAGCAAACCAAAAACTCACTGATTCTGGTTCCAACACCCAAATCTCACCATTTCAATAGCAAACTAACATAAACCAGTATATATCAACTTAACAACACCAAAATCATCTCATACAAGTAATCATAACTCAATCAAATCATCAAAACAAATATGGGTCTCAAACCCCTTTTCAAGCTTAAAACTCATCAAGAATCAAGAGAAGAAATCAAGTTCTTACATCGTGAATAAACACAAAATCATCATCTTATGCTTTCTATTTCAAATCATGATTCAAATCTCAAGTTTCCAAGTTTAGAAAAATATAAGAAGAGAAAACAATGAAGAAAAACCCCCTACCTCGTCTTCCATGGTGCCTTGATCTCTTATTCTTCTTTGGTTGATCTTCTTTCTTCTTTCTCTATTTCCCCATTTTCTTTTCTGCTCTTCCCCTCTCTTTTCTTATTTTCTCTCTTTTCTCCTTTGTTTCTCCCTTCTTCGTTTCTGTCTCTGTTTCTTTCTTTTCATCTATCTTTGTTTCTTTTCTTATTTCTTTTCTTTGTTACTTTTTATGAGGGTAGCCGTGAGTGAGAGAGAGAAGAGTGAGAAAATATATCAAAAGGGACAATAATGAAGGGTGATACAGTGGGGAAGGAAATAAAATGGAAAAAGTGAAATCCAACTGAAACTTTTATATATGTTAAATACACTTTAATCTTTCAAAGTTGAGTTTTCAAGCTTCCATAAGTGTTATAAAAAATCTTATAACTCAACTTAGTCCTTGAATCCATTTTTTTCATAATTTTTCATATATTGCTTTTTATTAGCTAAGCTTCATTACTCGGTCCCAAGTTAGATTAAATTGAGGGATTAAGTAATAAGCTTACTGATACTTGTCTTAGTTGGTATTTTATGTGAAAATAAGTTTGCCCCAATAGTTTAATATGTTAAGTTTTGATGATGACAAATACAAGACAAATAGAATGATGCCTATGCTACATAGATATGCTTAATAGATTATATTGGATCATGCATGATCATGTACTCCATCTTGTTATATTTCATATAAAAATCATGCATATTCTTTATAACATCTTTTATAGGATATATCCAATAATATGTTACATGAGTGGTATTAAATTAATATTGTAACATCCCGAAAAGTGTTTATTTAATTACAAATGATCATTTTATAATATTCTAGATTTTTGAAAATTTTTCTGGATTTTTCTGGAAATGTCAAATATTTTAATATATTTCTCATTTTACGTGCAAGCTGTGCAGACCCGGGAAGATGCAATGTCTTCCCTGTGGCTGGTAAACTATAAATTGTGGGCTTGTCGATGGGGGATCTTACTAAACCCGAGGTCGGGCACAATTTATGAAGTTTATGTTTTTCGAGAATTTTACCCGATAAGTGAAATCGCGGTACTATAAAATCATCTGATGAATAATGAAATATTATTTTCATCATCAGTAACTCTTCTACACTGGAGGAAAAACAATACTGATAGTGTAAATATTTATCTGTGTTAGTGTGCCCAATTAGGATACAACCTTACTTTCACTTTATCGTGGAACGTGCGAAGCTTCTCATGTAAGCTTGGAGGAAGCTTCTTGGAAATTTCCTCTTCTATTTTCCCCATGCAAATGCAGCCCATTCCCTCTTCTCTCTCCTTCATGCATGGCTGGACCATCATTTTGGGGGGGGGGATTACTCTTCATTTGATTAATTACATTACATCAATTTTCATTTTTCCTAAATCACTTCTCTTTCTTCTGCTTCTTCTTCTTCTTCATATTATTTTCTCCTCCTTCTCTCTAGAAACCCCACGGCACCAGCAGCCCCTCTCCCACTCATCCATCACAAAAAATCCAAACCAACCACATTTTCTTAATCCTCTCCCTCTCCTAAACATCTTTCTTGCTTGGAGCATCTTGAAATTCCACCATCGTCATCACTTTCTTCAAGCTTCAAAGTTAGGGTTTTTGGGTAAGCTTCAAGACTCTTCTTCTCTTCTCTTCATTTTCGGTTTCAAGGGTGTTCTTGTGATCACCTACACTCCATTTTTCAAGCTATTGTTCTATTCTAATGAAGTTAAAATTTCTAGGGCTTTGGGTGGCACAAATCCAAAATTTGCAAGGAGATTCTTGGAGGTTTCTCTTGATTTCTTCACTTGGGTAAGAGGAAGGTGATCCTCCTCAACCAATCTTGGTTAAGGGAATGTCTTGTGTGTTGTTGTAGATGAGGGAATCCATGTTGGATTACTCTCTTTGTCATATTGTGTTATTTCCATGATTTGTAGTTGTTTAATTTGTATGATTATATGGATTTGTATTATGTGTTTTGGATGACATAAACCATGTTTTGGATTGTTGGTAAATGACTATAAAACTTTGAGATTGAATGGGCCACGGTTCTGCAGAAATTAATTCTGTAGAACTCTTGTAAATGCACTAGTGCTCAGGCGCTATGCATAGAGCGTCTAGGCGCTCTATGCCCAGAAAATTTTCCTTGTAACACGGCTTGGTTAGCGCTCAGGCGCTTCGTGTTTAGTGCTCAGGCACTTAACCAGTGCTCAGGCGCTACAGAGATGGCGCCTAGGCGCCCATAGCAGAATCAACTGGATAATTGTGAAATGATACTAAGACTTCCATATGATGATATTACAAAAAAAATAATAAAATAATGTAAGGAATTGGATGTGTTAAGGGAATTCCTCTAGAAAGGGAGATTTTATGAGAATAGACTGCGTTAGGAAATTCAATCGATTATGGAAACTTACCTAGTGATGGATTCTTGTATGAATGGCAAATCTTGAATAAGAATGCATAATGGACCTTAAAAATGTATTACCTTATTTGATTTCAACATTATGATGTTGTGGGTCCATATGAATGACCAATGTTGTGTTTATGCTTATTTGAGCCAATTGTGGCATATTATGGGATAGTATGTGATGTTGACCATACATGTTCATGCATAGAGTCTTATGCATTGTGAATGTCCTGTGGACTGTTGTAAGGCCAAGTTGCCTAGAAGATTGAACAAACCTTGGTGCGGGTGCGAATAGACTAGTGTAGGTCATGTTATGACCTTGGGGGCGTCAGGGTGCGGGTCCTTCACAATGGGCAATTGGTAGCTCTTCTGTCCGTGGGGTAAACCGATGCAAACCCACCGACGATCCGGACCGAGACACTGTCCTATGTCATGATCGAGCGTACACTGGCTGTACAATGCCTGTATGTACACGTGGAAAACTATTGAGTTTTAGCACCTTGGCCTCGGTAGTCGAGTTACAGACATGTCTCCTGATCTTTCTCTCCGACTGTTTGAGTCTAGCTCCATGGAGTAGGAAATTTGAATACCGTATGCATGTGCATCATGAGATGTTTTACTGTTAATGATTACTACCCTATATGAATTTGAACTGTTTGTATTATTATTATGATAAATGCCTGCCTGGAACTGCTTACCTGCTTACAGATGTACTTTCTGCTTATTATTGTTGTTATTATTTTTGGGACTGTTATATGGGCGTTATGCGCCGTATTATTCCTGGCTGCCATAATTGGTAATGATGGTAGGATGTCTTACCTCTTTTCTGTATTTCTATTGTCTGCTACTTGTGCGTGTACTGTATCTACTAAAGACGACGGCACGAAAACTGAAGCTCTCGATTTTCCCGGCTTCTGGCCTGAGCAAGACTAGTATCTATTGTGGAGCATGGAGGCACGCATGCGCGGATTTCTGGACGACATGCGTCTGACCTTCCTCGGAGGGCCAGAGTGCTAGCATATCAACTTGAGTTCCGACCGCTGTGTCTATCTGGGAGATGTATCGATTTCCCTGGCCTGGAGATGTCACGAGGCGCCAATCTTTACCTGCCACCTCAGCCTACGTTTAGAATTTTATCTGCCCATTCGGGAGATGTGGGGTGCCCGTTACTACACCCCACAGGAGGATTCCTTTGATTCCACTGCTCGGGCTCCTGCCCGTGGCTCTGTGGTTCCGATGGTGGTTTCCTCAGACGAGGAGGACCCCGCTGAGGATCCTGACACGATCCCTCCTCCTCTGAGGGACTGATTTTTACTGGTGGCTACTGATGGCTGCCAGTGTTTTATTTTGGGAGCCTGATGTATTATATTTTGATGGGCTGTATATTCTGATATCTCTGGGGTATATTTGTATGACCTATGGGGCAGGTATAGTTTTTTGTTTTTTTTTTTTGGAAATTTCCATGCTTGTAACTAAGGACAATTGATGTCATATATATATATATATATATATATATATATATATATATATATATATATATATATATATATATATATATATATATATACCGTCATTTTACTCACGTACTGATAAATTGGACAAACTAATCTTAACTAAAATGAACCGGGTCTTTAATTTAATTTCATGAATTTTAATTTCCGCATTTTCTTTTATGTTGAATAATGTGACGTTCCCTCTCGAAAAGGGGCGTTACAAATATCAAATTTGACTCTACTTAAATAAAAATGTGCAAAGTGTTCTTTGTTGCATCCTATATAGAGCATATCTATTAATAATTGATAAATATCTTATTTGGATGTGTCTATGAAAGTCTTATATGCATGTTAAACTAATTAGAGTTATACATTTATGAATCATGCATATGAAGATATCGAATTATAAATTTAGACTAACTATGTTTGTTTAAGTGAGCAATACTTTGTAAGACAGTCTAAGTACCAAGAGTGCGCATTGCAACGAGAAGGCAAAAGATCTCAATTATGCTCAACTCAAGGAGAATGTGAATGCCTATTTCATGAAGGTTTTGATAACAACAAAGTCATGTCAAAGGCCCAACAAACAAGTTTTGAAAAGCTAGTTATGATGGTAGTTGAAAATTATGAAAAATAGTCAAGTTTGAGTTTTGAAAAACTGATCTTTGATTACTTTTTTTATCATAACTTCAAAATACTTTGAGTTTTATTTTGAAACTTCTTCCATTTGAAAATAGACTCAAAGATCTTTTCAATGAGTGGTCATTTGTTTTAAACGGAGGAGAAATGAAGAAGTTAAGACCATTTAAAGTCAGTTTTCAAAACCAGAGTGCTTTATTCGAATAAGGGTTGTGTTATTCGAATAAAACACCCCAGAAAACATTCCAAAACGTATTTTTAAAGATTTATTCAAATAAACACAGTGTTATTCGAATAACAAGTTCTAGAAAACACTTCATGGTGTGCTATAAATGGATTTATTCGAATAACAAATGTGTTATTAGAATAAACACGTCCCAGAATCACGTAACAGGTAGTTTCTTGGCTTTTATTGTTGTCATTAAAAGCACCCAACGACTCCTTTGAGTTAAAACACTATAATACATGTCTTAGGTCATCTTTAATGGCTAATCAACAACTTGATACACATTTTTATTGCACTAATCTGAGAATTAATCTTTCAAACCATTTGTGCTCTGTTTTTGTAAATATTTGAGATATTCTTGAAAAGCATTATAGGGCTTCAACTTGTGTAATCTACTCTTGTGAGAGTTAATTATTCAATCCTCATTTGATTTCTTGTAAAGAGGGTGAGGTATCCCTCAAAGGTTGTAAAGGGTGAGGTATCCCAAGGTGTGTTGAGTGCTCTAGTTTGTAAAGGTTTCAAGCACCTGTTCAAGCTTGAAGTGATAGTGAAAAATCTGGAGTGGTTTACTTGAGGACTGGACGTAGGCCACAAGTGGTTGGTGGCTGAACTAGGATAAATACTATGTTTGCTTCTCTCAACTCTATCTCTTTTACATTTGTACTTTAATTATATATGCTTGAGTTGAATTTGATATCTAGCTTATTTGCTTAATTTATCCTATAGCCCAAGTGGTATTTGTAAGACTTATTCTGCTATATGTGTTGATTGAAAATATCAAAATGCATAATTTCTCAAAGTTGTTTTAAAAATTTGTAATAATCCAATTCACCCCCCTCTCGGGTGATGGTTGCCATGACTAACATTTTATACAAAATTATTTTCTATATTCTACTTATTATTTCCATGAAATTTCATAATTTTCTGAGTTGCTTAACTGTTTTGGCTATTTCTTAACAGTATCCGTAAAAATACCAAACTTACTTTGTTGATTCTCCAAAATTTTATTAAACTCTTATCAATGATTCTTAGCTAGGAAATAAATCTTACATATTTATTTCCACCAAATTAACTGGTTTTGCAATTACTCTAATTATTCTCTTATACTTAGTGTTATAAAATTATGCTCAATCTGGTTTAGAAAATTACCCAAATTAATAGATAACTCTTACCAGTATTACAGAGCTACTATTACCCTAATTAGGATCATTAGGTTAGGGAGGATGTTACACATGCTCTCTGCCCTGCAAGTGCCCAGGCCCTAGAAGGGTGGCGCTTAGGCGCCAACGACTAGGAAAATAGAGTATGCTCTGTTGTGAATTTTTCGCAAGCGCACGAATTGTACAAATAGTAAAATAAAGATCGTTCCCATGAGGATCGATTGATTACTAACTCTTACAGCGATTTTGATTATTTAAGCGGATAAAAACAATAATGAAAGCTAAATTAAAATCAAAACAAAACTTAAAGCAATTAAGTACGCATTTAAAAGCCTAGGACTAGGAGTTCACTACACTACCCCCTATGATAAATTTTAATCCTATCTTCGCTAATGTTCAATTATGTTCTTGAGGGTGATTTGTCCTAAATTATTTAAAGCCTAATTTCTTGGCACTAAAAACGTGCTAAAACTTCATCAATCCCATTCTCATGGAAATTAATTCAAGTTCCAACCTATTAAGTTTTATGACAATCACTTACCCCTCGAAGGATTTAAGCCTATGTCTAGGTCTTAATTCCTAAGTTCAATTCTTAGATTATCTAGCAATTAGATTTCATCTTTCAATCCTTCATCTAAAGCCTAAGATCATGTAAATATGGCTGGCAACATACCACAAGCATTAAGCATACTAAGAATGAATCAAGAACAATAATATTCCATTAACAAATAATCAATTTAACAATTCAACATAGAAAAGTAGAGAGTTTCATCCTAATCATAGAAAAAGGGATTTAGCCACGCATTGCTAATTTGCACAAATAAGAACAATAGTTAAAGAAACAACCATGATACTATCTTTGGAGAATAGGAAAGAATAACATTGAAAAGAGAAGATAGAGAAGATAAAGATAGAGAAGATGTCTTCAATAGTTGAACTTCAATTAATCTTGCACTTGTCTTCCAAAACCATAGCCTCCAATCCTTGATTAAGAAAAAGACCACCCAAGCCTCTCATCCTTTGGTTCTTTATAGAGGATCAACCCTAAAAGAGGTGTGTGATCAACTAAATATCTTAATTAGGCCATAAGCAATGAGAATAATCTGATAAAATCCTAAAAGATAGCATTAAATAAGAAATTCAATTTTTTTGCAACTTCCACGAGTTTTCCCACGGCCCTGTGGAATTTTTCACAGGCCATGGTTTATCTTGGAATACAAATCAGCTCTTGCAGTCTTCATAAAAGTTGTAGTTCTTTTTCGTAGCTTTCTAATGCCCACTAAAATCACCTCATTTTGTGTAACACCCCAAAAATTTCTTATTTTCCACTGTATATGCATTTTATAATATTTGTGATTTTTGAGATTTTTTGTGAATTATTTGGGTGATTTTGATTATTTTATTATATTTCTTAATTTATGTGCGCATTAAGCGGGGTCGGGAAAATAATATTTTCTGAGGCCGAAAAATTTTGGATTGTGAAACAGGGCTGGGGGATCTTACTAAACCTGAAGTCAGACACAGTTTACCAAGTTTTCGTTTTTTGAGATTTTATATGACAAAGAAAATCTGGGTACATCCTATTATCTAATGGATAATAAATACTAGTTTTGTTAACTATAACCTTTGTCTATTGGATAATAACTTGTAGTAAAGTGTTCACTTTATGTGACATCATCCATGTGACATCATCTTTGACCTTTTAGAAAAGTGAAACTTGGCTTCCTAATGAATCTTTGCATAAAACTTAGTGGAGAAGCTTTGTAATAAGCTTGTTGGAGAAGCTTTGTACAAGCTTGTTGGAGAAGCCAATTCCTCTCTCCTCCCTTTGTGTGGTCACAGTTTTGAGAAGGAAAAATGTAACACCCAAAATTTACTATTTTATAGTAATGACTAAATTGTACTGTTTTGTGATTTCTGTGTGCTATAAATTTATTTTGACTGTTCTGTGACTGCTTTTGATCGTTGTGTGTGATTTACTCTGGGTCAGGAAAATAATGATTTTTGGGCTGAGAAAAATCTTTACTGATTTATTCAGAGCCGGGGAATCTTACTAAACCTGAATTCAAGAGATACGTGTCTCAATCTTTTAATTTTTAGAATTTATATATGAAATAAAAATATTATGTATTTTATTATTCAGCGGACAAATATTTACTGACTGTGAGCAGTATGTTCTGTCCATTGGGTAATAATTTCTGTAACTATTATCTATTGAATAATAGTCTGTAGAGAAAGTTTTAATGACTTGTTTTATGAACCAATTAGAATAATTGAAGCTTGATGAGAACCAATAGAATATGATCAACGAAAATGGCTAAACTAGTTAACTATGTAACTAGATGAAACTAGATAACTTAAACTAAGTTAGCATAAAGCCTAGGAAGTAACTAAATGGAACAAATTTAGTTTGCTTCTCCTTAGGGCTTCACGGTTTTGGGAGGATCTAGAGTCTTCTAGAAGACTTGTTAGTCACACTTAAGTAACTAGATAGTTAGCAAAGAAACTAGGAAATCTAACTAAGTTAACTTAATTTAGTTAGGAATAAATTGAATTAGAAACTTGGTTAGCTTTTCCTTGGAGCTCCATGGCTAGGAAGCTTCATGGATCATCTAGAATTAGGTGATTCATTTGTTTAAACCAATAGAAATCTACATGATCAAAGCATGACAAGTTGGTGACATTAACCATGTGATAGTCATAATTGGTAGCAAATATCCTTGACTCTCTTTTTCTACACATCTCACGACAGTCACTAGAGGGGGAGGGTGTTTAGTGCTCATTTCTATCTCACTTTGAATCCATAAGCTTCTCTTTTTCTCAAAATACAATAAAGAACTCCATTTCTCTCCATCTTGAAGCTCACAGCCTCTATATCGAACACCAACATCCAAGCTTCCAAAATTTCATCTAACTTGATTTCCTAAACCTAAACACCATCCTAAACACTTTTCATGTTGTGAACTTAAGTTAGTTCATCCATCTTGTGCTTGGAAACCAAGCTTGAGTTTTCTACTCCTAAAGGTAAAAACTTTGTTTCTTGGTTCAAAGTTTGGTTTTGGAATTTCTAAGCCAAGTTTGATCCATGGTTTCTCTTTGTCAAGCTTAGTTTGTGACTTGTATTGGTTTAAGCTTGTTAGGGTGTTCTTGGGAAGCTACACGAAATTTCTTGGAGGAAGCTACTTGGAGGATTTTGTCTTCTTTGAGGTAAGAGGGAGATTAACCTCATCAACCATATGTTGGTGGTGAGGAAGTGGCTTGTTTGTGGTGAAAAATCCATAAGGATTTATTCACTTGAGTGATTTATAGCTTACTTTGTTTGTGATAATTTTTGGTTGGTATGTGTTATAGCTTTAATTATATGTTTGATTATGTGATTTTGAAGCATGTTGATTTATTGTATTAAGTAGGATGTGATTCACATGTTGATAAGTTGTATGAAGGTTCCAAAGAACCTATGGAGGTTCACGGTTTTTACACCAAGAGAACAAGATGTTTCAAATTATTTTCCTAAATCATGGTTTAAAGGATTTAATAATAAGAAATTGGATTAAAGAGTTTTGTAAAGGATTATGTGATGGAGAATGATTAATATGATTTATGAAGCATAAATGAATTTTTGGCCAACGTGCCAAAGTTTAGTGTTTTAGATCCAAAATTATTTCCCTAAGTGTAGACTTAGGTGATTAACTAAGAAGAATTCAATTTGAGGAATTTTTGGTAGAAAAAGGAAAGTCGATTTAATATTTAGAATTAAATTAGCATATTTAAGTTATAATGAGGAGTAAAGTCAAAACTTGAAATTGGCTAACATATAGCTCACCCATTGGGTTTTGAAGCGCGTTAGAAAATTTTGAGCTGTAATATTTAATTAATTCAAAGAAGTTAAATTTTTTTTGTCAAGAAAAGTGGAAACTATTACATTAAGAACTCTTAGTAGGATAATATCTTAAATAATGCCAAATTTCCTATATTATGTAAAAGATTTTATAAATAAGTTTAGAAAGCTACGAAATATTTTACGCAAGTGAAAAATGCTAGTAAAATCTTACGCAATTTAAAAAAATTGATTTTAAGTTATGCGATTGAGAAAATGATTTAAAATCACTACGAGATTGAGAAAATGTTTAAAAATATTTTTGTGATTATGAAAATGTTGGAAAATACTTACGCGATTTGAAAACATAAGAAAAATGTTACACGATTTCAAAAACGCGATAAAATGTTTACGTGATTGGAATTAACAACAGTTTGCTGTCGAACTATAGTGGTGGGCCCAATTATGTTGGAAAGTGATATCGCCAAGAAATGGTGTGTATATGTGAAGAACTGTAAGAATAAGGTCTGTATGTGTTTTGGATCATACATCATGCATAGAAAAATGTGTCAGCTTATTTGGTTAAGGCAAGTGTGCCTAGGAGATTGAAATTACACCTTCGTGCAGGTGAGAATTGCGTAGTTACGATCTTCAGTGATCTTGGAGACATTGGGGTATGAAAAGTCATATGCTACTTTTTTCATGATTTGTTGAGAGTGTCTTGTATTAGCCATGTTGCACACCATGATATGATATATTGGCACATGATTTAAGGCTAATGATATCTTTCTCTCTGAAATTGTGGTTAGCTCCATGGAGTAGGATTTGGTCTTGGTACATATGCATAATGGGCCAGCATATTGTCATGATAATGATGTTATTTGATACATTATCTGTGATGTGATAATATGACTGTATGTGAAAATATTGTATATGTACTATCTACTGTCATTTTCTATGCTGCCTCATTGGTATTGATGTAGGGGATCTCACCTCTTTACTGTATTATATTTGTTGTATTGTATATGTCTGATGAAGACCGAGGAGATGAAGGAGCTGGTAATTCTATTTACCATTAATAGTATATCTTTTGGCTGTGTTGTTTTATATGGCAACAAGACTTCAATTTTTGGGTTTCGTCACAGTGTAGTTCCATGGGGGGACTGACGCTTGGAGGTTTAACTATAGGAATAAGCGGTTTGTGTATACTGGGGACTTAACTCTTAACCTTAGTGGTACTAGAGATGGAACTCCTGTGTTGATGCAGCATGTTTCTGTGCGTCTTGAGTTCACGATGCCTATACGTGAGCTCTGGGGTGGCAGTGTTTATGCCTTACAGAAGGATTCAATGGTATCATCAACTAGGACACCTTCCAGGTATATGTTATATCTGCCGGGGTTTTTTAATGATGACACCGAGGATGAGGAGAAGGATCCTACTGAGGGCTCGAACCCTTAGTTTGTTTTGGAAGGTTATGGTTTTAGTATTTTATATTATCGTCATGTGTAATGTATATATTAACTTTTGGGCTTGTGTGTGTAATTATGTAAATTATTTGTAAACAATGTATCGCTATGTATGTTAGTATGGCAAGTTTACTTTCGGTTACGTTTTATGTTTTAAGGTTTTTATTTAATTACAGTTATTTTGCAAAAGAAATTTTAAAATCGGTATCTTTATAAGATTAATTCTTTTACAACTTGGTAAGTTATATTAGGATTAGTCTTAAATGTGATACCCTACTGTAGGTGTTATATTAGTTGATATCAATGCCCTGGTTAAAGTCTTTTGGGTTTTTGTGGTTAGGTCTATTTTGCTTAAGTTGTGTAATTCTCCGTGTTTGGTTTCCAAAAGGTTACATCTGACTCTTATTTATGTTTTTGATTACTGGTGAAGAAAGCTATGTGTAACACCCCGAATTTCGTTTTTTCTGCATAAATATGAGTTTTATAATTTTTAGGATTTTTGAGAATTTTGTGGACTTTTCTGAGATGTGCTTATTTTAATATTATTTCGGGCTATCTGTGGGCCTGGGGTAGGCCCGAAAAAATAAAATTTTTTTATGAGCTAGAACATTTTGTACTGTTAATACGGGGCCGGGGGATCTTACTAAACCCGAAACCAGACACAGTATTGAAATTTTCTTTTACTATGCTTTTATTATTCATTGTACAATAACTAGTGGTTTGTGAGCAGTAGTTTTATTCTGTGAGGAATAATTTCTTGTAACTTTAGCCATGTGATAGTCATGTGCTACTAATCTTTAGAAGTCAAAGTTTGTGGCTTGACATGATTATTAACCAATAGCATTAAGTCAACAAAAGTGACTTGTTTAATTAGTTCCTAAACTAGATGAATTAGCTAAGTTAACTTAAGTTTAAGTGTTAATTAAATGAAACAAAATTTTAGTTAGTCTCTCAATGGTGTTCCATGGTCATGTAGAGTCTTCTAGGAGTTTCAAGAGCTTATGATTCATTAAGGTGACCAAAGCATGACCACTTGATGACATTCACCATATGCTTGATTTCCATCTTGATTGATCAAGCATTAATTCCCTCACATGCATGCACTCCACGGCTAAGAGCTTTAGAAGTAGGAAGACCATTTCATTTCTATCACACTTTGTCTCTTAAACCATTCTCTCCATTCTCTTTCTTCTTAACTTAGCCAAAATCTCCATTTCTCCCATTTCATGAAGCATTCGGCCATCACACCTAAGACCAACATCCAAGCTTCTAAAATTTCATCCAAGCTTATTTCCTAAACCTACATATCATTCTAAGACTCTTTCATGTTGAAGACCTAAGCTAAATCCTTCATCTTCTACCTTTACTACAAGCTAAGGTTCTTAAGTTTCAAGGTAAAATTCTTCTTCTTTGTTTCTAAGTTTGATTCTTGAGTTTCTAAACCATGATTGCTCCATGGTTTCTCTTCTTTAAGCTTAGTTTGTAACTTTATATTGGTTTAAGTTTGTTAAGGTTTTCTTTGGAGGCTACACAAAATCTTTGAAGGAAAGCAACTAAGAGGATTTTTGTCTTCCTTGAGGTAAGAGGGAGATTAACCTCATCAACCATATGTTGGTGGTGAGGAGATGGCTTGTTTGTGGTGAAAAATCCATAAGGATTTATTCACTTGTGTGGTTTTAAGCTTGCTTTGTTTGTGGTGATTTTTGGTTGGTTTACTTTATCACTTTGATTTTATGCTTGTTTATTTGATTATATGTTGGTTTATTTGATTATATGCTTGTTTATGTGCTTATGGAAGCATGGTGATTATTGTGTAGAGTAGGATATGATTTACATGATGAGGAAATAGTATGAAGGTTCCAAAGAACTTAGGGAGGCTCACGGCCTCAACACCACCAAAGAGGGCAAATGTTCTAAATTATTTTCCTAAGTATGGATTGAGTAATTTATTGATGAGAAATTGGATTAAGGGTTTTTAAAAGGAATTATAAGATTAAATATGATTTATGAAGTATAATTGGATTTTTGGCCAATATGCCAAAGTGTTTTTTTTTTTAATCCAACAATATTTTACTAAGTGTGGACTTTGGTAATTGGTTAACAAGAATTTAATTTAATGAAATTTTAGTAGAAACAAGAAAATAGATTTTATGTTTGGAATTAAATTAGTATTTTTGTAAGTAAATCAAGAAAGACAAATTTTTTGTAAAGAAATAGTAGAAAAATATTATGTTAAGAATTTTTAATAGGAAAATATTTTACATAAAGCCAAAATGCCTATATTTTATAGAGAATTTTATAAATAAGTTTAGAAAGTTAAGAAATATTTTATGCAAGTGAAAAATGCTAGAAAGCTCTTACGTGATTTAAAAATGTCTATTTTCAAGCTACCCAATTTGAGAAAATGATTTAAAATTTCTACACGATTGAGAACATGTTTAAAAACCTTTACACGATTTAGAAAATGTTGAAAAATATTTACGTGATTTGAAAACGTAAGAAAAATGTAATGCAATTTCAAAAAAATGCGATAAAATCTTTACGCAATTAGAAATTATAGCAGTTGCTGTCGGGCTGTTGTGGTGGGCCCTGTTATGTTAGAAATTGATACCGCCAAGAATATGGTGTGTATATGTGAAAAACGGTGAAATATGTTTGTATGTGTTGGAACATACATCATGCATGGAAAAACATGTTAATTAAGGCAATGGGCCTAGGAGATGGAAATTACACCTTCGTGCAGGTGAGAATTGCGTAGTTACGATCTTCAATGATCTTGGGGACGTTAGGGTGTGGAATGTCATATGTGGCCAGTTGGTAGCACCACTACGTCGTGGTATCCTTTGCAAACACACCGACGGTCTCGACGAAGTTACTACTCTTTTTGTGATTGGTTGAGAGTGTTTGTATCAGCCATGTTGCACACCATGATTTGATATATTGGCACATGATTTGAGGCTAACAATATGCAGACATGTACTCCCTATCATTCTCTCCGAAATTGTGATTAGCTCCATGGAGTAGGAAATGAGTCGTGGTACACATGCATAGTGGGTCAGCATATTGATGTGATAACTATGCTTATTTGATATGTTATCTTTTGCTAGGATAATATGATTGTATGTGATAATATTGTATGTGCATCATTTATTGTCATTTTCTATACTGCCTTATTGGTATTGATGTAGGGGATCTCACATTTTCGTTATGTTATATTTGTTTTATGGTATATGTTGATGAAGACCGAGGAGACAAGGAGGAGGATAACTCTTTTTACTACCAGTGATGGTTTTTCTATATTATTTTGATATGGCAGCAAGGCGCTAGGTTTTAGGTTTTGTTACCGTTCAATTCCATGGCGGGATTGATGCTTGGAGGGTTAATTTAGATAGAGAGTGGTTTGTTTATACTGGAGATTTGACTCTGAATCTAAGTGGTACTAGAGATGGAATTCCTATTATGACACTATTGGTGTATGCCCTAGAGGCCAATATATTTTGTCTATATTTACATATATTGTATTATGCTATTTTTTTAATATATGAGGCATTCCATTTATTGTGTTCTTTTTGATAAACATAATAAAGTCCTTAGAATAGTAAGTTTGATACTATAGGACATGAAGTGGATGACTTGATCGTGAGATCCTATTGGATAAAATACTATTCTTAAATGTCCCTAGTCAAGTATTATTATTAATTAGGACAACAATAATGCATTGAGACTAGTATGTGCATAAACTGATGACCACATCTCACGGGTCATAGATATGAGATATCAAGTCTTCACATGGATACATATTAGAGTAATGATGTATTGGACAGACCTACCACGAGAACGCTACGTGGATCGTTACGTGAGTGTCATAAGTGATTCTCATAGTGATAATGGTGTATATGGTCCTTTGACCTGAAATCACTACGATTCCTATATGAGGAGTTATGTGTTTTAATGCCATCAAACGTCATCTATAAGAAGATGATTATAAAGTTGGTTATTAGACATATCGCAATTCATGTGGAAGGATGTGAGTGACCTAGATGGGATTTGTCCCTCCTACATAACAGGAGTGATATCTTTGGGCCCCGTGATTGAGTAAGACTACTAAATGCATGGCCATGCTCAAATGAGTCAATATGAGATATTGATCTCATTTGTTAATACTATGTCTACTCGAGAATCAGGAAACTGAAGATTGAACTAAACAAGGGTGACATGTTCCATGCCTTGTGTTCAATCTAGATATCTAGACAAAGGAACTAAACTACACGGAAACATTGGTCACGGATAGGTTATGTCAAATCACTGACATTCTCATTACTTGGGTAGCAGCGATGTGTTGCTAGATACCACTCACTGTTTGTAATATTAAAATAAAATTTTAATATTACTGCTAACATCATGAGAACCTATAGGGTCGCACACTTAGAGCAGACTAAATTGGAGCAATAAGGATCCAAGTTGGACTCAGATTCAATTGTGGGCCTAACTCATAACAGATGAGTCTAGGGTTGCACAGCTTACCTTGCTACTACTCACACTCACTTAAGGCAGCCACTATTATAAATAGTACTACTAAAGGGGCTGCTAGTAAGACATTACAGAACCCTAGCCACACCTAAAGAAAGTTAGTCAGAGAGTGACAGGTTTTTTTCTCTTCTTTTTACAGCTAGCACTGTCGTAGAGAGGTCAGACTCCAAGACTGCGAACATTGGACATTTTGCAAGTTTGTTTGTGTGGATACCGCAGAGACATTGTCGCTATTACAGTGTTGGTGATTCACGTTGCTTGTGTTTATCATGCTTCAAGAGGTAAACATTTTAAAACTTGGATTATGGCTTTTTCGCATGGATCCTATGAGGGAATTTTATTATTCTGCTACGTCATTCTTATCCGCAAATTCCCAACAGATGCAACACATGTTCGTGCGTCTAGAGTTCTATATGCCTATTCGTGAGCTCTGGAGTAGAAATACTTATACTCTACATAAGGATTCCATGATGTCGACTACTAGGACTCCAACTCAGCGTGTACTGTATCTGCCAGGGTTCTTTGATGATAATACCGAGAAGGAGGATCCTAATAAGAGCCAGAATCCTTAGTTGTAGGAGTGCCAGTTAAGTAGTTTTTAGTCTAGTGTGTAATGTATATATTATCTTTTGGGGGTGTATTTATGTAAATTATTTGTAAACAAAGTTTCAATATGTAAACTATGGTGAGTTTGTTTTTAATTACATTTTATATTTATGGTTTTAATTATTTTTCAATTTTTCTGCAAACAAAATTTTAAAATCAGTGTTTTTACAAGATTAATTCTTTTATAATTTGGGTAAGTTATATTAGGATTAGTCTTAAATGTGATACACTACGGTGGGTGTTACACTAAGTCTCGTAATAAAGGAGCACGTGTGAACGTGGGACGCAATGAGGACCCAATGACAGCAGCTGCAGTAGCAATATAGCATATGGCAGATGTTATTGTGCAACAAAATCAACGAGCTGCACAACAACAAGAAGCTAATGATGATGTCCTGAATTTGTCTGAATTCCGTCATAATAACCCGTTGCAGTTTAGGGACGAGTTTGATTTGGAAAAGGCAAGTTTATAGATACAAGAGTTGGAAAAGATCTTCGAAGGAATAGGATGTGTAGATGATCGCAAGGTGACTTGTGGCACTTTTATGCTAATGGGTGATGGAGAAAATTGGTGGAAAGCAACTCGAAGAGTATTACAGGCCGAAGGACAGGAAATTACCTAGGAAGTATTTTGCGATGTATTTCTGGAAATGTATTTTTTGGATAGTGTAAGGCACGCAAAGGAGATAGAATTTCTTGGATTAAGGCAAGGTGGAATGTCGGTGAATGAGTATGCTGCGAAGTTTGAGACCTTGTCTAAGTTCTCTCGGTATCTCCAGATCCAACCGGACGAGGTTTGGAAATGCCGCAAGTTTGAGGAAGGTTTAAAGGTTGAATTGAAGAAAAGGGGTACTGCCGATGCGAATTAACCAATTCTCGGCATTGATGGATATGTGTTGTAGGCTCGAAGAATTAGAGTTATCACGAGATACGCGGAGCCGTAACTTTGGACCGTCTAGGTTCCAAAGAGGAGGAAATAACAACAACAACCAGTTTCAGCGGAAACCATATGCAAGGCCATCAGGTAGTCAACAACAACAACAACAATAACCATGTGGAGGAGGTCCTAATGGCAATCGTTTTGGTCAGAATGTGGCACCTCCAACGAGATGTTTGAAGTGCGGAAAGGGCCATATGACGAGGGGTTGTATGATCAAGGGAATCATTTGCTTTAGATGTGGAAAGCCTGGTCACTTCTCAAGGGATTTTAATCAAGTGAAGATGGAGCCTTCGGTAAGTAATGTTTGTGCTGCCAAGCCCCAAGCTGGAGGATGAGTATATACGATGAGTGGAGCTAAAGCTGTTGGGAATTGCAGATCAAAAGTCTCGCAGCGGAATAATAGAATTCCCTCACAGGATCCATGCGAAAAAGTCCATAATTCGAGTTTTTAAAATTTTACCTCTTGAAGCGTGATAATCACAAGCGAGGTGAATCACCAACACCGTAATAGTGACGATGTCTCGGCGGTATCCACACGAACAGACTTGCAAAAAGGAGTCACGCCTCTGTTTCGTAGTGCTAGCTGCGAAGAGAGGAGAAGAAAACCTCACTATCTCTCACTCACTTTCTGTAGGTGCGGCTAGGGTTATGATGTAACCTAGTAGCAGCCCCCTTAGCAGTATTATTTATAACAGTGGCTACCTTAAGTGAGTGTGAGCAGTAGCAAGGTAAGTGGTGCAACCCTAAACCCATCTGTCATGAGTTAGGCCCACAATTGAATCCGAGTCCAACTTGGATTCTGATTACTCCAATTTAATCTGTTCTAAGTGTGCGACCCTACAGGTTCTCATGACGTTGGTAGTAATATTAAAATCTCATTTTAATATTACAAACAAATGAGTGTATCTAGCAACACATCACTGCTACCCAAGTAATGAGAATGTCAGTGATTTGACATAACCTATCCGTGACCAATGTTTCCGTGTAGTTTAGTCCCTTTGTCCAGATATCCAGATTGAACACAAGGCATGGAATGTGTCACCCTTGTTTAGTTCAATCTTTAGTTTCCTGATTCCCGAGTAGACATAGTAATAACGAATGAGATCAATATCTCATATTGACTCATTTGAGCATGGCCATGCATTTCGTAGTCTCACTCAATCAGGGGGCCCGAAGATATCACTCCTGTTATGTAGGAGGGACAAATCCTATCTAGGTCACTCACATCCCTCCACATGTATCGCGGTATGTCTAATAACCAACTTTATAATCATCTTGTTACAGATGACGTTTAATAGCATTAAAACACACAACTCCTCATGTAGGAATCGTAGTGATTTCAGGTCAAAGGACCACATACACCATTATCACTATGAGAATCTCTTATGACACTCACATAACGATCCACATAGCGTTCTCATGGCGAGTCTGTCCAATACATTATTACTCTAATATGTATCCATGTGTAGACTTGATATCTCATATCCATGACCCGTGAGATGTGGTCATCAGTCTACGCACATACTAGTCTCAATGCATTATTGTTGTCCTAATTAATAATAATACTTGACTAGGGACATTTAAGAATAGTGTTTTATCCAATAGGATCTCACGATCAAGTCATCCACTTGATGTCCTATGGTATCAAACTTACTATTCTAAGGACTTTATTATGTCTACTAAAAAGAACACAATAAATGAAATGCCTCATATAAAATAACATAATATAATGTATGTAAATACAAACAAAATGTATTGGCACTAGGGCATACACCAACAATCTCCCACTTGCACTAGAGCCAATCAGGCATATTTCTAATGCCTAAAGACCTAGTGTGACCCTCATGCTTCTGCTGTGCAAGAGGCTTCGTCAGTGGATCAGCAATGTTATCATCTGTTGGTACTTTGCATATCTTCACATCTCCTCTATCGATGATTTCTCGAATGAGATGGAAGCGCCTAAGTATATGTTTGGATCGCTGGTGAGATCTGGGCTCCTTAGCTTGTGCAATGGCTCCATTATTATCACAATAGAGGTCCACTGGGTCCACAATGCTAGGAACTACCCCAAGCTCAATAATGAACTTTCTAATCCAAATGGCCTCCTTTGCTGCATTAGAGGCAGCAATATACTCAGCCTCTATGGTAGAATCAGCGACTGTCTCCTGCTTTGAACTCTTCCAGCTCACAGCCCTACCATTCAGGCAATAAACAAAACCCGATTGCGATCTGGAGTCGTCCTTATCGGTTTGGAAGCTAGCATCAGTGTAACCCTTTACTACTAATTCCTCCTCGGCTCCATATACCAAAAACGAATCCTTAGTTCTTCTCAAGTACTTAAGGATGTTCTTGACAGCACTCCAGTGACTCTCATCGGGATCAGACTGGTACCTGCTCGTCATGCTCAAAGCATACGAGATGTCTGGTCGAGTACATAACATGGTATACATGATAGATCCAATTGCAGATGCATATAGAATCTTACTCATGCGATCCCTCTCATCCTGGGTGGAAGGGGATTGAGCCTTAGATAGGCTTATACCATGCGACATAGGCAAGAGTCCTTTCTTGGATTCATGCATGTTAAATCATCTTAACACTTTGTCTATGTATGTACTCTGACTTAGGCCAAGCAATCTCTGCGACCTATCTCTATAGATCCTGATACCTAATACATAGGTGGCTTCACCTAAGTCCTTCATAGAAAAGCACTTCCCTAACCAAGTCTTTACAGACTGTAGGGTAGGGATGTCATTTCCAATTAGTAGTATGTCATCTACATACAATACTAGAAAGACAATTGTGCTCCCACTAACCTTCTTGTAGACACAAGATTCTTCTTCATTTTTGATGAAACCAAACTGTTTGATTATATCATCAAAACGAAGATTCCAGCTTCTGGAAGCTTGCTTCAATCCATAAATAGATCGTTGCAACTTGCATACCTTTGTAGCATCCTATGAAGTGGAAAAACCCTCAGGTTGTGTCATGTACACATCCTCGAGAAGATTTCCATTAAGGAAAGCAGTTTTGACATCCATTTGCCAGATTTCATAATCATGGTATGCTGTAATAGCAAGCAAGATCCGAACAGATTTAAGCATCGCAACTGGGGAAAAAGTCTCATCATAGTCTACACCATGAATTTGCTTGAAACCTTTAGCCACCAATCGCGCCTTAAAGGTATACACATTACCATCCATGTCGGTTTTCTTCTTAAAAACCCACTTGCACCCAATGGGTTTTACCCCTTCAGGTAGGTCAACCAAGGTCCATACCTGGTTGGCATACATGGATTCCATTTCAGATCTCATGGCCTCAAGCCATTTTTCAGATTCTGGGCCAATAATGGCTTCCTGGTAAGTCACAGGCTCATCTTGATCCATGAGCAATACGTCACCTTACTGAGTCATGAGAAATCCATATCTCTCTGGTTGATGACGTATCCTGTTAGACCTACGTGGGTCTTATGCTACTAGAGCAGATTGTGATTCCACAATGACTTGTGGAGGCTACTCTATTTCCACCATTGGTTCGCTGCTACTTTATGAACTTTGAATTTCTTCAAGTTCTACTTTCCTCCCACTGATTCCTTTGGAGATAAACTCCTTTTCTAAGAATACAGCAGTCCGTGCGACAAACACTTTGCCCTCGGTAGGATTATAGAAATAGTATCCCTTGGTTTCCTTGGGATACCCCACAAAGAAGCATTTATCTGATTTTGGGCCAAGCTTGTCAGAAACTTGACGTTTCACATAAGCTTCGCAACCCCAAATCTTTATAAAAGACATACTGGGTCGTCTCCCAGTCCACATCTCATATGGTGTCTGTTGAATCGTCTTAGATGGAACACGGTTAAGTGTGAAAGCTGCTGTTAACAGAGCATGTCCCCAGAAGGAGCCTGGAAGGTCTGCATGACTCATCATAGATCGGACTATATCCAACAAGGTCCGGTTCCTCCTTTCAGAAACACCATTCCATTGTGGTGTTCCAGGAGGAGTGAGTTGAGATATTATCCCACACTCTTTCAGATGATCATCAAACTGTTGGCTTAAGTATTCACCTCCTCAATCTGATCGAAGGATTTTAATACTCTTGCCAAGTTGGTTTTGTACTTCATTCTTGAACTCTTTGAACTTTTCAAAGGATTCTGATTTGTGCTTCATAAGATATACAAATCCATATCTACTGAAATCATCAGTAAATGTAATGAAATACTGAAAACCGCCTCTAGCTAGTGTGTTTAATGGCCCACATACATCACTATGTATGAGGCCTAAAAGATCACTAGCCCTTTCACCTTGTCCAGTGAATGGGGCCTTAGTCATCTTTCCCAATAAACAAGATTCACATGTCTCATATGATTCAAAATCAAACGAGTCCAAGAATCCATCTTTATGGAGTTTGGAAATGTGTTTCTCATTTATATGGCCCAAACGACAATACCAGAGATAAGTCGGGTTCATATCATTTGACTTGAACCTCTTTGTATTTACGTTATAAATGGGCGTTTCGAGATGAAGGACATAAAGTCCATTACTCAAATGTGCACTACCATAGAAAATATCATTCAAATAAAGAGAACAACTTTTGTTCGTAATTATAAAAGTAAAACCCTTCTTGTCCAAACAAGAAACAGAAATGATATTCCTGCTAATAGCAGGCACAAAATAACAATTATCTAATTCAATTACAAGCCCAGTTGGCAAAGCTAATAAATAAGTCCCTACGGCTAGTGCAGCAACCTTTGCTCCATTTCCCACTCGTAGGTCGACTTCGCCCTTAGTCAATGGTCTCTTGCTCTTTAGATCTTGCACATTTACACAAATGTGAGATCCACATCCAAGTATCTAATACCCATGATGCAAAAGTAGATAAATTGACTTCTATAACAAAAATACCTGAAGTGGAAGTCTCACTTCCCTTCTTCTTCTTGAGCTCCTCTAGGTACTTGGCACAGTTCCTCTTCCAATGTCCGCTCTGACCGTAGTGGAAGCATGTACCTTCCTTAGCCACTCCACCCACTGGTTTCAAGCTAGAAGTGCTAGGCTTGGACTTTTCCTTGCCCTTACCCTTCCACTTGTCCTGGGGCTTTTTCTGCTGTTTCTTGCCCTTATTCTTATGGACCATCATTATGGCCTTTCCTTTGCCTTTGTTTATGTTCTGCTTAGCAGTTCTCAATATGCTT
The DNA here is from genome assembly GCA_029884605.1 of Ormosia emarginata. Lineage (NCBI taxonomy): Eukaryota > Viridiplantae > Streptophyta > Magnoliopsida > Fabales > Fabaceae > Ormosia > Ormosia emarginata. The sequence continues at coordinate 2,913,175 of JAQQTP010000074.1, forward strand.
AGCAGCTCTGGTAGTGATTTGTCAATTTCATTCATGTTGTAGTTCATGACAAATTGACTAAAACTCTCCGGCAACGATTGCAGGACTAAGTCAGTGGCCAACTCTTGGCCCATTGGAAAAACAAGTCTCTCAAGGTTTTCAATGTACCCAATCATCTTGAGTGGGCCCAGGTGGTCCTATGTGGGCCCAGGTGGCCATACGTGGGTCCAGGTGGGTCCCACAAAGTGAAAAATTTTTCTACGCATAGAAAAATTTGTACTGTTTAGACGGAGACAGGGGATCTTACTAAACTTGAATCCAGAAACAATTTTTAAAATTTTATTGTACTGTGTTTTGTACTGTATTTAATTATCGGATGATAAAAAAAATACAGTAAAAATATTATTTGTAGGATATAAGAATAAATATTATACTGCGTAGTCAACAAAGAGAGCTTGACTTGATTTATACCCTTGGATGAGAATACTTAGTTTGAATATTAACCATTGATTTAATCAAAGATTAAGAAACAAACTTAATAAAGAAGCCTTGGATAATAACCATTGATTTAATCAATGGTGTGAGAATAAGCTTAGTTAGGAAGGCTTTGATATCAACCATAGATGTAATCAAAGGTGTAGAATTGGTCTTGAAAAATGACAAAGACCATTTATAACCATTGGATTTAGATTAAATCAAGGGTGGAGATTTAATCTTAAAAAGTAACAAAGACCATTTATGACCATTGGATGAAGAATTAATCAATGGTGGAGATTTGGTCTTCTAAAGTAGCAAAGACTAATTAGGACCCTTGGATTAAAAGTTAGAAGGAGCAATCTTGACCCTTAATTTTGGAGACACATCTAAGGGCTAGAATTTAAAGGAGAAAAATCCAATGGCCTAGATTTAGTCTTCTAAAATTAAAAATTTACCTAAATCCTAACCATTGAATTAATCAATGGCTAGAAATGCTTCAAATGGTGGCAAATAATGAAGACAACTTTATTGAATGCATTATGAAGAGAAGGTGATGGTTTTGGAGTGTTTAGAAGACAAAGAGACAAGCTTTATGTCATTTTTGCATGTCTTGGTCAAGTTAGACATCATAATGGCTTACTTTTGATTTTTGCACTCAAGAAGAATGCAAGAAGGGGGGGGCACGGTTTTGGTCTGATTTTGAGAGCTTTGAAGACCATTATTAGCTATCTTGGTCATTATTGATCATTCTTGATCATCTTTGTCTCCTCCAAAAGCAAAAACTCATCAAACTTTTCTCTCCACCTCTCCTCCAAGCAAGTTTTGGCCATGACCATCAAGAACACCCTCCATCACTCAAAAATTTCATCCAACTTGATTTTCTAAACCTAAACACCATTCTAAGAACATCTCTAGTTATGAGTTTTTCCAAAATCATTCATCTTGATCTTCAAATTCAAGCTTCAAGTTTCTATCAAAAATCAAAAATTTCATCTTTGTGCTTCAAGAGAAACCATTCGGTTATCTACCCTAAAATCACCATCCAAGCTCTTTTAATTTCATCCGACCATAGATCTTGAATCTATATGATGTTCTAAGCAACTTTCATGTTGAAGATTTCTTCTAAATCATTCATCTTCAAGGAGTTTCTTCAATATCAAAGTTATTGGGTTTTTGAGGTGAAGTATAAGGAAACTTCATTTTCTTCTCTCTTTTTCATGATCTAAACCATGTTTGATCCATGGTTCCTCTTAATCAAGCTTAGTATACTAATTTTTATGTATTTTGCTTTGTATTTGAGAAGCTCTTGGTGATGAAGGACTTGGAAAAAGAAGCAAAACAAGGAGTTTTTGAGGATCTTCAAGAGGTAAGAGGGAGATCCATCTCACCAACCAAGCATGGTGGTGAGAGATGGTATTTTATTTGATGGATGTGGAATCCATGTGAGGATTCATATCCATGGTCATGTAATTAATTTGTGGGTGTTTATGAGCTTTGATTAATTTTCTATGCTTGATATGGTTTGCATGATTTTATAGCTTTGATGATATGCTTGATATGCTATACATGTTTTTATGGCTTTAATGGTATGCTTATATTATTTATGATGAAATATATATGTATATGCCATGACTTGATGGTGGAAAGGAAATTGATTTTTGGCTCCAATAGCCAAGGAAGAGCTACGGTTTTGATGCCCTTGATTAGGGTTCATGTTGAAAATTTTCAAGAACAAAAGAATTGATTTTTGAGTACTTAGAACATGGTGGATTTCGAACAAGACACCTCAAAATAGGTGTTCACAAAACTAATATTTTCTTGAATGATGAAAATGGATGTTTAGAAAAGTAAGGAAAATAAACAAAGAATTTATTTTTCAAAGAGTACATGAATATGGTTTTAGAAGGATTTTTATTGATTTATTTTGTGTAAAAAGTTCTAAGTGTTTTACTAAAGATGAGATTTAAATGAAAATAGCAATGATAATTTTAAGGATTTGCAAAGAAAGTGAAAAAGGATTTGTAAGGAAAGTAAAAATGAATTTGAACAAATGGGTTTGGTTTTTATGACCATCGATATTTCGATTTTGAAAACAAAGAATTTTTAATGATTTTGTTTGTGTAAAACCATATCAATTTAGAAGAAAAATATTTGATGGCTTCAATGGCCAAAGACTCTACGATTTTTGGAGGTTGGAATAATTTTGTTTTTATGAAACAAAGTAATTTTAAAGTGGAAACAAAATGTTTGAACAAAATGTTTTAGTATAAGGATTTTGGATAGGGAATCAAAGTATTTTATCACTTGAGAAATGAACTCTCATATGAAAATGAAAAAGAAAAGTTGCAAGGGTTTGAATCTTAATTTGTTTTGAAAAGAATTGATTTTAGAATTGATTTGAGGAAAATGGAGAATATAATGGTGTTTTGAAAATTTACTAACATATAACTTATTTTCAAGTTTTGAAATACGTTAGAAAAATGTTAAGTTTTGAAACGTTGATTTATAGCAATGGAAAAGTGATTTTGTGGATTATATTTTGGAAAAAGATTTTCTTGAGTAAGAAAATGTGAAAAAAATGAAATACAAAGTTATATTATTTTGAGAAATGTTGAAAGGAATTTTTGAAGGTTAAGAAATATTATGAAATTTTGTAAACGTAACAGTAGTGTGACGGTATTGTAAAAACGTAATAAAAATGTTTTGGAATTTAAAAAAAAACGTAACAAAAGTGTTACGGTATTGTGAAAATATAAAAGAAGTGTTATGGTATTGTGAAAACATAACAGAAACGTTTTTGGATTGTGAAAACGTAACAGAAATGTTACGCGATTGTGAAAATACGGTAAAAGTGTTTTACAACTATGAAAACATGATAATTTGATTTTCGCTGTTGAAAGTACAGTATGATTACTGTTGAACCAGTGTCCATACACTGTTTGTGAGAAAATGACATATTTGTCTGTGATTGGATTTGGTGCATTATACATGCATTGGAATGGTCCGATGAGGATTGGATATGGCTGATTGCCTAGGAGAAACACACCTCTTGAGTGGGTGCGATATGCGTAGTGTAGGTCACTTGTTGACCTTGGGGGCATCGGGGTGCGGGTTGCCTACACGGGTGGTTGGTCGCGCTTCTTCCCGTAGGTTAGACCGATGCAACACACCGATGATCCGGACGGAGACATTATTCTTAATCAAGATCTGTTAAAGACTGTCGTGTATATGCTAGATGTGCAAAATCAAAATGAGGATTATAGCACGTGGGTCGAGGCATGTGGTACCGACGGATCTTTTGATCATTTCTCCGACCCGAGTTTAGCTCCATGGAGTAGGAAATCGAGTCTTGTGTACATGCATAATCCGAACATTTATATCTCGTGTGATATATTAATTGAGGAATATTGGCTATGACAATTGTTTTGAACACTTAGATGATGATGATGATAATTAGGACATTATCGTAATTGTTGTTTATGATAATTGAATTGATAAATGATTTGATGATGATAGTTGATTAATATTGAATATATTATTGGAAGTTTGATATGATATCCCTGTATGATATTCTTTGCTTGTGTTATCTCTCGTGTTTGCCATGTTGGTATTGGCGTAGGTGATCTCACCTCTTTGTTATGTTGTCTTCTTTGTGTCTCGTATTGTTAAAATTAAACAAGTAGAAAGAATGAGTTGTCTTAGACATAACGGGCGATGGACACTCAGAGATTGATGAAAACATTGAAGAGTGGCTGTCTCAAGTTCGAAGGTGTTCTGAGTAGACAAGGAGTAGAGTTCTGATACAACAAGCTGGATACAAGATAAGGAATGAGTATGTTAAGTTTTATCATTAGTGTTATACCGTGCTATTTAGTAGGACCCGTCATGGGGTTTGCTACTGTTAAAAAAAAAAGTCTGTTAATTTTATATTTCTCTTTAAATTGTGAAATATTAATTAGTGTCAATGTTGTATATGAATTAGTTTAAGTATATTTTCAGTAATACTTATGGATTACAGTAAGTTTATATTTCAGCAAGAAAGAAATTTTTTTAAAACCCACGTTTTTAACTCAAACCTTTTATGAAAACATTTTCAGATTATGAGTCGGAAGTCAGACATGTGATACCCTAGGGAGGGTGTTACACGTACTTCCGGGAAGACGTTCGTGAGGAAGACAAGGAAGCTCCTGAGTTTCCAGGCTTCAGGCCAGACTACGATTGAAGTTATCGAGGATGATGTTGTGCCCTCGTGGATTTTTGGGCTACACACGGATCATTTTTCACGGAGGACCTGACTGTTGGCACATTAATGTGTAGACGGATCGATGCGTGTACCATGGGGAACTGACGGTGTCCCTCGCATGGGGTCGTTATGACGCCTCTGTTTTAGATTTTCATGCTTTTGTTTGGCTGGAGTTTTACATGCCCGTTAAGGACATGTGGGCTGACATGTACTACACCCCACGTGATGACTCTTTTTTGTCCACTGCTCGGGCTTCTGCCCGTTGCTTTGTCGCTCCGATGGATGTTTCCTCGGATGAAGAGGACCCCGAGGAGGACCCTTCTATAGTCCCTTCTTGTCAGTCCTAGGAGCTGATACTATTGGTAGTTACTGATGGCTAACCGTCTATCTTTTTAGGAAGCCTGACGTTTGCTGTACATGCTGGGGTATATTTGTATAACTTTGGGTGGGTGCATATTTTGTTTTTTGTACATTTTGGAATGTAACTAAACAAAGTATTCATATATATTATATATATATATATATATATATATATATATATAAATGTATATATTGTGTATGGTTTATCTTACGTTGTCAATTTTTGTTTATTGCGACCATTTTAATTATTATCTCTATACGTTATGGATTTTAAATAAGCCTTTTTGACCCTACTTGGTAATGACAATAATTTATTATAATAAATTAAACAAAAAAAAATATATGGTGACATTTGGAAAGGAATTTAACTAACCATATAATGAACCAGGTCAATGAATTTAAAGACAATTACTATTTTCTGCAATTTAATTTATTTCGCATTATGCATTATAGTTATAGTGCGACGTCCCTTCTTCGCGAGTATTTATAAAAAGGGGCGTAGTAAGTAACTAAATGGAATAAACTTAGTTTGCTTCTCCTTAGGGCTTCAAGGTTTTGGGAAGATCTAGAGTCTTCTAGAAGACTTGTTAGTCACACTTAAGTAACTAGATAGTTAGCAAAGAAACTAGGAAATCTAACTAAGTTATCTTAATTTAGTTAGGAATCAATTGAATTAGAAACTTGGTTAGCTTTTCCTTGGAGCTCCACGGCTAGGAAGCTTCATGGATCATCTAGAATTAGGTGATTCATTTGTTTAAACCAATAGAAATCTACATGATCAAAGCATGACAAGTTGGTGACGTTAACCATGTGATAGTCATAATTGGTAGCAAAAATCCTTGACTCTCTTTTCCTACACATCTCACGGCAATCACTAGAGGAGGAGGGTGTCTAGTGTTCATTTCTATCTCACTTTGAATCCATAAGCTTCTCTTTCTCTGAAAATACAACAAAGAACTCCATTTCTCTCCATCTTGAAGCTCACGACCTCTATACCCAACACCAACATCCAAGCTTCCACAATTTCATCTAACTTGATTTCCTAAACCTAGACACCATCCTAAACACTTTTCATGTTGTTCTTGAATTTCTAAGCCATGTTTGATCCATGGTTTCTCTTTGTCAACCTTAGTTTGTGACTTGTATTGGTTTAAGCTTGTTAGGGTGTTCTTTGAGGTAAGAGGGAGATTAACCTCATCAACCATATGTTGGTGGTGAGGAAGTGGCTTGTTTGTGGTGAAAAATCCATAAGGATTTATTCACTTGAGTGATTTATAGCTTACTTTGTTTGTGATCATTTTTGGTTGGTATGTGTTATAGCTTTGATTATATGCTTAATTATGTGATTTTGAAACATGTTGATTTATTGTATTAAGTAAGATGTGATTCACATGTTGATAAGTTGTATGAAGGTTCCAAAGAACCTATGGAGGCTCATGGTTTTTACACCACCAAGAGAACAAGATGTTTCAAATTATTTTCCTAAATCATGGATTAAAGAATTTAATGATAAGAAATTGGATTAAAGAGTTTTGTAAAGAATTATGTGATGGAGAATGATGAAATATGATTTATGAAGCATAAATGAATTTTTGGCCAATATGCCAAAGTTTAGTGTTTTAGATCCAAAATTATTTTCCTAAGTGTAGACTTAGGTGATTAATTAACAAGAATTCAATTTGAGGAATTTTTGGTAGAAAAAGGAAAGTAGATTTAATATTTAGAATTAAATTAGCATATTTAAGTCATAATGAGGAATAAAAGTTAAAACTTGAAATTGGCTAACGTATAGCTCACCCATTGGGTTTTGAAGCGTGTTAGAAAATTTTGAGCTGTAATATTTAATTAATTCAAAGAAGTTAAAAATTTCTGTAAAGAATAGTGGAGACTATTACTTTAAGAACTCTTAGTAGGATAATATCTTAAATAATGCCAAATTTCCTATATAATGTAGAAGATTTTATAAATAAGTTTAGAAAGTTATGAAATATTTTATGTAAATGAAAAATGCCAGAAAAATCTTACACAATTAAAAATAGTGATTTTAAGTTACGCGATTGAGAAAATGATTTAAAATCGGTACGTGATTGAGAAAACATTTAAAAAAAATTTGCGATTGCAAAAACATTGAAAAATACTTACGTGATTTGAAAACGTAAGAAAAATGTTATGCAATTTCAAAAACGCGATAAAATGTTTATGCGATTAGAAATAACAACAGTTTGCTATCGGGCTATAGTGGTGGGCCTAATTTTGTTGGAAAATAATACTGCCAAGAAATGGTGTGTATATGTGAAGAACTGTAAGACTAAGGTTTGTATGTGTTTTGGATCATGCATCATGCATAGAAAAGTGTGTCAGCTTATTTGGTTAAGGCAAGTGTGCCTAGGAGATTGAAATTACACCTTCGCGGGTGAAAATATGACTGTATGTGAAAATATTATATCTGTACTATCTATTGTCATTTTCTATACTTCCTCATTGGTATTGATGTAAGGGATCTCACTTCTTTGTTGTATTATATTTGTTGTATTGTATATGATGAAGACCGAGAAGACGAAGGAGCTGGTAATTCTATTTACCACTAGTAATATATCTTTTTGTTGTGTCATTTTATATGGTGGAAAGACGTCAAGTTCTGGGTTTCATCACAGTACAATTCCATGGGGGAACTGACGTTTGGAGGTTTGACTATGGGAATGAACAGTTTGTGTATACCGGGGACTTAACTATTAACCTTAGTGGTACTAGAGATGGAACTCTTGTGTTGACGCAACATGTTTATGTGCGTCTTGAGTTCACGATGCCTATATGTGAGCTCTGGGGTGGCAGTGTTTATACCCCGTAGGAGGATTTGATGGCATCATCAGCTAGGACACCTGCCAGGCGTGTGTTATATCCGTCGAGATTCTTTAATGATGACACCAAGGATGAGGAGGAGGATCCTGCTGAGTTCCCGAACCCTTAGTTTGTTTTGGAAGGTTATGGTTTTAGTATTTTATATTATCGTTGTGTGTAATGTATATATTAACTTTTGGGCTTGTGTGTGTAATTATATAAATTATTTATAAACAATGTATCGCAATGTATGTAAGTATGGCAAATTTACCTTTGGTTACGTTTTATGTTTAAAGGTTTTTATTTAATTACAGTTATTCCACAAAAGAAATTTTAAAATCAGCATCTTTACAAGATTATTTCTTTTACAACTTAGTAAGTTATATTAGGATTAGTCTTAAATGTGATACCCTACTGTGGGTGTTACAATTACAACTTATAGAAACTATATATATATATATATATATATATATATATATATATATATATATATATATATATATATATATATATATATATATATATATATATATACTACTTAATTACAGAACTATTAATATAATTACAGAACCAAAATAATTACATTCTCAACTGAACTAAATCTTCATCGCCTTGCCTTGTGCTTACTTTGATCCTCCTCTAGATTTATCTTGGAAAACATAAAAAGAACTGGGGTAAGAATTAATAATTCTTAGTAGTAAAATTTTAAATCATGACATCATGGTAAATCCAACTACTTTGGGGAAAAACAAATTTTAAACATAATATATGGCAAGGTGGTGTAAGCCAAAACTCAATTCTTTCACTTCCCAAAGCAGGCAGTTCATTTAGTTACTAAAACAATTTTAACAATATATAGAAGTTCTACACATGAATCAACATATTCATTCATATCAGCTATGGTGGCAGTAAACACAAACATTCTTTTACATTAATATCTTTAAGTTAAACTACAATTAAATTATTATATAACAAGATAATTGCTCATACAATTGCCAATTTTATGCAATGCATGGTAATGTATGATTATGCCTAATGAAAATCCTAAAGTATGCTTATACAATGATTTGAAAAGATTTTGTTTTGAAAAACACACGTTATTTGATTGTTTCCAGGAAGCCATTTTGTTCCAAGAAGCCTTTTTGTTCCTTGTATTGTTTCTAGGTAGGTAGGACGCCCTTTTGTTCCTTGCACTACCAAACATTTATAACTTTGGCATTTGGAGCCCTTTTGTCGAAGCCACTTGGAGCCCTTTTGTCTAAGCATAAATTTATAATATATGGAAACATCAAATAAAAAGTTTAGAAACAAAACATGCATAATATTAAGAACTTTTACTCTTTTAACATTTTACATAATCATACTTTTCCTTGCATAATAGAGAAGCAATACCATAATCATTGAACTTTTTCTTTATACATTATCATATATGCCTGTAGAGAGGGATTCATTCACCCTTATCTACCTTTACCATTTCTTTATATTGCTTCCCAACATTATGTCTATCATTCTCATTCATACCATACAAGGTATATTCAATATTTCACAACATAATCAATTTCATTCAATATCCACACTCAAATTGTATCGTAATTTCTTTCATCAAACAATATTTTCTTTCAACATCAATCACATTATCATTCTTTTGATATCAAAACATAATACATCCACCCAATATATACTATGGTGTTTCTCATCATTACATAACATGATTGCTCAAAGCCTCATCCTTTTTCATCATCATTTAACATCTTAAACATCATAGTTACCATTAATTTCTTACAAAGTATAAACAATGGTGCACATTATTTAAATATATCAATTTGAACTAAATCATACTTTTGGAAAAGCTTGAAAACTTAATTAATACTCATATATAATTCTTCATTTCTAATACTTCTCAACTATTATTTTATGTCATTCCATTTTATCTATGGTTTTAAATACCTAACTAAGGCATAACATAGCTTGGAAAGGCAAAGAAACATCAAAATGAAGAAAATCAATAGTGGGGCCGCGTCACAATTGATGGGGAGCTACAACCTCGAGGTCTCTGGCAGGAAAATCCTGCACGGCTGCAAGTGGGGTGCTGCAGCTTCCTCCTCTCTAGAGCCGCGGCACCAGTGCAAAATTCTGGTTTTTCCAGAATGCACCAAAAATACCTTCTCATCTCATACAAATCCATTTCTTTCACCATTCAATCATCAACAACACAATTAATCAATTCCATAACATCAAATACTTAAGATTCAATCATTTAAACATTATCAAATAAAGTTAAACATAAATGAGATTCAAACCTCTTACTCCCTAAATTATGCACTACGAAAACTATGGATTCCATGGTTAGAAAGCTATGGATTCTAAGTTTTTCACTTCCTCAATCAAGCATAAACTAGACTATAACTCTCTATTCTCCCCTAAAGACCATTAATCTCCATCAAGTCTCAGCATGAATAGGATGAAGAGTAGAGAAGAAAGGTGAGAAATCAAGAACCCCTACCTCAAGCTTGAAGATTACTTCCCATCTTTGCCTTGGTTCTTTTTCTTTCATCTCTTCCTTATCTTCCCCTTTCCCTTTTTCTTTCTCTGTTTTCTTTCCCTTATGCAGAATGAAAATGAAGGATAAGAAAGTTGAGAAAATCTCATCTTTTTAAAAGATAACATTATGGGTAAAATGATCATTTCACTTAATTTTGTATCTATTAAGAACACTTTGATTTAACTAAATCAATTTTCTTAGCTTCCAACAACCTTAAAATAAATTCTAAGATTTATCAAAAATATTGTTTTACAATTTCCTTAATTTTTCATATCTGTTGTTCCTCAATTCAATACTTAATCACTCACTCTGTATCCTTAAAAATACTAAACTGATTCCATTTGCCCTCAAAATTTAACCACATTCTCTTCCACACATTTGTGACCTGGAAATGAACTTTCCATATTTAATTCCTTTAATTTAGTATTTATGCTATTTTCTTGAGTTAAAATAATCATTTTTGCACGTTTTGTGTTGCAACAGAGTGCCTAAATTAACTCAAAATGTCACAAAATCTAGCAGACATGTTAAACAAGTATTAAGTTACCTCTATAACCTTATACAAGCCTAACATGTGTAAAAAAAGGATATTACACATTACAACTTTGAATAAAGTCCTATTGATTTGTGTGTGTAAGTGTTTAGAGTAGTGGAGAAGTAGAAAATAAGCAAGCTTATGGTAGTATATATTTTCATGGGTTGAATTGAGTGAAACAATTACGTTCTAAACACTTGAGAGATTGAGAGTAAATATGTGAGGTTCTATCATTATTGATTTATGCTTTTCAATTGAAGTTACTATGCTTGTTGGTTTGAGATGTAAAGAAGTGTTACTTCATGAATATTTTAATTCCTTGAATTTTTGGTTTCTCTCCTTTTGCATTCTTGAACATCATTGGAAAGTGAATTTTTTTCTTAGTTTTTAACTTTCAAGTTTGTGTTATTTTTTCTCTGTTCCCTAGTGGTGGATTTCTCCTTTTGCTTGGAATGCAAAAGCTAAGTGAGGAAGAATTTGATAAAAACAATTTTTATATATTAATTAACCATTATCTTTAGTCTCTTAGACCTCTTATATGCTTAGCTGATTAGTTTTGGTCACATTTTATAAGTTTGGGTTCAAATTGGGCTTACTTTTATTTTTCAGCATTATTGGGAATTTTATACTATTTCTTTATTTTGGGAATGACTTAAGTTTTAGACATCTAAAAGTTATGAATTTTACCTTTTAGGAAAGTTGAGATAAATATATACAACTTTGATGAAGAGCTTGAAGGCTAAATCAGATGTTTAGTAGGTAAGATTGGGCGATGAAGTTAGAATAGAGATGTTGTCGTTGGAACCTAGATGATATGCAAAGATTAGGCCATAATTTGGGCTGTAGGTGTGATATGGACCTGAAATCGGTGGCATTTGAAAACTGAGACACATATCTTTACTACTTATGAAGATCAATTATAAAAAATGTGACTTTTTAATGGAGTTTCTACCCTTTGAAGTCAGCTGACAAGTTCAGAGAGCTGTTAAGAATGTTTTGACTCTCTCATCCTAAGCCTAAATTATGCGAATTAGGTGTCTAATTAAAGCTAAGGGAAGAGGATTAATCCCAAGCTAAAGGAAAACTTAGATTTTTAATTTTTGAGATAGTTATTTAAGCAGCAGCTACAACCACGAAACTCAACCCTAATTTTCTCTTAGCCGCTCTTGCTTGCACTTTCTCTCTTCATCTTTCTTATTTTCCCTTCTCTCTAGGTTTCTTTCTTTTATGTTTCTCTTCCCTCCCATCCATGAAGAACCTTTTAATAAATCCTAGGAATTGACAATCTTGACGTTTAATTTTGAGATCTTATTTTGATTATTTTACATTTAATTATTGATCAAGTTTCTCTTTACTTGTTAAACAAGTTTCGCTTTTACTTGTTAATTAAGTTTCTCTTTACCTCGTTCGATTTTCTTAAATCTAAATTGAATTACTTAATTTTATTTGGATGTTAATGTAATAATTGCATAATTATCACGTGTTAATGAGGATTAAAAAGACTAAACAATGCATCAAAGGCTTCTTGAATTTTGTTTGTTAAGCTTGGTTGAATTCTGGGTCTTATATTAATTTAGGATTAGATGAGTGCTTAATTCATTTAACCTTGATTAATTAAATTTTGGGTGCTTATCTAGTAAGAATTCATGGATCATCTTAAGGCTTCTTGATATGATCTAAGACCAAGAATCTAATTAGCAATTGAATGGAAGATATTAAACAATGCATCCCAATTTGATAGCTGTCGAGACTATCGAATTAAATCAATTTGTACATCGATTCACTAAATTACTTGTAGTATAATGCATAACTAGATTGGATCACTCTAATTGAGCAATCAGATTAAGAAGTTAACAAAGGGGGGAAATGTAACACCCTAAACTTTTGGGTGAATTATCGTTGTGTCCCGAAGGTACTGTTTTCTGTTTTTCAACTTTAGAATAAATGACTGTTATATCCTTTTTGTACTGTTTGTTGTTTTTCTATATGAAATACTATTTTATTTTACTATCTGTGATTTTATTTGAACTTTTTGTGTGATTTGCTCCGGGACAGGAAAATAATATTTTTCAGGCTGGAGAAATCTTATTTTAATTATTCGAAGCTGGGGGATCTTACTAAACCCAATTCTGAATGATACGGTTAGTAATCTTTTAATTTTTAGGATTTAACTGTATAATAAAATAATTTTATATTATTATAATATTATTTTATTAGTCAAGACAAATAAGCGGTAATGGACTCGGAAATGTTTACGAGACCCACGTTTAGCTTAAACAGTTAACGTTTTGGAGGAGTAAGTAGCTTAATGACTAGGCTTAATTAGTGACAAGGCTTAATGACAAGGCTTGGGTTAGCCAATGAGAGCTAAGCTTGGTGATCAAGTTTTAATCCTCACCATTCATCAATTCTAAGGCTTGGATGGAGCCAACCAAGGGGACACCTCCCTTGCATTGAACTCCACGGCCAAGCTTCACTTTGGAGAGCAAAAATCATTTCATTCTCTAACATTTTCTCTCTTCTCTCTCTTCCAAAAAATACCAAACTCCATTGATGCTATCTTGAAGCACCATTCGGCCAAGAACCCTAGTTCACCATCCAACCACCCAAAATTTTATCCCACCTACTTTTCTAAATCTAAACACAATTCTAAGAATATCTCTAGTTGAGAGTTCTTGCAAAATCCATCATCTTGAGCTTGAAAAACTACTTGGGAGATTCTACCTTGAAGGTGAAAATCCCTGCTTTTCATTTCTAAATTCTTTTTCAAAGTTCTAAGCCATGATTGATCCATGGTTTAAGCTTTCTTTCATGTTAATAACTTGTAGAAATTTGTTAAGCTTGATAGGTGTCTTGGAGGGGTGAAAATTGAAACCCTAGAAAGGAGTGAAAGAGTGTTTGCCTTCACTTAAGGTAAGAGGAAGACTTGAATCTTATCATCCTTGGGTGGTGATAAGGAAATGGAATTGGTTGTGGTTGTAGAATCCATAAGGATTCCTTTGTGTTATTTGTTATTAGCTTTCCTATTTGTGATTTGTATTAAATTGCATGTCTACAAGCTTTAAATATATTGTATGTGTTAGAAATGCATGTATAATTAGTAGGATATGAATAACATGTCAAGGATTGTATGAGTGTTCCAAAGAACACCAATGAAGGCTCACGGCCTCAACATCAAAGGAGAACCAAAATGTTCTCATCAATTTTCCAAAAGTGTGATTTAATTAACTTAGGAGAATTGATAAGATATAAATTGTTTTAGAACAAGAAAAACAAATTTTAAAGATTAAATGTCAATTTTATGTATTTCGGCCAACATGCCAAAGCCAAGTATTTATGATTTCTAAAATCATTTCCAAATCATTTTTTTAATAAAAAAGAAGCAATATATACTAGAAGGAATTTTATTACAATGAGTTTTGAGAAAATAAAAGGATTAGGATTGAGTTGAAGAAGTTAAAACTAATGATTTTACTGTTAGAAGAAAAATACAGTAGCTTTTGTAAATTTCTAACATATAGCTCATTTTATATTTTGAAGCATATTAGTAGTTTTCAAAAAGTTTAATTACATGGTTTGTCATATAAATAAAAAGGAATTTTTAACAAAAAAAAATTAGAAAACCATTGATATAGATTTTCTAAGCAAAATACTATCAATTTTTGCTAAAAACAGACAAATAAGATAGAAAAGATATCCAATATAATTTATACGGTATGAAAAATATTCTACGTAGTTCAAACATATTAAATATTATTTTTTATTTATTTAAATAGTGATTTTTAAGGAATTCGGACAAGAAAATAATTTAAAAATCTTACGCGATTGAGAAAACGTTTGAAAAATAGTACGCGATTTCAAAAATAGTAAAATATATTTACGCGATTTAAAAACGTTTGTAAAAATGACGAAATTTTGAAAACGCGATAAAATTTCTACGCGATTGACGAAAACAGCAGATTCTTTTCACTGTCAGGCCAAAGTGGTGGACCCAGACAGATTGTGGAACAGTATTGTCAAGTGGGACATACTGTATATATTTGGAATTTTTGCCATTGAGGGCATATTTAGAATTTTTGCCATTGAGGGCATATTTGAGATTTTTGCCGTTAAGGGCATTTTCATAATTTTTACCATTGAGGGTATTTTGGTAATTTTCATCATGCATTGAGTTGTGCCAATTTGGTTGATAATTGGTGGATTGATTGATGAGGTGAATTACATCGTGTTGTCGGTGTGATAAGCGTAGTGTGGTTCAACTTGAATGAACTTGGAGACATTAGTGTGCGGATTATTCCATTTGTGGATAGTTGGTCGCTCCTCTGGGCCGTGGTAACTAGCAACACACTAATGGACTCGACACGCACTATACTTAATCAAGATCTTGTGAAATCTATTTAGTACAAGCCTATAGTGACACGACGTTTTGACAGTGTGCTATACCACGACGTTATGACAGTGGGCTATAGACGCAACGTGAGACAGCGAAATAGTTTGGGCAGTCGATGGTACTAATAGATTTTGCGGGTCATTCTCTCTGATGTCTGTGTTTTTAGCTCCATGGAGTAGGGTAGAGTCACATTTCATATACTATTATGTCATACATTTTAATGCTATTTATCTATAACATTTTATCCATCTGTAACATTTTATCTATCTGTACCAATATATGTTGTTGTTACATTGAGTTCTGTGTTATCTTGTATTTTTATTTATGCTATTATAGTATGCTATATTGTATGAACTGTTATACTTGTTGTATTGTCGTTTTCTTATTTACCATGTTTGTGGTGATATATATTGTCTTACCTCTTTCTTGCATGTGTTATCTGTATATTTTAAATTATGTGATAAAGAGTTTGAGGAAGAGGAACAACCTCTTGAGTGTGAGTATCCCGAAGAGGAGGAAGAGTAGCAAGCCGAAGATCAGTTCTACGATCAAGAACCATTTGATCATCCATATCCTTTGGATTGATTGTGTGAGTATGACACTACCAGGATTCTTTGGATTCATGCAACTTGAGTTTCACGAAGGCTCTGAAGCCTGGCGTCTGCGAGAGGATAGAGACTCGGTGACGTACGTAGGGCGTCTGACTGTGACCATACGGACGGAGTTTGATGGAGTGCCGATCTTTTCCACCATGTTGTACTTACATGTGGAGTTGCCGCTATCTCTTGGGCGTTATTGGGTGGTATGTTTGAGGCGCCTAGTGAGATCAGCAGTGTATCGACTGCACGGACTCGTGTCCGTAGAAAGTCGAGGCATCCTGGATATCTATCACCTGAAGTTTCATCTGAGAGTGATCCTTCAGAGGGTTAGATATTTATGATGTGTACTTGGGCGCGTCTGCGTTTGTATATATTTACCTTTTACTGCTTTGTTTATTGTTTTAGTTTTTTTTAAATATTTGTAGTTGTACATTATTTGTATAACCTATGATGGAACAATCTGTATATTATGTGTGATAATAGTGTGCTTATTTTATGTTCTGTGTTATTTTATCTCGTAATATTTTGTGTAATCGAAAAAATTTTACAACCCATACTATTATATAACAAATGTTTTACAACTTGGGTAGATTTTATTTATCTTTATTTTATTTTCTTTATAAATGTGACATCCCCATAAGGGTGTTATAGGAAAGATTGCAGAATTAATTAATAGAAACTAATTAAAAATTGTAAACTTAATTAAGTAAACAATAAATCTAAGGAAATCAATAATTCTTGAGTTTAATCCATCCTTGATCACTAAGAATCCATTCAATTGCTAACTAAGTTCTTGGCTTTAGATCTGATCAATGAATTATTTACTAGATAAGCATCTAGAATTTAATTACTCAAGATTAAATGAACTAAGCACTCATTTAATCCTAAGTTAACTTAAAATTCAAAATTCAACTAAGCTAAACAATTCATCAAACACCTTTGATGCATTGTTTAATCTCTTTTGTGGCGTCCCGGGGCCGAAGAGGGCGGGGAATGGTCGTCGGTGCTAATTGAAAGCATCAATAAGCGTCTCCTGGCAGGATTCTAGGCGAAGGGTCCCATGAATGAACTGAATACACACTAGAATGAGAGGGATTCTGAGACTGTGCAGGTACGGGATTGCATAGTTGAGGATGACTTAAAGGAATTGATTAGGCGTAGCCATATCAACAAGTTGCAACTTCTTTTCAGGAGCCTAGAACATAAGAACTTCATGGTTAAGCGTGCTTGACCTAGAGCAATTGTGGGATGGGTGGCCTCCTGGGAAGTTTCCTAGGATGCGTGTGAGTGAGGACAAAACACACTGAAAAGACCCGTGTTGGTTTGTGGAGACACTCATCAATCCTGCATGCAGTCCTAGGGCGTTACAGTAATTATATTGGCAGTTACCTTAATCGATGATATTTACGATTGTATGGGTGGTTGTATAATATTGTTGATAATTACAGTTTGAGATTATGGTTGTAAATAGCCTTATGAGTGTTACATAAGTTGTATATTAATATTCTTGTGGCGATGAGCATTGGCTCATTTGTATATTGCAGGTGCAATTGAATGTTTATAGTTTTAGTTATTCTTGTTATGGATAAAAGTTGGTAGTGGGATGCTTATACTGAGAAATTATGATTTCTCACGTTTGTGTTTCCATGTAAATCCAGACGGAAGCGTTTCAAAAGGAAAAAGGAAGACGTCTGGGGAAGCATAGTATAAATGCTCTTTTAGGCTAACCTTGTATATATTTTATATTTGTTTAGTTTGTGGAAGGTTATGTATAATAATACGCCCTTTAAGGCTGTGATGTGTGTATATATATATAGCATTTAGGCTAACCTTGTATATATTTTATGTTTGTTTAGTTTGTGGAAGGTTATGTATAACAATACGCCCTTTAAGGCTGTGATGTGTGTGTGTGTGTGTATATATATATATATATATAATCTTTTGATAATGTGGCTCTCCAAAATGATTTATTAATATGAATGTTATGGGTTTTGTTTAAAGTAGCATGGCTAGTATCGATTGTTCATATATATGTTAAATATATTGGAATAACAAGATTAGGATGTTACATCTAGCACACATGCTCTTAGCATATCCTCTAGGGTTTGAATAGTCCTTTTCGATTGATTGTCAGTCTGTGGATGGTATGTTGCGCTCAAACTAGGCTTTATCCTAAAAACTTTCTGTAAGGCTCCCCAAAATCTAGATGTAAATCTAGGATCTCTAGCAGAAACTATAGAAAGGGGAATACTGTGCAATTTAACTATCTCCTGAAGGTATAACTGAGCTAGTCTATCCAAGGAGTAGTTAACCTTATAGGGTATAAAATGGGCAGACTTGGTTAATCTATCCACTACAATCTATATAGCATCAAAACCTAATTGAGTCCTGAGCAAACCCATCACGAAATCCATTGTGATGTTATCTTATTTCCACTCAGGGATTGCCAAAGATTGAAGAGGTCCAAAGGGTTTCTGGTGTTTTATCTTGACCTTCTGACAAGTTAGGCACCTAGACACAAACTCAGTTATGTCCCTCTTCATTCTAGACCACCAAAACAACTTCTTCAAGTCTTGATAAATCTTCGTGGCCCCTAGATGTATAGAGTACTGACTATAGTGAGTTTCTTCAAGGATCCTTTCCTTGATCATAGATTCACGAAGAATGCAAAGTCTACTTTTAAACTTAATCATCCCATCATCCGCCATATCAAAATCTCCAGGATTACCTAAAAAGATATGCTAACTTAGATCACTAAGAGTTTCATCTTCCTTTTGAGCTTCTAAGATCTGAGTCCTAAAGTCACTCACTATATCCACTAGACTCATACTGATACTATGTGGCAACACAGTTACTGAAAGGCTCATGTCTCTAAAACCCTCTAGAAGTTCACTCTCTTGGATCATCATACAAGATACATATAGGGGTTTCCTACTCAGTGCATCAGCCACCACATTGGATTTACTCAAATGATGCTTTAACTCAAAATCATAGTCTTTCAAAAACTCCATCCATCTCCGTTGTCTTATGTTCAGCTCATTTTGATCAAATAAATACTTTAAACTCTTATGATCATTGAACACCTCAAATTGAACTCCATACAAGTAATGTCTCCAAGCTTTCAAGGCAAACACTACTGCAGCTAACTCTAGATCATGAGTAGGGTAGTTCTCCTTATGAGGTCTCAACTGCCTTGATGCATAAATAACAACTCTCTTATGTTGCATCAAAACACAACCCAAACCCATCTTTGAAGTATCACAGTACACCTCAAAGTTCTCCAAAGGATCCTAAATTACCAACACTAGTGTAGTAGTCAACCTCACGTTTAGCTCTTTGAAATTATTCTCATAGTCCTGAGTCCAATTAAAAGAACTACCTTTCCTAGTTAATCTAATCAAGGGTAACGCTAACTGAGAAAAACCCTTTATGAATCTTCTGTAGTACCTCGCTAGGCCTATGAAGCTTTTAATCTCTGTCACAGTAGTGGGTTTCTCCCACTACAACACTTCAACCTTGCTTAGGTCCACAGAAATCCCTCCCTGAGCTATCACATGTCCCAAAAACTGCACTTGTGAAAGTTAGAACTCACACTTTAATAGCTTGGCAAACAACCTGTTCTCCTTAAGCATTTCTAACACTATCCTCAGATGTTGCTTATGCTCCTCTTGTCTTAGAATAGATTAAGATATCATTTATAAACGCCACAACAAACTGATCCAGGAAAGGTCTAAAGATCCTGTTCATATAATCCATGAACACTGTCGGTGCATTCGTCAACCCAAAGGACATCATGAGGTACTTATAATACCCATACCTAGTTCTGAAAACAGTCTTAGGGATATCCTCTTCCTTAACTCTTATATGATGATAACCAAACCTAAGATCAATCTTTGAGAAAACCACAGCTTCTCTCAGTTGATCCATTAGATTGTCTATCCTAGGCAATGAATACTTATTCTTAATGGTCACCTTATTCAGCTGTTTGTAATCCACACAGAACCTCATGGTACCATCCTTTTTCTACACTAGTAACACAGGTGCTCCCCATGGAGAATCACTCGGTATAATGAATTGCTTATCCAACAAATCCTCGATTTGTTTCTTGAGTTCCGCTAACTCTAGTAGTGCCATTCTATAGGGTGTTCCCATTCTATATGGTTGGCAATTCCACTATATCACTTAGGAAAACCTCAGGTTATTCATTCACCATAGATATTTTACCTAGGCTTTGCTCAACCTCAACACTTAGTGAAAACAAGAGAACATATCCTAGAGATCCCTCCTTCTAACAACGATTGACCTGATTTGCATTGAGATACACAGACTCAGATGAAATGACTCTGGTAGGTATATCTGACAAGAAAACCAGGGATTTTTCTGAATAGTTCAACACTACATGGTTGGCAAACAACCAATCCATGCCAAAGATGACATTAATATCTACTAGAGGCAAACAGATAAGGTTTACATGAAAAATTCTATCTTCTACCTTTACACAACAATCAAGACACACTCTGGATATTGTAACTAATTTACCAGTAGCTGTAGATATAAATAAGTTATAAGAAAGTTTAGACACAGACAAATCCAACACCTTCACATAATCATTAGAAACAAAGGAGTGGGATGCTCCTGAATCTTACAACACAGTTAAAAGATAATTATGAATAATGTATTTACCCTCGATAAGATTAGAAGACTGAGTCACCATTTCACCACCTAGGGTATAGACTCTACCTCTAGCTTGTGGTTTCTGGGTAAGCACAGTTTCCTTTCTTGATGGACACTCCTTAGCAAAATGCCCAAGTTGTCCACAAACAAAGCACACCAAACAAGGTCGATCTTTATACTGTCTTCCACACTTGGAACACTTAGGCTCCACAAACTCTTGTTTAACCTCCTTACCATTTCCCTAAGCAAAGCTAGGTTTAAAGGATCCTTTCTTGAACTTTTCATCACCCTGCTTGCTCTTTTGAAAGCTTTGTGATTTTTGCTCCATGGAATGCTTATGATCATGTCCCTCTATTATCTTGTACTTATTCACCAAGGTGGAAAAATCTTGGATCTCCAATGGCCTAATAAACTTTTGGACCTCATCTCTCAACCCCTCCCCAAATTTTACACATTTCCAATGCTAGTCAGTGTTCAACCTGATGTAGGATGAGAATTTGGACAACTCACTAAACTTGGCCGCATACTGACCAACAGATATGTCGCCCAACTCTAACTCAGAAACTCTATATCTTTTGTATATTTCAAATTTTATGGAAAGTGCTTCTCTAGAAATTATCTTTTGAAGATTTCCCATGTTATCAGAGTCCGTGATGCAACAAAAAATCTCTTAACATTTGTCCACCAATCCTCTGCCTCCCCCTCCAACAAAAAGGAAGCAAAGAGCACCTTTTGCTCATCAGAACAAACCATCACAGTAAAGATCTTTTCCATCTCTTTTAGCCACTCCCCAGCTCTGACTAGGTTGTACTATCCCTTAAAAGCAAACGGGTTAAACCTTTTGAATTCCGAAAGGTCTAGGAAGTTTTGACTCCTTCCCACTTGTGCCCCTAGAACTAGTTGCACTGGTGGTGGTGTAGGTTGTGGTTGATTGACCTCCAGCCTCTCAATCATCCTTGTTATTGCAACTGTTTGCTCCTTCATCACAATAGCATTTGCAACCATCTGCTCACGCATCATATTGGCTATTGTCATCACGACTTCGGCCATATTCGGACCTTCACTAGGGAAGTTCATTGTCTCACAGGTTCGCTGTTTTGGTGCCATAGTTTCCTACACACACAGAATAATACATATTAAGTTGATTAGTCCTCATTATCATGTAACTATGTAACAATAGCTATTAACAATCCAATACTAAGCAAGTCATGTAATTCTATTCAACCATCTCAAACAAGAGACAAAGAAATGCATAACACACACAAAGGAACTTCTAACATGACAAAACATAGTTAGTCAATACCCTAGCTTAACAGGATGAACTGCTCTGATACCATAATGTAACACCCTAATACAATTATTGTAAAATAATTAGAATATTTCAAGAAAAATCGCATTGAATGTGTCATTTCTAAAAATGCATATAAATAAAAACTCATAATAACCTTTATAGTCATTATAGAGAGTCTCGAATGATAAAAGATCATATATACATGCATCACTGGTTAACAAGTCATACTACATACATAAGCTTTTATGTAACACCCCGAAATTCATTTTTTCTACATAAATATGATTTTATAATTTTTGTGATTTTTGAAAATTTTTGTGAATTTTTCTGAGATTGTGATTATTTTAATATTATTTTGAGCTGTATGTGGGCCCAAGTGCTATACGTGGGCCCGGGGCGAGCCTGAAAAGTAAATTTTTCGGAGCCAGAAAATTTTGTATTGTTGACATAGGGCTGGGGGATCTTACTAAACCCAAAATAGGGAACAGTTTTTGAAATTTTCTTTTACAGTAATTTTTTATCTGTTTATTATCCATTAGATAAAGCTATTGTCCATTGGATAATAGATACCAATTTTATAAGTTGTAGCTATTAACCATTGGGTAATAGCCACTAGAAAAAAAATATCTAGATGCTAGTCAATAATGATGGTTATGACAACTTTAAGGTTAAACCAATAAGGATGAAAGCTTAATGGTGAAGCTTGGTGGAGTCAACAAAAATGGCAAAGACTTTGTAGGCTAAACCAATGGATGGCAAGCATGGAAGAGAAGCTATTGACCCTCCATTTTGAGGAGCATCTCATGGCCATGGTGTACCCAAAAACAAAAGATGAAGCCAAAAAATAAATTAAACTACTCATTTTTCTTTAAAACATCTAGATGGTCTTTAGGAAAGGAAATATCTAAGCCATCACAAAGATCTTCTCTTCTCTCTCCATAAGAAGTCACGGCTAAGTATCTTAGAGGGCAAAGGAGGAGTTTGTTTCATTATTTCAAAGTTATCATCTTTCCTATAAGCTATCACCAACAAGAACTCTCAAAATTCTTTCTCACTTTTTCTTCCCTAACCCCATGGCCAAACCCCCTAGACCATACCTCCACTGTTCTAAAATTTCATACAACCACACATCTTGAATCCTTATATCCATCCAAGA
Organism: Ormosia emarginata; assembly: GCA_029884605.1. Classification (NCBI taxonomy): domain Eukaryota; kingdom Viridiplantae; phylum Streptophyta; class Magnoliopsida; order Fabales; family Fabaceae; genus Ormosia; species Ormosia emarginata. The sequence continues at coordinate 2,936,259 of JAQQTP010000074.1, forward strand.
AACTTTGTAATTGTAACCAACTTCAAATTCCATCATTTTCTACCTTTTCTTCAAGCTTCAAGTTTGAAGATTTTTGAGGTGAAGTACTTCAATCATCCTATTTCTATCTATTTAAAGTTTTAAACCATGATTTGAATCCATGGTTGTCTTAAAAAAGCCTTAGATGTTAATATTGTGTTTATTTTGTTGTTTCAAGAATCAATCGGTGGAAAAAGCTTGAATTAAGGAGCAAAGTAAAGAACAAGGGACTACATCTAAGGTAAGAGAGAGATCTATCTCACCAACCAAGTATGGTGGTGAGAGATAAACTTGTATTTGATGGGTGGTGAATCCATGTTATAACACCCCTTTTTCTTTAAGTACACGCGAAGAAGGGATGTCGCACTATAATATAACATGAAACATAAAGAGGAATAAATTAAAATATTGCGTAAAATAGTGATTGTTTTTAAGCTCATAGTCCCGATTCATTTTATGGTTATTTAAGTTCCTTTAAAAATGTCACTATTTTTTTTTTGTGTTTAAAACTATAAAGCATTACCAAGTGGCGTTGAAAGAGTTAAGTTCAAATCCATCACATATAGAGATCATGAATAAAATAGTTACAATAAATAAAATTTAACAACGTAAGTTAAACCATACACAATATATATATTTATAAGCCTGTTTAATTACATTCCAAAATATACAAAAAGCAAAATATGTACCCACCCGAAGAGATACAAATATACACCTATCAATCTAGCATATACATCAGGCTCCTCCAAAAAGATAATGGATAGCCATCAGTAGCCACCGATAGGATCAGTCCCTAAGACTGACGAGATCGAGAAGGGACTGTAAAATGGTCCTCCTCGAGGTCCTCTTCGTCCGAGGAAACATCCATCGGAGCGACAGAGCAACGGGTGGGAGCCCGAGCAGTGGACAGAAAGGAGTTATCATGTAGGGTGTAGTACATGTCAGCCCACATATCCCTAACGGGCATGTAAAACTCCAACCAGACAAATACATGAAAATCTAAAACAGGGGCGTCATAATGACCCTATGCCAAGGACACCGTCAGCTCCTCATGGTACACATAATGGTCGATTTGCACGCTAATGTGCCAGCAATCAGGGCCTCCGTGAAAATTGATCTGCACGTAGCCAAAAAATCTACGGGAACGAGACGTCATCCTCAGTAGCTACGATCACAGTCGAGATATGGCCAGAAACTTGGAAACTCAGGGGCTTCCTCTTCTTTACGCTCGTCTTCTCAAAATCATACAAATAAATAGAAAACATAGAAATACAGAAAGAGGTGAGACACCTAGCTTTCAGTACGAAATTGGCAGCAAGAAAACAATACGGCGCTGGACGCCCACATATAACACAATTTATACATTTAATCACAGCAATATTAAAATTAACAGTAAAAGTAGAATAACAATAAATAGTAATAAAGTCATCAGTAACAGATAAATAACAATAAAGACAGAGCAGTAATAAGAAATTACAATAACAAACAAATAACAATAGTATTCTGATAATCACATATTTTATTCATTAAGAAACCCTCATTATTAATCATTTACACTCTTCATGTACTTAATTGACTGAATTTGATTATGTTTTGTAAGTTTGAACTCGAATCGGACTTAATTGATTTTTTTCAGCATTATTCGGGTCTTACACTGTTTCTGTATTTTAGCCATATCTTGAGTTCTAAATATCTAATAATTATGAATTTTACCTTGTAGGAAAGATAAAAGAGAGCTCTACAACTTTGATGAAGAGCTCAGAGTCAAAATCAGACATCTAGTCGAGCTAATTGGGCATGGAAATCAGAATACGGGATATGTGACTGGAACCCGAACAGTGTGTAGTAACCAAAACATAATTCAAGTTTGAGTTTATAGAATGGGCTGAAAATTTGTAATCTGAAAGTTAAGACCCATATGTACAACTTTCATGACAAACACAAAACTTGATTCGGGCTCCTTGATGGAGATATTGGGTCTGAAAGTCAAAACAGAGGTGCTGAAACTGGTCCTAAACAGTCTGTAGTAATTGGGTCATATCTTGGGCTGTAGGATGAATTTTTGGGTGCTTCCAGAGCCATTAGAAAGCTTAGACAATTTCCTAGAACTTTCATGAAGACCACTTAGCTCAGAAATGACGAAATCAATGAGTTCAGCAATGAATAATTTCAGAGACAAGGAAGCTCACCTACCAAGCTCACCTACCAAGCTCACCTACCAATCTCACCTACCAAGCTCACCTACCAATCTCACCTACCAAGCTCACCTACTAATTCCACCTACTAATCTCATCTACCCATCTACTACTACTCTGAATCCTCTATAAAAGGAAGCATGTGGAGAGCTCTAAACATAACACACACTTGGTGTTAGAGATAGCTTTTCATAGTTCTTGTATATTTTTCCTTCATTGTAATGGAGAGCTAAGTCACTTCTAGTCAATTCGGGACTCTTGAAGAGATTGTGGCTTGGATTCTTGAGACCTTGGTTATGTAATGTATTTGATTTATATTTGAATTCCTCTTCTCTTCTTCTTCTGTTCTCTTGACCTTGAATGCATGAATGGTGATTCTGTTTATGTTTGATCTGATTTGATCTTGGTTTAAGATTAAGTATTGTGATGAAATTTAGAACTGATTGATCTGAACAAATCACGTAATTGAAGAGGTTAGGTTACTGATTGGTGCCTAAGTTAATTGAATTCGGTGCTTAAATTGATATATATCTACATGAATGGTGCGATTGCAGATTTATGTTTATTACTTGTCAATTGAATTCTAGACTATTGTCTAGTATGAATTCTGGATCTAATGCTGAGATCTCGGTTAGACCCAAGTTAACCATTCAAATGTGCTTCAAATGTTTGTTGAAAGGTCTATGATTGAATCCACCCAATCTCGGATAGATTTCTGAATTGACTGTTTTTCTAATTGTTATTTCTCTTTAAATCTTGTCACTGCGATCCTTGAACCATCAAAACCCCCCTTTTTCTAACTTTCACTTGATTTGATCAAATTGCATCTACGATCCTTGAGGAGACGATCCGGTGTTGTTCACTATACGACAAGTTTAGGTAATAACTTCGGTTATAATTTTGACTGAGTTCGGCGCTCGTCAAAATTTTGGCGCTGTTAGGGGACCTCGTAGGTGTAATCTTTTCATTTTGAGTAACCTTACTAATTTTTGTTCTTTCTTACCTATTCTAACAGTTATTTTTCATTTACTAACATTGTTCATACCATACTAACGTTTTTATCTTAGCTTTTGAATTTTTCTGATTTAGGAAAGACGGAAAACAGGTGATTACGGGTAACTATTGCAATTTTCGAACTGAAACATACCCAGAATGAGTTGAAACTTGGTCGGTTGAAGGAAAACAGCCTGATAAACAAGACTCACAGTTAACTGTGAGGTCACCCCTGGTTTTTCGAAATTCTATCATTTAGACCACTTTTTCAATTTTTTATTATTTTTTATTGCATTTTCTAGTTTCATTTTTATGTAGATTTTGTTACGTGTTGATTCCATAATTTTTAAAAATGTTTAGACATATTAACTAGATTTATTTTTGCATATTTTGAGTGTTGTTTAGTGTATTTTGCTTAGTTGCAGTTTTTGTGTTTTTGTGCTTTAGTTGATGCATGACTAGGTCCAATCCACGATATCTTGCTTGATCTTGATCCTGAGATTGATAGGACCTTGCATAGATTAATTAGATCTCGTGTGATAAATTCCAGAGTTAATTCTGAACCTAATTTTGGGAGTGAACCTGATAACTTAAGTAATCCTGAAATCATGGTTGATAACATGCATAATAGAACCCTTAAGGAACTTCTTTGCTCTGATGTATCTTACCAATCTTTGTGCATTCAATATCTGATCTTGATGCAGATTTTGAATTGAAATCTGGTTTGATACACTTGTTACCAAAGTTTCATGGTCTTGCGGGTGAAGATCCTCATAAGCACTGAAAGAGTTCCATGTTGTGTGTTCAACCATGAAGCCACAAGGCATCTACGAGGAACACATCAAGTTAAGGGCATTTCCCTTCTCACTTGTCGATGCTGCCAAAGATTGGTTGTTTTATCTTTCACCAGGTTCGGTCGAAGTTGGAATGACATGAAGAGGTTGTTCTGGAGAGATTCTTCCCTGCCTCGAGAGCTGCTTTGCAATTAGGAAGGATATATGTGGCATCGAGACGGATGTACGATGAGACTTTGCATGAATCCGGGAGAGATTCAAGAAGTTGTGTTCGATTTGCCCTCATCACCAAATTAGTGACCAACTCTTGATTCAATACTTTTATGAGGGCTTCTTTGCCAAATGATAGAAGCATGATCAATCTTTGCCTCTGGAGGAGCCTTAGTAGACAAAACTCCTACCGCCGCAAGAGATCGATAGCAAACATGGCAGCCAATACCCAACAGTTTGGCTCGCGGATCATCACCGCAACGAGAGGAGTTAATGAAATTCAAGCATCTCATATGGACCAACAAAGAATGGAACACGAGACTAGATGAATTGACTTCTTTGGTAAGACAGAGATAGCAGTGGGTCAACAACCACCCATACGAGATGACTGCATCAATGTGTGGAATTTGCTCTAATTCATCTCATCCTATTGATTCATGCCCTACACTTCAGGAAGATGGTTCCGCTTTTCCAGATCAATGTGTTGCTGCAGCTGGTGTTTTTCCTGGTAGACCCCAATATCAGCAACAACAGCAACAATCTAGATATGATCCATTTTCTAGCACTTATAATCCTGGTTGGCGAGACCATCCTAATTTGAGATATGGGAATCCTAGCCAGCAACAACAGCCCCACCAGCAGCAACAACAATTTAGATACCAAGCTGCAGGTCCAAGCAACAAATACCAACAAATACCCCCTGCATTCAGACAACAACAACACATTCAAATGATCTGTCAATCCACTCCGGTGAGCCATCATTGGAAGACCGATGAAACAAATGGCCACAAATAACATTCGGTTCAGTGAACGTCGGTGCCAACATTCGGGAATTTACAAACTCAAATCGGGCGGTGGCAACCACTGTGAGCGAGCTAAAGAGTCAAGGTTCTAGCCAATTGCCTTCACAAACGATCAATAATCCAAGAGGCAACGTAAGTGCAATTACCTTAAGAAGTGGCAAAGAAGTTGATGTTCCAACCTTACAAAGAATCGAAATTGACCAAAAACGGGGAAATGGATAATTCGGTCAGAAAATGTGCCCTTTGAAGAAAATTGCGAGAGAATTCAGATGTTACCATTCCATTACCTTTTCCAAATAGGATCACACAATCCAAGAGAACAATGCAAGCGAGAAATGGAAAAAGAAGTCATGGAAACATTCGGGAAAGTGGAAATCAATATTCCCCTCCTAGATGCAATCAAGCAAATTCCAAAATATGCTAAATTTCTCAAGGAGTTGTGCACTCATAAGAGAAGGTTGAAAGGGGATGAGAAGATCGGCATGGGAAGAAATGTTTACGCAATGATTACGCCAAGCATGCCACGAAATGCAAAGATCCTGGAACTTTCACAATTTCTTGCACAATTGGCAACTCTAGATTTGAGCATGCAATGCTAGATTTGGGTGCTTGATCAATGTCATGCCCATGTCGGTGTATAAGTGTTTAAACATTGGTACTTTGCAACCCATCGGTATCGTGATTCGGTTGGCAAATAGAGCCCTTTGCTCATCCTGCATGTGTCTTTGGAAGATGTGTTAGTTCGGGTGAATGAGTTGATTTTTCCAATGATTTCTACATTACGGACATGGAAGATGAGTCTCCAACAAACCATGCTCCATTGATTCTAAATGGAGACCATTCCTTAAGACCGCCAAGACCAAGATAGACGTGCATCTTGGCACCCTTTCTATGGAGTTTGGCGACGATTTGGTACAATTTAACATTTTTGATGCCATGAGACACCCCCAGAGGAGCATTCTGTTTTCCATGTTGATATGATTGAGATCTTTGGTTGATGATGTCTATCTTGATTTATATCTTTGAATTCCCGATATTGTTGACTATCTTGGTTCTGTTTCTTGTGATACATGTGCCACTTGTGATGTTGAACCATGTCTTTGCATGTCTTTGAGATTTATTACTGTTATGAGTAATGATCTGATGCGATGATGCAACAATTGAGAATGAGAGTCGAGTACCATCTTGAAATTAATGTTCTTTGAGATAGTTGTTTTCAGATCACTTGTTACCTTCCATTGTGCAACCTCCATCTTTGGAGTTGAAGACTTTACTGCGGACCATCTTAAATATGCATATTTGGGAGATGGTGAGACACTAGGTGATTATTGCTAAAAACCTACAACACGATCAAGAAGAAAAATTACTGCAGATTTTGAGGCAGAATAGGCAAGCCATCGGATGGACTCTTGCGGATATTCCTGGTATTAGTCCCTCCACATGCATGCATAAGATTTTATTGGAAGAAGGGATCAAACCGGTTAGACACCCCAAAGGAGACTAAATCCCCCGATTCTAGATGTGGTGAAGAAGGAAGTTACAAAGCTACTTCAAGCGGCATTATTTATCCCATATCCGGTCAATGGGTGAGCCCGTGCAAGTGGTTCCCAAGAAATGCGGGGTCACGGTGGTTGCGAATCGAACAATGAGCTTGTGCCCACACGAGTTCAAAACAGGTTAGCGAGTTTGCATTGATTATAGGCGGCTCAACCAGGCTACCGAGAAAGGATCATTTCCTGCCCTTCATTGATCGGATGTTGGAGCGGTTAGGCGGCAAGTCACATTATTGTTTCTGGATGGATATTCGGGCTATTTTCAGATTCATATAGCCCCGGAAGACCAAGAGAAGACTACTTTCACTTGTCGATTTGGCACATTTACATACGGGAGGATGCCCTTTGGCGTGCAATGCTCCGGGCACCTTTCGAGAGGTGTATGGTAAGTATCTTTTCGATTTTTAGAAAATTGCATGGACGTATTCATGGATGATTTTACTTGTCTATGGATCTTCCTTTGATGCATGTTTAGATAGTCGGCTCGGGTCTTGCATAGATGCATTAAGACTAACCTCGTTCTAAATTTTGAGAAATGTCATTTCATGGTAGAACAAGGTATAGTCTTAGGGCATGTGATATCTCGTGAGGGTATTGAGGTAGATCCTGCAAAAATAGATGTTATTTCATGCCTATCTTACCCCACGTGCGTGCGGGAGATTCGTTCTTTCCTTGGTCATGCGAGGTTTCTATCGGCGGTTCATAAAGGATTTCAGCAAAATTGCACTTCCGCTATCCAACTTACGCAAAAAGATGTGGAGTTTCACTTTGACAAGAAGTGCCGGGATGCCTTCAATCAATTGAAGCAGGCATTGACCAAGTACACCTATCATCCAACCGCCGGATTGGACACTTCCATTTGAACGATGTGTGATGCCTCTAATTATGCATTGGGAGCTGTTCTTGCACAAAGGGTCGGTAAAGTATCTCATGTCATTTCCTATGCTTGAGAACTTTAGATCCGCACAAATCAACTACACCACAACCGAAAAGGAACTTTTAGCAATTGTTTTTGCTTTAGATAAATTTCGATCATATTTGCTTGGTTCCCAGTGGTTGTGTTTTCGGATCATGCAAAGCATTGAAGTTTCTCCCGAAGAAGCCCAATGCCAAGCCCCGGTTGATTAGGTGGATGTTGCTCCTCCGGGAGTTTGATATTGAGATCCGTGACAAGAGTGGAGCGGAGAATTTGGTGGTGATCACTTGAGTCGAATTGAAAGGGAGGCGAGATGTTTTTCCCATCCATGATGTTTTCCACGATGAGCTTGACTTTTCAAGCTGCAAGGCAACATCCCTTGGTTTCTTGATTTGATTAATTTCTTGGTTGCTAACGCAATACCGCACATTTCACTAAGGCTAAGATTGATAAATTGAAAAGTGAGTCAAAGTATTATGTGTGGGATGATCCGTACTTATGGAGATTTTGCGGTGACCAAGTAATTAGGAGGTGTGTGCTCGATGATGAATTCCATTCCATTCTTAGCTTTTGTCATAAACTTGCATGTGGCGGCCACTTCGGTCCTCAACGGACTGCTAGGAAAGTTTTAGACTCGGATTATATTGGCCCACTCTATTTCATGATGCATATATGTTTTGCAAATCTTGTGATCAATGCCGAGAGAACAGGGAATACTTCTCGTAGGAATGAAATGCCCCGAAACCCTTATTATTCTGTGAGATTTTTGATGTTTGGGGTATTGACTTTATGGGTCCTTTTCTGTATCATTTGGTTTTGTTTACATTACGCTTGCTTGTGGATTATGTATCTAAATGGGTGGAGGCTAAGGCCACTCGGACCGATGATTCTAAAGTTGTTGTGGATTTTATTAGATCACATGATTTTTACGTAGGTTTGGAGTCCCGAGAGCCATCATTAGTGATCAAGGTTCACATTTTTGCAATCGAAGTATGGAGGCTTTGATGAAGAAGTATGGAGTCCAACACAAGGTTTCTACACCCTACCACCCCCAAACCAATGGGCAAGCCGAGGTCTCCAACAGAGAAATTAAGCAGATACTCTAGAAGACAGTTCAACCTAACAGAAAGGACTGGAGCAAGAGGCTTGAGGATGCTTTATGGGCTTACCGGACTGCTTATAAGACACCAATCGGGATGTCTCCATATCGAATTGTTTTTGGAAAAGCATGCCATCTGTCGGTGGAAATTGAGCATCGAGCATTCTGGGCGGTGAAAAGGTGCAACTTGGACCTAGATCAAGCAGGTATGGAGAGGAAGCTGCAGCTGCAGCAATTGGAGGAGATCCGCTTGGAGGCTTATGAAAGTTCCAAACTTTATAAGGAGAAGACCAAAGCCTTCCATGATAAGTTGATTCTGAGGAAAACATTTGAGATTGGTCAAAAAGTTCTCCTCTATAACTCCCGACTCCGACTCATGCCTAGCAAATTAAGGTCTAGATGGGATGGACCATTTATTGTTACTAATGTTTTTCCTTCTGGTGCTGTTCAGATTAAAAGTGAGGTCACTGCCAAAGCTTTCATCGTAAATGGACACCGCCTCAAACAAGATATCATGAACTTCCGAGAGAATGCGAAGTGGAGGTGATGAACCTTCTCCATCCGCATTATGAATAAAAAAAAAAAAAAAAAAAAAAAAAAAAGAAAAAAAAAGAAGAAAAAAAAGAGAAGAAAAAGAAAAAAAAAAAAAATGTGTGCCCGACAATGAGGTAGGTAGTGTCGCTCGAAGCATGTGGATGTCATTTTTCTTCTTCGGCGACAACAAGCTGCGAAAATCTTGCAAGTATGGATTTTATTGGCCTACTTTATTAAAGGTACGTTACACCTTTTACAAAAGCTGCATGAAATTGGTCAAAAAGTTACGCTTTGAGATTATCGTCTGCACCTACTCTGGGGACGTAGATATTGAGGATCCTAGGAATGGTACTGGCTTTAAGTTAATGGACAAAGACTCAACCATTCCTGGAAAACCAAGTTCTTGAGTTCTTTGTGTTGCCGGTTAAGTGGCGGATACGGTACTCCGTGACTCTTGAGTCAGTTTATTCTTCAGTTTCCCAAAATAACTGAACCCTTCTTCTCCTTCAAAATGGATGTCATTCTTTCAAACCTGAGAAAACATTTTCCTTCTCTTCCTCAAAATGCTCTGAGAAAAATCTACAAAGTTCGATGTGAGAGATTGAGAATGTTAATGCACAAGGGTATGCCGAGAAGATGTCACATTTGGATAATTGAAGCAAAGGTCCGATTAGCGGTGAGTCCTCAATTTCATTTGACTCATATATGCCCGGTCTTGGAAGAAGTTCATATTCTAAAAGGAGAAGAGCAAAAAGGTTACAAGTCTGTCACAAATGTGGATGATGGGCTGTAACAAGCGATGTCGTACTAAGGGGATGGTTTCCGCAAATAGAGAAGATAAAATTTTCTTCATTAAGAATGGTGAGTAAGGAGTCATTAGATGATATCTTATTGACTCTTGAGATGCATTCTTGTGGATTGGTGCATCGTGAAATTCTTAAATTGTGGAATCTCTTCAAGGATGAAGAACAACGCTACAGTCTTGGGAATCTGACTCTAAAAGACCCTGTTTGCCAATTTATAAGAAAATTGGATGAGAAGCTTATCCTCGACTCATAGAAGACGTTTAAGCCGTTTACGGACGTTAACCCGAGGCGAGATGTGAGCCATATCCACAAACAATCTGTACATATCATCCTCTTCTTCTTCATGTCATTTTCAAAAAAAAAAAAAAAAACAAACAAACAAACAAAAAAAAAACAAACAAACAAACAAAAATGAAAAAAAAAATGTCTACTTCTTAGGGTTGGCTTTGGTAACACAAACCGTGAATGGGGAAATGCATGCATCTGATCCAGCCTTCTTAATTGAAAAACAAAGAAGGTAGATTGTATCCCACATGTGAGGCAAACGGTCGTATTATGGCCACTTGTCCCTTTTGGGAGCCCTATGTTATTTGGTCTTGAATGGGTCGAATACTGGTCAACAATGCTTTGGCACAAAGCCGAAAGAGCAAACTACCTCCATCCCAATCTTAAGTAAGTATACACTCATCTTTCATCAAGTTTTTCTAACAATTTCAAAAAAAAAAAAAAAAGACGTGATGTCTACTGCACTCATGACGCGCAGTATAAAGATACGCCATGGAGACTGTACATACAGGTATGTCATCATTTTCTATTTCTTTTATCTTTGTATCATTTTGTTGTATTTTGATTTTTGTACAGACCGATCCTTTGAGCAGGGTCCTTCGGGGTTTCTAGACTTCTTTACCTTGATGGTTTTCTTGAAGTCAAAAAAAAAAAAAAAAAAAAAGATTCGTGTCTCTTAATTTCAACCTTTCGACAATGACCAACCTACCCTTATAGGTGCAATTATTTCCCTTTCCATTCTTTTTCTTATTTAAACACTCCATTTTCTCCATTTTCCTTCACACTCAGAAACACTCAAAGAGAAGAAGAGTATAGAATGGGGCCTTCTATTCGTAACCTCAAAAATGTCTGTGTTTTTTGTGGGTCGAGTTATGGGAAGGGATTAGAGTTTGTAAACGCAGCTAGCACTCTTGGTCGATCACTTGCTGCGAGGAATATTCATCTTGTATATAGGGGAGGTTGTCGTGGGTTAATGGGGGCTGTATCACTTGCTGCCTTTATAAGAGACAGTCAGGTTTTAGGTGTCATTCCTGAAACTTTAGCTCAACAAAACATCAATGGAAAGACAATTGGGGAGGAACTTAAAGTATCATCAATGCATGAACGCATGAAGATAATGCTTGAAAACTCTGATGCATTCATTGCCTTACCAGGTGGTTTTGGTACTTTGGAAGAAATTTTTCAAATTGTCTCTTGGGCCGAACTGAACATCCACCATAAACCCATTGGTTTGTTGAATGTTAATAATTTCTTTGATCTTTTGTTATTTTTTCTTGACAAAGCTGTGGAACAGAAATTTATCACTCCTTCGGCAAGACAACTTCTTATCTCTGCCTCCACTATTGATGAGCTCATTGATAAATTAGAAGCTTTTGAGTATGTACCTGATCAGGTATTAGCTCAGATAGATTGGTCAACAGGAAGCAGCGAAGGAAGTAACAAGAAACAAGAGCCCGATCTGAAACTTTCTCTTTAATGGGTTTGATTTAAAAAAAAAATTGTTGTTGTTTTGTTTAATATGATATGATTGTCATGGACTTATTAAACCAATTAGTGATGGCAGAGTAAGGAGTAATTTTACTCTTGAGACGCATCTTAATTGGTGGCGAGTAAGGAGTTTTTAGGTAGTAATTAATTAGTATTGAATTGTGGAAGTACTAACGTTTTCTTGTTTGATTTCTTTTCAGGGTCTGATGCGGCACTGACAGTGTGTTTCTTTTCTGCTTAGCATTGATTCACTTCTTATCAGGTTGTGTTGCTCTTTTCTATCTCTTTCTTTCACATTGAGGACAATGTTATATTAAGTGTGGGGGAGAGATTTTAGCATGTTTCTGTTTCTTTTCGTTTGTTAAAAAAAAATTTCAAAAAAAAATTTCAAAAAAAAAAAAAAAGAGGTTCATTGCATGATTGAATAATTTTTCTCCCTTCTTGAACTGATATGCTTGGTGATGGATGATTGAATTGATGAATTGAGTTTGATGGATGCATACCTTGTGAGATTTTGAGCCTAATGGATGGATTCAACATTTATGTCATTCTCTTCTTTCTTGTGTGATTTTCACTCATGTTAATGACTACTCTAAAACTTGCTTTGATTCTTTTTGAGGCTACATTTCACTTGCATGCATGAACATGATTGAGGCCCTCTTTCTTAGCTAGTTTAACCAAATAGCCAACCTTGTTTTCAATATGATATCAAGCACTCTTTTGACCTCTCGAAAATTCTCTGATTCCTGCCAACCTTGTATATTTTCCTTTGCTTAACCCCTTTGAGCTTATTTGACCATTCCTTGTTTCTAGCTCATTATGTGCCTTAAATGAAAAATCGTGTTCTTACTTTACCTTAAGGAATAAAAGAACATTAGCCTGGTTAATGGATGAGTTTTTGAATAAGTGTGGGGGTGTGTGTACAAAATGGTTGTTGAAAAAAAAAAAAAAAAAAAAAAAAAAAAAAAGAAAAAAGAAAAGAAAAAAGAAAGAAAAAAAAAATGTATGTATATAGTTATGTTCATATATATAAAAAAAAAAGAGAGAGAAAAGGATTGGGAAATGAATATGTAAAGGGATATACATTAGAGTTGAGATGAACTTTTATGCTTGTTATTTGAACTCCAAATTTCTCATTTGCTTTTATTCTCTTTGGTATTTATCTTCTCATATCCATTTTATCCTCTTCTGTTACCTTGACCTCACTACAACCTTGAATAAAGTCCTCATGATTTGTGTGTGCATGTGTTTTGAGTAGTGGAGAAGTAGAAGATAAGCAAGCTTATGGTAGTGCAATTTTCATGGGTTGAATTGAGTGAAATACCTACCTTTTAAACACTTGAGAGATTGAGAGGGAATCTTGTGAAGATCCATCATTCTTAATTCATTCTTTTCAACGGAAGTTTCCTTGCTTATTGGTTTGAGATGTGAAGAAATCTTACCTCATTTATGCTTTGATCCCTTGAATTTCTTGTTGCTCTTCTTGCTTCATTGAGTCCTTTAGAGTTTTTAGCTTTTAAGTTTGTGTCGTTTGTCTTTGTCTTCTAACTTTAGTTTTATATGTTTTGCCCAGGAGTGCAAAAAGCTAAGTGTGGGGGAATTTGATAATCACATATTTTATTCATTAAGAAACCCTCATTATTAGTCATTTACACTCTTCATGTACTTAATTGATTGAATTTGATTATGTTTTGTAGTTTGAACTCGAATCGGACTTAATTGATTTTTTTCAGCATTATTCGGGTCTTACACTGTTTCTGTATTTTAGCCATATCTTGAGTTCTAAATATCTGATAATTATAAATTTTACCTTGTAGGAAAGATAAAAGAGAGCTCTACAACTTTGATGAAGAGCTCAGAGTCAAAATCAGACATCTAGTCGAGCTAATTGGGCATGGAAATCAGAATACGGGATATGTGACTGGAACCCGAACAGTGTGTAGTAACCAAAACATAATTCGAGTTTGAGTTTATAGAATGGGCTGAAAATTTGTAATCTGAAAGTTAAGACCCATATGTACAACTTTCATGACAAACACAAAACTTGATTCGGGCTCCTTGATGGAGATATTGGGTCTGAAAGTCAAAACAGAGGTGCTGAAACTGGTCCTGAACAGTCTGTAGTAATTGGGTCATATCTTGGGCTGTAGGACGAATTTTTGGGTGCTTCCAGAGCCATTGGAAAGATTAGACAATTTCCTAGAACTTTCATGAAGACCACTTAGCTCAGAAATGACGAAATCAATGAGTTCAGTAATGAATAATTTCGGAGACAAGGAAGCTCACCTACCAAGCTCACCTACCAATCTCACCTACCAAGCTCACCTACCAATCTCACCTACCAAGCTGACCTACTAATTCCACCTACTAATCTCATCTACCCATCTACTACTACTCTGAATCCTCTATAAAAGGAAGCATGTGGAGAGCTCTAAACATAACACACACTTGGTGTTAGAGATAGCTTTTCATAGTTCTTGTATATTTTTCCTTCATTGTAATGGAGAGCTAAGTCACTTCTAGTCAATTCGGGACTCTTGAAGAGATTGTGGCTTGGATTCTTGAGACCTTGGTTATGTAATGTATTTGATTTATATTTGAATTCCTCTTCTCTTCTTCTTCTGTTCTCTTGACCTTGAATGCATGAATGGTGATTCTGTTTATGTTTGATCTGATTTGTTCTTGGTTTAAGATTAAGTATTGTGATGAAATTTAGAACTGATTGATCTGAACTAATCACGTAATTGAAGAGGTTAGGTTACTGATTGGTGCCTAGGTTAATTGAATTCGGTGCTTAAATTGATATATATCTACATGAATGGTGCGATTGCAGATTTATGTTTATTACTTGTCAATTGAATTCTGGACGATTGTCTAGTATGAATTTTGGATCTAATGCTGAGATCTCGGTTAGATCCAAGTTAACCATTCAAATGTGCTTCAAATGTTTATTGAAAGGTCTATGATTGAATCCACCCAATCTCGGATAGATTTCTGAATTGACTGTTTTTCTAATTGTTATTTCTCTTTAAATCTTGTCACTGCGATCCTTGAACCATCAAAACCCCCCTTTTTCTAACTTTCACTTGATTTGATCAAATTGCATCTACGATCCTTGAGGAGACGATCTGGTGTTGTTCACTATACGACAAGTTTAGGTAATAACTTCGGTTATAATTTTGACTGAGTTCGGCGCTCGTCATATTCTCAGCAGTCGACAATTCAGATAATCAGACAGTTATAAATGCTCGTGATCAATGTATTATGAGACTCACAATGCGAAATGCAAAGGGTACCAAAAATTCCTACTCCATGACGCTAGACATAAACATTTTCAGAGTGAATGATCAAGGAGTAATACCAGTATATCGTTAGCCTTAAAATATAGTGTGCTTTATCTCATAAAAATGTTTGCGCAATGGCTTATACATGGCACCTCGACAGTTGATCGCGATATAGGACAGCGTCCCAGTCAGGATCGTCGGTGTGTCACATTGGTCTATCCCACGGCCCCAGTAGAGCTACCACTGTCTATTGTGAGACACCCACACCCCGATGCCCCCAGGGTCAACAACATATGACACCTACGCTTAGTCTATTCGCACCCGCACATAGGTGTTATTCAAACTCCTAGGCAACTTCGCCTTTCAAACAATGTTCAACAGACAACACATATGCATGACTACACAATGTCCAATCATGTATATTTATCAATGATGCATTCATCATAAGGTATACTATACCACCATGGCATATATATCCATTTTCAATATTAACATATCATAATTTCATCAAGAACTTGGTCCCACATAGGAATTCACAATTGCATCAACCAACTCTCAATATCAATACATATATATGTCCATCGTTCCACACATACCACAATTTTCGCGTTATGGATCTAAAAATTCCATTTTCAAAATCATTTCTCCATTATTGGTATGGATACATAATCCCATCACATTTAAGTGAAATAAAGTCTTTGAATCTAGGGTTTAAGATTTATGTTTGAGTTACAAGGGACAAGGAACCATATTTTCATCATTTTCAGCTCAAAATCTCATTTTAAGGTCCTAGTAATCGATTACATATCTCTGGTAATCGATTACCAGCTCAACAGAATCTCTGTAATCAATTACAGAGTGACTGTAATCGATTACATAGCTTCCCAGAAACACGATTCGTAACTCCAGGGACCAGGTAATCGATTACACAGCTCGACAGAACCTCCGTAATCAATTACAGACAAGATGTAATCGATTACGTGATTCCTAGAATCACGATTTTGTAACTCCAGAGGCTTGGTAATCGATTACACTGTTCTAGTAATCGATTACAAGCTAGACAGAATCTCCGTAATCGATTACAGACAGGATGTAATCGATTACGTGATTCCCAAAATCACAATTTTGTAACTCCAAAGGCTTGGTAATCGATTATAGGCACTGTGTAATCGATTACCATGCATAAACTTGTAGAAAAATGTTCTTTAAGCCATATAAACTCAAACCAAATCAATCCATAGCATTTTCAACACATATTAGCTCAAACATGCATCCAAAATCACATAAAGGAAATCAATAACTCATACAAATCCAACCAAATACACCATTGTGAAAAAAAGAAGAAAAACAACATAACAAAGAGGGAAATCCACTCATGGATCCCTCAATCAACAATAACATGTAAGACATCTCCTTACTATCAAGATTGGTTGAAGAGGATCATCTCCCTCTTACCTATTTGAAGACAACACAAAGGTACTACTCCTTTTTGCTCTTGATTTTCGTTTTCCTCCTTCAAGAAAACACTAATGTGAGTGACTTCCACAATGTCCATTCAAACCATGGAAAGATGAGTTCTTGGTCACATAAGTGATCAAGGAAAACAAAAAGGAGAAGAAAATGGAAGAAAGGTGAAGACTTTACCTCAAAGCTCAAAGCTTTAGCTTCAATGGTGGATAATGGAAGAAGAAGAAGAAGAACCAAGGGATGACCACCAAAGACTTTACAAGCCATGAATGAAATATAAATATATTCAACCCTTAATACAACCACTGAAATAAAATCACATTCCTTATATATATTTTATAGTCAATTAACACAAATCACTGATAACATATAATATAATAATTATAGAGTCAAATAAAATACTGCGGGAATAAAAACACTAAAGGGAAAAAGTAGTAACCCTGGGGTAGGTACTACTAGCAGACAAAGCCGCAACCCCATATACACATACGACGCTCGGAGTCCCATTCAACAAGTAAGGCATCAATGCCTCCACGCAACTGCACTCGTACGTAGCCGAAGAAATCTTGTCCAGACGCCCAATCTAATCAACCAAGGTGTGGTCCCTCTTTATCTTCCTCACGATCTTTTATCAAATATAAATATAAAAAAAAAATACAAAAATATAGGAAAGAGGTGAGACACCCATCTTTCATTACCATTACTAAAGAAGAAAACGACACTGCCACAGAGCGCCCACAAAGCAATAGTTCATATATTTATTAACAAAGAAAAATGAATTTATAATAAAAGCAATTCAATTATAAGCAATAATAAGAATCAATAATAACAGTGATGTTTATAGTAAAGGCAGAACAACAGTAAGCAATAGCAGACAGATCACAATAGTATTTCCAGGAATCAGCACAACAATCAGATAATCATTCACAGAAGTAAAACAGTTATCTTCACATTCACAGGTGTTCATGCTCAACAATTTATGAGACCGATAATGAACGATGCACAATGCATTATGATACCACAATTCCTACTCGATGGAGCTAGACATAAACATTTTCAGAGTGAATGATCAAGGAGTAATGCCAGTATATCGTTAGCCTTAAAATATAGTGTGCTTTATCTCATAAAAATATTTGCGCATCATGGCTTATACATGGCACCTCAACAGTTGATCGCGATATAGGACAGCGTCCCGGTCCGGATCATCAGTGTGTTTGCATCGGTTTACCCCACGGCACGAAGGAGCTCATAACTGTCCATGTGAGGAACGCGCACCCCGACGCCCCCAGGGCCAACAACATATGGCACCTACGCTAGTCTATTCGCACCCGCACATAGGTGTTATTCAACTTCTAGGCATACATCGCCTTTCAACAATGTCCAACGGACAAAACATATGCATGACGACACAATGTCCAATCATGTATGTTCATCAATGATGCATTCTTCATATACACTACCACAATGGTATATAGTCATTCTCAGTATCAACATGTCATATCTCATCGAGAATTAAATCAACAAGTACATAACCCTTCATAGAGACTCACAACACATAGAGTCAAATCTCAATATCAATATATATTATGGTTTATCATTATCACCATTCCCCATTAAGGGTTTAACATTTTGAAGAACTTAAGTCTTGATCAATTATGAAAATACTTAGGTTAACTAACCCTTAAAATCGTAGCCTCACAAGCCCTCAAGGTTCTAAATTCCTTCTCGCATTATGCTCTAGTCTCTTGATACCAATCACTTAGTTTTTTATTTTACATGGGATCAATCCAATTCCTCAACATTACTAGGTATCATGGTTTATCAATTATCATCATATCCACATTAGGAATTTTTCATGTCTTTAAACTCCTAATCTCCACAGATGCACAAAGGCATCATTTAAACTTTAAGTTTTTCATAATCAACCCACTATGATTATAAATCCTTTAGTGTTCAATTACACGAGTTTTATTGCTTACTAACTCAATCCAAACTCTCATTATCATAGATCAAAACCGTGACCCTTCAAGTCCTCAAAGATCCAATTTCTTTCCATTTTATGTATTAACTTTTTAATTTCAATTTACTTAATTTTTGATTTATCAAAGTCATTTCAATTCCTTATGATTTTAAGCCAAAACCGTGGCCATCCTTTGTCATCAAAGTTTCAATTCTTCACCACAATATGCATTAGTTACTTGATACTTAATCACTCAAATTCTATTCCTCACAAGATCAATTCAATTCCCAAATTTCCAAGGTCCAAACTGTGGTTTCATAAGTTCTCTAAGTTTGACTTTTTCTTTCCTTTTTATGTACTAGGTCATCATTATCAATTCACTTAAATTTTGGTTCATTACGAGCAATCCAATTGCCTAAGGTTCAATGCCAAAACCGTGGCTTCATAGGTATCCAATGTCCAATTTTTTTCTTTCCACTTTTATGCATAAGTTTTCTTAATACTAGTTCATTTACATTTAGTTCATCAAACTTAATCCCATTGCCTCTTTATCAAGACTAAAACTGTGACTTCATGTGGGGTAGTAAACCCTTGAAATTTCATATTCATAAGTTTTATTTATCATCATTTAACATTCAATTTCATAGCTTTCTTTTATTATATACAAAACAAATTTATCAATCAAGAATCATCTCAAAACTGTGGTAACAAGTCAAGGTAGGAAACTCCATATTTTCCATTTAACAACCTTAACTTGATCAAGCATATTTAACACATCAAACATATTTAAGAACACAATTCAAGCATTAATCAAATTCAAGTACACCATATCATACAAATTTTTACAATTCAAGTAAGCACACAAAGATGGAATTTTCCATCAATATACATACAAAGTTCCCTCACCACCATAAGTAGTTGAAGTGAGTAGTCTCCCTCTTACCTAGAGGAGACAATTCAAGAAAACAAACTCCTTGGTTCCTTGATTTTGCAATTTTGGATTCCACTTTCAAGAGAACCATAAAGTGGTCAAATTCTTATATTCACAAACTAAGGATTGAAAAGAATGATCCTTGATCACATAGTAACCAAGGAAAATGAAAATGAGAAGAAATAGGAGAGAAATAAAAAATATTTACCTTGGAAGACAATGGAGACAAGGTTGGATTTTGAGCAAGCCTTCTAAATGAAACTTGTAGAGAAGATGAAGGTGAGTGTAGAAAAGTGTTTAGTGAAGAGAAAAATCAAAAAGCTTGGTCATCCATGGAGGAGTGATTTTTGAATTTGGAGAAGGAGAGGTAGAAAGGTTAGATTTTTGAAGAGATTTTCTAAAGAGAAAGTGTAGAGGAGGTTGAGAGAAGTCTAGAAATGGTGTTTATGGAGAGAAAAGTGAAGAGAAACAATGGTGGTGGTAGTTGTAATTTTCGGATCTAAGTGGAGGAAGAAGAGAACAGGTGGAGAGAAAATGGAGGTAGAAATAGAAAATGAAAAAATTTTCTACACAAAGAAGGTAGAGAGATGGGCTTCGAGAAGAGAAAAGATGAACAAAAATGGCGGAGGAGGAGCTGCAAATTTCGTGGCTATGGTGGAGGTAGAGAGAAGGAGGAGAAAAGATGAAGAAGATGAAGTGAAGAGAGAGAAATGAATAGGTAAAGTGAATTAGGGTTTGATGTGTTTAGGTTAAGTGTGCAAGTCAAAATTTTTCCCTCCTTGGCATGTGTGCGCTGCAGCATAGAGTGTGGGGGAGAGGATTTGGCTTCTTATGCAAGCCAAGGGCAATTGGGTCATTTGGGGGTCAAAGCTTCTCAAAGAAGTTTTGAAAAAGTACACAAATTTGAATTAAAGTGAGATTGATTTGACATAAAGTAAATTGCATTAGGATAAGGTGATAGGATTTCTAATGCATGCTATTATCCAATGGATAATAGCTACAGTCGACAGAACTCAGTATTAATTTATCTGACAGATGAAATTTACACAGCGTTTTATTATTTCGTCTGTTAAATTTCTCAAAAAATATGAAACCTTGTAAACTGTGTCCGACCTCGGGTTTAGTAAGATCCCCCATTGACCTTTCCATAGTTCAAGGTTCTAGGGAAAAATATTTCATTTTCCCAGCTCCGCTTAGTACGCACGTAAAACGAAAAATATATTAAAATATTCGACGTTTCCGGAAAAATTCTAAAAAATTCTCAAAAATCACAAATATTGTAAAATGAATATTCGTCATAAAATTTTTTAACTTTCGAAGCGCTACAGTCGTTTTCTAGAGTCTGCTCAATGTACACGCAAAACGAAGAATATATTAAAATATTCAACGTCTCCGAAAAAGTTCTAAAAAATTCCCATAAATCACAAATATTATAAAACGACTATTCATCACAAAATTTTTCAACTTTCGAAACGTTACAGTCGTTTTCCCAACTCTGCCCAATGTGTACGCAAAACGAAGAATATATTAAAATATTCTGCTTTCTCAGAATAATTCAAAAAAATTCCCAAAAATCCTAAATATTGTAAAATGATTATTTATCCTAAAATTATTAATTTTCGGGATGTTACAACTCTCTCCTTCAAATAGAAATTTTGTCATTGAAATTTTTCATCCCTTAGACTAAACCTTAACATTTTTCTTCACCCCACGTTCTAACTTTTATGTCACGCTTCTAATCGCGTCTATTTAGATCACTCTTACCAATATGATCCCTTTGTCCACTTTTTACCTTGCTCTCTTATCCTCAACTTTCATAACAAACTTTTTCACAGATTATATTCTCTCTCTCCATCCCTTACAATCGACACTTCCGCTTTAACGTTTGATATATCTTGGTTACTGTTCCATTTCCCTTGAATGTCTCCCAACAGACCATTCAGAATAACAACTGTATCTAGACATACTTCATCCGGTATCACTTCCAATGATAACCATAAGTTCTCAAATTACTCTGCTAACTTCTTCTCCTTTAAGGTTTAAAAAACTGGATTAAAATGTCCAACATGCTTCTCCACGTGTTTGAGAATAGATCAGAATGTCGTTGATAAGGACAACAACAAATCTGTCTAGGTAAGGATGAAATATCCAACTTAGACAGTTCATGAATATGACAAGAACATTGGTTACTCCGAACGGTATCACGAGATACCCTTAATGTCCAAAGCGCGTACGAAAAATCATTTTGGGAATATTCTAAATTTCCCACGAATTTAATGATGATAAGAGTGTATGTCTACCTTAGAGAGAACAACAACTCTCATCTCGTTGATCCATTGAATCGCTCATCTTTCTTCGAGGACATTCATCCTTGATAGAAGTATTGCTCCTTTTGTGACAGTCCTCATCTCACCGAGAAGTTCCATTCTTTTCCTTGCTGACAACATTGTAGCTCAACATACGAAACTCTTTGAGTATTAGAGTGGCATTTATACTCTCCTTACTGTTGGTCCTCTACGGAAGACACTAACATGCATCATCAGACTCTTTTTCCTTACAAAGCTTCAACTTTGTTGGTTGTTATGAATATCAGAAGTCTTAATTCTGAAAACTAATAAGGTTTTTCATTGGAATGGTTTAGCAGGATATGACTAGAAAATGATCAGTCAGTCCCTAAATCATGAACTTTAATCGATGCAATTTTAAGTAAGCAAGATAGATCAACAGAAAGTTCAATCTTTATGAGAAGTAGGATAGATTAAACAAACTCAGGAGTCAAGACAAGTCTCAGCGACAGAAGTGGGAACAACTAAGTTGAAGATAAGAAAGATACAGATGAATCCAAATGACCCATGCAGTTATGAATTGAAAGTGGAAGGGTTACCCCCAGAATTATATGGCACAATTACAGGGTCATCATTTGAGGCATAACTTCCCTTGTTGAGATCTCCAAATGTTGAGGTCTGATTGGATCTACTACTACTAACACTTTCCCTACGGGTTGGGTGTTGTTGTTACTTTCTTGGTACCCGTGAACATAGTTCCCGTTTAAACTTATTAGCCTTCCTACTATTCCTCTTCTGGAACTTAGGCAGTCTAAGGTTATCCCAAGTCCGACTTTCCTTCCATAGATTTTGAATCTTAACCTCTAATTCTCGTTGTTGTGCAGTCCTCTGATCTTAGTGAATTATCACATCAGCTATCCTTTGTATTTTCTCCTGCAGTCGCAGCCATAATTCTACGATCATGTCATGCACTTACGTGAGTACATTTGCCATGAGCCATTGACTCTCTTCGAAGGCAGACCAAACATAACACGATAAAACAAATGTAATTATTTCAAACAACATTACCTCCCTTCGGAAGTCAAACACAAAGAGTCACACAAAGCACACAATTCAAAAAAAGCAAGTTCAATTCACAAATCCTAACGATCTCTAGCTCGAACTTCTTCGTTCTATCTCCTGTGGCATAATCTCTCGTAAGTCTCCAATCTCCAAACAGCTTATTGAACCAAATTTAAACTAGCATTCTTTCTCCAGAAGATAGGTTTTCCAAAACCTTTTGATCTCCTCACAAAAGAATTCCTATCTTCCTAACACAGTACGCTTAGGAGAAGTCATAGTTTCCTGTACACACAGAACATTACATATTGAGTAGGCCAGTCCTTAATATCATGCTGTTGGGAATTGCGGATCAAAAGTCTTGCAGCAGAACAATAGAATTCCCTCACAGGATCCATGCGAAAAAGTCCATAATCCAAGTTTTTAAAAATTACCTCTTGAAGCGTGATAATCACAAGCGAGGTGAATCACCAACACCGTAATAGTGACGATGTCTCTGCGGTATCCACACGAATAGACTTGCAAAAGGGAGTCATGCCTCTATTTTCGTAGTGCTAGCTGCGAAGAGAGGAGAAGAAGACCTCACTATCTCTCACTCACTTTCTGTAGGTGCGGCTAGGGTTGTGTTGTAACCTAGTAGCAGCCCCCTTAGCAGTACTATTTATAATAGTGGTTGCCTTAAGTGAGTGTGAGTAGTAGCAAGGTAAGCTGTGCAACCCTAAACCCATCTGTCATGAGTTAGGCCCACAATTGAATCTGAGTCCAACTTGGATCCTTATTGCTCCAATCTAGTCTGTTCTAAGTGTGCGACCTTGCAGGTTCTCATGATGTTGGTAGTAATATTAAAATCTCATTTTAATATTACAAACAGTGAGCGGTATCTAGCAACACATCACTGCTACCCAAGAAATGAGAATGTCAGTGATTTGACATAACCTATCCGTGACCAATGTTTCCGTGTAGTTTAGTCCCTTTGTCCAGATATCCAGATTGAACACAAGGCATGGAATGTGTCACCCTTGTTTAGTTCAATCTTCAGTTTCCTGATTCTCGAGTAGACATAGTAATAACAAATGAGATCAATATCTCATACTGACTCATTTGAGCATGGCCATGCATTTCGTAGTCTCACTCAATCAGGGGCCCCGAAGATATCACTCCTGTTATGTAGGAGGGACAAATCCCATCAGGTCACTTACATCCCTCCACATGTATCACGGTATGTCTAATAACCAACTTTATAATCATCTTGTTACAGATGACGTTTGATGGCATTAAAACACACAACTCCTCATGTAGGAATCGTAGTGATTTCAGGTCAAAGGACCACATACACTATTATCACTATGAGAATCGCTTATGACACTCATGTAACAATTCACGTAGCGTTCTCATGGCAGGTCTGTCCAATACATCATTACTCTAATATGTATCCATGTGTAGACTTGATATCTCATATCCATTACCTGTGAGATGTGGTCATCAGTCTACGCACGTACTAGTCTTAATGCATTATCGTTGTCCTATTTGACAATAATACTTGACTAGGGACATTTTAAGAATAGTGCTCTATTCAATAGGATCTCACGATCAAGTCATCCACTTGATGTCCTATGGCATCAAACTTACTATTCTAAGGACTTTATTATGTCTACCAAAAATAACACAATAAATGAAATGCCTCATATATCAAAAAATAGCATAATATAATGTATGTAAACACAGACAAAATGTATTGGCCTCTAGGGCATACACTATCAATCTCCCACTTGCACTAGAGCCAATCAGGCATATTTCTAATGCCTAAAGACCTGGTGTGACCCTCATGCTTCTACTGTGCAAGAGGCTTCGTCAGTGGATCAGCAATGTTATTACCTGTCGGTACTTTGCATATTTTCACATCTCCTCTATCGATGATTTCTTGAATGAGATGGAAGCGCCTAAGTATATGTTTGGATCGCTGGTGAGATCTGGGCTCCTTAGCTTGTGCAATGGCTCCATTATTATCACAATAGAGGCCCACTGGGTCCACAATGCTAGGAACTACACCAAGCTCAATAATGAACTTTCTAATCCAAACGGCCTCCTTTGCTGCATTGGAGGCAGCAATATACTCAGCCTCTGTGGTAGAATCAGCGACTGTCTCCTGCTTTAAACTCTTCCAGCTCATAGCCCCATCATTCAGGAAATTAACAAAACCCGATTGCGATCTGGAGTCATCTTTATCGGTTTGGAAGCTAGCATCAGTGTAACCCTTTACAACTAGTTCCTCCTCAGCTCCATATACCAAGAACGAATCCTTAGTCCTTCTCAAGTATTTAAGGATGTTCTTGACAGCACTCCAGTGACTCTCACCAGGATCAGACTGGCACCTGCTCGTCATGCTCAAAGTATACGAGATATCTGGTCGAGTACATAACATGACTTACATGATAGATCTAATTGCAGATGCATATGGAATCTTACTCATGTGATCCCTCTCATCCTGGGTGGAAGGGGATTGAGCCTTAGATAGGCTTATACCATGCGACATAGGCAAGAGTCCTTTCTTGGATTCATGCATGTTAAATCGTCTTAACACTTTGTCTATGTATGTACTCTGACTTAGGCTAAGCAATCTCTGCGATCTATCTCTATAGATCCTTATACCTAATACATAGGTGGCTTCGCCTAAGTCCTTCATAGAAAAGCACTTCCCTAACCAAGTCTTTACAGACTGTAGGGTAGGGATGTCATTTCTAATTAGCAGTATGTTATCTACATACAATACTAAAAAGACAACTGTGCTCCCACTAACCTTCTTGTAGACACAAGATTCTTCTTCATTCTTGATGAAACCAAGCTGTTTGATTGTATCATCAAAACGAAGATTCCAGCTTCTGGAAGCTTGCTTCAATCCATAAATAGATCGTTGCAACTTGCATACCTTTCTAGCATCCTGTGGAGTGGCAAAACCCTCAGGTTGTGTCATGTATACATCCTCGAGAAGAATTCCATTAAGGAAAGTAGTTTTGATATCCATTTGCCAGATTTCATAATCATGGTATGCTGCAATAGTAAGCAAGATCCGAATGGATTTCAGCATCGCAATTGGGGAAAAAGTTTCATCATAGTCTACACCATGAATTTGCTTGAAACCTTTAGCTACTAATCGCGCCTTAAAAGTATGCACATTACCATCCATGTCGGTTTTCTTCTTAAAAACCCACCTGCACCTAATGGGTTTTACCCCTTCAGGTGGGTCAACCAAGGTCCATACCTGGTTGGCATACATGGATTCCATTTCAGATCTCATGGCCTCAAGCCATTTTTCAGATTCTGGGCCAATAATGGCTTCCTGGTAAGTCACAGGCTCATCTTGATCCATGAGCAATACGTCACCTTATTGAGTCATGAGAAATCCATATCTCTCTGGTTGACGACGTATCCTGTTAGACCTACGCGGGTCTTCTGCTACTAGAGCAGATTGTGGTTCCACAACGATTTGTGGAGGCTGCTCTATTTCCACCATTGGTTCGCTGCTACTCTGTGAACTTTGAATTTCTTCAAGTTCTACTTTCCTCCCACTGATTCCTTTGGAGATAAACTCCTTTTCTAGGAATACAGCAGTCCATGCGACAAACACTTTGCCCCCGGTAGGATTATAGAAATAGTATCCCTTGGTTTCCTTAGGATACCCCACAAAGAAGCATTTATCTGATTTTGGGCCAAGCTTGTTAAAAACTTGATGTTTCACATAAGCTTCGCAATCCCAAATCTTCATTAAAGACATACTGGGTCGTCTCCCAGTCCACATCTCATATGGTGTCTATTGAACCGTCTTAGATGGAACACGGTTAAGTGTGAAGGCTGCTGTTAACAGAGCATGTCCCCAGGGAGCCTGGAAGGTCTACATGACTCATCATGGATCGGACCATGTCCAATAAGGTCCGGTTCCTCCTTTCAGAAACACCATTCCATTGTGGTGTTCCAGGAGGAGTGAGTTGAGATATTATCCCACACTCTTTCAGATGATCATCAAACTGTTGGCTTAAGTATTCACCTCCTTGATCTGATCGAAGGATTTTAATACTCTTGCCAAGTTGGTTTTGTACTTCATTCTTGAACTTTTTGAACTTTTCAAAGGATTCTAATTTGTGCTTCATAAGATATACAAATCCATATCTACTGAAATCATCAGCAAATGTAATGAAATACTGAAAACACCTCTAGCTAGTGTGTTTAGTGGCCCACATACATCACTATGTATAAGGCCTAAAAGATCACTAGCCCTTTCACCTTGTCCAGTGAATAGGGCCTTAGTCATCTTTCCCAATAAACAAGATTCACATGTCCCATATGATTCGTAATCAAACGAGTCCAAGAATCCATCTTTATGGAGTTTGGAAATACGGTTCTCATTTATGTGGCCCAAACGACAATGCCAGAGATAAGTCGGGTTCATATCATTTGACTTGAACCTCTTTGTATTTACGTTATAAATGGGCGTTTCGAGATCAAGGACATGAAGTCCATTACTCAAATGTGCACTACCATAGAAAATATCATTAATATAAATAGAACAACGTTTGTTCTTTATTATAAAAGTAAAACCTTTCTTGTCCAAACAAGAAACAGAAATGATATTCCTGCTAATAGCAGGCACAAAATAACAATTATCCAATTCAATTATAAGCCCAGTGGGCAAAGCTAATAAATAAGTCCCTACAGCTAATGCAGCAACCTTTGCTCCATTTCCCACTCGTAGGTCGACTTTGCCCTTGGTCAATGGTCTACTGCTCTTTAGATCCTACACATTTACACAAATGTGAGATCCACATCCAGTATCTAATACCCATGATGCAGAAGTAGATAAATTGACTTCTATAACAAAAATACCTGAAGTGGAAGTCTCACTTTCCCTTCTTCTTCTTGAGCTCCTCTAGGTACTTGGCACAGTTCCTCTTCCAATGTCCAGTCTGACCGCAATGGAAGCATGTACCTTCCTTAGCCACTCCACCCACTGGTTTCAAGCTAGAAGTGCTAGGCTTGGACTTTTCCTTGCCCTTACCCTTCCACTTGTCCTGGGGCTTTTTCTGTTGTTTCTTGCCCTTATTCTTATGGACCATCATTATGGCCTTTCCTTTGCCTTTGTTTATGTTCTGCTCAGCAGTTCTCAACATGCTTAGCAGCTCTGGCAGTGATTTGTCAATTTCATTCATGTTGTAGTTCATGACAAATTGACTAAAACTCTCCAGCAACGATTGCAGGACTAAGTCAGTGGCCAACTCTTGGCCCATAGGAAAATCGAGTCTCTCAAGGTTTTTAATGTACCCAATTATCTTGAGTACATGAGCACCAACAGGGCTTCCCTCTACCAGCTTGCACTGAAAGAGTGCTTTGGAGACCTCATATCTCTCATGTCTAGCCTGCTCTTGATAAAGCTTTTTAAGGTGTACGATCATATCGTAGGCTTCTATGTTCTCGTGTTGCTTTTGGAGCTCAGAGTTCATGGTGGCTAGCATTAGACATCCAATGTCCAAGGCATCATCTTGATGCTTCTTATAAGCATCTCTTTCACTCTAGGGGCATTAGCAGCAGTGGCTCAGAATAGGTTTGTTCTAAAACATACAGCTTTTTCTCTTGCTTGAGGACAATCCTCAAGTTCCTGTACCAGTCTAGGAAATTTGTCCCAGACAACTTGTCCTTCTCAAGGACCGATCGCAATGATAAGCTACTTGATGTGCTTGTTGCCATGGTAATCTATCAACAGAAATATGCAAAATATAAGTATTATGCTATAAACATATTTAACAAGGTCTTTTAATTAAATACGCCTCCCACTATTTTATTCAAATCAATGACCCTCAACATTGACTCGGAAAATCCCATTGAAAGATTTCCTAGTGGGCCAAGATCCATATTTCACCTAGTTTTGAGTCAGCTTTGGCTGATCGCCCAAAATTTAGTTATTTAGGTAGGAAACTCTTTCCAATTACATCACATGCAACTCTTGGATAGTTGGGTGAATAACACTTATTATAATCCATCTAATGGACTAAAGCCCAACTTTATGCCTCTAAGCCTTCAATCCTATTGAAATGGCCTAGTTAAGTTAACCTCAATGGTTGACATTTGGATATTACTATTATCCTATCGCATCTTACTAATATAGATAAAGGCACCCTGCTTTGGCAGACCTACACTTGATCGATATTAGTCTTGACGAGTGCCACGCATTGGAAGGCATCACATAATGACTTAATATTTTCTTTGAGGAAATTTTATTATTAGATCTCACCATTTATTAAACTTGTTTAACATACCATAAACATCATCCATGCATCTCATACATATAAAGCATATAATAAATGTGACATGGTTATGGCCTCTAAGAGAGTAGCATTAATTAATGCCAGCTTCACCAAGCGTCTCCCACCAACGTCCTCACTTGATGTCGTCTCCTTGTCTCCACATGAAGATTACATTATAGAAACCTCTTTTACATTCAAGGAGAGTTAGATGAGAAGAGAATATACAATCAGAATGTAGAGAGAAAGGCACGACACACAGGTCGTATTTAAAATAACCAAAATAGTATAAAATAAAGACTAAGGCCATAACCATGCACCATGCATCTCTAAGAATACATAAACACAAAGCAATAATGATTTTGTGAATTATAAAAATAGTTTTGAATATTGCACTTTCGAATATCATACACCACGAAACGAGGTTCGGGGCAGTGCCCCGGTCCAAAATTTTTCATTCATATACCACCACTAGTTACTTGAACAAAAATTCGAGTCGGACCCCTTCTGCCTCTATGACGGCTAGGGCAACAACACTTGAACCCTAAGGCCTGCAAACACATGAATGCTTCATGTGCCGCAGAGGTTCCTCACAGCCGTCATCACCTATCCAGAAACAAGGTTTCCAGAATGCGTGAAGACATGAACACTTCATGTCATGAGGAAGCTTCATAGCCACCGCAAAACGGAAACAAGGTTTCCAAAACCTTGTGTCACGCTGCTGTGTATATCACATTCATGCAGAAAATATGCAGAAACAGAAAGCATTCAAAATAGTTTTCGCAGAATCATACATATCACATATATATATACCAGATAAACACAAAAACAGAAAGCATTCAAAACGATTTTCATTCATACATATCACACATATATATCAAAAAAATGCAGAAACAGAAAACTTTTAAAATAGTTTTCGTAGAAACATATGAACATCTTCATGGTTTTATGCATCATTATTTCGATTTCAGAAATAACATATAAAGATCATATCTTTTATCAAAAGAAAGCAACGAATCATGTTATCACATATAACAAGAAAAGTAGAAAACCGAATCATGGTTTCGCAAGTGGCTCTGATACCACTGTTGGGAATTGCGGATCAAAAGTCTCGCAGCGGAATAATAGAATTCCCTCACAGGATCCATGCGAAAAAGTCCATAATCCGAGTTTTTAAAAATTACCTCTTGAAGCATGATAATCACAAGCGAGGTGAATCACCAACATTGTAATAGTGACGATGTCTCTGCGGTATCCACACGAATAGACTTGCAAAAGGGAGTCACGCCTCTATTTTCGTAGTGCTAGCTGCGAAGAGAGGAGAAGAAGACCTCACTATATCTCACTCACTTTCTGTAGGTGCGGCTAGGGTTGTGTTGTAACCTAGTAGCAGCCTCCTTAGCAGTACTATTTATAATAGTGGCTGCCTTAAGTGAGTGTGAGTAGTAGCAAGGTAAGCTGTGCAACCCTAAACCCATCTGTCATGAGTTAGGCCCACAATTGAATCTGAGTCCAACTTGGATCCTTATTGCTCCAATCTAGTCTATTCTAAGTGTGCGACCCTGCAGGTTCTCATGATGTTGGTAGTTATATTAAAATCTCATTTTAATATTACAAACAGTGAGCGGTATCTAGCAACACATCACTGCTACCCAAGTAATAAGAATGTCAGTGATTTGACATAACCTATTCGTGACCAATGTTTCCGTGTAGTTTAGTCCCTTTGTCCAGATATCCAGATTGAACACAAGGCATGGAATGTGTCACCCTTGTTTACTTCAATCTTCAGTTTCCTGATTCCCGAGTAGACATAGTAATAACAAATGAGATCAATATCTTATACTGACTCATTTGAGCATGGCCATGCATTTCATAGTCTCACTCAATCAGGGGGCCCGAAGATATCACTCCTGTTATGTAGGAGGGACAAATCCCATCTTGGTCACTCACATCCCTCCACATGTATCACGGTATGTCTAATAACCAACTTTATAATCATCTTGTTACAGATGACGTTTGATGGCATTAAAACACACAACTCCTCATGTAGGAATCATAGTGATTTTAGGTCAAAGGACCACATACACCATTATCACTATGAGAATCGCTTATGACACTCACGTAACGATCCACGTAGCGTTCTCATGGCAGGTCTGTCCAATACATCATTACTCTAATATGTATCCATGTGTAGACTTGATATCTCATATCCATGACCCGTGAGATGTGGTCATCAGTCTACGCACGTACTAGTCTTAATGGATTATCGTTGTCCTATTTGACAATAATACTTGACTAGGGACATTTTAAGAATAGTGCTCTATTCAATAGGATCTCACGATCAAGTCATCCACTTGATGTCCTATGGTATCAAACTTACTATTCTAAGGACTTTATTATGTCTACCAAAAATAACATAATAAATAAAATGCTTCATATATCAAAAAATAGTGTAATATAATGTATGTAAACAAAGACAAAATGTATTGGCCTCTAGGGCATACACTAACACATGCAACTGGATAACAGTAGCTATCAACATTCAACCTACAGCAAGTCATGCATTCCTCTCCCATCATCTCAATCAAGAGACAAGGAAGTGCACAACAGACCAAATTATAATATGCCTAAACATAGCAAGTCCATACCCCAGCTCAACAGGGGGAACTGCTCTGATACCACCTAATGTAACACCCCTAAATATAACAACTGCAACGCAATCGTCATTATACCACAGTTACTAGATCCATGCGTGCCACAGTCATGATAACAGTAATTTCAAAATTTACGCAAGTTTATTTTTTTTTATTTTTTATGCATAAGTAGAAAATACAAGCCATGAATGAAATATAAATATATTCAACCCTTAATACAACCACTGAAATAAAATCACATTCCTTATATATATTTTATTGTCAATTAACACAAATCACTGATAACATATAATATAATAATTATAGAGTCAAATAAAATACAGCGGGAATAAAAACACTAAAGGGAAAAAGTAGTAACCCTGGGGTAGGTACTACTAGCAGACAAAGCCGCAACCCCATATACACATACGACGCTCGGAGTCCCATTCAACAAGTCAGGCATCAATGCCTCCACGCAACTGCACTCGTACGTAGCCAAAGAAATCTTGTCCAGACGCCCAATCCAATCAACCAAGGTGTGGTCCCTCTTTATCTTCCTCACGATCTTTTATCAAATATAAATATAAAACAGAAATACAAAAATATAGGAAAGAGGTGAGACACCTATCTTTCATTACCATTACGGCAGTAAGAAAACGACACGGCGCAGAGCACCCACAAAGCAATACAGTTCATATATTTATTAACAGCAACAGCGGAATTTATAATAAAAGTAATTCAATTATAAGCAATAATAAGAATCAATAATAACAGTGATGTTTATAGTAAAGGCAGAACAGCAGTAAGCAATAACAGGCAGATCACAATAGTATCTCCAGGAATCAGCACAACAATCAGATAATCATTTACAGAAGTAAAACAGTTATCTCCACATTCACAGGTGTTCATGCTCAACAATTTATGAGACCGACAATGAACGATGCACAATGCATTATGATACCACAATTCCTACTCCATGGAGCTGGACATAAACATTTTCAGAGTGAATGATCAAGGAGTAATGCCTGTATATCGTTAGCCTTAAAATATAGTGTGCTTTATCTCATAAAAATATTTGCGCATCATGGCTTATACATGACACCTCAATAGTTGATCGCGATATAGGACAGTGTCCCAGTCCGGATCGTCAGTGTGTTTGCATCGGTTTACCCCACAGCACAGAGGAGCTCATAACTGTCCATGTGAGGAACCCGCACCCCGACGCCCCTAGGGCCAACAACATATGACACCTACACTAGTCTATTCGCACCTGCACATAGGTGTTATTCAACTCCTAGGCATACATCACCTTTTAACAATGTCCAACGGACAAAACATATGCATGACGGCACAATGTCCAATCATGTATGTTCATCAATGATGCATTTATCATATACATTACCACAACGGTATATAGACATTCTCACTATCAACATGTCATATCTCATCGAGAATTAAATCAACAAGTACATAACCCTTCATAGGGACTCACAACACATAGAGTCAAATCTCAATATCAATATATATTATGGTTTATCATTATCACCATTCCTCATTAAGAGTTTAACATTTTCAAGAACTTAAGTCTTGATCAATTATGAAAATACTTAGGTTAACTAACCCTTAAAATCGTAGCCTCACAAGCCCTCAAGGTTCTAAATTCCTTCTCGCATTATGCTCTAGTCTCTTGATACCAATCACTTAGTTTTTTTATTTTACATGCGATCAATCCAAATCCTCAACATTATTAGGTATTCATGGTTTATCAATTATCATCATATCCACATTAGGAATTTTTCATGTCTTTAAACTCCTAATCTCCACAGATGCACAAAGGCATCATTTCAACTTTAAGTTTTTCATAATCAACCCACTATGATTATAAATCCTTTAGTGTTCAATTACACAAGCTTTATTGCTTCCTAACTCAATCCAAACTCTCATTATCATGGGTCAAAACCGTGGCCCTTCAAGTCCTCAAAGATCCAATTTCTTTCCATTTTATGTATTAACTTCTTAATTTCAATTTACTTAATTTTTGATTTATCAAATTCATTTTAATTCCTTATGATTTTAAGCCAAAACCGTGGCCATCCTTTGTCATCAAAGTTTCAATTCTTCACCACAATATGCATTAGTTACTTGATACTTCATCACTCAAATTCTATTCCTCACAAGATCAATTCAATTCCCAAATTTCCAAGGTCCAAACCGTGGTTTCATAAGTCCTCTAAGTTTCACTTTTTCTTTCCTTTTTATGTACTAGGTCATCATTATCAATTCACTTAAATTTTGGTTCATTAAGACCAATCCAATTGCCTAAGGTTCAATGCCAAAACCGTGGCTTCATAGGTATCCAATGTCTAATTTTTTTTCTTTCCACTTTTATGCATAAGTTTTCTTGATACTAGTTCACTTACATTTAGTTCATCAAACTTAATCCCATTGCCTCTTTATCAAGACTAAAACCGTGGCTTCATGTGGGGTAGTAAACCCTTGAAATTTCATATTCATAAGTTTTATTTATCAAATTTTAACATTCAATTTCATAGCTTCCTTTTATTATGTACAAAATAAATTTATCAATCAAGAATCATCTCAAAACCGTGGCATCAAGTCAAGGTAGGAAACTCCACATTTTCCATTTAACAACCTTAACTTGATCAAGCATATTTAACACATCAAACATATTCAAGAACACAATTTAAGCATTAATCAAATTCAAGAACACCATATCATGCAAATTTTTATAATTCAAGTAAGCACACAAGGATGGAATTCTCCATCAATATACATACAAAGTTCCCTCACCACCATAAGTTGTTGAAGTGAGTAGTCTCCCTCTTACCTAGAGGAGACAATTCAAGAAAACAAACTCCTTGGTTCCTTGATTTTGCAATTTCGGATTCCACCTTCAAGAGAACCATAAAGTGGTCAAATTCTCATATTTACAAACTAAGGATTGAAAAGAATGATCCTTGGTCACATAGTAACCAAGGAAAACGAAAATGAGAAGAAATAGGAGAGAAATCAAGAATCTTTACCTTGGAAGACAATGGAGACAAGGTTGGATTTTGAGCAAGCCTTCTAAATGAAACTTGTAGAGAAGATGAAGGTGAGTGTAGAAAAGTGTTTAGTGAAGAGAAAAATCAAAAAGCTTGGTCATCCATGGAGGAGTGATTTTCGGATTTGGAGAAAAAGAGGTAGAAATGTTGGATTTTTGAAGAGATTTTCTAAAGGGAAAGTGTAGAGGAGGTTGAGAGAAGTCTAGAAATTGTGTTTATGGAGAGAAAAGTGAAGAGAAACAATGGTGGTGGTGGCTGGAATTTTTGGATCTAAGAGGAGGAAGAAGAGAAGAGGTGGAGAGAAAATGGAGGTAGAAATGGAAAATGAAGAAACTTTCTACACAAAGAAGGTAGAGGAAGTGAAGGCAAGTGTAGAAATGGGCTTGGAGAAGAGAAAAGATGAACAAAAATGGAGGAGGAGGAGCTGCAAATTTCGTGGCTATGGTGGAGGTAGAGAGAAGGAGGAGAAAAGATGAAGAAGATGAAGTGAAGAGAGAGAAATGAATAGGTAAAGTGAATTAGTGTTTGATGTGTTTAGGTTAAGTGTGCAAGTCACAATTTTGCCCTACTTGGCATGTGTGGGCTGCAGCATAGAGAGTCCGGGGGAGAGGATTTGGCTTCTCATGCAAGCTAAGGGCAATTGGGTCATTTGGGAGTCAAAGCTTCTCAAAGAAGCTTTGAAAAAGTACACAAATTTGAATTAAAGTGAGATTAATTTGACATAAAGTAGATTGCATTAGGATAAGGTGATAGGATTTCTAATGCATGCTATTATCCAATGGATAATAGCTACAGTCGATAGAAGTCAGTATTAATTTATCTGACAGATGAAATTTACACAACATTTTATTATTTCGTCTATTAAATTTCTCGAAAAATGTGAATCCTTGTAAACTGTGTCCGACCTCGGGTTTAGTAAGATCCCCCGTCGACGTTTCAATAGTTCAAGGTTCTCGGGAAAAATACTTCATTTTCCTGGCTCCGCTCAGTACGCACGCAAAACGAGAAATATATTAGAATATTCGACGTTTCCGAAAAAATTCTAAAAAATTCTCAAAAATCACAAATATTGTAAAATAAATATTTGTCATAAAATTTTTCAACTTTCGAAGCGCTACAGTCGTTTTCCAGAATCTGCTCAATGTACACGTAAAACGAGAAATATATTAAAATATTCAACATCTCCGAAAAAGTTCTAGAAAATTCCCATAAATCAGAAATATTACAAAACGACTATTCGTCACAAAATTTTTCAACTTTTAAAACATTACAGTTGTTTTTCCAACTCTGCCCAATGTGCGTGCAAAACGAGGAATATATTAAAATATTCCGCGTTCTCAGAAAAGTCCAAAAAAATTGTCAAAAATCCAAAATATTGTGAAATGATTATTTATCCTAAAATTATTAATTTTAGACATGTTGCAAGAAGGCCACTTTTGACTCCCCAAGGAGTGTTCTGCCATGGAGAAGAGTGAGGAGGGAAGAGAGAGAAAAATAATTAGTTGAGAAATTTTTAGGAAGCTTCCCTTTAGTGAGCTTAGATTAAATTAATCTTTCTTTTAAAAATAAAGCTAATGGATGGGACACAAAGTAGATTTTGAATAATGTGATAAGGATTTTTAATACATGTAATTATCCAATGGACAATTGTTACAGTTTACAGAAGTTAGTATTAATTGTCCAACGGATAAAATTTACACAGCTATTATTATTTAATATGATAAAGTTCTCGAAAAACATAAAACTTCGTAAATCGTGTCCAGCCTCGGGTTTAGTAAGATCCCCCGTCGACGTTTCCATAGATCAAGATTCTCGGAAAAAATATTTCATTTTTTCGGTTTCTCTTAATTTGTACGTAAAACGAGAAATAATATTAAAATATTTCACGTTCTTAGAAAAATTCAGAAAAATTTCAGAAAATCAAAAATATTATAAAATGAACATTTATAATAAAATAAATAAATTTTGGAGTGTTACACATGTGAGGATTCATTCCCATGGTTATGTAATTTATTTCTTTGTGTTTATGTGCTTTAAGTTTATTTATTTGTGTTTATTTATTTATTTATGTGATCTATAGCTTTATTATGATGCATGATTATGTGATAGTAGAGATATGATGATTTATGTGATATGTATATTATGATATATGTATTGAAAAGAAACAAATTTTTGGCTCCAAAGGCCTAGGAGGCTCACGGCTTCTATACCTTAAAAATGGAGGTTTAAGTCAAATGTTTTTATTAATGATAAAATGAAATAGGAAGTGATTAAATGATTGTTTTTTGAAGAACAAAATGATTTGTGGCCAATATGCCAAGAATTAGTAGATTAGAACAAAAAGTATTTCTAAATATAATATTGAATGGATTAAAATAGCAAAGGATTTAAATTAAGGGATTTTGAGATATAAAAGTAAGAAAAGCTTATTTTTGGAATTAATTAAATTAGTGGATTTATTTTATAAATGGAAAATAAATTGGTGACTTGAAGTTTACTAATGTATAGCTCACCCAATGGGTTTTGAAGCACGTTAAGAAATTTTAAGCTACAACAATTGATTTAAATCAATGAAAAAGCAATTTTTTGGGAAATAGTAAAAAATTTACGGAAATGATTTCTTAGGTGAGAAAATGTGAAAAATGAAGTTAGAAATTGTATTAATTTTTGGAAAGTCCAAAATGATGTTTAGAATATTGAGAAATATTTTACGTAGTAGAAAAATAATGAAAAATATTTCACGCGACTTAAAAATGCTATTTTTAAGCTACGCGATTTCAAAAACGTTGAAAAATCGCTACACGATTTGGAAAACGTTTAAATATTTTTACGCAATTGAGAAAATGTTAAAAAATAATTATGCGATTTGAAAACATGACAGAAATGTTATGCGATTATGAAAACGCGGTAAAATGACTACATGATTGAAAATACAATAGAATTACTATTGGGTCAACGTGTGGGACTCATATATTTGAAATTATGATTTTTATCCTGAAATTGGCCTGTGAGCATCTATTATGCATTAGGAAAGTCCTATGGACTATGTCAAGGTCGATGGCCTAAGAGTTGAATAATACCTTTGTGTGGGTGCGATAAGCATAGTGTAGGTCACTTGTTGACCTTGGGGGCGTCGGGGTGCGGGTTTTCTACAATGGGCAGTTGGTAGCCCCACTGTACCGTGGATCAGATAGATGCAATGCACTGACGATCCGAACTGAGACACTATTCTTAATCAAGATCTGGCGTAGACTGTCGTGTATAATGCTAGATGTGCAAAAATAATGAAAATTATAGCACTTGTTCTAAGGTAGCCGAGATACCGACAGATCTTCTAGATCATTCTCTCCGACTTGTGTTTAGCTCCATGGAGTAGGAAATTAGGTCAGTATATATGTGCATAGTCTGTATATATCTTTGTGATATTTTATTTCATCAATATTGATTAATGTTTTGATGCCATGACTATATTCACTGTTTGCTATATTTGTATGACATTTTTGTCATTTCTGTCTCTTTACTGCTATGTTGGTACTGGTGTTGGTAGTCTCACCTCTTTGTATATTGTTCTTGTACTATATTTGTATTTGTAAAGACGGTGGAGAAGAGGAAGAGGCAGGATCGCCTCCTCTCGATTCTTATTGATCCATTTGTTATAGCGTTATCGGGTTTTCTTGGATTCATGAAGTTACAGTTTCGGGGAGGCTCAGAGGCCTGACGCATCCAGTTAGATAGTGAGAGTATGGTTTATACTGGGATTATGACTATATCCCTTAGTAGGCATTATCACGGGGTCCCTATGATCTCTATTAATGTCTACGTACACTTAGAACTTCCTTTGTCCATTAGACAGTATTGGGGTGGTCGTTACCATACCCTTAGTGAGATTAGTATTGTGTCGTCTGCTCGGACCCCGATCCGTAGGACCACGCATCATCTGGGGTTCCTATCTTCTGAAGAGCCTAAGGAGGATCCATTTGAGGAGGATCCATCGGAGGATCAGAACTTCTAGTCATGGACTTGGGCTAGTCTGTAGTTTATTTTGTGTCAAACAGTTTATAGTTCTGTCAAATAGTTTGTACTTATATGTATCTTTAACAACAAAATTATATGTATAATTATGGTGTGTTTTATTTAGTCATTGTCTTTCAGGTTCGATCTTTTTTAATTAATTATATTATCTGCAAAAAAGAAAAAAAATTGCAACTCATATTTTTATCCTATTAATAAATGATTTTGAAATTGGGTAAGGTTTAGTAATAATTACGTAAGAAATGTGATACTCTACGGTGGGTGTTACATTTTACATATAACCAGAAAGGTACTAATATAAAAACTGGTTCAACAAGAACTAAAACTGCTAAACTAAGCTTTCTGCTTCTTC
Organism: Ormosia emarginata; assembly: GCA_029884605.1. NCBI lineage: Eukaryota > Viridiplantae > Streptophyta > Magnoliopsida > Fabales > Fabaceae > Ormosia > Ormosia emarginata. Next base: position 2,975,311 of record JAQQTP010000074.1, read on the forward strand.
TTTTTCTTGCCATTTCCCTTTGGAGGGTCTTCACCTAGATTTACATAGAACACATAGGGGTGAGAAATCATAATTTCTCAGTATTCGCATACCAAGACCAGCAGTTAATCATTTATAATAAATAATTCAACTGAACATAATTTAATATTCTATGAAAAGGAATATCCGATAAACAACAGTACCAAAGAATCACCCATACAATTCTAAGGGACTATCGAACAAACAATCAATCAATGAACTGATCAAGTAATGACAACTGCCCATACAATTGTCACACAAGCAATGCTTTATATTATGAGATATGATTATGCTCAGAGTCCTAATATAATGTTTGTACAATGCTAATGTAGGTTTTGGTTTTTAAAAAATCACATGGCACTTACTTATTTCCTAGGAAACTCCGTTCCCTTGTATATACTGGGTAGGATAGGCAATTAAGCCCTGACACTACCTGGTGATGTGTGGACTTGTTTCCCCTTACAAGGTAAGAGCACCAATTCCAACCCCCAAACATCGATAACCCTAACCATAATAGCATTGTCAGCTATGAGAATTTTGGATCCCCTATCTCCTCAAGGTCATTTCCTACAATTCTCTTGCCAAATGGTTGTGCACACCCTATAAGGTTACAACACAGAAAATATCAAATAACAAGTTTGAAAACTAAATATTCAAGAACTATATCAATTCACAATTAAGATAACCCAATACTAATACATATAAGTCCTATCCTCACCTATCCAACAAGGTAGCAAAAACTATATAACTAGCATTTCCATACCTAAAACCTTTCATCATCACTTCACAAGTGATTCTCAAGTCAACCTCATGTTGATCAAGGTTTAAGATAGTCCTTAAGGCATCCTATCTCTCAAAGAACACCTAAGGTTTTTCACAAATTCTCATATATGGTAAGAGGCCAATCTCTCTAAGAAATACCTTCATTAGTGTCTCATTGTACTTAGAAAGGTTTATATGAGTAATCCCATCACTTAAGGAATTCCAAAACCTCAAGAACACCAATCCTGTAAGATTCTGGTACCCACGCCTAGGCGTGACGTTCCTACGCCTAGTCACGCCTAAGCATGACCCTTTCTGTCTCGCCTAGACTAAGAAAACAGAACACCCACGCCTAGACGTGGTTTAGTCACGCCTAGGCATGACCCCAAGATAGTAGCTTCTGCAAAAGTGTGACACTATTCCATTGGTGCTACGCACGAAATTTGATCCCCTCAAATCTGTTTCTTGGTGATTTAAAGTCTCAAACAAGTACTCAACATAAAGGAAACCTAGAACACTAATTGATTTTGTAACGCTCTAGGACAAATATCCTGATATATTTGAATATATCAAGATAAATAATACTAGCAATGTTACTTACTACATAACTAACTACTAATATATCTATAACAACCACGCAAGTCATTATAGAAAGCCTTGATAGAATTCAGAAAAACTTAAACTTATACACACACACACAAAAATATATACACATATATATATATATATATATATATATATATATATATATATATATATATATATATATATATATATATATATAACCTTAGCCACAGAATGGCTTATTGTAATACATGTCTCTAAATATAACTACAAAGCAAATATAAACAATATACATAAGCTTTGTCTAAATAAGAAACAAGTAAATCTATACTATACTAGTTCTTCTGTTTCTTGAACTTCTTATTCTATGACGATCCTTGACCTGCTTCTACCATGAAACACAGAAAAGGGGTGAGAACATACAAATCCTCAGTAATAAACATATATTTCATGGCACAAAAATTATGTAAACTGTATACATAATTAAAATAAACTCAACATTATACAATCGCCCATACAACCATGTAATGTTATTTATAATTATTATCATAGGAGTTTCCTCCACTATAATTGATAATTGCATAATACCTCGTAGTATAGCCAAACCGATAGCTTACATATTGTTAACATAAGCAACCGCCCACACAATTGCTTATATCAATAGCCACAAACAATTGACCATTCAACTGAACTGTAACTGCAAAGCTGAAGATTTAACCCTACCTCTACTTATTCATTTTAGGAAATTTTATTTCCACGAACACTTGCTAAGATAGGGAGTGAACTTACTACATCCTGGTCCTACCTGAGACAAAGGAAAACTATAATCCTTACTAGTTGTAAACTTACATATAGATCCAACTTATCCTTATGAAAGAGTCTATCTTAACTAGTGCATTATTTTGAACTAAATTATGGAGCCAAATGAGCATTTCTATGATCTTTGCACAGTTAACTCAACTCTACTGCAAGTGAGTAGTTTGTGCATCTGGATAAGTAAACTATACATATCTCATTTGTATCCAGCTTTCCTTGTTATTGCACTACCTGTAGTGGCCTGTGTCATAATATGGTGCACAAGGTTCCAAACATATATTTTAGGTAACTCCTAATTCTTAGAATACCTATCTACTTGATCTTCTATACTTAACTTAGTAGTCAAGGAAGTAACTATCTTCCTACATACATCTTCAACTTAACTATACTGTTAGAAAAGCTAAACACTTTTCTGCTATACTCAATGAATATGATAAGCTTTCGATTCATAGTTCATCCTAGTGTGTATTAAACAATGCACGAGATCTCCCTTAACTAGAGAACTTAGCACATAACCGTTCTCGTTTTGGAACTAAACACACAAACTTAACTCCACTTTAGTGAAACTAACTCTTGAGTGGTTAGTACGTGCAACACTTTGTTACTTAAGGTTCTAGGTACCCTTCCAAAGTAATCCACTACTCTTGGATATCCTAAGGCTCATACATTTACCAACTAACTATAGTGAATGCTACTAATTTATTCTAGTATACTCGTATCTATTACACCAACTCATCACATCTTGTGTGATATCTAATGCAACACTAAGTGCCTAGGGTGTTAGATACATACCTATGGCAATCCTTAACTATAGGATGTATAAAGTGTATAACTTTCTCAAACTTGATAGGTGATGATTTCCCTCTTGAAACATCCCTATTGCTACCCCAACACACTTAAAAAGGCATATAAGAGTGATCATAATACATAGGAAAGTCCAAAACATCAACAATACAATTCTTGAAAAATCCTAAAACTCACGCCTAGGCGTGGCTTATGCCTTGTCTCACGCCTAGGCTTGGTTTTACCACGCCTAGGCATGGTGCTCTTTGCCTTGCCTGGACCAAAACCTAATTTTACCACGCCTTGATAGGGGAAAACCTGCTCCTAGGTGTGGTCAATTCTGTAGAAAATTATGCAAAATCGAGCCGTTATTCTATTGGCTCCAAATCTATTTTTAACCTTCCAATCTTGGGTTCTAAGTGTTTTCCAACCCTAATCATGGTCTCTAATCATGTTAGAATCATTCAAAACTAAAACTAACTCATCAAATTGCTTAAGCTTGGATTAATGCTCAAAATCACAACCTAGATTCTATATTCCAACTTAATGGAACTTCTTGATTTGTTTAGGCACAAATCAACCAATTTTGCATTCAATACAATGAAACTAACTCAGTTTCATCAAAGGAAGCAATAACTAACAAGGAAAGTGGATTCTTACATCTCAAACCCAATTTCCCCATCTAGGTGACCTAAACTCATTCAATAGAATAGATGAAGAAAGAATGAGATCGAAGGTTAGAGAACCTCTATCTCAAGCTCCTCAAATTGCTACAAAGATGGAGATGATGAAGATCTTGAAGCTTGGTCTTTGTCCTTGAGCTTCTCTTCTTGATCCTCTTGCTTTTCCTCTTCTTTCTTCCCCTTCCTCTCTTCTCTCCTTTCTCTCTTTTCTTTCTTTCTTTTCTATTTTTCTACCTTGTTCTGGAACGTGAGAAGAAGAAGGAGAATAAGAAGAAAAGTCATACTTTTCGACTTAAGTCCTATATTGGTTTTACATATACTAAGGACACTTGAATTTAGCTAAATCAAGTTTTCCAACTTCCAACAACTTTGAAATAAATACTAAGATTTATCAAAATTATTGTTTCACTAATATCTTAATTTTTCATATCTGCTGAGGATCAATCCGGCATTAAAAGCACAACTTGTATGCCTAAAAATACCAAACTGACTCTGATTGTTCTCAAATTTTAACTACACCTTACTTAGCTTATTTGTGACCTAAAAACAAACTCTCTAGGTTCATTTCCCCCAACTTAGTAATTTATGCTACTATCTGAGTCATTTTAAGCTATTTTTTAACTTTTGGGTTACAACTAAGTACCTGAACGAACTCAGTTTGTCACAAAACTTAATTGACATGTTATACAAGTATGATAGTACCTCTGAAACTACATACAAGCCTAACATGTTTTCTCGGGATGTTACAGATTTCATCAAAATTGGATCCAAATACAAAATCACCCATCAAAACCCGAAATCCTACACTTTGAGTATTTTAGGTCTAAATGGACAGTTTATGTTTATAATCCAAACCCTTAGCATGAACAAGTTATAATTAACACTTATACTCATCCAAGCAAGAAAATCACATAAAACACCTCTAGATCAGATTTTGACATATTAACCCCCAAATGAGTTAGACATGGAAGATGAGAAGGAGGTGAGTTTGTAGCTCAAGAACCCCTACCTTTAAGCTCCACAAGCTGCTGAAATGATAGAGATGATGAAGGAAATGATCACAAGACTTCAAGCTTTCCTCTCCCCTTGGATTCTCTCTTCTTCCTTTCCTCTTTTACTCCTTGTTTTTCCTTCTCTGCTGGTCCTGTTTTCACCTGTGGAAGAGAATGAGAAAACAAGTGAATACTTGGTAGAAATATCACAAAAAGGGGTTAAGAAAGAGGGCTGGTAATCGTGGGTGTTAAAGCCTTAAGTTACCATACTGATATTTCCCGATATGCTAAAAACACTCAACTTTAGCTAAATCAAGTTTTCCAAGTTCTAATAACTTTAAAATTAATCATAGGATTCATAAAAAATATTATTGCACTAACCAGTATGCCTAAAAATATCAAACTATCTTTGATTATTCTCAAACTTTAACCACATCACATTAAACACATTTGTGACTTAGAAATAAATTATCCATGTCCATTTCCATTAGCTAAACCATTTATGCTTATATCTGGATCATTTTAAGCTACTTCTCACCTTTCGGGCTACAGCAAAATGCTTAAACTAACTCAGATTGTCACAAAATCAAACAAACATGTTAAGTAAGTATTAAGTTACCTTTGTAACTATTTACAAGTTTAACATGTTGAAAAGGATGTTACAAAAAGGCTAGCAAGTCATACCTATTACTACTTTTTAGATGACTACTTTGGCTATAATCACATTTTGTTGGCACTCGAGAATCAGGAGAAAACTACTTTCACTTGTCCATATGGTGTGTTTGCATACCGAAGGATACCTTTTGGATTATGCAATGCTCCAGAAACTTTTCAAAGGTGTATACTTTTTATTTTTTCTGATATGATTGAAAAGTTTGTTGAGATTTTAATGGATGATTTTTCTGTATTTGGATCTTCTTTTAATACTTGTCTTTCTAATCTTTCTTTAGTTCTGAAAAGATGCCAGGAAACTAACTTAGTGTTGAATTAGGAGAAATGTCATTTTATGGTGTTGAAAGGAATTGTTTTAGGACATCATATTTTTTCTAGGGGCATTGAGGTTGATCGAGCAAAAGTTGAAATTATTGAGAAATTACCTCTCCCGCCAATGTTAAGGGAGTAAAGAGTTTCCTTGGGCACGTTGGATTTTACAAGAGATTCATAAAGGACTTCTCCAAGATCACAAAACCACTATGTGAATTTCTTGTTAAAGATGCACCATTTGTTTTTATTGATGATTGTTTAAATGCATTCAATGTTTTGAAAAGTAACTTATTTTTGCTAGCATAATTACTACTCTTGACTGGAATTTACTATTTGAATTAATGTGTGACACAAGTGATTTTGTTGTGGGTGTTGTTGTAGGACAGAGAAAAGATAAAGTTTTGCATGTTATTTATTATGCAAGTAAAGTTTTAAATGATGCACAACTTAACTATGAAATCATAGAAAAGAATTACTCATTGTAATTTTTGCATTTGATAAATTCCATTCTTATTTGGTTTGGTCAAGAGTTATTGTTTATACTGACCATTCATCTTTAAAATATCTCTTGACTAAACAAGATGCAAAGCCTAGACTCATTAGATGGATTTTGCTTTTACAGGAATTTGACTTGGAGATTCGAGACAAGAAAGGAACGAACAATTTGGTAGTTGACCACTTGTCAAGAATCACACAAGAAAGAGAATTAGAAGAAGAACAGGTCCAGTTAAGGAAAAGTTCCCACATAAGCAGTTGTTTTCTTTACAAATTCTCCCTTGGTATGCAAATCTTGCAAACTATAAGGCCATTGGATTCATCCTATCAGAAATAACATGATAACAGAGAAAAATTTTTTTACATGATATTAGGTATTATGCTTGGGATGAACCATTTTTTAGTAAGAAATGTGTTGATGGTATGTCAAGAAGATGCATTTCAGATGAAGAAGTGTTAAGCATTCTTTGGCACTGTCATGGTTCTAATTATGGAGGTCACTTTGGAGGTAATAGAACAACCACTAAGGTATTATAATCTAGTTTCTATTGACCTACTCTTTTAAAGATGCACATAAATTTATTGAAAGTTGTGACAAGTGTCAATGAGTTAGTAACATTTCTAGAAAACATGAAATGCCCCTCAGTAATATATTGGAAGTGGAGTTATTTGATGTCTAGGGAATTGATTCATGGGCCCTTTCCTTTCATCATTTTCTAATCAATTTATATAGGTAAATGTAGATTATGTCTCCAAATGGGTGGAGGTCATTACCACACAAACTAATGATCCTAAGGTGGTTGTCAGGTTCATTAAAAAAATGTTTTCACTAGATTTGGCATCCCTAGAGCAATAATTAATGATGGTGGGAAACATTTCTGTAATAGGTAGTTTGAGGCTATTTTGAGCAAATTTGGTGTTAAACATAAGGTAGTCACTTCCTATCATCCCTAGTCAAGTAGAGGTCCTTAATAGGGAATTAAAAAGCATTTTAGAAAAGACTATTAATACCTCTAGGAAGGATTGTTCACTTAAGTTAGATGATGCATTATGGGCATATAGGATTGCATATAAAACTCCCATTGGTATGTCCCCATATAGGCTAGTCTTTGGTAAATCTTGTCATCTCCCTGTAGAACTTGAGCATAAAGCTTTTTGGGCAATTAAATTTTTAAATTTTGATGTGAAAGTTACAGGTGAGAAAAGATTATTACAGATGAATGAGATGGATGAATTCAGGAATGAAGCCTATGAAAATGTTCGTCTATATAAGGAAAGAACCAAGATTTGGCATGATAGAAAGATTACCTCTAAACACTTTGAACCAGGTTAGCAAGTGTTATTATTTAACTCAATGTTGAAGTTGTTTCCAGGTAAACTGAAATCCAAGTGGTTGGACCCATTATGAGTAAAAGAAGTTTTTCCCTTTGGAGCAATTAAAGTTGTAGAACCTTATTCAGGGAGAAGTTTCAAAGTCAATGGCCGAAGGTTGAAGCACTACTTGGGAGGAGAGTTTGATCGATAGAAGTCCTGTTAGACCCTCAGCCAACTGAATCAAGATCAGGTAGCGTTGAGCTAATGACGTTAAACAAATGCTTTTTGGGAGACATCCCAAATTTTTGTCCCTTTTATTTCTAATTTATTGCTTGGATTTTAATTTAGTTGATTTCATTATGTGTTTTGTCCTTTTTAGTTTAGTGTTTACGAAGCTCTTTCTTTTCAAATTTGAATTAATTGTTTTGGTGAATTATTTAGTGGTAAAGTTTTATTCTTGACTCTATTATTTTATCTCTAGGCACCCATGATTCATGATTTTTTTAAAAAAATAAAAAGCCAATGCTTGAAGAGCGCTCAAGCACGCAAATAAGCCAACGCCCAAGTGTTGGAATGCCAACGCCCAGGCACACGGTTAGCAGAATGCCTTTTAAACGTTGATGGTTCAATGCTCAATGATAGAGATTTTCAAGTAATAAAATTACCCTTTACTTGCAAGTGTACAAAATCTCTGTAATATTTGATGAACATAAGGGTGTCGTACCCACAGAGAGTGACATGATTAACTAAAATATAATATTTACCTAAATTAATTTAAAATAAAAAGAAAAGAGATTTTTATTTTATTTAATTAAACTGATAATATAAATTACGTGCTAAACTAAAACTAAAATTAAATAATAAATTTAAATCAAACGACTCAAATTAAAATACAAGAGCAATTAAAGAACAATTCTAGGACAACAAATTCACCACTAATCATGCAAAGATGAATTTAACTTCAATGAGAATGAATCTTATTCGATGAAGTGTCTACGGCTACAAGCTTTGATCACTACTAAAGATTATCGAAATATAATTAATGATATAATTCATCTAAAATAACATAGCCTATTCAAATTATGACATAAATCATTTAAGATAGCACGAACTATTCAATTCTTAGATCTCAAAGCAATGAATACTATTGCACAACCCATACCTAAGACTACAAGAATTAGACATGTGATTAAAATATATCAATTTAAATTTACTAATTGGCTATAAGACAATCAATAAAAATTAAATTGAATAACAGTTAAAGATCAATAATTATCAATGTTGTGCAATTATAGAATAAAGAAAAATATCCTAAACAAAGTTAAATCATCTAAACAAAGATTAAGGTTTCATCTTAATCTTAAAAATAAAATTAGTTACTCATAGTAAAAGTATCAAACACAAAGAGAAAATAAAAATTCATAAAGATGAAATTTTCTCCTTCTCCCGAATTGTATTGCGGTTGCACTATTTATTCTATTTCTCTGTGTTGCACGTGTCCTCATTTCTTTCTGGAAAATATTCATCCTACCGCGTACAATACCACACCATTTTTAACACCCGGTACTGTTCATGGGACCCACCCGTGAACAGTACCAAATCAGCTTTCTTTTTTTTTGTATATGTCTATTAACCAACTTCTCTACGTCGTTAACCACTTTTTTGTTCTTCGTTAACCAACTTTTTTCACGAACATAGAAACCATGTGGTAAAATCTTGTGTCATTAACTAATTTCTGTATGTAATTAACCGCTTTTTTGTTCTTCATTAACCAACTTTTTTCTATGCTCGTGAAAAAAGTTAGTTAATGAAGAATAAAAAAGTAGTTAATTACGTATAGAAGTTGGTTAATGACACAAAATTTTATCACATGATTTCTATGTTCATGAAAAAAGTTAGTTAACGAAGAACAAAAAAGTGGTTAACGACGTCGAGAAGTTGGTTAATAGACATATACTTTAAAAAAAAACAACACAAAAGCATGATTTGGTACTGTTCACGGGTGGGTCCTATGAACAGTACCGGGTGTGAAAATTGGTGTGGGTACTGTACGCGGTAGAAATATCATTGTTGTTTCTTTCTATTTGAATATGTTGCTCCTCTTTGTGCTTTTTCTTCTCAATTTTGAGTCCTCGTGCCGCATGCTAATATGTCTCCTTTTATCCACTCTCAATTCTCTCTCCTCCTGTTGCACATTTTTTCTTTTTCTATGCAATGCTTTTTTTTTTTACAATATGGGCCCAATAACATAATGACTCAATAAGAGATGTGGCCTAGTTTCAGCTGTTTTGTTTTAATTATTCATTGAGCATATTTTTCTTTGTCTAGCATCATAAAATAAGAAAATTCAATAATTAATTTGCTTAAAGAAATTAATTAATAAGTCATAAAATCACCCAAATTACTTGCATTAAAGTATAATAAAACCTAATTTTAATATTAAAAATACATATTATTAGGCTATTATCAACCCCCCCACACCAAAACTTTTCTAGTCCTCGAGCAAAGGAATTATACTCAAGCACTAATGCATTAAAGAGAAAACAATGAATCTCATGCATAAATTTATCCTGAATCATTTTAATTCAGAATTTTAGATCAATATTGTTACACATTTTCAGGCAACTTTAGTTTCATAGGTAAGAATCAAAACTTAAGCAATTTAAGCACTATCTTCACATCAACAAAAACAAAGGCATAAGACTTCATCACACTTCTAATGACAACAAAAGTAGCACTAAAAATCAATCTTATTCATCAATTAACTCAATTTCATGCCACCAAGTTATAACCAACCTCCTTCACAACATAACACTTTCAATTTTTTTCTCTTTTTTTTTTTTTGAAAACATAAGACTCTTAATGCTCTATCCCATAAGTGACTCATGTAGTGAGTATTCAATCAATGACTCTTGTTCCAATTGGCCCAAGGCACTAAGTGATAAGGCACCCCTTAGATCTATTAACTTAAGCCAACCAATGGCATAGAAGCACTACAAGTACATATCCAGGTGTAGGCATAATATATAGAAATTAAAGAATAACTTGAAGATTGGTACTTAGAGCCTTAAAAGTATTCAACACGTTCCAATTTTAATTTTATTTTATTTTTTTACACTTGCAAGAAGGAGACAAAATTTTTTTAAGGCAATCCACCAAGTAATTGACAAAGAAAAAGACTTTCATCTACACACAAATCAAGTAGCCAAAATACATGAGAATTCATCGCATGCCTATAGTTCAAGGTGAATTGGAATATGGCCACATAAGCTTTGACTACCAACCTATTAAGACCAAAAATTGCCCTTAAATACATATAGGCTGCATGAACTTTATTTAATAAACAAACAGGATAATCATGCAAACGAGACTATCAAATCTCTAAAAAAAAAATCAGTCAAAACATTTTCCAATTTTTTTTCCACACCCGCACACGTAAATCACACATTATCCTCAATGTGAAAGACAAAGAAATAAAAAAGGGTTAAAGAAAAGAGCAACACAACTTGATGAAAAATGATACAATGTCAAGCAAAGAGAAGTACAAGAGTTAGCTCTGCAACAAAATCTGAAAAATCACAATATCCTTTCCAAAACAAATAAGTAGCATCTGAAAACTAATAATAAAAATAATAAAAACAAATAAAATGAGATAAATAAAGAAGTAAAAACCAAAACCAACTAATTTTTTTTTTATTTTTTTTTCGATACTATTTACATCCCCATACAAAGGCTCCGAACTCTGGGAAGCACTTAAGCTGACTTAAACAATAAAATAAAATTATCTAAAGAGTAAAAGAAAATTCTACCTACAACTAGAGCTATTAAATCCAAATCAACTTAAGGAGGTAAATGCTCATATCTCACTACCCATGGGGAAGCTTTAAGAGATGGAGAATAACCAAAGATTTCATTAACCCCAATTGCATCACTTCTCGAGTAAAAAACCTCTAACTCACTATGTGAAGGTATACTCTCCAAAGGTCCCTTAGGTAAAATAGGCAACATAGTCTCTCCAACTCTCTCATGAATTACATCTACAAAAAGCACACTCAAGTTCATCTTCCATAGTAGGCTGGCCAATAGGCTTGAAGATATTAAGTTTAATTCTCATGTTCATAATTAAGACATCCATTACCCCAAACCTACAACTAATGTCAGCATCAGCTGTAACATCCCGAAAAAAAACATATTAGACTTTTATATGTGTACAAAGGTAGCATATAAGTTGTTTGATATGCTAGTGAAGATTTGTGCCAAACAGAGTTAGTTTAGGCACTTTGCTGCAACATAGAGTGTGGAAAGTGGCTTAAAATGACTCAGAAAATAGCATAAACTGCTATTTAAAGGGAAACAAGTTTAGATAATTTGTTTCTAGGTCACAAATAAGCTAAGTAAGGTGTGGTTAAAATTTCAGAGTAATCAGAGTTAATTTAGTATTTTTCGGCATACCAGTTGTGCATTTTAATACCGGATTTACCCTCAGCAGATATGGAAAAATGGAAAAAAAAGTACAACATAATTTTTAATGAATACTAGGATTTATTTTGAATCTGTTGGAGGTTAGAATACTAGATTTGGTGGAATCAGAGTGTTCTTAGTAGATCAAAGTTTTAGTGTTTATCCAAGAGAAGTCGTATTTGACTTCCCTTGTCTAATATCTCACGGTTGAGATATTAGAGAGTCGAAAAACGAGAATAGAGAGGGAAAGAAAGAAGAGAGAGCTGAAGGAAGAAGGAGAGAAAGGAAGAAGGAAAAGAAGAAAATCAAAGGGGAAAGATCAAAGACAAAGATCAAGGCTTCAAGATCTTCATCTAGCAAGAGGTAGGGGATTTCTATTCATCTATTCCTTTGATTCATCTTGAATGAACATAGGTTTTGTGAATGGAAAAAGGGGTTTGAGTAGTCAAATCCATGTTTTTGCTTGGTTCTTGATTTCAAGGACTAAGTTAGTATGTTTTTAGCTTTTTGAGAATAAGATAGATGGATTTATCCATAGATTGGAGCTAGTTGGTTCTTGAGTTTGAACCTAGTTCATGAACAACCAAGAGGGTGATTTTTGGTGTTTGATCCAAATCAAGAGGTTTAAGTTAGTGATTGATGTTTCCTAAGTGTTAATGAACTAGTTAGGAACTTAGAATCACTTAGAATCCATGTTTGAGGATTGAGATATGATAAGATAATTAATAGAACAAGAAACACGGCTGTTTTCTGCTCCCGGAGCACTTTTCTGCAGTGTGGTATTCGAATACCAAGGTTGGTATTCGAATAAAACACCACAGATAGCTCCAGAAAGTGAATTTTCGTGGGTGGTATTCGAATACCACCAGAGGTATTCGAATAGACCCGAAACAGAAGAAAACTCATTTCTGACAGCCTGTAGTGTTTTTATCATAACTCGAGCTACCGATATCGAAATGAGTTGATTCCAGAGCTATTTGAAAGCTAAGACATAAGGCTATTTGCCTATAAAATTTTAGAATCATTGAAGTTAGTATGTACCTCTGGTGCATTTATGAAAATTAGCCTTTTAAAGGGACCAGAGCAGATTTCATCAAAGATGTTATTTTGATGATTTGAAATCCCTAGTTGTTAAGATCCTTTGTTTATGCTTAGTAAAGATTGTTGAGACACTTGAGAGGTTATTTCTTTGAGAGAAAGACCTAGTGGCATACAAAGGAAGATAAAAGAAAAGTAATGCACCCATTAGACATGGATTGCTAGAGATCAAGAGCTTAGCTTCTTAAGCAACTTAAAGTTGCAGAGATGTCACAAGAGAGGTGATAAGAGATTTAAGAAGTGAGATGGAATTAGTAGAGTGCCATAGTGCCTAAGTGGCAAAAGTTAAGGGACAAGGTGCCAAGATGGCAATAGTGGAGTGCCATAGTGCCTAAGTGGCAAGAGTTAAGAGTCAAGGTGCCGAGTTGGCAAAAGTTAAGTACCATAGACCCTAACTGGCAAGGGTGAATGCCATAGTGCATGAAAAGCTCTCAAAGAGTTAAAGAGAGTTAGTAATGCAAAGACAGCAGTATACTAAGTCTAGTTGGCATTGGCTCAATGTCGTAGTGCATGAAATACTCCCACAGAGAAGAGGTGGAGTTAGTAATGCAAGATGGACTTAGTATGAGATCATGTGGCGGTTATGTTAGAGTTAGGACATAACTCCGCATTACACACACTTCACATTTCACATATGCTTGCTATTCCTAGAGAGCGAGATGGTGGAGGCATCCACTCAGTTTATGGTAGGTTATAGGAGGTTACATGATATGATTGCAGAACTCCTCCCTACTTGGTAGGTTATAGGAGGTTACTTGTTATCGTATCAGATTCCCTCCCTACCTAGGGGTGTAGGAGGTCATGTGTTGTGATGACAGACTTCGTTCCTAAAAGTAGGCTATAAGGGATCACACGTTATTGTAACATCCCGAAAATTAGAAATTTCAGAATAAATGATCATTTTACAATATTTGGGATTTTCTAGAATTTTTCTGAATTTTTCTGGGAACGCAGAATATTTTAATATATTCCTCGTTATGCGTGCGCACTGAGCTGAGAATTGCTGAGGTCAGTGTAACGCTCCGGAGACTAATTATTTCGCCACCAATAGTCATTTTCTAATATTTGTGATTTATGTGAATTTTTCTGAAATTTTTCGGAAACGATGAATATTTTAATATATTTTTCGTTTTACGTAAAACTCGAGCAGAGTCATGAAAACGACTGTAGTGTTTCAAAAATTGGAAAATTATATGACGAATAGTCGTTTTATAATATTTTCAATTTTTGGGAATTTTCTGGGAATTTTTCGGAACCGTCAAATATTTTAATATATTCCTCGTTTTACGTGCGCAGATGCGAGAACCAGAGAAACGCGATGTTTTCTCTACGAACCTTGAACTATGGACATGTCGACGGGGATCTTACTAAACCGAGGCTTGACACAGTTTACGAGGTTTCATAATTTTCGAGAAATCTTAACAGATAAAACAAATCAATCTTGCGAAAAATTCATCGTCGGATAAATTTTAGAAGTCAAGATTGTAACTATTATCCATTGGATAATAGCATGCATTAGAAACCCTATCACATTATCCTAATGCAATCCACTTTATGTCAAATCAATCTCACTTTAATTCAAATTTGTGTACTTTTTCAAAGCTTTTCTTTGAGAAGCTTTGACCATGAAAATGACCCAATTACCCTTGGCTTACAAAAATTGGAAAATTATATGACGAATAGTCATTTTATAATATTGCAATTTTTGGGAATTTTATTTGGAATTTTCCTAATCCAGTCGAATATTTTAATATATTCCTCGTAAAATTTATGCAGGCGCGTCAATTGTGTGGCAACGATGCAGAGAAACGCGATGTTTTCTCTACGAACCTTGAACTGGCTGAGGCTTGACACAATTTCTTACGCATGAAAATTAAATAATACATGCATTAAAGAAACCCTATCACATTATCCGTTTTATGTCAAATTTGCATTGACCGCCTAAAAGACCCAATTCCCAATGGCTTTGTAAAGCCAATTTTTTCTCCTCACTCTCTTCTCTATTCAGCAGCCCACTCATGCCAAGGAGGGCAAAAATGTAACTCATCCACACTTAACCTAAAACCACCAAACCCTAATTCACTTTACCTATCACTTTCTCTCTCTTCACTTCATCTTCTTCATCTTTTCTCCTCCTTCTCTCTACACCTCCTCCTCAACCACGAAATTGCAGCCCCCTCCCTCACCATTTTCCTTCATCTTTTCTCTTCACCAAGCTTATTTCTTCACTTGTCTCCATCTCCTCTACACTTTCCCTTTAGAAATTCTTCACCTCCATTTTTCTCTTCCTTCTCTCTTCTTTTCTTCGAAAATTGTCATTTCTAGACTCCTCCCAACCTCCTCTACAACTTCTATTTGAGGGTTTTCTTCAAAAGCTCATTTTTCCTCCATTGTCATACAAGGCAAAGCTTCTAACTTTGAGGTAAAGCTTTCACTTCTCTTCCTCTTTCTCCTTGATTTCGTGATCTAGGATCTCAATGGAGACCAAAGATCCATTCTTTTCAACTATTAATGTTGATTTTTGATGCTTGAAAAATTAGGGTTCTTGAAGACCCAAAACCGAAATTCACCAAGAAGCCATAGGAGATTGTTTTTGTGTTCTTCCTTTAGGTAAGAGGGAGACTACTCACTTCAACCACTTATGGTGGTGAGAAGACTTTGTATGTGTGTTGATGGAGAAATCCATCCTTATATGCTCTTTGTATGCTTGCTTGAATAATAAATTTGATTGATGCTTGATTATGCTCTTGAATATGTTGGATATATATATTGTGCTTGATCATGTTGGGGTTGCTAAATGGAAAATTTGGAGTTTCCTACCTCAACATGGTGCCACGGTTTTGACATTGAATCTTGGGTACTTGGATTGATTTTAATGAACTAAAAACCTAAGTGAACTAATGACAAGAAGTTAATACCTAAAAGAGAAGGAAAGAATGGATTTGAATACTTGAAATGGAAGAAAGTGATTTGGGATTCACCATTGGGAGGTCACGGTTTTGGGGTGGAAGAATTGGATAAATTGTGGTTAATATGTAACAAGCATAAGATGAGGATTAATTAAGCAACAAGATGGAATTTAGTGGAAGAATTGGATAAATTGTGGTTAATATGTAACAAGCATAAGATGAGGATTAATTAAGCAACAAGATGGAATTTAGTGGAAGAAAAACTTGGAATTGAAGCCTAGGTGATGGCTACGGTTTTGAGGCCAAGGAATTAGGGTTCTTGGTGAGCTAATGTAATAAGTAAACACCTTAAATGAATTAAAGAAATAACATGCAAGATGTTGGCTTGAAAGGATTTGGAATTGGAACCATTGTGAGGCCACGGCCTCTAAGGCATTTTTAGGTGTAAGTATGTAACGTTGGTAATTTGGGAGCATA